>OY728142.1:1390908495-1393408495 GCA_963277665.1 Viscum album | reverse complement strand
TTAATGATAACGAATCTATTGGAGTAATTAATTAGTTAATAGATTCCTTAATTAAATACTACATCACCATAAATGTGAAAAATATAATATATTTTAGTAATATTAATGCTCACAAAAATAGGTATTTTAGTTCATTTCTATTTTTTAAAAAAATATCAAAATATCGAATAATAACTAAAACATAATGAAAGGAATAAAGATGACACCGTTATAGTGGAAATAATTTTTGATAAAATAAATATAAATAATTTTCTTCAACATATGAATATAAATATTTTCGTAAAATTTTATTTATTTCTTTTTGGATTGAGAATAAATATATAAGATTTATAATCACATGAGGAAACTATGCATAATAAGTCGAAGGTTACAATATTGGAGTTTTGGTTCATTCCAAACCCAATTTTGGGTTGTTATAAAAAAAATTTGTTCATTCTAATAAAGATAAATATCAATTAAAAATATCAAAAAATAGTATTTTACATGTGAAACAATACATGATAGTTAAAATTATACCCTCATATTTTATTTAACATCATGAAGTATAAATGTTCTATAACATAAAGCTTTTATAAAATTTTTAGAGGATTATTCTTGAAGTTATATCATTCTGATTGGTTTATTTCTTTTTATGGGACATTTCTATTGTAATGAATCTAATTTACATGGGAAAAAACTACCAGGAATCATATGCCTTTTTTAATAGAATTGTTGATAAATATTTTCATGTAATTAAATTGAGTTAAAATTTGAGTTTTTACCACTTTTATAGAATCCCTCATTAAATAAATTAATGTACATGCATAAATTGAGAATAAAAATAGTATATAGTTGTCATTTTTTGAATAATTCTTTAAAATTTTATTTGAGGAAAATGATTCTTTTATTTCTAATAAAACAGGGTTTCTAGGGAAAATATATTTGTATAACAGTTTTCCTATACTTAATAAAAACAAATATATTAATTCTTCTTATATTCTAAATACATTTTATTTAATATGTAATAAATTATTTTGATGATATTTTAACAAAAATATGTGATATAAATAATGGATTTACTAAAAAATAAAAATAAAAAATTTTAATAATTTATATCATGAATACATAATATGATAGAGATATAGTCATTTTCAAGCAATGAAAAAAATATTTTCCTAAATAATTTTCATAATTGTATATGTAATATGTGTGTTATATTGACCAAAAGTTGTCAATATTATTTCCCCCTATTTATTAATTATGGATTTACATTTTTTATGTATATATTTATTCATTATATTAATAAATATTCAACTAAATTTAATAATTTCCTTATTGAGGATAAGGATCAGTGTGGGGTTAAAATTAAATGTTTTTATGTGATTGGGGAAGTGAATACTATATTCATTTATTGGTATGTTTCCCTGAGATAATATATTAGGTCATTTGACATTATATGTGATAAAAATAGTCCATTACTGAATATTTTTATGTTTATGATGTATATCAAAATTATATTTTAATGATTCTTTGAATAATATTTAATAAATATTTTTCAAATAATTAATAATTTTACTTATAAAAGGTATATTGTGACTCCTTATAAATTACGAAAACCTAAAAAACCAACCTAAAATATCGAAATATTTTGGTTCATCATGAAGTTGTGATTGTTCATGAGTATAAAATGAATTATATTGGTGATTAATAATGTTTAATATAAAATATAAAATAATTTAATATAATAATGTTATATTTAATTAATCAATATTTACCATATTATCTTGAAAACCCATATTAATGAATCTGTGATGGATATACAAGTTACAAAATATATCATTACTTATCAAACTAGGAGGAGAAACTGACTAAGAATACTCGATACATCAAATATATATATATATATATATATATATACTTGGGGGAAGATTTAAATAACAATATATTTAATTCATTTTAATTAATGATTTATTACATAACGGTACTCAAAATAAAATCCAAATATTTCATGAAACCATGTATCAATAGAGAATTAGGAACATGGTATAATAATTTTTAATTGAAATAAAATGAAAGTATTGAAAAATTCCTTAACATGCTCATAAAACTACATTATTCTTCTAAAGCTACATGGGATAACCCAGGGACGTAAATAAGAAAGTGGAAATCTATAAAGAAAATTCATTGAATAAAAAAATATCAAAAGCTAATTTAGTATATGTGATCTAAGAGTAATATCATTTAAAAAAAGTGGTGAGAATCATAATTTTACTGATGAATAATGATACAACATTATAAAAAAATGGAAACATAAATCTTTGTCTACAACACAAAATGTGAAATCATATTTATATATATTGGATAAATTCCATTAAATCATAAGATATTGATCTTAGTATAACCACATGATTACCATATATAACATATCAAGAGATATAAAAATTAACCATCAAATTAGAGGACTATGTCATTATGGTCAAATAGTTATCTTTGATATATTGTACATGCATAAGTGATCCACATAGATCATGCAACATAAGGATATTATTCATAAATTTCTAACCCCATGATTATGGGGTTCATGTTAAATAAATGTAAATCCATAATAAATGAAGGATATGTATAACTAGGTGAATACCCTTGCAATGAAATGGATAAGGTTATTCAATAAAAAAATTGGCATGGAAAGTCATATGATAATTTGGCTAGCATAACAAGTCTATATAAAGGATCATAGAAAGGGTTATTGAGAGAGAAAGTGGTGTCTCATTACTTGGGATTCATAATTATTGTTAGAGGGGTGAATAGATATATATCCCAACATGAACAATTTGACATCCAAATGAATTATGTAAAGAAGTTGATTTAATAAATAAGAGAAGTATATGATAAATTACCTTGAGAGGAATCTTCTAAAAAATGAGACCATATTATTAAGATCTCAAGGGAACAATGGTAGGTCTTTATAAGGGTAGGGGGAGAGTAACTTCATGACTACAGAGTTTTGAGTGAAGACGAATGGGATCTTGTATTTGTTTATGTTGTAAAAGATAAGAGAATATTTTTTATCTTCCAAATTTATTTTTGGAATCTATATGATAATTTAATAAAAATGAAAAAACATCATATGGTTTTTATCATGGTTCCCAGAAAATAGGATAAGTTTCAATAAAATTCTGTTATGTGTGATTTGTGTCCCAAATTCACACTTCGAGCCGTTTTTAGTTTGGTGAATTCATTAAGGGTTTATAAAATTATTCAAATAACATACAAAAACATTATTTTTTAGGGGAATCATAGTTTTGGTTTGGTATTATCATTATAATTTTTACTAATTTACTTTTTTTCATCTATAGTGTTTTAATACATATGATATAAATATACTATATTTTTTTTCTCAAAAAATCAAGTGTATTAGAAAATTATAAATAATTAAACATTGGATAATTTCAAAAATGATTATTTCAAAAATATTATTCACTTCATTGAAATAATTTTCTAAATATTATAATTTGTACTTTTAAATCATAAATCTTATTTTATGGAATAATAATGGCTTTTTGATAATAAAAGTATTTTAACCAATATATAATTATTTTTTAATTCATAAAATAATATTATTAGTAATTATTAATAAAAATTATTTAATAATATTATTTCATTAAATTATAATTATTTTTTTCAAAATTTTTAATTAGTTAATATATATACTCATGATTGGAAGTATATATTTCCAAAAAAAATTTGTGATTTACTGTATCAAAATATAATTTTTATCAAATATAATTTTCAATCATTATAAAGTAATAAATGATAAATATAATCTTTATTTTGTTAAAAATATTAAAATTATTACTATTAGGGTAAAAATACATATCCATTTATTACATACACAAATTCCCAAAGTGTAAGGTGTGGGATGCTGATATTTTATTATGGTGGTTCAGTGAACATTATTCAAACCATGATCATGATGATCCTGTATGTCTCCCATAAAAAAATACCTTGAAACTTCAGCTTTTTTATATCATCTTGGGATTGGTCAAGTTCAATGCTCTGTGATTCTGTCTCCCTTGGATGCTCTTATAAATGGACTTCATATCGTACAACCCTACTGGTCGATTTCATCGCATCCCTTGTGTATGTCCAATAAACTATATCGAAACCCTTAGTATATAAATTATAATAGTCATTTTAAAGTGGATATATTATCAATGGTTATCATTCATAATGATATTTTAAAAATCACAATTTTTTAATTATAATGGTTCAGTATAATGAATATAATGAAAGAGTTTTATATATCTACATTACGTAATAATGGATGTATTCATTAGAAAATGAAATTTATTTTATAAATGTTTGGATCATTACATTCTTCCACCATAAAAAATTTCTCCCTTGAAACATTCATTTAATACACTAAAACGTTTGAGGTTTTTTCCATTCCAACACTTCTTTGAGTTCCCACATTGCATCCTCAAACATGGTGTTCCACCATAACACATTAACCATGTGAGTTATCTTGATTCGGATAACCTTGTATCTTAGATCAAATATCATCACTTACTGCTCCTTGTTTAAAGTATCATTATCCTACATTTCCATCTCAATATTTAGTACATGTGAGGGTCTTGTATGTACATATTCCATAGGGATACATGGAACACATCATGCACATTGTATAGGTAAGGTGGTAGTTCAAGTTGATAGGCCACTTCTCAATTGATATCAAGGATCCTAGAGGGTTAGATGTATCTAAGACAATGCTTTCCCTTCTTCCAAACCTCAGGAATTTCATCCGTGATGTTACAAAAAGGAATAATTTATCTCGAAATTCAATCACCAGGTCTCATCATTGAATTATTTTATGGGTTATATGAAAACTCTTTAATGGTTTTTAATTGTTAAAACATTATTTATAATTTCATTGGTAATATTAGGTCCCATCATATTATTGTCTCGTACATTATACCATGATGTCAGAGTCTCAAACCTCGACCCATATAGATCATCATAAGATTAAATTTTAATGTTTGAATGGAAACATTGGTTATATGAGAACTCCACTATGATAAGTAATTGATCAAAAACATACTTGTAATTCAGTTAAATATGATCCCAATATATGCTCTAATATTTAAATGATTTATTCAAACTAAGGATACATATAAGGATGATAAGTAGTTCTAATTCTTATCATTGTATACAATCATAATAGATGTTTTCTCCAAAACATTGAGGTATACCTCAAATCTCAATCAGATAGAATATATGTAGTGGAACTCCATATAGTATTACAATATCCATTATCTATATCATGGTGATTTTAGAATGATAGAATTATTCATTGATAGGAATGAAGTGTAATGACTTGGTAAGGTAATTGAATACCACCTAGATAGTGTTATTTACTATAAGGGTACTATGGTATCCTATAATAATGTCCATGGTTATGTTTTCAATTTCAGTGCTGGTATGGGAATTGATTTCAAAATACCCATCTAAAATTTTCATTCATCATTAACTTATTGGAATACCAATAATAATGATATAAACACTGCAATATCCCACTTCATCTTATCCCCTCATATTTATCATTAAATATCTAAAAATTTTAGAACATCTTGGATGAATAGGGAAGGATGAGATATGTGAATCATCCAGAAGTTCCCACTTCATTAATTATTTTTATTGGAAACATATTTTTGTTCCAAAACCTATAATTCCCCCCTTCAAAAATCTTAAACACCATAAAATTCACTACCTTTTATAGTTGAAACTCATCGTATTACTAGTCCCCCATGATCTTCACAAGAATATATAGTTGATAATTTATTTGATCAAGGTAAGAAGAAGATACTTTTATTATTTTCATGTCTATCCATCACATTTCCAAGAAGATTGGAGACCTTCGAATCATCATTATTGATAGGGTTGTAGTATCTTTTTTACTCGGATCATATGCCACATTTTTTTCTATACCATGATGGAAATGGATTGAATGGTAAAAATATATGATCATCAATAACCACCTTCATTTTGAATATTTATATCATTTTATGTTAATATATTCTTTATGCTTTTGTGATCCATATATATATCACATTTTTTCCATAGAGATAATATCACCATATATTTAACTCAATGATATCTAAAACCAATCCTAGATAAATATATCTATAGTTATTCTCACTAATAATTAATTGGTGGGTGTAATATGCTATCACATTATCAGTACCCATGATTATACAATCCAATCCTATTTTAGACACATAACACTAGATCACAAATCCTTCCCCAGTGGTAGATAATGTGGGTAAGGTTTTGTAGTTATCCTTTTCTTAAAATATTTAAATCACTTTAAATATTCATCATCTAATACAATCTTGACAAATATATTAGTCATTTTTATTAGTGTGATTTATAATCAAGGGATGTTTCTCAAAAATCATTGATAGAAATTACTAATCTAAGAAAATTTATCTTTTTTCATAGATTTTTTTGTGGTACAACTGTTGACTAACTCTATTATTGATAGATCTGTATAAATCCTTTTTTTGAAATAAAATTCCTAAATAATGTTACTTTCTCCAACCTAACTCACATTTACACTAAATTTCATATAACTTTTCCTTTCACACAGTCATCTATATAGTATTTAAATTATCATCATATTTCAACTTAATTTTTGGATTTGATAAGAATAGAACCCATAAATAATGACACAAATTTGATGGTATAATCAATAAAGACTATATTCATCAATTCCATGAAAATTTGTGGAGAATTAATGAGTCCAAATGGAATCACTATGAACTTATAGTGCTCATACCATGTATAAAAAGTTATATTGGGGATATCCTATTACTTTACCTTTACTTGATAATATCCCCACCAAATACCCACTCTATGGAAGTTCTCAGATCCTTGTAGTTGATCAAACAAGTCATTAATCCATAGATACAGATATTTTTTCTTTATCATGCCTTTTTTATCTCATAAAAATAATTATAGAGGAACATTGACTAATCCATCATCTTTATGAAGAGGACTGGTGACCCACATGGTGATGCATATAGTCAAATATAAACTTGATCTAGATTCTCCAAAACTTTCTTCATCATATTAACTTGTTGAAAAGTGTCCATAAAACATATATTCCAAGATGTTTTTATGAATATGGTTTTGAGCTCGACTGATTACTTAACCTCATGTCTAAGAAGAAGACTGCAAAATTCATTAAGAAACACACCAGATAATTTCCTTACAATGGGGGTGCAATCCAGAATGACCTTTTCCTTAGTATCAATCATTTATGATATATATGATTGATCCTAAATAATTATTATAAATTCATGAGATTTTTGTTCCATATAAAATTCACCCCCATCATAACACTTGTACATAATCAGGGAATGATTTTAAATATGTATGTTATTTCCTTCTCTCACTAATTTGTCTTAGCTATATATGAGGATATCCAATTCAATACCAAAATAGAATTGAATTCTGTTATGTAGAGTATTATATAGTTCAATATAAAATTTAACCCACAATTTTCGATAGGGGAGGAGTTATTTTAATGGGATGAAACAATTGACATGTTTTCTATATATATCAAAAAAATAACTTATTTTTTTACGGTGATTTTTTGAATAGTTCTACTAAACATATGTTATATAAAGGATTGAATAGAACCATGGATGATAATCCTTCCATTCACTATTTAATAATGCATCAACTCATTTAAATCAACCAATAAAAATTTAGGGATCTGTATTTTCAAACTATTAAAATTTTAAAATGTATACTATGAAATTTGAATGAATAAAATATAAATGACATATATTATATAACATATGAATTTATAGGTTTCAATCTATGTTATCCATTATCTATTTTCTAACATAAAACATTAAGAGTATTATAATTCATTTAATAATGGTTTTTTGGGAGATTTTGAATTTAGTAACACATATCATATTGGAGTGGCAACCAAGGTGTATAGTATGGCCCATTATCATGCACTAGGTAATGATTGAGTATCACTAAATGTGCTATTTTTAGGGTTATTCACCGTATTTACAATAGTTATAGAAGTAATTTCAATTGTAGTATCCAAGAAAATGTAGAATTTTATTATAAAGAATATACTTTATACTTTTTAATGATTACTTATGTTATCCCATGTTTAGTGATACCCATATAGCTTTCACTAGATATTTATTAGCCTAATCCCAAAATAACTAACTTTTTATTTGTACCAACTATGAAATCACATATTTTTAATACTTATTAATTAATGATTTATTAAATAAAGGTACAAATAATACAATAAAAATATTTTATAAAGAATAGAGACATTGTGAAATTAGGTACATATAATAACAACATGTAAAAAAATGACATTATTGAAAACTCGCTTATCTTGATCCTAAAACACCATTGTTCTTTTAATAATACATAGGATAGCCTGGGGAAGTACATAAGATAGGGGTGAGATGTTAATTACAACATGAGATTAAAAAATGAATATAATAACATATAGTAGAATATATTAACAATGAATAATGTCAAGGTATATTAATTGGGTTGAGGATCATAATCTAGAATAATGAGGCACGATATGGCATGACAACACAAATGTTACCTAGGAATGTAACAACAATATAAAACCTAAATTCATAGATATAAGTCAAGAATAATAAACATAATACCATAGCATAGTGTGATTAATATAATCTCTCATTCATCATACATTTAATCTCGTAATATAGAAACATTACTCAATGGTTTGGTGGGAAAGATAATTTTGGTCCCACCCATCATGTTCATATCATGTATATGCATAAGTGTCCCACATAGATCGTATGACATAAGAATGTATTTATTAATTTATTAACCACATGATTATGGAGGGTGGGTTAAATAAATTTAAATAAATAATATATTAAGGATAATAATATCTTGGTGAATAACCTTGAGTGGAAATAAAGACGGTTATTCCGTACACAAATGTATGGAATAGAAAATCATAGGATAATTTCAGCAGCATAACTGGTGTTCATTAACGCTTATTGAAGGGGTGAATGAGAGATAAATGGATCTATAATTATTGTAGAATCATAAGGACTATAATGTGTACGTATAAAAATATAAACCAACTTGATCAATTGGAAATAAAATTACATGACATAAATAATGTTCTCGAATAAAGAGTGAAAGGATGAGATCCCATAGATTAAGAAGGTGAATCAAAATGATTGGAAGGGGATTTATAGGAGCATAGGGTCATATTGAGAGGAATATAGAGAGAGAAAGGAATATTAATGTTGTTCCCTAATTGTTTTTAGTGAATATTAGTGGGGGTTGTGTGGGTTTATATAGGAAAAGTTATGATAATTCTTCATTATTATCAAAATAGAGGTTATTGAAACTATTTTATAATGTAATGAAAAATAAAAACCATCCAATAGATTCTACAAATTTGTATATTATTTAATTATTTTATATGTATAATAACTTAATAAATTAACATAATTCTCTTGTCCAATTGGAAGTGATGCATTTTTATAAATAATTGATCTTAGAACCTCAAAATATAAGATAGTTTTTAAGTGATTAATTAACCTTTAAAAAATTAATCAGTGAACTAAAACCCCCCAAAATTATAAAGGATATATATTTAGTCATCGATATCTTTTATGATATATATTGTATCACTTTTAGGTCATTATTATGTCATAATACATAGATTATAATTATACTGTATAAAATTTTTACACAAAAATTTGACCATCTCAAAAAATAATTAAAAATTCACAGTTGGATAATTATGCTATTATGATTTAAAATATATTATTTATATTATCAAAATATTTCTCTAAATATGTGAAATATCACATAAAAATAAAACATTATGTTTTATTAAAATAATGGGTCATTTACAAGAATTTTTTTATGACCCTTATAAAATTATTTTTGAATTGATAAAATGAAATTTCATTTAATATTTAATATATATATAATTTAATTATATTATTATACTAAAATTTAATTTAATTAAAAATTTAAGGTATTCATTAAAACATATTGCCTTGATTGAAAAAATATATTTCCCAAAATATAATTTTTGTTTTATTGTATCAAAATCATTATATGATCAAACATATTTTTTAATAATTATATAGTAATAAAAAGTTAATTTGATAATAATTATATTAATAATATACAAAATAAAACTATTAGGGTCTTCATACATAGCCCTATATTAAATTAGATAATTTTATCACAGTAAGGTGAGTGATGGTGACATTTCCAAGCGGTGTCTCTACAAATATGGTTTGGTATGTGATATCGATGAGATTGAAATTATTATGTAAAAAGATTCTCTTAGAACTTAGTTATTCCATATTGGGAAGTATTTGTCAAGAAAAAATATCAGTGATTCTAACTATCTTGGATGTTATGATAAATGAGCTTCATAGGGTATGATCCTATTGGTCGATGCCATCACTTCCTATTTCTATGTCAAATGAACACTTTCATAGATGCTATTAAAATAATCTAAATGTTTACTCTAAAATGGAAATATTTTGAAAGGATATCATTCTTAAAGATGTTTTAAATCTAACAGGATATAACATATAAATTTTCAAATTAACAAAAGTATTGTATAAGTTATTTATAACTAAATTAAATTATATTTGCATTTTTTCATTCAAAAGGAAATTCATTTATAAAACTACATCTTATTACAGAATATTATTGTGATATTATTTTTATAAAAACTCTAAAATTACCAAATGTGACTTATAATGATAATATTTACTAATATTTTATTACATTTTTAGGTGAAAGTATTATAAAGGAAGCTATGAATGATGAAATTTAATACAAAACTGGAAATAGTACTAATTTTTTTTAATTCTAAACTATGTACATAATAAATAGATGTTTTAATGATAAGAAAAATTTGATATAGTTTTTAAAAAATATAAAATCAAATTGCTACCAAAAAATAATCCTTGAAAAATAAAGGGATTTACAATTTTAATTCTAATTTCTTTAGTGGATAAGAAACCATCTATTAGAACTCATGTTACATAGTCATCCATACATACTCTAAAAATTTACTAAAAAGCTGTAAAAATAATAAAACATGAATAAGATGAAAAATTTCCAATTAAAAATGAAAAGGAGTTCATAGAACCTAGGAAAAATTGTAAATTCGTTAGGTCTGATAAGAGATTAAATAAAATACTTAAAACATGGTATGAAAATACAATTAAAAGAAATAATTTTATATTTTATGATAAAATATAATATTAAGTATTCTAATTATAGTATTATTATTAATGGTGGTGTGATTATTTATTTTTATGTTGATGGAATTTTCATTTTTTACCAAATTATAATGAAATTAAATGAAATTTTTCAAATTTTAATTTTATTAAAGAATGAAATAAATTAAATAAATAATATTTTTTTTAAATAAGAATTAGTAATTGTGAAATTATTCCTACATGATGATATTAAATTGGCAATTTTTAGAAAAATTGGAATGCTCGGATTTGTTAATCAGTTTTTACTCTATAGGAATCTAAGAGTAGTTTACTTCCAAATCATCATAGATAATTATCTCAACTAGAATATCTAAAGGTTTTTAGGCGTCTCATGTATTTCATGACTCGTATCATAATTAATATTTCACATTTATTCATTCATTTGAAGATATATTTAAATAATTCATGTGACACTCACTAATAAATAGTTAATAGAGTACTCATATATTTGTGGGGTAATATGAATTATTTTATTTATTGTAGTCTCATTCCAAGTCAGTTGTATGATTTTTCAATTGTGTGTTAGACAATAAATGTAGAAATTAATTATTTCAGAAATTACCAATTTTTAAATTAGTGGAGGAAATAATTAAAAGAAATTAATGAAAAAAACATGGTATTATAAATTTTTTTCATGGATCATGATACATGGCCTTGAAAATTATGATAAGAATAGAATGAAACATTTTGGTTACCTTTATTAAAACTATAATTATTTTATAATATTATAACACCATAAAACTGTTAATAAAATATTATCAAATTTGTGTACAATTCATCATATGTGTTTTGGTTAATTCTATGTTGAAATTAGATGCTGGGAGAGAATTAAGTGCAAGAATTATTTGATTGAGTGTTAATTAGCCACATTTTTAGTTATTCTACTAGATATGAATTTTGAATTTTATAATGTAGAGAAGTAATAAAAATTAGGTTTGAGGTTAAGTAACTAGGATGTTAACCGTACAATTTTTTAAATGATAATGTTTCTTTTTTGTTTGACCTCATTACCTCCTTTATGAGCCACTAAACAACCATTAACGCCATTTTACAACCTATGGGAACTTTTTTTATATTTCTATGAGTTTTATCCACCTTTTAATGAATCCTTATTGATGTTTTTATAGATCATCACCAGATATATGTTATGTAATTCTAGATATACTCCATTATTCAAACATCATATTATCTTTCTCCCTACTCTCTTGGAAACACCATCATAACGATTGATATAATAAAATTTTTGGTTGTTGTGATTAAAGTAATGGATTTAATTATTAGGGTATGTGGATTTGATTGAAACTAATATCTAGTGATTTTATATTCACTGAATTCAAGGATTACATATCTAAAGTGAAATATTGAATCTCTAATTATAATGGATGAGATTCATTTATGAGTTGTTAAATTTATTCTCCTTGAATTTTATTTTGATCATATATTTAATTTATTAAATAATTTTTAATTGGGATTAATTTAATAATTCATGGTTTTTATGGGTAATGTAATGATTTAATTTAAAAATTATGTATTTTGATAAAGAAATGGTTTTTGGATATATCTTGGTTTTTTAATTTTTAAATCATCATGTTTACGAAACCATGGTATTCAGATTAAAATATTGGATTTTATGAATTATTTCAAAATATTAAATTTTTGTAAAATGATTTTTTATTTTCAAATTAGTTTATTTTCTAAGGATTTTTATTTGGATGAAATTTGTTTTTAAAATAAATTGGAAAAGGGATATGATATATGAATTAATGTGCACAAAAACATATATGTGATACACGTAATTCAGTAATTTATTTCTAAGGGGATAGGTAAAATTTTATAAAATTATTATACCCTTCCAATTTACTGAAAAATATAAATGATTATTATAAGATAAGTACATGGTTGAACAACTCTAAACACATATATGATTAAATAAAAAAATTTCACCACTTAAAATATTAATCAAATCCTCGCACATTTTTTATTTTTGATTTTAACAAATAAAATGAAAAGTTATATTTAAAAAAATTTATAAAATAAAATAAATGAATACAATTTCAAAGGATTGTTTTACATAAATAGCTTAATATCAGTTATTTATGAAATATATTAAATAAACTGGCTAAAAGGTAGTCAGTTTTAATTAGATTATATATTTTCCAATCCACTATTATAATTTTATTCAATTAAATCCCTTTGTTAAAATAATATAATAAAAAATATCAATTATTAAACAATTTATTTTAAAGATAAATCAAAATTTATTTATCACATTAATTTAACTTATCATCTTGGATTTCCCCCCTTAATAAGTAAATTTTTAAAAGAATAATTAAAGTATAAAATATAATTTAATTATCATGATAAAAATAAATAAAAAATTTATAAATGACCTTTATTAAAAAATATGTACATATACTTCTACTATTTTCTCTTTATCTCCAATGAAACATTTCTAATCATTAATGAATGATCTTTAATCCAAAATGGTTGAATAACAGTATGATTTTTATTTTAAATTCAATAAATTAAATTTTTTAATAAAATTGAAAAAATAATATGAAAAAACTATATCTTAGAGAAACTTGTTAACAAAAAAAATTTAATACATAATCTTAAATAGAATAAACTACCAAGAAAATGTATTTTGAAAACACATTAAAATGGAACAAAACACATTTATTTGTCGTCCTAGGAAAACGTGTTTTGGAGCTGATAAACATGAAATTATGAATATTTATTTCCTAGAAAAAAGTATATCCCTCAACTATTTCCCATCTAAAATAAATAGATATCATTTATTTGAGTCCATGTACACATGCTATGAGGAAACAAGACGACCCTGTTACTTTTTATCGTCATTATTTTTATTTGTATCTTCTAAATATTTTATCATTTTTATTGAAAATATGTAAAATACACATTATATTATATTTATACCATGATGTAATAAATTTTAATCTAATAAATTAAACCATAGTGTGGATGATGAAATACATTCTAGTAATGGTTTATCCGTTGAATTGCATTTTTTCATCCATTTTAAGCGGTCATAGTCTCCATATTCACAATTATGTAACAACCACATTGTGGAAAGTTTCATACGTGAATATAATTTTTTATTCCTCACAAAAAAACATCCTAAAATTTTATAATATTTTCAATTAAGTTTAAACGAAAATGGATATGTTAAAAAATATTTTGTTACTATGATGCACTTTAACATTAAAATTATTGTAATGAAATGGAACCAAAAAAAGTGTATTAGATAATACAACACATTATCTACTTATTGTCCATAAGGATATAATATTAAAAACTATATCAAAGAAAAAATATTTTCATGATAAAGATTTTTAGTATATCATAGAAATAAAACAATTTATATACAATTTTTTTTAAAATCCATATAGGCATATTATTTTAACTAACCAATTACTATTTAACAATGATAACCAATAATTATTATTATCCTTTATTTTAATCATATAATGGTTCTTGAAAAAAACATAATTTATTTATTTGTTTGAAAACATTAATATAATTATATTCTAATCTTTAACTTGGAACATTACTACACATTTTTTTATTTTTGAATCATCTTTCCCTTTTTCTCACACTTTTTTTCAATGAAATTCATTCTTTGGTCTAGTTTGAACTCCATTATTTGGTTTAATCACCTCATGAAATACATTTTAGTAATCATAAAATAATCAAAATATTAGTATGAATGGAAATTAACGCATTAAAAAAATATATAATTAATTCTAAACATAGAACATCAATTCCAACCATCAATATCCTAAGGACACTTTTTAGTAATTAGATGGATATGATTAAATGTGTTATAGCCTCTAAAAAATAAAATCTAATTTCATTATTTATAACCATATATCTTTTATTTTTTCTCTATATTTTTTTTTGAAGACATTATTCAACAGAAATTTCCATGAATAGAAAAATGTTATCAATTATAATATCTGTATATAAAATAATCTAGGAAATTATTATTTATCATGATTTAATTTGAAAATAAAAATCAATGTCTATCAATTAAAAAACCACATAATCAATTAAGTTTCAATAACTAATCAAACAAACACATTTTATTAGTGATAATCCATATTGAATAATTTTTTCACCTTAATAGTTGAAATTTTTTCACAAGAATTCATTATTTTTAAGTAAGTTAGCCTCTTTGGTAAATAATTAAAAACAAATCACAGTGAATTCCATAGGAATTCCATCTATGTCAAAATTAAAGAAATATCCCATTTTTTATATATATGTGGGAGATAAAATATAAAATAAAAAATCAAATAAATAAAAATTTGTAAAAAATTTTTGAGATTATAATAATCTTTAGTGATTTTTCTTTATTTTTTCTTTGATTTTGTTATTTTTTTAGGGTTCATCAATTCTAAAAAATCTAGGTACATTGTGTTGTTTGAATTTTTTATTAAAAATAAGAATAAGTCATTTAATTAAATAGAGGATGTATTATTAATTAATAATTAGTTATTTTAGAAGAAATATAATCCATTTATTCATTATATCTAATGAAAAAACATGTGATTTTTTTATTTTTAAATTAAATATAAAAAAAATCATAAAAAATAATAAAAAACCATTATAATGTTCCCCAACTATATCTCTCTATACCAACTCCTCACCAAAAAAATTAGGAAAAATGGATTGATTACCCATAAAATGTTCTAGGTTTATTTAATTATTTTATTGATGTATTTCACATGTTATTATTAATTGAATTGTTTTATTTTTAATATTGAAGGATTCTCCTGAAGATGTGGTTTGAAATGGGTAAATAACTATTAATGATAAACAAGGGGATTCTAGAGTCCATGAGTCCCCTAAAACTATATGATAATTTATAAAATGTTATAATAATAAAGCATTAGCCTTCCTCGATACCATTAGATCAATAAAAACATAATAAATAACAATTTAATTTTTTATTAATATAAACAAGATTGTCATTAATTTCACTAACACTTTTTCAATTATTTTCCTCTAATTTTTAGATTAATCTCTCGACTATATGATTATATTTACAAAATATAACCAAAAATATTATTTGGTAAACGAATTGTTTAAATATTATGTAAGGTAATCAAGTATCTTGATGGGAGAATGATCAGTTTATGGTAGTATATAACTATAACGACCCAAGATTTTGGATTTGTTAAATTAATAAAATATCCAATAACATTTTTTACATGGAACAATAGATTTATGAAACACTTGGATAAAATTTAGAGAACCATTTTAATAGTTCTTAAAGAATATAATAATTAGTTGATAAAAATATAATAATAACTTAAAATACTAACATATTATTATTTTTCATTCATTTATATTTTAAAAAGGATTCCTTTTAAATATTTATTTTTTTGTTTTTTTTTATTTTACCTTAACATATTTAATATATTAGTTTAAAAAAAATTACATTTATAATATGCTATTTCTACATTCAATTATTTCAAAAAATTTGGGAAATAATAGTAAAAACACATAATGTATACAAATACAATTATTAAAAGATCTTTTTCTTCATAACATGTATATTCATTTCAAATGAAATATTATAAATTTTAAAAATTGAAATTTTAAAAAGTAACAACATTTTTGTATTAAACATGTCAATATTTTCTTATGATGAATTTTTGTGATTTTCATAAAATAACTGCTTTTTAGGTAATTACTAAAAAATTAATATTTTTCTAACAACATATTTTTGACATAATTTTTTAAATCAATTTTATATAAAATATAACTCTTAATACTTTTATATAATTCATTGAAAAATTTTATTTTATAATTATATATTTATATTTAACATTTTTGATATATAACTATTATTTCACTCTAATAAAAAATTTATTCCCTTATAATGAAAATTAATTTTCCTAAATAATATATATTAAATGTAATATAATGTATTTCATGTTTTTGATCTAAAATTTCATATAATATAACAGGTTCAATGTCATTTTATGGCACAAAACTATGATTACTAATATTAACGTTAATGACCATGATAATGGTGGAAGGGTTATTTTGAACGAATTGATTTATGAAATTTGTGAAAATTTTATTTAACAAATTAACTAATATGATTCATATAATTACTTTTATATTATTTTTAAACATATATAAAAATATAATACCACTCATTCAATTGATATTAAATAAATTTTTTGATTAGTAACTAATAATAGTAAAAATGACATTGTTCTACAAAATAATTTTCCTATATATAAAATGACTTAATTTAAATATTAATTTTATCTTAGTTATGAATTTAATATGTTTAAATAGTGGTTAATTATTTTCACCATTAAAAATGGGTAATATAGCCAATTTTTATAATTTTAGTGACACATATTTTACTTACAAAAAAACTAGCCAACATGGTTAAATGAAAAATGGTAAAATGTAAAAATGAAGTGGTAAAGAGAATAAAACATGTTTAAAATTAAGAGTTTGAAAATTTGTATGCCATATCTCATCCCTAACACTATTATTTGCAATTTTGGGATTCATGTGTCATGTTTAAGATCAGCTCCTTTTATATATAATGTTCTTTTTTAAAAACATATATTATCATCATTTCTAAAATATTCCATTCCCCACCCCTTCAAGAACCCTCCAAATGTACAGTTTCCACTTAAATGTATTCCCATTATCCATCCTTTATAACCCCATTAATTTTCATTGAGCCTCTATTTAGAAGAGATTTGGTTATGACCTCTAATTCCAAGGAGTCTACCAGTGGAAAGATGATGTTCTCGATATGGGTACTCATTTTTTCTAAATTCTATTCCATTCATTCCAACCAAACAAAATATTTTTTATTATTTCAAAAAATGATATCATTATTGATTTATAATTAAATTTATTATTCAATGGTAATTGCGGTTAACCATCATTCCTCATTTTTATTATGAAAAACCAAACCATATCCAGTGTGTTCTCTAGACTGGCTCCCCCATGCTGCAATGTGTTTCTGTTTCATTAATCAACATTCACATATGGTACTAATGTTGAATTAAATAAATATGTATTATATTTATAAAATATTTTATATTTTATAATAATAATATAATATTACACCTTTTCCCCATTCTCTGGAAAATGAAATTGTTCTCTATGTGTACGTGCAGACTTCTGCCTCCATGGAAATGTGTATTATGTGTTCCAATAAATTTTTTCATAGTTGGTTATAATATTTAATTTAAAAGATAAAAAATAATTTTTTTATAAAATTATTTGGTTTTCTGAAATCCAAATTGGAGAATATTTTCACTACATGTGTAATAAAAACTGTTATATATTCACCCATCCAAAAGAGAAGATGAAGAGAAATGAATAGTTTCCTCATATAATGTTATAAAATATTTTAAGAGATAATAATCTTTCATTTCATTTTATTTCTAATATATCACACTAGTATAAACAAAATTATATCATTACCTATCTGTTATAATGAAAGTAAATCTAAATCACTTCATAATCATCCATCAATTGTGGTATCCTCTAGATTGGGTTAGTTTAACAACCTATTTGACCAATTCTATGAATTTATAACATTTATGTCTATGGGAATGTAATTTCATGTAATATAATAAAAAGATAACATTATTATGGGTTATTTTTTCTATAATTGTAATTATAATATTTAGTCCATTGAAAAAATACCATCATTAATTTATTAAAAATGATGAAACATGTTCACCATTGATTTCAACTTTAAGGATCATAAATAAAATCAAATAGAATGAAATTATAACATTATTAATAATTAAAAAAATAATTTTATATCAAGGAATAATTATCCTTAGGAAAGTAATAAAGAAGAACACCACTTTTATGAAACATGTTCAAAACGGTCATGATTACTCACTATAAATATTAAAAATATATAATAAAAAAGATATAAATATAAAAAATAATTATAAATAATGATAATTTAATTTAATCTATTTGAAAATGGTTTCGAATTTTCTGACTAATATTTTTTTTTCTATATATGATTTTAGTAGTCATTTTATTAAGCGAGGAAACAATGTAAGGGGTTCTTTGTCTCAAATTTATTTTCTTAAGAAATATTTTTTATTTTTAACCATGATAATTTTGATATGGTTTTATTTATTCCCAATAAATATATTTTACCATAATAATTTTATTCCTGAGGTTTTAATAGGTATATATTGTATTCCATTTATATTTCCCTTGATTCAAATTATATAAAATAAAAAATAATGGTTTAGAATTTATATATTATTTTAAAATAAATATTTTTAAAAAAGCATAATAAATCTATAGATATCATAATCATTTAAACACACTCTTAATTTTCACTGGATATTCTGTGGTTTATACATGTCACTTTAATATTTTATTTGACCAAATATAATATTGTAACTCTTTCATTTATTTTAAGTACAAATAAATATGTCTCTTCTTCTCATTCAAGTTCCTCCCCTTTCCATATTTTTATTAATTAGGGTCTTTCAGTGTTTTCTTATCTATGTTTTTATTTTTTTATTTAGTCCATTTTAACTAAATTACATTCTTCTAAATGTTTTCAATAAATTTTTTACATTTTCAATATTGGTCATTTTCCTAAAAATGTAAAATATATTGTTTCTAATATTAGCAAGTGAATTCATATTTTCCATAACATACTTATTTTATATGAAAATTTATCTCTATGTATTCATGGTTTTTTGAATAAATTATTTTTATCCCTTTTTTATAAAAATAATTCATTAAAAATAGTTTCAAAAGATCAAACAATTTACTTATTTCCATTGTTCATTATCTAAAACAAAGTATATTTCATTAAATCACTATTCTTTAATAAATCTTATGCTTTATTAAGGATATTTTTCAAATGATATCATCTAGATTATTTCTCCAAATATCTTATAAAATGTTATTTTCTATCATAAAAAAGATCAATCACTTTCTTTTTCATTCTTAGTCACTAAAAGTTAATAAAACTAATCAATTTCTTATTGTGTACCTCAATGAATACACTATTTTTAACACATTTCATTTAAGGGCGTTAACCAAGATTCCATACATTGATAAATTGGGTAAATTATTCACTAAACCATATACCATTTATCTATCCTAGGTAAATACCATGTGAATTTTCTTGATTAAATTTTATTTACCTAAAAAAAGAAGTCATTTGATATAGATTTATTTTCTATGGGTTTCACATGTTTCGGTTATTTATGGATTTTTGAATTATACCTTATAAGAATCAGTTTTTAAATGTATATGAAACCCATTTTATTTCCTTGTGTTATTTTTCATATGATCTAATGTGTCAGACATATATATGGATAATGATGGGTGTGGTCCAACATCTCCCTATAATTCATTGGATAACAGTTTATATCACATGAGATAATATAGTGTGAACATTCTAGAATATTATAAAAAACATTATGGGAGAGACGTCCTGGATATGTTAAAATACTAGTGAATGATATTTCTTTTATAATATTACAAACTATAGGGTGAACCTTATTTGATATCCTCAAACACTAATGGGTAATCCTTCTTGGATATATTCACAAAATAAAGGGTGATAACTCTTTGATATTTTCAAAAAATAATTATTTATCCTCCTTGTATATGTGAACACACTAAAGGGTTCACCATCTTGGATATTTCTCACAATTTTAAACATGGTGCTTCCATGATATGATCTAGATATTATGATACCTAGATACTCTGTTTATGTTATATTGTTAGGCCAATTATAATGTTTTTTATGCTCATTGGGATAATTATGGAACACACATTTTTTCCACACATTTATTATTCACATATTATCTTATTCCATGCCTTTTGTCTTATTTTATGATCTAAAATATATTGGGTAATATTTTCTTAACTATCATTGTTATACCTAAAAAGTCATATTATTCTAAATTATGAACATTGATTATTATCACTCATGTTTACCCTTATTATATGTTTTATCTCACCCATTTATTTATTTCAATTTCCCATTTTTATGAAAAAATGTAATTTGTAACGTGTTTCTATAATAGTATCATATTAGGATAATATTTTGTAGATTTTTAAGGATTATTATAGATTTTGTAGTGGTAAAATACAAATTTGACACAAATAACATGGGTTTTATTAGATGATATTTATCCTAAATCTCTAAAACACTACACGTGAAAATTTGTTTGGAATGTAAATATAGCTTTATATGTGAATGATCATGAAATTAATAGTGTGTATAAAATATAGTGTGTGTTGTATCTTGTTTTTAGCACCATATTCAAGAGTGAAAGTCTGGTAAACCTCATTTATTATTAGTTTATGGATTAGATAATTGTATTGGTTAATATTTTATAGGTTAAGGGTAACGTAAGGGTTGATAAGTTTTGCTTGATTATAATTTCAATGTTATAATTAACCCTTTAGGATAATTGAGTTAATATAGAATATTTTAGTGATTATGAGAAGATAAATTATGTTCAATCCCTAGGGATATGTCTATAGGGTGAGTCAATGAATAGGATAATATTAAAATGTTTTGGTAATGTAGATATTGTTTCAGTCTCCTGTAAATAGAATCAATGTCTAGATACTAAAATTTGATACAAGGTATGATATATATTTACCGAGTGAAAATAACCCTAAAAAGGAGTGTTGGGTATTAACTAAATCCTAACTTGGGGAATGATAAATTTTACAAACTACATAACTATTTTAACACTCACGAGGGTTACTATTTTGTTTATTCATAGAACATTTTAATGGTTTTGTTAGAGTATAATAAAATTTATCTGGACAAATGGATGAGATTAAAAACATTTTTCATAGGGTATCCACACAAAATAATACGAAACTATGTAAAATAACAAAATTGAGAAATATTTTATTTCATTACCATACTCATAATATTCTACTACACCACCTTCGAACACTTTTTAATATGTTTAGTAAAGATCACAAATAAGAAGTCGAATGACATCCCACCTCTATTGGTATCTAAGGGATGATCTGAATTATCTTATAATTATATTGGATTTATCCATCTTCTAAGTCCTACTAGAGACTCTAACAAAATGGATAATAATAAATTCAATAATGGTTTGGAGATTATCATTTATGCATAAGGATTAGAATCAGCATACTAACTTTCCATCACCTTGAATCAGCTTTATATAACTTTAGATGATGCTCCTTGAAGAATCCTTCACAAATTAAATTGTTTCTAATGTGGGTATAAATGATATGGGAAGTCTATTCATCATATTCCTTTACACCCCTAACATTTCATATAAATATTAAAGGTTCCTTTTTATTGATATCCTCTATGTTGAATAATCTCGGTGTCCAACACGTAAATAATAAACCCGCTATGTTTCCATGTAATCCATCATATATGTTATATAATATATATATATATATATATAAGTTATTACCTATTTATATATATCATATATATATATCACATATAAATTTATATATATATATATATCACATATATATTTATATATATATATATATCACATATATATTTATATATATATATATATATATCATTACTAAATATTTCTATCACTCTCCCACTTTCACAAAAGCATAAAATTACCTTTCTTATTTAACATCGTATTGAATCACATTCCATAAATAATGAAACCATATCCAGAATTCTATTGTATATCTTATAAAACAAATTTATAAAGCTATAATTTACATCCCCTTTATAACATCATATGTGATACCATTATAAATATCCATCCAAAACACTTTTGGATTAACTCGGAAAGACCATTAGTGTAGCACTCTCACACAAAATCATTCCTCATTCCGTGAACCAAATTGTGTGACCTCACAGGCCTATATAGTGTTGACAAAAAATGAATCTATAGGTCTATATATGTATGAAATGTTTGGTATCTAGAAAATATTAAATTATACTCAGGCTATAAATAAATCTAGAGTGATCTCCATGAAACACATAAATCTCTATAATAGTTTCCACTAGTGACCATTATATCCAAACATGAATACCCATTTTATCCCTTTGTTTGAGAAATTTTGTGACTTTGGGATATAGATTATTTCAATATCATATATAAATCTCATCTACCTTGTATTATTAGTGTGTATACTGATGGGATTGATGAATACATAACATTCCATTCATTATTATTCATAATCTCATCACATCTCCCTTATCCAAATAGATATAATTTTTTTTAGAAACTCCCATACTATATATTAGTTCAGTGACCAAATTACATACTCTTCGTACAAGAGAAAATATCCCATCTTTCTTGTGCACATCTGATTTCCCGATCAACAATATACCCAACCACCCATGTGTTAGATAAATCAAAATGTTGAAATTTGTAAGTGTGGAATAATATATTTAAGGTTAGGATGATAGGAATCTCACTAACTATAGGTAGGGGACATAAATTTTATCTATACACCCTTTGTATTTCAATACATTTGTATTACAGTACATATAATTAGTTAGTAATCTAGCACACACAAAGAATATTATTCTTTTTTAGTACTTATGAGAATATTCAGTATCTTTATACATGAATCCCACTCACCCAAACCTTAACACTGGATCATAACCTATTATATACCAAGATGATCATAAATTATGGATAAACTCAAAGTCCTACACTGATATGTCTATTATCATTGCATGTCATGAAATGTATATCAACATATTCATTTATGAATCCAAAAGTAAATTATGATAATATGGAGGTTACATTTACTATGATATAGTTTAAAATTCATAAAAAACTATGAATAATTAAAAAACAATCATAAATACATGTTTTATTATTTAAAATATGATAAACTATTAGCATTTTTTTAAACACTTTGTACGTTTTGTTAATACGTCATATCATTTATAATCCATTTCACGCCTTTATGTGGCCATCTAATTATATTCTCCCACTAAAATATTTAGTGAGAAAAATTTATGATGTAATGTAGTGTGATTAATGGTGATACATAGGAATAATACTTTCAAACAATTTAAATTTATGGACATATTGAAACATCTTAACTTCACAACATCAAATGTTACAATTTCAACTTCTATTTTATACCTAAAAATCATTTGATGTTCACCACCATCATCCTTGGAATCATGTTCCATTAAAATATTTCCTTCTACTAATGTATCTAATAACATTTTGTTTACTAATATATACAAACACCCTTTGGATATTTCATAATGTTCACTTTAAAAAAATATTTGTGTAATTCACTATTTGTTATCTTTTATCGTTCTCAAGTACAAACATGATCTAAAAAGCCTCTTATAAATTATATTATCTTTATAATATCTTGATAAGATACAAAAAAAATTATTAATAAATTAATTTTATTTTCTTACAGTGTGAATGTAAAAATAATTAAACTATTTTATCCATATCATATATGGTATTATATGTGTTTGGAAATTTTTTATTTGAAAATAATGCTTTGATAAAATATATATCTGATGTATGATGGGAACACATTCACACATATTTTAACAAATACATGGATAAATTTTTTTTCTGGATATAACACTTTTTTATATATCTTAATCTCAAAACATGTTATAGATATTCATAAATAATAAACCATATATATACAATAAATCATCTATTAGATTTTCAAAAAAACATCTTTAATCATACATATTCTCTTATCACATAGGGAAATGAGTTGAATCTTTATAACTTTTTTTTTTACATTTGATATTTATAAAATGATTTACATTCAAATCCATTATTTAATAATATTATACTTCATCTCATGAATATAAACTGAAATATTTATCTATTACCCATAAAATTTTAAACTCCATTATATTTACTACATTTTATAAAATATACATTCAATATTACACACCCTTCAAAATTAAAGAATTAAGTTCAACAACATCAATACCTTACAAAAATATTCCATTGAGTTTCACAGACTCTATCAAGTATATCCTTGTTACTCGAATCATATTGATTTTTTACTCTTACATTCATAATACCCTTGGTTTCAAAATAATTTATTAACATTGTGAAGAATTAATGTTAAACATATTTAACCAATATTTATTCTTCTAGTTTTAATTTTTACTTACTTGACCAATAATTATATTATTTCAAAACCTAAAAATCTTATGGAATGTTCATATATATACCCAATAATAGAAAAATATCATATTAACATTCTCTAAATTCAATTTCACTGATGAAACAATTCAACCGATAAAAATTTCATAAATTCCCAAAACAAACAAAATCTATATTAACTTTCCTCATATGGTATGTTATATAATTTAACAAATTTTAAA
The DNA here is from genome assembly GCA_963277665.1 of Viscum album. NCBI lineage: Eukaryota > Viridiplantae > Streptophyta > Magnoliopsida > Santalales > Viscaceae > Viscum > Viscum album. The sequence continues at coordinate 1,393,382,791 of OY728142.1, read as the reverse complement.
CCATGAATATTAAAAATCACTCGTCCAATTTTATAAAACTAAATTTATTTTTATGCACATCTCAAGATATAAATGATATAAAAAATAGTCTCCAAAATACACATTTATACAATCATAAAACATACATGTTATAAATGTATCAACTCTTTCACTCCATTACATGAAATAAAACATCAAGCATTAATTCATTTCATTTTCAGGCCATTTGTATGTTTACAACACATGAAAATCATAATTTTTTTAAAAAAAATTGAGGTTGATGCCACTTTTTATTTGAAATAAAGGACCTATTTTGTGTGTAGAGGTTACCCATTATATATCTGATAGGCTTTAAGTTATTAAAGAACATTAAAAGGTCTGAAGGCCAAATTTTTTTTCATAAAGGCCCCATTAGTCAATAGTACTCCAATAGTACCAGGGTTACTTCATTACCTATTAAAATTCCATCTTCTCTATTGTTCCTTCTACATTATTCAGTTACAAATGGGTTTTGCACCCCCTATATGTGTTGTAGTATTACAAGGTTCTTACCACTAATACAAACCCCAAATACATAAATATGAGATGGGTTACACTCAACTCCACACAGGCCACCCAGATAAATCCCAGAGTGCCCTGCATGTTCCTCAGCTATAAAAATGTCGTTGAATCACCCTGTTCATAAAACGAATAATTTTTTAGTCTATTGGGACTCGATCTAGTTTATTTCCCCTAGGTATTTAAATGGTACCAACCATTATACCCCTTGACTAATTCTTCGATGAAAAAATGTGATATGTTACACTCGACTCCCAGTGGGGGGCTGACCAAACCTAGAGTGTGCCACACATTACTCAACTAAAAAAATGGATTTGTATCACCCTTTTAATAATAAAAACTATGTCTATGTCTTAATGTACTATTCCAATTAATATTATTAACTGTTTTGAAACATATCATTTTTTATTTATATCATTTCTTAAATTAAAAATCTTACTTATGAAATTATCTTACGTTACTAGTGCAGAGAGTATCTTATATTATATTTCTCCTTATAAAGGATAGTTCATAAAGAACATCATGATTATTATGATATAATACACAACTAAAACTTTCATAAAATGATTATCATATACATTTAACCTTTTTATAAAAACTTTTAATAAATGACATCACCCTAAAATGATTCCCACTTTTTCATCATATCAATTGGTAGGCCAAGATACATATTTCACTCCATAGTTACTCCCCATTGGAATTTCAATTATCGCATAGTTATTTAGGAATGTAATCATACCAATAATATCATATATTTCTTTTGGATAGTCAAGAGGATAACCCTTTTTTCCAATCCATCATATGGATAGACTTGTGTATATTCCTATCGTAACCTAATCCTACTTAGGTCTCACAGATAATATAACCTAAAAGAATAGTAAAAATATATAAAAAAGGAAATTATATAGGAATACATCATTAGAATGACCTACCCATGGATTTTCTATATTCAACAATCCTTTATTTTCCCACAAATGATTATTCTGGGGCACCCTTCTTTAGAATGAATCAGATAGTTGGATGATCGAGGCCTTGAAAAGTACCAGATTGGATGGAATCTCAAACATAGTATTGTAATGGTATTTTAAACTCTCCATATTAGCTCTTGTTAATACCTTTTTTGTATGAATTCTTCTAGTAATTTAGTATGGAATAAAATTCCCAGTTATAAATGAATATGTTTAAACCATAGTCATTTTTACTCTTTACAAAATGCACAAGTTTTTCTAACTCACCAAAAAAATATAATTCGACTATATTCATATATATTGGAGAAAATCATACTCATAAGGTACAATAATACTTCATGTAAAGAAATATATTTCTCCACGTGAGTAGTCTCATAGTGTGAGATAGAAAACCCCATTCACTAATCTAGGTATGGAATAATCCATCATGTATTTAGGTAGTTAATCCCTTAGTCACTCTAGTAGGGGATATATTACTGAATATAGAATCATATTCATTATAGTTGTGACCCCAAATATTTAAAAAAAATATTTGACAGCTAAATTAAATCTAATAACATTAATTACAAATTGAGTTCAAGTTATCTTATCAATAACCTTCAGTTTTGATACATTCAATCCTGAAATAAAGGGATATACCTAGTAGTAGTTTAAGAAGTAATCTAAATCAAATAAAATTCACCATAACAAAAATTATAATTACGAATAAAATATGAAATAACCTGTTAAATAAATTATAAATTTAGACATTTTAAACTTGATATAAATATAGTTTAGATATAAAAAAATTAAAATATAATTATATACATTTAATAAATTTTTCATTAGCATTGAAGAAAATCCATAATTAGGAAGACGAACATTTTATATTCATTATAATATAAACTCCTTCATAATAATCGTTATATGGAATATCCATTTTAAATTTATGATATTATATGAATTGTAGACAAGTTAAAATTCAATTTCTATTTCGAAAACATTTTATATAATCTGATATCACATATTTAATAATTATTTAAACCTAAAAAATATCAATCATCAAATATTTTTTAAGTCCTTTATATAATATTCAAATAAGGACCACTTTTATTTTAAAAAATTCAAAATAATTATTTATGAACAATTCATAATTTAAATAAAAATGTTTTATATGTTGCACTTATTTCATAATTTATCACTCTTTATAAATTATTTCATATGCTTTATAAATAGTCACAATTATTTCAAGATCATTTTTCATTCCATATAATTTTGATAAAAACTATTTTAAAAATTAGCATTTAATATTTTTGGAAAAATGATTATAAAAAATGTATTTAACTTAAAAAAAATTCTATTTATTTATTATATAAAACTTTTATAAATTAAAATATCTCAAAATAACTTTTTTTATTTATAAAAATTTAATAGACCAACTAAATCTTTTTATGTGTTAAGGAAATTTTTCAAAAATATCCCAATAATTTTGATAATCCTTACAAATAAGGGAATTCCATTATGATGGTAAATTGTTATACCAATACCCAATCCATCAAAAATTCATTTGATAAAAGTAATTCATAGATTACCTACATTGAGAAAAAATATGTTGTACTACGTAAAGGTTAAATTAATATATCTTTGAAACTTCTTATTTTGTATTAGAGTACAGAGGATATAATATTAATTGAATGCTACATGTAAGTGTAATTCTCATTTTAAATTTATGAAACCTTCTAGAATTGATTTCAAAGGGTAATACATTACCCAAAACCATTTGTGTAAAAGTAACACTGATATTACCCTTATACATTCCTTCTATAATAGGGCATGACATTGACATATATATCATTGCGTAAGAGAATGTGGCCATCTATATTTATGTAACCCTTATAAAAACACAACTACCATTGAATATACCATATTTCTATGTAAGGGAAAGTTGTGACGACCCTTAAAAAGATCATTATATATAAGGTTTATCTAATGGTTCTATTTAGATAGCCCAACATTATAATGGTAAACCATCATTATAGATACTTATAATACTAGAAAAATATTTTCTTTTTATTAGGCTCTTTTTATTTCAACGAAATATTTCATATACCTAAATCATGTGTTTACTTTGATAAAAAATAAGGGTTTAGTTAGATTTTAGTAACATTTTTTAGATCAAGAAGAAGAAATAAAAATATCTTTTCCAATTATTTCAATGTTTGATAATATGAAATTGAATAAAATATAAAAAACTAATAAGTACTATTAATATATACCAAACACTAAAGATGTATCTATGACACATTTTAAAATCATTAAATATTTTTCATGTAGAACATAATCCAATGGAGAAACGAAATCACACCTCAATAAGTATCCACATTCCACTAAATCATCCAAAAATTAGATATTATTTACCAATCTTCCTCAGCCTTCTAGATCTTATAATCCAAAAGAGAAGAATAATGAGAGTAATGAAGCATGTAGAATCATCCAAGCATGTGGATCTAAATCCAATTACGTCCATAAAATCACATGGTGATGAATTTATATAACTTCTATGGATTCACCTCTAAGAAGAATTAATTAACTAATGGATATATAATTCACCTATAAATTCCATGTCTAGTTCATGCATTGTAAGAATTTACTTTATGTATCTATTATAAAAACAATGAAACATTTTATTTAACTGATAACCTGAATGGAGAATAATTTTGGTGTCCGGTATACAAATGAAATCCAGGCCCCGCCTGTTATGGTACCATTTTTAGGGATTCTCTTGGGCAAGCTCATGGCTGTTTTTTTGGAGGTTCTGGGTTCACCTCTTCCCTTGAGGCTGAGATGATGGAAGTGATTCATGCTATCAACTTTTTTACGCAAAGAGGCTGGAACAACATTTTGATTGAAAGTGACTCCACCACTATTATTCAAGCCATTTGGAATGGTTTGATCCACCTTTCTGGATCTCTCACAGCACAATGGATGAAATTCCTCAACTCGCTTCTAGAGATTATGTACATTTCCACTGAAACCTATCGTGAAGAGAATATGGTGGCGGATGTTCATTCCAACAAGCGAATCAACCAGGAAATTACATGGTGTGATGATCTCCCGACTGAGCTTTACCCTCTTCATGAGAAATACTGTAATAAAATTTCCTCTTTCAGACATTTGTAATCTACCCTTTCTTTTTAATAATAATATGTGTCTTGGTCTTTGACCAAGACATTGCCTTTAAAAAATATAGAACTATTTATATATATCACATATATATATATATATATAAACATTAAGTCACATTCCCTTCACTATATAAAAAATTCTGTGGGATTTGAATATATTATGTTAGTCATACTAATAGAAATGATACCATGTATACCTTAGAATGAAACATATGGAAAGTTAAAATTAATTTATATGTTATTTATTTAATATATGGTAAGTTATATTATGAATGTTTGGATTCCAATTATTTCTCGTATTAAAATTTAAATAATGTTCATGGGATTTTTTAGATAGTTATATTTTGGATTATCATAGGATATAAACAAGAACCTCACAATAAAAAAAGTAGATTCAACTGAATATACCAATAAGATCGTGGTTTTTTCAAATAGTATGGATACTTTATTTTTGGATAAAGTCTTATTATTGTTTATTTTTGACTTATACCCTAAGTCATTCCATGGGATAGTTGAGTAGTTTATTGGGAAGGATGAGTTTTTAGGTCTGTATATTGAATGTAGGCCAATAACATGTTGTGTAAATGGGATACATGATGTGTATAAATTACCCGAGGTGTAATGTTGTGTCATGGATATTTCAAGTCTTGTAAATGGATTTTCCAGGGAGTGGTATCAAGATATTTACATAGTGTGTAATGTTTTTACAAGTTCTGTAAATTACTGATATGTTTTTTTAAAAGATGTAGGGGCCTCTATTTTCTTACAAAACCCTCACTTATCCCTTCTCTCATGAATAGGAATCCCAAATGAATCCTAAAGGAATTCCTTACTCCCATTTAAAGATATAAACTCTATTTCTTCTATCATTGGTCTTGTTGGATTTGTGGTGGTGAGTGATCCATTTCTTTTATGTAATTATTCATTTGCCTTGGTATCATCTACACTCTTTTGGTGATATCTTATATTCCATATTTTCAGTGTTTTCATACTTTCGTAAATTTTTTCTGATTTGTGTTGAATTAAAAGATGATACTGGAAGATCACAAAACTATAGACCTATTATAGGTTGTCTATAATTTCCCCTTTATTATTGGTTCCTTATAGAGCAAGTTGTTTTTGTTCCGATGATCAAGCATTCTAGAACAACATCGAATAATAATTGAATAATTGTATTGAATAAGATGAAACCCATTAGGGATTTCATTTAGTTACTTTGAGGTAAGTTAGAGGTAGTTTCACCATCCTAGGAAAACCATGTGGGGTTCCATGTGAATTTACCATGCCTTTTAATTTATTAAACAATCGATGGGGTGAGTTAGTGCTTTCCTAGATAGAGGAATCCCTTTTAATAAATGATTTTTAATAAAATAGGTTAATTATGAAATGGTTTTCATCAGTTTCATATTGATTCATTTTCATAAATCATTTTTCTGGAATTGTTATCTATGTTGTTAAAATCATGGAATGAAATTGTTTACAAATGATGAATGAGTGAATTGTGATGATTTGAATGGTAGTGGATTCCTTAGTTGGTATACCATGTATCTCGATTATATTATATGTTATGGCCTTTTTTATCTGTTTCATGAATTTAGTAGTGAATTACATAGATAGAGATATCTCCAAGGATCTTGATTTCATTGGGTGCCTTGTGCATTTGTACCCCTTAGATCTTGTTTGTTTTGTCTATTAGTGGACACGGTCTTTTGGCATACTCCTTGGACCCCAATTCAATCCTAACCAAGTTTCTATAGAGATGATTCTAGGGCTTGATAAAGATACCTTGGTCTTATATACCTTGCATCCAACCCTTCATGGTTTGACACTTCTATTATATGACATAATTGCGGTAAATATGAGTATTATTGCTTTATGTGGTGGTCATGGTTGTTTTTATATTCTGATTATCTAGAAAGTCGTGGATGATAGAAGATAAAGTGTTTACAGTGAGTCCATAATGATTACATATGTTGAAAATTTTGTAGCCTCTTTATATGATCCTGACCATTATTTTGAATGGATCTATGTATTTCTATATGATATCACATGTTTTCTATTTTTCATTCCAAGAGATCTTTTCTTTTTATTACTGCTGGCCTATGATATAAATTGCACTCTACTTAACATATATTGTATAGACAACACATGTTATAGACCTTTGAGTGATGAACTATTGTGATTAGATCTCACACCCTATCTGGCCCACCATTGGGTACCTGGATAGACTATATGGATGTAGGTAGAGACTAGAGAAAACACCCATAGTTCGATGCTTGACTTTGGGTCATGCTTAGGTGTAGGAGATCATAGGATAAGGTGATGCTCATTATTCTATTAGGAGATGGTTATTTTTGGTATTTTAGGTATTTTTTTACATGTATTTTACTAACTTCATATATAACTATTTTTTATTCATTGTAGATACATGACACGATCATCATTATATATGAAATTTCTTCTAAAATGGACGTATATATCTATCTTTTTTATGTTCATATATTTCCTGATTAATTTTCTATTTACTCTATTGATTTGAAGGATTGATTCCACTATGGTATACTATTATGAGAGGGAATAGACTCCCCAAATACACAACTTAGTACCTCACATCTAGTAAGTAGCCTCTGTAGTTCCGGGGGGTGCGCTTAAGACCATGTGACCAACCAGTATTAAGGCACTATTCAGAGGAATCCAGATCTAGGAAATTAAAAACTTGTATCTATGAATTTTCTGCAATGAATTATTGTTTTTAGAAAGTATAAATACTATTAGGAGGAATATGAATTTGGTAATGAGTTTTTCCTCGGTGTACCTAATCCACATATAGGAAAATGGAAATTTCTTGGAGAGAAATTGTTGTTATTTGTATTTTGACTATTAGAGTTGATTTGGTTCCACCATTAGGTTATGCACATGAATTGTGATGTTATTATTGAAACGTTTGTGGGTTCAATTTTATTGAAACTCGATGATGGTATTCCATCTCATGCATCAATTTAGTTACATTATATGAATCACATTATTGGCATTATGTAATTCTATATAGAATTAATTTCTTATTTTCATGATGTAGTGATAGGTGTTGTAATAGATATAACTTCTATTATGATATAATTTTTTGTACAAAATTGGAAAACATAGTTGGTACATAGAATTCATGTCATAACCTAGGTTGTGTTTTCCTAACTATTCTACAATAGTCACCATAAGTAGACAATTGTGGCATGTTGAGTCACGGACCTTGAGTTGCATGGACTGGAACGTGTTATGGTGTGGATTAAGTGGAAACCATATTCTATTCACGAGGATGATTAGTTATTATGGATTAGAATTTGGTGAACCATTTAGCTCAAACAATTAAAATCAAATGTAAATTATAATGAAATAAAATGAAAATTTAACTTGTGAAAGAGATAACTCGACCTAGAAAGGGTTTTTTATTGGGAAAGATGTAGTGTATCTAGAGAATTTTATGATTGTTTCTTTTTATGAGGCTTGGATTTAAGAGAAGGATGGGTTGTTTGACCTATATATAAGATGATTTTGACATGAATTGTGCTTTAAAATATGAACATTGGACTCGTTTTATTCTGATACATGTGTTTAGAATTGTAGAGGCATGACTCTAGGATGACCAGTAGTTATATTCTTAGTGTGTAGAAAAGGCCATTCTCTAGTGGCAGTGGGTTGTGGGTTTTTAAAAATCCAGCATTAGTGATAGTTATGGCACCAGTTGTTTTTCTGGACGAAGATGATGATGAACAGTATTGTGAGGGGGTTCCTACTTCATGATTAATTTCCAAGGAGGGATATCGTGGGGAGGTCTGGTGTTATGCTTGTGACATGATAGGTCACGTGGTATGAGACTTCTTGACTAGACATGCTGAGAACACCAGGTAGGCAGTAGATGGACCTACATGGTAGAGGTAGCATCGTGATCAAGGATCTAACATGTGAGAAAAAGGTGTTCCCAAGGGAGGTGGTTCTAGAATAGGAGTGGGAGGAGCTGGAGGTGGGGGATTAAGTTATGTGGTCTTTCCACTACCACCAAGTGGCCCATGTTAGGCTCAATAAGATGGTATCTAGGACCACAGACTACCAAAATATTTGGATATCTATGATTTTTTATAGCACGAGATGATAAGAGGTATTCCCTATTTATTTTGTACATTTTGCAACGTAACTTATTAGACACTATGTGAAGTACTCTTTTCTCCATGGTCCTTATTTGAGGTTTTACTAAGGTGATGCAGGGAATAAGTGAAACCCTATGTTGGTTTTGTTCGACATACCATTAAATATACGAGGAAGAGGGGTTCTACCCCCTCCAAGATGCATTTTTGGTGATACAAGAAAATCTATGAGGAAACGTATGTGCTTCCCAAAGAGGATAGAATCGAGGTGTGGTGGAAGAGTCCATATGACTAGTGCATTCATGATGATTTTGTGCAGTATATTTTCGAAGAAGTTCCTGGAATTTCTAGCAGTGTTTTTCTACATGAAATTCTTTTTCTTCAGATTCCACTAGTGGGATCAATAGAGTTCTGGTTACTTTGATTACTCTCCTTCTAAGAGGAGAAATTATGTGATGGGTATTCCACATGATTTCTATTTATAGACTCTTACGGTTGGATGAGTTTACTCACTCGATTTATTCGTTGATACCTTCAATTCTCAATGTCAAGTCATAATCCTATAGTTATCAAATATTGTTTGAGGTAATGTGGAACCCATGACCAGAATGATGTGACTCACTGTCTGGTGATGAAAGTGGTAGTCTTCACCCTGAGAATGTGGAGAGTTTTCCTTTTGGGAGAGTGATTGGTGGTTTGTTCATACCACTAGAGTCTCGAGTAAATCTTCACCTAGAGATACATGAACATGTGGTGGAAATGCTAGAAAAACATCTTATTGGACAATGATTTTGAGGTTGTATATATGATAGGAAAGGGCGATGCCATAGCAGTTTCCCATAGTATAATGTTCTAGGATCGACTAGAGAAGGATGTTTTGGAGTAGTTATCTTCCTTGCAGTTGAGCCTGGTAGAGTAGGATGGTACAATTTTCTCCAGTTGAGGATTTTAACTCCATTACTTCTTGAGCATGTAAGAGAGTCTTCGTTGTGAGACGTAGACTGTGAAATCATATGTGACTGGATATACTAGGGTGTTTCACTAGATGGATATTATGGAGTGAATCGAGAGACCCTGTTCTAGGGAAAAATAGTTATTCTAGTCACAATGTGTGATATAGAGGTTCGACCGAGGAAATAAACTATCCCCTATATTTCTTTGTTCTGATCTTCATTGTGAAGAGGGATGGCATGGTTTCTTAACACCATTCCCAACCACAATAGGTTTATTTGGAATGCGATGTCTCCCACTTGTCGAAAATGAGAAGATACGTGCAAGTTTCAACACACGTCCTCGATGGGAGTTGAACTTACAAGGAAGGACCCTCCACTTTGTTCGCATGATGTGACTGGATGGAAACGTGCAGGTTTTCCTAAGAGCAAGAGGGCCATGTTTTAGCTCAGTAACCTGAGATATTTCCCTAATTTGAATTTTCAGGGATGAAAATATTGATGGAGTGAATGATTTAGAGTCTTTTATTCTTTTATGATTTTGTAATATTTCTATATATATTTCTAGAGTAAGGCATTGAGATGGCATGCAATTATGAGGCCCGGTGTGCCTACAATAAATTATACAAAAATATTAAGTATATTTTATACTATGATAATGAAGGAAATGCGATAACTCTAAAATGGTAAATCAGATCACAAATCTGAGGCCACCGTTGTGTTTGTAACCTGGCGTATACCCTAGGCGAGGAATTCATTTTCTCGTTGTGAACCTTCTATGACAGAAGACACTGAGGGGAAAATTGTAAATAAAATAATTAAATTTAATTATTTTATCAATAATTTAGAATCAAATAAATTTTAAATGGGGATCCATATTAGAATATTGATACTATTATTGTGTTCATAATTTGGTGTTTTTGCCTAGGCATGACATAAAAAGAGTGTGCGCGGGGATATCAGATTCTGCCCCGAGAGGGAATTTTGTAAATAGATGTTTAGGAGTTCATGATTAGGGTTAACCCTAATCCTATATCTCTCTATATACGCTATCTCTCCCTCAACTGTTCTTCATATGTTCTTCATTTGATTGAGGAGCAATCTCTGTCGAAACCTCAGCGGATCAAAGTGAGATCACAGAGGATGCCTCATCAACGACGAACTGTCAAATCGAGGTAGGATTCTTATTTAATTTTCACACCCCAATTTTGATTCTTGTTTAATAATTGATTTCATAATCATGTTCATCATTTTGAATGTTACGGTGATGTAAAAATGAAAACGACCATCATATAACCCCCAGTTTGAATCCCTGTTATGTCCTATTCTTCACCGTTCTTTGCTTTTAATTTTCACTATGAAGAAACACCGAAAAATCAATGAACTGAGGTTGGAACTATGAAGAGGAGGATTAAAGGATCTTAGTATAGCTTTAAAATTAGAAATTGGACCTCAAGAGGAGTCAGTACGACATGCGGAAGAAGGTTTCAGGGTGGGTGCGATAAGGTGGTGCCGACAAGGGTCGGGCAGAGGCCAGTAGAGTGGTCGTGGTTGTTGAGTGGGCCAAGGTATGGTAACGGTAAGAGAATGTTTATAGGAGGTGAGGTGCACAGTTTCAGAGATGACTGAAGGTGGAATGGGGTGATGGAGTTTTTTGGTGGCATCGGTACAATGGAGGGGCAATGCAATGCAGTTGGAGGCGAGCGGACCGGTGAACTAGAGGTGCCATCATAGTCAAGAAGGGCGGAGCACGAGGCAGAAATGAAGTGAAAAGAGGGACGATAGGGAAATGTGTCATGTAGGTTAAACATGGGAATGGATCAGTGGGGGGCCACTAAGGCAGTGCTCCAGCAAGGTGAGGACAAGCTGGGCTAACCCAGGTAGTGGGGTCCATCCAGTTTGGGCTGGACCGACAAAAATTGGTCTCAAACACCTTCAATAACCCTTATCTCTTAACCCACATGTCTGATTGATGCGCCATCTATGGAAAAATGTCTCTATCCTCAAGACATATATCTTTAGGCCATTTCGGAAAATTTAAGACGTGTTTTCATTGCTTGGTTGCACGAAAGAGCTAAGTTTAATTATAATAAAATATTTATTATTATTTGGGGTTCTTGAATTGGACCTATATTCTAAACGAGACGTTGAATTAATGCATAGTCAGCGGCTATGTTAACCTAATTATTGTTTAAAAATTTCAAGACATGTTTTGAGGATCTCTACCAAGGTTGAGGTGTGGGACCCATGAGGCCCAGTTTACATGTGTTGTGGTGAAATGCGGCTTCTTCACCAATTATCTGTTTTGATGAAATGAGTAGTCCAACTCATGTGCTTTTCTGAGAGGATTGCAATGGAACAATCCATATAATGTGTTCAAGACCAAGTCATGGGACCCACATGAAACGTTTTAAGAGAAGTATAGTGACATAATACTTCTCCATCAGATTTCCATTTGGTGCGAATGAATAGTCTACCTTGTGTGTTATTCCACAAGGATCACAACTGTGTGATCTATTTTTTGTGGGGAACCTTATACGTGTTCAGATTAAATGTGGAAACAAGAAAGGAATATTAGTGGGATATCCTTCTAAATTGTTTGATAGAATCCATATATTGGGTCATCCTCGACTCTTGTGAGAGTGTAGATGATGTATGAAGAGATGAAATTAAATGTTCTAGTGTTGTTTGAGGAGACATATCAATGAAATTATGTTCTAGATATTCGAATTAACATAGATCATCATTTAATCATTAGCCTCATGACTAGAAATTCCATGTACTCTATGAGTATGTTGTTAAGCCTAGGAGAACATGTTCACAATTTAGTACCGGAGAATGGCTAGGTACAGGGAGTGGATATGGTGTTGGGTCACGTGTCATGTGGGACATATATACATCGTACACCAATTAATGAATCATTGATCTCAAATATGTTCTTCTTTTGGACTTAGATTTTGGCTTGTGAGTAGCATATTATAAGTGTTCTTCCACGTGGAATGCGAAGGTGCCCTCTGTAGTGGCTTCTGATATATGATGTAAGAATTTCCCATAATGTTGCATATTTGGGACAGAACGCATTGGATATAACGATGTTCTTCCGATAGGTACCATCAACCAGTGATTTCTAGTGTGTTCCTAAGTTCTTTTTCGAGTGGTATCATCTGGGAAGGATGGCTAGTTTTCCTCGATTATTTCCAAGAGGTACCATTATATAAGGGTGTTTGGAGTCCCTCAATGCTTTTCTGAGAGGTACCATCTATCAGGGATGGCTGGAGTAGTTCTGGGTTTACCTCTAGCTGGGGTGGGAAGTGGTCCCTGATCGAAGATATGGGTTTACCTCCAACTGGGCTGGAACTGGTCCCCAATGGTAGATCTGTGTTTTCCTCTAGATGGGATGGGAAGTGGTCTCTGATGGAAGATCTGGGTTTAATTTCATTTGGGCTAGGAAGTGGTCCCAGATGGAAGTTCTGGGATTCCCTCCATTGGGGTTGGGCAGTGAGTCCCATAGACGAATCTTGTTGGAAAGTAACCTCCTTTTGGGCTGGGAAGTGGGTCACATTGACAACACTTGTTGGGAAGTACCCTCTAGCTGGGCTGGGAAGTGGGTCCACATCAACATCCTAGTGGTAATCCCCCTAACATACTTGGGTATGGATACCCGATGACTAGTGTAGAACCCTCCAACTAGGGTAGGCATGGGTCCTTGAGCTTGTAACAGGACCTCTCTATTGTGTGATAGTGTGACGACATGATTTGACATACCTTTGGACTCTCAAGGAAGAGGTATGCTTTTCCCACCAAGTCACATCCGTGTAACATGTCCCAAAACCATGCAGGCAAGACAGTGTCACCCAATATAGATAATATCAAGGTCTGATGATTGAGTCCCATTAACATGTAGTTCGGGGAATACATGTGGGATGTTGAGCATCGTTGGTGGTTACTTCTGGAGCTATTAACCACACACATTCTTTTGTTGATCTGTGATATGGAGATTCCATTACTCTCTCATTTGGGTTTCCTTGAATGAGAATATAAGTATTCTATTTACAGTACCCACTCCTTGGGTTTTTTTAATGTCATTCAAGGAGAGGTGAATTCATGTGGGGTATTCCTTGTGGTTTCTGTGTCTAGCTTTGTTTGGTTGGACGAGTCTACTCTCCTGCTATAGGTAGTGCAGATTCAACAAGAAATTCATCTTATCACAATTTCTAGATCATTGTGTTTGGAATATATTACATCACTCTCTCACTTGGTTGATCTTTACCTCCTTTTAATGTACCTTTCTGTATCTAATACTCCACTTTTCATTACACCATTTTCTGCTCCCTTGAGCCTTTGAGGAATCCTACTTAGTATTTTTATAGTCACCGCTGCTTGGTATTTTTTCACACTTTGTGTGCCCATATAGATGATGAATGGGTTGATAATGAAATCATAGGATCTTAGGAAGACATGGTTCTTGGACCATGTGTGGTGGTTGTAGGTTAGGATATAGGAGGAGGCCTCTCTCAGATGTTTTAATTTTCCAATTTTTTCCTGGTTGTGGCACTTTTCACATTGGGCGTTTATTTTTCCCCTTTCCCTTTTAGATTACTATCTGTAATTGTACTATTTAAAGGTTAATGGGTGTTTTATTTATTTTATATCATAGTTTTGTATCTTTTTTTCCTTTCCCTCTTCACTTTTTCATTGATTGTGCTATGAGTGTGGGTGCATGGTCTTAGGAAAAGTCCTCCCCTAGTCTGGTGTGCCTTCATTGGTTGTTGCCACCCCCTGTCCTAGGGTGGTGGGATTGGGGTAGTTATATCTCGAGCCCTAGCATAGGTCGGGTCATGAAAGATGTCACTATAGATTTTATGAATAGTTTTCTGAGATCGCCTTGAGGGAGTGATGTTGTTTAGGTTGTTACTGAAAGGCTCGTGAAGGTTGTACATTTCATGATAATCAAGGAGACCTTAATTAGGGATGATTTTGGGAGGTTTTATATATGTGAGATTTCATGAAATCATGGGGTCCTTCATACTATAATTTTAGATAGATACATCATGATTACATCTCTAATCTTGATGAGTTTGCAAAGAGAAATGGGTAAAGATGGGCTTCTGATCACAATATACCACCCTCGGACCAATGTCCAATCAAAGTATATGATATAGGTTGTTAAAGAACTTTTTTGAGCATACATACTGGGGTTTAGGGGATCTTAGGATAGTGATATAACCATTTTTTAGTACTCCTAAAATAATATCTACCATAAAACTATACAGATGGCACTATATTAGGCTTTGTATGGAAGTCCATTCTGATCCCACCTATTCTAGTTATAGGAAGGTGATTCTTTTTTACGGGGATAACATATCATGTATGATAATTTTGAGCAGGTCTAGTTGATCAATAAGAAGTTGGGTACTACATAGTCTTGAAAAAAAACCTTTCTCCAATTATAACAAAAACCCTCTAGAGTTTGAGGTCAGTTTATGTGTCTTTTTATGTATCTCACTGATGCTAGGAAACAGATGGATTAGAAGACATGTTAAGATTTCACCATGATATTTTGAATCATTTTACATTTTGGACAGAGTTAGGCTAGTAGCCTATAGGTTTTAGTTACCTTAGACATATTAGGTCATTCCCAATGTCTTCCACATATCTCAACTTCACCATTATCACTCAGACATGTCTCACATTTTACATCCTAAAGAGGTGGAGGTATAGGTTGATTCATCCTTTGAAGAACATTTTATTAATGTTGTTGATATGAGTAAAAAGGATCTCCATGTATAATTAGTTCCTCTAGTATGGGAGATATGGAAGCACAACCATCTACAGTATGAGTCATCAAAGTAAAAGGATGACATAAGTGCTCAGTGGCTAGAGTTATTCTCAGATGAATCTTGACCACCCATGAGAGGGAAATCTTGGGAGGAATTTATTTAAGGGGGGAATATTGTAATATCCCTTGTTCTTAAACCAAGTATATATCAATTTATTTCATGTTAAAATCTTGTATTATCTTACTTTTTTTAGATCCTTGGTTGGGTCGTGGGATGGTTGATAATTTTTTGGGAAGGAAGATTCTTGAGGGATGTATACTGTCTTCAAGACAATTACACATCATATAGTTAAGATACATGATGTGTATCAATTACACGATGTATAATGGTGTGTCTAAGATCATTCACGGCATGTAAAAAGATTTTATAGGGAGGGAGATCCCTAGATTTGCATGAAATCTAAGGTATTTACACATTGTGTAAATAACTGAGTAGTTTAAAAAGACATGTAGGGACCTGAATTTTCTAACAAAAACCCCCCACCTACCCCTATCTCATGCACAAGAAGCCCCAAAGAAGCCTAAAGGTATGCTATTATCCCATTTCCATATCCATAATTTGTTTCTTCTATCGTCAGTATCATTGGATCTGCACTAGTCAGTGCCCCATTCTTTTTTTTATTTTTTTATTTATATTTGATCTCCTATTTAGGTTCAATATAATATTCCAAATTTTTAGTGTTTCCATTTCTTATTCATTTTCTCTTGATTTGAGTCCATTCTTATGTCAATACTGGATGAGAATTCTGATACTTGCCTATGATTGGTGGTTTATACATTTCCCTTGAGGTTTGGTGCATTATAGAGTTGGTTGTCATTGTTTCACCCATCATATATTCTAGAACATCCTCAAAAATTAATTTAATAATTTATTTTAAATAGATGAAACCAGTTAGGGATTGCCTTTATTTCCTTTCAAATGTTTTGGAGGTTTTTTTTCTAACCAAGGCCACACAAGGTATGTGCCTTGTGAATTCCCATTATGATTTTCTTTTTTAAACCACACATGTGGTGAGTTAGTGTATGCATAGTTAAAGGAATCAATTTAAATCATTATTTGAAATAAATTATTTAATTAAGAGATGGTTTATGGAATTGTCATGTTGATTTTATTGATAAATTATTTAAATGGAATTTATATCTATGTTGGAAAACTCTTAGAATTAAATTGTTTATAAATAATGAATGAATGAAATGTGATGATTTGAATGGTAGTGGATTCCTTGGTTGGTATACCATGGATCCTGATACCATTACATTCCATTTATGTTACATGTATGGTCCTTGAATGCGGTAGTGGATTCCATGGATAGAGATTTCTCATTGGGTCTTGATTCCATGGGAATCCTGGGGCCTTTCCACCCTATTAATTTGGTCTTTTTTGGATCTTGGTGTACATGTTCTATTGACATGATCCTTGGACCCCAATTCAAGCCTAACTAATTTTCTAATGAGATGCTCCTAGGACTTGATAGGGATTACTTTTTCTTCTATACCTTGGATCCTGCCTATCATGGTCTGAAACATCTGTATACGACACAACCGAGGTAAATGTGACACATATAGTAGTACTATATGGTTGTGGTTGTTTTTATATTCAAATTATATAGAATGGATAGTGATGATATGAGATGTAGTGTATATATCATGGACACGGTTATTACTACTATTCACTACATTACAACCTGGTTATAAGAGAATGACCAATGTTTTACAGGGAGCCTAGTATGGAAATACGGTATCACATGTTTTTTAGTATACATTACATGATAAAGTTTCTTTTTATTACTGCATAAATTTGATATATATTTCATTGTGCTTAGATTATATTTCATATCAATGATTTGTAATAGATATTTGGGTGACGAACTTCTAGGATTGTATCTCACACCCTATTTGAGCTATCGTTGGGTGCCCAAACAGACTATATAGATGTATGTAGGGACAGGGGAAATAACCCATATTTTGATGCTTGGCTTGGTGATATTCTTATGAGAAAGAGATCATGAGACCAAGAAAAGTCTCATGATGCTATTCAGAGATTGTTTTTTTTTTGGTGTTTTTGGTATTTTTTTATATATATTTTACTGGCTATCTATATGCTGATTTTTGTTTCTTTGTATATACATGACACGATCAAAAATTTAAATTAGATTAATTATGAAGTAATTTTACATATTAGTATTTTGGATGTTAATCTATTACCGGATTGATTTATTGCTTCCCCTATTGATTTTTTTGATTTTTTTCCACTATGGTAATCTATAATGAGATGGAATATTCTCCCCATAGACACACCCTTGGCCCTCATTTTTAGATGGAAGCCTCTACTGTTCAAGGAGATATACATGAAACCGTGTGACCAAACTAGATTCGAAAACAGTTTAGTGGTTTTTGGGTTCAGGATGTTATAGTATCAAATAATGAAAATAAGGTTTAATTAGTTAATACACATTAGGATTGGTTTTTTATATTCATATGATCATTTAATATGATTATATTGTAGAATTATTTTGAGGATTACTATTTTTATAAAACTGGATAACATGAATGAAGTTGAGATAATAATATACAAAGAAACCATTATGACTTTTAACCAAATCATAGTTCCTACATAATTGTATGTCAATCCTAGTATACGTATGTTATGATGAAAACGGTGAGTTCTCTGGTCTTACATATGGTAGTGAGGTTGATATAAAAAATTAACATAAATTTTTATATGATTATCTATTTTTAATAGTGAGTGAAATTTATTTATTGTATTCTGGAATATTAAAAGATTAATAAAGATTATGTATAATATCAACGTAATGCTCTTAATTAATTTTTATTTAATGGTTTGGAAACATGTATTAAATGGTATTAGTAAACTTGAAAATTTATTTTATTAAAAATTTATATTTATGGGGGTAACTATTGATGAACACATGATTGAGGGATAAACCTCTTAAGATTAATATATCTTTAATGTTGAGATAATACAGGGTTGATAAGTTTTTTTAAAAATAATTGAGATAGTATTTCTAACCTTAAGATTGATAATTGATTCTTGATATCTTTATTGAAGTTCATCACATTTTTTGGATTGTGGAATATTTTTTTGGTGTGTGTTTTTACAACCTAATGACGAATAACGTTAGAGGGTTAAAGATAAAGTTAATTTTTGAAATAATATATGCCTTGGATGTGGTGGAAAGTATTATGTATTTATATTATTTTTGGTAAAGGGGATGTTTTTAGAATGTATGATTAATTTATATCCATACTATAATATATGATTGTGTGAAAGATTAATGTTGTTTTGAGGAAAGACAAGTTACTTGATATAGAATAAGAGAGTAAGGTAGATGCAATACTAGATGTTATATCCTGAATGTTGAATTTTTTAAGAATAACCTCACCAACATTCATTAGTGATTAATAATTAAAAATTTTACGATAGAATTTATTTAATGGGGTAGAAGGTATGCATATGGTACTTTGGAACCATTAAATTAATACTATATTTAATAGAGTATGTCATGTAAAACAAAAAACTAATACTATACCGAGCTAAATAGAATTGATAAAAATTATAATTTCCTATGAATATAATCATTAGTAGATAAATAATAATAATCATTTAATATAATTACATAATATCATTTATCATTCATTAATATTTTTAGAAGGATTCCTTTTGAAGAAATTTTCTAAAAAAGGTATTATATTTTACCATAAAAATTAAATTGATCTTAGTTAAAAGTTTATTATATTTATATTTATAATCATAAAAATATAAATTCAATTATTAATAAATCAATATGAAATAATATTAAAGACACTTGATGTATAAAATGATAATTTTTATAGTAGTTGTTTTCCTTTATATATCATATATTCTGTTAAAATATATATTTATAAATTTCATAATTTTAGTATAAAAAAACTAACATTTTTTTGATTAATCGTGTTAATATTAGAAGTAGTTGAAATTTTTATGTTTTCTAAATATATATTATTTCTTGGTAAATAATAAAAAAATACGAATTTTGATAATACCATCACATATGAATAATTTTTTTGAATCCATTTTCTATAAAATGTTTTATTTACAAAAGTAAAGTATTACATTTTAAAAATACAACTTTATATTAAAAAAACCAATTTTTAACATTTTGGAAACTTATGTACCATTTTATTCTAGAAAACATTTTTTCCCTTATAATAAAAATTATCTTTCATCACTTATAGAAACTAAATAAAATAAATAAATCTCATCTATATGATAAACTTGTTCATATTATTTATTATGTTCAATATCAATTTTTGGAATAAAATTATGATTTCTAAAATTAAGGTTAATGATCATGAAAAAGGATAAAGGGATATTTTTAAAGTATTTTATTAGTATTATTATATAATATTTTACAAATAAATTAAATTTATCGATATTATATATTAAAATTGATGTAAATTATACACATATATAAAAATATATTATTAAGCATTCAATTAATAATAAATACTAAATATTATTAAGAATAATTAATGTAAAATACAACATTTTGGTAGAAAATAGTTTTTCTATATTTGAAATTTCAATTTAAATAATATTTTTTAAATTATTTATAAATTTAATGGGATTATATAGTGATTAAATTTAGTTTTGTCATGCCATAATTGGGGGAGGTGTTATTTTATATTTTTATTGAAATATATATTTCTTAATTAAAAAATAATTACAATGGTAAAACCAAAATGGTAAAATGTAAAAACAAAGTGGTAAAGAGCATTAAAAAGTATTAAAATATATTTATAATTTAGTTTTTGTGATATAAAAAAACTTATATCAACCCCACCCAATTATTTTCTATTTTTTGGAATAATGTTAAATGTTTAACATGTCATTTATTTATATAATGTGGTGATATTTTCAAAAATGACATTCTTACCACTCATGCAAGGTGCTTCTTACCCCTCATCCTTACCACACCATCAATATGGTTTCCACCTTAAAATCTGTATATTATCTATAATTTATATACCAAATCATTATCATTGATCACTTAATTGTAAATGATTATCATAAGACCTCAATATCCAAAGATTCTTTCATGGGAAAGCCAAAATTCTCAACATGGGTACTTTTTTCCCCAAATTCATAATAAGTTCCAAAATATATTTATCTTATTCAAATTTAATTAGATGATTATTTATTTTATACTATTTTTTATTATGAAAATTGAATAACGATAACATTTAACCCGTCACCCATTATCATGGGATGCGGTAGTGATGTTACTAGTCCTTAGGTGACATCTCCAAGACACCAAATTATGTAAATAAACTCCAAGGGACTGAGTAAAAATTATGGGTTTATTTTTTTCATTAATGATAAAATAGAATAGCTATAAAAAATAAAAATAAAACCTCTATATGATGCATGAAAATGTAATATGACTCAACTTAACCAAAATAATAACTATATTATAGTAAAAGAGTAAACAAAAATATATACACAAAAGAAACAAAAAAAAAAGATAAATAATACTCAAGTATACCAAAGTGACATCAACCTAAAATCTCCCAAAATAATCCAAGATCCCACCATATAATCCATGTCTATATTATCAAAAGGCATTACTAATGATCTGAGATACCTTTCATTTTCCTTTGTCTCGATAGATGAAATCTGCAAATGTGTAATAGTGATCAAGTAGGGGGTGAGTCGAAACCTAGTAGGATATCCCTAATGACATTAAAAACCAAACCACTAGGAAAAAAGTTTTTATCACAATTTATAAAATATTTTTAGGTATAAAAAAACAATATAAATCAAATCCTTGAATAATTTATATGTGAAAATTTTATCAACTTTTGAATCCATTCCATGTTATTTGGAATACCCATTACTATGTATCTACATGCACCATTAATGACTAGGTGTTGGTACCATACTCATGATTAGGTTCTCATCTTTCTAGCAAGTCATCACAACGTAACAAGCTCGAGGTTCCCCAATGGATCACATCCCTTCCAAAGGGTCATGTCTAATATCAATGAACTCACACCAACAATGTATTAAAAATAACAATACTAATCCAGTAAAACAAAAATTTATTTCTATAATGTATTTCAAAAAACTATTTATGTGTTCCAAAACAAAATAACCATTTTAAATTTTTTAGAAAATATACTTCTCCAAAAATCCATCAAATTTATATGATTTACAAAATAATAATCATAATGGTACTTTCTTTCAATTCACACCATGATTAAAAAATCAAGAAAATAAGTCAATTTAAAACTAATACATTATGTTATTAGCACATATAGTAGAGAAATAATCCACATGACCCTCAAAAATTAGTAAAAACAAATAACAACACTACAAAACTATATGATCTAATCCCTACCCATGCTCTATTCACTAGATATAATAACATTTCATCATAAAATATTCATAAAAAGGAGATAAATCCACAATGGTCTAAATCAGTGATTGTATGGGACAGAAGAACCACAGATATATGAAAACAGAGTTAGAGTGTGTACTTATCATTTAATATGGTCCTATAACACACATTGAATTTCATAGAGATCTCTCCTGGCTCAAAGGTGATCATCTCCCATGCATTAAGATAAAATGTAATTCATTTATGGGAGGATTGGGAGAAAAATGAGGGCTTGAGGGGATAATTATGATTATAACAACTTTTTGAGGAGACGCAATTGTATATCACATGGTTAGACTACACAATATAGAAAACTATGTACCAACCAAGTGTTTTTACATTCAGAAGTCAACACCAAACATAGTTTTCTCACGATGATAGAAAAACCATGTGCCAGCCATTATTTTACCACTATTTCAAGAAGCACAGTTTCACATAGGAATCTATATGATTTGACCAAACATCTTTCCAACCATGCATATAACTTGTTCCCACTATAATCCCATGCATGGACTTATGGATTTGTTAAA
Source organism: Viscum album (assembly GCA_963277665.1). NCBI lineage: Eukaryota > Viridiplantae > Streptophyta > Magnoliopsida > Santalales > Viscaceae > Viscum > Viscum album. The sequence goes on along the minus strand of OY728142.1, from coordinate 1,393,360,227 downwards.
TGGTTTCCACTAATAATTCACAAACGTTTCGCCTCCATTAATTCCCTAAATAATTTTTAACCCCCTCAAAACATCCCAAAAAATAACATGAACAATAATTATAATCAAAATACATGAATAAATGGTCAAGTTACTAAAAATTAAGGTGATAAATTCTCCTCAAAATCTTCCTTTCCATCATCACAAAGTAAAAAAATATTATCCTTCTTAAAAGTGTTTTGTCCATTTCTCCACCATTTCCTTTTAACACTCCCATGTTTTTTCTTGAATTCAACCATGGCACCATAAAACATGTATTGGACATATGCTTTTCAAATAAAATTATTTTCTATTACCTATATACAACCTATATCAGAACATGAACCAATATAGCATCTGGATGTAGGTCAATATAATGCCATCGAATCATAGGGTAAGGATCAGGTTGGTACTTATTTAACAAAGACTCATGGAGCACATTGTGCACAGAACTGAACCTTGGAGGAAAATGAAAAAGATATTCCACCACACCAAATAATTAATGTTTCTCAAAAGGGACTTAGTATCTAGTATAAATATTTCACTTCTTATGAAATCAATGATTTCTATGCATTGGATAGATTTTCAATAACACATAATCTCTCATATTAAATGAAAAAGGTAATCTATGATGATCCACATACCATTTTGGATGACCTTGAGACGTCCCTATTATTTTATAATGATCCACATCTATATTATTGTCTCTTGAATAAGGAATGGATTAATTAGTGAATTCTCACATATTTCAACCCATAAAAGTGGTTCACAATAAGTATTCCCATAAAATAATTTAGAATGGTCCATATTTATTGAGGTCTCATAAAATCCATCATATGAGAAAACCACTAATGGTAAATGATCATCCCCTTAGCCACCTATATCCACCACCGAATCCCTAATAATGTCTTATAATGTTTGTATTGTCCCTTTAGGTTGTCCAAAAATTGGGGGATGATAATATATACTCATAGTCAACTATGTTTGAAGGGGTTACAACAAGGGATAAAAAATATGGGATATAATAATGGGGTATCTATTTGATATAATCAACAATGTAACAACATTTATCTTTACTATTTACCTAATGTAGATTTTATATGTTTCTTACATTGAATTTGTTTTATGAATTGGGATGAATTCATCTTAAATTGTGAGATGATCCAATATAACCATATATTGAATCATGTTTTATAATCATCTTTGATATGATTATTATAAAATCAATGGCTATTTTCAACCATTTTTACATGGGATAACTTCTTGTTGGTGCTCCTCATTTTCCTAATAATATATTAGTCATATAACAACTTAATTTTATATATATATTTTTCATTCCATCCAAAAAAACTATTCTTACAACCCATTATACAATTTCTAAATTTCCATAGTGAATAGACCATCTTTGAATGGTGGTAGCCTCTAAGAATTTGATCCTAAAAATAAAAATTTACAACCACATGATCTCTAAAAAAACAACAACCTTATAACCATATTTAAACCCTCAATATTTTTCCCACCATTTTGTTTTGACATCAATTTAACAAAATTAATATCTAATGTATGAGAAATTATAACTTTATCAAAAAAATTTGGATCCAACAAAACTGGAAAGAAAACTACAACATTGCCATTGTTTGATAATTTAAAATGCATATCCTATATGAATTATATTAGTTTACACTTGTCTAAAGCCTCTATTGATAGTCAATAATATGAATTTATGTTAAATTCATCGACCATAGAATTATCTTTACCCCATGGGTACATCAAGTTGGAGAGAAAAATATGTATATAATTTATCCATCTACACTATCTTAATTCGAATATCTTTGTGAGAAAATTTTCTTCCATTTTATATAATTCATAAAATATGTGAATTTATCACCTAAGGTGTAATGATGTCATGTAATCAAATAATGGACCACAACAACTACTTCAATATATTTTTTTGTTAGTTCCTCTCTAGAAACCATAACTATCAGAAACCATAAACAACCACATGATATCTTTGCACGAGAAGACATCCCAAAAAAATCCCAATGCATCAAAATTGACTAAATATTCATGTCTAAACTCTGAAATTTGATGATATGTGCTATTGTATGGGAAAAAATAATATATTGAATAGATATTTAACATTGATAATCTCGTTGTAATGGAATTCCTTTCCTTTTAAAATTTTTCATTGGTGATTCCATGGATGAGAAATAACATAATATGTGTCTATAGTATCCCTCTAAGACCAAGAAACTATGTATCTCAAAGGAATTCTTTTGTGGTTTCCAAGTGATAAATGATTCTATAATTTATAAATCTATAAAAAATGTATTTGGATAAATTACATGCACAAGGAAACATACCTCTTATATCTAGATCTTACACATTGATATCTTGGCATGTAGAAGATGCTCCCATAAGAAACCCCACACTATAGTCAAGTGTTTCTCATGATCCACAATTTTTCTAGAATAAACATGTATGTAATAAAATTACACCACCATAATGGAATCCATATATCTATGAATGTTTTGATTCACTAGTGCCTCAATAATGGCGAGTGAATTTATAATACTAAAACGAATAATCACATACTTCTAAAGTACATATCTTCTCCTGAAGGATTTTTTAAAATATACTTCTCCTAAACACCCGATTGTTGATAACCCAAATGTAATTTAATTTTATAGAACCATTATACCCCCCATAATTTATCAAACTTATTGTCATTTTTTGGATGAGTATATCGATTCTTTATCATAATTTTATTAAACTTAAGATAATCCACACAATATCTAATATTTCCATCTTTATTATTCACAAAAAATAATTGGCTCTTATTATGGATATTAAATCAATAAAATTAACCCTTTACATTCCAACTCTTCCAATTGAACATTCAATTCACTTTATTCTTCTAGTGTTATTCGATAAGAGAAAAATGAGAAAGGACTCTTCCATTGTATGAGATCAATCATAAACTCCACTTATCATTGGGGATGGGAACCATGGGAAATTTTTAGGGAAAGTTTCTATAAATTAATAAAAATTATTTAGATGATATCCATTTTGAATATCTTATACAAATTCCATGTTAAGATATTCAAACTATTATGAGATGGTTCAAATTAGCAATTCCAAAAGTCTGTCTTTTGTAAACCTTTCACCAATCTCTTATAAATAGATTCTCAACCCCATCTAGAATTTTATAAGTAACATTTTATGAAATTTAGTTGATATAAACGTTGAGTTATGTAAACCAATCCATACCCAAATTCATGTCATAAACATTAATCTCAAGCATAATGAAATCCTAATGAAATTTAGCCACATCGATAATTATAATATAAGTTTTACACATAATGTATTGATGCAATATTTGGAAAAGGGGATTTTTTAATTTTTAAATAGAAGCCTCCATCTCAAAAAATAAACCCATATTACAAAAAATATAAGATAAAATAAATTATTGTGATGCACCAATATAAAACAATGATTTTATAAAGGTGGAATTTAAAATAATCATGCCTCTCACCATAAAAGGACTAGATTGTCCATCTATGATCACTTACATAGATCCATATAATTTAAAACTCATTGCAATTTTTCCATTATTCACTTGTTGTGGTTGTATAGGTTTAGATTCATTGTGTTCTTATAATCTCATTGCAACTCTCTATTCTGATTATGAGAATTATTATTTTATACTCATTCCATTAAAGCGTATAATGTCTTAGAAGTATGAGATTTGTATATAAAACCTGAACTTGGAGAACTAATAAAATAGAACTGATGATTTCCCCTATAGATTTAATTTTGAAATGATCTTGGTTGTGTTACACAATCAACTTTCATAAAATTACTAGAGACACAAAAAAAACATACTAGCTTACTCATCTATAGAGGGGGAAATTTGACCGATCTCTTGGTCTGATTCTATGTTATATCACCCCTGGGCCTTAAGTGACATACCAATGACACTAAAAGATGGAAATAAATTCCAATGGCCTCAAGAAATTTTAGGGGGGTGAATTTTCATTTCATTAAAAAAATATCCCAAATACAACTACAAGAACAACCAAACCTCTATTTTATGTATGAGTATAGTAGAAAACTCAAAATAGCCAAAATAATAAACATATTAGATTATAAATAGAAACTAAGACATATGAGAAGAAAATAAAAAGGACTAGTAAAGTATAAATACACCAAAGCTACATAATCCCAGAAATTCTCAAAATTCTCTAAGATCTCACTCAACAATCCACACTGACACTATAAATAAGCTTCACTAATTATCTAGGACACATTTCCAATACCTTTTTCTCGATAGATGACATCTACAAATTCATAATAGTACCCAAGAATGGGGTGAGTATAAACTCTATAGTATTTCACCAAAGAAATCCCAACTCACTCCACAAGAAAAAATCCAGTTAGAAAAATCCATAAAACTGTTTTAGGAATTACAAAATATATCAAATCCATGACCAATTTTCATGGATAAAAAATTATCATGTTTTAAATTCATTCCATGTTGTTTGGAATACCCATAACAATGTATCTACACACACTATGAAGTCCCACGTGATACTTTCATACTCATTTTTTGTCTCTAAAAAATTTACCAAGTATATATAAGGTAAAAAATACAAGATGACCTAATAGAACACACCCCCTCCATAGGGTAACATCAAATGAAAATGAACTCATTTCAAAAAAACTTTCCAAATACCAATGCCTAGACATTCCAAAAAAATTCACTCATTAAATTATTTCATCAAAAAAAAATCACATTTATAAAAATCAAATCATAATTCTAAAATCACTATTTACAATTTTACACCAATGATATATTCCACAAGTGTAATCCAATTTCCATGACATCTAAACCCACAATCAAAAAGATAAATTACATAAAATTACAACATGTGTTAAGAACAATTTTCAATCAAATACATGAATTTAAAACTAAGTATTAAAATTATAATCATGTGGATTAGGGAGATAATCCACTTACATCTCAAACGGTGGAGAAAATGACTAATGAGATAATAAAACTTAAAGATCTGAACATTGCCCACATCCCCTTCACAATATCCCAAAATATTTCACCATAAAACAATCATTACATATAGATATATCGACAAATTACTATACATTTGGTTCCTGGAGAAATAGGAACATTAGATCTATGAATAACAAGGAATAATGGTCTCTTGATGATGAATTTGGTCCTCCAACACATTTGGATTCGCCTATAGATCACTCCAGGATCAAAGGGGGCCATATATTATGGCTTGGGGAGAAAAATGAAATTGAGTGACGGGTGTATTAGGGAATTTATTAGGTCTTAAGGTGTAATTCATATTTGACACATTTTTAGGAGGGAAAACTGTATTTCACCTGATTAGGCCACACTGTTTGGAAAATAGTTTGCCAACCATTCCACGGTACTACTTTAAAGACAACACCTCCCATGGGTGGCCTACATAGTTAGACAAATTCTGAACCAACAAGGATTTTTCCACTTTTTTAAGAAGAAATGTTTCTCTTAATAATCCACACACATTGGAAAAAACAGACACCATCTGTGCACCTTCCCAATCCCAATTTCATCCATTTCATAGTTTCTTGGAGATGCACCACGATTTTGGTTAATCGTACTGAATCCATGTACCTCTATAAATCCTAAAAAATTGAAAATAACCCTCATAACCTCCCAAAACATAAAATAAACATTATATTGAATCAAATTATATAAAAAAATGGCCATGTACCTTAAACTGTGGGTTCTTCAGAAAAAATAACCACCCTTCCACATTTGTATTAAGAAAAACAAAACCATCATTCATGTATTGTGAAAACTACCACCTCCATGATGCAACCTGTTTTTTATTAACCATATTACATTTCTATTACTAATTTTCAATTTAATAAATATGTATGACATCTATGACTTATTTTATACTCTTAAATGATAAATAATATTACTCCTTTTCTACATTCTATGAAAAATGAAATCTTCTTCCATGAGTATGTGTGAACTAATATATATATGGAATGGTGTATTTTTTCTTTCATTACCACCATTCAAGGATAATTATAATATTTTTTAATAGAAAAATATTATTATTATTAATTAATTATTTCTTTATGGTAATACTAATTTGATAACCATTTAACAAAATGAGAAATAAATAGTCATTTTAATTTCTACCCACCAAAATAGTTTACTGTGAGAATAAAATGATTTCCAAATACTATGTAATAACATCATATAGGTAATATTAATGTAATAATTATTTAAAATAAGATATTTCACACTTATAAAGACTAAATAAATTCATTATTCTTATTGTATTATGATATTATAGCTAAATCACTACATAATAATCCACTAATTATATAATGGTCTAGTATGGGTTAGTTTAACAACCTACTTAACCAATGATATGAATTTATATCATTTATTACTATGGGAATATAATTTTAGGTAATTTAATATAAATATAAATATATATTTAATAATATAATGGTTTCAATTTGGTTTTATACTGGAAAAACTAATATTAAATTCCTTAATTAATATACCAATGATTGTTCATTAAAAAATCACTAAAACAACTCATCGTCAACATAGTCTTCAAGGATCATAACAAAAATTCCAATATAATTATATTATAACATTAAATGTAATTATAAAACATCAATTATACTACATTTTAGGATCTTGTAACGATGATCCATTGGAAATGATATATGAAAAAAAACTTCTTTTATAAAACTAGTTCAAAAAAACGAATACTACTCACACCACATATTTAAATTAGTAAATAAAAAACTAATATTAAATAAAAAATAATATAATTTATGTTTATAAAATGTTATGTATAATAAAATGGTTCTGAAAAGGGTTATTAAGATATTAGTATTTTTTATTCAGGAATAAAGGGTGTATTCAACTAATAAGGAAAACAAGGACATGTGTACATTTTCTTCAATTTAACTTAATAAAAAATGTTTCATATTGTGATAAATGATATATTTGATATTGTGTTATTTATTTCTAATGGATGTGTTTTACCATAATAATGTAAATCATTTTTATTGAAAATAAATATCTTTTACTTCCTTTAAATTGAATTCAATTTAAAATATACCAATGTTAATAGGTTTTTTATTAAAATTTACTCAAATCACAATAGTTGTGAATTCCAATATTATTTTTCAGTCAATATTGTTTGAAAAATACCATTCAATTGAATAATATTATTATTTCTAAAAATCATATCACTTTTTGGAGAATCATAGGGTTATACAGGTCCCCTCAAAATTTTCATTCCCATTGACTCAGATTTAACCTTATGTGTTTATTGTAAGTGAAATCGACTTCTTCTCTTCTTCCTAGTTAGGAACCTCATTTTTTCATATATATGTTCATTGGAAAAACATTAAAGTGTAATTATATATCATTAATTAATTGATAATGATAATTCTGAAATTTTGTACCTTATTTTAATATTTTTAAAGGTATTATTACAATTTTCGGTTTACCTCAATTTCGTCAAAATGTAAAATGATTTAGTTTTTAATGTTTACCTTTGAACAAATCATTCCACCACCTTTATCATTTCTATGAATCTATCTATATATGTTTTAATTATTTTTAAAATAAATTATTTTTATCCTAGTATTATAATCTATTTCAATTAAAATTCATTCAAATGACAAAGAATATTTCTTCATTCAATTTTTTTATAAAACAAATAATGATTTTTTTAATCTAAGTAATTGTACATTTATACATATTTTTCTTGACTAGGGATATGTTCAAAATGATACCATACACTTTGTTTCACTAGATTTCTTATGAAATGTTCATTATATCATGGAAGTGATCGATCACTACATTTTTCTCACATTTTCATTGATGATATAGATACATAACTTCTCTTATATCACATTACCTCTTACAATACACTATTTTTAATTCGTTTTATTGATGAGTGTTTACCCATGTTTCCATGTAATGATAGATTGGGGATGTTATTGACATAACCATATAGCCTTTACCTATATAGTTTAAATTATATATTTTTATCTTAATTGAATGTTATTTACCTATAATGTTACATGATGTTATTTGATACCAATTTATTTTACCTGGGATTATGATGTTAGAATAATATATCGATTTACATATAATCACTTATTTGAATTCATTTTTAAAAGGATATAAACAACATTTTCATTCCATGGGTTCTTTTTGAAATGATTTTATGTGGAACCCATATGTATGGATGAAGACGGGTGGGTTCTTATACTCCTTCCAATGTATTGATTAATATTTTATGTCACATGAAATAATGTAGTGTGATCCTTCTTGAATATGATCAAAAATTAAATGGTGGGACTTCTTGTAAAATATCACAACCATAAGGATGAGTCTTCTTATATATACTGACAATCTAAAGGGTTAAACTTATGGGATATTGTCAAAGTAAAGGGTTATCCTTCTTATCCATGCTCTCAAACTAAATGGTGATCCATGTTTGATATGATAAAAAACTAATGGGTGAGCCTTCCGGGATATTATCACAAACTAAACAGTGGAATTTCTTGGATATTATAACCTTATGATGATACAATATTCTTATGTTTATGAAATAATCGTGTACTTATTCTAATGACTAGGTTATGCTCTAATGAAACATTTTTATTTAACCATGTTTCCATACACTTTTGATTCTTGTACTACATTATTCCTTAATTTATGTAATGTATTCTTACCTATGTTTTCTTTTTTAGGAATTTATTTGGTATCTTAATTATACCCATATTCTCATTATATGGTCATTTATCATTATCGATTATGTTTACCCATACTGAGAATTATATCTCACCATTTCTTATGTTTATATTACCAGGAGTTATAAATAATTGTTATATGAGAAATTTTCTAGAAAATTATATTATACATAGAATTTTTGGGGGATTTTAGAGTCTTTTTATTGATTATATAGTGATAGAAATTTCCATTTGATTCAAAAAACATGGGTTATATTTTGAAATTATGTTTCATAACACTATAAAACTCAAAACCAAAAAAGGCCCATGGAATGTAAATGTTAAATTAATCATGAACAATATTTTAATTAAGGTTTCATTTCAATTATAGTTTGTAATGTATGTTATATTAAAACCACATACGAGAATCCATGTCTAGGTTCCTCAGTAACCCTGGGGTTAAATAGAGACCATGTTAGTTAGTGGATATGAAATTTTCCAAAATCTATGAATTATTCTTGTATTTATATTTATTTGAGTTAAATTGGTAGGGATTTTTTACCATCAATAAATATATATGACCCATTGGTATATACATTCCAATATTAAATTGAAATGTAATGGGAGAACTTTACTTTCTTCCATGGGTGGAAGTGGTTTCATGAAAAAAATCAACATTCCCATTAGAAGAGAAAGAAGGTACTCTTAAGACTCATTTCTATTTCTATAAGGATGAATTAATTTCAAAATGTGTGTCAATTCTATTATTCAAATGGATTAGAAGTAGGAAATACCCTTTTATAACTCTCCAAGGGTTGATCTGTACAGCCTCAAAAACATTTGGTGCTACAAACTTTCTTATGCCATCTATTTACATTTGATCAAATTACCTCTTGGAATACCCATTTTTATTGTATTTGATCACAAAAGCATCCCAAGGGTAAGTATTATCATGGGTATTTCTATATTTCCATTGATGAAGTACATTAAACACTTGTGGTATGTAAATCAGATGGCGGTATGTCTTTGAAACCAAGGTTTATTAAGTAGATTACATAATTTGGAATCTAAACTAAATCCCATTATCTTTATGTTAGATACATAGTCCTTGAGGTATTTCATGAATTAAATATTTCCTAATCACTTTTATCATAGCCTTTAATCATTATATTATATAAGGTTAAACCATTTTCTATATATTTTTTAAGGAAATGTGTCAACATGAAAAATATTAATTTTATAATTTTTATGCATTAGGGACCAATGTATCATCACCTAATTATGTATCCTAAAGATATAGAGAGGATGAATGTAGCCTTATACAATTTATACTTTAAACTTCTCTAAAAATTAAATGACTATATAAAATTAATTAAATCATTATTCATCAATTTCATATGCCTATGTGGAAATTTCTTTTTTTAAACACATGAGGATTGGATAGAACTTTGATATCACTATGTTTGTTAGAAAAATCGAGTTATCCCAACACTAAAATTCATGTTATACTAAAGAAAATATTATATAGAATATTATATTTTTATTATAATGGAATAATATTCTAATTATGAAACTTCTCTCTAATTTAATGTGTATAAGGCTTAAATGAGTTAGAAGATGAACCATTTTTAACATGATGTCATGAAGATTTTTTAAACAATATTCACTACCGATAAAACCATTGCATACACAACTATCTGAGATTGATCATGGTTCTTGATACTATTTTAGGGTTTTTAAATTATAATTATTTTGTATATCATGTAGTCTATGCTCTTGATATGATTATCGAAATTAATTTTTCCTTTGAAACTTCATATTATGATGTATAGATTATGTGAATGTAAAAAATGAGTTTTGGAAAGTCTCGAAATTGATGAAAATGATGTTATAATTTTTTAAACATAAAATTAAAAAGTAATTATACATTAAACGAATTTTATCATCATTATTCCAATAGTCTACATAATTCAAAGAATTTGATATATAAATTTGAGTTTTTTGAACTTATTTATAAATATTGGTAATTACTCACAAAAATAAAAATCATTTTAATGTATTATAATCATTGAAATTTTTAGAGGGGATTATAATATATTTTTGTGTTAAAATATTCCTTACTAACTCAATTTGTGATTCTAGTGACTATTAGATACTATTACTAGTAGTAATGCAATGTTTAAAACTGAGGGAACTTGATAAACCACACTATTATGGAGGATTCAACACACATTTTTAATTATTTTTTATTTTTCTTTATTTAATCATGTTCATTAACCTCTGATAAATCTTTTATATGTGTTTTATTCTTTCGAATAATATGTAAATTTAAATGTATTACAAAATCCTTTAATAGAAACAAAAAAGTGTTTATGAATAATTAATATGATGAAAACTAAATAAAAATAAATTTGATTTTTTTAAATAAAATTTCTAAGGATATAAAAACACATATGATCATTAAAAAAATATTTATGAAATATCAATGATTATAGTAACATATCATGTTTTATAGAAAAATTCTTGAAAGTGGAAATTTTATGGAATAAATATATTTTACATCAAAGAAGGTTGAGATTTTTTTTTAATTTCCATATTAAGGTTTCCATGTAAAATATCTATACATTATATAGATAGAATATCCAATAATAAAAAATCTGATAATACTCCAACCTGAATCATCATGACCAAGCCTAATTGGCACATGGCCTTATGAATTCCTCCATGTATATAAGAGGTTACTGATAAGTATCTAGGGAATGATCCATACAATATGGAGATTATTCTCTCTATATTAGTTACCATCAATAACAAAACCATAGAAATTTTAGTAACTAATCATAAATAAAGAGGAATTACTATTAAAAACCATATAAAAACCTAATATTTTATAATATAATGTATAAAAAACATTAATACAGTGGACATAAAAAAAGGATCCCCATAGGTGGAGAATCAGAATGACTTGCACATAAGAAGTATAAAAAACTAAGAGGAACAACTATAATAGGTTTCCAGAGCTTTTCCATTAATAACCTCCATCCTCAACCATTACTACTATCTTTTTTATAAGACATTGGCATGTTTCCCTTGAATAGATCACTATAATAAACTTCCACACACACACATTGTGATCCTTTTTCATGGTGGGAGTAATGAAACTGTATTGAAAACCACCAAAAAATAATTTTAATTAGTGTAGAAAATATGTGAAATTTCATGAACTGATAGGAAATTGTGAACAGACAATAATACATCTTTTTCGAGTCATAATGTTATAACCAGGTGGTCAAAAACGCTAACCATATCTAATTCATCTCTATACAGGAAAGAAGATTCATCTCATGCCATGGATATATCTCAAAACATGAATAGTACATTCTCATATAAGGAACAATCCCAAATTTAGTACCACATTAATTTTCGCATTGATTCTTAGACCACACCCTCTCACCCAAGAGAGGCCACACATTAATTCATATACCATGTCCCAGGCCATTCTCTCTCACTCAGGGGTTGTCACAAATCATCATCTAAGTCCTTAAACCGCTCACATAGGGTGGTATCATTACCTAAGTTCCCATTTCATTTTATCATAATCCATAATATTCTATCTTATGATGTGTTAATATTCCAATCCATCTCATCATATAATATGTCACAAGGCAGAAACATCAAGATCTCATGAAAGTATATATATTCACCCACTAGTCCCAATGGGATCTCATAGACATATGGGGTCAATAATGAGATCCTATTGGATACAATAAATTAAACCCATCTATGTTAGTTAATATTACCATAATTATTCATCCAAAATCATCAAAATTGAAATAAATTATAACCCATAAGTTAAACCATGAAGTCACCATAGACGCCACTAAGCACAAACATCTCAAGTTTGGCTCAATTTATAGAAGCATAAAGCTAATTCAAATGGAATAGATCTTGCTGAGGTTTTACCATACCCAATCCATTTTATTCATTAATACACTCTAAAGTGTTAATTACATAAATTCAATCCCACTTATGATCATTGACATCTAAACTAGAACATGTCATTCCAATACAAAGCCCTATCTCCATTAAAGTGAATACAACCACACATAAATATCACAACACGGTGAGGAATTAGTACTTAAAGCTTATGGGAGGTCAAGTGACATGTCACAAGACTAGATTCATGATCAAACCAAAATAAATTTAATTTTATCCCTAAAACATTATAATTAGGTGTTTGAGATAAAAGACCCATAAATAGAATTATAATGAAACAACTATGGCCTAAATGTTGTTAACTTTAACAAATGGAATCCAATGCAACAAATGACTCATCAAACATAGGAGGGATTAGTTTATAGGATCATACGAAGCCATGTTAGACTCTAAAATCAATCCAAAGTCATGTTGTCTTATAGGGATGAAGGTTAAGGGTGTAAAATGTGGTAAAAATAAGAAATTCATAATTGCCCATAAAAATGTCCCTAAGAACATAATTGGTACCCTATCAGCAAATATCTAGTAGTTTTTCCCTATCATCCACTAGGTACACTCCCATATATTGGACTCCATGGATTTAGGCCCTATAATTCTAGCTTTTTAACCACTGGGTGCATGGTACCCCTCTTTAAAAAATTATATATTGGTTGACCTAAATACCCTACTCAAAATGCCTTAGAAGACCGCCAATCAAGAAAAAAGAATGCATAATAATTTTTTTAAAAGAATAATCCTTGAATATATATATAAATTTTTGGGGTCATTAAAAGATCTCCCAATAAGGTATTTTTTCCCTCATGAAGCATCTGTATGGATGATGATAAAAAAATATGCTTCTACAAGGCCCAAATGATTGACTGTCACTCCCAGGTCTCCACTTAGATACACATGTGGTATCGAAACACCCATAAAAGGGAAACCATATTCCCTTATTGAACATTATCACTTTATTGTATTATATACATAGGGTTATCCTCTATAAACTCTTCTATATCTAACTTAACATCATTAATATTAATCATTTATTCTTGTTTAGCTTATAATATTGGAGTTATAACATATTAAAAACATCTAGAATAATTCTATGTCATATAGGAATATTCAATTGTAATTTCCATACAAAAATCAACTAAAAATCATAAATGGACTGAAAAAACTTGGGGTGATTTTCCTTTTCAACCACAAAAATGAATACCCCAAAAGAGGTGATACACATTGGAATACCAAATAAAACATGTTGAATTCTAGTGGTTTCTACCTCATGTAAACATATGTTTGTTTCATTATCAGTATATAAATGAACCAATTAAATATTAAATAAATCTAATTAATGGTATCTTTCATGAAACTTAACTTGATCACCACTGAATCTCCAACCTCTAACTAGAAAGATAGGGAGTGAAATTGCCTAAAATGTATGGCCTTATAGGGGAGAAAATGGATTGAATCATAAAACATACTATTAATAGGAATATACTTTCAATTCTAATATTTTATCTCATACTTTGGAAAAAACATGAATTCCTTCTTAGATCATATTATAGTGTATCTATATCATCTTATTAGACTATCATTGTATAATTTTTTGGTACATTGCACTAAACATTATCTGAAACTCCATGGCCTTTAACATTCACTATCAAATGTTTGACATGAAACAAATATCTCTATTTGATACTATACTTATATCTTCACTATGTAATACCACTTTCTCACACATATGAAACATTCGTAGATCACCCACCAACTGACTCTCCCAAATGGGGATGAAATATGAATCCATCATTAGTTGATCAATTAAACCCCAAACTGTATCATGACCATGTGGGCTCTTTCGTAGTCATGTGATGAATTTCAATGTAACTTCATTCCATATTTACACTAGAACTACAAGGGGTTAAAGTGACCCACATAGCCACTAAGCCACAACCTTTATCCTTGGATAGATAATGAAATGAGTGAAAAAACCCCGTATTATCCATCCTCATAATAAGATGTATCAAATTAATTACGATATCGTCGTATATCTTGGTCAACCCTAGATGAACTACCCAACATGATCCATGGGAGTCAAACATCAATTCAACATGCATATAAATAGGTACCACTACACTTCTAGGGATTTTATCTACATCATCATCATCCTGATGCAATTTTGGAAAAGAAAATCTTGCATGATCAATACCAACATAGAAATAAAAAATGAATCATGCTTCCTGATAACATTTAAATAGTCTTAGAATGAATAGTTAAGGAATAATTTGGTATATGTCACTACCACTAAACCCTCAGATACATTGAATTTCTAGTTTGATACCATGCTAATTAGATTCCAATCTTCATTATTCAGCTGAAATCCAAACTCTTGATTCTTATTTCAAAGAGAATATGTGATGGAATTACCCTTCCTTGGGGAATAATCAATCTCAAATTCAAACCACTAATTGCAGTCTATTAAACTCCTCTAAAAAAGTATCATGTCTATCTGGAAGAATCTGTACTATAATATCTTGTTGATTTTTTATAAAAAAATATCACTGAAGAAATAAATTCACCAAAACATGAGTGCAAGAAACACATGAGTTAGTTCTAAGGCATGGTTTGGGCAGTTCCACTCATGGGGTCATATATGAAGCAGTCATAGGAAACTAAACAATATCCCTATATTAAAATATCTCCCACACCAAACAAATAAGAAATATAATTGATGGTACAACTATTCCCTATAACTGGAAGAATCATAACCCAATATAATTTTGAACACACTTTTAAATCCTAAAAAGATTATTCAAAATGATTGACCCGCTAATAGTTCACCCCTTCTTATTCATATCAAATATGGGTTCTTCTATGTGAGATAAGTTATGAATTAAATACGTATAATACCCAAACAGGACATTAATTTTCTTGATCTTCAACATATTCCTTGGTATCACCTATGATATCATGACCTCCACATTCTCTAGATGGATTAAGATCGACACCACCAAAATTACACACCCAATAAATCACTCCTCCTAATCCAAAAGTGAAACAATGATTATTTTGAATAAGGATAATGTTCTTGAATATTATTATGTACAATATCTAGGGAATCATTATTCAATACCTGATATTGAAAGAATCCCAATATGTAATCAAAAAACACTATAACTTTGGGGTCTCGATAGGAATGAAAAATAACATTCATGAGATCCTTGAATAAAACTAGTTTATTGATCAAATTGAATGGCCTCAAGATGCACTCATATAATCCATACCTACTCATTAATGACACCTTAAATATTTCTTTAACTATGAAGCATATCTAATGGTATCCTGATAAAATGTCAATGTGGGAGAACTATCAAGTACCCCTCATCTAGAAAAATAGATCATCTATCTAATCAATTTGATACCTATTCATTATTATCACCTTTATTATCTTATATTAATCCACATAAAAACATATGTATACCATCCATCATCATGGTGATAAAAAATATTATCCAACGGAGTGGTACATAAATTAATATATCTATTCACCTAATGTTTATCAAGTATAAAAAAAATATAATTTTAGCCACTTCTATATGATAAGTAGGTATCAATATACGATCCAAACCTATCATTTGATCAATAATAAACTTAATATCACTCAGTGTTGTTATGCCTAAAAATATCTAAGGAAAAATATCTATGAATTTGTCCATTATTGGTTGAAAAGTAATGAAAATAATCACCTGATCCACTAAGAGAACCATACCATATACATTAGCCATAATTGATCATATCTGACTTAGATCATGTCATGTTTTACCTATATCCATTTATTATTCTCCTATGAAAATATGATCATTTCATATTATGTAATTTTAATAAACACACCTATATATTAAGTCAATGTGAACACGAAAGTGTGTTAGAAAATCCATTCCAAAGATAGTGTTGAAGGTCTCCATACAAGAATGATGAAATACCCTACTATTCATTTCTACCAACCACTACAACATAGAATTTAATTATGTAAATAAGATCCAAACACATTCCCAGAGGTTTATCTTGATCCAATATCCTAGAGGGTAAATACATGTTGATCCCAAATCTAGAAAAATCCCTGACATACATAAAATAATGAGATGCCACTATATAAATGAACAAATTATAGTTAATCATGGAAACTATAATTCTACAATTTGTAGTGGAAGGTCCATCTAATATGTTAGTGATAACCCTTTCTAGATCATCCACCTTGCATATCCCAGTTTTGTTTCCCTAACCACATGACCCCAATATCACCTAGGAACCTATCCCTTTATGTTTCTGTATCTCTTGCTACCTCGGAGTCCCTTTCCCAGTTTAATATCCTAACCAACCAGACAATTCCCTAGAATCTATCTAAGGTCCTCTAAACTAAGATCAAGTTTATTGAATCATCCCAATACGTCATTCCAAGCCTTGCCTATATGTCTTTTAATAGAGTAATTTCATATGACCCATCATACAACCTATGTGGAACTCCTTTAGAAACGCATATATGCATATTGAAAATGCCTTGTTCTAAAATTCATATTGAATGTAATTATAAATCCACCTATGGAAGGGAGTGATGTTCACCGATCCTATAGAGACTATATCTCATTTCCTTGGTACAACATTTCATACCTCCCCTTCCCACCACTATAAGATGAATCACCAAATCTACTAGAGAGGCCACCACCAAACCCACTAAATATATAAAGAGAGCCATCTACATTATGCTCCAATAAGAAATTTTTTATAAAGAGTGCCTTGCAAACCACATCAATATAAGACATAATATCGAACATACAAAGAAAAAAATTAAAATATAATCTAATTATAGTCTCAAACATGTGGTCCAATTGGAGATGATTCCCCGCCATTAGTGGAAAAAACATAAGAATTCCCCAAAATTGGTGGCATAGTACTTCATAGACATTATCCCTTACTATAACACTATAAACTACTTCAATAAACTAATATTAGAGACTAATGAGTAAATAAATTAAGAAGAGTTCTGAAAAGGAATCCTTTTCCAATTCTTCATTCTTTTTGGCATAAACCATCACCCACACCATATACTGCTAGGTCACTAAAGAATATAGTTTGACAGTTTCACCTATCAGTCATCAGGGGTCTCTACTTGCTCAAAAAAAACTTCTATCACCCCCATCCAGTCAATGGGATCCTAAGGGCCTCCCATATGTTATAAACCCAATATATTATATATCTAAAATTCCTAAGAAAAATTCACCATATTAGGTCTACCCTAATTTACACCCTCAACACCAACTGATGAGTCATAAAACACCCCTATAAGAAGTTACACCACTGCATAAACTGTTAGCGAAACCGTGGGAAAATACATAGTCTCCCAAAAATTTAAATAATGTTTTATAATGGTAGTATTTAAAATTTTTATAAAATCCTCAATAAGATACCTAGGTGGAACCATTAGACAATGTAATAGAATCATTTTTTTCATGTGAATAAATATATTCATAGATTTGAAGATAAAATGATAAAAATTTAAAAAATTTAAGCACTCAAAAAGTGCACACATACATAAAAAACCTATAAAATAATTATCTGAGAGTATTTCCAAAAGATATAAAATTACCAAAACCCATCTTTCACCCCACATATATTCTTATAGTACATGTATCAAAATGTTACTCACAACCATACATAACAAAATTATTAACATGATAAGTATAAATTAATTATATGATGTTGATAATCTATTTAAGAAAACCCAAAATATATTATCATTGGAATTTAACAATTTTATACCATTATCAATAATATGAAACTATGTTTATGACTTGTGAAACGATTTATTGATCATAATATATAAAACCAAATTCTCTTTCCACTCGGGTTAAGGTAAAATTCAACAAACCATAACATCACAGTAAACAAAAATGAATTTAATGAAATCATAACAGCACATAAAAAACAATCTCACTGCACTAAAATCCCGAAAAACCATTATATAGATGCAGACTGTACATAATAATTGATTAATTCTTGATTCCTAACCATATTATCTTCATTAAAATAATCCACAAATAATAAATTAAAATTATTGGGGATATGATACCATTTTTAAACTTCTTATCCTAAATAACACATTCCAATTCAAAGTGGTACATGGCCTCATGTAGAACACCATGTACATAAGATGATATTGACTTGTTACATTGGTTTAATATTTATAATGGATATACTATTCCATCAATATTAGTTACCATAAATACTAATAATTATTATTATTATAAAAATAATAATTAAATTAATAATAAATTATCAATACTAAAGAGAAGTCCTAGTAGTGTGAATCTATAATGAAATATCCCACACTACATAGTTAAACATCGGTAGTCTAAAGGATTCCCATAGGATTAAGATTAGTACATATGATATAAAAAAGGATCAATAAGTGTGTTATTGCATTACCTATATATTAAATATTCTCCACCTACTCAATAACCTAGAATTGGGAACTTTTACATAATTGGATCCCTGATGAAAATATTTTTATATGCAATAAGATTTTTATGAAATGAGAAAAAGTTGGAATAATTGATTTTTATAGATATTTATGGATATTATATTGTGTTTTTTTTTCAATTCACACTAGTTTGATTCGAGACATTGTAAGGTAGGTGATCATAAGGTGTCAGATGATTTAGTGTTGAAATTGACGTCATATACCAGTGTTTGAAAAACAATTTTGAGCTCAAAATCTAGATTAATGGGTAAGAATTATAAAAAATGGATTTCCATAATAGACACTTCAAATATATGGTGATGGCATGGGTTTTAAAAATATTCGAGTTTAAAAAATATGTTGAGCCTTTTGATTGAGTCATGTATTGTAATGGATTGAAGGTTTGAGATATATGCTTCTAGAAAATGGATCAGTTGTGATGGGATGATGGAAATAAACCTGACTATGAACAGCTTCACGGATTGAATAATTTCACTAATTATTCGTGATGAAATATATCTTCACAAACATGAATGAAGAGCTTCGTAAAAAGTTTGTGGGTAGCTAGAAGGAATTGTGAAAGGAAAAGTCTATAAATATAAGGCTTCTCATCTTTAGAAGAAATATAGAGAATTTTTTGAAAGCGTGAAATTATACGAATTTTTTATGGTGCATCACAAAAGAAAATTATTTATAATTTATTGAAATCTTTTCGAACTCAATCATCATAAAACATTTTTTATAGAACTAATTGATGTTAATGAATTTATGAAATGGTTTTTTCATAAAGACTAGAATATCAAGGATAGTTTGTATTTCTATGAAGGATGGGAGCTTCATGAAGGAATGGACCTTAAAAAAGGTAGTAGGGTCATGAAGTTATAAGTATATTTACAATAAGAAGGAAATTTCTTAATGTTTATGGGCTTCACGAATAGTAGTGATGGACATTTGGATTTAGTGAATACTAATCCCAATATCATCAATTGAAGGCTATGGTACAATCATAGTATCATGCTAATTTTGGGGAAAGATTATATGCCCAATATTTTTAAGCGACCTTCATGTTGAAAAAATGAGTAAGACTTCACTTGAGGTAATGAGAAAATAGGAGTCAATGGATGTTACCTAAGGAAGGCAGTGTGGTGTCACAAAAATTATTGTATAGAAAGTGCTCCTAGAATGGAGTGACCTTGTTTAAATAAAATTATCCAAAAGATCTATTTAATCTTATTCTATTCATGTAATAATGGTGCACAATCGGTGTATACTCCCAGGACTAGACCTTAGTGGTGATCAAAGTAAAATGTTTGTGTTGTGTTTCTATTTCTGTTTCTATTTTTTTTATTTTCATGATTCTATTAGAACTATTTAATGTTTTCCAACCAATGTGGAGAATATATCCATCTCATTGAAAGAAAAAGATGACACCCAGATCCCCCCACCTATCAGGGTATTCAAGGGTCTTGTTTTATTTTTGAGGGTACATTTCATAAGTACAACATTTTTCCTCTGTTGTTTTCTTTATGGAAAATTCATTAAATTTTATAGGGGATACCTTCATTGATGAATGAAACATTCATATTTGGAATAATAGATTGATATCTCATCTTTGATATCTAGGAGTGGAATTTATCTATCCCATAGAAAAAGGGATTTAGGTCAGTGATATTATAGTTTTTTTATAACATAAATAGATAGAATATTTCTTGATGCTGATTCAAAAGCTCCAAATTCTATTAAGATTGAACTATTTGATCAAATTTATTTAACGGTGATGAGTTACACTATATCCAAGTCCATGGGGGAGAAACTGGATAAAATATATGATGGTGATAATAAATTGAAGGGTGAAAAACATCACTTTTTTCAAAATCAGATCAATGGTCTAAATATTTATCTCCATAAAAATAAATATAGTTCCTTTAATTTTATTACTAGTGTTTTTGAAGGTATTTGGGGAATTGGGGAATAAATTAAGCATATTGACATTGTGAATAAAATATTGGTATGACTCCCACCTATGTACAATCCAAATGTGCCAGCCCTTGAGGAAGGAGATTTTTTTAAGCATTCTCGTAATTATCATCTATATAGTCTGGATGCTTATGAAATCAGATTCAACATAGAAGATGATAAATTTTTATTAAGGAAGTATATATAATTCAAATCCAAGAAAAAACATGCAATATCCATGGTTAGTGATGATGGAGATGATGTGGATGATTAACATCATTCACATTTTCCCAATAATTTCAATAAATGAACTGGGAAATTTGAATGAAAGATTATGTTGTCTTACATTTGGTGTGGTAATGTAGGGAATATTTCCACTCAATTCCCAAAGAGATTCGACACTTTAGAAAGTGAATAATAAATATTGAAGAGGAATTCGAATGGATTCCCTCATAAGGGATACTTCAAATTAGGAACAAAATTACAAATAAAGTATTCCATCTAAAATGAATAAAAAGACAATAATAACCATTTTAGGGATATAGAACCATTATTTAAACCTAATACTGAAGAGTCCATTATGGATACATTTGACGAAATTGATCCTTCAAAAAATGAAGATAGTAAATCAAATGGTGTTTTACATCTAATGGTGGATCTTAAGGTCTCACATGATGAGCATGACATTAAAATAATGAAAAAATTAATATGGGAGACATGTTGAATGAATCATCAAAGTATCTATATTATCATGAAGTAGATACTGATTGACTGGAATAAGATAAGGAAAAACATTCAATAACTCTTAAAAGATCAAATGATATTATGGAGTTTAAACTCAATAATGAATAGCAAGAAAATTTCATCAATGACCATACATTGATTCAGGAGGAAAAGGATAAGATATTCGAGGGCCTTGTAGAAGAATTAATTACATTAAGTAGTAAACGAGAACATGAATCAAAATTAAGGGAAGTAGAGAAGACATTCCAATTTGGAACATTATCATATATAAAGCTTTTGGAAAGAGAAAAAAATGGTTCTAAAGGAGTAGATAAAGCCTTGAATGATCAAATTTCTATATTTATGTGAAATAGTGGAATTGGATGTGATATAGAAACATGAATGGTTAGAAACTGGGTATTCCAATGTAAAGTGAAGAAGAACACTATACATATCACAAAGATGCCTAATGTCTTAATAGAGACAATAGTAAACCAAAAATAGTAGAGATTTATAATTAATAATAAAGCATAAATAAAGGATCTACAATCAAATAACATTGAAAATAAGGGGAAATGTGGAGGAATGGAAGGTAAAGTTTATTACCTCTTATTAAATATTAATTTTGTGTATTTCTTGGGTTATATCATATCTTACTACGAATTGGTAAGGATATATTTGAAAGGGGTAGCACATGGAAGTCAAACATTAATAATGAGACTATATCCATCATCATATATATGAAAATATTTATATGGTTATTTTTCACTATTCTAACATTGGTAATAATTCTATTCATTTCAGGAAGAGGAATAACGAGAATGATAACTATAGAACCTCAAGACAAATCAATACTATCAACTATGAAATATTATCCTTGAAAATAATTAATATCCTATAGAATAATAATATGAGAATGATGAAACCATTCATGTTGAAAAGACATTGGAGATTCCATATTTTTCCTCCACTGAATTAGGTATCTCATAGAAGGAAATGAAGAATATTGAAAAATCCTACATGGATGAAATTGTATTCAAAGCTAAAAAGAATAAAATAATACAGATTATAGATAGGGGATTGTCATCTAACATGATAGGAAATGTAGAGATGTCGAATAATTTTATGAAAATGGTTGATGGAATAGTGTGATTAAAAAATTATAGTTCCTTAAAATCAATGGGAGTGGAAACAAAAGAATTAAAAAATGATGAGCTAATAAAACAATTCTCTACATAGACAGTTTGCATCACAATCTTATGAGTGTGAGTCAACTATGTGAGTTTATAATGGTAGTGAAATTTAATTAAAAGTGGTGAAATATCAGTATAATGACAGGTTATTCTATCATGAAAGGGTATATAAAAATTGAAATTTATACAAGGTAGACAACAATGGAAAAACATTTTTCTTAACAACTTAAGAAGGAAAAACCTATGGGGAAAAGGGTTATGTTACATTAATCATAAATGAATGAATAACATATATAATCTAAAGGTTGTTTTTGAAGTTCCCAATATAAATTATGATTGATAAAACAAATGTGATTTCTGTATGTGAAGAAATTATGGTTTTAATTCATGTCTATCGAAGAAAAAAAGTTAATTGAATCTACTTTATCAAGTTCACATATATGTGTGTTGTCCAAAAAATGTGGCTTGATCATATAGAGAGAGGTACGTCATTTATTTAATTTATGATTATAGTACAATGCCTTGTGTGTTATTTATGAAATATAAATGATAATTTATTAACTCTATGAGGAGAAATATTCAATGATTTGAGAATAAAACTAGATTCACAATCAATATATTTTGATATGGAAATGGGTGACAATACAAATCCATTGAATTTGAAAATTACCTTGAAAAAACGCGGGATAATGTATCATGTTTCTTCATTGATAACACCTCAAAAAATTTATTGGTAGAATAAAAACATTGACTTGTGAATAATATATCCCGTACAATATTGATTGAGAGTTTTATTTGTCATCATTATTAGAAAGAGATAGCTAAAGTTTCATTGTGCACTTAAAATTGAAAAGGTCTATTTATATGATAGTATAAAACACCATATGATATATTTCATAGAAGGAAGACCTATATGAATTATATTCCTATTTTTTATGTAAATTTTTCGTCTAAAACAAGGATGGAAATCTAGGTATGTATGTTGATTCTACAAATTATGGAATGTTCATTGGATATTAAAAGAACACTAAAGCCTATAAATTCTACAAAAATAATCTTAAAAATATTACGGAGAGAAATGATGTAAAAATAATTGCGGAAAAAAGCATAAGTAACATGTGGATATCATATGTTTATGTGATTAATTATGAAGAATAAATATTGCTAGGGGAAGATTAAAATATAGAAATTGTTAAAGGATTTCCTAACATTCAGGGGTATCAAAATGATTATGATATAGAAGTCTACCCAGAAGAAGAAAAAATTGCTAAATAAACTATAAATGAGCCTCATATGAGAAATAGAAGAGAAAAATTTGACTGGTCCAACAACATTAATGGATGAACAACACCTTAAAATACAAGGAGTATGATGAATGAATAACATTGTTACCTCCTATCAGTTGAGGAAAAACCCTTATTTAAATAATTAGTGAAGGATGAATCATGGTCCACTTCCATGAAAGAAGACCTAGATTAGATTGAAAAAACACAAATTTGGATCTTGTTAAGAGTCCAAAAAATAAAAATGTGATTGGAACAAATATGATTTTTTTAAAAAATTCAATGATTAGGAAAATGTTATCAGAAATAAGTAATGATTGGTGTGTAACGGAAATGAGAAGAATGAATTAATTGATGTTGAATAAAAAATATATCAAATATATTGGCTAGAGTCAGTTAGTCTCTTCATAGCAGTGGAAATTTAAAGAGGGTGAAATGTTTATGAGATGCATATCAAAATAGGAATCTAAAATGGTGTTCCTAAATAAGAGTCTATATTGAACAACTAGTGGGATGTATGATTAGGAATGATGAAATAAGGGTTTTTAGACTAAAGTAATATCTTTATGGTCTAATTTAGGCCCCATGGATGTAATGACCTAGTCTAGCCCCTGATCATGATATGGTCAACTTTGGGCCTATCCCAAATGGTTTTACATTCCTTGGGATCTAGTCCTCAAGCATCCCCCATGAAAAGACCTCATAATGGGAGAGTTATCCACACATCCTTATAATGTGGTGATTCTTAATCCTCCTCCTTCGATGTGAGATTTATATAATACAGCTACAAGGGCCCAAAGTCATTTCTAGAACATTTAATAGAAACTGAGTCAGATACCCTTCTGTAACGAATTGTCACGACCCGTCCCTCAGGGCCCATGTCGTGACTAACACATTCCCGCCTTCCATAAGCCAGGGGCTGGAGACAAGTGCCAGAAATGCATATCCATAAAACAGTAATCCATTTCCTTTAAACCTATACAAACACATAGAGAATAATTCAACAAGAAGCAATTGTTAAGTAAACTATTATAGTAAAAGATTACTGAAAGTAAAGGGGTTGGAATACAAGCCCAACTAGAAAGTACAAGTACAACTGAAATGTACAAAACTACTAAAAGGTGAAAATCAACTCTCGGATCATCCATCATGGATCCTCCCTGAAGGGTATGTATAGATCACGATCAGTAGTCCTGGCGTCACGTTAATCCAAATGGTCCACCTCAGAGCATCATCCAGTCCTGGCTCCCTCAAACCTCAACACATCTGCTCGTCATCTGCACAAGACATAATATGGTGTAGGAAAAGCCCGTGCAGGGGTGAGTATAACAATACCCAGTAGGGACCCTGATACCCAGGAAGGTCCCTTAGAATTCCACAAGGAAAACCACAAATCATGATCTCAATCACAAAGCACAAAGAAATAGACACATGTCAATTAGAGTCTCAACTCAATCTAGGTATACAAATCAGAGAAATAGTATTATGATGTTGACCCACATAGGATCTCTATGAATGATGATATTTATCCATGAGATTCTATAGGGATTGTAACAAGAAACATCCCAAGTTACAACGTCAAACTCCTTGGCTGCTAGAGAACTCCTCCTTTATCGAGTACAATGGGTTTCTCGGGTCACATAGATTCATTTCCCACTAACCTTGGACAGTTGAGGTACTCCTCCTATCGAGTACCATTGGACAATCATGTCACATAGAGGTTGTCCCCACTGTGGCCTGTTGAGGTACTCCTCCTGTTGACTATCGTGGGTCTGTCGTGTCACATAGAGGCGCTCTCCACCGTGGCATGTTGAGGTACTCCTCTTGTCAAGTATTGTGAGTCGGCCGCGTCACACTGAGGCACTCCCCACCATGGAATGTTGAGGTACTATTCTTGTCGAGTACCGTGGGTCTTCCGCGCCACACAAAGGCACTCCCCACTAGGCCATCAAGTCGCATAGAGTCGAAAAATCAGCAGTCGTCAAGTCTCATCCAGTCGTAGGGTTTTGTGTGTAGCGCGCTTGGGAGAACTGCTTCTCAATCCATCAGTCATATTAAAACTGCCAAAAAGTATCACAATAGAGTAACCTGATGATTCTCCATGTCATAAGGGTTCCAACACAATAGACAGAGCACTAATCGGACGTCATGTCTGTGCATTATTGGCATTTCAATGCCAAGGGCCCAGTTGGATTTGCGTACGATCCAACCCATCCAAACTCTAGGATTCTCTAAAACTCTTAT
Source organism: Viscum album (assembly GCA_963277665.1). NCBI lineage: Eukaryota > Viridiplantae > Streptophyta > Magnoliopsida > Santalales > Viscaceae > Viscum > Viscum album. The sequence continues at coordinate 1,393,333,528 of OY728142.1, read as the reverse complement.
GGATTATGTCAAAAGGACTGTCTTGATTTATGGATCCCAATGTCATAGACGGTTCATCAAACGGACTTCTAATTCTCAATATAAGGCCCTTTATGTGTTTATGGGCCCGGTTGGGCCTGGTTCCAGTCCGACCTCATCGGACTGACCCGACCTGACCCAGTCTGGGCTAGGCCATGGTGGATTTATCCCACTAGGCCAAGGTACAACCCATACCAAAAAAAGGGATAGCCCGCAAGGGCGGCCCGGCTCGCAAAAGGGAGGCCCAACACGCAGTGGGGAGTGGCCCAACACGCGGCGGGGCACAGAATACTGGGCAAGAGGCCTGGCCCACTGGTGGCCGCCCACATGAGGGTGGATCGTCCGTGTAGGGCACGTCCCATGGGGATTCATCTAGGTGGCTTGGGGGAGTTTCTCCTCCGTAATCCCAAACAGCAAAAAGTTGTTCGGCCTTTGAAGCGGCGACGCCACGTGGGCAGCACCCAGTCGCCATGGAACCGATCGAAGGTGCGGGTTCCATCTCATCTATTGCAGCTTCGGTCGTGTCTCATTTTCACATCGATAGTGCATTGGTCATGTCGCACTTCCTTTCCATGGTCGGCCGAGGTGTCGACAGCCTCCTCCAATTGCCGCGACTAATGAGCTGCGTTCCCCTTTTCTTACCGGCAGTGTGTGATGGCACGCGGTACCTCCTCTGAGGATGGTTGGTGCTGGCCACTCCAATGACTGCCATGGTCTCCTCTTGCAGTGCAGGTTGGTGCATTGCCTTCTTCATAGTTATTTGGTGCCTCCGTGTTAGCAGTATTCCACAGAGAACAGAAGGGTATAGGAAAGTAGCATAGGGTTCAGGTCAGGTTTGTTAGGCCAATGCCCTCTACATTAGCTTGTAACATAAGAGAGGATAAAGGGTTCAATAAAATCATGGAATTAAAATCAAGGTAAACCCCATTACGATAGCCCACAACAACCTCCCACAAAAACAAATGAGTCATGGGTAAACCCATTACTCGGTTGACTAGCATTCTTCGTATTATTGATGAATGGAGAAGAGGAAAACAATTAAAATGAGTAAAAAAATAAACCCACTTACCTCAAGGATGATTGTGAGAACGCGTTTGTTGAAGTGGGTCTGTGTTCACCATCCTCCGCAACTAGATTCCAACGGTATCACTCATACGTCGATATTTGGTTTGTGGCTCAGTGTCTCTCGTCACCTCCCACTCAGATCGGCTATGTCCTCTAAGTGTTCATCATCGCGGTGCTCCTTCAGTACTTTGTAGCTTCACGAAGCTTTGTCGATATCCCTTTCCAAACTCCATATATATAGGAGAGGGGTAGGGTAAGTAACAACGTGGGGAATTAATGGGGGCACATAAATTAGAAACCATCCTAATTCTCCAACGACGTTGTTACTTAGGATCGGTAGGTCAAGCCATTTATTGGCTTGACACATCACATGCTCCACACTCTGCTTACCCGTTGTATGATATTAAAGAAAAATAAAATAATAAAAATATTACTTTTCTTTTCTTTTAAAAAGTCACAATACATAAATTTTTCTCTAGACCTACTTCATTCAAAGTAAAGTCTCCCTTAAGTGAGTCCTAGCATTGCAGATTCAAATGTTCACTCATATTTTTAATCCGAGATCCGGTTTAAAAGGTAGAAAATGCCGCTCGCGAATTTACTGAACATACCTAAAAAAACTTTAATAAATTATTAACGTTCACCCTCGACCCACGCTGGTCAAGGTTAGGCTCCAGCTAAAGATAACACACCCCAACGAACTCAACGACACTCTCTGGTTTACAATCTGAGTTAGCGTTTAGATGTTATTTATTTTTCAATAAAATAATTGTCACTTAATTATTTTATTTACGGGAAAAAACTAACTTTCATTGGTGGCCCATACCAGCCAATGTCAGTATCTTACTAAAGAGAGCATACCCTCATGAGCTCAATAGTGGTATCAGGTTATTAATCTGAGTTACCATTCGTGTTTTATAAGTAATTGAAAAATAAAATAACTTTATTTAATTATTTTATTTACAGTTATGCCATTTTCAGGTTTTCTCATTGGAGGCATGTGCCGGCTAAACTTAAGTTGACCCTAGTGTAAACCATCCATCCTGAACGCAATGGTTCCCTGAAAATTTGGATCCGGGTAACCATGTAAGAATTATTCATCTTTTTCTGTAAAAAAACTTACATGCGCTAATTAAAGCTGAACCAAACTTCGATGGATTATTTCGGTCACTCTAGGCCTCATAATCACGTACTGTTCGATTTAATAGTCTCTAAATAATTCCATATAATTAAAAAAATATATAGAAATATTGGGACTATAAATTCTCCCCACCTTAGGGATTTATGTCCCGGAAAGCCAAAACAATGGCAATGAAAATTAGTGGGGGGTACTGAGCACGAATTTTAGCCTCCCGCTCTCATGTTCTCTCCTAGAGGTTCCTGTGCTGCTAGAAAATGTGCACTAGAGGTATCGACTACCCACAAAGGACCTGATCCTGTCAATCCTCAATCTCTATTGGAACCTCTGTAATATCTCCCCTTCATCAAAGTATAGCTCGATCTGATTGATGATGTGAGATGGGTCATGCACCGATCTCCTCAGCTAGGATACATTGAAGGCATAGTGCACCCCCTCCAACTATGGTGGAAGTGCCAAGTGGTATTCCACCTCGCATATCCTCCAAAGTATCAGAAGTGGTCTGATAAACCTTGGTGATAACTTAATGCCTCGTCTAAATCTTTGTATTCCCCGTCATGGGGAGACTCACAAGAATATGTGGTCCCCCTCCTATAACTCCAAAGGTCTCCATATCATATTAGCAATAAGACTTATGTCTATTATGTGTTGTAATAATATTCTACTGGATGATATTTACCTTCTCCGTGGTAGCTCATACCAACCCTATACCCATAAATTCTGAATCCCCTGGGTCTGTCCAGCATAAAGGTGATCTACAAGGTTGACCGTACAAGGCCTCGAATGGTGCCATACCGATGGTGGAGTGATTAATCTTGTTGTATGTGAACTCCACCAAGGGAAATTGATCCTCCTAACTGCGGCCAAAATATAGGACGCATGCATGATGCATGTCCTCCAGTGTCTGAATGGTCTGCTTCATCTAACCATCCATCGAAGGATGAAAGGCAGTTCTCCAATGTACCTGAGTCCTGAACTCTTCCTATAATCCCTTCCACAACCGGGATGTAAAACATGTTTCATGGTCAGATATGATTATCGATGTCACCACATGAAGTCACACAATATCCATCATGTAGAGGCATCCCAAGCCCTCCACTGATCCCTACTCTCGAATGGTAGGAAGTGGGTTGACTTGGTGAGTCAGTCAACGATCACCCAAATAGAATCTTGTCCCTTGGACATACGTGGAAGCCTTGTCACAAGGTATATGGATATTCCATCACACTTCCACTCTATCACCTCTAGGGGCTATGCTAAGCCTGCTAGAACCTGATGCTTGGCCTTCACTTGTTGACAAGTGAGGCATCTAAAAACAAACTCTTCCACTTATTTCATCATCCCCGGCCACCAGTGTTGATGCATAAGGTCTGGGTAGTTATTCACCACACCAGGATGTACAGCTAGAGGGAATGCATGGAACTCCCTCAATAACCCCTCTCGTAGAACCACATGTACCACAGTTCATCCTCTGAAGAGGATGACATGCTCCCCACCTTCATAAAATCCATCAGGTGTATGTCTTGAGGATATCTGAGCACGTCGAGCCTCAAAGTGAATGTCCCCAAGTTGTGCCTTCCTGACTCGCTGAAGGAGTGGGGGAGTGAATTTCATAGACTAGAGGTATGCTACTCTATCTCTATCAATTAAGGATATCTGTAACACTGCTAGCTTCTCTATCGCCTCACTTCGTATTTATAGACTAGACCTCCTACTGAGTGCGTCAGCTACAACGTTTCCCTTCTAAGGAGTATATAATATATTAAAGTCATATTCATGGAGGAACTCGAGCCATCATCGATGTCTCATGTTTAGGTCCTTCTGAAATCTCTACTATCACTTCTTCATCCATAGGAAAGGCTCCCCCTCCTTTGTTAAAGCTGAAAAGGGTACCCCTACCCTGGAGAAGTCTGGTTCAAAACTCTGGTAGTACCTAGCCCAAAATGAAGTCCCTACCCCTTCAGTGAGGTAATACTGGAAACATATTTTAAAAATATTTCCCCACGCTCTTCCACTCATATTGGGAACTGAAAACTTGAAACTACTGTTTCCACGAGGGTAAGACTGGATAACTCAATAGTGATCAGTTGCGCCCTCCTTTTCATGATTTTATCCTATGCTGCCTGGGTTTCCTTTTTTTAAAACCAATAAAACCCAATTCCAATGTTTTAGATAAACCACAACCATTTTTCCTAATACAGTCAATCTGAGTATGAACTATTGATGTCCATTCTATACCCAAAATAACGTCGTAAGGCCTTGATACAGCCACCAAGAGGTTCCAACCGAAACTCTTACCTCAAGGGTCTGATCACACTGTTGGCATAAGTGTGATTATCGAGTCTCCTCCCAAAGGTATCTCTAGATGTAAGGGTCAAGTAAATAGTTTATCCAGAAACTCTAATTGTTGAACAAGATTCATGGAAAGAAGGAATGATTAGTTCCTATGTCTATTAATATGACACCTAGTAGTAGACATAGACCATACCACTAATCATTCCTGGAGCCCTTGAGTCACACTCCTTGACCGCTTGCAGCTACTCCCTTCCCATGTCCTCCAACTCCCTATGCTAGATGGGGGGCACATTGGGGTGGTGGTTGTAACATGTCGAAATGTATACCACCTCATGTGGCTCTCCTAACTCCACTTCCATGAATGATTCCTTGAAGATTCATTTGTCCCTATAAAATCATCTTCCTGAAAAATTTTACACACCTAAGTCTCTGAGACTGGTGTCAATTTTATACTTTCCCACTGCTAACATTCATTGGATGTATCAGCTCGGCCGGAGAACATTCAACCACAAAGGTTCTATCTATCACCCTAACATAAGTAGGAATGCATAGAGGAGTAGTGTCGGCTCGGATGCCGCTAAACACACCTCAATCTGAGGTCCAATCCATGATGAATTAACCGTACTGTATTCATTGAGTACCTGGGATAGTCGGTTCGCCTCGATGAATACTCAGCTACAGACATGTCATCCTGATGAAGCTGTAGAAGCTCTAGGTAATTCTCATCCTTAGCTCATTACGGAAAGATTCCCCCTTTTGAGGAAGTTTCTTAATCTTGTCCACAAAAAAGTCACCTCTTCAGAAGATCTGGGGTAATCTAAACCATGTCTTTGCCCTACTAAGCCACCTAGAAGGATCTCTACAAGGACCACCATCTGATCAAGTGATGCCCTGGCTAGATGAAAACTTGGCCACATCCTCATGCTAGTCCTTATCCGCATGTGAGTTAGGATCACCTTGGATACTTAGGGGTATCTGATGCTGAAACATCTATAAGGAACTAAGACTACATGTGTCCTCTTCCAATACTGCCGATTGTAACTACTGACCAATGGGCAGTGATTTAGCAGGCACACAACCCGAAGGTACTATCTCGGGTCCATGTACTGAAGCTTCTTCACCCAACGGACCATCCTCATGGTCAAGCACTAGAAATGACTAGCAAATAAGATCACCATCTACTATACTAGTGTCTCAAATAGGTGGAAAACTCTAGGCACAGCCTCCAACCAGTCCTTAGCTTCCTGGGAATTTGTTTCACCTCAATACCTCAGAGGCCTCTACCATTGGAACTCATGATACATGCTCAGTCGGCATGCACTATTTTCAGTGCGGCTAGTGGTAACTATTTCCCAACGGGTGGTGGTGTTGCTTGTACACCACTCGAAAGTGCCAACACAGTAAGAGTGCACTGCACTGGAGCCTCATTGCTTGGTGGGTAGTCATCGCATACTCTCTCTGGAATCCTACCTGGCTGTCTACACGGTAGAATCCTGATAAAGAACTTGTGCACCACTGTAATGAAGTTATACCTGGTGAGATTACCCAAAAGAAATCAAAAGAAAAAATTTTCAAAAAAACATGTAATCAGTTTTTTGTGTGCTATGTCGTAAATCAGAATTCAGGGTCCTGGTGTATGGATACATGAACCGCTGAACCTACACTGGACTCCCCAAAAAAAACCACACTCATAAAACATAAAACCATTGACACATATAAAAGATCAAAGTTCTATTTCTTTAGTATAAATGAACTCCTCTGATACCACTTTGTCACAACTCATCCCTCGGGGCCCGTGCCGTGACTACCCCAAGATCAGCTTCCATAGGCCCAGGGATGGAGACTAGTGTTAGAAAGGAGTATCACTAAAACAAGAAGGAATTTCCTTTAAACCTATAAAAACACACAGAGAAGAATGCAACAATAAGCAACGGCGAAGTAAACTACTGTAGAAAAAGAGTGCTGAAAGTAAAGGGGCCAGAATACAAGATCAAATGGAAAAGTAAAAGTACAACTAAAAACATAAAAATAGCTTAAAGCTGAAAATCAACTCTTGGATAGTCCAACATGGATCACAACTGAAGGGTATGTACAGCCTATAATCAGTAGTCCCCACATCATGTCACACCAAATGGTCCACCTCTGAGCACCGTCCAATCTTGGCTCCCTCAAACCTCAACCCAACTGCTTGTCTTCTGCACAAGACACAATAAGGTGTGGGAAAAGACCTTGAAAGGGTGAGTATAAAAATACACAGTAAGGATCCCAGGACCCCTGAAGGTCTCTCAGAATTAAACAAGGTAAACAACAAAGCCTGATCTCAATCACAAAGCAAAAATCAATAAACACAGCTCAATTTGAGTCTCATCTCAAACCAAGTATACAACTCAAAGAAACAGGATAATGATGCTGACCCACATAGGATTGCTATGAATTTTGATAACCAACCATTGGATTCTCTATGTATAGTAATATGAAACATCCCCATTCACAATGTTGAACACCTCAGTAGTTGAATAACTCCTCCTCTATCGAGTACAGTGGGCCTGCTGTGTCACATAGACCCACTTCCCACTAACATTGGACTATTGAGGTACTCCTCATTTCGAGTACCATGGGTCTTCTATTTCACACAGAGGTTCTTCCCACTATGGTTTGTTGAGGTACTCCTCCTGTTGGTTATCGTGGGTCTACTGTATCACATAGAGGCGCTCCCCACAGTGGACTACTGAGTTACTCCTCCTATCGAGTATTGTGGATCTTCCGCATCACACAAAGGCGCTCTCCATCGTGGACAATAGAGGTACTCCTTTTGTCGAGTTTCATGGGTCTACCACGCCACACAGAGGTTCTCCTCATTGGGCCGTCGAGTCACACAGAGTCGAAAAATTTGCAGTCGTCAAGTCTCAGCGAGTCGTAGGGTTTCGTACGTAGTGCACTTGGGAGAACTGATCCTCAAGCCATAGGTCATATTAAAACTAGTAAAAAGTCTCAAAAAGCAGTAACCCTATGATTATTTACATCATATGGGTTCCAACGCAATAAATGACGCATCAATCGGATGCCCGATCTATGCATTATTAGCATTTCAGTGTCGAGGGCCCAGTTGGATTCGGGTACGATCCAACCCAGTCGTACTCCAAGTTTCTCCAAAACACTCATGGAGTAATTCAAAAGGATTGTCTCACTCCAAGGATCCCAAGTCCATAGATGGTTCATTAAACAGACATCAGGTTCTCAAGATAAGGCCCTTTTAGTGTTTTTGGGCCCAATTAGGCCTGGGTCTGGTCCAACCTGGTCAGGGATGGGGTGCGGTGTATTCGGCCCGCTGGGCCAAGGTCTGGCTTTCCCCAAAAAGGAGAGGCCCTCATGGGAGTCCTGGCCCACAATGGGAGGCCCGTGGCAGGGCACAGCCCGACCCGATGGGTGGCGGCCAGCTGGGCTGGCTGCCCGACCCGCTGGCAGCGGCTCGTAGGAGGGTGGCCCTGCCACATAGGGCATGGCCTGGGGGGCTTCCACTGGGCGGCTCGAAGGATCCACTCACCGAGAATCCTAAACAGGTAAATTTCATTCGTCCTTTGAAGCGGAAATGCCACGTGGGTGTCTCCAGGTCATTGTAGAACCCGCTGAAGTTGTGGGTTCTATCTCCTTCGTCATGGATGGGCTATGGCTCCTTCGCACACTGGTGCGCACTGGTCATACCTTCCTTCCTTTCTGTGGCCAATCGTGGTTTTGGTTTCCTCCTCCAATTTTCGAGGATGACGAGCCATAGTCCCCCTTGATCACCGGTAGTGAGCGACAGCACGCCACACCTCCTCCATGTTCGGTCGGTTCTGACTGCTCTGATGACTATCGTATTCTCCTCTTGTGGCCTGGGTTGGCGCATTTCCTCCTTCATAGCCAGTCGATGTCATCATGCTAGAGGTATTCCATGGAGAACACAAGGATATAGAAAAGTATCGGAGGGTCCAGGATAGGTTTTTTAGATCCACGCCCTCTGCATTAGCTTATAACATGAGGGAGGATAAAGGGTTCAATAAACTCTAGGAATTTAAATCAAGATAAACCCCAAAAGGATACCATGGAACAACCTCCCGCAAAAACGAATGAGTCGCGGGTCAACCCGTTAGTCGGTTGACCCGTGTTATTCATATTATTCAAGAATGGGGAAAAGGAGAACTTTTAAAATGCATCAACAAATAAACCCCTTACCTCAAAGATGATGGTGAGCGCCTGTTTGGGGAAGCGGTTCAGTGTTCACCGTCCTCCTCAACTAGCTTCCAATGGCATTGCTCATAATTTGATGTTTAGTTTGTGGTTTGATGTCACCTATCACATCTTATAGGGATTGGCTACATCCTCTAAGGGTTTGGCGTCACAGTGCCCCTTCATCACATCGTTGTTTGGCAAGCTGTACTGATACCCCTCCCCAAGTTCCATATATATAGGATAGAGGGAGGGTAAGTAAGGATGTGGAGAATTAATGGGGGCTCATAAATTATGATCCTTTTAACTCCCCAATGACATCGTTACTTAGGATTGAAAGGTCAATCCATTTATTGTTTTGATACATCACTGGCCCCACACCCCACTTATCTATTGGAGTATATGAAAGAAAAATAAAATAATAAAAATATTTTATTTCATTTCTTTTAAAAATTCACAAAACATAACTTTTTCTCTAGACCTACTATGGCCAAAGTAAAGTCTCCCTTTAGAGAATCCTAACATAGTAGATTGAATAGTGCCCTCATATTTTTAATGCGAGTACCAATTCAAAAGTTATAAAACACCGCTCGCATGATTACCGAACATACCCAAAAAAAGTTCAATAAATTATTAACGTTCACCCTCAACCCGTTCTAGTCAAGCTTAGGCTCCTCCTAAGGTGAACATTCCCCAAAAAACTCAATGGTAATCTCTTATTTTGAATCCAAGCTACTATTTATAAGTTATGGATTTTAGAATAAAATAATTGTCACTTAATTATTACATTAATAGCCAAAAACTAACTTTTACTGGTGGCCCGTGCTGGCCATTGTTTGTATCTACCTAAAGAGAGCATACCCTCACAAGCTCAGCAGTGGTCTCAGATTTTTTATCTGAGTTACCGTTCGAGAGTTATAATCATTTGAAAAATAAAATAACCATATTTAATTATTTTATTTATGGTTACTCCATTTTTGGGTTTTCTCATAGGAGTCCTGCGCCGACTAAACATAAGTCGCGTCTGGTGAAAACCCACCATCCAGAATGCAATGGTGCCCTTAGAATTACGATCCAAGAACCCGTTTGGGAGTTATTCAACATTTTTAGGAAAACTGCTTCTATATGCTAATTAAAGCTTAGAAAAACATCTACTGATCATTCCAGGCACTCTGGGCCTCGGAATAACATGCTGTAAAGTTTCACGGTCTTAAAATAATTCCATATAATTAAAAAATATATATAAGTAAATTCTGATACATTACACGAACCGACCTAGGTTACCCTAAAAAATGGGCCAAATTCTATTCTCTACATACCCAAAGGGAATTTCTGATCCCCATGGGCTGGCAAAAAGCACCCATGAATCGAAAAAAAACATAGAGGGAATGATTCCCCCAACTAATACAAAACACATGGAATATATACTCATATAGAAAATAAAGAGATAGTGGAAGCCTAATAATTATTTTCCTTGGAAATAAAAAGATAGTGGAAACAAAACAACTATAAAAGTAGAGAAAAATAAAAAGGACTGTTCAAACTACTAAGAACCAAAACCAAAAATCTACTCTATATGATGGTGTGGATGACCACCCACCACCTTACAATAATTTACCAAACCCAGTTGACATGAAACCATGATGCCTCACTAAAAAGTCATTCCTTTCCTTGAAATTAAAGATATACAATTTTCTACGCACCACCAAAGAGGTGAGTAGGGTGTGAGATAATTTGTTCAATAGGATCCCACTTAGGTGTTCCATAACAAGATTTAGTATTACATTTCATCTGTTCTCATTTTAAATAAAACATGGGATTATAAGAAGTAAATTATTTTTATAGAAAACATGGTAAACTTTTTCATATTATCTTAGTTCTAAACCAAAAGTAGGTAAATAAATTTCAAAGAACATTTCCTATATTATTTTTTCACAAGAATAAACATTCTTATCAAGGATAAAAATTAGAGTAAATTAAAAATATAAGCACATATATCACCACTGAGGATCACAATAGGTCAGACTACTCATACCACAACCAATCAAGTGCACATTTCAGTTCCTATAACACATTCCTAAGAAGTAGAGGAATAAACCATGATTACCCCCCCCCCCCCAATTTTAATATTATCCACCTATAACAATGATACGTGAAGAAAAAGAAAATCCCCAAGCAAAAAATCCAGATATTCATAAAAAAATTGATGATGGCCCCATGTTAAAAGATACAACTAAGTACCCAAGGTAACGCATGTAATCCTTTTTCAAAATTCATTTCAATTAATTTAAAATATTTTAAAACCCATTTCACAATCCATTTCTATTCTTTTATAAACAATTCAAAACCAATTTACATATCCATTTCACTTCTTTGAAAATACCACTTTTCTTTCCATTTATCAAAAATCAGTTAAAACATTTTTCATTAAAAAATCATTTCAACAAACAAAAGAAAATCCAGAAAATGAATTTTCTAAATGAGTTTATAAAATTGTAAAAATAGGTTAATCAACATAGGATATATAACGAACCACCTACCTAAAAACATGGGCAACACACATCCATAATGGGATCCACAAAAAATAAAAACCCAATGATGACAATAAAGGCCCCAGATTCCAATCCACACATCTCAAAATCGAACCAATTATGGAAGTGGGTCAGTGGAGAAGATGAAATACCACATACCTTAAGAACAAATTCCTGGTGAACCATGGCCAAAAAAGGATTAGCCTCTAGAATGATATCTCACAATTGATCTAGAAGAAGACACGATGGAACACCAAATATGAACAATGAATCTGATAATGCAACCCAAAGGCGCTACTGTGATAAACAGATTTAAAGAAGTAGATTGGTCACTTATTGAGAGAGATACGCCACAAGTGAAATAAATATCAAACATAGAACATATTTATCTAAAAATAGGAGAGTCTCCCAAAATCACCGAGGAATTTTCTTGGTTTTAGAGCAAGGGAGTCTATAGAATGAACCGAAAGGAAAACAGTCGCACACCTATTTTAAAAACTGTATGCTGGGAGTTACATTATGTTCAACCTGGTTACACTATGGGAAACTTCAAAAGTCTAATATACATTGAAAACTCATTTCCTAAAATTAAAAATATAACCTTTTGTTAACTCATTATTTTCCTAATCTCTTCATATCAGGTAACCTTTCACAATGTTCATCCTTTCATGACTTGCATCTAGAAATTCTTACACATCATGTATCCTTTATACATGACATTGAATCCTCCTACAGCCTATAGAAAAATATAGTCAATACGAATATTCCAAAAATATATATGACATCTCCATTATAGGTGATCTCCCAATTCCTCATCAGCCCATTACAGTCAATGAAAATGAGAAAACCGTGAAGATAAAGCTATAATTTAAAAGGGGAATTTTGCACCATAATCTCAATGTGATGAATTCACAAGGAGATCAATTAATGGTTCTTTTGTATGTGGATGATATTATGTTTGGATGTGGAAGGCATGGATCAGTAGAAGAATTTTCAAATCAAATGATATTTTAATTTGAAATTTCCATTATTGGTGAACTAGTTAAGTATTTTGGGCTATAGATGATTCAAAATAAGGAATACACATTCATTTCACAAGAAAATTATGCCTGGGAGCTTCTAAATAAATTCATAAATCATGACTCTAATCCAATATTGACTCTGATTTTTGTTGGTAAAAACATGGAAAGAACAATGATGTGAAATATCATTGGAATTTTATTATATTTGATTAATACACAACCATATGTTATCTCAAAAACATTTTTAGATTCTCACATTCAATTTGATCTGATGGGTTATAATTTTGAAGAAATTAAAAGAATATAGAGGTATATATAAGGTATTATCATCTTTGGATTTTACTTTGTATAATAAAGAGTTAATTAACTATCCTAATTTTATGATTCTAAGTAGTTTAGAATTGTGGTAGATTTAATGTCCAAAATTGGTGGTGAATTCATAATTGGAAACAAATGTATGGTATGTTTGATAAAGAAAAAAGTAAATAACTTCTCTGAGTACTACTGTAGTGTATTACATCTCTGTGAAAAATTCCTACAATATAGTTTTATGAATGAAGGAAAAACATTTTTAAATAGGTGGTGAGCTGAAACAGTCGATGGTGTTACAAAATGACTATAAGATAGAGATTGATCTTATTAAAAATTTGGATGGACGCTCTCGTAAAAATAATATTTATATCAAATATCACTTCATAAAGAAAAATATTGAAAAGGTTTTCTTAAAAATGAGCATGTTGAAAATTATGATCACATCATTGACATCCTATCTAAACATTTTGCAGTGCCAATGATTATAAAACATTAGTTGAACCTCAGTGTTTAGTACATCCCAATGTAGGTTATAGTTATGGATGGTCCCCTCTCCCCATCATTTTTACCTTTTTAAATAAATTATTGTATGTGTTGAAGGTCTCTATGGGAAAAACAATACACGGGGATTTTTATTTTGAGTAGAGGAACTATAAATATAGTTTTTTTGGGTTTATATATAATGTATTGATAAGTGAAATTCAACGATATGTAGGTTTTTGAGATTGGTTGGTGTTCGTATATTGATGCATGAAATTACATTTTTCCACTCTTACTTTTTACACTTATCTTTGATAACATATACATAGAGTGATATATGTTCTATTTCAGACGTATCATGTTGGTTATCAATACTATTCCTTTATTGAATTTATTTATACATTTAAAACAAAAAAAAAGTGATAGATTGTTAGAATAAACGATTTTAACATTTTGAAATAGAGTATATTTTGTGTTTTTTGTCAATCCACATTAGATTTATTTGGTACATTATAGGTCAAGTGATCTTTTGGTGCAGGAGGCTTCTGTGTGGAATGTGGCCTCATTTCCCATTGTTTTCCAAATTTTTCTGGAGCCCATAATCGGTAAGAAGTTTTAAGAATCATGAAATATGTATTTAAAAATTAGAAACGTCATATATTTTATGAATGCATGGGTATCATAAAGAATGTTGTTTCTTGAATGTCTAGAGATTCCCAAAGGAATCTAGTGTCATTACAGTTTGATGTTTTGCAAAAGAAGCTTCATAAAAATGGATGATTCCATATGGGATTACCATAATCTATATGACTATGAGAAGCTTCGGGATTGGAATAATTTCATTTATAATTCATGAATAAATTCTTCTTTTCAAATATGAAGGAAGATATTTGTGATAACCTGTGGTGAGATGGAAAGCATCATGAAAGGTAAGGTCTATAAATAGAAGGTAACTCATATTTTGATGAAATAGATAGATTTGCAAAAATGATGATATTATCTAATTTCACAAATTTTCATCACATTGGAATTAGTTTTTCATATCAGTAACTCTTAACAAGCTTAGGATTTTTGAAAAATATAGTTTAGAAATAATTTGTATTTGCGGATTTCAAAAAAAATGAGTTTCACAGTGAGTGGGAGCCTCATGATTGTTCGGAGTTCTTTGAAGGTCGGTAACTTTACAGGTGATAGGAGTTTTGTGAATGGTAATGGTTTCATGAATTCTAGAGTATGAAATAAATATGAAGGGGGTTTAATGAAGGCTAGGATCGTTGCAAACAATAGTGATTATGTAATATATCGTTACCCACTTTCAGTTATGTTCCACTTATTTTCTTATTTTTCTCATAAATTTGGTGAATTCAAAGACTCCCTAGGATAGAGAACATTTTATGAAAAAATTAATTAATGTTTGGGTATGTATGTTTGTTTGAATTAATGTAGTCCATGTATAAACATTCAATTTACTAGAATGTTTCTACCTAATTTGGGAGAATTCTAGAGGTGGTTTGAGGTTTTTGAAAAGTATTTATATTTTTTGAAGACTGAAGTATAATTTGACAATGTGTAACTAGAGTACATGATGTTTTTATTCTATAGGTAAGATTCCTTGAAATAGGTACATATCATTAATGGAGTAAACTCTTGGTAATGGTTACACACTAAGTAATAATAAGAGGTTATTTTTTAATTAAAAATTGATAGGTTTTTTAGAATATTGTACCCCATGTATTCAAATAACTTTTAAGGTGATTAATGGACCTGAAAATTTCACGAATATGGCTTTTAGGGCATCGAATGAGTGATGTGTTTTATCATTTATCCACAAGAGCCCTTTCACTCACCCTAGATCCCTTCTCCAGATATTTTTTGAGTCTCTGTTTGATTTGGATTGATTAATTCACTGATTGATCACCATTTCAGTTTTATTTCTTCTCTTTGGGTGATTAATCATGTATTATTCTTCATTTCCTTTAATCTTGGTAGTTCTATCACATTAAGCTATTGGTTTTGAGGATCAGTGGTGATATTTCTCCTTGTTTCTCTCAAGATCAGTTCTAATATCTCATTCCACGAGCCCTTTAATTTTTAGGTTGTAGTGTGATATGTGTGTTTTCTTATACTATGTGATGTTTCCTACTCTCTATAGAAAATTTTTATTAATTTAATCAATTATAAGTTATGTTGTTTTGTTACAGGGATTCCTTTTTCATTAATGAACCCTTTCTATTAGTGGATCCTTTGTGGGAATGTACAACCCTATGTTTTGAGGCAGTTTGTAACACCTCGAGATTTTATGAAGAATATTCTTTTAATTTCTTTGATGTCTTGTGGTTTACTCTAGACCAAAATTATCTTGTGCTATATGTGACACCGTATTATCTTGCAGTATACGCAACACTATTCTTGGCTCGTGTTACACAAAATTTCAAGTTCATTTTGTAGAAATTATTCTATGCAACATAAGTATAGATTTTCATTAATGTATAAATGAAATAAGTTTTGAATTATGTTATAGGAAACACCAAAAAGATATTGCACTACACGCAACCCTGACATGGCTTGCATTACACACAATCACGACCTTCCTCGATAGCGTGTGTTGTACGCAATACCAGGTTTCACTAAACAATGATATATGGTTATAATATTATTATGAACTAGTTGTTATGAATAGTATTAAGTAAATTTTGAATTTTATGACAATATTATTCAACTTACATATTTTCTAGAACATGGTATGAGATCAAAATCAATTTTTCGAGTAAAATAAGTATTTTTCAAAAAATGTAGTTTTGTTGCCTTCTGATGGTGCACCAACTTTAAATCTTGTTTTTGACATGTCTATAAGTTCAATTTGACAAAATAAAATTCTTCTTTGGAATCAGGATATAAAAATTTTCTTTGGATAAATGTTTCATATTATTCTGATAACTTTCATATTTTAATGAATAGTAAAAACACGCTATATTTTAATTAAAAACAACTTTTTTCATCACAATAATTTATATGGCTATATTATCTTTTTAATTGGTTTTAAATTTTAATTAGAATATATTTTTACCATTTAATCCAATTTTGGTCATCGGAATTAATTTCACTTTGAAATTGGACCTAAACAAGTATCAATCTTTTGATAGTTCTTGTTTCTTAATAACACATTATTTGTTTTGATAACGGGAATTACTTTTAAAATTAATTAATTCAACTTATATTTTTGGAATTTGGAAAAATATAAATCATTTTTGAATTCAGAATATCAAATATATCTTAGGCTGATTTTTTGTTATTTTTCTGAAAAACATCAATTTTTTGATGAATAGTGAAAACACTGAGTTTTTGGTTAAAATCGACTTATTATTTAAATAATCATTTATTTGATTTAAATTTATTTTAGGTCAAAATTGGTACATAATACTTATATATGTTCAATGAAATTCATTGGAGTCATTTTATAATAATTTTGGATTTATAAAAATTGTATTGAACTTTACACCGTCTTTTACCCACCTCCTATGAGCTTTTGCAATTGTTCATAAAACTTAATTTTACCGCTTATGTGAGTTGAATTTCTAAAATCCAAGAGACACGGTTAATATCAAGGAGTAAAATTTGGTTCAATTGGATAAAAATAATTTTTGGTGAATAGTAACTTTTTTCTTTTATTTACCACGGTTAAAAGTAAATAGGGTAATTCAAGGTTAAAGAAATATTATAATAATTCAAGATTACCTTAAAACTTGTCCAAACCTTATTGGATGAGAAATCTCTAACCTTGGGCATCCTTGGGTTGATTTTGGGACCCCATTTACCCACTTATGAAAGACAATGACACATTAGATTAATTAATTTAATGTAAAGACAAAATTGGCATTAACCAAAATCCTTTAGTAATTAATTTTTATAAGGGGCTATATAAATTGTCGCTTTGACTATAAATATTTATTGGAAATCTAAAAATATTTCCTACATGTTTTTATTTTTTTATAATTTTTAGACATAAAATAAATTAAAATATTTATGACACAATAATGATGCAGTATTTACTTCATTAATAAATGATTTAAATAAATAAGATTATAATGATTAAAATATTATCCAAATACTATCCAATTCCTATTGGAAGATTTTATTTCGAATATGAGTCATATTATCATCGACATTAATGTGTTTTGGACCTCTTGAAACAGAAGATAAGTTTATAATAAAATAATGTTTTCACACATTCCTAATGAGCCCCTCCTCTCCATCATAAAAGGAGACCACTTCTATGCAATTATTCACACCTCTCAAGCCGTTTGGCTCATCCAAACTCTGCCCAAATAAGCTCCCAGAGTCCCTATCCTCCCCCTAGAAGCCTTACATTAGGCAGAAGGAACTTCAATAAGTCTTTTTCGTTCAAACCAAAGGACGTTACCCAAATTAAAGGTAATAGTTTCTCTTAACTTGTTTTCTTTTATTCTACTTCTCCAACCCCTAAACTCTTTTTAATCATTTCTTTTGTAACAACACCAGTATCCTCAAAATACTATGATGTTTTAAATAGAAGTATTAGAACTACACTTACACACACCTCCATCTAATGGATGAAGAACATAATGTTTCTGTGATGGAAAACTAAGGCCTCACGAAACGATGATTGTTCGATTTTCTCCTACCGCCTCTCATAGAGGCTATTATGATGGAACTGTATTTATATATGATATATATTATGTTTATTATTTCATTATGCTTCTTTACTTCCCAATTATATCAAGCCATTATGGTTTCCATAGTGGGTAAATACGATGATCTCATTTGAGGAAGTGCGGACTACTGCCCCCTTAAAGTGATGTGATTCGTTAATGCCTTATGTGGGATGTATAAAGTATGGATTTAATTATATTATATATGATATTATACTGGAATTATAGTATACCTATTCCATTAAAATAATAAATATAAATGAAAGTAGCGTTCATGCGTAAGTACGACTTACCGTCTCCATGAACGGTGCATTTCATTTCTTACCTCCATATATTATGTACTATTATAAATACATGTATATTCTGGATATATAATGAATATATTTTATATATAAATCATGATTTACATTCTGGAAATAAGTAAATAATTATATAACTAATAATAACATCAAGAACAATATGCCCAAACACGTACGATAAATAAGATGATTTTACCCAAAACGATGTTTTAACATGAGATTTACAAAAGAACGGGTAATATAAAGTCCTAAGTGAACCATATATGAAATCATAACAATGAATATGATTCTATAATAAGTCAATGACATTATTTAAATCATTATACAGGAGGTTCAGATACATATGAAGCATATCGGACCTAAGGTAAGGGATAACTTTTCCAATCTCGTTTTTATCCGTGATTGTTTATTTGTAGGAATTTACAGGGGTTATTGTTATCATCCAAGTCAATATTTTATAAATGTGAATTTATGTATGTTTAATGTCCTTTTTACCCATTTCTTACTTTTACTACATGGTATGTAAGGAATCTTTCTTTTTTTTATGTTACGACGTACTTGTTTGACTTTTCCGGCAAAAGTACGAGAAGAATGGTTTTTTTAACTTATACGGCATGAAAGGATTTTTACAGTTTTATGAAGCCTTATTTTCATGAAGATTTATCCAAAATATTTCATGTCTATTTTAAACAAAATCATTTTCTTTTAAAATTTCATGACATTTTCTGAAAAGAAATTGATTTTGAAGAAGAAAGGATATTTTCCTCAAGAATTCATTTCAAGTATTTTATCAAAATCATTTTCCATCTAAGATGACATTATTTCAAATGTGTATGTTTCAAGTATAATAACTCTATGATTTACATGGTTTCAACTTTATTAAGATGAAATGATATCCATTTGTTTTATATGGATTATACTATGATGGGATGATGTTTATGAAACCCAATTTATTCTTTGGGTTTTGATGAATGATTTATGATTGTCTTGTGGCACACATAAGAATGATTTCAATATGAGATGGGTGGTACATATATCTCCCTCCAATTCATCGGTTAAAGATTTATATCTCATGATATAGACATGGCTGAAACGGAACGTAAATCCAGTTTAGTAATACAGGGCTGGAACGGCAAGTAAACCTAGTTCAGTAAGGGACTTTGTCCACTAAGATGGTCTTCGCAGCAATGCCTTGCCTACTATGGAAATCATTATATGTGCTTAATGGATTCCGAAATTACATTTTTTATTCCCATTATAGTTTATCATGATTAATGTTCCTTTATGACCTATGCCTTACGGACTACCAAGATTTGTTTCACAACTCAAGATTTTGATGTATAAACTTTATGTTCAGGTTTTGAAGTTCAAATATATATGGTTTGTTTTATTTTATCCATGCTTAGCCTCACTGAGCATTCTATCTCACCCTTTTTATGTTTTCTTTTCCCCGAGATTTAAAGAAAGGTTTTAGGTAAGAAAACAAAAGGGGAAGATCTTTATGGGAGATGTTGAAGATCTTTCACCATGATTAGAAGATTATTTTTCTGAGTTTCCAAATACACTAAACCATTACGATCCTTATGTGTCTATTTTTGTTTTGTATTAAGTATTCTGCAAAAGTAATGTAATGTCTATGTATGTCAAGCTTTGGGTCTCTACAGTTGGTATCAGAGGAAAGGTTTAGTTATCCTTTGGAAACTAGGATGTAAAATCTTTAGTGAGATCCCTAGAGATATTTCTAAGGTATGTCTAGGGATGTCCCTAAGGTTAAGTATACATATAGGATAGAGTCATAGAATTATGTTGCTGATGATGAATAACCTAGGGTGAACCTAAGGTGTCATGGATTAAATAATTTTTGATAATTTAGACATCCCATAAGTGACTTTTTATGATTATGTGGTTCCTAATTATTTTAATTGTTTCTTACACTATGGTTTCTAGTCTTTGTCAATGGAGGGAACGAGAAGGAATTCAATTAACATTGATTCCAATGGAAAAATTGGTGACTATGATCAAAAAAATTATGTAACACCTGGAGAGAAAGATATCGTGATTATGCCGAATCAGTCATCTTGATATATGATTAACAAGGTGAACATTAGTTGTATTCCTACGTCATCAAATAAGAGGAAGATGGAATTTTATTCTTGTTCGCATGGTGAGGAGCATAGAAAAAAGAATATTGAGATTTCTAAAGAATGGATGAAGAACCTTGAGGAATACCTCAAATGGAGGCGAATATGTTATCTATGTGGAGAAATGGTTCATAGAGTGAGAGACTGTTATGGAGTCCAATGTCTTATCTGTGGAGAACATGGTCATTACCTAACTCAATGCCCTGACCTAAGAAGTTACTTCTAAAATATGGAAGGAATTATTCCATGAAAATCATTGAAGAGGATCGATTGAAGTGTTTTTGTATTAGTATTCATGAATAATTTTTTTTGAGGTACTTTGATGGTATATTGGAATATCTATGTATTGGTCCATTGTGGTTTTCCATAAGAATATGGCATCGGTAACCTTGAAAAGTGATTGAAATAATTTTGGAAAGCAGATGATATGGATAATAAAGTGAAAATTAAATGTTTGATAGTATTCATGCGCTCATGACTAATATAAGGACAAAGTGATACCATGGTTTGAGTATATATAAATTTTAGGATTTCGGTATGTGGAAAGAGTTAACTTTTACCAGCATTCGTGTTTTCACAAAGGTTTAATGGGTATTAATTTTTCAAGAAAATACATGATTAAGGTATTCACATGTTTGGAATGTGACCAACAATATATATTATATGATGAATGATGGTATTCACATGCTCGGTAGATGACATTTCCAGTAATTGTTTTCTGTATACTATGAGATTGGACAGATGTATTTTGGATAAGTCTAAAGATTGCAATGGATTATTTTTGACATCAGATAGTATTGTTTAAGGATAGAACTTTTTTTCGATATTATTTCTATAATGTTAAAATAGTGTAGTTTTAGAAAACGAACAACCTGCAGGACGGCCGACAACCGTCGCGTCAGACAAGGTTGCAGGAATCGAACCCACAACCGAAGTGCGACATGCCTTTCTCGCATACCAATGGCCTACAAGATGTCCCTAGTTAGTATAAACTAGTTTTATTTTATTAAGCGGTGTGATAGATGAAGTATAAGTCCATTTTTGGGATCATATATGATTAACCACACCATAGATGGACTTATGTTTATTTGATAAATTTTTCTAACCTTTTGTTTAAAACAGATGGAATGACTCATCATTCAATCACATGATCTGCTAACACTTTAAGAATGACAAACTCAACTTCATTTCTTCAAGTGATGAAATGGAAATTGTTCAAGGCACGAACAACGGTGAGATTGGACCAAAATCAAGTAAGTATTTCTTTTGATTTGAAAATTCTTCAACATTAGGGAAACGATCTTGGAAACCAAAAATGATGTAGTAGTGCCCTCATACATGATTAATCACATGGTACCTTAGAACGTCACTATTTTATGGCTTTGTGATTGTTGGATTTTTCATAGCCATGTTCTCTACCACTCTCCATCAGAACTTGACGGTTATATTTCTCTTCTATATCCATATTTTCACCTATGATCTCTTATGTGGGAAGCCAAGTGATGAGTTACTTTGGGTATCTGTTTTGTATCTAACATTAATTTTTTAAAATTATGTTTTAGTATTCCTTTTTACGATGTGGGTTTCTATTAAAGAAACTTTCATGTAGTAAACCATTTATAACCCCGACAAATTTCGAGGGACAAATTCATTTTAAGGGGGGTAGAATGTAACACCCTGAGATTTTATGAAGAATATTCTTTTAATTTCTTTGCTTTATTGTGTTTTACGCTACACCAAAATTAGCTTGTGCTATACGTGACACCGTATTAGCTTGCAGTATACGCAACACTATTCTTGCCTCGTGTTACACACAATTTCATGTTCGTTTTGTAGAAATTATTCTATGCAACATTATGTATAGATTTTGTTTAATGTATAAACTAAATAAGTTTTGAATTATGTTATAGGAAATACCAAATGGATATTTCACTACACGCAACCCTGACTTGGCTTTCATTACACGCAATCACGAACTTCCTCGATAGCGTGTGTTGTACGCAATACCAGGTTTCAATAAACAATGATATATGGTTATAATATTATTATGAACTAGCCGTTATAAATAGTATTAACTACATTTTTAATTTTATAACATTATTATTCATCTTACATATTTTCTAGAACATGGTATGAGAACAAAATCCATTTTTCGAGTAAAATAAGTATTTTTCAAAAAATGTAGTTTTGCCACCTTTTGATGGCGCACCCACTTTAAATCTTGATTTTGACATGTATATAAGTTCAATTTGACAAAATAAAATTCTTATTTGGAATCAGGATATAAAAATTTACTTTGGATAAATTTTTCTCATTATTCTGATAACTTTAATATTTTAATGAATAGTAAAAACACACTATATTTTAATTAAAAACAAAATTTTTCATCACAATAATTTATATGGATAGATTATCGTTTTAATTGATTTAGAAGTGTAATTAGAATATATTTTTACCATTTAATCCAATGTTGGTCATTGTAATAAATTTCACTTTGAAATTAGACATAAACAAGTATCAATCTTTTGAAAGTTATTGTTTCTTAAAAACATGTTATATGTTTTCATAACGGGAATTAATTTTAAAATTAATTAATTACACTTATATGTTTTGAATATGAAAAAATAGACATCATTTTTGAATTCAGAATATCAAATATATCTTAGGCTGATTTTTTGGTATTTTTCTGAAAAACGTCAATTTTGGATGAATAGGTAAAACACTGAGTTTTTGGTTAAAACAGACTTTTTATTTAAATAATCATTTATTTGATTTAAATTTATTTTAGGTCAAAATAGGTACATAATACTTATATAATTTCAATGAAATTCATTGGAGTCATTTTATAATAATTTTGGATTTATAAAAATTGTATTGAACATTGCACCGTCTTTTACCCACCTCCTAGGAGCTTTTGCAATACTTCATAAAACATAATTTTACCACTTCTGTGAGTTGAATTTTGAAAATCCGAGAGACACGATTAATATCAAGGAGTAAAATTTGGTTCAATTAGATAAAAATAATTTTTGGTGAATAGTAACTTTTTACTTTTATTTACCACGGTTAAAAGTAAATAGGGTAATTCAAGGTTAAAAGAATATTATAATAATTCAAAATTACCTTGACACTTTTCCAAACCATATTGGATGAGTAATGGCCGACCATGGGCATCCTTGGGTCTATTTTGGGACCCCATGGAGCCACTTATGAATGACAATGACACTTTAGATTAATTAATTTAATGTAAAGACAAAATTGGCATTAACAAAAATACTTTAGTAATTAATTTTTATAAAGGGATATATAAATTATATTTTAGACTATAAATATTCATTGGAAAGATAAAAATATTTCCTACATTTTTGTATTACTTTTATAATTTTTAGACATCAAATAAATTAAATTATTTATGACACAATAATGATGCAGTATTTACCTCATTAATAAATGATTTAAATAAATAAGATTATAATCATTAAAATATTATCCAAAACCTGTACAATTCCTATTGGATGATTTTATTTCGAATATGAGTCATCTTATCTTTGACATTAATGTGTTTTTGACCTCTTGAAACAGAAGATAAGTTTATAATAAAATAATGTTTTTACACTTTCCTAAAGAGCCCCTCCTCTCCCTTATAAAAGGAGACCACTTCTATGAAATTCCTCACCCCTCTAAAGTTTTTTGGCTCATCCAAACTCTACCCAACTAAGCTCCGAACATCCCTATCCTCCCCCTATAATCCTTACATTATGAATAAGGAACTTAAAGAAGTCCTTTTGGTTCAAACCAAAGGAAGTTACCCAAATTGAAGGTAATAGTTTCTCTTAAGTTGTTTTCTTTTATTCTACTTCTCCAACCCCTAACCACTTTTTAATACTTTTTTTAACAGCACCAGTATCCTTAAAATACTAGGATTTTTTTATGATAAGTATTATAACTACACTTACACACACCTCCATCTAATGGATTAAGAACATAATGTTTCTGTGATTGCAAACTAACGCCTCACGAAACGATGATTGTTTGATTTTCTTCTACCGCCTCTCATGGTTTACATTATGATGGAAATTTATTTATATATGATATATATTGTGTTTAGGATTTCCTTATGCTTCTTTACTTCCAAATTATATCATTATTTTATGGATTCTATAGTGGGTAAATACGATGATCTCATTTGAGGAAGTGCGGATTACCGCCCCCTTAAAGTGATGTGATTCGTTAATGCCTTATATGGGATGTATAAAGGATGGAGTTAATGATATTATATATGATATTATACTGGAATTATAATATACCTATTCCATTAAAATAATAAATAGAAATTAAAGTAGCATTCATGCGTACGTACGGCTTACCATCTCCATGAACGATGCATTTCATTTCTCACCTCCATATGTGATGTACTATTATAAATACATGTATATTATGGATATATAATGAATATATATGATATATAAATCATTATTTAAATTGTGGAAGTAATTAAATCATTATATAAGTAATAATAAAATCATGAACAACAAGTCTAATCACGTACGATAAATAAAATGATTTTTCCCAAAACGATGCTTTAACATGGGATTTACAAATGAACGGGTAATATAAAGTCATAAGTCAACCATATATGAAATCATAACAATGAATATGATTCTGTAATAAGTCAATGACATTATTTAAATCATTCTATAGGTGTTTTGGAGACGTACGAAGCATATCAGACCTAAGGTAAGGGATAAATTTTCCAATCTCTTTTTTATCTGAGATTGTTTATTCGTAAGTATTTACTGGGGTTATTGTTATCATCCAAGTCCATGTTTTCTAAAAGTGATTTTATTTATGTTTAATTTCCATTATACCCAATTTTGAATTTTAACACATGGTATGTAAGGAATCATTCTTTTGTTTACGTTACGAGGTACTTTTTTGACTTTTCCGGCAAAAGTACGAGAAGAATGTTTTTTTAACTTATACGGAATGAAATGATTTTTACGGTTCTATAAAGCCTTATTTTCATGAAGATTCCTCCAAAATATTTCATTACTATTTTAAAGAAAATCATTTTCTTTTAAAATTGCATGACGTTTTGTGAAAAGAAAATGATTTTGAAGAAGAAAGGATATTTTCCTCAAGAATTCTTTTCATGTATATTATCAAAACCATTTTCCATCTAAGATGACATTATTTTAAATGTGTATGTATCAAGTATAATATCTCTATGATTTACATGGTTTCACTTTTCTTATGATGAAATGATATCTATTTGTTTTATATGGATTATTTTATGATGGGATGATGTTTATGAAACCCAATTAATTCTTTGGGTTTTGATGAATGATTTATGATTGTTTTGTGGCACACGAAAGAAAGATTTCAATATAAGATGGGTGGGACCTATATCTCGCTCCAATGCATTGGGTAAAGATTTATATCTCATGAGATAGACATGGCTGAAATGGAAGGTAAATCTGGTTCAGTAATACAGGGCTGGAACGACAAGTAAACCCAGTTTAGAAAGGGACTTTTTCCACTAAGATGGTCTTGGAAGCAATGCCTTGGCTACTATGGAAATAATTACATGTGCTTAATGGATGCCACAATTACATGTTTTATTCCCATTCTAGTTTATCGTGATTAATGTTCCTTTATGACCTATGCCTTACGTACTACCAAGATTTATTTCACCACTCAAGATTTTGATGTGTAAACTTTATGTTCGTGTTTTGAAGTTCAAATGTATATGGTTTGTTTTATTTTCTCCATGCATACCCTCACTGAGCATTTTAGCTCACCATTTATATGTTTTCTTTTCCCCAGGATTTAAAGTAAGGTTTTAGGTAAGAGGACAAAAGGGTAAGATCATTATGGGAGATGTTGAAGATCTTTCACCATGATTGGAAGATTATTTTTCTTAGTTTCCAAAGACAATAAACCATTATGATCCTTGACTGTTTGTTTTTGTTATGTATTAAGTATTTTGAAAAAGTAAGGTAATGTCTATGTATGTCAAGCTTTGGGTATTTACATAGGTAGTTCCATCTTAGCCTATATTGGTGAACTACATTACTCCTATTTTTGATAAAAACATTTATTAAATGAAATTGTATAATATGAATTTTTTTATGTCTCCTGGATATATGTTTTTATAAAATATGGATTTTCCCCAGTTTTGGTAAATTGAATGTGGTTCTCCAAGCATTTTGAAGTTGTTTTCAATACATGGTTTGATGTAAATACATTAATGAACTAGTTTTGAAAATTGATAACAGGGGAATCCTTTAGTTTTTAGGTGGAAGGTATAGTAGCATGTCTTGTCCACTATGGGACAGATTTATCATGGGGATTTCCTCTGCTCCCTATGACTATTGTTCTAGGGAATTGTAATATATATTTGGAGGTTCACTTAATGGGGTGTTCCTATTATATCTAGACTCGATTAATATGTCTTGTGGTTCGATTCTTACTTGATTTTCTATATTGGGTATGAGTTTCATAGCTATCTTTTACCTAATGTGATCCCTAGCATGATGTTACATATGCTTTAGCTTTTGGTTCATACAATTTTATTGTTCTTCCAGGGATTTTATGTGAAATGTGATGTATATTCTTTGTTTCAAAATTATCTATCTGATGTGATAAATGGTTATGAAATACTTTGAAACTGATTAACATTCCTTATTTGGAAGCAAGGAAAAGGGGAAATTAAATTCATTTTCCATTATTTTCATATAAAACTATTACACTAGTATCATTCCATATTTTCATTAAAGTTGAGAATTTTTGGATTAATGTTCAGAGACATGATATGGAACACCTGTGTGGGACCCTACAAACCATATTAACCCTCACCCAACATACCCCTTTAGCTTTATATAGACATGGTTTTATCTTTAGATATAGGGAATGGAAAGTCTCTATAGTTAGGCAATAAGCTTTTTTGTTATCTTTATTGGGTGGTTTGTTTTGATATGGTTGGAGTATTCCCATTCTATCACATGGAGTTGTTGGTTTTTCTTTCTTGGTAGTCTTTTATGGTTCAAACTGTACTTAGCGATTGTTTTTATTCTTACTTTGTTTTGATTCCATTTTTTCAGTTATTGAATATATTTATCATTCACTATTTCTCTTTGTTATATGTTTATATTCCATGTTGTTTCTTGAGGTTGGGTAAAATCATTCCCTTTGTTTTTTATTTAATTCCCAAGTTCTAGTTTCTTGATAGTGGGGATAAAGATCTCCCTTCAAGTATATGGAGGATTGGGCTGGCTACTAGTATAATATGGTATTTCGGTTCGTCCATTATAGTTTTGAATAAAAAGTGGTTTTCTTCATGAGTCCATGTATTGTGATGTTTTGTAGACATGAGACAAGATTATCGAGACATGAGACGTACACCGTAATGATTTTATATATAACTCTTGCTCTAATGAGTTTCATGATTCCAAGGGATAATGGGATGTGTGTCTAATGTTCTCAGTTCTTAATGAAAATCTTAGTTTATCTTATGGGTATTCTAGTTTTAATTGAGATTATTCTATTTTTTGATCACTTCTATTGTTTTGGTGTGAAAACGTATACCCTAGAGATGTGTTTTGTGAGATCTTTGTGTGGGTGTAGCTGATCCACATCAAGGGAATCCCCTAATAGATCATAAATTTATTGATTCTATCATTTGGATAGTTCTTAATGTCAAAAATAATGTTCTATAATTCTATAACATAGTTGGGGAGGAATAACCAGGATCTATAAGAGAAATAGATCAATCATGGCAGTTATTGTGTGAGAATATTCCATCCATTAAAGGTAATCATAAATGTCAATAGTCATAAGAGTAGCTTGAAAATATCAATCTGATATTTTAAATCCTAAATACATCTAGGAGTATCATTCTAATGTGTGTGGTGTTTAGACTTTCAAGCCCTAACAACATTGTTGGGAATCAATGGTAGAAGTGGATATTCACATGGGATTCGACAATAAGGGTTTTAAGACATACTTTTTCTAGTAGTTTTGTTCAGAGTCACTGATTATATAAAAGTATATGGATTTGCTCTCCTGGTATCAAAGATAAGTTTAGGTGTTGGTGTACACTAATCAGTTTTCTGATCTGTTTCATTTTTTTCCAATGGTTGTAAATAATGACCAGTTGAATGTTCAGAGGGACCTATAAGGATGGCAACCTAATATTAGAAGAGGTATTTATGCTCAATCATTATACCTATGAGGAGATAGTGTACACGGATATGATGTAAGACATTAATATTGTAAGAAATGATATATATTTTTCCCTTATCATGCACCAAGTGGAAGCTATAATGGTGTGCTAGGAAAAAAGAGGAAGTTGTAAAATCATCACTGAAGTAGTGGAAGTGTCTCTTTTAAAAAATATTCTTTTTTTCCATCAGTTGCATCTATTGGTCTTCCTCTAAAAATATATATGTGTCGGAAGCTAAAAGACACAAAACATTCTTCTCCTTCACCTAAAAATATGTGTAACTTTTCCGGACATTATGGTCATCTGTAGTGTTCTTTTCAGGCTCTGTCTATACCTCGACATGTCCCGGGATCTGTAACAACCTGGACAATTATGAATAAAATTACCCTTTTGAGTAAATTAAATGTTTTAATAAGTAATAATTTTATATAAATCAAATCCAATTATTTTATTTTATTATATTATATTGGATTTAAATGACAATTAAGTATCATTACCATTGATAATATATTTTTTGGATAGTGATCACATGATTAGCATAAATATAAGGTTTTAAAAATTTCTATTTAAATAGAAAAAGGAAGTGATTACCTGAACTAGTTGGATCATACCCTATATATTCCATTTATTAAAGCTTCCTAGGTAGATAGCATCACTGGGAAATTCCGTAGACATATCCCAAGCCTATATACAACTACTTAAGCATGAGCGAAACTATTTATGGGAGAAGTTAAAGCTCATTGAGAACATTCCCCAAAACATTATTGTTGAACCACCCCATTAAAGTTTTACTATTCCACACCTTACTCTAAGGGCGTATTTCTATGTACTAAAGAGGTATGTATCAAGTCCCTAGAAATAGTAATATTTACATTATTTTGTTTATAATGATTAATATATTTTCATCTTATTATTGTTACATTGTAAATGGTTTTTATTTTGATATAATAGAGCATAAATTGTGTATTTTGTAATTATTAATGTTTAATTAATTAATTAACTAATTAATTAATTTATTGAAATAAATAGTATTTTAATAAAATTATTAAATAATTTTTAGCAAATATAAATTATCATATAATTTTTATAGAGTCAATTGTAATTTTTATAAGCGTTCGAAAAACTGTTATTTGTCAATAACCAATAATTTCTCAATTAATGTTAGTTTTTTACTTTAAAAGTGAAAATTAACATATTTTTAAAATTAATTAGACAAAGTTGATACTATTTTTGAAATCAAAGCATCGAAATTTTCCAACAGTATTTTTTTATAATTTTCTTTGACAATCGGATTTTCTAGTAAAAATTAATTATCGTATAAATAAACATTATATATTATGAAACAATAACGACTCAAAAGTGATGTAATAAATAAAATAAGTGGGATCCAGGACCAAATATATTCAATCCATTTAAAAAAATCTAATTTTATGTTTATTTGGTTTATTTTGTCAATACATTATGAATCCTCCAAAACATATAATATGTTTTATGGTTTTATAATTCATTTTATAAGACTCTGACTCACCTCCACATAGGAAAGGGAATTATATTATTATTATCAAAAATTTGATTTATAAAATAATTATAACCACTCACATTTGGTAAAAAAATGGGCAAAAACCAGGGGATGGTTTGTGGTATTGGATGTTTTATTATGTAGTGTCGAAGACCTAAATAATAAATAATTACAACTCTTTCCCTACATAATCAAACCCAATACCCCATTTATCGTCACTAAAACTCCATGAAGCACATCCATAATCTTACCTCCACTCTATATAGTCCACCTAAGATTCCCCCATTCCCTCAAGAATCCCCTACTAGGATTTTGGTGTCACACACTCAAGTAAGGGATCCTCTCCTTCTTCTCTTTTCAATTCAAGATTTTTTTTGAAATATGTCTTTAAAATAAAAATTGGTTATATTTTAAATATTTTATTATGAATAAAATAACTTCCATGATTTATACACTATTTTTTTAACCTTATCTAAGTCGTTACTATGCTTAGATTTCTTAAGTCATTTCTCTCTTCTCATTTCAATTGAATCCCTTCCTTTATGTTATGTCTCTTAAATTCCATTTGATTATGATGGAATATATTCATCAATATTCCTATTATATTAATTTTAATGTATAAATGATGATATCTCCCTTCCCTCTCATTAATCCTCCCACGATCCTCTTTGTACAACTGTTACCATGTCGAAATATAGTTATGATTCCTTTCTCTCATTAATTTTATTCATTACATAATGCCTTCTATTTCCCTATTAATTTCCATTTTATTTATTTTTGATGATATATCCCTTTCTATCTCATCATCCCATTTTTTAAAATTATTATGTGATGTCGTTATGCTTCCAAATCATCAACGTAATTTTACTTAAAAAACAATTGTCTAGTAAATACAATACCCATTTCTCTATCATGGGTACTCACCTTTATTAACATATTCATATTTATTGCGTGTATTGCATGTATTTGTTAAAAATTACTTGATTTTTGAATACATTATGATGATGAAGGAATCCATGTTGTATTATCTATATAGCACACTTAAGCATGAGAATGAAATGATTATGATGGGTGTGCCTAGATAGTGCTCAAAAGCATTACGTATGTTTTGTATCATGATAAATCATGATGGTATAGAGAGTGAAACTTATTCCATTATGGGACTATGCCCTCTATGAGGTTTTGGAAAATTTATCCTTAATATATCTTTATGATTATGTGTTTTAAGTTGTTTCCACATTTCCCATTTTATGATTATCATACTATATCATGCCTTATTCTTCATGTTCCTTTTTTTCTACATTGATATACCTATTTCCTAACATGTATTAACATATTCATGTTATGACTTATTTATTCCCTTACTCAACATTCGAGCTCAACCGTTTCATATTTCCCCCCATGATATCTCGTGAAGTATTAAAAAGACATGGATTTTTAGAATCATATAAAGGAAGTTTCCAATAATGTCATCATAATCCATGCTTCAAAGTGTTATTCTATGTACCGAATTACCAAAGACCCAAGTATTATAATTATTTTGGGTTTTATTTCATGTGATTTTATGTAATAAATCATGTATTGGAGTATAATAAATACCATGGTTGATACAGTTGGTTTCATTGAAAAAGAATAGTCATTTTTGGGATTAGGGATAGAAAACACAACAGAAAGACTTTGGGATAAAAACTAAGTATTAGAAAACATTCCTAAATGTTTATAATTATTGAGTAAGAGTTCTATAATGAAGATACTTCCATGTATGGATACTACATGTGGACATTTTTTAGGCATAAATGTACCTATGGGTAACAGCTCCGACAAGGTTTCTCGTGCCAGACTCCAAGTAACATGGTACATGACAATGGGTATTACAGCCCACCTATTTTGATCCTCTAGAGGTATATTCTTTGGTAAATTTATAATCTCATTACAAACCATTATCAAAGGAATAAAAAATACTATAAGGATATATGTTAGAAAATATATCATGGATAACATAGATTAAATCTTATAAATTCATAATTTAAGGAAATAAATTGTGATTATTAGTTATCCCTTTACTGTCATTGGATTCCCCATTATGTGATTAATAGTCTAAAAATAATCATCCATAAATTTTTCTTTATTCTAGACAATTGCCAGAAATAGGAGGAATCAGGTAATCAATCAATGCGACAGATAATGTGATGACTGCCCTGATGAGATGTTCACCCCAATGAGAGTAGGAATTATGAACTATATAATGATACTCTCTAAACTGACTCAGAATCTAAATAGATTCTTTGATAAAGTGGAATTCTCAAACCCCCATAAAAGGGAAAATTCCATAATCAAGAACATCATACGATAGAGGCCACCTACTTTCAATGGATTATCTGATCCCTTAATCACAGAATAATAGATGAACTCCAATGGAAAGATATTCTCCAAACTAAAATGTTCCAAATAAGAGATGGTCCTTATAGTTATTTATATTACAGAGGGATAATATGATCAGTGGTGGAAATTGATCAAAAATATAATTCCATTGGAAGATATCTTAACATTAGAGTGAATGGAATTCTGGAAAATGATTTTCGATAAATATTTTATTCTGACTCTTTGACTTAAAATGGAAATTTATTTACATTACATTAAGAAAAACGATGATGAATCTATCAGAGAGTACATGGAAAATATCATCGGACTTGCCTGATAGGCCCCTGTTTTGGATGTTACTCTGGAATGCAAGGTTTTCCAATTAATTGGAGGGATAAAGCCTAGATTATGAAAATGCATGACCATCTGTGACATTAATAGATATGAAGAAATTATCCTACATGACCTAAAAGTTTAGATGTAGATTAGTGAGTCTAAAGGGTATCATAGGGATAAAAAGAAAGAATTAGAGTTTAATTATTGTGGTTTGATGGAGAAATATAATGATGCTAAGAAATTTTAATATCCCACTTGTAAAAGTTGTAGAAACAAGAACTCAATAAATTCACTAAATGGAATAAAGAAATGATTTATGTGTCTGAAGGAAGGAAACCTAGATAATGTTTTTCAACCTGAGAAATACACTAATACAATTTAGGAAATGAATGGTCTTGTCATACCTTAGCACATAGTTAATTTCTACAACTACATGGATCCAAGGCACATCATAAATCAATGCCCTAAGACAAATGTTTTTGGAGAAAAAACATCAACCTCTAAGGTAACTAGGGTGAGATTTTTCCATCAATATCACCGAAGTGGATCCTGATAACTAAGTGTTAAGTTGTATGCTAGTTATTTATTCAATAATAGAGGATATAGTTTTTTATTCTAGTTATATGCATTCCATCACATCATAAAATTTTAGTAGAAAATTTCAAACCACACCGTAAATCATGAAAGTCAAGCTATTATTGAATACAAAAAATGGGGAAATTATTGTATGCCAAGTATATAACTCCTCCTATGACACAATTTGTGGGATAAAATTCCTACAGAACCATGTCATGCTCTCTTTCATTGAATTTGATACAATTCTGGGGATGTATTAGCTTTCCCTATATAAAGAAAACATAAATTTTCAGTATATGGAAATCAATATATGTTTTTTAAAATCGTACACTTATTTTCTACAAGTTCAAGGATGAGGATGAATCTTCTTCAACACCATCATCTCAAGAAAGGAAATTATATCCCTATGAGAAAACATATCTTGCTCAAATGATTGATTCTATGAAAATAACCATCCTTGAAGACATGCATATTGTGAAGGAATATGGTTATGTGTTTCCTTAAGAATTATCTTGACATAATCCTAGATGAGAGGCAACATTTTCAATCAAGCATATACCTGGGGAATTTTTATCATCTAGGAATATTTATAGAATATAGGTTTGGGAACTTGAGGAGCATAAGAAACAATTACAGGAGAATATATATAAATGAATTATATGCACAAGTGATTCATCATGGGGTTCACTAGTCCTCTCCATTAAGAATAAGGATGCATCAATGCCCCTTTACATTGATTATCATGAACTCCACATGATCATGATACAGAACAAGTACCCTCTTCCTCGGATTGATGACATGTTCTATCACCTATGTGGAGCACAATAATTATCCATGGTGGATCTTCAACAAGGATATTATTTGGTAAGGGTGAAGATGGAAGATATCACCAAGTCCACTTTTCTTACAATATATGAGCATTATAAGATCATAGTGATTGCATTCACACTCCCTAATTATCTATAAATCATCATGGACTTGATGAATAGATTCCTTAGATATTTCCTCAAAAAAATTGTGATAGTCTTTATATATGATATTATAATAGAATCTAAAACCAAGCTGGAGAATGAGGAGTATCTGAGCACTATACAAAATACATTATGAAAGGAGCAGCATTATTCCATGTAAAGTATATGTGAGTTCTGGTTTAAGGAAGTATCTTTTTTTGGGGAATATCATCACAAGAAATGGGATATCTAGGGATCCTTCAAAGTCAGAAGCAATTTAAGGAAGGAATAGAATAATATATATGATTTATATCTGTAGTTTCATTGAGTTAGAAAAGAATTATCACCGATTTGTGAGAAATTTATTATGATTGTCAAACCCTCTTACCAAGAAAACTCAGAAGGGTTATGTGTTTTCTTGGAATAATGAATATGAAGAAATATTTTTGGAGTTTAAAAAAAATACTTATCACTGCCTCTATGCTCAAATAAAAAACAATTTGACATCCTTTTTTAGTATCTAATTATTATTGGAAGAATGAATTATTTTTTGATTTATTAAAAAACAATGAAATCCTATCCTATGCTTCAAGGCAGTTGAAAATTCATGAGAAAAACTTTCCCACTCATGATTTGGAGTTGGAAGCTGTGATATTTTCATTGAAAATCATGTACAACTATCTATATGGGGAGAAGTAAAAGATATATATTGATTATAAGAGCCTCAAATATATATTCATACAAAAATAACATAATATGTTCCAAAAAGGATGGTTAGAGTTTATCAAGGATTACGACTTCCCAAACCACTACCCTCCTAATAATGAAAATAAGGTGGAAGATTCTCTAAGTAGAAATATCCCAAAAATTCTATCATTGATAATAATTTAGAATTATTTGATCTTCATGAATTTTAGGTGGATAGATTCAGAATCCTAAATAAAGGAACACCGTCAATCTTTTCACAAATTATCGCTCAACCATCTCTTTTAGAAGTGTTAAAGGATGATCAGATAAATGATGTGTGAAATCAGATGAAAGTGGAAACTAAAATGAAATGTAAGTCATCAATGTCAATGAAGAATGAATAGTGATATTTTGGTGAAGACTATGTGTCCAATCACATCCTCTATAAATAAAGGAACTGGTGGATAATGCTCATAGTTTTACATTTTCCCTTCACCCATGAATCACAAAGATGTATTAGGATCCCTATAAAAACTATTTGTTGAACAATATGAATAGGTAGATCACTAAATGTACATCAATGTTCTTGGTACTATAACAAGTGAATAATTAAATGAAAAATTATAAGGGGATGATATCCATTACACATATAAACATGAAAATGGGAGAACATCACCCTGGACATTATCGTCATACTTTCGAAAACATTCAGAGGAAAAATATATTAGGGTTATTGGGGATCATCTTACTAAGAAATATCACATTATAAAAATCATATAGAACATTTCACATGATCAAATTTCATAGATATACATTAGAGAAGTGGTACGGATGCATAGAGTTCCACTCTCAATTTTATATGATCAAGATTCTAGATTTACCACCAAGTTCTTGAAATGTCTCTAACAAGCTCTAAAAATTTACCTGAACATTAGTACAACCTATAATCATCAAACTGATGGCCAATCTAAGCATAATATTCCAATGATGGAATAAAAGTTTTGAGAGTATTATATAGACTTCAAAAAGGGTGGGTCAAACATCTTCATTTGGTCAAGTTCTCTTAAAATATCAATTTCTACTCAAGCATCCAAATTCATCCCCATGAATAAATTTATGGGAAGAGGTGCAGAACACCTACATTCTTAGATGATGTTGTGAAACAAAAATTACTAGGTCCTCAAATGGTCAACAAAATGGTGGTCAATGGTAAGATCATTCAGCATAACATCAATGCTTCTCAAAGTCGACCAAATAGTGATACTGAAAATCATCGATGAGGCCTAGAGTTTTATGATGGATAAATGATATTATTACGTGTATATCCATGGAAAAAATTAATGACATTTCTGAATAAGTGAAATCTTATTCTATGACACATCGACTCCTTTGAGATCGTTGAATGCATTGGAGTATGTGCCCTAAACTAGTACTCCCACCGAACCTCTCTCAAGTACATGATGTATTCCATTTACCCCTCTTGAGAAACTGCATACCAAACTCCTTGCATGTAATCAATCTAGAGGTGATACTACTGGAGAATGAAATTTTTTATGAGGAATAGCCAGTGAAAATCTTTGATCATAGAGAAAAAAGTTCTACAAAATAAGAAAATTACCCCGGTGAAAGCGTTTTGGAGAAACAGAAAAATTGAAGAAGCAATGTGGGAAATAAAGGAGGGGATGAAGCATAGTTACCCTCATATTTTTAGAATGGGAAAAAAATTAAAGAAAAATTTCTTAAGCGGAGATTTTATAATTACCCAAACTATTATGAATAAAATTCTACTTTTTGTTTAATTAAATGACATATTAAGCAATTTATTTATAGAAAACACATGCACTTATGTTGTTTTATTATATCCAAAAATATTTAATTAACGATTAAGTATCATTACTATTGATAATATAGTCATTGAAAAATTATCACATAGTTAGTATAAATATATGGTTTCAACATATCCAATTGACACAGACAAAGTAATTTATGGCCTCACCCATTAGGATCATTCCCAATGAAGCCCATATATACGATATAATGAGGGAGATAGAATGATTGGTATTTTCCCTTGACCAAGTCTAAAACAGGATCAAACCAAATAAGAAAAATTGAAATCATTTACCGGACAAGTTCATGCTTATTGAGATCACAACAAAAATCATTCTAGCCGATCCACCCCATGAAATTCCCACTATCACACACTTTACAATAAGAGTGCATGATGGTGTATTTAGTTGTATATGTATCAAGACCCAATAATATAGAAATATATATTATTTTTTATAGATTAATGAATATATTTTTATCCTGTTATTATTCCTTATTTAATGTTTTTTATTTTGATATAGAAAACCACAAATTGTATTTTTGGATAATATTCAAATTCAATTAATGAATTTATGAATTGATTAATTTTTAGAGAGAAATAATATTTTAATAAAATTATTAAATAATTTCTATCAAATATAAATGATCATATGATTTTTATTTAGTCAAATGTAATTTTTATAAGGTTTTGAAAAACAATTATTTGTAAAAACACCATCATTTCTCAATAAATGCCTATTTTTATTCTAAAATTTAATATTAACATATTTAGAAGATTATTTAGATAAAATAAATATTATTTTTGAAATTTTAACGTCAAAATTGTGAAATGGTGAATTTTTCATAATTTTATGAGACAATCAAATTGTTGGGTAAAAATTAAATACAATATAAATATACTTTGTATATTATGACTTCATAGTGACCAAAAAGTGATGTAATAATTAAAATAAATGGGATCCAAGAACAAAAATATGTCTTCCCTTTTAACTAATGTTATTTTTTGTTTATTTTATTTATTTTTTAAATCCATTATGAATTATCTGAAAGCCAAAATATATTTTTAGGTTTTAAAATCCATTCTTTAAGAGTGCAACACACCTCCAAATAAGTAATGGAAGTATTTTTTTTATGATAGTCCCTTGGACTAATAAAATAATGATAACCACTTCCATTTCGTAGTAACAATGGGAAAAACCATTGGATGGTTTGTGGTATTTGATATTTTATTATGTAGTGTCCAAAACCTTAATAATAAAGAATACCAACTCCTTTTCTATAAAAATCCTCGCAAGATCGCATTTTTATTTAATAAAATTTATTTGAGAAAGTTCATACTATTTATTATAATCATTAGATTCCCCCCAATTTTCTTCAAAGCTCTCATAAATCCTCCCCCAATCTTTTGATGCCACACACTCAAGTAAGGGATCCTTACCTTCCTCAATTTCTTTTAATTGAAGAACATTCATTGAAATTAGTCATTATAATTTCAATTGGTTATATTTCAATTAATTATTATTATTCCCTTACAATAAAATTGATATCATTTTAATTAATATCTATTTATACTCTCTTATTTTGACCCTTATGTAAGCTATTACTATGCTGAAATTTTGTAAGGTATTTATCTAGTTTCATTTCCATTGAAGCGCTTATTTTATTTTATGTCTCTTAAATTCCATTTAATTATGTTGGAATATATTCTTACACATTATCATTAGTTTAAATTTAATTTCAAAATGATGATATTTCCTTTCCCTCTCATTTATCATCCCAAGATCATTTATGTACATATGTTACTATGCTGAAATGTAGTTATGATTATTTTCTCTAATCAAGGATCTTAATTAATTTACGCCATATATTTCTAAATTTATAATGATGGTATATGATTTTACATATCCCTATTACCCCCACTTTATTTCCATGTGATGAGATACTTTTTTATCCCTCATCAACCCATTTTTATGAATCTTTAATTGATATCATCATGTAGTAGAAACTTCAACAAGATTTTCCATTCCAAAATTATTGTGTAGTGAATACCATGACAATTTTTCTATCAAGAGTATTCACCTTTATAAAAATATTCTTAATTATTGTGGAATTACATGTATTTATTTCTCATTAATTGATTGTGGGAAAAATTATGATGTATAACCAATCCATGTTGTAGGATTTATGTGTCATAATTAAGCGTGAGAATGAAATAATTATGATGGATGAGCCCACATAGTGCTCCAATGCATTGAGTAATGCTTAATATAATGATATTTCCTGTTGTTACAGGGAGGGAACCTGACTCTTATATGGTATTATGCCCACCATGAGGTTTTGGGGGAGTTAGCCTTGATCTATGTTTATGATTTTGTGTTTAAAGTTGTTGTCACATTTCCCATGTGATGATTATCATTCCATGTCATTCCTTATTGACCATGTTTCTTTTTATTCCTTATTGATATACCTATTGTCT
The DNA here is from genome assembly GCA_963277665.1 of Viscum album. Classification (NCBI taxonomy): domain Eukaryota; kingdom Viridiplantae; phylum Streptophyta; class Magnoliopsida; order Santalales; family Viscaceae; genus Viscum; species Viscum album. Next base: position 1,393,294,377 of record OY728142.1, on the reverse strand, counting down.
AACATATATTATCTTCTTCATTCTAGGCCTTGTTTATTACCTTACGGATCTTTATAGCTCACCCATTCCTTATGATTTTCCCTAGGATATCTGTTACTATTTTAAAGTACCGTGTAATTTTAGAATAATGTTAATGTAGTTATCAATAATATTGTCATATTCCATGTTTCAAGATGTTATGATACGTCACTAATTCACAATGACACTAGAATTATTGATCTTTTAGGATGTATTAATTTTAATTTTTTTAGTAAATAATATATTAGAGTGTAATAAATGGCAGGGTTATTATATGATTATTGGATCTAAAGGATATTGTGGCTCTGTTAGATGATTCATATACAATCAGGATCTATCCACAAGACACATGATTGAAGCACCCTCACAAAGTAGATGATTTTTTTGGTGTGGTTATATGCAAGTCCATAAATAGTTAGAGGTACCCCCTTTATTGAATCTTTAGTAGTGGTTTAATTATTTGATATTGGTTCTCCCCACTCAATTATATCTCAACATTTTATTGATATTCTTTAAATTTTAATGGATATAATTTACTTTTTTATGGAGATAGTTACACCTCTTAGAAAGATGAAAGATAATGAGATTAAATGTTCTTCTTGTGCCCTATTTATAGAAGATGTAGCATTAGTTTGGGATTTTTACATTCTATATCTCCATTTGTTTGATGTAATTATCCAGATGGATTGGATTGTTTCTCATCATACTAAGGGTGAATTTTATCATTGATGTGTCTCACTTCTTATAGCCAATGGGAGCTCATGCGTGTTTCAGGGAGAAGGGGATATGAGGATTTGTCAAACAAGGCTTTCCATCCTGGAGATTAGGGGTCATAGTTATGTTGTATCAGTTATGTATGAAGAATTTTCATCTATTATTGGTCTTCCCACTATCCTTTAGTACACTCTGAACACATTACAAGATGATTTAACTGTGATTCCTTTAGATGGGGACATAGAGTTTATGAATGACCTAGTTCTTGGAACATAACTGATATTGATACCTTCTTATCATAATGCATCATCAGATATAAACAGATCATGTATTAGTTGGATGAACTAATGAAAAAGGATTTTGTTCACCCAAGTGATTCACCTTGGGTAGCCTCTATTCTATTTTCCAAGAATAAAAATGGTTTACTCTGATTTTTCATGGATTAAAGTTGGTTGAATTGGGTAACAGATAAGAAAAAAATATTATTTTTTGGTGTGGTTGATTTTATTTATTAGTTAATGGTGGGAAATTGGTTTTCCTAGATGGTAAATTGGTCATCTTATCATCATCTTGATGTTTGGGATTCTGATATAATGAAGACATCATTCTGGAGATGGTATGTCAATTATAAATAACCTGTGATTTAATTTTTTCTGACCAATTCTCCTGCCTCAGGTATTCCATTAGTATATCAAAAAAAATTAGTGGTCACGGATGTTATTTTGGTGTACAAGAAATCTAAGATTAGGCATGAGAACCATCTGAGTTTTGTTTTTGAAATACTGAGAAGTCACTATTTTTCAAGAAATATTTCAAAATTCATTTTCGAGATTCTAGAAGTGAATTTTTTTGGGCATGTGTTTTCTTCGCATGGATTATCAGTTTATCTTGAGTTTGAAAAGGTAGTTTTCATAGGATGAATGATAAAATGTCTTTGAATTTTAGAGATTCCTTAGTTTTTGTCTATAATATTGAAGGTTTCTCAAGGATTTCTTGATGTTTGAATTACATTTGACTTCTCTTAACAAGAAAGGGGTGAAATTCACATTGGATATTAAGTGTCATACTTTTTTCAAAAATTTGAAAAGCCATTTAACATCAGCTCCTATTTTGATCATACCTGATCCTAGTAAGGGGTATGTGGTTTTATATGATTCTTCTGGAACTTTTTTGGGTTGTCTTCTCCTGAAGAATAACCATTCACTTCTATATAGATCTTTTCATCTTTTATCTCATTATAAGAATGACCCCACTCATAATTTAAAGATTTCAAAATTTATGAATATTCTTTATTGTTGAAGGAATTATCTTCTTGGAGAGAGGATCACATTCTTTTTTAACCATAATAGTTTTATCTATATTCTTTTCTCAGAATGAATTGAATCTTATTCATAGGAGGTGGGTATAATACCAATATATGTTTGAATTAAATATTTCATACACCCCAAGGAAGGTAAATGTCATAGAATAATATCTTATAAGGATTGTTTTGACAAAATTTTAGTTGGAATCTATGTAAGAGTGGAACCTTATTGGGTTTTTTGCTCTCTTCCCTCTAGATGATCAAGAGGATGTTAAATGAAATGTTTTTACTGGTGTTTTGTTCTTATCATCTCTCCTTGTGTATATTATGGAAATTAAATAGTAGTATGTAGATTTATGAGGGATTTAAGTAGCATTATTTGAAGGGGATCCTATTTCTAAGTCGTTTCAGTGGGTATTCTTAGTTTGGGGGAACATTTTATTGAAGAATCTTTTGTGTAAAGATCAGTTTCATTTAATTTTCATAGTGATTCTTGGGGTGTTCATATGGTCACTATGAATACGTATTGTGACATGGGATGGTGATTCTAGAAGCTGAGTATGAAGTTTGAAAATTCTGATTATGTGTCCCGCTGTTTCACCACCCTATATATTAAGGTAAATAATCTGAAACCTTCTAGTTTTGTATGACCTCTTGTAATGCTAGTTTAGAAATGTGATGAGGTATCCATGTATTTATTGGTTGTATTACAATGGAATCTCATAGAGAATAATTCTATCTAGTTGCTGATTGGTAGGTTGGTGAAATCATATCATTTTATTCAGATCAAAGACACTGTTATGTTGATGATAAAGGTATTATTTATGGGTAGGAAATTTCTAGGTTACATGGGGTTCCATTAGATATTGTTTCATAAATGGATCATTAGTTTACATCAAGGATTTGGAGGATTCTTATGGAGGCGATGGGGACTCAAGTAAAAGTGAGTATATAATATCATTCATAGACAGATAGTCAGACAGATCATGATATTCATATTTGGTAGGGTATTCTCTATGCCTATTTCTTGGATTTATATGGAACTCATCATAAACATTTTGGATTATTTTAGTTTTCTTATAAAAATTTATTTCATTCATCAATTAGAATGTATACTTTAGAGGCTTTTTATGGATTCCCATATAGATGAACTCTTTTTTGGAAAGAGTTAGGTGAAACTTATTTTTTGGGAATGAGTCTAGTTTATATGGTGTCTGTAAGAATTCATGATATACATCATTTTTTGTATATAGCTCAAATTTTAAAGAAATCTTCTATAGATTAATGGAGTCTTCATATGGAGTTTTCCAAAGGTGGTGTGGTTTTTATTAACATTTCTCCTTTATTGGTCACTATTGTCTTAGAAAATAGTTAATGTTAGAATCATGATATGATTGACCATTTGAGGTCATTGTGTGGCTTGGGTGGGTTTCTTATTGGTTGGAATTTCTAGCTCAAATGACAAGAATTCAATATTTTTTTCCACATATCTGATCTCAAAAAATCCTATCAAATACCTATCACCTTACGAGTTGGGAAGAGAAATTGTTATAGATAGATGTTTCTTTTTTTATGTTTCTAGGTGAAACCATTTAATCTCAATTGAATGAATTGAATGTGAAGTTGATTTTGTTAGTCATAATGTTATGGTTTTCTAGGTTAGATCTCCATGAAACTTAGGAAAGATATTCATTGATGAGGGATCAATGGCCTATCTTATTTGCCAGGATTTATTCTTCCAAAAGACACCCTAGGGATAGAAAGTCTTTTCATTGAAAGTTTTTAACATCCTATTACCATCTCTCAGTTATCTTAATCCTATTTTCATTTTTCCTCTTGAATTAATTGTGTCTTGGGACTGTTGATGATAGATAACATTTGGAGGAAAAAATAAATAATGTTTGAGGATGCATGTTTTGTAATTAAATTAGTTTGTGTATAAACATTTAATGTATCTGTTGGGTAATCTCAATGTTTGTATAATTACTGAGGTGGTATGATGTTTTCATAATGAATCTATAGTTTCTGAAGTCTATAGAAGAAATACACACTGTGTAATGGGAGCATACAACAAGTATGTTCTAAAGGGAAGATATCATGAACCTGGTACACAATGTATAAGGCCCCAGCATTAAACATGACATAATCACGAATTATGTAAATAATTAACATTTAGGATCTTCTTAGGGTAAGAACTTTAGATAATTAGGTCATAACTTATACAAACAACTAGAATTTTACATATAGACACTTCTACTTAGTATCAATTGTTTCATAAAATAAAAACTCTCCAAAGAAAAGAAACATGTTTATTTCCATGTTTTAAATAGATTGAATTTTCCTTGATCCCGTCCTTGACCTTATTCCACCTTAGTTCATGTGGAAACATTTCAAAAAAAATGGGATGAGCATAAAAATCTCAGTATGGGATACACAATGAAGGAAAACTATTAGTTTTCAAAACAACATGTAAAGCCTGAATACATTATCATAAAGTAATTTATTTCACCTTAAAGGAGTATAAAAAACACATCACTGAATATAATATCATTTCATACCCTTCATTTCTAACCAAAATATTACCATAAAACACATAGAAAGAAACATATAGCATATAAAAGATAAGCTTTGGACATAGTCGCACTAAAATGGAATAATCATATGGTTGACTTCCACAAATCATTAATACAAATAGAATATCCATACTACCAACTTCCATACCCAATTCAATGGAGGTTATAACGTAACCAACCATCCTTGTTTTATCACATAACCACACGTAATTTGGTTTATCATGTAACCACCGATCAAATTTCCAAGTACCACTATATAATTATCACACATAAAATATTGAAAATATTAACATTTCAATAATAACATTTATTTTGAAATTACAGGATATCATTTCAAGATATTGAAATACTAAATCTATTTCAAAAACCATTTTCCACACCAAAACAACCAAATAGTTAATAATTGATTTCCTTTCCTTTTAAAAATATTAAGGATTTCATAGGAATCCAAATAACGATTACGGTGGCGGAGAGGTTGTTGTCGCCGCATACGTTAAAAATTTTACTTTTTTCATATAGTAAAAAGCTTCATAGAAAACAATAATCTTTGAATTAAATTAAAAGTAAAAGGGTTTTATTAGACACTATATAAAAAAAGGATGTATATATTATCAAAATATGTCTCAATGAAAGGATATCGAGACAAAGTCCCTTATAAAGATCGTATCATTGGATTAAGGATAAATCAATGATATATTTATGTATGAAAAATATAAATACATCAAATATACATGGATTTTATGTGTAAAAAAATCAGAGTTCATTCACATATATTCATAGCCCGACATAATCAATAAGTAGAAGATTAACCCAAATAATGAAAATTGGGTTAAGGAGTTCCCTTTACTCTACTCCAACTTGAAGTTTTCATTATTTAATTTCCTGAATAATAAACATAAGTTAATTTATACTAGATTCAGAACCTTTTTAAATTTTATTATTCCTTTTATATCACTTAATAATTTTCTATAACAATTAGTCAATTATTTTATATCATATTAGACATTTTGTCGATGTTCGAAACTCGAGTCAAAAATGAACTTGTTATAATTATAAATTGTCCATGTGGTCAAAATTAAATTATCTATAGATTTATATATATGATTTAGATATCAAATATATAAAATATATTCATTAAATATGTATTTAGAATATTTTTAAGCATTTGGATATAATAAATGAAATGCATCATTCATGGAGATGATAAGTCGTACGTACACATGAATGTTAATTTCATTTATTTTTCATATTTAAAGGAAATAAAACTAAAATATACATAAGTATATAATAATTACTTTATAATATCTATGTTATATTGGGTACATAAGTTCATTAATTCAATTTTGTATATGTTCCATGTATATCATGAATGAGTCATATCACTTTGAGTGGGTGGTGGTTAACATTTTCTCAAATGAAATTATCATAATTATATAACCTGGAAGGCATAGAGGTATATTATAAATGATAATTACATAAGAATTTAGATAAAATAAATATCATATATATCATATATAATTTCATATCCATCATAATTTCCACCATAACAGGTGGTAGGGGAAATCGAACAATCATCGTTTCGTGAGGCATCAGTTCGTTGTACACAGAAATAGTATGTTTGTAACTATTAAATTTAGGTGTGTGTAATATTAGTTAGAATATTTCTCATAAAAATAAACATGTATATTTGGGATACTATTTTTTTGTAATGTAAATGAATAATAAGAGCATATGGAGTCGATAAGGAAAAATATTGGAAAGGAACTTGAGAGAAGACTTTACCTCAAATCAGGTAACTCTATTTTATTTAAGCTAAAAAAAAATTAATTGCCTTATTCCAAGGTGAAGTATTATAGGAGAAATATAGGGTTGTTTGGAGCTTATTTGGGAAGTGTTTAGATGATGCAAGTGGCTTGATAGGTGTGAGTAATGGGTTATAGGTGGTGCCCTTTTATAAGAGGAAAGAAGGGCACTTAAGGAATATCTTGAATTATTATTTTATTATAAATTAAATTTCTAGAATACATGTGCCCAAATTCTTCTAGTTCTAATATAATACAAATATAAGTAGAAATTAAATCATCCATTGAGAATTATATACGTTTTTGATATTTTTAATCCCAATCATATTTATTTTACCCTTTCTTACTCTTACTAAATAATCATGAATTTAACACTTTGAGAATCATAATAGAAACCAAAACATGGAAAATATCCAATTAAAGAGTCAATAAAAAAAATTAGACTTATTATAACTACTTTTACAAATATTATATTTGTGAAATTTTATAATATTTAATAAAATATTTTATATTTTAAAATATGAATTATGTCAATTTTTACACTATTCATGTCATGAATTTTTTAAAAAACCATAAAAACTGGATTGATTCAAAAAAACATCATAAATATAAATATAAAATGAAAATATCATCCATAAAATTATTTTATGACATCAAAATAATCAAATTATATTTATTTTAACATTTATAATATCATTTATTTGAATCCTTTATTAATGAAGCAATCATTACATTATCATTGTGTCATAATTAAATTTATTTATTTAATATCTAAAAATAATTAATAAAACAAAATGATTTAGGAAATATTATTATATTTGTATTTATTATTTATAGTTTAAACAATAAATTATATTACCCCATATAAAAATTGTTTTACCAAAAGATACATGTTTAGGTTATATTTTCCATAACATTAAATTAAAATCAATTAAATGTAATTTTCTCACAAATGTGGCTCCATGGGGTCCTAAAATAAACCCATGGATTAAAATAGTCTTATATATCATCTCCAATTGTACTAGTACATGTGTTAGTATAATTTAATATTGTTATACTATTATTTGTTACCCTTATTTACCATATTTACCCTTTAACCATGGTAAATAAAATACTTTCTAAAGTTACCATTCATAATGTATAAAGATAAAAGATACCTATTTACACAATTTTTATCTACTGGTTCCAAATATGGAATATTTTTTTCCAAATTCAAAATAAATAATTTGCATAAATTTATTTAAAATTAATTCATGCTATCAAAACCAAAAAGCGTGTTTTTAGAAAATAATAAATATCAAAAGATTGACATGTGTTTATGTCTAATTAAAAAGTAAAATTACCTATAATGACCAAAATTGTATTAAATGGTTAAAACATAATCTAATTAAACTTTAAAAACAATTAAAAAGATAATCTAACTGTATAAATAAATCAGAAGAAAAGACAGTTTTGACTTAAAATTTAGTATTTTTCACTATTCATTAAAAATGAACATTATCAGAAAAATACAAAAAATTTACCCAAAGTAAATTTTTATGTCCCACTTCTAATGAAGAAGTTTATTTTTTCAAATGTAACATATAAAATTGATAAAAAATTGATTTTAAATTGGTTCTCTATCAAAAGGTGGTGAATCTTGTTTTTAAAAATATTAGAGTATTAATGCTTAAAATTGGATTCATTCTTATTTTATGTCTTTAAATATTTTTCGATAAATGTAAAGACATTTAAGAAACATGTTTAATAATAATATGGTTAGTTCAATTCATTCCCTCCAATACAACATCTATGCATTAACTACCATTTAAAATAATAATATTATGTTAATATTTTTCAGTATGACACACCCTTGTGTGCAACATGAGGTTTTACAGAAACCCATTATTGTGTGTTGGGTATACCATCAAACATAGCATCCAATTTAATGTAAAATTAATATATTATTCATAAGTATTAATAAAAATAAAAATTGTTATTTTATAAATACCTAGGTAATTACATCCTTCCCCCTTTTGGGAATTACGTCAGAGCAATTCTATTCACTTTTCAAATAAATGAAGGTATCCCTTATTGTATTTTCAGATTCCAATGTTACCTCTTCAACCATATGTTTTTTTTTTCACAAACCATTACCTAATTAATTACTTTATTATGAAACATTTTCTCTCTTTGATCAAAAATTTGGATGTATTGTTCCTCATAAGAAATATCCTCTTCCAACAGAACTACCTCTAGACTCAAAACATGAGATAGATCCGACATATACCTTCCCAAAATTGAAATATGAAAAACATTATGTATTTGGGATAAACATAGAGTTAAATCCACTCTATAGGAAATTGATCCAAGTTTCTCCAGGATTTTATAGGGTCCAATAAACCTCGGACTCGGCTTTCCATTCTTACCAAAATGCGTCACACTTTTCCATGGAGATACATTGAGAAAGACATGATAACCTACCTAAAAAATATCCTTCCTATGTTTATCCGCATAACGTTTTTTCCTACTCCGTGTGGTCCTCATGTTCTTCTAAATTATATAAACTTTTTCTGCCATCTCTTCTACCAATTCTGGTCCCATCAAATTTCTTTCACCTATATCATCCGATAAAGTTGGTGTTCAACACTAATTTTTATATAATACCTCAAATGGAGCCATTAGTATACTTGGATGAAAAATTTTATTTTTATAAAACTCAAAAAAATAATGATGTTGGTCCCAAATTCCCTGTTAATCCATTGAATATGTATGTAGCATATCTTCCAAATTCTGAATTTTTCATTCTGACTGCCCATCTGATTGAAAATGGAAATCTGTTCTAAAATTTAATTTAGTACCTAATAACTTATGAAGGCCCTTACAAAAGATAGAAGTGAACCTAGGATAAAAATTAGATAAAATCAATAGCAGAACTCCATGTAACCTAAATACCTCTTTAATATAAAATCGAGAACATTTATCTAGAGGGAGATTATCTTTAATAGGAAAAAAATGAGTAGATTTAGTCAACAGATCAAAAATAACTCAGATTGCATTATTACCTTGATATGTCTTCATTAATCCCAAAATGAAGTCCATGGATATATTTTCCAATTTCCACTCTTGCACACGTAAAGGATGAAGCATACATTTTGTTAACATTCACTCTACTTTAACCTGTTGACAAGTAAAACACTTCACAGTAGAGTCAGAAATATATCTTTTCATTCCATACCACTAGTAATACTCACGATGATCTCTGTACATATTAGTACAACCATGATGAACTAAAAATAGAGAACTATAAGCTTCACAAAAAAAAATAATTCTTCAAATGTTAATCAAAAAACACACATAATCTCTTCCCAAATCTCAAAATATAATCATTATCAATGTTAAATTCAGGAAACATTCCCTTCTAAACCAACTATACCTTTTTATACAACTCACTATCTTCCTTTTGTGTCTTCTTAATTCTGTCTAACAGAGATGATTTCACTGACACCTGAGAAAAAATAGTGGAATTTTCTACACCAAAAAATTCTATTCTAAATTTCATCAAATCGTTAATCAAATGATATTGTTCCAAACATAACATGGTTAATGTAGCATTTCTATTTCATCTCAAAGCAGCAGCCACTTTATTTGCCTTTCCTAGATGGTAATGGATCATGAAATTATAATTCTTGGTTATTTCTAACAATATCCACTGTCTCATGTTTAATTCCTTATGAGTGAATATATACTTCAATATTTTTTAACATTATATATTTCATACTTTACAACATTCTAATGATGTCTCCAAATTTTTAATGTAAAAACTAGTAATAGGTAATTCTAAATCATGTGTAGGGAAATTTAACTCATCAGGTTTCAAATGATTTGAAGCATAAGAAATTACCTGATCATTCTTCATTATGACAGAACCAAGTCCTTTTAGCAAAGCATCACTGTAGGTAAAAAACTAACCATTTTTTTAAGGTAATTCTAAAACTCAATCATTCACCATTCTTCTTTTTAATTCCTTAAAAAAATCATCACCTAATTTTTTCTAGAAAACTTGACACCTTTTTTATTTAACATAGTTAGTGGGATAGATAACCATGAAAAATTCTCCAAAAACCATATCTAATAGCCTACCAAACCAAGAAAACTATGAATCTTGGTTATATTTGTAGGTCTTGGAAATTCTTCAAAAACTTTTTTTATATAAGGATCGATAGTTATGCCTTTTTTTGAAACAATGTGACTAAGGAATAAAATTTGTTGTAACCAAAACTCTCACTTACTGAATTTCTCATTCAGTTTATTTTCTTTTAAGGTTTTAAAGACAACTTTAAATGACATTCATGTTCCTCTTCACTTTTGGAATATACCAAAATGTCATCAATAAAAACAACCACAAACTTATCCATGAACTCATGGAAAATTCAATTCATAAGATCAATGAATACAACAGGTACATTGGTTAACCCAAATAGGAATAACTATAAATTCATAATGGATATATCTATTACGAAACATAGTCTTCAGAATATCTACATTCATTACATTCAACTGATGGTACACCAACCTCAAGTCAATCTTACAAAAATACAAAACACTGTTGGAAATTTAGGATATAACCACAGTTTTAAACCGTGGATATAGATTATAGCCATGGTATTATGAACTGTGGATGGTATTGGTGTGGTTATACGGAAATACCTATAGCCGTGGTGCCAAACCATGGATAAATACCTAAATCCACAGTTCAAAATCTTGGCAGGAGTATAATGCACACAAGACTATAGCAACAGTTTCAAACTGTGGCTTTAGGAATTTATCCATGGTTCAAACTGTGGGTATATGAATATATCCATAGTTTGAAACTATGGATATAGGGTTTTCCATTTCATAAAAAAAACACCCCCACCCCATACAAAGCCCCCCCCCCCTGTAGCACCCTTTCCCCCATGAAAATCTCGCCCTAAAATCCCATGGACACCCTCCGCCCTCCTGGATAGACCCTGGACACCGCCAGGCCCTAGACAGACCCCCCCTCCTGGACAGAACCTGGACCCCCCCCCCCCCCAGACCATGGACACCCCCAACAAAGACCCCCTCCTAGACAGACCCTGGACACCCTGAGACCCTGGACAGACCCCCCTCCCCCCCTCCTCTTCTGTATAGACCTTGGACACCCCCCCATCATAGACATACCCTGGACACCCCCCCCCCAGACTCTAGAGAGACCCTCCACCCTCTCCTAGATTGACCATTGACACCCCCACCCTCCCAAGACATACCCTGGACACCCCCTGCAAATCCCCCCCCCCCCCATGATGGACCCTAGACACCCCCTACAAAGCCCCCCCCCCCCTACAGCACCCCTTCCCCCATGAAAATCCTCTCTTCCACTCCCCTGGACATCCCCCCTACTAGAAAGACCTTGGACACCCCCTAAACTGAACCAGGACACCCTTAGACCCTGGACACCACCTACAAATCCCCCCCCCCCCCCCCGCAGAACCCCTTACCCCATGAAACCCCCCCCCCCTCCATTCCCCTAGATAGACCCCACCCCCCCCCCCTCCTAGATAGACCCGGGACACCCCCTGGACCGACCCTAGACACCCCCTAGACCCTAGACAGACTCCCCCCCCCACAAACAGACCCAGAACTCCATTCCCCTGGACACCCCCCCCCCCCCCAAGACAGTCCCCCGGACACCCCCCCCCCCTTCTAGAAAGACCATGTACCCCCCCCATCCTGGACAGACCCCGGACATCCCCTAGACCCTTGACACCCCCTAGATAGACCTTGTACTAACCCCCCCTGGATAGACCCTGGACACCCCCTAGTCCCTGCACAGACCCACCCCCAAGACCCTGGGCACCCCCTGGACAGACCCACCCCCAGACCCTGGAAACCCCCTGGATAGACCGTTGACACCCCCTACCTATTTTCCCTCCCTGATTTCCCCCTTTCACTTCTTCCCCACCCCCTAGCATGCCTGTTCCCCACCCCCTCCCCCCTTCCCTACAGACACCCACCCCCTTCCCCCCACCCCCTGCTCCCCACCCTATTCTACAGACCCCTTGCCCCCCTCCCCCCACCCCCTGCACCCTCCCCCTGTATGTTTTCCCTCCCCCACAACTCCCTTGGTTAAACCATGGATCTTGGTCCCTAATAACACTTTCAAAACCATGGAAAAAAGGTCTTACATCCATAGTTAATAACCATGTAAATTGATTCATGCCCAGCTATACTTAATCTCCAAATGATTCCATAATAGCTTCACCTTATAGCAGTACTCACATCCTCTTTCTATGAGAAAAAAAACACCACCTTCTAAATAAAACTGAACTCAAACATAATACAATATATATCATAAGAATTAAAAACCTCTCCAATATAAACAATTTTAAATTTCAATATCAATATCATCATAATAAAAATAACTATTTGATAAAATTAAATGTATAAACCAAAAATAAAATTTACATCTAAAATGTACCTCAATAACAGCATCACTAGAACTATCATGACCCTCATCATCTCCTATAAAAACCCCAACATCATTATCACCTCCTATCCGAGAACCACAACCACCACCACCATCAGGATCATTGAAATATTCATTTTTCTATCCACCTAAATCAGTGTAAGGAGCGATGAATCCTAATAAACATAATTCATACAAATGAGAACATATTTAATTAATGAAAACATTCTATGTTTATATGGTGATTCATATAATATCATTATGTTACCAATAAAATAATCTTATAAACATAATGCATATGAATGAGAACACATATAATTAATGAAAACATTGAAATATTCTTGTGTATGATGATTCGAGAACATAAAATTAAAGAGAAATAAGAAGGATGTTTAGAATATAGAGGAATAGTAAGAGTCTGATGTTCTAAATAGAACAAAATAAGAATGAAAGAGTAATCATGTCTGGATATTGTTAAAATATTAAATCAAATTTATTTAATGATGCTATTATTCTATATGTTCATTCATGTATGGATTTAATAAAAGCATGAAATTATTATAATTCATAAAAATAAATGAAAAATTAGTCCATATAGGGGGAACACTATATGTTATTGGGTGAATATATAATGGTTATTCATGAATGGATTAGTCATTAACCTATGCCCCACCCCCTTGCACCCCATGCCCCACCCCCACCCCATTGCACCCCACCTGCACCCTCCCCATGGCCCGGAAGACCCCCCCTACACCCTCCCCCTTGCCATTTTTTCCTCCCCCCACTACCCCCCTTGCACCCCACCCCACACCCCTGCACCCACTGCCCTACAGACCCCCCAGTAAACCACCACTCTCTCCCCCCTTGAATCCCACCTGTACCCTCCCCCCTCCCCCTCCCCAAGCCCTGAAGACCACCCCCTGCCCCTACCCTGTAGACCACCCCTACCCCACAGACCTCCTCCCTGCCCCCTCCCCCTCCCCCTGCCCAACTTTCCAGACCACCCCATACAGACCCACTGCAAACCACCCCTACCAGCCCCTGCCAATTTTCCCTCTCCCCCTGCACCCTCCCCCTACCCTTACAGACCCCCCTTCACCCTCCCTATTGCACCCCACATTCATGTATCTTATGAATAAAATCCAAGAGAAAGAAAAATCCTTGAAAATGATATAACTATATAACAATACATATAAAGAAGTAGTTGCTGTCATGAATAATGAGGACCCCCACATTGAGTATGAGGGGTAGTGTTAAACTCCTATAAAAAATATAAATGAAGTCAATACTATAACAAATAGGTTTCTAAGTTAGTATATAACTCTACATGTAATTATGAGAAACTGTTCCATGTGACTAGCATATCTCTTATGGAGTTCTTAACCATGTTCCATCTCTGATAAAGTTGTCCAAACCTAGTAGTCTCCTTTGTATGGAAAATAGTATAAAACACTTTAATATTCCTCATAAACATTATCTAATGTATAATATGGTCTTACCATCAATCTCTACATATAAAATTACTCTGAATATAATTTTTGGTTTTCTGATACTGACACGGGTGGGAAGAAATGTGAAACATAAGAAGTCACACAGTATACTAAATGTACTTTTCAAAACAAGGTTTGTGAGTCCCTATAAAAGGTAGGGAATGTAATGTTTTAATATATCCATGCTGAGTTAACTATATAGTCTATCCCAATATGGTACATGAAATATGGTACTGATGAGTTACTTATGCATGTACCACCATTATACATCGAGCAAATCTAACCTAACATAAATTTCACATTTATTCTTTACGCACAGTGTGTGAATCATTAATGTTAATAGGTGTGTCCTATTTCAATACCTATTTCATTTTATTGATAAAATACATGTAATATACCCTAGAACACACAACATGTGTGTTCAGGTGTGAAATCGAGGTTTTTATACCTATACATGCCGAGTTATGTGGTTTAAAAAACACAGTATGTGTCCCCTAGGTACACACCATTTAATATAACAAAGAAATATCTTCAAGAATGATTAGTATAAATTGATTCAAAATAAATAAACAATACAATAAATAATAACAAAATATTTAGTTTTATTAGGTCCCTTCAAGGCCTATGTTCATGCAAAGAACAACTCTCAAAAGGAACCCATTTTATTATGCTCAAAAAAAGTTACATGTAACAAACCAACAGTAGGAACAATAAGAAAACAGAAATGATAAAAATATTCTATTTTCAATAACTAAAAAAGAAGAAGAAGAGTGCATAAAATCCAAATATGGTGCCTCTCAAATATTTTTTATCCCTTCATAATGTAGAAACACCTCTGGATAAGATGTCTCATAGTTCTTTGGGACCTTCTGGATCAAACAAACAAAAAAACTTATTCTTTGTGAAGGTATATCATCAATACTCTACAATGGTATCTCAAATATAATGTATCCTAATTTTTATATGTTTGAATTTACCATGAGAAACTAATTTTTTTCACAAATAGAAATCTTACATACTATAACAACAAACCAATATTAAAAAATTGAATAAATTCAATTTAGAAACTATACCACTTAACCATAAACCCTCCTTGATATCCATAGTTAGGGGAATATACTCATCTTTTATAGTTAAAAGAGAAACCACTAATTACATGTTCCAATCCCAAGATATGGTTCCTTCACAAGTGGTGAATACAGATCTAGTAAGTGACTTCTCAATATCCATATTACCTATGTAATCAACATCATCATATCCAGAAATTAGTTCATCTGTATTTAAATTTCTATAAAAACAAAAATATAGTATGGCAGTATCTGAAACAAATATAATTAACTATTTTAACACCTACCAATGAAGTTTCCTAGTTTTTTTGTGTGAATATATTGATAATGAAAATATAAAAAACTATGTATGTCCTAATAAAAATCATATAATACATTAGGCTACCAAAAAATATTGTTATAAGGGTTCTTTGACATATATAAGAATATATAGTAGAAGTATGAACTTGAGTCAATGATACATTGAAGTGTTGGAAAGAGGGATCATTAATTCGATTTACAGTCTCAAGAACATACCTCTTTAATAAGTTAATGATATAATATTTTGGGGAAAATATAACATTCTATTAGGTCTCTCCCTTTGATTTTCTTAATTAATATCTATTTTTTCACTCCTAAATCTTTCATCTGAAAAAATATTTTCAATTGATACAATATAGATTTAATGATCTTCATATTATTTCACATAACCAATATATAATCAAAATAATATAGTAGGTAATGAATGTATGTTTTAACCCATTTAATGTAAAAACATGCATCCTACTGGATCCTGTTAAATTTGATATCCAACATAAAACATTCAAATTTCTTATACCACTAACAAGACTCTTGTATTAAAGCATACAAGGATTTATTTAAAAGACAAACTTGGTTAGTTTTAAACACCTTTTGGTAACCATAAAGTAGTTCCATGTACAATTTCCCATTATGTTAACCATGTAAGAAGGCAGATTTTTCATATAATTATTCTTTTTGAAAGTCAATAAAATATAAAAAACAAGAAGTAACCAAATATAAAAATTCTTAGAAAATGGTGAAAAAATATTAACATAATCAGTAACCTCTCTTTAGAGAAAACTCTTTTCCACTAATATAGCCATGAATTTTTTTTCCTTTCATTAGTGTTATTTTTCTTCCTCCTATAAATCTATTTACACCCAACATCAATGGAATTGGGAGGTCTATAAAAATAGAAAATGTATGGTTTTTATTCAAGGATTATGTTTCTTCATGTATGTTAGATATTCAGCCTTTGGAATATCTATCATTAAATAATTTTTTATATATTTTTGAATCATCATCAATGGACTCATTTTGGAATTCTCTTTCTGGATTAGGAGGACGGGGCTCATCAACATCCTCTAACTCGGTTGGGGAATAAGGATCAATAGTCTCACTAAGGGTTGTATCATCACTATCATGTGTGATATATTAGGATTTAGGAGAACAAAATTAATGAAATACAACATCAATAATGATCATACACATTTTGTATGTATGTATTTAAACCCACAACATATACCCCTTGATACCATTGGGGTATCCCATGAAAGTATACTTAAGAGATCTCGGTTACAACTCATCAGTTTTTATGTAGGTTTAGATTTCACACACAAAGACTCTTCAGTGTTTATTGAAAGGTGGTTTACCATCAAAAATTTCATCTATGGGTTTGAACTAATTAGTATCATATGGGAACCGGTTACACATGTATACTATAATAGTCACAGCTTCTGCCAAAAAAATTGAGGTGGGCCTATGTATGAAAGCATTCCTCATACACACTATAGAATAGTTTTACTCATTTTATCAACAAGTTCATTATGTTGGGGGTCTCCCTAATAATATTATATCATTTTATTCCATTATATATATATAACTAGACAATATTAGTAGATAAGTACTCCAAATAATTATCAATTCTCATTACTTTTATTATATTTACAATATAGATTTCAATAAAGTTTAATATTTAAAATGTTTCAAAAGAATTATATATTATTTGTTATTTAAACTCATGATTTTATATAATAGTCATGAATGAAGGTAAAAAATAGGAACATTCATCCTGGGATGTGGTTCTGGAAGTTCTTCATAAATCAACATGGATATAAACCTAACTTATAATAAAACTTCATATAATGAGGGAAAAGAGTCACCGTATGAGTCAAAAAGAGTAGAAAAACTCCATATAGAAAATTATGTTTCAACATCAACTCTTTCCACTCATACATAATTAGAATTGTTTCAATTCATCAACAAAAATTCTTCATATTCCTCTCGAACTAACCTGACAATCAAGTAAATAAGAATTGTTCAGCCCTTTGTCCAAGTTAATCAAATGTATGTTCAACTGAGCATGATTATATGAAACAGAAATTCAAATCATTCTATCATATAAACATTAATAGATAGTATTTAATAATAATGTCCTTAAACAAAACAATGATTCCAAAAGGATGATCAAACTATAGCTTGCATAACACCAGTGATTTCTAATTCAATATGTAGATCTGATTAAGACCTCAAAACATGATTCCCACTAATTTTCAACTCCAATATAGAAATGTAATACAATAGAAAATTAAAAAAACTACATTTTATGGTGAAACGAGATAGGGAACCACAAGTTCATGGAAGGATATAATCATTAATTATCCTCACAAATACACTAATATAACACTATTAATTTTAAAATAATTAAATAATGGAGAGGAACCACAAGTTCATGGAATAAATAAAATAACAGTGAAAATGATGAATATAATGAAGGGTACCCTTATATAATTCTCTCATTAATTATATAATATTCACTTATAAAATAACTTCACCCCATAAATAATGCCCTGTAATGACCCAATATCTCAATTAATTCACTCTCCCTTTAGTGTGTTAGGTTAAGTAGTGAGAAAAATTATTTTTGATACAGTACGTTCCCCATGTTCCTCTAGTTGAATTTCAACATTCCCTAACCGATTCACTCACTATCCAGCTCTGATATTTCACGACCCTTGTTCCTTGTCTCCTAAATCACACAACACACCACTAAAAACACTATTACATGAATATTAACCATATATGAATGTTTCTCAACACTTTGAAATAATGTAGAAAAAATTCAGAGATGCATCTCCCCATAAAATTGAAATACCATAAGTTTCCCAACAAGGCCCCAAGCAAAGAGGACCCATTCTACATCCAAAAATATGTACTAGACTAACTCGTATTTTAGCATCTCACAACACATACATGATGAGGGTATCTAAATTACTTTTCTATGGATATTAATTTCAATTGGAATGCACTTATTGCAGAACCTCCAGAAATGTATGTTCAACTTAACTGGGATTTATTTAGACAATACTTTGCTCACCCACTCATCATGCTCCTGGTTGGATATTAATAACAAGTGAAACTCCAAAGCATTGAATTATCCTAAGGTAAACTTTGAGAATGTGCACATATCTGGTTCATCGAGCATATAAATACTATCATAAAAAATCTTACAATCCTCATCGAGGGATGCTGATATAAAGCCAAGGTTTATTCTCAAATTCCTAAAGTAAATGTGAGGGATTGGGAGTCCAGGGATGAAGTGAAAATGAACTAACAAGTTTTCATTCTAGTGATTGATGTCACCCCACCCGCAAACCAATACACCAAGTGTGAGATCCTCTCAGAAATTTTTTATGAATAGCAGGAATGGGAATTGATTTTATGATGTCTATTTCATTTTTTGGGTATTCCAGATTTTAATCCCCACATCAACCATACCTAAAAACTACTCTAAGTGTGTGATCAAACCTAGATAGAGTACCAATGAAATCAAAACGTGATAGATTTACCTTATTCATGGATCTATCACATGTATAATGAGGATCCTAGGAGGTGGGGTGGCTGCATCGAAGGAGGAGGATCCTGGGAGGTGGGGTGGTCACATCAGAACTGTGTCAGAGCCTTGTCAGAACTATGCCATAGCCACATAGGAACCATGCCGAAGCCATGTCATAGAAGGAGGGTTGTGGGGAGGTGGGGTGGCCACATTGGAGAAGTTAAGAGAGGAGGAGGATCGTGGGCAGGGGGGAGGTGGTGGCCACATCAGAACCATGTCGGGGCCACATTAGAACTGTGCCGGAGCTGTGTCAAAGAAGGAGGGTCGTAGGGAGATAGGGTGGTCACGTTGAAGAAGTTGGGAGAGGAGGATCACGGAAGGGAGGAGGATCACAGGGCAGTGAGGATGGGAAACTCATGAGAGTGTGGGAGAAAAGGGATCATGTGTGGGGTTAGGGCACAGACAGTAAGCACAACCATGGGTTTAAGGGATCTATAGCCATATTTTTTATTGTCAATGGCTATAGATCCATAGCTATAAGTCCAAATTATAGTAGTGTGATCTCCATGAGGCTAATCAAAAAAATCATCAATATGAGAAAAAGGATACATGTTCTTAATAGTGATATTATTCAAGGCTTTATAATCAATTCAATGTCTCATTAAACCATCATTATTTTTATCAAAAAATACTAGAGCACCCCATGGTGATGTGCTAGGTCGAAAGAAAACTTTATCTAAAAACTCCAACAATTGTTTCTTTCGCTCTAAAAGATCAATTTGATACATTCAATAAGGGGGTTTTGAAAAATGGATTAGCATCAAGAACCACACCAACAATAAATTCAACTTCCCAATCAGGTATAATACCAAGAAACTCATCAGGAAAAAGATCAAGATATTCATTTACTACTGGAAAATCCTTAATCTGAACAGTTCCTTTCCTTTCAGAAATATGTTAAAGGTAACATTCATTTCCATATTTCACTTATATCTCATCTTCCTGATATGTTATCAATGATAAAGGTTCATTCTTGTACACAAACTAAAATTATTTCTAAAAAACCTCTTTATCCCTACAGTCAATCTTAGCATGGTAAACAGAAAGGCAATCGATTCCCAAAATAACATCAAACTCTACTAGAGGAAAAACAATAAGGTTTTCAAGTATATTCATTCCACAAATAAGGATGGGAAGATTATTATAATTTATTTTTTACTCAACATTTCCCCTAGGTATTATTACCACGTGTTTAGGATTCATATCTTAAGATGTAATTTCTAATTTATGAGAAAATATATTAGAAATGAAGGAATATGTATATCCTAAATCAAACAGCACAATTTCATAATCTGAATAAAAAAACTAAGTACCAGATACAAATTCATTTTATGGTCCCACATCAACCGTAGTAGCATAAAAATATTTTCCCCCACCCTTCTTTTTTTGATCTGTCTAGTTTCCACCCTGAGTAATCAACTTTGGATACACATTGGCATAATGTTTAAACTCATTGCAACTAAAACATCTTACCACTGGATTTTCATTGTCTACTTGATCATATTCCTTACAGTTACAAGCCATATAATAAGTCTTACCACACTAGAAGCACTTTCAATATTTTTAGAGACATTCTCTAAGATTATTTTTACCACACTTCTCAAAATATGAAAATTTAATTTTCTTACCTCTAGGATTTTTTGATGAATTCTTAACCATTGCATGCCAACTGGACCTCTTCTTTTTCATACTCTCTTAGAACACCTGATCATCAGAAAACTCCATTTCTACATTGTTGGAACATTTGATAAGTTTATCATAGCTTTTGAATTCATGAGAGGATAGTGCTCTTTGATATCACGGCTTCAATCCTTAGTAAAATCAATTTATCTTACTATCAAGATCTCAGATAAAATTTGGAGCATACCTTACCAGTCAAGTGAAATTTTCTTTGTAAGAAACCACTAATTCATCCCCGACCTCAATTCTATGAATTGATTTTTCATCCTAAGTTGAACCTATATAGGAAAATATTTCTAAAGTAATATACCATGGAATTATTCCCAGCAAAGAGCATCAATATCTTCATTGTCTATGATATTTTTAACCATAGACCACTAATTATCTTATTCTCCTTCAAAAAATAAAAAAATACTAAACATTTAATTGTCTGTACATCCCATGACATCAAAAATCTTTTCCAGTTCTTTGATCCACCTTTTAGCTCGAACAAGGTTAGATGATCCTCTAAATGATGGGGGATGTTCCCTCATGAAATTCTCCATTGTTGACATGTTCTTATTTGGTTGATCAGGATGATCTCTTGCATGGATACCACCACCATTTATAGCCTAATTCAATTATTCCATCACTGCAACAAACTATTCAGTTCCAATTCTAACCATATCAGGTTGGGGATTTTGAAGGTTGTTTTCCTCTAGATGTCGTTCCATCATAGCTTCCATGTTTCCTCTATGGAAAATTATTCCTAACACAGAAATATCTTAGGCGAAGAAGTATTTTAACCTTTAAATAATATATCATTTCAATCTTACTATAAGGTAAAAATAATTTATGAATATTCTATTAGAAAAATTCTAACTCCAAAAATTATCTAAACCGACCAATGATACCAACTATAAGGCCCCAACCTGAAATATTACATAATCATGAATTAGGTAAATAATTTACATTGAGGATCTTTTTATGTTTAGTGATTTAGAGAAGTAGGTTATAACTTATACAAAAAACATAAAAATTACATGCACACACTTCTACTCAGTATCAATTTTTTCATAAAATAAAAACTTTCAAAAGAAAAGAAACATGTTTAGTTCCATAGTTAAAACCACATGACTATTAAATCATCCCATCGTTGACCCTATTACACCTTAAGTCATATGAAAACATTTCAATAACATGGTATGAGCATAAAGAACTTAGTAAGGGATACACAAATAATGAAAAACTATTATTTTTTAAAACAACATGTAACCCATGAATACTTTATCATAAATTAATAGTTTTCGCCTTAATGAAGTAGAAAAAACACTCCACTAAATATAATCACATTGCTTACCCTTCTTTTGTAACCAAAATATTACCAAAAACCCATAAAAGTAACATATAGAAAATAAAAGGTAAAATTGGGACATAATCACACTTAAATGGAATAACTATACGGTCTAATTCAAAAAATCATTCTTAAAAATGGAGGATCTATATGACCGACATACATAGCCAATGAATTGGAGGTTATAACATAACCACCCATCCTTGTTTTATCAAGGAACCACCTGTCATTTGGTTTATCATGTAACCACCCGTGAAATGTCCAAGTATCATTATATAATCATCACACATAAAATATTGAAAATACTCACATTTCAATAATAACATTTAATTTTTAATCACATGATATCATTTCATGATATTGAAATACTCAATCCATTTCAAAAACCATTTTCAATACCAAACTAACCATAAAAGGGAATACTGGATTTCTTTTCCTTTTAAAAATAATAAGTATTATAATGGAATCTAAATAATAATTACATAGGTGGAAAGGTTATTGTCACCGCATACATTATAAAATTTTCTTTTGTCATATATTAAAATGCTTCATAGAAGAAAAATTCCCTTTGAATGAAAATTAAAGTCAAAGGGATTTATTATACAACATATAAAAGAAAAATGTGTATATTATCAATGTATTCCTCAATTAAAGGTGATTGAGACAATGTCACTTACAAAGATTGTGTCATTAGATTGAGGAAAAAATGATGATATAATTACGTGTGAAAAATATAAATACACCCAATATATGTGGATATTATTTGTAAAAAAATTATAGGTCATTCACACATATTCATAGCATGACATAATCAATATGTAGAAGATTAACCCAAAGCATGGAAACTAGTTTAAGAAGTTTCCTTTCCTCGTGTCTGAGTTGACTCATTCATTCATTAATTTCATAAATAATAAACGTAAGTTAATTTAAACTTTCTTCAGAACCTTTTTCATGTTTATTATTCATTTTATATCACTTATTACCTATCTATAACAATTAGATAATTATTTGTGTTCATATCGGACATTTTATCTAAGCACAGAACTTGAGTAAAAAATTAACTTCTTATAATTATTAATTGTCCATGTGGTCAAAATTCCATTATCTGTAAAATTATATTTATGATATAGATATCATATATATCATATATATCAGGTATATATTCCAAAATTATTTTTTTAGTATTTTCAGAATAAACCACTTTCAAGGGGTTAGTGGGAACCCACATGCCTTTCACACAGAATATAAAAACCAAAAACCCATTACATCAAAACCCCATCAAACCGCTTTCAAATTTCAAAAATTCAAAATTCAAACATTCAAAATTCAAATACAAAAGAATCATTTTCACCTACTACCGATTAGGTGCATCGATCATAGTGCATCCATCGACGTCACCGCCTCAGTACAATCACCTGACCTCCATCACCACATCACTGCAACCCATCAATACCGTCAATAATAGAGTCTACACCCGCACAAACAAAGCACAGAAAAACTGAACCCTTCATCGAGTCATGCCCCCGACATCGACCTGTTTCTTGTCATCTTCATCACCTTTGTCCCGATGAGAACCCCATACATCCCACGTAGAATATAACTCGAACAGCGTCCACCAATGCCAGAAACAAGTGAGATCCAAGACCATGATACCGAAACAGGCCACCGCCGTCGATACCCTAAACATGCTGCTCTAACCCACAACCCAAAGTAACAAGATGACCACTGTGTTGCTCCGCCTTGGAGAGATCAGGGGAATCCCGGAACCAGAGCAGAGAAACGAACGAACCGAGACAGGATGAAAAGTCGGTGGAACCTAGTCTCGACATCATAGCATCGCCATCGCCTTCAACACAACATCACGAACATCATTGACATAAAATGGATCTGATACGCAGACACGAAAACCCTAAAAAACAAGAAAAAAACTCCATCGATGAAGTGCTGCGCTAGGCATGCCGATGACCACCGCACCCCACATCCCAAAGTCTTGACATTTCCACCACACTTGATCCACCTTGGAGGGGCATAGAAGAATGAAAAAACAGAGTAGGGAAGGAGCGACTGAGGGCTTCGAGCGCTGTCACCATCAGCAAGGAAAAAGAGAAAACCAGGCGATTCCAGAAACAGAAGGCCAACACCCAAGCAAGAGGAAGAAGGAAAAGCGCAAAGAAATGGAGAGGGGGAGATGATATCGGAGAGCCGCGCAAGGCCTCCCACACTTCGAGCCACCACCTAGTGTAAACCCTAGCGTGAGAGAGAAATCAGGGAGATGCCGCTCTATCAGATATATATGTATTTATAATAGTCCAGATCATTTGGATATAAGAAATGAAAAGAACCGTTCATGGAGACGGTAAGCCGTATGTACGCATGAATGTTACTTTCATTTTTTTCATATTCAAAGGGAAAAAATAAATGATACATAGGTATATTATAATTCCATTATAATATATATGTTATATATGTTACATAACATCATTAATTCTATTCTTTTTAGGTTCCTTGTATATCATGAATGAGTCATATCACATTGAGGGGGTGGTAGTCTACACTTCCTAAAATGAAATTATAAAATATATATAACCTGAAAACCATAATGGTGTGTTGTAAATGATAATTACAGAAGAATAGAGAAAAAATAAATAACTTAAATATCATATATAATTATATTCCCATCATAATGTCCACCATGAGATGTGTTAGTGGAAAATCGATCAATTGTCATTTCATGAGGTAGTAGTTTGTCGTACACAGAAACTGTATGTTCATATCCATTAAATGGATGCGTGTGTATGTGTAATTCAAATAATTCACATAAAAACAACCTAGTATATTTATGATACTAGTTTTCTTATATAAACAATAATAATAAGATCATAGGGAGTGTAGAAGGAAAAATAATGGAAAGAAACTTGAGAGAAGACGTTACCTCAAATCGGGTAACGCCTTTTGATTTAAGATAAAAGGCCTTCTTAAATTTCCTTCTGTCCAAGGGAAGGCTTTTGGGAAGAATATAGGTATTTTTGAAGATTATTTGGGCAGATTTTGGATGATCCAAGGGGCTATAGAGGTATGAGTAATGGGTTAGAGGTGGTTCCCTTTTATAAGAGGGGGTACTAAAGGAATATCATGAATTATTATTTTATTACAAATTCTATTTCAAGTATAAATGAGTCCAAATTCCACTATTTCAAAATAAAGGTGAATATAAGTCTACATAAAATAATCCAATAAGAATCATATAGGTTTTGGATATTTTTTAATCTTTATAATTTTTATTTAACACTTTTTACTCTTAATGTTTTATCAATAATTTAACACTTTGAAATAAAAATAGTAACCAAAACATGAAAAATATCCAATTAATGATTAAATAATAATATTTTACACATATTATAACTATTCGGATAAATAATATATATTTGGAAATTTTATAATATTTAATAAAAAAATTATATTTTAAAATATGAATTATGTCAATTTTGACACTATTCATGTCATGTCTTTTTTAAAAATCAATAAAAACTAGATTATTTTGAAATAAATTCATTAATACAAATATAACATGTAAATATCATCCAAAAATTCGTGTATGACATCAAAATTACCAAATTACATTTATTTTAACATTTATAATATCATTTATTTGAATCCTTTATTAATGAAGCAATCACTACATCATCAATGTGTCATAATTAAATTTATTTATTTAATCTATAAATATTATAAATAAAATACCATTATTTAGGAAATATTTTTAGATTTCTAATGACTATTTATAGTAGAAAAGATAACTTATATAACCCCATATAAAAAATCATTTAATAAAACATACATGTTTAGGTTATATTTTCGGTAACATTAAATTAAAAGCAATTAAAGGTCATTTTCACACACAAGATTCTCCATGGGGTCCTAAAATCGACCCAAGGTTTTACATAGTCATATATAACTCATCCAATAGTACTAAGACACATGTTAGAGTTATTTAATTTTATTGTAATATTTTTTTTACCCTTATTTACCATATTTAACCTTTAACCATGGTAAATAAAATATTTACTAAAGTTACTATTTATAATTATAAAAATAAAGGTTACCTATTTACACAATCTGGACCTCTTGATTCCAAATATGGAATCCATTTTTCAAAATTCAGAACACAAAAGTTTCAGAAATTAATTTAAAATTCACTTCCATTGTCAAAACTAAAAAGTGTGTTTTTAGAAAATAATAACATTCAAAAGATTGACATTTGTTTATGTCTAATTAAAAAGTAAAATAACTTCCAATGAACAAAATTGGATTAAATGGTAAAAAATTATATAATTACACTTTAAAACAAATTATAAAGATAATCAAACAATATAAATAAATCATATGAAAAGACGGTTTTTACTTAAAATGCAGTATTTTTCAATATTCTTTATAAAATGAACTTTAACCAAAAAATATCAAAAATTTACCCAAAGTTGATTTTGATGTCCTTATTCTAAATAAAATGTTTATTTCCTCAAATAGAACATATAAAAGTGTAAAAATATCATTTATTATAGGTTCTCTTTCAAAAGGTGGTAAAACCACCTTTTAAAAATAGTAGAGTATTTATGCTTAAAATTGGATTGATTCTCATTTTAAGAATCTATATTTTATTGGATAATTGTAAAAACATTTAAAAAACATGTTTAATCATAATATGGTTATATCTATTCATTCTTGAAAATTCAACAGCTAGTCAATAACTACTATTTAAAATAATAATATTATGTTACTATTTTTCAGTATGACTCAACCATGTGTGAAACATGAGATTTCAGATAACCCGTTGTTTCATGTCGGGTATGCCATCAAACATAGCATCTCCTTTAAATCAAAATTTATATCTTATTCATAATTATTAATAGAAATAAAATTTATTAATCTATAAAGACATGGATCATTACAACCTTCTCCCCTTTTAGGAATTGAATCCCCAAAATTCTATTCACTTATATAATAAGTGGGGTTATTTATCCCTCATTTCATTTTCAGATTCCAATGTTGCCTCTTAAACCATATGGTTTTTCCACAAAACCTTTACTTATTGAATTTCTTTAATCCATAACACTTGTGCTTTTCGATCAATAATATAGACTGGTTGATCCTCATAAGAAAGATTCTCTTCTAACTGAACTACCTCTGGGCTCAAAACAGGAGATGGATCTAGCCTATACTTTCTAAACATTGAAATATGAAAAAAAATTGTGTATATAGGATAAACATGGAGGTAAAACCAATCTGTAGGTGATTGATCCAACTTTATCTAGGATTTCATAGGGTCTAATGAACCTTAGACTCAACTTTCCCTTATTACCAAAATGCATCACACTTTCCCATAGAAAAACTTTGAAAATTTCATTATCACCTACCTCAAAATAAATATCATACCTACAGTTATCTACATAAATTTTCTGCCTACTTGGTGTTATGCTCATGTGCTTCTAAATTAACTGAACGTTTTCTGCCATCTCTTCTACCAATTCTGGTCACATAAGCATTCTTTCACCTAAAACGTCCTAAAAAGATAGATTTAGACACCACTTTCCATATAATATCTCAAATGGAGCCATTTTTATACTGGAATGGAAACTGTTATTATAAAGAAAACTCAACCAAAGAATGATATTAGTCCCGAATTCCATAGTAATCTATTAAAGATGCACAAATAATATCTTCTAAAGTCCGAATTATTCGTTCTGACTGCCCATCGGATTGAGGATGAAAAGTTGTACTGAAATTTAATTCAGTACCTAATGAATTCTAAAGGCCCTTCCAAATGATAGTAGTTAACCTAGGATCACAATCAGATAATATGGAGAGGGTAACTCCATGGAACCTGACTATCTCTTTAATATACAATCTATAAAGTTGATCTACAGATAGAGTATCTCAAATAGGAAGAAAAACGAAGAGATTTAGTAAATCTATCAATAATAACTTAGATTGAAATATTACATCGAGATGTATTTAGTAATCCCACAATAATGTCCCTGGATATATTTTCCCATTTCCACTCTGGTGCCGCTAAAGGCTGAAGCATCCCATTTCTTCACATTAAAATCCGCAATATCTCTTTTCATTCCATCCCACCAATAATACTCGTGATGATTTTTGTACATCTTAGTACTGTCAGGATGAACAGAAAATGGAGAACTATGAGCTTCACATAAAAAATATATCTTCAACTATGAATCACAAGGCACACATAATCTCTTCCAAAATCTCAAAATAAAATCATTATCAATGTTAAATTCAGGAAGCATGCCCTTCTGAACCAACTATGCCTCTTTCTGAAACTCAAAGTCTTCAATTTGTGTTTGATAAATTCTTTCTGATAGATATGATTTCACTGACGCCTGAAAAAAAAATAGTGTAATTTTTGAACCAAAAACTTATATTCCAATGATCATGAAATTGTTAATCAAAGGATCTTGTTCAAAACATAACATGGTTAATGTAGCATTTTTCTTTTGTCTCAAAGAGTCATCCACTTTATTTTCATTTCCTGGATGGTAATGAATCATGCATTCATAATCATTGATTAATTATAACCATATCTATGTCTCATGTTTAACTCATTCTGAGAAGATTTATACTTCGAATTTTTTTTAATCAGTATATATTTCAAACTTTACACCATACCAATTCTGCCTCTAAATTTTAAATGAAAAAACAACAATAGCTAATTAAAATCATGTGTTGGCTAATTTAATTCATGACATTTCAACTAAGGAATGTATAAGCATTACCTGATCAATCTCATTATCACACAACCAAGTCCTTTCCACAAATCATCATTTTATATATGAAAATAACCATTTCTGGAAGGTAATTCCAATACTGGATCATTCACCAATCTTCTTTTCAATTCCTAAAATAAATCATCACATTCTTTTCTACAGATAAAGTTAACACCTTTATGAGTTAACATAGTTAGTGGGCAAGATAACTGTGAAAAAATTCACAACAAAACTTTTGTAATCTATTTCCAAACCAAGAAAACTAAAAATCCATGTAATATTTGTAGTTCTTGACCATTATTCAACAACTTTTGTTTTTATAGGATCAATAGTTATGCCATTTTTGTTTGAAACAATGTCACCAAGGAAATGTAATTAGATGTAACCAAAACTCACACTTACTGAATTTACGGTACAATTTATTTTCTTTTATGGTTTTCATGTCAACCTTAAAGGACTTTCTTGTTTCTCTTTATTTTTGGAATATAAAAAAATTTCATCAATAGACCTAACCACAAAATTATCCAATAACTCATGGAAAATTCTATTCATAAGATCCTTGAATACAATAAGTGACTTGGTTAACCAAAAAGGAATAACTACACATTCATATTGGCCATATCTAGTATGAAACATGGTATTCATAATGTCTTCTTCCTTTACATTCAACTTATGGTACCCCGACCTCAAGTAAATATTGGAAAAATATTGAGCTCCCTAAAACTATTCAAACAAATCATGGATATGAGGAAAAAGACACTTGTTCTTAATAGTGATATTATTCAAGGCTCTATAATAAATGAAAAGTCTCATTGAACCATATTTATTTTTAACAAACAAGACTGGAGCACCCCATGGTGATGTTCTAGGTCGAATGAAACCTTTATCTAACAACTCCTAATTTTTTTTCTTAAACTCTAAATGTTCAATTTGAGCCATTCGATTAAGGGGTTTTGAAATTTTCTTAGCATCTGGAACTAAGTCAATAGTAAATTAAACTTTTCGATCATGTATAATACCAGGAAACTCATCCGGAAAAACATCAAGATACTCATTTACTACAAAAAAATCATTAATCTGAATAGTTCTTTTGTTTTCAGGAATATGTACAAGGTAACATTCATTTTCATATTTCACTATTATCTCAACTTCTTAATATGTTATCAGAGATAAAGATTCATTATTTTATATAAACTGAATGTCTTTCTGAAAAGAAACCTCTTAATCTCTACATTCAATCTTAGCATGGTAAACAGAAATCCAATCCATTTTGAAAAATAACATCAAACTCTACTAGAGGAAAAAGAAGAAGGTTTTAAAGTGAATTCATTCCACAAATAAGGATATAAAGATTCTTATAATTTTTTGGCCTCAACATTACCCCCAAGTGTTTTTTACCACAAGTTCAGTATTCATATCTTGATATGGAATTCCCAATTTACTAGAAAATTTCTCGAAATAAAAGAATGTGTAGATCCTGAATCAAACAACAAATTTTAATAATCATAAAAAACAAAAAATGTACCTGATACTACTTCATTTGACAGCCCTATATCAACCATAGTAGTAACAAATGATTTCCCCCCACCTTTCTTCTTTTGATTTGTCTGGTTTCCACCCTGGGTAATTAACTTTGGACACACATTGGCATAATGTCCAAAATCATTGCAACTAAAACATCTTATTGCTGGATTTTCATTGCCTGTTTGATCACCTTCCTTACAGTTATGAGAAATATGAATATTATTACCAAACTAGAAGCACTTTATATATCTTGAGATACATTCTCCAGGAATATTTCTTCCACACTACTCAAAATATGGAAGTGTAATTTTCTTGCCTCTAGGCTTTTTTGATGAATTATTTCCTTTTCCTACCAACTGGACCTCTTCTTTTTCTTTCTCTCTTAAAACACTTGATCATCGAAAAACTCCATTTCTACCTTATTGGAACATCTAACAAGTTTCTCATAGATTTTGAATACAAGATAGGATAATGATATTTGATATTTTTGCTTCAGTCTGGAGTAAAATGAATTTATCTTACTATCAAAATCTCAGATGAAATTTTCAGCATACCTGGCCTGTCGAGTGAACATTTCTTTGTAAGAATCCACTAAGTTGTCTTCCTGTCGCAATTCCAAGAATTATTTTTTATCCTAAGTTGAATCGTATTAGGAAAATATTTCTCATGGAACATTCCTATGAATTATTCCCAACAAGAGAATTAATATCATTACTATCCTTGATATTTTTAAACATTGACCACCATTGATCTGCTTCTCCTTCAAAACGATAAACATCCATACTATCTTTTTGATTTTCTATACAACCCATGACATCAAAAATGTTTTCCAATGCTTTGACCCACCCTTAAACTTGAATAAGGTCATACGATCCACTGAATGATGGGGGATGTTGCCTCATGAAATTATACACTATTGACATGTACATCTATGTATGATATGGATGATCCCTTGCATGGATACCACCACCATTTATAGCCAGAGTCAACTGTCCCTTCACTGCAACAAACAGTTCAGTTCCAATTCTTACCGTCTCAGGTTACAGATTTGGAAGGTGTCTTCCAATTTATGTCATTTCATAATAGTTTCCATGTTTCCTCTATGAAAAACCATTATGAACATAGAAATATTTTAGGCTAAGAAACATGGTTTCCTTCAAATTATATATCATTCCAGTGTTACCATAAAGTAAAATTAATTTATGGATATTCTATTAGAAAAATTTTAACTCCTAAAGTTATCTAAACCAACCTATGATAACAACTATATGGCCCCAACCATAAACATTAAATAATAATGAATTAAGTTAATAATGCACATTGAGGGACTTTTTAGGTTTATAGATTTTGATAATTAGGTTATAACTTATACAAACAACTCAAATATTACTTGTAGACACCTCTACCCAGTATCCATTTTTTAATCAATAAAAACTCTCAACATAAAAGAAACATATTTAGTTCCTTGTTTTAATCAACATCACTTATCCTTGATCCCATCATTGTCCCTATTCAACCTTAAGTCTGTGAAAAACATTTCAAAAACATGGGATGAGTATAAAATTCTCTATAAGGGATACACAAATAAGAAAAATGTTTGTTTTCAAAACAACATGTAAACCATGAATACTTTATCATAATGTAATACCTTTCACCTTAAAGAAGTTGAAAAAACACCCTACTAAATATATTTTAATTTATTATCATTCATTTTTAACCAAAATATTACCATAAAACTCATAGAAATCCACATATAGGATAGAAAAGGTAAACATGGGACATCATCACACTTAAATAGAATAACCATATGGTCGACTTCCACAAATCATTCTTACAAATGGAATATCCATACGGACAACTCCTATAGACAATGTATTGGAGGTTATAACCTAACCACGCGTCCTTGGATTATCATGGAACCACCCATCATTTGGTTTATCACGTAACCACCCATCAAATTTCCAAATACCATTATATAATCATCACACATAAAAGATTTCAAATATTAACATTTCAATAATAAAATTTAATTTTCAATCACAATATTTCATTTCAAGTGTTGAAATACTCAATCCATTTAAAAAAACCATTTTCAATACCAATAAACCAAAAAGGGAATAATGAATTTATTTTCCTTTTAAAAACAGTAGGGGATTATAGAGGAATCCAAATAATGTTTATGGAGGTGGAGAGGTCATTGTCGCTGCATACATTAAAAAAATTCATTTTTCATATAGTAAAATGATTCGTAGAAGAGAAATTCCCATTGAATGAAATTATAAGTCAAAGGGTTTTATTATACATCGTATAAAAGAAGGAGGTGTATATTATCAAAATATTCCTCAATTTTGTTGAGATTGAGACTAAGTCCCTTACAAAGATAATATCATTTGATTAAGGATAAATTGATGATATAATTATGTGTGAAAAATATACACACACCTAATATACATGGATACTAAGTGTAAAACAATCAGAGTTCATTCACACATATTCATGGAATTACAAAATCAATAAGTATACGATAAACCCAAAGAACGGAAATTGGGTTACGAAGTTCTCTTACCTCGTTCCTGACTTGACTCATTCGTTCATTAATTTCCAGAATAATAAACATAAGTTAATATATTATTTATTAATAACCTTTTTCAAGTTTATTATTTCTTTTATATCACTTATTACCTTTCTATAACAATTACTTAATTATTTTAGTTCATATTTAACATTTTATCGATGTTCAGAACTTGAGTCAAAAATGAACTTGTTATAATTATAAATTGACCATGTGGTCAGAATTCTATTATCTCCATAATGATATTCATGATTTATCACTACTAGAAATTAAATCTATAGATACAGACCTATAGCCATGGTTTTATTTTTCTATCCATATATATTTATAATTTCAACGGTTTTAATTTTAAAATTGTGGATATACTATGTGTTTTCCTATTTGTTATCGGGGTCCCCAGATTCTGTACTCTTGTGCTCCTCCTGATTTCTTCTCCTCCTGACTTCTTCTCCTCCTGACAAGTTCTCCTCCCCGACCTCACCTGACCATTATGCCCTCCTCCCCAACCTTGCCTGACCGTGATGCCCTCCTCCCCCAACGACTTCTCCTCCCTGATGTTTTCTCTTCATCGCGGTACACTTCTCCCTGAAGAATTCTCCTTCCCAGCCTATCCTCCCAGTCCTCTCCTCACCGCAACACCCTCCTATCTGACGAACTCTCTCACTGCGGTGCCCTCCTCTCGACGAACTCTCTCATAACAGAACCCTCTTCCCTAGAGACCTCTCTCACCATGGTGCCCACCTCTCCTACGACCTATCACCGCGATTCCCTCCTCCTTGATTATAATCAACGCAGGTATTTTATACTATATTATCTCATCAGTGTTATGATTTTTAGGTTGTACTATGATTTTAATTTCATGTGATGGTTATTTATATTCCCTCCCTCTTGTATTTATAGAATACATTGGTAGAGTATGAGTAGAATTTGAAGGAATATTTATGTGATGATGTTGAAAAAATAAGTGAACCATACACAATAACAGTGATATAAGAATTATTGATAATAAAATATATGGTATTGGAGTCCTAGGATGTTTTATGATGTTTAATATACTTATTCAATAATTTTTTCGATTTATAATAGGTTCAAGTAGGTTTGAAGATGTTCGGAGAAGGAAAAGTCACGTCTTGGAAGCATTTATTGTGTTTTTATGATTAAAATACTATTTCAATAGGGTGTGAATCATCAAAATAATCTATCTACTATATATTTATGAGTAAATCCTAATTCTAGGAGAAACATGGGATTAAAATTGTATAAAGGGGAAATATAAAATAATGCCATGTTTTTATAGTTCTATGTATAAATAATGTCGTAGTGTTAAGAATAAAATGAAGATTGTGTCAGAGTTTAATGAATATTTACATGAAATAATAGAATACCTAGAGATTTTAACACAATAATAAAACTGTTTCATTGGGTGTTTCGAAGCACATGTTGGGTGAAAGATGTATTAAAACATGCAGAAGATGAGTAACACATCATATTTGATGATTTTTTAGGATTACATAATCTATATACAAAGAGGAGTGACCCAAAACATGAGTTTTAAAGGAAGTTATGAATTCCATGTAATAATGATTGAAATAGGAAATTGAAGAATCCCCACACCATGTAGAATCATTTTTGAGTGTTGTATTTTTTGATTTCAACATTAATGATTTAGATAAGCATGGAGATATCAGTTTTTTACTTTTTCATTGAATGTTTTTTACTATTCCATGATCATTCTTAATGTAATCTCAAAATAGAAATTTTATATAGAGGCTACACTATAGAAGTTTGAAAATTATTGGTTCACCCAAAATTGACAAGTTTTAACATTGTAACTATTTCGATGTTTTCACCTAAACATCACCGACATAAATGGAGTTCATTGTTGAAGATCTATACAAAGACAATCCAATGGATAAAATTGAAGAAGTGGATGTTCAACATATTTAATTTCTTTAATTTTAATTGGAAAATAAAATCTATTTACTTGAAAATAGAGGGATAAGTCTACAATAAATAGAGGAGAAATTTTCCTGATAGTATAGATAAAATATACAAAAGGAATGGAGAGTTATAATATGGATGAATGATGAATATGTAAGGTAAACATCAACATGGGATTTATGGAATATTTCAATTAAAGAGATTTATTATTTACTGAACATAATTTTATTAAATATTATATTTATAAAGATATTGTTTTTCGTATAAAAGAAGAGATGAAACTGAAGATAAAAACTAAGGTTCTAATGATCACATATATTTGATTGGTTGAATAATATATAATACAACAATAGAATTTCCAATATGGAAATATCTTTATCTAGATTTTTTCATATAATTGAAGTTTGTCTAAAGACAACTGATTCAACTCTTCTCATAAAGATTTTTTTAAATATAGCAGTGTATAGGGGGTTTGGGGGTGCAGGAGGAGGGGGGGAGGGGTGTGTGGTTGTAGCGGGAGGGGTCATGGGGGCAGGGGGTGTGGGGGTGTCTGGGGGGCGGTGTGCAGGGAGGGGTGCAGGGGGTGCAAGGGGAGGGGGATGTCTAGGAAGAGGGTGGGAGGTGGGCGGTAGGGAGCGGGGGGTGTGGGGGTGTAGGGGGACAGAGGGTGTGGGGGTCTAGGGGGAGGGGTGTCTAGGAGGGGTTATCCGGGAGGGAGGAGTGTGCATGGAGGGGGAAGGGGGTGCAAGGTGAGGGGGTTGTCTAGGTGGTGGGGGCAGGGAGAAGGGGGTGTGGGGGTTCATGGGAGAAGAGGGTGTGGGGGTCCAGGGGGGAGGGGAGTCTAGGAGGGGGTGTTCGGGGGGGGGGGGGGGGGGGGGAAGTATATAGGGAGGGGGAAAGCGGTGCAGGGGTAGGGGCTGTCCAAGAGGTGGGGGCATGGAGCAGGGGGTGTGGGGGTGTAGGGGGTAGAGGGTGTTGGGGTCCAGGGGGAGTGGGTGTCCATGAGGGGGGGTGTCCGAGGGGGTGCAAGGGGAGGGGGTTGTCCTGGAGGTTCGGGATAGGGAGAAGGGGGTGTGGGTGTGCAGGGGAAGAGGGTATGGGGGTCCAGGGGGAGGGGCTTCTAGGAGGGGGTGTTCCGGGGGGCAGTGTGCATGGAGGGGGGTAGGGGGTGTAAGGGGAGTGGGGTGTCCATGAGGTGACGGGGCAGGGAGAAGGGGGTGTGGGTGTGCAAGGGGCAGAGGGTGTTGGGGTCCAGGGGGGAGGGGTGTCCAGGAGGGGGGTCCGGGGGGCAGTGTGCAGGGAGGGGCAGGGGGTGCGAGGGGAGGGGGCTATCTAGGAGGTGGTGGCAGGGAACATGGGTTGTGGGGGTGCAGGAGGGGCAGAGGGTGTGGGGGTCTAGGAGGAGGGGTGTCCAGGAGGGGGTGTGTTCGTTGGGGGGGGGGGGGGGGGCAGTGTGTAGGGAGGGGTAGGGGTGCAAGGGGAGGGGGCTCTCTAGGAGTTGGGGGTGCTGGGGGAGTAGTGTGCAGCGGGCGAGGAGGGGGGAAAGGGGTGTGGGGTGCAAGGGGAGGGGTATATACTTGGGTGTCATGGGGGATATCCGGGGGTGTTCAAGAGGGAGGGGAGGGGTGTATAGGAGGGGGGTGTCCCATCCGAGAATTCTATAAAAAACATAATAGGTCATTGTTTAAACATCCAGGTTTTAATGTGGGTGTTGGAAATACACCAAAATAATTTTATGTGGTCTTAGAAAGGTGTGACTATTCATTATTTTTTATAATTTGAAGCAATTATGAATTCCCTTAACCATAATATATGTTATGATTTTTTTATTGACATGTTAATGATGGTTATTTATTATCTTATGAAAAAATACATATAATGTTAAGTTATTTTGTTGATTATTTATTTAATGTATGTTTATATGCCATGGAATATATAGATACTGGATGTACAACATTGATCGGATCACTGATGAATTTCAGAAGGACTTGTGATATTTCTTGGACTTTTCACTCACTAATGAATCAAATGATGGGTTGATTCAATACCCTTGTTTTTATTGTGTTATAAGACCATAGTTAACTCGCGAGGAAGTGAGTTACCATATCACTAAACATGGTTTCCAAAAAAATTATCATGTGTGGTAACACAATGGAGAAAAAGTGCATGTGGTGAATAACATCGATTCAGCGGAAAGGATTGGTATGAAAAAACAGATTTCTGATCAGGTTCCTTTTGTTTCTGAAGACAACTCCTCATGTAGACCAGTGTAAGAGGAAATGAATACCAGAACACAGTTTGTGTCTATTAATCAAGATTATGACATTGATAGTGTTAGAAAGATGATGGAAGATCAAAATACCCCAGTATAAAAATCATGTGAAAAAATGAGTAAATATGAATTTTTAATGCGATTATATCATGGAAAAACAATGTATGGATTTATTAATACTGCGGTCGAATATAACCTTACATTTATTAAAAATTTACTTCCTGATGATGCATGAATTCTAGAAAATGATTACATGGAATCAAATTTGGTTGAAAAATTTCAATTTACATCTATTAAGAACCGTTCTTTCCCCAAAGACTGTTGTCTATTCTGGAAGTAAAATGTAGAGTTCAGTTAGTGCAAAAAGTGTGGCACATCAAGGTGGAAGACTAATAAGGACAGAATACAATCTCGTATACCAGATAAAGTGATCTGCCACTTCCCTTTAATTCCCCAGCTTCAAAAAAATTTATGTCAGAATAGATGGAAAAGAATATGAGATAGCATGAAGATGAAATAAATAAAGATAATGATGAAATAGTGCATCATGCGGACAAGTTGGATTGGAAGAAATTTGATAGGTTACATCCTGATTTTGCAGCTGACTCACGAAATATTAGATTGGGGTTATCCTGTGATGGTTTCATCCCATTTCTCCAAATTCATACTGCACACAGTACTTTGCCTATTTTTATGCACATTTATAAATTTCATTCATGGATGTGTATGAAGAATCCATTTACTATCATGATTATATTGATATCTTGATCCTGTGATCCTGGAAATGATATTAATATATACTTGAAACCATTAATAGAGGTGTTAAAGGAGATTTTTATTGTTGGTGCACAAGCGTACGATGCATTTAAGAAGGAGTAATTTATGTTTCATGCAGCTTTATTATGGACAAAAAATGATTTCCCTGCCTACGGATTGATGTCTAGTTGGAGTAATAAAGTGAAATTATCCTTCCCTATTTGTATAAAAAATATAAGTTTCCAAAGATTAATGTTTTGAAGAACATTCAACTTCATAGGGCATCGTCGATTTCTACCGATGGATCATCCATATAGGAAAAATCGAAGATATTTTGATAATGTCGTCAAGACAAATGAGACACATCAATGAATGTCAGGGAATGATATTGTTAAAGAACTTGATGATTTTAATTATGTTTTTGAAAAAAATCAATCAAATATCATAATGTGAAAATGTATTAATTTGAATTCCAATAAAAATTGGAGAAAGAAAATAATATTCTTTGAGTTTCTGTATTGGTCATTGAATTTATTGCATCATTGTTTGGATGTAATGCATATTGAGAAAAACATTTGTGAGATGTTACTTGCTACGATTTTAAATGTTGAAGGAAAAAACAAGAGATGATTTGCAGTCTCATTGTGATTTGATGGATTGGGGTATAAGAGCAAAACTTCATCCTGAGCTAATTGGTCAAAATAAGTGGAATGTCCCTATTGCCTATTATTCAATGATAAATGTGGAGAAGAAACAATTTCTTCATGTATTGTTAATTTTGACTGTTTCAAATGGTTATTCAAGTAATAAATTAAAAACGGTGAATACACAATATGTGAAACTAAAATCTCTTAAAACCCATGATTACCATGTATTTTTACATGAGTTGATTCTTATTGCCATTTGAAATTTACTTTCACATAATGTTATAGTTGTTGTGATTATGTTATGTAATTTTAATCGAGACCTTTGTGCCAAAACACTAAGTAAAAGTGTTGTTCAGAAATTTCAGAGAGATGCACCGATTATTCTTTGAAACTTGGAAAAAATAAATTCCACCATCATTTTTCACATGTATGTTACATCTAACTGTGCATCTTCCCACAGAAGTTCTTTTTGGTGGTCCTGTTTTGAGTCGGTGGATGTATCCTATAGAAAGAATGAAGTTTACATTGAAATAATATGTGAGAAATAAATATCACCCCAAAGGCTCTATTTTGAAATGTTATTTAGCACAAGAATGCATGGATTTCTGTTCATCGTACTTGGGTAATGTCACTACGAGGTCTAATCGACTACTGAGAACTGAAGATAAGCAATATGGTCCTATTGAGCCTACATTTCCTTCACTACCCCAAACTGGGGGGATATTTGGATTGTACTCATTTTGTACTTTAAGCAAGGAAGATTGTAGAATGGCTTATCGTACAGTATTATTCAATTATGGTGTGTTCGGTGATTATATCAAGTAAGTAATCTAATAAATATGCATTTTTTAATTATTTTATTTCTTCATATCATCTGAAATTTTTAAACTTTCATATTGGTAGGGAACATTTGGAAATTATAAAAAAGAAACATCTCTCTCTATCTATTAAGAGGAAGGAATTGTTGCATAAAAAAGAATTTTCTACTTGGTTAAAGTCAAAGGTAATAGATTTTTTTCTTCTCATAACATAATCGCATGTCTCTATTTAATATTCAAATGTTGTATCTTTTAGGTTTTCACTCTACCAATGAATGATATATCAGATGAAGTATGATCATTTTCCTTTGGTACAAATGATGTGGTACGTGATTGTAAAGAAATTGTTGTCAATGGATTCAAATTTGTTATAAATAGCTATGAAAAAAATGGAAACACAGTATAATGGTGTCACAATAGGTGCCACAATAGATTTTTATGAGAGTGAATCAGATAGAAAACCTCGGCCTGAAAATATATCATATTACAGTGTTGTTAAAAGAATCATTTTATTAGATTAATATACACATGGTCATGTCGCAATGATGAAATGTAAGTGGTTTGATTCAATGAAATGAAAAATAATGCATATTGATAACTGTGGATTTAGAGTGATTGATGTGAATCACTAGAATCACACTAATAAACCATACATTCTTGTGTCACAGGCTAGACATGTGTTTTATGTAACTGACCCATTACAATAACAATTTGGTGTTATTTTTTATGTCATTCCTAGACATATTTTTGATGGAGGCATGGATGAAAATGATGTTGTGGGTGAACCAGTTGGTATTCATTCAAATGTTTCATTTGATGACACATATGACTAAATTTCTATAAAAAATTGTGAATTGGAAATTGTCATAGAGCACACATAATGATGACACATATGTAGGTATTTACCTGAAATTATCGTAAGATTGTATGTGTTTTTTTGAACGTCCATACATGATATCAAATTAACTTGTATATTTTATACCATTGTCAAATAAAAAACTATTTATAGTCTGGACAAATTATTTTTAAGCACATCTGTAGTAAATATTGAACATAGAAAAGTCTTGATATTTTATCAATATAAATATCACATTTAAAACGCATCTCATTGTTTGATGATACAATTGTATTATTTAAAATTTTGCATTATTTTTATTTATTTGAGAAGATTATTTTAAATTTCCAGGTCAAAATGTCTAAATATGATGATATTAGAAGAAATAGAAGAATACAAAGAAATGAACAACATATGTCTCATCTTTGCAACACTGTAAGTACATTTTATGTTTGAATATTATAGTATTTCATATTATTTATCTTGTTATCATTAGTTTTATTTTATTATCTATGTTATTTTAGGATACTTCGTCGAGGAGATGGTTGCATTATACTACCGAGGATGATAGTATGTTGGGGGTATTGATTCTACAGTTCAACCTACTACTATGCTTATTGAGTCACCATAAGTTCATCGTCTAATTATACCACCTCTATATTATCTATACCCACCTTTTCAATATCCCTTTCTTCCCACACCCACATCAGATGGTAGTTCTCAGACTCCCATACCTTAGTATTTTCCAATCCCACCATCCACTGTACAGGGCACTGCGCCCTAATACATCCCACCACCATATCCATATCCATATCCACCCTCATTTGTATAGGGTTATCCATCTACTGTACAGAGTACTCCTACTGTAGATATCCCACCTACCACAGAGGCTACTCCGCCTCTAGATGCTTCACTTCAGGGGGTCAACAGACCCCCATCTATTGGTATGTTTTTAAACATTGTTGTTAGTGATTAATGATAAATTCAAATATATTATTATCCTTTATTACTTTTTTTCATGATTAGCTCCAGCCTCCACCAGATGACGAGGCCACACAAAAATGCAAGAGGTTTGGAATCGACACATGCAAATCATGGTTGAATACAATGAGGACAGAGCTATAATAAACAAAAATTGGTATGGAATGTAAAAGATTTATGGGAACACTTTCTAGACACAACAATATCATTACGGTTTAACCAATAAGTTGGAGGGAAGTTGGAGAACAAATAAAGGAAAATGCTAGGGCAGAGATCTTGGTAAATAATGTTAATCACCTTTTATATATATAAATTTATAATATTTTATTAACAAATATTGTTTCCATTGTAGCTCTGTTATAATTTTCTTGATGGAAAAATTCCAAGGATGCAAGGTTAATGGATTTAGGTTAAATGTGGCGAGCATACAAGTATAACTTATATCTTGGTTTGTAAATGAGAGTTGACATGGGGATTGAAGAAGTATCGGTGATTCATTATTTCCTAATATCACAATTCGAAGAGATGATCACCTATTTGAAGAGTCCAGGGTTTAAGGTATTTGTTCAATTTATATAGATATTTATTTATTTATTTTAAAATGATTTTTATTTATGTTAATAAAATTGTATAATTATTTTTTTATTGTAAAAACCATATATAAATCAAATAAATAATAGTGGAATGAAACATGTTTATACTCTTGGTCACACTTCACTCCCATATCTTGATAAAAAAAACAGGTAATTTAATATTTAAAATATTTAGCATCATTTAGTGAAATTTATTTGACTTCAAATTTTAATTTATTTCTTTTTTTACAGAAGAAAACATTGAATATCTAGGGTCACGTTAATCGCTCTAAATTGTTTTGTGCAAGAAGAAAAAAAGAAAGATGGTATTGTTCCAAATATTGGCACTGAGAAGGTGATTTTAAGTATATTTAAATTTCTTTTTGTTACTGAATTTAAATCCTTATATTATTTTATCATTTTAATTTATGTTTTATATCAATCAACAGAAAAGGTGATATTAAAAAATATGATGAATGTTATGTCTTCCATTTATTCTACACTTTCACCAGAAGCAGCTGTAGCGGTTGACACATGTTTGAAATCGATAAGTTCTGAAAATGTAGATTCTTCTGCTAGATCCGGAGCTCGAGCCAGAGCCGGAGCCGGAGCTGGAGTCGGTTTTGTAGCTGGAGCTGGTCCCAATGTCAGTACCGGTACTGATGCTGATGTCGATGATGATGTTGGTGGTGTGAGAGGTGCTGATGGTGTTTCTATAGGAGGCATGGATGAGGGTTATCATGAATCTGATGATACTAATATTGAGATTCGCTATTGATTTGAATGGTTTTTTTTAATTTTTAATATCTGTAATTTTATTATGCAGTGAGGTTTGATTATTAAAATTCTGAAATGTATTGTTGTGTTTATAACTGTTTCTACATATATTGAATTACTCTATTATGAGATATGTTTGTTTATATAGTCGTTAAGTTTTATTATTACTATATTGAATTTTATCCTCCTCTGATTTGACGATCGTACCTCCTTGATGGAGCAGCTCTAAGGCATCCCTTCTATCTCCTTCGGCACACCTCTGACGGTATGTAGTCCAATTTTCCATTTTTTTTCTTGAGGCGGCCCCTCTATTAGTTTCCCTAATCATACTGTGAGTTTGATGACTTGTATTGGTGTGCAATATAGGGATTCATGCTATATAGATAACCAATAAGAAAACATAGCCGATGCAATTGATTTTCTCCCATGACTTGCAACCGGGATTAACGTGAATATAAAAATCAGGAGTTAACGGTTATTTTGTACCATTTTTTCATGACATTAGTAACCAATTGTGGTTTTTTTATTGTTATTTCATGGAAATCTTGTGATAAATTTTGTTTTCAGTTCTAAATACTCAATTCCATTATAAGGCGGCAGGGGGCAGGGGGGTGTGCAAGGGGGCAGTGGGGGCATGGGGCAGGGGGTGTGCAAGGGGGCAGGGGGAGGGAGAGGGGGTGATGTCCAGGGGGTGGGAGGGAGTGTTCAAGGGAGAATTGGGGGTTGGGGATGTGAAAAGGGGCAGGGGCTGTGTAGGAAC
This sequence comes from Viscum album, assembly GCA_963277665.1. Classification (NCBI taxonomy): domain Eukaryota; kingdom Viridiplantae; phylum Streptophyta; class Magnoliopsida; order Santalales; family Viscaceae; genus Viscum; species Viscum album. Next base: position 1,393,250,796 of record OY728142.1, on the reverse strand, counting down.
CATTTTTATTGAAAGTGATTTCACATATGTTAAGATTGTAAGTGCATTTTAATAATTCTCATTGTTTCCATCCCTTCTATCAGAATTTATTCTTTCATGCATGCACTTGAATATATTTGTGTTTTCAACTTTTTTTGGGTTCTATATGGCTAGGTTTCAGCTGAATCAATGATTGGGGTGAGCGAGGCCAGTAAATGTGCACAACTTTTTAAGGTTTAAAATCAACTGGGTATCCATTTTTTTATGCTTATTGAATTTGCAACTTGTATAATGAATACTATTAGTCATTTTTTCACATGTTCTTTTCTAGTATTGTAGGATGACTATAAGTCACAATTAAGCATCATAATCTTTGATGAAATTGAGAAGTAATTACAATAAATTTCAATGCAATACTAATTTTGGTCCTTTCATTCGATAACCACTATGATGTTCTTTTTAGTACAGGCTTTCAGAGTACATTTCCATTAGACCTCTATTTTTCAATGTTATTTATAAAACTCTGATGATCCTTTTGAAATGGATTCCTCCCCAATAATTATTCTCATCCCTTTTATTAGTATAACACATTCTGAATATATCTTTATGAGTTTTTATTTTCTCAATGTCTTCACAAGAACTAGATTTCTTGTGTGTATGCTTTCGCATGATAGGTTGTGTCTGTGGATTGGGATTCATGCTTTGCAGAGAACCAGCAACAAAAAATAGCATGGAAGGGGGCATGGGGCAAGGGAAGGGGGAGGTATGTAGGGAAGGGGCAGGGGGAGGTCTGCAGGGCAGGGGCAGGGGGGAGGGTGTAGTGGGGCACGGGTAGGGGGAGGTCTCCAGGGCAGGGGCAGGGTGTAGGGGGTAGGGGAGGTCTGTAGGGTAGGGGGCAGGGGGAGGGTGGAGTGGGGTAGAGGTCGGGGGTAGGGTGGAGGTCTGCAGGGCAGGGGCAGGGGCATGGGGCAGGGGGTGGGTTAAGGGGGAATGGGCATGGGGTGGGTGGAGGGGGGCAGGGGGTAAGGAGTAGGGGAAGAGGGCAGTGTAGAGGGGGTGGGGGTGGTCTGCAGGGGGTTCTACAGGGAAGGGTGAGGGGGGAGGGGTGAAAGGGGGTGGGATAGTGGGGTAGTGGGGTAGTGGGGAAAGGGGGTAGGGAAAGGGGTGTAAGGGGGCTGGTGAAGAGTATAGGCTGGTTTGTTGGGGTGCTGGTGCAGGCTAGAGGGGTGGTGTAGGGGGGTTGGTGCAGGCTAGGGGGCTGGTTTGGGGGGGAGGGGTACAGGGGGTGTTGGTGAAGGCTAGGGCTGATGCATGGGGGGTTACGGGATGGTTTTGGGGGAGGGGATTGGTTTGGGGGTGCAGGGGTGCTGGTGCAAGCTAGGGGCTGGGGGTGCAAGGGGGTGTAGGGGGTGGTGTAGGCTAGGGGGCTAGTTTGGGGGTGCAAGGTGAGGGGGGTGTGCACCCTGGATTGTCCTTCCATTCAAAAACATGTGTTATTCATCTAAAATCCAATGAGTTAGAAGTTGGGATGGATTCATGTCAACTGCACTAACCGAAATAGAATTTTATATTTAATTTACTGATTTAGTTAATTTAAAAAAAACTGGGCATGAGAACATCCGCGCATGACCCCTATAAAATGGCATGAATCTCATTCTAAACACATCACAGTGTGACCCTGGCCCACAATGTATTTATAAAAGAGATATATAACCTAAATACAATTTTTATATGATAAAAATGGGTGATCAAATTTAATTATTGATGGAATCATAAAGGCATATAAATCATTTCATGTATGTGATAAATGTATATATCATATCAAATTATTATGTGATATAAAAAGGGGTAATAAAATGTGATTTTCATACCACTTACAACACAATCATACAGAATGATTGGGGTAGTCATAAAGTAGGCATAGAATGATATTTCATACCATTTCATTCGTCATCCAATGAAATCATTATCTATGGTTCTGTTAAGTCAATAATAATTGTTTCATGGATTTTTCATTCCACTGGATATGATAATTTTGCTAATCTAGGATCTTCCACAATGTTTGTAGGGCAGGGGGTAGGGGTGGAGGGTGGCAAGGGGTATGGGGGAAGGGGGTAGGGGGCAGGTGGTCGGGGGCAAGGGGCAGGGGGTAGGGGGGAGGGGAGGGTGGAGTGGGGAAGGGGGAGGGGGAAGGGGTAGGGGTGGGTGGATGGTAGCAGGGTGGATGGCATAGGGGGAAGGGTGTAGGGGGTAGAGGGTAGGGTGTAGGGGCAGGGGGAAGGGGGTAGGTGGCATGGGGTAGTGGCATGGGGTAGGGGGAGGTATGTAGGGTAGGGGGTAGGGGTCAGGGGGTAGGGACAAGGGGCAGGGGCCGGGGTGCAGGGGTAGGAGGCCGCGGTAGGGGAGGTCTGTAGGGCAGGGGGAAAGGGGAAGGGACCAAGGGAGGTCTGCAGGGCAGGGGGTAGGGGGAGGGTGGAGGTGGGGCAGGGGGCTCGGAGCAGGGGGTAGGGGAGGTCTGCATGGCAGGGGAGAGGGTGGAGGGGGTAGGGGGCAGGGGGGTCTACAGCGTAGTGTCAGGGGGTAGGGGTGGGTGGAGGGGGCATGGGGATGGGGAAGGGTGGTGGGGGCAAGGGGTGTCTGTAGGGTAGGGGAGAGGGGGAAGGGGGAGGTCTGTAGGGCAGGGGGAAGGGGAGATGTCTGCAGGGCATGGGGAGGAGGGATGGGGTGGGTGGGGGGGCAGGGTGGAGTGGGGAGGTCTACAGGGCAGGGGGTAGGGGGTGGTCTGTAGGGGGGTCTGCATGGTAGGGGAGGGGGTAGGGGTGCAAGGGGGTGGGGCAGTGGGGCAGGGGGTGTAGTTAGTCTCTATAGATTTCTTTAATCTCAGAAAATGTTTAATAAAAATTACATAGCTAGATTCAATATGATATTTTAAATTACATTATATATATCCAAATACACCTCATTTCATCAAGACTCTATAAATAGATATTTCTTTCTTCTACATTTAGGTAAACTATAAACAATAAACAACCACTTTATTTATTCTTATTTTACTAAAAATAACATGATATCATGTTTTCAATGTAGGCACAATTCCAAGAGAGTGTATTGATCAAGAAAATGGCATCACATATTATGGTATATTGCAACATTCAATGTTCATAATTTCTTTTGTTATACAATAAATTTAATTTATTTCTAGATTTATGTTTCTGTTGTACTATATGGTTATCGATGTATCACCCAAGTCTTTTTATGCTGGGCATGGATAACAGTTTGGATCATTCATACATGAATGTATCAACTCTCTATCCCTGCAGCCACCATATCGATAATGAATATATTATTAAACCATATAGTAGCTTTTTACTGACAATTGACAAGACCATTCCCTAAAACCAAAGCTCCTCATAGATTTGACAATCGGTCCAAGAAAGAGGGGGTCTATCCAGGAAAGATGAGGGGTCTGTCCGGGGGGTGGGGGCTGTCCAGGAGGGTGGCAGGGTTTTCCAAGGTGGTGTTTAGGAGGGGGATGCAGGGTAGGTCTGAAGGTGGGGGGGAGGGGGTGCATGGGGTCTGTCTAGGAGGGAGGGGTGGGGGTGTGCAAGGGGGTGTGCAAGGGGTGTCTGCAGGGTGGAGTGCGTCAAGGGGGTGGGGGGAAAGGGGTGTAAGGGGGTCCAGTAGGGGGGTGTCCAGCAAGGGTGGTGCAAGGGGGTATAGTAGGGGAAAAGGGATGTGTAAGTGGGGCTACTGTCCAGGGGGTTCTAGTAGGGGGGCTTTTGTCCAGAGGGTTCAGCAGGGGTTTGCTGTCCAGGGGGTCCAGAGGGGGGATGTTGTCCCGAGGGGCTAGGGCTGCTGTCTAGGGGGGTCTAGCAGGGGGAAAGGGGTGTGTAAGGGGGTGCGTGCAAGGGGTGCAAGGGATATGGGGGGTGATTGTTGTCCAGGGGTGCAAGGGGGGCAAGGGATGTGCAAGGGATGTGTATGGGGGGATTCTCTTCGGGGGGTCCAACAGGGGGGGCTACTGTTTAGGGGGGTCCAGCAGGGGGGCTTCTGTCCAGGGGGGGTCCAGCAGGGGGGCAGCTATCCAGGGGGTCCAACAGGGGGGGATGTTGTCCAAGGGGGTCCAGCAGAGGGTTGGGGGTTTCTATCCAAGGTGGTCTAGCATGGGGCAAGAGGTGTGCAATGGTGTTTGCAAGGCGGTGTGTAATGGGGTGTAAGGGGTTGTGTGCAAAGGGTGAAAGGGATGTTTGTGGGGGGGGGGGGGCTGGTTTTTTTATGAAATGGGAAGGGTTTTATCAACAGTTTCAAACCGTGGCTAAAACCCTATAGCCACTATTCATTGACCATTGGCTAGTATTGGTGTGGATATAGGTTTATAGCCATTGTTCAAACTGTGGCTATAGAGCTATAGACATGGTTTGAAGCCATGGCTATAGAGCTATAGATAGGGTTTGAAACCATGGCTATAGGTTTATCCCTATAGCCACGCCAATACCATCCATAGTTCAATGGACCGTGGCTATAACCTATTGCCACAGTTTTTGGGATTATATCCACGGTTCCAAAACGTGTCTATAGCCTAATTTTCTATTGGTATATATCATATATATATCATGTATATCAAGTATATATGTATTTATAATAGACTATAGCATTTGGATAAACAAAATGAAATGCACCATTCGTGGAGACATTAAGTTGTACATAGGCATGAATGCTAATTTTATTTTTTTTATATTTAAAGGAAATAGAACTAAATGATACATAGTTATATTATAATTACAGTATAATATCTATGTTTTATACTTTAAATAATTTCATTAATTCAATCATTTATACGGTCCATGTATAGAATGAACGAGTCATATCACTTTAAGTGGGCGATAGTCCACACTTAATGATAACTATTGGGTGGAATATTATATTTTTTATAATTTTATAATATTTAATAAAATATTATATATTTTAAAATATGAATTATGTTAATTTTGAAAATATTCATATCAAGACTTTTTTAAATATCCATAAAAACTTGATTGATTCTAAATAACTTCATTAGTACAAACATAACATATAACTATCATCCAGAAAATTCAGGGATGACATCGAAATAACAATATTATATTTATTTTAAAATTTATAATATCATTTATTTGAATCATTTATTAAGGAAGTAATCACTGCATCATCATTAGGTCATAATTAAATTTATTTATTTAATCTGATTTTTTTTAAATAAAATACCATGATTTAGGAAATAATTATAGGTTTTTAATTACTATTTATAGTTGAAAAGATAACTTATATAACCCCATATAAATTTATTTTTTACCAAAAGATACATGTTTTAGTTATATTTTCTATAACATTAAATTAAAAGTAATTAAATGTCATTTCCACACACAAGTGGCTCCATGGGGTTCTAAATTCAACCCATGGATGACCATTGTTGGATATATCGCATCCAATAGGATTTTGACACATTTTAGTGTAATTTAATATAGTTATAATATTATGTTTTACCCTTACTTACCAGATTTACCCATTAACAATGGTAAATAAAATATTTAGTGAAGTTACTATTCATAATGTCTAAAAATAAATGTTGCCTATTTACAAAATTTGGACCTCTTAATTTCAAATATTGAATTCAATTTTCCAAATTCAAAACAAAAAAGTTTTAGAAATTAATTTAAAATTAATTTGCAGTGTGAAAACCAAAAAATGTGTTTTTCGGAAATAAAAACATTCAAAAGATTAACATGGGTTTATGTATAATTAAAAAGTGAAATTACTTATAATGAGAAAAATTGAATTAAATGGAAAATACATAATCTAATTAAACTTTAAAACCAATTAAAAATATAATCCTACCATATAAATAAATTATATGAGAATACAGTTTGGACTTAAAATGTAGTATTTCTCACTGTTCATTAAAAATGAACATTATCAAAAAATACCAAAAAGTTACCCAAATTAAATATTAATTTCCCTATTCTAAAGAATTAGTTTATTTTGAAAAACAGAACATATAAAAGTGAAAAAACTAGATTTAAAATGGGTTATCCATCAAAAGGAGGTAAAACATATTTTTAAAAATATTAGAGTATTTATGTTTAAATTGGATTCATTCTCATTTTAAGAATCTAAATTTTATTTGATAAATGTAAAAATATTTAAAAAACATATTTAATCATAGTATGGTTAGTTCTGTTCATTCTTTCAAATACAATAGCTAGGTGTTAACTACTATTTATAATATTATTATTATGTTATTCTTTTTTAGTATGACTCTGCCTTTTATACAACATGAGATTTCGGAGAAACTCATTGTTGTGTGTCAGGAATGTTATCTGACATAGAATCCCCTATATAGTAAAATTAATATCTTAATCATAATTAATAATATAAATTGAAATTATTATTCTATAAACACTTATGTTGTTACACAATGTGAATAGAATACACACCATGTAAAGTTTAGAGGACATATAAAAATTAAATTTTCAGTTTTTAATTTAAAATATATTGGATTTTCTGTGAATGTGATCCCCAGGAATGACATGATGTGTAAAGGGATTTTTATCCATGAAAATGTCCCAACCATAGATTTTAGCTTGTCATATGAGTGATTGTTTTTCTCATTAATCCATTGGACTCCCTTCTCTCAACCTTGAGCCCTTATTCTATGATTTTGGGTGTCTCCATTTTATCCGGCTTTATTATTTTGGTGATTGAACACTATTGTAGTTAGATTACTTCTTTTTGGGTGAGTAATCCTATATTCTTTTTCATATCCATTCATCAAGGTATCACCTTTGTGTGGTACTATTGTTTTTGTAGATCCATGGTAATGTTTATCCTTATTTCACTCTAGATCCAATGTGTGATCGTATTCTAGGGAATGTTTCATTGGTTTTCTTTGGTGCGGTTTGGGTGAATTCTTGAGGTATGTGTTGTTTCCTCTTCTCCACAGACCCACTTGTTGAATTGACTCAATTTTGATATGTTTTGATTGATTTTAGAGCCTCTTTTGTCTTTGTTGAACCCTTTATTGTTAGTGGATCCCTTATAGATATGTGTGACCCTAGGTTTTTAAGTATTTTTTCCATCTCTAGCCCGTGTTATTGAAATAAAATTATCCTATTTTTGATAAATATTTTTATTAAATGAAATGAAATTATATAACTGGTTTTTTGTGTATGTGGAACAAGGTTTTTTATATGGTTTTTCCCATGTTTTGTTAAATGAAATTTTCTTTCAAAAAATTGTGAAATTGTATTTTTAAAAAAATTTATAGCATAGTTTTATGGAAATATTTTTTAATGAACTGCACTAAAAAATAGAGAACATTTGAATAATGTAATATAATAAAAAATCCTTTTGGTAGTAATCTACATCAATGTTCACAGTTGGATATTTGGGTAATTTTTTCCGAAATGGTTGGGTAAGAAAAATCATTCCATATTTCTTATCCAAATTTTCAAGAAAATTCAATGAAAACATAAAAACTATTAATAAAAAAACTTTTGGTCTAATAAATTGGTTTTGATAGAATTTGAAATTGTCTAATATAATTATATCAGATGTAAAAAATTTGAATAATATATTTATTGATGACTTACTTTTTCAAGAATATAAATTATTTATAATATAATTTTTGTGTAATTTGGTTTTAATTTTTTTTAAATAATTATTATAATTTTCATTTCATACATATACAGATCACATTCTAGGTATGAAATAAATTTTATAATTCACATTAACGCAAGATTATGATTTTCATTTTAGTTAGTAAATAAATACTAAAAAATTCATTTCATATATCATTATATTTATTGTTATATTTGTATCAGAATTGATTTCACTCTTGATTATTGATCCTCGGATAGTTGGACATTGGTCTATGCTTCTCACTATCCCAAGGGGATATAATATGTCTAAAAAATATTAGTTATCTACCATCAGTACCATTCTTTATCTTGTTTGTATTTATATTTCAAATGAATCAAATCCTTTATATAAAATATTCATTATATACCACATACATAAAATTCATTTGGTTAAATATGGATATAATTGATTTCTATTATTGGTTTAGTAGCACAAATCATGACAATTGTAACATGTGATAATTTAATATGTTTAGAAAATATTATTATTTTTGAAAAACAAAATTCAAAGACTAAATCATGTTATCAATGGCAATATATAAGTATGACATTTTCTATAAATATATTATCTTATGCAGTCATTTTTTATATTTGTTAATTTATTATTATAGAAATAGTGATATAAATAAAACCATAGAAGTATATTTTTTGTTATTCATTCTAAAGAAAAACATAAGAAGATATTGGTCATTGTAATTGTTAGGTAATTCCAATTTTGGGTGCCCAAGTATAATATATATAATCAATGCAATGTTTGGGTTACCCAAATAGTATTAGTTTCCCATATTCAAGTTTAATATTTTTGTTACACATAGATTAGGTCTTGAAATTGATTTCCCTATACCCATCATGTGTATGAACTTATATTACCATTAAATGTATAAAATTTGATATATATAAGTGTGTGTATCTTACCATAATAGTGTGGATACTTTTTTATCAACTATATTTATGGTACTTTCCATGCATTAATTGTTGTATAAATGGGTTCTTATAGTTGTTAGGCTATAATGTGAATCAAGATATACATTGAAAGTATTCTAATATAATGTCTTATGTTCTAGAAACATCATACTGACTTGAAACAGAAGATTTGTGAAAATAATGTGATGGGGGATTAGAATCATTGAGACTTCTCCTCATGATGTTTTCAATTGGTGATCTATGGTAGTTGAGATCATGAGGATATACCTTCTAATAGAAACAACAAAGGCATCGAGTGTTAGTGTTTTAATATATCTAACAACATTTGTATTGGTCTCTGTATTGGATAATATTGTCAATGTGTTCCACTTGATTGCGTACATTGAAGCAATGAAAAAACAAAGGCAAATAATTCGTGGTGAGGTTTCCGGTGTTGGGTGTTTCATTAGTGGTATTACATTGGTTGAATGTATTTTCAAAATTTTAAGTAAATAAATGTTCTAATAATATATGAATGAATATTTTTTAATATAATAATATTCATGGATGGTATAAAATTATTAGGAATTATGAGTCGAGTTAATGACTTGGATTTATCACGTAATTCATTGAATATATATTATAGGTACATTATAAAATATAAATAATATTTATGATTCAGTAGTTCATCATAACTATTTATTTAATACATATTTAATTTCAATCAAATATATGAGGGATGGGGAACCATAACCAAGTATTTTGGACATATACTATATAAGTGTTGAGGGAAGGTTTTTCATGTAACAAATCATCAGTTAAAACTGAGAGATTCTCTATCCTCCAGAATCCTCGAGAGAGAATCACAATAACAGTGAAAATTATCCAAGAATTCCCTCTTGAATCTAACTAAGGGGATTTCTTGTTACCCTGATTTTAATATATCATGAATTTGGAAATCAGATTCACAATTTAGGATGACCAAATAAATTCCATAATTAGTGGAATTTGTCAATCAATTTTAATTAAAAAAATATATCCTATTAATAAAAGAAATTATGCTAAAAAATTGTCATGATGTATTGTAAATTTAATTTATGGAAATCTAAATGGGATTATACTTTATAAAAATCAAACAATGAAAATTAGAAAAATATAGAGTATGTTCCAGGGGGTCTTCCCCTACCGCAGTTCAGGCAAGACCCCCCCCCCCCCCCCCCCGTAGCCATTTCTCCTTCCATAACAAGCCAACAACAGCTAGCTACCACGCCTCACCTATGGACGAGGCCCCTTGACATGCATAGAAGACCCCAATAGCAGAAGACTCTTTCAAATCCATCTACCTTTGTCCAAACTTGGTTGAAAACCCTTCTTACTTGACACCTCCCATGCGAGCCCTAGCCCATCACCGACATAGACCATTATCCAACACCCTCTCCTCTTATAGGGTCTGACTGCCACTCACTACTTGATTCCTGACCACCTACACCACTACTGACTAATCCGACTACCACCACAACCACTACCTAGATCTATTCAAATTGAGGCCCCATATTAAGATCACCCCTAATAGATCCCGGTTTGTGCACTTCCATAGCCGGACACAATATCCCATGTCTTCATCCCACACTGATGCGTGGCCAACCATCGTTGTCACCTACCATGGCCAGACTGCCATCCAGTGTTGTCTGCCTCTTTTGACACTCCACATCTAACATCCATCATAGTGATTGAACCCATTAACCAACTACCATAGTCTATCCACTTATGTGATGCCCCGGGTGCTAGGTGGCCCTTCTCTCACACCCTTTGTTGGTCCTAACAGGCACCAATTCTCCTTGTTATAGGTCGAGTTGGGTCAACCCATCCCTGTATGGGTATCGGTGGGCCATCCAAGCCCCAAATTTCCCAACACGGGTTCTACCTAGCCCAATACTGGCTACAGGGTTACACGCCAAGTTGTAGTGGGCCTAGGTAGGGTTATCGGTGTTGAGGATAAATTAATGTAATAAAAATTTTATTAATTTATATATAAAATTAAATTAAAAAAAATTGGTTTGAAAATATTAATATTTTATATTAAAATAAATTAATATAACATTAGTATTTAATTAAATTCATTAATTATTTTAATTTTGGGAATTAAAATTAATTAATGATGTGATCAAATAAAATTAATTATTTGAATTTATAAAACATATTTATTGTATATAAATACCCTTATACATTAAATTTAATGAAATTTAACTATTCTCCTACACTTATTTATTATACTAATAGGTCTTGATCAATTGAAATATCTTGTGTATGTCTAGATAATTTATTTAATTATTTAGTGTGTGTGATGATTTTAATAAGAAGTTAATCTTTTTGTGGTCTATGCATGGCCTTCTTTTCATTCAATATGATTAAGGGTCTATGCATCTAATTTATCTATTGTATATTTCACCCTTAAACACCCTCGCCTGCATGAAAATATACTTTTACATTTGATTATGTTGTTGTAAGGCGTGGGCCTTGCTATGATGAGGCTGTACGCAAGACAAGGGGAAAATAAATTGGACTAGGGTTGAGTTCTGATACAAGTTTGGATGTGACTCATGTATGAAACCTATTAGGTGATGATTTATCCATTAATTTTAAAATGGAACAATCAATATTATATTCTCGAGACTAGTAAGGTAAAATTAGTTTTTTATGCATTCTTTATTATTTTAGGCATGTGCATGTTTACTATAATATCATATAAAATAATCAAAAAGAAAAAATGCATAAGGAAGAGACAAATGTTTTTTTATTAATTCATGTTCAATTGAAAGTGAAACAACATAGTAAAATATTATTTAATAGAAATAGACTAAATTATTTAAAAATTAATAAAATATCACAAAGAAATATAATTTCATTATGCCTTATCTTATTAAAAAATGAACAAAATTGGGTATTCAGGGTGCTCGTTAGACAGTTTTATGGGTGCCTCATACTACAGGGAATTTCTTATGAGGGTAATGGGTTGAATTGACTTATATTGGTAGAAATTTTATTTAATAATATAGTTTTAATTAACTTTATAGGAAAATAGTTGAGGGAATCAAGTTTATGATTATAATAATCTAGTACATTACTAAACATTTCATGTACCTATGAGTAAATTTGGTTAGTAAGTCTATAAACAACCTATAAAATCTCTATGTAGTGGGGTATCCAATACTTATAGACTATAAAGGAATGTTTCAAGGATCTATTCCACTAGAATAATCACGAGATAATGTATTCCAAATATAATTGTGAGGGTAATTATGGTTCAATAAAATATTGGGATACATTTAATAATTTGATAATTAATTATTCAATAATTTCTATAAGGTTATCAAGATAAAGTAATAAGTGCTAAAGTTTATTTTTTTGTAGGTAAAAAATGGAAGTCACTAAAACCCCAAGGACGTTATCCCTACGATCTATACTATTCAAAGAAATTAACATATCTAACTATAACTTCCAAGAGTGGTACATGCACATGAACATTGTGACACTACATGATAGGATGCTTTATGTATTAGATTCTAAACTTACTAATGAGTGTCTATATGGAGAAATAAGGGAGGTTAAAGATAAATTGAAAAATAATGTATATGTTTCCCTAAATTTACAATATATCATATTGTCTTACATGTGGAGTCAATTACATAACATTCATGAGGACGATGATTCCTAAAATATGATAACTCGTATTCAACATTTATATTAGGAGAGAAATATAAAATAATGGAATCAGATATCAAGTGAATTTTATAGGTGTAGTCTAGAACAATGGAATCAAGTAGGGCCTCCTCTACTCTAGATGATTGGGTACATTGAGATACATGAAGCCCATAAATTCATGTTGAACAAGGAATAAGAAAAACATATCATTTATTACTCATTACATCAAGATTATCGACTTTCATTATAAACTAAATCATTTATATCATGAAAAAGTCGCTCCTAGCTATTTTATATTCTTTTCTCAATGTAGATAAGGATATGAAGAATACAAATTATTCATTCATTATTGTGAACAAGATAAAGAAGGGTACGGTTGAGGCATCTAAGGATAAGTCCAAGATAAAGACACGAATGAATTATCCTTCCAAAAAATATATAGATACACAGGTTGGGAAATGATTAAAAGGTTTTCTGCATTCTATGTGGAAGGAATGGATGGTGGACAAAATTTTTCTAATATGGGATGAAGAATAAAGAAAATGACTTTACATTATTTATTTGTGTCATTTAATGTAATATTTTATTATCTACAAGTTGGGTATTGTATACAGCGTGGGGCTCAAAAATTTGTTTTCATATAAAATAACCATGTATATTTAAGAATAATTCAAAGGTTGAAGTTGATATTCTCATTGTAAATTGTGTGAATCTAGCAGCCTTAGTTGTCGTAGAATATCATTGGAATTTGTCTAGTTGTTTGGTTATCCTATTATGTAATTTTTATTATACACTATTAGTAACCAGAAACATAATATTACTACCATGTTTGGAAACCATGGGATTTTATTTCATGTATGGAAATAAATTTTGTATTTTTTATAAGGACAACATGATTTATGGTATGACTCATCATAAAAATAGTTTATATATACTTGAAATAGAAAACCTAGAAATGGAAATCAATGGAAAAAAACTATAAAAAATAACTCTTGTAACACTCACCTATAGAACATAAATTCTGTTCATGTAAATGAGAAGAGATTATAGAAGTTACATGAAGAAGGGTATTTCGACTCAATTGAGATAAAAACCTTTGATTTATGTCACACTTTTTTGCAAAGAAAAATGACCAAATAACCCATTTCGAGGAAGGGAGTAAGAGCCACTGAGTTACACAAATTGATTCATACTGACGTATGTGGTCCATTTATAATAGAGTAAAGGGTTGGGTTTCATACGTAATTACTTTGGCAGATAATTATAGTGGGTAAGGGTATATAATGATAATGTGTTATAAGTTAGATTCATTTCAGATGTTCAAGGAATACCGACATGAAGTAGAATACCAACATGGTAAGACGATTAAAGAAGTCTAATCAGATCAATGGGGAGAGTATACTAACCAAGAATTCATTGATCACATGAAGTAGTATGGGATATTATTCTATCTCACTCATCCTTATAGAGCATAGTGGTACGGTGTTAGGGAATGGAGGAACCAGACCCTACATGACATTGTTAGGTAAAATATGAGTTAATAAACTTTTATATTATCTTTTTGTTGATATTCCTTGAAATAGAAATATATACAATTAACCAAGTACCAAATAAATCTATATATGGGATTCCAGATGATGTTTTGTGTGGAATGAAAAGAAATCATTAACACTTATGTGTATAGGGATGTAACGATTTTTTCAAGAAAATACGAAGTAAAAAATTTAGCATCTAGAAGAATGAAATTCATATTTATAGGATATCTTAAAGATAAGTAATGATATTACATATAAAATCATTCACATATAAAATTATTTATTGAAATAAAATACATATTTATAAAAAATATCATATTTCATTTGGAAATAGTGGGATAATTATTTAATTCGATGAAGTTAATGTTCCAGATGCACGTGACTTGGTATGAGAACAATATAAAAAATAGATAGTGAGAGATGAATAAGATCCGGAGACACAAGTAATTCAAATTTCTAATTAATAGGTTATATAACAAGGGAATTATGGTTTTGATTATCACTAAGTTAAGTGACACATTACTCATTATGGGTGATAAACATCCAATGTACTAGAAAGAAGTAGATGGAAATGATTCTTATAAATTAAATATGCCATGCATTATGAGATTGAGTCTGTATATCAAAATCAATTTTTTGATATTGGTAGACCCTCTAATTGGTGTACACACATTGGGTGAATGTTGGTATTCCAAAATAATATAATCATGCATGATAAGTTCAATGCTTATATATCCAGACTCACAGAGAAGTGTTTCAGACAACATTAAGTCATAGAGTATGACAAAACCATCTCACCAGTAGCAATGAATATGTCCATAAGTGTATTTCTTTCAATATAATCCACCCATTATTATGGGAGTTGTAAAATATATGTATAAACATCTTTTATAAATGGGAATTTGGTTGAATATTTCTATATGACTCAACTTAAAGGGTTTGTTATGTCATAGAATTCCAATAGAGCATTTTAGTAGAAGATATGCATTTTTTTCATTCATCCAGGAATCATGATCGTGGAATGTTCATTTTGATGAGTCCATAAGAGAATTTAGATTCATCAAGAATGAAATTGATACATGTGACTATAAAGTTTTTAATGGTAATGTCATTCTTTCCTTAGTATTATATGTTGATGACATATTAGTTATGGGAAATAAGGTGAATGTCTTACAATCAAGTAATCCATAGTTAAATGAATGCTCCTCCCTGAAAAACATAAGTGAGGCAAAATAGATTCATTAGATCAATATCTATCTAAATATATCTCATATGATACATGGGATATGGTATGGTACATATATTGACAAGGTATATAGAGTTATATTATGAAACAATCAAAGAGTGGGTTATTTCCAATGTCACATCACATCAATCTATTCACAAAAAAGTGTCTGAATATATAGTAGGAAAATGAAAGAATGAGTAGAATTACATATTCCTTGGCATTGGTACATATCATGTATTCCATGTTATGTACTGGGTTTGATGTTTATTTCCCTTTAATAATAGTGGGAAGATATCAAGATATTTCTGGAGATCTATATTGGGCATCTATCAAAAGTATCCTGATGTACTTGAGGTGAAAAAATGATATGTTTTTGGTGTGTGGTGAAGAAAAAGAACTAGTATTGAGAGGATACACAAAGTATGCTTTTTAAACATGTCATGATGATATGAAATAATATTCAAGTTACATTTTTATCATCAATAGTGATGTTTTCAGCAAGAGAAGTTGTAAGAAACCTTTGGTCACTGATTCTACATCATAATCCAAGTATATAACATCTTTTGATAATGATAATGAGGAAATTTGTAAATGAAATTGTGTCATTATAATTGTAATTGTGCATAAAAGTTATGAAAATATTCTAGTTTATTTTTATATTACTACAGTAGTGATGCTTCCAAAGAATACTAGGCCACACCATAGGAAAAATAATATACTTCATATGTTTCGTCTATAGAGGGATTTTAATCAGCGAGGTGAATTCACAGTTAGAAGAGTTGTCACAAATGAAAAACATTATAAACCCTCTAAATAAAATCATATCTTAGTAGATTATTGATACTCATGTTAAATCTATCAAATTTAAACTTGTTAGTAGTTGACGCTAGTGAAATTGGGAGTGTTGAAAGTGGGTTCCCTAGAGAAAAATTGTGTATGTACCTAAACTACGATTTCATGTATATAGTTTGATATATACATGTGTTTATCTTACTATAATAGTGTCGATGCTTCTACATACACTATATTTATATAAATTTCAATGGGTAATGTGTTTTATTAGTGGGTTATAACAGTTAAATACTATAATGAAAAACTATAGATACAATGATAGTAATCATAAAGTAATGTCATAGGGTCTAGATACATCGTAATAACATGACACATATGATGTGTATCTATCATTTTCTAGTGGATCATATGCATTGAGACTTTATCTAAAGAATTTCACACTTTAGGATCTTTAGTAGTTAAGATCTTAAGGACAAACCCACACATAGGGACACCATATGTTTCATGTGCCATTGGTTGTTCCAATATATGATAAAGTATATTGGTCTCCTGACTTTATATCATTATAAATGTGTTACATTTGATCTTGTACATTGATGAAACAAAAAAACCATGATAATTTAGTCATTGAGAGGTAGGTTTTGGTTGGTGCATCATTAGTGGTATGAAATTGGTTAAATGATAAAGATCAATTTTTTGACATACGTGTTGAAGAAGTTATTTCTCGGGCCTGTTTGACTAGGATTACAGTACCTTTATAATTCCATGCACATGGTAGTCAAAGGTAATTTCGTCCAGTTCAATCAAAAAATAATAAGGAATGAGATGATAATAAATTCATTTTATGACTTGATTTCTGAGATTTCATATGACAAAGAGATTATTTTACATGGTGTGTGTTTGTAGGCTAGTTGTTATTGATATAATGATTCCATCTCTCTTTCGAGACCTTGATGGGTTTCTATAGTCTACCCAAGCTCTGTGAATAAAATTCACTTCAATTAAAATATGGGCCTAGAGGGTCACACACAAAAGTTCATTCAAGAATCATCCATATTCAAATGAATATGTATATAAAATAGGGTGGGACCCACCATGGGATCTGATTGTTGTCTATGTTTTATTGATCAATGATATGTAAATAATTTCTTTATTTTTCATGTATAGAATGATTAAAATGAACTTATTTATTAAGATTGTTTACATGTATTTTTATTAAATACAATGAATAATATTATTGAAACAAATATTATTTTAATATAACAATATTAAAAGTTAGTTTAATATTTTCATTAATTTTAAGTTTATTTAATGATTGGGGTTTATCAAGTAATATATTTAATATACATGATAAGTATGTACTAAAATATAAATAATATTCAAGACGTAGTTAGTTTGTCATAATTTTTCATTTACTACTTATTTAGTGGACACAAAATATACTGGGGACAGGGAACCATAATTGAGATTATGGACATACACCATATAAATGTTGAGAGAATCCCTTTAATATTAATATTCACTAGTCTAAATTGAGAACTTCTCCCACCTCCTAAATCCTAGAGGGATATTTGATATATCCAACCGAAGGATTGAAGAATGCATTCTTGAATTGAATGTAAGGGATTTCAATGATCGGAGAGGCATCGATGAGATCATTAGAGATCCACACTAGCACATAGAATTGTATAAAAAAAATATGTTCAGATTCAAGAAGAATGTTGGGATGATCTACTGGGTTTCAGTATCAAATCCTTTAAGCAACGTTCGCCAACAACATACAACATGCATTATGGATTGAATCGAATGAGTTAGTAATTAAGTTTTATTTTCTATGTTATGATGAAACCATAAGATATCCTTAGACAATATCGACGCTCTGATGGCTAGATATAACAATGTTTCATTACTCTAGTAAAGAATATTTTCTAAATCCTTAGAACATCAACTTTCTCTACACACCTAAGAACCAAAAATTATTATCATCATGATGCTGTGGATTTTCCGAGTAAAGAAAAATTATTTGCATTAAAATTTTAGAAGAGGTTATAAAATCATTCACATGAAATCATACTATGATTTGATCTAATATCGGATGACCATATTATGACCATCCAAAAAAATAATGGATTGAAATGGTGTTCTTTTATATTTAAAAATGTTAGATAAATTTTTTTGAATAAAATGGAATATATATATATATATGACAATGTTCTTGTATATGGTGATTTATGATGACCCAATTTTTATTCCGTCTAGAATCCGAAAATCAGATTCGTACCGACAAATGACCTAATGAATTACACCGATCATGGAATTCATCAATAAATAATAATTTTAATAAAATAATCTATTCATAAAAAATCGATTAAAGAGACATGGGGAAGAGGGAGTTTATATGTCATTTGTGTAAATATTAATGGGAAAAGACATTCTTAAAATAAAAAAAAAGAAATTTTGAAAAAGAGCAATTCCAGGGGGGCTACATCTCCAAGAGTTCACATATGACCCCATGCAGCCCTTTCTCCCTCCCTTAAAAGCCTACAGTGACCGAGCGAACATGCCCATGGCCGAACCCCCTTGTCACACCCAATCAGCTACCATATAAATAGAACACATCAATGCCACCTCCCTCTGGCCAAACTAGGAATTTTGACCTCCTCACTAGGAACATCTTTCATGGTCCCTAGTATATCACTTTCCCATATCACCGGTCAGTGCTGCCTCCTCTTGTGAGGCATGACTGTTGCCCACCATTGGAGGCTTGTCCACCAAAGCCACTGCCAATAAAACTAGTTTCCACATTCTCTTCCTGAATCCCGGATGATTGATGCCCCATAATGAGATCCCCCAATAGATTATAGTCACTGTGCCATTGTATCTAGACCCCGTTACATCTATAGTTGTCTACGCTGATGCTCGACCGACTGTCATTGTCTCCTTCTGAGGTAATACCACCAACCGACGCCGCCTAGATCCCATGATGCTCCTTGGTTAACCGTTGTCATTATGGCTAAACCCAGCCACCCAACTTTATTGTGTATTCCCTCTTTTCGATGCCCCAATAGCTCTATGACTATTATTTCATGCTATTTGTTTCTCTTAAGGGACCCGATCCACCTCCCAATATATCCGGGTGGGTCAACCTGACCCGAAATAGCTCTACATAGTCATGTCTATCCCAATATACCCCTGAATGAGGTCTTCCTAGCCCAATATAGGCCAATGTGGTTAGAGCATGTCCCAGAATGGGCTTGAGAGGAGTTTTCATGGTCTGATACAAATTAATATCATAAAAATTAATTAATTTGTTTTTATCATTAAATTATACTAAATAGATTTATGTTATGGATTGAAAATAATAATAATATAATAAGGAAAAATATTAATTTATTTTTTGTACTCAATTAAATTAATTAATAAATTTAAATTTGGAAATTAAAATAAATTTAATGATGAGACTAAATAAAATAAATTATTTGAATTTATATAATTCATTTAATTTATTTAAATAACCTCATTAATATGTTTTTGAAATTTAATTTTATCATCAGTTTAATTATTATATAGACTGGCATTGAGCAATTAAAGGAGCCTGTCTATGTCAGGATTATTTATTTCATTCTATGTTTCATGTGAGGATTTTAAAAAGTAGTTAATCTTTTTACGGTCTACGCATAATATTTTTTTCATTAAATATGTATAATGGATAGTAAGTAAAATATATATATTTTTTATTTTTCCCTACACCTCTCACATATGTGAGAGTATTCTTGCATATTTGATGATGGTCTTTCATGGAGCATGCCCTACCAATATGAGGACATACACCAAATGAGAAGAAAATACACTGGAATAGGGGTGAGCTGAGATACAAGTTAGGACATGGCATAGGTATGAAACCCCTTAGGCCACATTTGATACATTAATTTTAAAATTCACTAGTCAAATTTTGATTTTGAATACCATTTTGGTAAAATTATTTCCATTATGTATTATTTATTATTTTATGCATTACATGTTTACTATGAGATCACACAAAATAATAAATAAGAAAAAATGAATACTGATGTGACATATGTTTCTTTTATAAATTCATGTTTAGTTGTGAGAGTGACGACATAGTTATGACGTGTTTATTAGAAATGTATTAAATTCCCAAATAAATAAATAAAACCCTGAATGATATATTACGTCATAATTTCATTCATTTCTATAATTTGAACAAAACTAGTTGTTCGGGGTTCTCTTCAGCTAAGTTGGGGGTGCATTTTACTAACGTGATGTTATTTTGTGTGAAATGGGTTGACTTGAGAAATTTTTATAGAAACTTATTATCAATATATATCTTTCTATTACATTAGTGAAAAATCATTGAGGGAAATAAGGTTACGATTTCAATGAGGTGGAAATTTACTCAGTAGTTAAAAGAACCGTGAGTTAATACAATATCCAAATCTAAAACCTACCTATAAACAATTCATGCAGTATCATAACCCATGATTGAATAAAATTAGAATATGGTTCTTGGATCTCTGCCACCAGAATACTCAAATGATAGAGTATTCCTAATATAATAGTGAGTGATAACGTGGTTTGATAAAATAGTGCGATACATTCAATGAATTTATAATTAATTAATCAATGATGTTTAAAGGTTAATATAGATAAACTAATAAGTAATAAAGTTTATTTATTTTATATTAAAAATGGAAATCACCAACACTACTATAAAATTATCCCTGATATCCATTTCTCATAAACAAAATACCCTCATAGGCCATAATATGCATTTGGTGTACATGAAAATGCGCATAGTACAATGCCATGAGAGGTTGATTTAGGAACATCGGTCCTTACATCCTACTAAGCCTCTTTATGGATAAATCAAGGAATATAAAGTTGAATTGAAAAGGATTTACCATGATTCCTTTAAATTATAGGGTATCATATTGTCATATATGTTCAGCCAATTGTAGAAAATGCATGAGGACAAAGATGACTATAAGAATAACACTCATCGTTGATAGTTATATCATGATATATTTAGGAAATAAAGGTATAAGATATAAAGTACACATTATAGGAACCATCTAGAAGATATGAATCATGTAAGACCTCATGTACTGAATATGAATAGGTACATTAAGTTACTTGAAGCCCTTGGGTTCATGTTGAACTATGAACTAGTAACAGATCTTACGGTTTCCTTTTTACCACCAATCTTCTCAACATTCATTGTTATTGAAAACATAAATAACATGAAATGTCTCCCCAATATATTTTGTATTTAGTTCTACAAAAAGATAAGGATATGAAGAATGCTAATTCCACAATCCTTATGGTGAGAAAGAGGATAAAGGGAATAGTTATTTCCTCTAAGTCAATGTCTATGTTGAAGATACTGATGCAGATTCCTACCAAAATGGAAAAGATATAGAGACAGGGAAACAAGAATGAGTCTATCTAGCTTCTATGTGGCATGAAAGGCCAATGGAAGAATAATTTTAGGGTTATGAGGAATAAGTAATTAAATTCTTCTACTTCAGGTATTGTTCCAATGGAATGCAATCTTTAATTACCTATAAGTTGGGTATTTGATACCACATTTGGATCACACATTTGTATATATATACAATAACTGTGTATATTCAAGAAGATTATAAAGGGTGAAGTGGATCTCCTAGCATCAAATGATGTGTGTCTAGAATCCTTGGCACTTAGTGATTATCATCTGACATTTCATAGTGGTTTTTTATGTTATTTAGTAATTGTTATTATACAAATTTTTTGATAATATACATAATATCAATTTCATGTCTTTATATAATGGAATTTTATTTCCAGTATTAAAATAATTGTTGTAACTTTTAAAAGGATATCATGTGTTATTGTAGGTTTCATCATAAAAATCGTTTATGTATACATGATTTTGAAGACCCGGTAATGAAAATCAATAAAAAACCTAATGAACATGAATCATATAAAACTCACACATGGAACTTCTAGATTAGTAATTTAAATGATATGTGATTATAGAAATTACATAATGCAGTTTATTTAGACTCTGCTGGGTTAAAACACCTTAGTATATGACACACATGGTGAGAAGGTGAAATGACAATATCACCCTTTTTTGGGAAGGGATTAAGAGCCACTAAATTATTATAATTAATTTAAAAAATCATATGGGGTCTATTTATAGTAGAGTAAATAGTGGGTTTTCATACTTTAGTAGTTTTATTATGACTATATCTTGTATAGGTACATCTACTTAATGAGGTATAAGTCAGATTACATTCATATGTTTAAGGAATACCAATATGATGTAGTAAACCATCTTGGTTTAAAGATTAATGCACTCTGTTTAGACTAAGGGGGAGTGTATCTTATAAAATATTTCATTGATCACTTGATGGTGTGTGGGATAGTATTGAAACTAACTCCATATAAAACACAGTGGAATAGTGTTAGTGTAAGGATGAATGAAACCTTTCATGGCATGGACATATCACTTAAATTTTTGGAAACTCTTTCATTAACCTTTTTCTGATACACCTTACAGATAGTGGCATATACCCTTAATCGAGTACCAACTAAAGCTACATATTGTATTTCATATGAGTTATGGTTTTCCAAGAATCCTAATTTGTCACACTTATATGTATGGGGATGTAATGATTCTATCAAGGCTATAAAAAGTGACAAATTAGAATCTAGAATCATGATGTGCATCTTTATAGGTAATCCAAAAAGAAAACAAATTATATTATATATATAACCCTTCCGATAGAAATTTAATTGTAGAAAGTAGAGCCACATTTCTAGAAGGTAAAGATATTTCCATTTAACATTGTGGGTGAAATATGTAATTCAAGGAAGGTAGTGCATAGTATGTATTGTATTTGGTATGGAAAAAATCAACATAGAAGATAGTGGTAGATGAAGAAGTTCTCGAGACCCAATTATTATGTAGGTCTACTCGAGAGGACAGTGAATCTGAGCATTTTGTTTTTCTTTGCACTGAGTATATTGAAAAATTACTACTTAAATATGATGAAACTCTAACCTATATGCAAGCAGTAGATGGAAAGGATAATGCTAAATGGTAAGAATCCATGCATTCTAAGATGATGTCCTTATATCAAAATCATGTTTAGATTTTGGTAGACCCTCCAGCTGATGTAAAACCCATTATATGAAAATGGTTATTCAGGGAAAATATTTTCAAGGATGGAATGTTTAATAACTATTAACAAATACAAGTATATAATGTTTTTATAAAATGCTAAGGCATCGAATAAGATGAAACATTTTCATCAGAATCAAGGTTGAAGTCCATCAGAGTATTTCTTACAATATAGTCCATATATGATTATGAGATTTCTAAAATGGACGTCAAAATGTATTTTATAAGTGATAAGTTGGTTTAAGACATCAATATGGATCAACATAAAGGGTTAGTTATTTCAAATAATTCCAAAAATGTGTGGGGGATGCAGATGTCCATTTATAGGATGAAAGAGGTATTACAATAATAGGAAATCTTTTTTAATGAGTTAATAAGAGAATTTGGTTTTATTAATAACAAAATTCGGACATGTGTCTATAATATTTTTAATGCGAATTGCCTCATTTTCATAGTATTATATATTTATAACAGATTAATTATGTGAACCAAAGTGAAAATATTGTAGCCAATTTAGACTAGGTAAATTGAATGATTCTTCATAAAAGAAATAGGTGAATAACCCTACATTCAAGGGATCATGATCTATCAAGATAGATCTCATAGGCTACTTGGGAATAGTAAAAGTACCTATATTGGTAGTGTACAAAAAAATTAATGTATATAATAATCCAAGAGAGGGTTGTTTCCAATGTCACGTGGTATCAATATCTCTAAGAAAAGGTGTCCAAAAACATTTGAGGAGATTGAATGAATGAGATAATATCGTAGTCCCTAGCAGTGGTATATACCATGTACGAAATGATATTTAATAGAATATTCAATGGTTTCTATGGACATTCTTAAAAGTCGGTCCAGGAATGTCCCATGGGTGATGTTTCCTTCTTGGATTGAATGTCTACAACTCCTTGGTGGTCTCACTCTTTAAGTGACACATGTTTACAGGGATGCAAATTGGGTTGTTGATGCTTTTTCAATGAAATCCATTGTTGATTCATGTTCATAGTTGTATTTCTTGGTCCTATAATGTTGTTCATGTTTTGTTGAGGCGGATGCACGTGTCACTTGTTTTACTAGGTTAGGTAAATCTCCATTGGTATGTTTTAATTTTGTCTTTTACTTTTTTTAATAATGCTTGGTAAGAGTGGGTCTAACTACTCTTGGGAATTTTTCCTTAATGATATTTAATAGCTTTTATGTTTCTTTTACTTTATGAATTTTGGGAAGATATAAAATTAATATAAGAGAAATGTATTCGGAATCTTTCAAAACTAACCTCAAGTACTTGAGGAATACAAAATATATGTTCCTATTTTATGGAGGAGGTGAGTTGATTAGCAACTGAAAGTGGATAATATTCATTGTTAATATCTTAATATATATGTGTTCCAAAGACCAGAAACATAATTTTTAGTGCATTATAGAAATTGAACTTCATTTCCCTTCTTATGTGCAATTTACGTTTAAAATGAAAATTTGGGGCCAATCAATCATCTATTTGTGGAGAACGTTATATTCATTTTTAGAATTTAGTATTTTGGGATATCATTGAACACTTTGTTTGGAATATTTTATTAATTATAATTAATGGATGAATCCCAAGAGAAGATGGATATTTTTCAGCATGAATGAAGAAATTTTCTAGAGAAATCATAATGGGCCTAAGGCCCATCAAACCAAATTGGGGCCCATGAACCCAGCCTAATGAAGATAAAATTTTTATTCAAGAAATATAATAATATCGGGATCATTTTATTCAACTGTGGCCGAAGATAATTCTGAAGTTTTCATGATGATAATGGGATCTAAAGTTGAGATTTAAATGGTGGGCCTGATATGAATGCACATAAAGTCCTCCCACCATTTCCATCATAACATCCAAACGGCTGCAAAAAATGACCCAAAAATTTTACACCTAATATAGGACAGATGTAAGTTCAAATTTCTCTTCTACAACCCATATGGATTTTACCTCCTTTAGTTATAAATTTCCACATCAAAATGGGGGATGAATCTGGATGAAATTTGTGGACAACTTTGAAACGTCGAAATTCCCTTGATTTTCTCATGCTCTTCTGTCTCTCCCAGTTAATGGGGATAGAATTTATTGTTTTTTGGTGTCTATATGGATCCTAATATGACTATATAAGGAGATAGTGGTGAAGGTAATTATCATCTAATATTTTCCATTCAATCGATGTTTTTATTTCTTTCATTTGTATTGTCATGCTTTCATTTTGTAATCGCTTTGTCAAATCTTCCTATGTAAGTTTTTTGTTCACATTCATTTAATAAATAAAATATCATCAACATATTATTCTTAATTTATTATTTCTTTTTCCATATCATGATGATACTTTTGCCTTAGGGAGTGAGGTTATTCACAAAATCTTTTGTGAAACTCTTCACACAATGGTGGAGTGATTGTTTATTTTTCTTCTTCTCCAATTATACCATCATAAGCCTACTACCCACTTTAATTGATAGAATAACATCAATGGAGGGCTAATACTATAATGGTTTGATCCAGCGAAGTAACAAGGGGATGAATTGGATGTTATTTCGTTATTTATTAATTCTTTAACAATTCTATTTTTGAGATTTTAATTCAATGATGTACGTTCTCCATTAAACTAAACAATTTTAAGGATACACATCTCGAGTGTTAAAAAAATCCTCTACCTTGGATTTCTAATCAATATGATCCTTCAAATTTATAGGTTATTAGCCTTAGGATAGTGAAAACACAAAATTGGTGAGTGATTTTGGATGTTTGTATTTCGTTAAAGGAAATACTCAAATTTAAGGCATTGAAATAATTTAAAAATAAATTCATCTGATCCACCCCGTGTGATTACCAGGGATCAACTAATTATTTTAAAATGAATTCACTTAAGTCACTAAAATATCAAATAATCTAGATAGATGATTGATTGGGCCCAAATTTTCATTATAAACGTGAATTGCACTTAAGATGAGAAATGATGTTCAATTTCTATAATGCACTAAAAATGATGTTTATGGACTTTGGAACACATAAATAGTAAGATATTAATAATTAATATTATCCACATTCAGTAGCTAATCATGAGGAGTTAGTAGTGAGGGGATATTCTGACGCATGTTTCTAGAATGATCATGATAATCTGAAATTATAGTTAGCCAACGTCATTTTCTATACTAGTGGTGGAGTGAGATAGGGAAGATCAATGAAACTTTTGGTCGCTAATTATATAGAATATTGTGAGTATATAGCTACTTATGATGTAGCTAAGGAAGAAATATAGATATGAAAATTTTTCCTAGACAATGGTGTTGTGCCTAGAAGTGTAGAAAATGTTTGAAACATTGTGATTGTACTGCCATAGTGGTTCTCTCCAAGGATCCCAGAGTTACACTAGAGGATAAATAATTTACATAAAAAGTTTAATCTCTTGATATATTTAACTTAGAGAGATGATGTAACACCCTGAGATTTTATGAGAAATATTATTTTTATTTACTTTTATGTCTTGTGTGGTACGCTACACCAAGATTGTCTTGCACTATACGCAACACCGTATTATCTTACAGTATACACAAACTCTATTCTAGGCTTGTGTTTCATGCCAGAGAAACCTTCTTCAAAAGCATGTGTTGTACGCAATACTGAGTTTCACTAAACGAGATATTATTATAATATTATTATGAACTAGCCGTTATGAATAGTAATACGCACTTTTTGAAATTTTATAAATTCTATCCTTCAAAATGGACATCATTTTTGGATTCGTAATATCGAAATTGGCCTGGGGTGAATTTTTTGTATTTTTCTGAAAACTTTCAATTTTTGATGAATAGTGAAAACACTGTGTTACTATTAAAAAACCGAATTTTTATTTAAATAATAATTTAATAAAATTTATTTTAGGTCAAAATGGATACATAATACATATATAAGTTCAATGTAATCCATTTTAGTAATTTTATAATAATATAGATACATAAAAAAATTTATTGAACTTTTTACCGTCTTTTACCCACCTCTTAGGACCATTTGAAATTGTACATAAAACATAATTTTACCGCTTATGTGAGCTGAATTTCGAAAATCTGAGAGACACAGTTAATATCAAGGAGTAAAATGTGGTTCAATAAGATAATAATAATTTTTGGTGAATAGTAACTTTTTACTTTTATTTACCACAGTTAAAAGTAAATAGGGTAATTAAGAGTAAAAATGATATTATTATTACCCTAACACATGTACTAATTCTATTGGATAAGTTTAATTCGACCAAAGACAACGTTAGGAAAAATATATTACCCTATAGGCCCACTTGGATTAGATTAGGACAGTTATTATTATTTTATTTAAAGAAGAGTTAAAAGAGTTAAAATCAATGTTTAATAACTAAAACATTTTTAATGTAGGGTTATACATAAGATAAATTAGACTATAAATATTCATTAGAAAGATGCAATTATTTCATACATAATGGTATTTTATTTATAATTTTTAGACATTAAATAAGTTAATTTATTTATGACACAATTATGATGCACTAATTACCTTATTAATGAAATATTAACATAATTGATGTTATAAATACACAAATAAAGGTAATTTGAGACTTTTTATGACTTAAACTAATTTTATAGGTTAATATTACATGTTAGTATTGATTTAATCAACTTTTTTCTCACTAATAATGCTGTTATGATTTTCCAAAAATCAATTACCAAATACTGTCAAAATAGACATAAAATAGTTTTTAAAACAAATATTTTATTATTAATTGTTATTATATTCCCAACAATATAAGTTCCGGGGAAATGACTTAGACAAACTTATATATATTAATAATTAACCACTTGGGGTTATTTTGTCTTGTTATAGTAAATTTATTTACCATATAGTGTAAGAAAACAAGAAGACACGGTAAAAGTTAAATTATTTAACTTAGAGTTAAATCTAAATGATAAGGTTAAAATAGTAACCTAAACTTGTCTAAAACATATTGGATGAGATTTTTTCGACCCATCCCCAATTTAGCTTCTAAATAAGTCACTTTGGATCAATTATAAACTGAATATTACTTTATTATAAAATAATATTTTATGTTTTTCCAAAAGTGCCCCTCTCCTCCTTTATAAAAGGGCACCTCCTCCCTCTTCACTTCACACACTTTTGAGCATTAAAGCTTGGCCAAATCCTATCAATTTCCCTTCTCAACTTTCCTAGAAAAAATATATAGGTTATGGTCTCCTCAAAAGACCAACTCTAGTGCCATAAGAGGAAGCTTAAAAGAGGTGCGTCGAAGAAGAGGTAATCTCTTCTACCGATTCTTTCAAGTTTCTTTCTTCTTCAACTTTTTCTTATTTAGCTGTTTCATTATAAAGTAATAACATAAGTATCACTAATATACTGATATGTTATTATTAATATGAAACAACCCCATTTCACCTTCTATCCATCCTATGGAAAATGATATCACCGTGCATGCGTATGTACAAAATATTGTCCCCACGCCATGGTGTAATGTGTTTTCCACCACCACCTCACAGGGATGGGTATAATGGTGTAAAGAATAACTATGTATGGTTATTATAACATCATAATGATTCTGAGATATTATATCATCGAATCCAATTCCATTCAATAATTATGGGAATGATATCATTGCTCGTACGTAGGTAAGGATTACCGTCTCCACGATGCGATGAGATTCATTCTCCATGTTAACCATTCAAGAATGATTATAAAGTATATATAAAGAATAATAATTAAATATATGAAATAATTAATATAATGTATATATATATATATATATATATATATATATTTCATCTACTTACTTCCATTCAAGTCAGTAATGAAAGGAAAACAACGTTCATGCGCACATACGGCCTACCGTCTCCATGAACAGTGTATATCATTTCATTCATCTATCTATTATATATATATATATACTGAATATATATGATATATAAATCATGATTTACATTCTGGAAGTAATTAAATAATGATATAAGTAATAATAATATCAAAAACAACAAGTCCGAACACGTAGATAAATAAAATGATTTTACCCAAAACGCTGCTTCAACATTGAATTTACAAAAGAATGGGTAATATAAAGTTATAAGTAAATCATATATGATATCATAAAAATGAATATGATTCTATAATAATTAAATGACATTTTTTAAATCATTATACAGGAGGTTTAGATACATATGAAGCATATCAGACCTAAGGTAAGGGATAACTTTTCCAATATCATTTTTATCCGAGATTGTTTATTCGTAAGTATTTACTGGGGTTATATTTATCATCCATGTCCTTGTTTTCTAAAAAAGTTTTCATGTATTTTTAAAGTCCATTTTATCTATTTTTGACTTTTACTACATGTAATGTAAGGAATCTTTCTTTTGTATAACATATGAGGTACATTTTTACTTTTTCGGAAAAAGTATGAGAATATCTTTTTTAACTTATATGGCATGAACAGATTTTTATGGTTTCATAATGACTTTTCATAATAAAGCTTACTCTACAAGATTTCATGATCATTTTCAATAAAATCCTTTTCATTTATAATTGTGTGGCATTTTGTGGAAAGAAAATGATTTTGAAGAAGAAAGGATATTTTCCTCAAGAATTCATTTCAAGTCTTTTATTAAAACTTTTTTCCATATAAGATGTCATTATTTATAATGTTTATGTTTCAAGTATAATGTCTCTATGATTTCAATGGTTTAACTTTTCTTATGATGAAATGATATCCATTTTTTTATATGGATTATGTTATGATGGGATGATGTCTATGAAACTCATTTTATTCTATGGGTTATGATGAATGATTTATGTTTTTATTGTGGCACACGTAAGAATGATTTCATTATGAGATGGGTGGGACCTCTATCCACCTCCAATGCATTGGTTAAAGAATTATATATCATGAGACTGACATAACTGAAACGGAAATTTAATCTGGTTCAGTGATACAGGACTGGAACGAGGAGTAAACTCGATTCAGAAAGGGACTTTGTCCACTAAGATGGTCTTGGCAGCAATGCCTTGGCTACTATGAAAATCATAACCTGTGCTTAATGGTTGACACAATTACATGTTTTATTTCAATGGTATTTTATCATGATAAATGTTTCTTTATGATATATTCCTTACATACTGCCATGTTTTATGTCATTTCTCATGATTTTGCTGTTTAAACATTATGTTCATGTTTTATTTAAGTTAAAATGTATATGATTTGTTCTATTTTCTCTATGCCTACCCTTACTGAGCATTTGAGCTCACCCTTTATATGTTTTCTTTTCCATAGGATTTAAATAAAGGTTTTAGGTAAGAAACCCAAATGGGAAGATCTTTATGGGAGATGTTGAAGATCTTTCACCAAGATTAGAATATTATATTCTGAGTTTCCAAAGCACTAAACTATTACGGTCCTTGTGTGTCTGTTTCTTTTATGTATTATGTTTTCCGCAAAAGTACTGTAATGTCCATGTATGTCAAGATTTGGATCTCTACAGTTGGTATTAGAGGAAATGTTTATTAAAACTTTGGAAACTAGGATGTGAGAACTTTAGTGAGATCCGTGGAGATATTTCTAAGGTATGTCTAGGGATGTCCCTAAGGTTAAGTACAAGTATGGGTTATTTTCCTAGAGTTATGGTAATGATCTTATAATTAATCCTAAGATGTAATATATTGAATGTACTCCCCCTTTATTATGTTGTTTTCCTAACATGTTTTTTTCCTCTTACACTATTATTTTTGGGTTTTAGATGATGTCTGGTACCCGAAGGAACCGTGTTGATCAATGTAATGGGAAATGCAATGATTTTCATCCTGAACAAACCAATGTTATGGGAGATGGAGTGAAAAATCACATTGCTATACTTACACAAGCTATGAATCATTCTGGACATCTGAATGGCCAGAGAAGGGAACAATAATCTATTGAGTCTTTCATGAGGCAACGTCCACCTTCTTTCAGTGGGTCTTCTGATCCACTTGTTACTAAACCATGGATCGGTACCATTGAAAATATATTTTCCATACCTCAATGTTCGGAACATGAAAAATTCATTCTAGCTATTTACTGTTTAGAAGGTGAAGCAGACCAGTGGTGGACTCTAAATAGAATACAAAGCCACATGGTGAAATTGAATCCATGGAATGGGACGAGTTCAAGAACTTATTTTTCAAAAAGTACTTCCCTCGTATTCTTAGAACAATGATGGAAAAGGAGTTCCTTGAGCGTAAAAAAAAGGATGATGAATCTGTTGGTATATACGAGGAAAATTTTACAAGGCTTGCAAGGTATGCCTCTGGATTTATCATTCAACCTGAAAGTAAGGTTGATCGATTCATCAGTGGATTAAAATCAAGTCTTCAAAGGGAATTAGCTATAAGATATTTCAGTAGCTATGATGAAATTGTGCATTGTGCTATCAAGTTAGAAATAGAAGTTGGTGTTAGTTATCCATATCATGGTTTTGAAAAGAAATTAAAGATGGAGTTCAAGGAAAAATCTCAAAATAATGGTCAAAGGAAGATGAATGTTTCTTTATTCTCAATGTGTGGAAGGAATAATGGTGGATATTCTCTTAAAGGGACTAGAAACTATTTTATGTGTGGAAAATAAGGTCATCGAGCAGCTCAGTTTCGATGTAATGGAAAAATGTAGCTAATGATGCGAATAGAGAAAATACTATAAATAACGCACCACCAACACTTCAATGCTACAAGTGCAAGGAAATGGGGCAATATACTAATCAATTCCCTAATCTAAGGGTTAATTATGATCAACCTAAACAACCTCCTAAGGCAGAGGAAAAAGGGAAGTCACATGCGATCACTATTGGCGATGTTGAATATGACAAAAATGTGGTGGAATGATAAAGTGTTTATGTAATGGGATTCCAAAATAATGTTATAGTATAGTGGAATATTTGAATATTTATATATTGGTCTATTATGGTTTTTAATAATTTTAAGGTACTAGTAACCATGAAAAGTGATTGAAATATTTTTTGAAAACAGATGATATGCGCATAATGAATGGATAAGGAGAAAATAATATGTTTGATATTATTCATGATCTCATGACCAGTATAAGGACAAAGTGATATCATGGTTTGAGTATACAGAATTTTGGGATTTTGGTATGTGGAAAGAGTTGACTTTTGACATCATTCATGTTTTCACTAAGGTTATATGGTAACACATATTTCATGAAAATAAATGATTAAGGAATTCACATATTTGGAATGTGAACAACAAGATATATATATATCTTATGATATACGGGTGATAAATGATTGTATTCAATGCTTGGTAGATGACCTTTCTAGTAATCGTTTTATTTATACTATTAGATTGGACAAAAGTATTTGGGATAAACCAAAAGATTTGAATAGATTAAGTTAGACATCAGATATTATTGTTTACGGCTAGAACTTTTTTTATGTTATAATAGTATAGTTTTAGGAAAAGAACAACCCATAGGACGAGCGACAACCTATCGCATCAGACAAGGATGTGGGAATCGAACACACAACCAAAGTGTGACATGCCTTTATCACCTACCACTGGCCTATAGGAAGTCCCTAGTTTGTAGAAACTAGTATTATTTTATTAAGAGCTATGATAGATGAAGTATAAGTATATTTTAGCAACCATATTTGATTAATCTCAGCATAAATGGACTTATGTATATTTAATAAATTGTGCTAAAATTTTTGTGATAGAAACAGATGGAATGACCTATCATTCTATCGCATAATCTGCTAACACTTCACGAATGGCAAATTCAATCTCATTTCATTAAGAGATGAAGTGGAAATTGTTCAAGGCACGAACAATGATGGGATTGTACCAAAATCAAGTAAGTATTTCTTTTAATTCAACAAATTCTTCAACATTAGTGAAATGATCTTGAGAACTAAAAACATTGTCCTAGTACCCTCATACCCGATTAATTAGATGGTACCTTAAATCATCACAAATTTATGGCTTTGTGATTGATGGATTTTTCAGAGCCAAGTTCTCTACCACTCTCCAACAGAACTTGATGGTTAGATTTCTCTTCCATATCCACATTTTCACCTATTTTGTACTATGAGGAAACCCAATGTTGAGTTACATTGGGTGACCGTTATGATTCTGAATTCCCTTTTTAAAATGAAGTTTTAGTATTCCCTTTTATGATGTGGGATTCTATGAAAGAAAATTTCAAGTAGTAAATGAATTATAACCCCAACGAATTTCGAGGGAGAAATTCATTTTAAGGGGGGTAGAATGTAACACCCCGAGATTTTATGAGAAATATTATTTTTAATTACATTAATGTCTTGTGTGGTATGCTACACCAATATTAGCTTACGCTATACGCAACACCATATTAGCATACAGTATACACAAACACTATTCTAGGCTTGTGTTACATGCCATAGAAACCTCCCTCAATAGCGTGTGTTGTACGCAATACTGAGTTTCACTAAACGAGATATTATTATAATATTATTATAATATTATTATGAAAGAGCCGTTATGAATAGTAATACCCACTTTTTGAAATTTTATAAATTTTATCATTAAAAATGGACTTCATTTATGGATTCGGAATATCAAAATTAGACTAGGGTGAATTTTTTGGTATTTTTCTGAAAACATTCAATTTTTTATGAATAGTGAAAATAGTGGGTTACTATTTAAAAACCAAATTTTTATTTAAATAATCATTTATTTAAGTTTATTTTATATAAAAATAGATAAATAATACTTATATAAGTTTAATTTAATCCATTGGAGTAATTTTATAATAATATAGATACATAAAATTTTTATCAAACTTTTTACCATCTTTTACCCACCTCCTAGGATCATTTTCAATTGAACATAAAAATTAATTTTACCACTTTTGTGAGATGAATTTCGAAAATTCCTATGACATGGTTAATATCAACCAGTAAAATGTGGTTCAATGTGATAAAAATAATATTGGGTGAATAGTATCTTTTTACTTTTATTTACCACGGTTAAAAGTAAATAGGGTAATTAATGGTAAAACTAATATTATTATCACCCTAACACATGTCATAATTCTATTGGATAAGTGTAATTCTACCAAGAAAAACCTTATGAATAAAGTATTACGCTTTAGGTCCAAATGGATTAGATTAGGACACTTATTATTATTTTATTAAAAGAAGAGTTAAAAGAGTTAAAATCAATGTTTAATAACTAAAACATTTTTAATATAGGGTTATACATAAGATATATTCGATTATAAATATTCATTAGAAATATAAAAATATTTCCTACATAATGTTATTTTATTTATAATTTTTAGACATTAAATAATTTAATATATTTATGACACAATGATGATGTAGTAATTACCTTATTAATGAAATATTAACCTAATTGATGTTATAAATACACAAATAAATGTAATTTGAGGCATTTTATGAATTAAACTAATTTTATTAGTTAATATGACATGTTAGTATTGATTTAATTATTTTTTTCAGAACTAATCTTGCAGTTATGATTTTCCCAAAAATGAATTACCAAATAGTGTCAAAATTGACGTAAAATAGTTTTTAAAACAAATATTATATTATTAACTGTTATTATATTTCTTAAAATCTAAGGTTAATCCAAATGACTTAGATAAGGTAGTATATATTAATAATTAACCACTTTGGGTTCTTTTATCTTGCTATAGTAAATTTATTAACCATATAGTGTAAGAAAACAAGAAGACACGGTAAAAGTTAAATTATTTAACTTAGAGTTAAATCTAAATGATAAGGTTAAAATAGAAACCTAAACTTGTCTAAAAACTATTGGTTGTGATTATTTCAACCCATCCCCACTTTATCTTCGAAATAAGTCATGTTGGATCCATTATAAATAGAATATTACTTTATTATAAAATAATATTTTATGTTTTTCCTAAAGTGACCCTCTCCTCCCTTATAAAAGGGCACATACTCCCTCTTCTCTTCACACGATTTTGAGCCTTAAAACTTGGCCAACCCCTGACCATTTCCCTTCTCAACATTCCTAGAAATATTATAGAGGTTCTGGTCTCCTCAGAAGACCAAATCTAGTGCCTTAAGAGGAAGCTTAAAAGAGGTGTGTCGAAGAAGAGGTAATCTCTTCTACAGATTCTTTCAAGTTTCTTTCTTCTTCAACTTATTCTTATTTAGTTGTTTCATTATAAAGTAATAATATCAGTATCAATAATATATAGAATATCATATCCACACCGTGGTGTAATCTGTTTTCCACCACCACCTTACATGTATGGGTATAATGGTGTAAATAATAAATATATATGGTTATTATAACATCATACATATTCTAATATATTATTACATCCACTCCAATTACATTCAGTAATTATGGGAATGATATCATCGCTCATGCGTACATACGGACTACTGTCTCCATGACGCGATGAGATTCATTCTCCATGCTAACCATTCAAGAATGATTATATAGTATATATAATGAATAATAATGAAATATATGACATAATGAAGATACTTGATATATATATATATCATCTACTTAATTCCATTCAAGTCAATAAGGAAAAGAAAACCACGTTCATGCGTACGTACGGCCTACCGTCTCCATGAACGGTGTATTTCATTTCATTCATCTATATAATATATATATATATATAATGAATATATATGATATATAAATCATGATTTACATTCTGGAATTAATTAAATCATGATATAAGTAATAATAATATCAAGAACAACAAGTCCAAACATGTACGTTAAATAAAACGATTTTACCCAAAACGCTGCTTTGACATGGAATTTACAAAATAACGGGTAATATAAAGTCATAAGTGAATCATATATGATATCATAACAATGAATATGATTCTATAATAAGTAAATGACATTATTTAAATCATTATAAATGAGGTTTAGATATGTACGAAGCATTTCAGACCTAAGGTAAGGGATAAATTTTCCAATCTAATTTTTATCCGAGATTTTTTATTTGTAAGTATTTACTGGGGTTATATTTATCATCCATGTCCCTGTTTTCTAAAACAAATTTCATGTATTTTTAAATTCCTTTTTACCCATTTTTATTTTTACTACATGGTATGTAATGAATCTTTCTTTTGTTTACCATATGAGGTGCTTTTTGACTTTTCTGGCAAAAGTACAAGAATTTTTTTTAACTTATACGTCATGAACAGATTTTTATGGTTTCATAACACCTTTTAATCATAAAGCTTACTATATAAGATTTCATGGTCATTTTCAATAAAATCATTTTCTTTTAAAATTGTGTGGCATTTTTTGGAAAGAAAATGATTTTTAAGAAGAAAAGATATTTTCCTCAAGAATTCATTTCAAGTCTTTTATCAAAAATATTTTCTATATAAGATGACATTATTTAGCATATTTATGTTTCAAGTGTAATGTCTTTATGATTTACATGGTTTTAATTTTCTTATGATGAAATGATATCCATTTGTTTTATATGGATTATGTTATGATGGGATGATGTCTATGAAACCCATTTTATTCTTGGGGTTATGATGAATGATTTATGTTTTTGTTGTGGAACATGTAGGATTTATTTCATTATGATATTGGTGGGACCTATATATCCCTACAATGCATTGGGTAAAGATTTATATCTCCTGAGATAGACGTGGCAGGAACTTAAAGTTAATCTGGTTCAGTGATACAGGACTGGAACGAGGAGTGAACTCGATTCATAAAGGGACTTTGTCCACTAAGACAGTATTGGCAGCAATGCCTTGGATACTATGAAAGTTATAACATGTGGATAATGGTTTCCATAATTACATGTTTTATTTCCATGCTATTTTATCATGATTAATGTTTCTTTATGATCTATGCCTTACATACTGCCATGTTTTATGTCATTGGTCAATATTTTGATGTTTAAAAATTATGTTCATGTTTTATTTAAGTTTAAATGTATATGATTTGTTCTATTTTCTCCTTGTCTACCCTTACTGAGCATTTGAGCTCACCCTTTATATTTTATCTTTTCCCCAGGATTTAAAGAATGGTTTTAGGTAAGACAATTAAATGGGAAGATCATTATGGGAGATGTCGAAGATCGTTCACCAAGATTAGAAGATTATATTCTGAGTTTCCAAAGGCACTAAACTATTACTGTTCTTCTGTGTATGTTTTTGTTATGTATTAGGTATTCCGAAAAAGTAATTTAATGTCCGTGTACGTCAATCTTTGGGTCTCTACAGATGAGGTCACCGTTTGGAGAGTATCTATAAAAGGAAAAGTGGTAGTCCCCCTAACTAAATCCATATTATAGAATAATCTTGATTCTCAATTGATTGATAGTGGTTTGAGACTTATTAGTAGTTGGCTTTATTTTATGTGGGTGTGTTGAGGGTGGTTTCGCTAGACCCAACTTATATATGTACTTAAATTACCATTACATGTATGCAATTTGATTTATACATTTTTTTCTTACTAAAATATGGTTGATAAGCTTATGTCCACTATTTTTATGGTAATGTCACATGATTAAATGTTGTATCAAATGGTTATAGAAGTTCCTAGGATATAACAATAACATAGATATAGTATGATAGTAATATTAAAACAACTTCTTATGGTCTGGATACATCATACTGAATGGAGACAAATGACTTGTGACTATCAGGTGCTAGGTGTTCATTATCATCGAAAATTATTCTTATGAAGTTCTCACTTGGTAGTCTATAGTAGTTGAAATCATAAGGACAGAATATCTAATATGATCATAGTTTGAGTTGGTTGTCATTGGTTGTTCCTATCTATGGACATATGTATTTTTATCCTAACATGATATCATTATCAATTTGTGCCATTTGATAAAGTACATCAATGAAAGGAAAAAACCTTGACAAAAAGTTGTGTCAAGGTAGACAGTGTTGGGTGTGTCATTGGTGATATGACATTGGTTGAATGATCTAGATAGAATTATTCTCTTTTGAGTTGAGGAAGTGATATCTCAGTCTCGGTTGATCAGGATGATGATACCTTAATAAATCCTTGGACATTAGATTTGAATGTATTTTGGTCCAGTTACATAAACATGTAATAAAGAATTAAATGATGATGAAACAAGGGTGAATTAGTCATTATGAGATGCCATATGACAAGGAGATTTTATTACATATTGCGTGGTTTTAGGTTGGTTGACATTTTTATTACTATTCCTTATCTCTTTATGTGTCTTGATGTGTTGCTAGACTCCCCTCTATGTCTGTGAATTCTATTCACTACTTTTGAGATAAGGACCTTGAGGGTCACACACAATAGTACATTCATGAATCTTCCCTATTTGGGTGAATATGTACACATGACATGGTGGGCCCCACCACAGGGTCTGAGTGTTTTCCATGTTTTATAAATCAGTGAAAAAAATGTAAATTCATTTTCATTAGAGTATAAAATAATTGAGATGAATTTATGTTTTAAAAGAATTTATATGTGTTTAATTAAACAAAAAAAATACATGAATGAATATTATTTTAATATAATAATATTCAATATTTTTTAATAATGTCAGGAATTATGCATCGAGTTATGGACTCAGGTTTATCACATAATATACATAATATATATTAAATGACTGGGAAAAAATATAAATAACATTTATGATGAAATTCTTTCATCATAATTGATTTTATTAGTTTTTTAGTGGTTGATAAATGTACCAGAGTCAGGGAACCCTAACTGGATATTTTAGTAATCCACAATATAATTATTGAGAGAAGATATTTTTTATGACAATTCATATATAAAAATTTAGATCTTTTATCTCCGCTCAAATCCAACAAAAAT
Organism: Viscum album; assembly: GCA_963277665.1. Taxonomy (NCBI): domain Eukaryota; kingdom Viridiplantae; phylum Streptophyta; class Magnoliopsida; order Santalales; family Viscaceae; genus Viscum; species Viscum album. Next base: position 1,393,211,907 of record OY728142.1, on the reverse strand, counting down.
TACCACTCTAAACTAGAGAATGATACATCAATACCCTTGTGAATCGAAGGAACGGGATCCTAGAGATCAATATGAAGTTGAAGAGATCATCGAAGATCTATGATAGCACTCAGAATATGAGGAAAACTATTCAAAATGATTCAAGATGAAATATTGGATGATTTACAGGGGTTTGACATCAGATCCTTGAAGTAATGATCACTTGAAACTTGTGAAAGACATTTTCACTCGAATCAAATAAGGTACTCATTTAGTTTGGTTTTTTGTGATCCGACTAAACTATGAGAGATACTTTGACCCTACCAGGGCTAATATTGCTGGAGATGATAAATGTTTGTCACTTTGTGGAATAAAAGATTTAAATCCCTTGATAAACGACTTCCACTACATGCCCTGATACCAGCACAAGTGATCCTAATGTGGTTAGGTGAAAAAAATCATTAACATAATTCATATTACTAATTGTGGAAATAAATATCCACCTAAGTATCAAAAATTCATATATTTTGTGATTAGTATAATTTCATATCTTAACAGCTGAATGATATTATAAATTCTAATGTGATCTAATATTTTTTGAAATATAAATCTTATCCTATTAATTGGACATGGTATATTGAGTCTTTATTTTTAAGGGGATTATATTCAAATAAATTCCTCATGTAAATGATATAATACATAACCATCAACCAAAGATAAAAATAGTTATTGATAATTAAATGCAATATAAACTTAATTTTGAGATCACTTATCGGTTGGACCAATAAATTAATATATTAGTATAAATGGGTCGAAAGTGTTATAAATGAGAAATATTATGAGAATATGAATTTTAATGTTATTTAAATCAATTTCACTAATTATAATTCATGGTTATTAGCTACTAGGTGTTCATTAATCATTTTTAAAGATAAACACATACATGGAAATATATATGATTTGATTAGTGGAAAATATTAACCATATTTTGGTAATAGGGAAGGAGTTTCCACGTGGTAATTTGGAACCTATAAAATAATAATACAAAGTGGATTAGACTAAAAATAGAAAAACTATTACTACATTTAGGCTATAAATGAAAATTTAGGTTATATATCTTGTTTGAACAAGATTTCATTTTCATTCATTTGAATAAAAATATTTGTTATATATGCATAAATTAAATGGTTGATGGTTACTGAGATTGATAGTACGTCTATTTCATAAAAGCCCATAGAAATATAAATAACATTGTTTATTTCAGAAAATTGAAGGTTTAATATGATTTATTAAGAACTTAAGAGAAATGGACAATGAGGTGAAAATAATTACAAAATATTTTTCATATATGATGAACCTACAACCCACTGAATATACATTAAGAGATTTGATGATGAGAAATGGTTATTTTCCAAGATATTTAAGATAGATTGTATGTATAATTATTAATTTTGGACATTGGTGGTTATACATGAAGTGGTGAGAACTATATGGGGATAGTGTATTTTCTATAAGAAAACATACAAAGATAGTATAGTCTAATAGATAAATTATTGTTGGTGGAAAATTGTAAAAAAAAGTTATGGTATTGATTATGAAGATACCTTTTCATGGGTTGTGATGATAATTTCTGTTTATATTTTTAGGTCATATCAATTCATTTTGAAAATGATATATTTCAAATGGTTGTGGAGAATAATTTTAATAATTGAATTTTATTCAAGGATACAGATATTTTACATAATTATTATTTTTTGTTATAAATTTTTTTTATGTTTTTAATCTCTAATAGATCATTTATATGTTTAAGTAATAATGTTGAAGTTATAACATATTCTATGATTATTGAATCAAATTGTTTATATGTATTGGGAATGTATAGGGTTCTTGTGTATATAATAGGTCTAGTGGTAGTTTTATGATATTTTTTATTTTTTATGTGGTTGAAATTGTACTCATAGTAAATAAAATACCATCTTTATAATCTATAATGGTGTTATAGTGACCCATAAATAACATAAATGTATATTAAATCAATTTGAGGAGTAATCGGTTCATTACAAAAATACAGCCCAAACGCCCGTACTAGTTTAGTGTATTTGAAAACATGGAAACATAATCATCTATCATGGTGAAGTATCATCAATATATCCCTTAAAGATCATCCCCTTTCATACTCCTACCTAAAACATTTCTTTATAACTAGTGGATAATAAACATAATAAAGGGGTGAGATCAGATTCTTAATATGGGTAATCAAAGGAGATATTTAAGAATAAAATGATCGTAAGGGTATGAGAACATGACCAAAATACTAGAGGATCATACCCTTTAGACCAAATATCATAATCAATTATCATGGAATAATTATTGTAACTTTATAAGAAATGAATCATAAGTAAATAGAGAGAATAATATATGAATTCATAACATATGAACAATACATGGAATCATAGAATACTCATAAGTATAAAAAAATTATAGGTCAAGGATACCTTCCAAGAACTTCATGAAATGTGTGGCTTCGGATAATCACACACATACTTACTTTGGGCTGAGGCTAACAACTTGTGTACCCTTTTGTATTCGGGCTTGGGATACAACTTGTGTACCCTCTTATTTTAATGATTGTCCTACAACACATGTACCCTCTTTTTTTCAAGATTAGATACAACCAATTATCCCTATTATTTTAGAGATTGGGTAATAACCAGTATACCCTATTGTTTTTTGTATAGGGACACAACTCATGAACCCTATTGTTTTTAGGCTTTGGCTACAACGTTCACCCTGTTGTTTTCGGCCTTAGGCTACAACCAATGTAACCACTTGTTTTAGGGTTTGGGATAAAACCCATTTAAAAATTGAGATCATATACCATATATCATTTCCCAATTTATTTTAGGGATTTATAGGTCCCACCTACCACATAATGAAGTCATACATACAATTTCCATTAGATAATAAAACATTCATCATATCATGAACTATAAAAAATGATGGGTTTCATGAACATCATATAATGACCCATGAAATGAATTGGGTATGATAAAACATTCAACATATCATAAAATATTGAAACGATATTGTCTTCATAATAATTTGAACCTAGATTAATTTGTTAATTGAAGTAGGCTTCATTTGAATTTCTCATAGTATAGCCCATGGAAAGGGAAATATAATCATAAACATCATGCCTTAAAACCACAAACCATTCATAGAAAAAATATTAATGGTATAATTGGATCATATCACCAGTGTATCATAAACTATATCAAAGAATTTCATCCTAATTAGAGAAGGATTTTAAAAGATAACATGGATCATTTCTTAAGGAAAATATCCTTTTATAAAAAATTCATTTCATAAAACAATTTTTTAAATAATCTTCTTAAAAAGGGAATTGAAATTTCATTTATAAAAATTTCTTTACGAAAATATCAATTTCAATCTATGAAAGACTTTTTAAATAATAAAATGCTTGGAAAAAAATTTCCTTTCAAAAAAGATTTGAAAACATATAAAGGATTCTTTGAAATCATTTAAAAGACTTTTTAAAATATAAAACAATTTTTTAAAAAAATTATTTAAAAACCAATATTAATCATTGAATTTAAATAATATTTTTATTTTTTAAAAAATATCATTTTAAACATCTAAATAATTTTTCAAGGAATTAACATTTATTACCACAGGTAAATCTGTACATGTTGAACATTCTTTTTCCACCATAAAATGTTTTGAAAAGTGACATGATTAGAGAATGAAAAAAAGATTATTTTTATAAAAATTTAGTAAAGAAGTAAAAAATAGGAAATTTTGTATTTTAAAAACCATTAGTTACTAAATGAACATTTTTTAAAAACATATCTATAAATACTATTTTTGGGAGAAAATAGATTTCCAACTAATGCGAGTCATAGGGTCATATTTTATTTTAAAAAAATTCTTAGTAATCCTAAGTACCAAAGAGTGGAAAAATTGTATCATTACATGAACATATAATGAATAAATAAGTGATATTAAAATTCATGTGACTTATTGAGATATGGATAATAATATTTCATCTATGAAATTATAATCATAAACCTTCCCAATAAACAATGAGACTATAGCTATATACTCCAACCACTTTGGTACCTTTTAATCATAATCCAAATGGAATAATAAAAATAAATTTATCTTAAATCATTATAAAAATAATTATTTTCATGATAAAAAATTTAAAATTTAATAATATACACATTGAAAAATAATATAGGTGTATAATATAACATGTGTCTCAATTAAGGATAGTTAAGTCAAAATTACCTTACGGATTTTGAAAATATTGAATCATAAAACTCATGAAATTGATATAAATAATAAATATTTAAATAACCATAAATTAAATTATAATAATAATATAATACAATCATCAATATTATATACCCCATACATAATAAATGAGTTGTTAATATGACATAATTCTTGTAGAAATAAAACTGAGACTAGAAATCCCCTTACTACTTGAGAAATTTATGAATCCTGATAACCTTGAGAGAATAATATTAAATGAAAATATTAATAGAATGAAGTAAAATAAATTAAAAATATAACATATCATTTGGTATTATACACACCACACAACAAAAATAAGTTTTATATATATCATATATCTCACATAAATAAATATCAAATGAGAAAACCCTTCCATTATGTATTGACATTAATCATACGCATTCAAAACCTCTTGTATAAAAAATAAATGATTATTATAAACATAAAACATAACAATATTATTATATCTCATACTTTATATTATTTTATTATAACTTTATATTACATATTTATTAAAAATTCGATCTTAAATTTATGTTTTGTGTAATATCCCCTTTGTTTTTTGTATATGTTTTGACTTGTTATTCTTGATCCTATGAGTTAGATAATTATTTAATTATTTAATTAATTTATATCATGATATATATATCATATATGTTCAGTATATATTTAATTTTAATAATCTATAAAAGTTTGAAATATGAAATTAAATAATCTATCAATGGAGACAGTAAGTCGTACGAATACATGAATGATCGTTCCATTTTCTTTTGTATTATTGAAATAATGAAAGTAAATGAAATATATGTATATATATGTACATTATAATTCTATTAGAATGTATATTTCAAATAAATCATATAATTTTAAAAACTCATCCTTAATACATTACACGTAATGTGTGAACAAATCACATCATTTTGAGGAGGTGGTAGTCTACATGTCCACAAAAAAACTTATCGCATTCCCAAAAAAATGGAAAGCATGAAAGTATGTGTTATATAATAATTAAAGAATCATAATTAAATATTAAATAACATTTATATAATATAAAAAAATTAATTCTATAATCATTCCCAACCATGAACATTGGTAATGGAAGAATGAATGACATCGGTTCGTGTGGCGGTAGTCCTTCATACACACGAATGATGATTGTGTATCCCATATGATGGTAGTGTGTGTATATGTAGGTATAACCCTTAATATAAAAAAATTTATGTATTTTTAATATAATTAGGTTATTATATAATACTTTATGAAGAATAATTTAGGCGGGGGAGAAAAAAAAGTTCTTGTTGAAGGATGATGTCTCTTCTTTGGGCAATTCCTTGTGGTTTGCACCAAAGAAAAAAACAGGATTTCATTCTTCCCAAAGTGAGTCTTCAAAGATAAGAGTAGAGAATATGGGAGATGATTTTTTAAGGTCATGGATGATACAATTTACTTTATTGGTGTGAATAAATGAGGATGGATGAGTCACATTTTATAGTGGAGGAGGAGTGGCATTCTTATAAATATAAAAAGGTAAACACTAATGAGAGATATTCCATAAATAATGTTCCTCCAATAATTCTAAATTTTCTAAAAAAATAGAGGATATCATGTTAATATGGTCATCCTATTGTATTCATACATGTTCTTAGGGTATTTGGCCCACTAAGGTAATGTTTAACCACTAAGTAAACTAGTTGTTAACTCAATCAATGTAATTGATTTTTATTACATTCATTATTATTTATGATAAAAAAACTAAGTTTAACTTACTAGACATTATAAATTATTCTTATTCCATGTATAGTGTAAAATATTTCAAATTATAAACATTTATTTGGAATAATTTCTTTTAAAATTAATCTCTCATATGGGATGTAACAACAAGTTTTTAAAGAAAAAAGGTTCAAATGATTGAAATATTCTTATTTAATATTTAATGTAAAATTTATTTAAATAACATTAATAGGATTAATATATGTAAAACGGATCTAAATATACAATAAATCCATTAAAATAATTGTTTTTCTTGAAAAATAAATTATATGGAAATGCAATTGTTAATTAAAATTCACTGTTTTCCATATTCATCAAAAAATAAAGCAACTCAGAAAAATATAAAAAATTCACCCTAAGTATGTTTCCAAATTTAAATTTAAAAAATGAACAATCTCACTCTTTGGGTATTCGATGATTTATTTCAACATTATATCTTACTCCCAGAAATGATTGTGAATTTTTCATTCCTCAAGTACTAAGAGATCATGAGATCACTACATAGAAGGATAATTCATTCAATCTATATATATTTATTATCATATAATTTTTTTCATAGGTTATCTAATATGAATAAATCCTTATATAGAAAAATAATACTTTAATCTCTAAAACAACATAAGAACATTAACTTCCACTTTCTATAAATAGTTATCATTGTAAGCCTTCCCAATGTATAAAATCAAAATAATAAGAAATAAGGCCACTAAATTTATCAAGAGTAGTTCAATATTGATCCACATATATCATAAATTATCTCTTTGTTGTAATCTTCCAATAATATGAATACCTTCATTGTATATTCTCTGGAAAAATGGTAATAACACTAATTACCATAAATGCTCTTAGAAAACATGAATGCATCCCTATTCAAAATATTATTAGATATGTTACATAAATCCAAAAAGTTTGAAACCTCATCCATAATAACATAGACAACTTTTTCAATAAATAAATAAGTAGTTCCGTGGTAATCATAACTATACAATTTACTTTATCAATATCAAACATTTATTTATCCAAGAAAAACATAGTTTTCTCAACATTAAGAGCACATTAAGGGTTACCAACCATTAATAAAAATATCACATTTCCATTTAGTCAATTTTGTTGGTCATCGTAAATATTCATTATATTCTTGAAAATCCATAATTTAAAACAGAAACTTCATGATTCATATAACATAATTCATAAATTAATATACATTTACACTTCAATCATCCAACTTTATTCTTAAACAATTACATAGGCTTCATCATCATATTCCTTAATTTCCTTTTCATATAATACGAAATATGAATCATGAAATAAGGTTCATTAACATAAATTTAATCATGCATTATATTTTTAATGTAAGCAATTCTTTTAGAACATCCCATTACTTTCACATGTCATTTGGGATCTCTTTATCTTCAGAAGTATATCCAATACTCTACCACAATCCTGATTCACTTAAAAATATTTACACTTAAGGAATATATTTTGATAATTCTTATACTTTAAACATATTAAACAGTCAATTTTAAATCAATTTCTTATAGTTCCCACTATTTAATATGACCAAAAAGCATAGAGTGAACAAAATTTATCATATAATTGAAAAACATTATCATGAAAAATTACATTTTGGATTACTAAAATATGACACCTATTGTTAAATCATTGACACTGTTGTCTTATCCTTGGAGACATCCCAAATATATCCCAAGAAATATACCTAGGGGTATCAGTAACATTTTCTCAACATTGTTTACAAAGGTTGAATAAACATTTCCTTTGATACCAACTTTAGCGACTCAAGTATAACATATATATATATATTACATCATTTTGATGAATATTTATAAAATTAAAAAATTTACATTAATTAGTACTTTAATAGTTTAGTTTCTTTGTAATCATGGAAAAAAATCTTCTATCTTGGTTAAATATCTTCAACATCACCCTTAAAGATCATCCTCTACAGTAGTCCTACTTAAAACCTTTATTCATAACCTAGGGAAAGGAAACAAAAAAATGGGTGAGCTCAAATTATTAGTAATGTTAAACAAGGGAGATATGTAATCATAACATGATCATAGGGGTATTATAACACGATAATAACATTATAATATCATACCATTATTATGAAATATCACAATAAAGAGACATGAAATAAAGGTTGGTAGTTCATAAGAAAAAAATCAGAAGGGAATGAAGAGAATAATCCATGAAATCATAACATAGTAATAAGACATGGATTTATGGTATACACCGTATCATATAAAATGATATGTCAAGGATACCTATCAATACCTTCATAATATGCAAGTCTTGGTATAAAACAAAGTTCCTCTACTCGGACATGTGCTAAAATCTCATATACTCCCTTGTTTTTTAGCTTCAGCTACAACCCATGTACCCTCTTATTTTCAGGATTGGGGTATAAATTATATACCCTATTATTTTCAGGCATGGGAAACAACTTTTTTACCGTCTTATTTCTGAGCTCAGGCTAAAACCCGTGTACATTCTTCGTTACGGCCGTGGGTTACAACCCATTTACCATCTTGTTTTTTGGGCTTTTCCTATGACTCATGTTCATTCTTATTTTTGGGATTGTCCTTTAACTACTGTAACCTTCTTTTTACAGAATTAGATACAACCCATTTCCCCCTTGATCTCATTTACCATTTATAAATACCCAATTAATTTTAGGGAGATATACATCCCACACATGAAATAATGAAATCATATATACATATTCTATATTAAAATTAAACCTTTATCTTATCATGACTCATTAAAAGAGATATGTTTCATAAACATCATATTATATCCCATGAAATGAAATGTGTATCCTAACCATTTCATCGTATTGGAAACTATGGAAATGAGATAGGTTTCATAATAATTTTCTCTTAGAATACCCCTTGAAAGGATTCAGGTTTCATATAGATCATTTATTTTAAAAAATAGTCATTATTTGAAAATCCATTTTGTAACACATTTTCAAAAATAATATTAATAAAAATAAAAAATTAAAATATCATTTAAAAAATTTCATGGGTAAAATATCCTTCCCACTTTAAAAAACAATTCATAGATCGTAAAAAAAATACAACCTTTTTTTAAAAAATATATTTGAAAACATATGATGGAATATTTGAAGACCATTAAAAACACTTTTCAATATATTAAATTTTTTGAAAACTATTTTTTTAAAACATATTTATAATAATTAATTTATAGAATAATAAAAAAATCATTAAAAATAACCGTATAAAATATCAATGGACACTCCATGGAAATGACGGTTATGACTGTGGGTAAATTCGTACATATCGAACATTCATTTTTCACTGTTAAAAGATTAGAAAAGTGACTTGTTCAGAAAATGACGAAAATAATCCATTAAAAATAATTGTATAAAGGTAAATCATGGGTAAAATTTTATTTTAAAAACATTAGTTAATAATATAACATGTCTGAAGAATATATTTAGAAAACATTGTTTAGGGATAAAACATATTTCCAATCAATGAGAGAAATAATGTTTGATTTAATTAAAATAATAATAATTAAATTAAATACCAAAGATTGTTAAAATTTTACCATTAAATTAATATATCCCAAATAAACATAGTAGAATATAATTCATGAAATTTATTGAGATCTGGATCATAATATTTCATCAATGGATGCATAATCATAAATAATTTTGAGAAACGATGAGATTGTAACAATACACTCTTACTGATATGGTACCATTGAATCACAATAACCATGGATGAATAACATTATATAAATATTAAAATATTATAAAATCAAGTATTTTTATGATTAAACATGTCAGAATTTTTTAAATACACATTGTAAAATTTAATATGATCATAACATAACCAGTCTCTCAAAGAAAGAAAATTGAGATAAAATTACCATACTGATTTGGTAACTTTTGAATTGTAACCCCCATTGTAGAGAGATCATATAAAATATATTTATATACCAAATAAATTTTATAAAATATTCATATTATACATTCATGGGTATTATAAACACCAAAGAAGAGAAACATGTAGGGAATATGGCATAAGCCTCGAACAAATAAAAGTGAGACTAGAAATCCCCTTACTACTTGAGTAATTTTTGAATCTTGAGACCCTATAAATAATAACATCAATTGAAACATTGAATTACATGAGTTAAATAAAATTCATTACATAACATTTCATAGGTAAGTATACACCCCACAGATAAATAATAAGTGGTCGATATAGTATATATCTAAAAGAAATAAATATGAGATGAGAAAACCCGTACCTTATGTATTGACATTCTTAAAACATGTTCAAACCTCATATAAAAAAATATAATTTGATTATAATTATAAAACAGAACCATATTCTTATATTTCATAAAATTTATGATTTTATTATTACTCTATAATCACTAATTATTAATAATTTTATGTTAATGTTACATTGCAGGTAATATCTACATTATTTTTTTGTATATAAATTGAATTGTTATTATTTGTCCTCTTTTTTAGATCATGGTTTACTTATTGAAATAATTTAAATCATTATATAAATATCATATATATTCATTATACATTTATTTTTAATAATATATAAAATATTTAAATATGAAATATAAGACATCGTTCTTGGAGACGATAGGTCGTACATACGCATGAACATTACTTTTATGTTATTTTCGTATTGAATGAATGATAGTAAATTAAATATATATAAATTATAATTGTAGTATCATTATTATTTCAAATATATCATATTTATTTACTAAACTCATCCATAAAACAATTCATGTAAAGTGTGAATGAATCACATTTTTGGGGGGGACGATAGTCCACACATCCAAAAATGATGTTATCGTATTCTCGTAAAATAGAGAGCATGAAGGTATGCATTATATAATAATTCTAGAATAACAAATAAATATTAAATTGAATATATATATATATATTATAAAAAATTTATTTCAATCAATATTATCAACCTTGAATGTACATAATGATAGAAAAGATGACATCAATTAGTGTAGTGGTAGTCGGTCGTACACATGAATGGTGATTGTGTATTCCATTTGATGGAAGTGTGTGTTGGTGTAGGTCAAAAGTGTAATATAAAAACATCTCACAATATTTATGATACTAGGGTTATTATATATTAATTTTCAAACTATAATTTAGGTTGTGTAGAAAAAAATAAAACAAAAGTGCTTGTTCAAGGACATTACCTTTTCTTTGGGTAACTCCTTTTTTCCGAAATGAAAATACTAAATTAGGTTTTTATCTAAAAAACTATTATTATAGGATGATAGGATAGAGTTTACGATATTATTTGAGAATTTTTTAATGATATAAAGGGATTTAGTGGTGTTATGAAGTGAGGGGTGACTGCCCTTTATAGTGGTGGAGGAGTGGAATTAATGAGAATATAAAAAGGTAAACACTATTGTGAAGTCTTCTGTACATCATGTGCCTCCAATAATTTTCAATTTTCATAAACCTGTTGATATGGTCGAAATATGGAAATAAGATGTATTTTAAACATTTTTGGGGTATTTTTTCCCTTACGTTAATGTTTAAAGCCAAAGAAAACTCATTTTTAACTTAATTGATCAAATTAATTCTAATTACTTTCAATAATATTTTTGGTAAAGAACTATTTTGACATTAATAGAAATTATAAATTATTATGATTTCAAATATAGAATGTATTTTTTGAAATTATGATAAAAAAGTGGTAGAAATTAATTTAAAATTAATTCCACATATAGGATGTAAAAATAGGTTTTAACGTAAAAAAAGTTCAAAATAATGAATTTTTTTATATATAATTTAAATTTGAAATTGATTATAATGAACTTAATTTGATTAATATATTTACATTTAATCAATATATTCTTTAAAACAAATTTAAAGAGATAATATAAATATATAAATAAATTAGATGAAAACAAAATTTACAATTAAAAATCATGGTTTTTCATTATTCATCAAAAAACGGGACTTCAGAGAAAAATAAGAGAAATCATCCCAATTTATGTTTTGATTTTAAAATTTATAAAATAAATTATATTTTTAAAAATAAAAATTTTAAAAATTCAAATTTTAGATTGAAAATAGTTGTCCCATTGAAAGGCGGCAAAATTACCTCTTATAAAAATACATATTATTATTTGTTAAATTGTATTTATTTTTACCTTATACCTATAGAATATACTTGATGAGATTAAAATAATTTTACAGAAGAAATCTATATAAATTTTAATAAAAAATTTGAAAATTTTGTTTTTTTAATTTATTGAGATAAAATTGTGTTTGTACATACCAAAATAGTTTTCCTGGTGAAAGAATTTGTTTATTTTCAAAAAGTTAATACTTTTATTTCCAAATAACAGATAATAAGAAAGATTCATTTTATATACATGTTTAAATCATATCATCAAAAATTAATTAATATTATTCATTTCATTCGTTCTAATGGATAGCTGGGAACTATAATAATATTTTAAAACATTATTAAAATTACATTATAGTTTAGTAAAACTCAGCCTTTTATGTAATGCATGCCATCGAAGGGACTCAGTATTATGTGAAACACAGGAAAAACATAGTTTTGTGTCTATCACAACTGAATCCATGAGTTGTGTTTAGTGTTATCTTAACTCTGTGTTGCATATAACATAATCAAAACATAGTTCCTTTATATAAAAAAATTTATATCCAGTGTAATGTGAAATAAAAAATATCAAAAAGTTTTATTAATTTTTAAAACAATAATTAAAAAAAATCTCAGTGTGTTAAAGGTGTGGTTTTATAAGTTCATTTTAGTGAAAGTAATGGGTGTGGTAGCTTACATACTAGGTATTTATATCTATAAATATAGATTTATAATAAATAATAAATTGAGTCAAAATATTAATATTTGTAATCTGATAAATAGTTTTAGAAAGGAAACCCATAAGAAGGGTTATTTACAAATTCTACATTGTATAATTTTTAGGGAGACTAAATGTCTATGAAATGAGTTTCAAAGTAGAACCATTGATAATATTCCCCTTACGTTCATTGGATATCCTATCAACTATTCTATTTTTTATAGTATACTCAATTTCACATTTTATATGATCAAAGAAATTCAATACTAGTTCAATCATGGAGTGATTCATTGTATTATATTTAACAATATCCTTAATTATATGAGAAGATGTATAGATATGTTGTTATTCCTTAATGGTGAGAAAGAGATTATTATAAAATGTTACACTGATATTAACTTCAAAATCAAAAAATATTATATGGAATATAAATATGGATTCATAATTTAAATCAATGGTGTGTCTATCAGTTAGAATAATTCCAAAAAATCATGTATTGTGGAATTAATAAAAAGTGTAGAGTACATAACTACAACAAATTCAACGAAGAATGATGTTTTATCAATAATTTCATCACTATGCCTATGATAGTTTGAAGTCTTTTGAGAAAAAATAAATTATACATTGACAATAATTGAATTATTTCATAGGCTAAGGGACCATATTCTCACCAATGGATAAAATAGTCCATCATAAACTCCATCCCATTCGAGTAATTTTTAAGAGGGGTGATTTAAGGATATACTGGGTATCTATATAGGATAATTTAGTGGTCACCTATTATAATTACAATAATATTTGGGAAACATAATGGTAATATAGATTCTATAGGTATTATGTACATGAGATATTAAATATAATGGTTATTATCAATATAAACTTATCATTATATTATAATAATTATATCCATTATTTATCATTCATTTACATGTGTTGTGTATATTACATGAACAATGGATTGATAAAACCCCATAATGACATAATTTGATTTATCCCTAATTGATGATCATCACAAATTATTACCATATTTAATGACATGTTAATATAAATTTGAGTAAAATAATGTATATGATATAGAGTAAACTCATGAGATTATAAGTAGAGACTTATTATCAGGACCATCCCACTAACATATTTCACATGGAATTTCATAAGTCATTTCATATAATTAATTTATTATGTTTGATATAAATACTCATTACCTATGGTTTGAATGTTTCGTATCCTAGGATCCTTTATGCATTAATATTATTCTTAGGATAGCCTTGAATTAGAACTAATCATTTGGTAGTTGGTGATGTTTAGATGATGTCATTATATGATTTTAGCTATAATATAAGTTTTTCCCTTGTATAAAAAGTATAAAACTATTCCCTATGATTAAATTGGTCTAAAGAAGTTCATGGACATACTTATATCATTTAAATGTAATGTTTTCTACTATTTTTAGATGCCTTACATGTGATCTATTCAATAAATATTTTTAATCAATTTTATATAATCATCTATGTATGCAATGGACTGTAATAGATTAAATATATATATATATATAGTTTTCACTTGATTTAAGGAAAAATATATTTTATATGAATGTATATGATTTATGCAGAAACATATTATTTCATGGATATTCATATAATTATATTGGGGGGTTTGATAATGATCATGTCAAACCACATTATAGATTAAGTTGAAATCAATTTTTTCTTAAGGTTTCTCTATTAATATATTTATCTATTAGGGAATTAAATTTTTTTTCGATGATAAAAACTCATTTAGGGTTATATTGTATCCCCTAGAGAAAGTATTAAATTTTGTATGATGAAATTAACAAAAAATTATAGAGAGTTAGAATAATAATCATTCCTAAAAGACCATGGACAGTTTTATAGGTATATGATGTTGTTTATAATATCTATGATGTTTTAGATGAAGTGGAAGATTATTACAAATATTTACTAAATAATAAACCACGAGTTAGTGAATTTCACCACAACATGGTTTGTATTTGACTCTTGTTCTTAAAACTACATCATAATGATTATGATGGAACAATTTTTTATCCCATTCAAGCACATATTATAAGATGATTATCATGATTAATTCATCTTGTGAAAAATAATATGTTGATATGTAGATTAATTAAGTTTTAAAATATGTGTTATCAAGTTGCATAATTAATAAGGGGATGTTATTATAGTTACAAAAATAAATCAAAAATGATATAAATTTACATACATTATAAATGTCATGATTTAAAAAATATCATTCAGTTAATATAGGTGTTCTATAAATTATAGTATACAAAACACATTCAAATAAACTACCAATTAATACTTAATATTATAATCTCTAATATTTTCAGTATATTTACCATCACAAATGAGGTTTTGAACACTTGTAAAGAGAGGACAGATTCTCATAATTGTTTTAGATTCTAGTGGTTAGTGGATACATATATAGGAAGAAATATAATGGCTATTTTGAGGGAAATTTATCAAAATATTGTTTTTATAATATTTTTTTCATGAATGTGAGGTATTATTATTTTACGGTTTCTTATTTAATCATGTTAATTACTCTCCTGATTATTCTTTTATATGTATTTTTTATTTTCTAAAATAGCCTACAAAAATAATCCACATAACCCTTCAGTTATTACTAATTATATGGATGGTCAAACCAATTTTATTTTTCTTTCAAGATGGTCGATATTTCTTTATATAATTAATTAAACAGTAAAATAGGGGTTGAAGATCAAATAAGGATACACATATCATTCTATTATTTCAATTAATCTCTTAAAATTACCATACATTTTCTTATAGAAGCATGAATTGTGTGCTTATAGATTATAAATTAACCACGATTCATTCCTAATGTGTCACCACCTCAACCTAGAGATCATATAGGAGAATTGAAAAAATGGAACTCTAATATATACATGGTTTGGAATATTTGTATATGTTTTTACTAACAATATTAAATTAATATAATAAAATCCTAGTTCGTAAATAAGAGTATTTGGATACATGTAGAATATCAAATTGATAATGGACGAAGTTCGTGTGAATATGTAACACATTAATATTATATTGTAGACTCTAGGGAATCATATATTACTAAATGTTTGTAGTATCCATATTTTAAGCATGTGTTCCCTAGACCCAACAAAAATGTGTACTTTCTAATTTCTACATCATGTATGCAACTTGATATACACAGGTATTTAGCATACCATGATGATAATATTAATTATATGTGTATTATATATGATAAAATAATTAAATTATATGTTGTATCAAATTTTTATAACAATTCCAAGATAAATTTAGAATCAGAAGATATTTTGAATATAATTTTAAAGTATGTCGTATAATATATTTACATCAAACTAGAAGGATAAATATTATGATGACTATCAAGTTTCATGAAAACATAATCCTTGATACTTATTCCCATGAGGTTAATAATTGGTTTTTTATAGTATATGTTATCATGAAGATTGGCCCACCAATAATAATAATACATGTGTTATGTTTCATTATAATTGTCATTCTATAAGAATTTTTATTCTAATAATATGGTATATTTATAAATTTATTCCCTGAATCACATAATTTGATTAATGGATAAATTCATAAAATTTAATATTAATATTTAATAATATTTCATCTGGCATGCCATTAGTGTCCTGACATTGATTGAATGGGCAAGAATGGTTTTTTCACATTTGATCATAAGAAAGGGATATTTATATCCCAACAAATTGAATATTAGTGACTTGATTAAATACATATCAATGATATTGGAAAGAAATTTTATGAAATATTTTCAATGAAATATAAAATAAATCATGAGAGGATGATGACATAATGTATGAATCCTGTTATAAAAAATATGTTCAAAAAAATAGATGTTAGTAAATAGTGATTTTTTATAGGAAAGGTTGGATTATTATTACTTATTATTATATATTTATGGGGTATGATATTTTTATTGATATTATTATTATTATATAACATGGAATCAACAATATAAGGGTAAATGCCTAAAGGGAAACACAAAAAGAATATCTAGATGTTCTGTAAATTAAAATAAAATAATTATTAGGATGAAGTGGGACCTATGTTTGTGGGCTGGTGAATGTATAATTTTAATTGATTAAAACTAAATAAAAAAATAAATTCAATTATATTTTATTCACCTTTATAACAATAATAGTTTTACTTATTTCTATATATTTAAATAAGACATTTATGTTTAAATATGTAAGTATGTGAATATGAGAGAATATGTGTGTTACAATTGAGTGATGAGATGTTATTATGTCATAAAACAAGATAACTAATTCATTAGTGGCCTAATGAGTCAATTTTAAAGGTTAAATATCTTGAAGGACTAAAGTAAAAAAGTACAACATTGGTATTCAAATTAATTTTAATCCCAATAATAATTGTGTTATAATTTTTAATGAATTTTGACTAATTATGTTTTCTATCTTAAATTATATAGTGACAAATAAGAATGAAAATATTTTTAAATCACCTTTTATTTATGAAACGATCACTGTTATTCTGTAGATCAAACGAGCATCCAATAAAACCTGCAATATTCTATTCTAGATCATGGAAATTGTATAATGATAGGCCAATATATTTATAGATAATGTGTTCATGATTCGGATTGATATTTCATAATATTCATCAATACATGACATGATAATGATAATGAGAGTATGTTAGGATCCCACAAATGAAAGAGTTTCATTTTTTTAAAATTCTTTTATGCTTAAATTATTTTATATTGATATTCTAAAAATATAAGCATTATGATGGATTTTGGTTTCTTAACAAAGTTAAACATAGAAATTAACAAAATACCATTCCTAAATGAGAATACTACACCTGGGTTCCTTTATTTTATGTTTAACCAACCATGCATATTTTAAGTAAAAACTATTAATTAAATTATATTTAATTCCTTTAAAACTTACTGTTATAGTCCTAATTAAAAAAATTACATTAATCGATGATTGAATGCCCAAATTATGGACATCCAATATTTTGATGGAAATGTATAAATAGGGGATGGGGTGTAATGTGATTCCATGGTTGGGGGAGGGGGAAATCAATCCCATAAACTACATTAATTATCATGAAAATATAGTTGTGGGTGAACACAATTAATTTTTTTCTCAAAATCTCCTCTACCCAATTTGACTGGGTGGCATCCACTACATATAAAAATCTGTGAAGTATTATAAATTTTAACTTTAATTTTCCAAAAATTCCATATAATTTTTTTAATTATATGTAATTATATCAAGACCAAGAAATCTGACGGCGTACGATTTCGAGGCTTGGAGTTCCCAGAATGATCCGTTGAAGTTTTGTTAAGCTTTAATTAAAGTGTGTAAGAATTTTTCCTAAAAAAGTTGAATAACTCTTAAATATTTACTCGGATCTGAAATATGAGAGTACTATTGCTCTCAGGATGGCAGGTTTACCCTAGGCGTGACTTAAATTTAGTCGGCACGGGCCTCCTATGAGAAAACCCGAAAATGGAATAATAGTAAATAAAATAATTAAATAAAGTTATTTTATTTTTCAAATGCTTATTTCTCAAAGAAGGTAACTCATATTAAAAATATGAGATTACTTCTGAACTCATTAGTGTATGCTTTCTTTAGTTAGATACTAACATTGACCTGCACAAGCCACCACTGAAAGTTAGTATTTTTCCGTAAATAAAATAATTAAGTGACAATTATTTTATTGAAAAATTCATAACTTCTAAACGGTTACTCGGAATTGGAAATCCTATATTACCATTGGGTTCGTTGGGACGTATTTCACTTAGGAAAAGCCTAACCTCAACTAGCGCAACTTGAGGGTGACTGTTATTAATTTTATGAACTATTTTTTGGGTACGTTGAATAAACGCACAAGCAGCATTTTGTAACTTTTGAACCGGTACCCAGAATTGAAATTCGAGGACACCATTGAAATTGCAGAGCCGATATTCCCTTATGATGACCCACACCTCGACCACAGTAGTTCATGCGTGGAAGTTAGTTTTCTGGATTTTCATGGGAGGGTTAAAAGAATAAAAATAAAATAAGACAACAACATTTTATTTTTCATTGTGAAACCTGCTTTTAGAATTTAGTGGTGGGGACCACCTGAGCTTGAAACCTCTCATTTGAAACTAGTTGTGGGGACCACCCAACACTTGAACTCCCACTTTAATGTGACTTAACCTTTGAAATCTTCCAAACATAATGTGCTAACATTTACTTAATTAAAGTTCTGCCTTTAATTGAGTTAATTCTTATCTTATTAATTTGGAACCTCACCTCTTATGGGAACAAAGATTGGAAAAGGAGAGCCTTGGAGGAAACATCCTCCAAAAAAACAACCTCTCCAACGAAGAACGTTCTCCAGACCAAGAATGAGGAACCGACTTTGGAGCTTGTTGTAGGAGCGATGGACGTTAGCAACTTCATCATATTCATCTCCTTCCTCACACCGTCTACAATGAGCAACAAAGTAGGGGTTTTAATTTGAAGTTTGATTAAATCTATTTGTTGATTCTTCATACTCTTGATTCACAATGACGATGGCCAAACAAATATGGAAATCATTCGGCACTTATACCATGACCCTTTTCTTTCATTCTTTGTGTGTTCTTCGTGCGTTCTTCGATGCCAAAAAATTAATGATGCGGAAAACACAAAGTTTTATTGAGCATGACATATGTACACAAAGCCCTCGGCCCAAGGATCGTGAATATAAGGTCGCTATATTTTTCAGGCTTAGATCGAAGTTGTGGTGACCCGTGTAAGAGGAGGGCGGCCGACACACCGGCTGACCACGTGGAGATAGGGCGGTGCACAACCGCGCCACCGGATGAGAAGGAGGCCACAGTCCGTCGGCCATGGTGGAGCAGGGTCACGGCTGGCATGCCAGCCAGCCGTGTGGCGAAGCGGCGGCACGCATCTATGCTGCCGGAAATGGAGACTGCAACGGCTTGGTCATGGTGTAGGCCTAAGGGTCGCTAGAACCCGGTTGGCCGTGGGTGGATAGCAGTGTCGTCGCACTGCTGGGAGGAGGAGAGGTCAGGCTTCCGGTTGGCCACATCGAGCGGGACCACCCAGTGGGTCCCGCATGCCAACCTGGCACCACAACTACTGAACGGTCCAATGGAACATTCAGGATACTTGGGGCACCTTCCCCCCAGGTGTCAGCTAGGGCGGACCTCTCCACGGAAGACCACCTAGTAGAGCGGGCTACACACAACAGGCTGTGCCCAGCAGGCCATGCTAGCAAGCCACGCCCAGCAGGTCGTACCCAGCATGGGCCGGGTTGCGCCCAGCAGGTCGGGCTGCCCCTTCGCGGACAGGGTGGAACCATGGCCCACCGGGCTGGGCTCACTATGGCCCAGGCCCATCAGGCTATACTCGAATGAGGTTGAGTGGGCCCAGGCCGGTTTGGGTCGGGTCGGTCCGACTGGGTCAGACCGAACTCGAGCCCCTCTAGACCCAGATACGCCTTTGTGGCCATATCTTGAGATCCAGGCATCCATTTGACAAACTTTCTATAGCACTGTAATCCTTGGATCAAGATGGTCTATTTGGTATACTCCACTTTAGTTTTGGATAACACTGGAGTATGGCCAAGTTGGATCGAACTCCGAATCCAACCGGGCCCTTGGAGCAGAAACGCAAATAACATACAGACTGAGCGTCTGATTTATGCATCGTCTATTGTGTTGGGTCCCTTATGATGTAACAGAACTTTGGGATACTTCTTTGTGAAACTTCATGGAATTTGAGGTACAACCAATGTCTTGGGGAGCAGATAACCCAAACGTGCTATTAGCATGAATCCTATAGCTAGCAGTGAGGCGGAGGTTGGAGACAGATCATACGGAGGTTATTACTAAGCAATCCTGTGTGGGTCATCACTGATCCTGTGTGGGTCAGATCCAATGTGGGTCATTACTTAGTGATCCTGTATGGGTCAGCAAATATTGATCATATATGGGTTAGATCCTTTGTGGGTCATTGTGGGTGTTATTACCTATCGACTTTGGGCAGGTGAGATCCTGTGTGAGTCATTGTGTAGGTTGTTACCTATCAATCCTATGTGGGTCAAACTCTATATAATCAATAGTAGTACCTATTGACAGAATAAGATGATCTAGCTTTGCAACTAATCATCTCTACTTCTATACTTCACTAATACCTAGTGTGAGATGAGTCATATATCTTCATAGTGATACCTGTGTGGTAATTTTACCATCGTGGTACTATCTTAATTGTGATACCTTTTTGGTAATTTGACATTTGTGGTACTATCTTCGTGGTGATACCTGTGTGGTACTTTTACCTTTGTGATACTATATTCGTGGTGATACCTTTGTGGTACTTTTACATTCGTGGTACTATCTTTGTGGTGATACTTGTGTGTTACTTTTACCTTTGTGGTACTGTCTTCGTGGTGATACTTGTGTGGTACGTTTTCCTTCATGGTGTAACCTTTGTAGTGTTACATGTGTGGTACTTTTACCGTCGTGGTGTTGCCTTCATGGTGTTACCTTTTTGGTACTTTTCCCTCATGTATGAGATGTGTAAATCTTGATAACTTAGATGTATGTATGGGCATCTACCTAAGTAGATTTGATGTATTGCTTTGTGTTTTTACATTGTGGAACTTTAAGAGACATACAGGGTCATGGGGTCTCTACTGAGTGTCATTATACTCACCCCTGCATGGGATTTTCCCACACCTTGTTTTGTATTGTGCAGATGATGTGCAACATTGATCGAGGTTGATGGAGCCGGGACTGGACAGAACTCTGAGGTGGACCATTTGATGTGATGTGACGTAGGGACTACTAATCATGATTTGTACTTACCCTTCAGGTAGGATCCATGGTGGACGATATACGAGCTTCTTTTCTCTTTTTAGTTGTATTTATACTTTTGAGTTATACTCGTACTTTCAGTTGGGCTTGTATTCTAGATCCTTTACTTTTAGCACTCTTTTTACTAAAATAGTTTACTTAGTGGTTGCTGCTTTTTGCGTTCTACTCTATGTGTTTATACAGGTTTAAAAGCAATGCCTACCCTTTTTTGGGATATGCCTTTCCGGTGCTAGTCGCCAGCCCCTGGACTATGAAATGCAGGCTTGGGGTAGTCACGGCACGGGCCCAGGGGTTGGGTCGTGACATTAATATTAATTTTGGGGCATGCCACCCCACTAGAAAAACTATATCAAGGTGAATGTGATTGTGCTAGATTAGGTCCGGCCCAACTATCCAAGCCTACTAGGCCTTATCTAAATTATTTTTTACCTATTGGATGTTTTTTTAGTCTTATAGATGCTCGTACAAGTAGAAAATCCATGAAATCTAAAATATAAGTAATTTATTAAAAACATTTGAGAACCAAAGGACATAATGCTATTGAATTTAAATTATTTTACTTTTATTTTAACGCATTATAAATTCCATCAAGAACAATTTTAGTATGTTAAATATTAATTTTGAAATATTAATGCATGTCAACTAATCATGAGTTTCAACATTCTCTTGTTTGTTTTGTTTATTATTTAATTAATTTTAATTATTATAAAATGGGATATTTTGTAATAATTAATTATCAAATATTAGTTTACTATGGATTGTTCATTTCCCCTCTCTCTTTATAATATGTAAGGGAATAAGTACTTTATAGAAATTATTAAATGTAATTCTCACTATATGGGATCCCTTCACTTATGATTGAAAATTTTATTATAATGATTATGGTCTTTACACTATGTTAGTTCAATAAAAGTGTTCATTTAAGTCCAAAAAAGTGTGAATACATAGGTGAATATGGAAACTACAACTCAAGTAATGTATAAAACTAAAAGAGTTCCCATAAGGTCTTGTTTAGTCAATTAACACACTTGTCATGGGGTATGGAAAATAATATTTAATATTTTTAGGAGTGAAACGTAGTAGGATACCTTAGGGTCATCACTAAGAGGGTTGATATTAATCTTAATAAATCTTATTGACTATCTCAATTTTTTATATTTATTTTCAAATGAGTAAATCTAATTAAAAAATATTATTTTGGTTTGTATGGTGACATTTAATTAATCAATGAAAAATAAATGTAGTGTTTGTAGAAGAATTATAATCCTTTAGTTGATAAAAAGGTATGACATGGAATAGTTCTATCATAGTGTTTCATTTACTCATATTACTCAATGTAACTAATCAATATCATTCACCGTTCCACATCATTTATTTCAATCATGTATAGAACCAATGCATTATAATTACATGTTCACTAATCCATCATATCATCCATTTCAAATGGTTTTCATTACACCTCAGTCAAGTATATGAAGTCATTAATCAACTATTCACAAAAATAAATAAATGATGTAATCCCACTACACATAGATCACAATCATGATACCACTACCCATTTTTCTACCTAAATTTTTAATATGAAGATAAATACAATAAAATAATTCGTTGATTATTCATAACCTAAAGAGATGAAAGATATATCGTCTTCAAAGATAATCTCTCTCAAAAATAACCACTTTAACTATAGTACATCACAAATTAGAGTGTAATCTGTTAAGAAAAAAAGATTATTGTATTCAAAAAATAATGGTCAAAAACTAGTTTCTCTCCATGGGGATAAAAAGTGAGTAAAATCCCTGTTATAATGGTAATTAGAAATTTTGAGGTTTTGATAACATATACTCTTACATAATGAAAATTAATAGAAATTAGTAAACTGATAATTTGAGATGTAAAACATTAAAGTTAGAATCCATTATAAATAATTCATTTGGTTAAATTTATAGGTCTCATATTTTATTCAATCATCATCTTAAACATAGATTTCATGGCCTATGAATTCCTCTAAAATACCTCCCTATCATCTTCCACCATGTGATTTTTCTAATGAATCAATAAAATCTTTTCATAGGCATGTCCATTCATATGTTATCTTTTCCTCCTCATGTTTTGGTGTGAATGAATTAGTGATACTCATATTTATCAAATAGTTTAGTTTTATCCCTTCTTCTTTGACCATGCATCTTTTGTATATCATAGAGTCTACAATATTTTATATCTTTTAGAAAAAATGTTGTATTTATATAGATATTCATATTATTCTTTTGAAAATTCAGATCAATCAAACATTGCCTTTGGTTTTTCCATAATAATCATACATAGTAAGGCCCATCCCATTTTCATAATAATGTATGAAAAACATTCATGAACTTTATTTACTCTTAAATAGAATGGTTAATTAATTTTTTACCACAAAATTGTATAAAATCACATTGTTGGATCAACCAAGTTTAATCACACAAGACCGAGGTTCAGACTGTGTTAATATTATATAGCTTCAAATTACTCTTATGTAAGTTCTAATTGTAGTTACACTAGTTCCTAAAAACCAATTTAATCTACAGAAATATGTGAAGTTTGTAATTTAATCTTCTAAATACTCGTGAAATACTTATCCATTATCATATTTATTCCCCTAAAAATTAAAATTATAATGAGAAGTAACCATTTCATTTTATTCCCAAAGATTAATAAATCCTTGATATTCACAATTGTATCGAAATTAAAAAAAATGTGAAAAATCCAATGAAATATGCCTTTAATTCATTAATAGAACAAAATAGAATTCATATCAGAATGTGATGGAATAAAATAAATTTAATACCATCCAGATATAATAATAAAATATATTCTTTCATCAATCATCTAATCGATGGGTCATCCAATAATATACAATCATAAATGGAAAATTATTTATTATATGAATCCAAATATTAAATAAAGTCGCATAAAATTAGTAATAACCATGTAAAGAAAAAAATGATTAAATATATGATCAATAATTTCTATTTTTGTATGATTAATTTTTATGAAAGTGATCACACTATTTTACTAACATGCACAGTAATTATAAATTTTTTTCATTTTAAAATTAATTGAACAAATTAAAAAAAATGTGAAGTAATTTTGTTAATTCCATTGAGCCCTTGAATGAAAACAAAACCATTATTCAAATTAATCATTAGAAATAATTGATTGTTTTACCATGTAACACCCCAAGATTTTTTAAAAAAATTAAAAACAATTAAATTATTTCTATATTTTAGGTTACATGAAACACAAAATTTATCATTTGTTACATGAAACAATAATATTATCTTGCGTTACACACAACACTCAGTTTAGCTTTTGTTATTCACAACACTGAGTTTAAATGAATAGAGAGATACAATTAAGAATGTAATTATTTTATATAAGAGTTATCACCTAGAGAATATAATGGTTGGTATGAATGTGATTAAATTAATTATGAAAAAAAAATTTATAAAGTTATATTAAATCAATTTTATGGTGACCAATTAATTAAAAATTAAAATAAAACCTATCTAAAAAATCTAGTATTTTTCTAGGAAACTATTTCTATGTACAGAAACATGTTTTAACATAATAAATTAAAAAATAAATTTTTGTGATTTTAAATAACGAAATTTATGAATTATATATTAAATCACATGCTTAACATTAATTTTTTTATTTAAATAGGAGATAAGAATAAATCCAAAATGAGGCTAAAAACTGTATTTTTCTGAAAAAACTATTTTATCCGCTTTTGCTCACTTATTTTGAATTTTTTTATGTTTTGGAAATTATATTTTCAAAAATAATCTTCTACTTTAAAATAATAATTTAAATTTTTTATTTTATTGATTTTGGGATATTCTTTTGAAAAAGATTACTTTTTTCAAAAATAGTGAAATATACTAATTTTTATTAAGAATTTTCATTTCATTTAAATAACTTCAAGCCATCAAAATTAATTTAATATGATTTTAAAAGTAAAATTAATTAAATTATATATCAATTAATAATATTTATGTCATTAGAATAAATTTCATATTGATTTTTATATAAAAACATTTTCAGCTTCTGAACATTTTCTTTTTGGAATATCGGTATCTTGTCATATCTACGGGTTTAATTTTAAATTCAAATTTTTGTCTTATGTGAATACGATTTGGAAAAAGAATTCCATTTTTGAATCTGAATAATATATAATTTATAATATGTTTATATTATTTTTTCCCATTAAAAATTGTAAAATTAGTAAAAAGTAATTACCACGGTTATGGTAAAAATATGTTTTCAAGGCTGTTAACTAAAAATAAAAATGTCAAAAATTAATGAAAACTTTCCAAACACATTCGATATGTATATTTTGACTTAATATGTTATATGTTATATAATATCCCATTGTGGATCCTCCTTCATTTCAAAAATGTGGGCTCACATTTTTTTTTCAAAAATTACAAGTGTTCTATTCACATCAAATATAATTAGCCACCCCCTCTCATATCCTCTTCACACATAAAAACTAAATTGGTTGGGCCAATAACTACCAAAATAAGTCCCATAATTCCCTCCCCATACTATAATCAGTTTTTAGGTTATAAATTATACCTATGATTCCTTTTGGGGTAAACCAGAATTTGTTTTCCAAACAAGAGCAAATATCCCTAAAAGAGCATTTTATTTTATTTGTTGTGGATAATGTCATGGATGAGTAGTACTCAGCTGCTTGCCTCCATATCCAAGAGGTCCATGGTTCATGACCTGATGGGTTTAGGTACTATTTAAATACTACCAATGAAGTGAATAAAATAATGATGCAGTAAGTTAGTGATGTAGGCATGAAGCATGATGCAGACATGCAATGACGTAGGAAAGACATAGGTAGGATGTTGTAGGCATGACACTGCACCAAGCCTTTGAGCCAACATAATGGTCCTTTGGTCCATGTAGTGGG
This sequence comes from Viscum album, assembly GCA_963277665.1. Taxonomy (NCBI): domain Eukaryota; kingdom Viridiplantae; phylum Streptophyta; class Magnoliopsida; order Santalales; family Viscaceae; genus Viscum; species Viscum album. The sequence goes on along the minus strand of OY728142.1, from coordinate 1,393,185,053 downwards.
ATTCATGCCCAATGGGCCTACATTCCATAATATAAATTTAAAAAAGTGGTTGGTGGGTGGGGGTTATCTCATGGGGGAAATGAATGGCCTTTACGTCCTATGTGTGTGTGTGTTTGAATGTAATTGTACCCCTGAGCACCTAATATATTATTTTATTCAATCCTAAACATCCTTAAATTATTATTAATACATGATGGTATAATAACCTCATTATCTTACATATAATTAAATATAATTATGCTAATTTAATAACCTAAATTCATCTACACTTCCATAAAATTGGTTATAAAATCATCATTCTTGTATATAGTGGACTACAATCACACAAACTGATGTTACCCATCTTATATAACCACTACACACGGTAGGGTATAATGATGGATTTAATGTTTATATATTATATTTATGATATTATTATGACTATGTAATTATAAAAACATGCCAACCTTCTCACCTCCAAACCCATTCAGAAAACAATAATATCACTCCTGTGTACGACGCACTACCGCCTCGTGAAATGATGTGGTTTTTTTTCCATTACATATTACATGGATGGTAATAAAAATATATTAGATTAATATATATTATATTTATTAAACAATTAATACAATTTAATAAATATATCACATATACCTTCTTAATTTCCCTTATGTGTGGGATAGGATAATGTTATTCATTTGTACGGAGGACTACCACCTTGCAAAGTGTTGTGGTTTATTTTTTTACAACTTATTTTAAATGGATATAATAATGGTAAATTCAATTTATATATGTCTTGTTTATGATATTATAATGATTATTTCAATTTCATATAATATTTATCATTCTTATGTTTCATCCGTGAAGAAAATTGAAATAGTGTTCATGCATACGTATGACCTACTGTCTCTATGAATAGTGTATTTCATTTTCTATCTATAAATTTCATGGAAAAATATAAACACATATATATTTACTATATATGATATTTATATCATGGTTAAAATTATATATATTATGGAATCATGGTCAATGTAATATGAACAATAATAATAAGTGAAAAGATATTTGAATAACAAAGTCGTTATTACCCAAAACGTGATTTTAAAAATGAATTATAAACTAATGGGTAATAAAATGGCATAAGTAAATCATATATGATAAGATATATATAATTATCATGTTGTAACATATTTATTTTTAATATATATATATATATATATATATATATATATATATATTAGTAGGTTCAAACGTATATGAAGGAAGTCAAGACTTATCATAAGAGATTTCAATCTCATTTTTTCTGTGAGACATATTCCATATTTACCATAAGTTTATTTTATATGGTTTATATATGTCACATGAATTTTTTATATGATGATTTTAAATAAAATTATAGGGACTAAAATTTCCTTCTTTAGATCTATTTTTTATGGGGTGTACAATTCAAAATTTACTAAAGCGGTAATGTATTTCAGCCTCAGTTTTCCTTTATAAAGATACCTATTTTTTTATGGAAATATCTTATTTTATGAGTTTTATATACTGACCCTTTGACAAGTTATATCATGCATATCATTCTATTTAGGATATTTTTTTTATTTGATGTTATTATTTAATGGGGCTTACTATTGAAAAGTTATCTATATTGTAAGGGTTGGATGTTAAAATCTCTCTATTTAACAGAATTATTTATGATTACACTTTTGAGGAATAAATATTATGATTTATTTATCAACAAAATCATTTATCTTTTTAAACTCTTCTTATTTCTAATGAATACATGTTTTCGCTTCATTTTCATCTCCTTATGCACTCATTATTTGAAAATAATGAATAAAATAATGACTTAAATTCTCTCTTTTGTTGAAATCAATTTTTCATCCATATATATGGTTTCAAATAATGTTTTCAACAAGTTTTTTGAATTATAAAATGGATTTAATAAATTAATTCCTTCCAGTATATTCAGTTTTTACATAGTGTTTTAAAATGAATCTTCATGTCATTTTCAAGAACAATGAACGTTTGGATTTTACTAAAAATCTGAATGGAATCTTTGTTATAACATGTCAAAAATATATAGAATTTCTTACTATCATGTCCATTATTTTAATTAAATAATCATTTATATTTTTTCAAGGTTATTTTCAAAGAAACTGATTTGGAGAAAAATGATGTTTTTAAAAGTTTTTTTAAAAGATGAATGGTTATTTTCCACATGGAACGTTGTAAATTATTTTTAAATATTTCATTAAAATATTCAAATATAATTTTGAAAATAAATATTTCCAAAATGTTTTATGAATATTATTTTTGAAAAATTATTTCTAAATGTGGAAAGGTTATTTTCCACATGAAAATTTCCATATAATATTTTAAAACCAATTTTCATCTAAGATGGCATCCTTTGAAGTATCCTCATATTTACCAAGGATATGCTCAGAAGAAACCATTCTTATTATTTTTATAAATGGTTTATGATTATGATGAAAATATATTTATGAAACCAATTTAACTTCGTTTTGTTATAACAGAATAAAATTATTACGAAGTATGCATCTCTTTTTCTACTGGATATGCTATGATGAAATGATGAAGTGATTATGAAACCTGTTTTATTTCCATAGGATATGGTAAAATTTAATTTCCATGAAACCAATTTAATTTCTTAAGTTATGATATGACTAATTTTTTATTAACCATTATATGTTAAAAGGATCTAATATGATTATTTTTTTATGATCTTATGCCACACGTGTGTATGATTTACATTATGTGATAGGTGGGACCTATATCTGTCTCCAATGCATTGGGTAATGATTTATATCATATGATATAAATAGGAATGGAATGGGGAGTAAACCTAGTTCCCTAAGGAACGTTTTCCACTATGATAGTATTTATAGTTATTCATCAAATTTATTATAGTTTTTGGATTCAACTCATTCCACTGTGATAGCCTTGGAAATTATCCTCTACCATTTTAGAAATAATTTTCTCTGCTTCTATTTATGCCACAATTCTCTTTGTTAAGCTCTAATTTCTCATGTTCATTGATTTTCTTAAACTTTGTGTCTTATAAATTTCAAATAATTATTTCCTAAATCATGATTTTTAATTTTATATATAGGTTATGGTTTCCATTTATTATTCCCACGTTCTCATACCCTTATGATCATGTTATGTTTACATATTTCCCTTATTAACCCCTATTAAGAATTTTATCCCACCTTTTCTTATATTTATTTTCCCTAGTATATGATGATATGTATTAAATGGATATTACTGTGATGGTTTCTAATTATGAGGAACTAAGTTGGAGATGTTATCAAAATATTATAAACCCATTTTTTATATTTCAATGATTCCAATGATAGTATACCATTACTATCATTAGGAATTTGTTTGTGTAATATAATGAATATTCATCTATAATGATGTAATAATTCTTTATGTAAATCATGGGTCAATATATATGGTATTAGAGGAAATGTAATGTAATCCTTTGGAAATTAGGGAGAAAAACTTTGGTGAAATTCGTAGGGACATTTCTATGGATATATCTAGTAATATCTCTAAAGAAGAGTCTAAGGATTAATTAATATATTGGAAAATGACCTAGAATTTAGGAAAATGATTTTGAAAATGGTTTCCAAGAATTTAAATCTCTATATTGATACAATAATTGGATGTGTCTCATCAAGAGAGTTACCAAGGGGTAATAACTCCAAAAAGAGCCTATTGAGCTTCACTCAATCATAACCTAGTGCACGATAATGGGCCTTATGACACACCTTGTTTGATACTCCTGAGGGATATTTATTGGAAATTACCAAAATATTTATAAACCATCATGATAGATTTAAATATATAAAAACTATGAATTACCATGGTTAATCCTATGGATTCATAATTTTGAAAGAAAGTGTCATAATTTCAACATCCTATAAGTGATTTTTTATGATTACGTGGTTTCCCACTATGGTTATTATTAATAATACTTAGATTTGTGGTTTAATTCAATGGATGGAACTTGGAGGAATCATGTTAACATTGAATGGGATAGATAATTCAGTGATTATGAGAAACAAAATTTGATGATGATTGGAGAGAAAGATATTGTGATTATTTCTAATCTTCTATCACGATATATGATTAACATTGTGAACTTAGGTGAGATTCCTAATGCATCAAATATGAGTAAGATGGATTTTAATGGATGTTCACATGGAATCCAACATGGAATAAATAATATTTGTCTTTATTCATTGTCATAAGGTAGGAATAAGAACCTAGTAAAATATCTCAAATGGAGAAGAAGATGTTTTCTATGTGAAAATGAAGGTCACCAGTCAATAAGTTTCCAGGGGATTCATTCTCTTATATTTGGGGAACATAGTAATTTTCCATTTAAATACCCTAAAAAGGGTTCGTCCCTATACCATGGATATAATTATGTTATTTTAACCAATGAGGTGAATTTTTTAAAGTGTGTATGTATTTTGATACCTGACTTATGTTGTGAAAGTAGTTCGGCAATGGTGTTTCATTTATAAGAATCATGAAAAATATCATGATTGTATTAATTTTGGAATATATATATATATATTTGTGTATGAATATATTTTTACTTAGGGATACCAAGATAGGATTATGATTTTATGATTAAACACATGATCAATGTCATAAACACCCCTTTTTAGAATTTATAAGATGAATTTTGTCAAGATTAATGATATTTTGAGAGAAATTTATAGAAATACAACCATTTTGTTTGGTATATGATTTGGTGAAATTTTTTTGGATAATGAATTATTTAATAGAATTATTATTAATGTTATTGGTAACCATTATGGTCTGTCATATATTTTATGATAAGATAATTATGCATTATTGAATTTTTCAAATTTTTTATTTATATAGTAATGCAAAAATGACAATTCAGAATAAGGGAGATTACCAGTTGCACCCAGAAAGGTTGTAGAGCCTGAACCCAAAACCAAAAATTATAAATAGTGTTGAACCTCGCACTATCTAACATGAATGAATATTTATTGTGGGAAAACATAAAGATAGATATTTCTGATATTGTATCTTGATGTTTAGTATTTCAGCAAGTCAAGGCTAAGAGAAAAATGTAAAAAGAGGTTGCAACCATTATCCAGACCAAAAAATAAATGTGAAGAAATAATCATGGGTTTTGTTGTTAAACTCCCAAAAACATCTGAAGGGAAAAATATTACATTGTTTGTAGTCGATATCCTTGTGATTTGAGAACACATTATCTCCATTAAAGAATATTTCTATTTGGATAATATTTCTAGGATATACAATAAGTAATTTTCATGGTTTCATAGAGTAAAATATTATATTGTATATGATCAAGCTCTGATGTTTTCCTTTATTTTTTGAGGAATCTATCTTTACTTCATTGATGTGGAGCTATGTTTTTACACTACATATAACCCCTATAAAAAATGTCTGTTTTAGAGAACTATTCCAACCCTAGTGAAAATGTTAAGATCATATTCTATGTATTTAATAGGATGTGAGATAAAAACCACCCTCTAGTTGAATTTTAATACCACTATATAATTCACTTTAGCATTGATATGGCTATTTATGATGCCCTATATATATGGATGTGTATACCTCCAATGAACTAGAATGAAGTTGTAGAATGAAAATTATTGGGACATGAGCTAGTTGATGAAATAAAAGAGAATGTAAGATCCATTTAGAAACACATAAGGGAAGAAAAAATTTAATGAAAATGTTATGATGATAATCATTAATGTTATCTATAATTTTATGTTTCTGATAATTTGATTCTATAAATTTATCTATGGACGAAATAAGTGAAAACTATCCCTTGGGTATATCGGTCTTTTTGAAATACTTGAAAATATCAGGACTATAGACTATTGTTTGGTGATTTCACCAAACCTATCAGACTTCCATGAGGTTTTCCATATATCTATCTAGATAAATTATATCCCTAATGATTCATGACTACTAAACTCAATTGTTTTACCACTAGATCCTAATCTTTCTTATATGGAACTATCAAAAGAGAATATGGATCATAGTGAGAAATATCTAGGAAACATGACCACTCAACTAGTCAATGTATTGTGCTAAAATCATCAGCTTGGGTAAATTAAATGAGAATATAATCAGATAATTACATATAATTATCCTATATTTTTTACACAAAAGTGAAAAATTTCATGGGGGGTTTTCATTTTATGGGGGGTAAAATGTTACACCTTGGGATTTTGAAAAATGTAATTTTTTCAAATAACATTAATTTTATCGATATTTTTTTATTCAAAAATCACCAAGTTTAACATTAATTATAATCAACACTAATATTATATTGCATTATATTCAACACTAAGTTTACCTTGCATTACAATCCATCCATGTTTAGACAAAATGTGACATACTATTACAAAAATTATTACTTAGTATAATTATTATCGCCTATCCTATCAAAAGGTGTGTATTAATATAATTAAATATATTATGTAAATATATCTTTTACACATTTACATAAAAATTACTCTTTTGTGACCAATTTATTAGAAATTAAAATTAAAACTATTTGAAAATATAAGAAATCATTTTCGGAAAAATTATTTTTATCCACACAAAATCATTATAACATAATAAATTAAAAATAATTTTTTGAATTATTTTAATGAAATTTATAAATTATAAACTCAATATAATTTTTAAAATTTCTCCAATGGGTCTCCTAAATTAGAGATAATAAAAGAATCCAATTTTATGCTTAAAATGTATTTTTCTAAAAATCTGTTTTATCCCATTTTCTGCCCTTATTTTGAAATTAATATTTATCACTTTCATAAAATTTATTTTCAAAATTAAAATTTAATTTTTAAATTACCCAATAAAATTTTTCATTGACTGAATTATAGAGAACTTTTTTGAAAAGATTAATTATCCAATGAATAGTTGAAATTCTAGTTTTTATTACGATGTTTCATTAAATTTATTGATTTAAAAAACATCCAAATTAATTTATTATGGTTTTAAAAATAAAATTAGTTTAATTATATATATATTAAAATAATTTATTTTATTTAAATAAATTTTTAAACTAATTTTGATATAAAATCATTTGGAACGATATGACATTTTCTCATGGGAAAACAGCTTTCTCATCGCTTCCATGTGTTTAATTTTAAATTTTATTTTCCCAGTTATAATAATATAATTTGTAAAAATGTATTCCATATTTTCAATTCTAATAATTTACATTTTATATTATTTTCAGAAAAATTTTAACCATAATAATTAGTTAAAGCTTAAAAAATTAATTACTACACATAAGGTAAAAAGGGTTTACTAGAGAATTAGAATTAATATATGTGGATAAAAAATGACCTAAAACATGTCGAAAAAACATTTTATGGAGATATTTATATTTTATATTTTATAGGATTATTAATTAACCATTTTGGAGAATTTTTTCAAATGTGAAACAAGGGTACTCCTTTTGTTTTTAAATTACAATTGTGCCCCTCCCCTCACTTATAAAAGTTATCCCCTTCTTCTATCCTATTAACACTACCAATACTCAATGATTCAGACTAGACCTACCCAAAAAAATATAACTAATTCACTCATCTCATCATATATTTAATTTTGTGGTTAGAAAGCCAATTTAGGGATCAATTTGGTGAAAACCAAAACAAATTTTCTAAAGAAGATATAATGTCCCTAACCTAGTGTATTATTTTATTTTGTCATCAACATAATTCAATTAATATTAAAGCATGATGATATAATTATATTAGTATCTTAAATATAATTATATTATATTAATTTAATGTAATAATATAAATACATATCCTCTTTGATTAAATGAATTTTCAAATCAACATTAGTGTGTACGACGTTCTACCGCCTCGCAAACTGATGCTATTTGTTTTCTATATCCACCTCTCACTAATTTATATAAGGGAATATTTAATGATTATATATTAAATTTATGATATTATTATCCCAATTTAATTATAATACCATATCCAACCTCTTACTTCCAATCCAATTGCGAAAACAATAACATCGCTCGTGTGAACAGCAGATTACTGCCTCACGGTCCGATGTGATGTGTTTTTCCATTTCCTTTTCAAATAAATGGTAATAAAGATATAATAAATTAATATTTATTATATTTATAACATAAAAATTCCACTTTAGAAATTATATCACATATAACTTCTTAATTTCCATTCCATGGGGGATACAATAACGTCATTCGTGTGTAGAACAGACTACGGGCTCGCGAAGTGATGTGATTCATGATTGTCACTAATGCTTTACATGGAAGTTAATGATTGTAAATTTAATTAATATATGTGACATATTTTAAATAAAAATTATAATGAAAATTTAGTATATTATTAGGCTTTATTTTTCCCATTTTTCAAGAAAATGGAAATAGTGTAAATACATACCTATGACACACCATCTCCATGAACGTTGTATTTCATTTTCTAACTCTGAATTTTATGTAATACAATAAATTCATATAGACTAAATATATATGATATTTATATAACTGTTAAAATTCTACATATGGTTGAACTATGATCAATTTAAGATGACCAAAAACAACAAATCAAGATAAACATGAAAAACTAAGAAATTATTACCTGAAATGTGATTTTAATAAGGAATTGTTAAAAATGGGTAAGAGAATGTCATATGTAAATCCAAAATGTTGTGAAATAGATACTTTTAGTTATTTAATATATTTATAGTAATGATATATTTATTATATGGGATATTTTAACGTGTGTGACGAAAGTCAATACTTAAGGTAAGGGATTTTCGTCTCACTTTTACTTTTTGTGTAGCACATGTCACATTAATCTTGTGTTTCTATTATGTGGTGTTTATAATTTTGAAGAATTTATTTTATTATTATTATCCTTAAATTAATGGAGATTTATATATCTATTTTACTATCTCTCTTTCATTGGGTTTTCGGTTCAAATGTTACTTGAGTGGTAATATATATTTTCTCAATTTACCTTCTTTGAGACATATGTTATGTTATACACAAATATTATTTTATATGGTGTATACACTGACCAATTTCCATATTATACCATGATTATACTTTTATTCATTATATATAATGTTTCATTTTATGTTATTCTTTAATGGGTATTACGATTCTAAAGTAAAAAATTTGGTAAAGTATTGATGTTAAAATTTCATTATTCATATAGTTTGTTTGTGATTATGATTTTGATGATAAGATATTAGGATATATTCTTAAATACGTTCAATAATTCTCTTATATTATTTTAATTTCTTGATAATACATTTTTCCCTTCATATTAATCGCTATATTAACTCATGTTTCCAAAGGAATAATTCTAAAATAATACTTTATTTCGCTCTTTGATCGATAACCCTTCTTATATATCCATGTTTTCAAAAAATGTTTCCAAAAATGATTTATAATTCTAAGATGGTATTATTAAATAAATTTATACACATTAATAACCTTTTTACAAATTATTTTAAAAGGGACCATCATTCCGTTTTCAAAAATAGTGCTCGTTTGGATTTACTGAAAATAAAAAAGAAATATTTATTTTAATGTGTAAAATATGAAAAAACAGTATGCTTTCATGAACATTATTTTTTAATACTTATTATATATTTTTTCAAGGTTATTTTAAAATAAATTTATTTTGAAAATGTTCTATGTTTTAAAATGTTTTTTTAATGGAATGAATATTTTACTAAATAATGTTTTTGAATTATTTTTGAATCATCCTTTATAAGTTTCAATGTTTATTTCCTCTGAAAAGGATTTCAAAATATTTTTATGAGTTTTACATTTTAAATTATTTTTTCAATTTGGAACGTTCATTTTCAATAATAAATGTTCCATGGAATCATTCGAAATAGTTTACATTCGATGATAGTGATAAAAAACATATAAATTTTTTTTATTATTTCCATTTAGTTAAGATATGATTAAATGGTGAACCGATTATGAACCACATTCCATTTCTATAGGTTATTCTGTGATGTAATATCTATAAAAAAATTTCTTCCTTGGTTATAAAATAATTCATTTTTTAAATATCCCATTTATTTTCATGGGGTATGGTATGTTTTATTTTTTATTATCTTATGAAACAAATATGTATGACTTTCATTTTGTTAAGGGTGGGACCTATTTCTCCTTCCATTAAATTGGGTAGAGATTGATATATCCAAATTTAAAAGGGACTAGATTGGGGGGTAAAACCAATATAGTAAGGGGATTTGTCCTCTATGATAGTATTGGGAGTAAACATTGACTATTACAATGGTATTTGGAGAGAAAATATTCCACTATGGTATCCTTGGAAATATTCCTCGACTACTATAGGAATAATTACATATTCTTAAGTGTATTCAACAATTATAATTCTTAATTCAATGTTATTCTCTCATGGATCATGTACATTGAATTTTTATGATTCATGTCATATAAACTATCAAAATTTATTTGATGACTCATTATTTAGATATTTTATATGTATAGTGTTTTTTAATATGTTATACTAATGTTTTAATACCCTTATTCTCATTATATGTTTACATATTTTCCATATTTTCCCTTACTGAGAATATGAGCTCACACTTTCTTATGGTTCATTTCTATAGGTTATGATGATTATAATTATAGGTGATATGTCTATAAAGGGTCCTAGTTATGAGGAACTAAGTGGTAGATGATGTAGAACACTTTCAAACCAATTATTTATGTTTCCATGTTTCGAAAGGTACAATACCTTTATGATATTCATGAATGGGTTTGTAAAATTTTTTGAGTACATTTCTAGAATGATGTAATGTCAATCTATGTATATCTTGGGAATATATACACCATATATTAGGAAATTATAGTATGAGTGGCCGGTTGAATTAAATACACTCTGTATCATAGAACTATCATTTGATATATTGGTGTAATTTGGTAGGAAATTCATGATTAAATACAATTTTATGATTTATAGGATCTTGAAATCCTCTAAAAAAATCTAGAATCTACATGTTAATGAATTTTTCCATTGAAAATATTACCATAAAACTTTTCAAGTACTGGCAGAACCAAATCATTGATTATAAGAATATAATTAAGTATCATTTCCCCCTGGACTATTTATAGGTCTTATGAATTTCAATCTAATTATTTCTTCATTTTGTGATATGAATAAAATGGTGTACCAAATTAAAAATAAATAAAATTAATAATATTTATGTGATCTAACACACTAGGTACCTCTTATATAGTTATTAGAAGAGTTTTCCACCCCATTCCTACCTCTGATAGGCTAGGGGCTTATGACTAGTGCTGAGAAGGTATAACAACCAAATTGGAGGACATGATCTAATAGATCTATTGAAAACACACACATGTATAAAAAACAAAATAATGATAATAAATAAATAAAATAAAATAATAAATGTGAAAAATTCTTGAAACCACCTTCAGGATCCACAGGTGAACCATAAAACATAAATCCAAATATAAAAGGGAAAAATAAATACCCAATGGAGTGGGAAAATATCCAAGGATCTAATAGATGTAAGGTCCCAATACCTACTCCCTAGATATAAATCCTACTAGGTCAACACCACCACCACTTAATACTATGTTATGCTGACACCTAGTATATCGAGATCCCCATTATGATTACAGTTGTCTTCATAAGACATTAATCATGTGGGAAACATTACCAATATTGGGAGAGTATATACATACCTAGTAGGATTCCCTAAAAAACAAAATTCATCTAAAATAGTCCATTAAAATAATAAATGTAAATTTTGTAGAATGGATAATTGAAACATAGATATTATCAAAGAAGGACCTGATATAATTGAAGTTGTCCTAGTCATCACTTCCAAACACAGGAAGAATATGTATTCCCCTTCATAAATATGAGTAATCCAAATCAATATTCTATGTAACATCAATATATCTATAGAGGATGACACATGCCTCAACATGGGGTATACAATGATCATAGTAGTTTAGACACCAGTGGAGGACCTACATCAAACTTTAGCAATGAGACGGGGCAGTACTAACTCCATTAATAGATGAATATTTCAATATTTGTGTATATGGGACTACAGAAATAATATAAAAAAGGTCATGGGAGACTCATACCATGATAACATAAAACTGTTCAAAGGACTACTTTCCAAAAATCCTATTGAGGATAAAATATTAATATAATCACCGACTAACATGTTTTGAAGTTAGAGAACTACTTGTTCAACATTGATTCACAACAATGGTAGAAAATTAAATTCCACCTTCATATTCCACATAGTGAGGAACGTAATATATATTTCTCACAAGTCTAAAATAGAGTCTAAATGAGAATAAATAGTCAATAAATGTATTTTAAATCAGTACGCAATGTGTTTCACAGGACACATGATGTGCGACCCTATGTAGTGGCCTTCTTGTCTAATAAAACCTCACATGGTATGTAAAGTGACCCATACATGAGTTTTAGGTTAGCATACATGATATGTAGGATCAATGGTGGTAATCATTATATACTAAAGTCTCTCTATCTTGTGTGAATATCATGTTACATGGAATATGGTCCCAGCCCATATTACATGTGAGTCCTAAAAACCATATGGATGTGTACTCACATCACACACAAACAATCTAGATTAAGGTTAGATGAAATTGGAGTTAATAAAGTGATGTCTAATATTTAATTGATATTGATACCCTATCTATCACTTCCCTAATGTAAACCACATAATTTATTTTTCAACTATGTGTATTTTATTCAGTATATTTGAATCATATATATATTCCTCCCTGAGAACATCACAAAAAGGACTGAAAAAAACCATAAAAATTTCTTAGATCTTCAATTTGTAGGTCCCACATGGATAATATTCCATCATAGATCTATTTTTGTCTACCGATATCAAAATATGGCATTCCTTACTGAATCTCTCCAACCCCGTTGATTTCCTCAAAGAAAATCCCACTACTGATATCATCAGCCTATGATTTCAACACCTCTTGTTGAAGGTCCAACATGATAATGTTCCTATTATTGATTGTAACACACAAACATAGGTCCATGATTTGATTGTGATTTTAATCAGGCCAATATTAATAGAATCAACCATCCAATATTGGCTAGTGAAGAACAAACAACTAAAACTATAGGGAATTCAATGAAACAGAACACATGAATAAATTTGTCGCCCATCATGATCCTAAACACTGACTATTGTGTATTGAAAAAATCATAAAAGGGGTTTCAAATTTTCAATTATTGATCAAGTATCCCTACAATGACAATGGAAAATTGATATGTTGTCATAGTAATACACACGTTGAGGACATGTGAGAAATTAACTGAACATGATAATAAAATTCATGAGAAATAGAAAGAATCCAAAAAAATGATTCTTACCTCAAGGAAAAGTTGTTCATTAGAGGATAATTGACCATCACTAATATTTTTGGTCATCCTATTATGTTCATCATCGATCCTTGAATTAATTGAACCCACAAAAAGAGATATCCCATGAATACTCTCAAATCACTCAGTGTTGTTATATGAAAAAATGCATTTTCATAAATATGGGTTAAATATTGTGCATCTGGGTGAGATGATTTATTAATGATATTTAATCCATTAAACAATTAATTCCAATTTTATCAACCCAATATTACACAATATCACATGGCCTTATGTGAACACAATTTAGTTTGTACCTATGGAAAAACCTACATTCTATACCCAAACGTAGTCTCAAATTTCTCATCAAATCCCTCACATAAAATATAGAGTTTCATTGAAACAAATGAACATGCATAATAATAATACAATATTTTTTTATAGCTAATATCAGTGTTCTTGATAATCCAAAAATACATGTTGACACAGGAAATAAATTTTACAGAATTCCCAATGATAAATAAAGGGTCTATGAATGAAAACCATATTCATTATATTGTACCCACCTCAAGGATTTCACCATGAAAAGCATAACCTACTCAAATTGGGGTGGTTAAAATGCCAAAATCAATCTTTTAAGATCCAGTGATGTCTCTTGCAGTTTCCCAAAGAGCCAAATGACACACACATGGGTAATATCTCATTTCTTAGGGCACATCTTCTGATGATCCACAATCACCATTAGTTACTCCAATAACATGGTTTTGTCTTCGATTTCTAGACCACACTAATCATTATGGTGTTATGTATTATGCATTTACCTCATCAGTTGTGACATGTGGAAGGAATTTTATACATGATCCTACTATGGTTTGATATCCAGTTTTTAATCAGCCCCAACTAACTTTCATAGGATATAAAATAGAACAATGAATATATGAAAAATCATGGAACCCCTAACCAAATTATCACATGTCACACTGGTAGGAGACCATCAGTTACCCGCGGTGTCTCTCCTAAAAATCTAACTTCCTTCATCAAGTGTCTTTATAGGACTTCTGATAGACATAAGAAATCCTCATATACTTTTGAAAAACCTTGAATTTATATTCAATCACTAGAACTATCTTTTACCTAATGGGTGTTGACTCATATATGTCTATATAGAAAAAGTATGACCTAAAAGGTCCCCTATATAGGTCTTTGAAATTTTAAATGATGATAGTGGGGTGATATAATTTATGAAAGGGAAAATATACTATGGTTAAATGATAATTTTATTTTTGACCGAATTTCCAACACACAATCCCTTAGTATATCATCAATTATAGGAATGGTTCTCTCTAAATGATGATTATTCTAAAGGAGAAAAACATTTCTCATATGATGCAAGGTCTCAGATGCCTTTTTATGACTATACACAACCAGGATGTAAACTATGCATCCTAGTTAGTGGAAAGCATCCATAGAACCCCATGAAACCAGACCATCTAAAATATGTATAGGCATTAAAACCACTCTATAAAACTCTATTCCCATGTGTAAATGAAGTAGGGTGACTTACTCAGTTAGTTTATAATCACCCATATCACATCATGACCCCTATCTTTTCATGGAATCTCCATAATTTAATCAATCGATATATTATCCCACTTCCACACAGAAAAATAAAGGGGTTAGAATAATCACTCTAGCATCTAATCCTCCCATGTTGTATTTAATAATCGATACTTTGAGAAACAAACTCACCAACACTAAACAATATTCCTACAAAAAACCTACTATGATGCTTTAATTATATCATTCATACTCCATGGTGTAAATCTAAGGGGGAAGTATGAATCTCTCTCTACACATCCTCTTGTATTGTGACAAGAACGACTTGGTTTCCTTAAAAAATATGACATGTTCTACACCTATAGAGAATCCATCTAGTTCATATCATGAAAAATATCTTATCATGAACCAATTCATAATTAATGCCTATATGTTTAACCTCCCTCACATTTAGAATAATTATAGGGGTCACTATAATCTTTTAGAGGTAAGTTGATCCTACCTCATCCACCATGGACAAATACAATGATTTAAACTAGTGATATGGATCTCGTAACAACTATAAACGGTATATCTTGTTATGATAATTTGTTTTTATGCTTACATTTTATAGTGTATGAACTATTTTAAATTCACAATCGTGTAGGAATTTTAGCTATGAACTCTATCACATGATAAAATATATCTAGGTTAATATATAAGTAATACATTAGTGGTCTTAGTATAATACAAAACTATCACCAATAAAGGATTGTCTCTTTGTTTTTATGGAAAACACCAGAAAATATATCTCTACGTCATAGGTATTTAGTTCTACTCATGGTATCTGAAATGCCTAGAATAATAAGAAATCATTGTCTTAGATTACATCATCACACATCTGAGCCTCGATGAAGAGGCATCACAGAATATGACATATTAAATTCCCTCCATTAGAATTACTAAGCTTATATTTCTAGTCAATATCTACCTCAACACTATAAAGGACTCAAACATTTCTCATTCCAAACAAAAGGATCTCCTTTTCAGGTCAAGTATGTTAATAGAACTATGATCATATTTAAGTAGAACATGAAGCATTAGTAATCCCCATACAAACCAAGGAACCAAAACACCTCATAAATTTTCTTAGGTGTTTCCCAAGATAGAAAAACCTCAATAATTGGTTGGTCAACTACTACTGTAACATATGAGATAACATATCCTAGGAAATGAACCTATCTAATACAAAAATGACACTTCAGGAGCATAAAGAAATGATAATGATTCTATAGTAAGTTAAGGATCGTCCTTATAATCTCCACATAGTTTACCTACAATAATAAATAAATGAGCATATCACTGATGAAGATGATAAAGATTACCTCTAGAAAGGGATAAATGGTCTTGTTAATGAATCCCATGAACGTAGTAGCGTTTTCCATTATTCCATAGAGAATCATTGATATGTCATAATGTCTCTAGATACATAGTAATGATGATTTCAAAATATCATCCCCAAAAATACAAATATTATGAGAGTCAGACCTGATTTAGATCATCAAGAACCACCTTTCCCTATATAGTTAGTCGAAAAGATTATTTTCCCTTACAAGAGTGTATATTTTCTAAAATGACCCTCGATTCAGGTAGTGATAGTTAATAAAAATCCTCAAAATCTCATCCATATTTTTGGGGAAAATCCCAGAATATGGTTAGGGGTACACACATGGTTTAATAAATCCTTTATCCTGATGGTTCTCCAACTTCACTCACATCTCTAGTTTCTCAATAGAGGATATATGATATGATGAAAAAGATATAGGTATGGACACATAGTTTAGATTGATAAAAAATCATTCTATTTATGGGGAGGTATTTATGGTTCATACTTGAGGATGATTTCCACGTATCCATCCACCACAATATGGAGGTGAACTTTTAAACAACCCACTACATTATGGGTCAAAATTTATTATAGGTGAGTGATTGGATATAACTTCTTGAAAAAGTTCCCTGCTAATCTGATAATAAAATACCTCTCACCAATGAAGGAAACAATAAACCCATCTACTCAAATTAACATCACCCTCAAATTGTAATAATCCATATATACATGAACTTACATTTTTTATACCATACCAAAGATGACTTCATATGGATTCATAGTTTCCATAAGAAGATCTCATGTGAACCTCACCCTAGTGATCATGAGTTCAAACTATAATAGGATCTTCGTAATCATGTTATTGGTATCAGTGTAAGTCTTTAATCACATCGGTCAAGATAGTGTCTCTTTAGACAAATCTTGTTCTCAGAAAAGTGACATAGAAATAAAATAATGGGTTCACATGTGTTGATTAGTATTTATTCCAATGTTGAAAATATAGAGATCATTCATTGAAAAATTTTAAGAACCTCTATTTTGAAGGAAAAAAATACCTACAATTGACCATGTCATTGATCATAATCCAACTAAGAGTCTCACAATCCACATGTTGGTGGTTCTATAATATTTGGAAATAAATCTAGAAACCTGTATCTCCCCTCATGAATGAAATATATCCCCTCATCTGAAATTTCATCACATCAATCCACTCTGACCACCACTAGTTTCCCTTGGTCACATTACTACCTATGATACAATAGTTTATCAAATTCCTTCCCATTATATTCTACATCATGGTTAAATCCAACATCTGCATTATGACTTCTCCTCTCACATGAGAAGATAAAATTGTATCCTTGAAAACTAGACCACCTCTGATCAATGTGCAATTGATCCCCTAGACATAATCTACTTCTGATAATTGTCAAGCATCATGAATCAAATTTCGCATGCATTATAGTTGTGACCAATGACTCTACTTTAGTATTATTATAGCTATCTCCTTCCATATTCTAACACTCAGAAAAAAAATCTCTCAAAAACTATTCCCCACTCTAGCACCCTAACATTGTTGGGAACTCATATTGAGACTAATAATACATGAATCTACATGTGCATGACCAAATAAAAAAATCCCTTAAGAATCATTCGAAGATGAAATCGAGTGAGTAACATTTGAGAACTTATAATATCTAATCATTTTCAAATAATTATCAAAACTATATTTTATATCTCCATTAATTCTTAAATATTCATAGATCAAAGAGTTATTAGATAATACCCAAAACAAAATTAGTTCACAAACTCTGTCTATGGGAGTGTTACCTCATCATGTATCTACATCAAAAAAAATACAATTGAATCCCATTGATTTGTGATAAAGACTAACCACAAAACCACCACCAGCCCAGATTGTGTCATGATGAGAAATAACACAAAAACCTCTAAATCCATTCACTACTCTACTACATTCATATCCATCTCACCATAGATCATAATATAAATCTATCTATGGAACTCCTATAGTACTCCCAATCATGACACATGTTTATCCTAATTTATAATAAAAATTGGTTATTAATGAGAATTATTGGCCTGAATAATAGCACATGGATTCACATGTATCTCAATTTGTATTTGTACTAATTTCAACCTTAAAAGATGTAAAACCTAATGAAATAGACCATGAATAGAATCATCCTATATCAACTAATTTTCATTACGAACCTACCTTAAAATTTATTCTAACTATCTATATAGTAGCACCATGTAATTTAACAAGAAAAACTATAGTCAAAAGTGTATATATGTGGACCTGACTCAAGAAGAACGTCGAAAATAAATAAACCATTAAAATATGATTCATGTAGCATTTTTTTCTAAATCTTTTGTCACAATACACTGAGTCAACATACAATTTATCAGATTCCTAGTGAATAGAAATATTGGTCCTCACACCATCATTAATATCCCTAGCCTAAAATTTAATATGAAGACTCATTATCATCATTTCTCTAAATCAACAAAAATATACTCACAACACATCTATCTCTAATATTTATTTCTAGGAAAACCCGATATGTACCACTCTAACATTACATGACAAATATCTCCCCTAATGGGTGGTGATAGGAAAAATTTACCACCCCAAGCATTCCATTTATAGGATAGGGGATAATGAGTATCACTCAGTATGCATATAATTAAAATTAGAGTTTGTAAGATAATGTACTTGTACACAACACATGCATCCATTCATTTCATAATAGTGTCAATATATAATTTAAATAAATTTATAATTATAATAAATACATCCAAACAAAACTATGATATACAATTGAACACTAAAATATAAATCCAAACATAAAATTGAAAAATAAAATACCAATAGTATGGGAAATCCATCCTAGGTTTTTACTAAAGGAAATTCCTAACACATTCTCATAAGTACTAATACTGTAATAGTCAACACCACCACTAAGTAATTTAATTATTGACTTACTCCTGGTCTATAAACATCCCAACCATAATATATTTTGACTACATAAGACATAACATGAGTAGAAAATATTCCAATTAAAGGGTGATAATATAAATACCCAGTAGAATAGACCAAAATCCATTATGAAACCCTAACGGTTTTGTCAAATCATAAACATCAAATAGTGAGAAAGGATAAGTGGATCTAATTTATTCTCAAAGGGGAACTTGAGATGATATAAGTGGTCATGGTATTTATAGTCAACAGTAGGTAAAATATGCTCCACTCTTCATAAATTTAAATCAATAGAATCAATAACCCATGAAACCTCTCTATATTTAATATGGGGAAACATGACTTAATATGGGGTATACAATGATCATTAGAGTAATGAACCTGGTGGGGGACCTAGACCCTTCTCGAGCACCATGATACTAGAGTAACAACTCTACAGATAGTGGAATCACTTCGGATGTGTGTCTATGGGAGTCCCAACCCTATATGAAAAAGTAATTGGGGGACCCTTACCTTGATATAATCATGTTATTAATAGGAGTAATAACATTAAAATTACTTTGAGGATCATATATGAATCTATTCGCTAACTAACATTTCTTAAATATATAATCCACTCATGACACCTTGTGTAGAATCTCATATAATGATGAAAAATCCACTACGAAATTCTATGAAGAAAAATACACTTCATGGACTACTCAAATGTCCAAAACCGAGTCAAAACAAGATTATACATACATTTGGTAGATTTTCAATCAGTATATTTAATCTTCAATAGGGAAAATGTGTAACCATAAGTGATGGAATGGTCATGTATTGGAACAACACATGGCATGTATGGCCACACATACATGGAGTGTAGGTCAATATAATCAATGTGTTGTACCCATGATGGTATTATTCATGTACAAACATCTCTATTTCATGTGTGAAATTTAATGTACATAGCATGTGGGCCAAGACTATATAGTGTTGGGGGAATAATGAAATCATGGTTATGAAATCAAAAAAAGATCTGAATAGCCATATTAGTATTACATAATGTGTGATCCAATCACACAACATGTGATATTTAACTTAGACCAAAATTGTCTTTGTAACATCATTGATGTACATGAACAGTGTTATTTTGTACTAAACAATATTTAGTCAGGTTTTGTGAACCAGATTCATCTCCATCACTAAGATCTTAAGCATATCCACTGACCTAACCCTAAAAATTTACTAGATTATCATTGAAAGCATATTTTATGGAGAAACACTCCCAGAGAATCATTTTGACATACCAATCACCATTAATGGTGTACCACATTGATGAATTTCATTATGATGCATCTCCTCTAGAAAATATTACTACATCCACAATCCTCCAACAATTGTTGCACCTCACAATGACAATCTATTTTTCCATGGCTCCAGTTAGTGATAACAACACACAAAATCTGGTATAATATTTGATAATGATCCAAATCATACTTGTAACAACTGGGTCCCAGTGACAGCACAGATACCCCACCTTAATATGGCTGTTAGGTCCTGGCCTGCCAGGAACTACCAGTTGTCACACAGACATGTGGTCCCCACCCAAGGGTCCACCCACATGCCTAAACAGGTCACTGACTAATAACAGTCCCCACAGGCCAACACATGCCCTTTTCAGTGTGCTTTGTCCTCACTCACACACACCATGGGAAACTTCCTAGAAGGCCAACCATCCTAATCACTACTCCAAACCAAGTACGCTTAACTGTGGAGTTCTAATAAAACAGGCTCCTGAAAAGGAAGGTTCACCTTATTGACATGAGTCATATCATTTAGTAATTTAACCCTTTATCATTCTAGGGTGTTACAATCACCCCCCCCCCCCCAGAGCACAACGTCCTCGTTGTGGGCCCTACATCTCAACCCAGGTAGTGCACCGCACTTAAGGATGGGTTCCTCCTCTGATACCAAATATAACAACTGGGTCCCAGTGACAGCACATACACCCCTCCTTAACATGGTCATCAGGTCCTGGACCTCCAGGAACCACCAGTTGCCCATAGACACCCCACCTTAACATGGTCATCGGGTCCTGGCCCGCCCGGAACTACCAGTTTCCCCACAGACACGTGGTCTCCACCCATGGGTCCACCCACATGCCTAAACGTGTCATATGACTAATAAAAGTCCCCACTGGCCAACACATGTCCTTTATATTGTTCTTTTTCCTCACTCACACACACCCTGGGAAACATCCTAGAAAGTAACCCATCCTGATCACAACTCCAAACCAAGAATGATTAACTGTGGAGTTCTAATTAGACAGGCTCCCAAAAAGGAAGGTTCACCTTGTTGACATGAGTCATATAATTTATTTATTTAACCCTTTATCATTCTAGGGTGTATAATGGCCCTCCAAGAACCACCAGTTGCCCCATAGACATGTGGTCCCTACCCAAGGGTCTACCCACATTCCTAAATAGGTCATCTCACTAATAACAGTCCCTACAGGCCATCACATGTCCTTTACTGTGTGCTTTATCCTCACTCACACACACCCTGAGAAACTTCCCAGAAAGTCACCCATCCTGACTACTACTCCAAGCTAAGCATGCTTAACTATGGAGTTCTAATCAGACAGGCACTCAAAAATAAAGTTTCACCTTTTTGATATTAGACATATCATTTAGTCATTTAACCCTTTATCAATATGGGGTATTACAATCACCCCCCCCCCCCCTTCAGGGCTCAATGTCCTTGTTGTGGTCCATACAACTCATCCCAGGCAGTGCACCGCACTTAAGGGTGGGTTCCTCCTCTGATACCAAATGTAACAATTGGGTCCCGGTGAGAGCACAGACACCCCGCCTTAACATGGTCATCGGGTCCTAGCCCTCCAGGAACCACCAGTTGCCCTGCAGACACGTGGTCCCTACCCAAGGATCCACCCACATGCCTGAACGGGTCATCTGACTAATAATTGTCCCCACATGCCAAGACATGTCCTTTCTAGTGTGCCTTTTCCTCACTCACACACACCCTAGGAAACTTTCCATAAATTCACCCATATTGATCACTACTCCAAGCCTATCACACTTAACTGTGGAGTTCTAATCAGACTAGCTCCCAAAAAGGAAGGTTCACCTTCTTGACATGATTCATATAATTTATTCATTTAACCATTTATCATTCTGGGGTGTTACAATACTGGTATTAGTTAACTAATAGAAAAAATATTGGATGATAGTGAATTTGAAAATCATGGAGTAAGAAATGCATGAAATAAAATATATGAATAAATTGGGTGGTCCTCATGATTATATATAATAATTGAGCTGCATAAAATAATTAAATAGGGTTGAAAAATGGAAATTCAGGATTAAATTACCCAAAACTATAACCAATAAATGGATATGATTATATGTTCATGATCATGTTATGGTGATATAAGAAATAAATATAATAGGCTCAAAAAACATGAGAATGATGTAAAATTATGCGGCTAATATATTCAATCTCATTCAACTCAATGTGGAATAGCTTAATGGAATGTTCCCATTAGATATTAATATCATGTAGAAGAAAATATATCTTCCCCCACTCATGAAAAGTATTTTTACTTTCATACATGGATGATTTATGAGAATAAACTGGGTCTTAGATTAAAATTGATAGTCAATTTGTATTTATGGATTTGGAAGACCAATATTTTCATCAAATGTAGTAAAAATATCCCTCATATCATGATAGACTCCTAGTCCCAATGGGAAGTGATAGTTATCAACTAATGAATTCAGATATATTATGTCAAGATTTACACTATAATAACACTCAATGGATAGTTTAGGAAATGTATCTCCTATAAATCCTCACCACCACAGAGTCTCTTATTGTTCATATGAAACCCATGGAAGGGTGGTGTTCTTTAGTGTGGCCTAAGAGGAAACCATATTCTGACTGGATAGATGTCATTACACATCTACCAAATTTTGGGAATCATATTATCTCATCTTTTTATCAAATTGGTGATCTAGAGTAGCAATTTCACACTTCATGTTTAGATATGACACCATGATGTGCCCATGTAACAAGGATGAGGCAGAAAAACTAAAATGCCTTATATAGACACTAGTAGGGTTGGGGTTATCCTAGTATAGTGGCCATATATAAGGCTTGATCATAGGTTTGAATGACTTTCATCATCATTTACTTTATTAATTTATCCCTATACTAAATATATCATTGATTGTTGACCAAGAAAATTACCGATAGCATGAAAATTAATGGGTATTAGATTTAATTGCCTGTAAAAATGGAATGATTTACTCACACAATATTCCACTCAAAAAATGAATAAATCTTGAAACGTTTTACATAGAATATCTATGATGAAATGTAGAATCCATTGAACCGCTTGATAAAATTTTATAAATCCCATGAGATATATGACATTAAACAGTGTTTATAAGGCATCATTCGAAAAACATGGAAAAAATCTAGGACCATATTTTCATCACAAGGTTAAAAAAAATAGTAAGGTAGAGACATACCCTATCATGCTGAAAATATTTATAGTGGCCACTAGAGAACCACATGATGCACTATATCACCTAAATCCTCCTATCAAAGGAAAAAACAAAAAGACATTCCCTATTAGTATAAAAAATTGAGATCAAGTCCACCAAAAATATGAGGAATTGAATAAAAATGTACATTACTTATGGAATGAGTAGATTCCTCTTTACTACCTCATATTCATAGAAAGAATATTCTTATACTACATGAGCCTATGATACCTAATAAAGTTTCCCTATGTGGTAATCATGACTATTTCCATTTTAACAGAACATTTGGCCACACCATCTAATAATTAATTTTATTCAATGTAATATTCTCGAGCATGTTTTATTTGGGAAGGTGATACTATGAAAATAATCAAAAAATATGCCCCTTTATCTACCACCTAATTTGTGGAAGAAGAATACTAGAATGATGTTCCTACTATGGAAAAGGAAATATTGATGTTTGGATGAACTAAAATAATTTTCAGTAGGATCAAACCTCTCTCAAGGTATAAATCCCTAAAATAATTTTCATATCCACCCCTCCTCCAACATTCATAGGAATTCCTTTGAACTCGTCCTCTAAAGGGGTACAAAAACCTCATAAACTGAATAAGGATTATGAAGAAAAGCCATATCTGACTCTCAAATCATCTCTGACTCTTATGGATTCCAATACCATTTCATCAGGGGTATATAAAGAACCCATGAAAATGGAACCCTCAACAGATGAAGAGAAAATCATTGGTTATGTTATCATTATTCACTTAAAAGATCCATTATCTAATGATGAATACTCATAGGATCCTAAGTTCTACATACTTGAATGGGGGATGTAGCTACAGTCCTAAAGATGATGAGATAATAGGGGGACACAATTGTGGTTGATCCATGTGTTTTTTCCACAACCCCACTAGAGCTTCATATATGGATGATACTCATCGAAAATAAATACAGTAATCCTAGAAAGAGAATGAAGACAACCCAAATTCAATTAATAATTTTCTAAACCCAATTGTTTTGAAAGACCAACTAGAAATCCTTCAACTACTTGACTATCCTAGATGAGTTGGTAGACCAGCTCAGCTCAACCCAATAGTGATAGGTATTCACTAAAAAAAATTCGAGTTTCATACCCATCTACCTTAAGCACTTCATCCCATAATATGAAAACCATTGAGGGACCCCAAATTTGTATGCATGGTCCTCTCTTGAAAAATTATATTATTTTGATATAGTTGGAGGATATCCCAACCATGTTATTAATCATGGTCACTCTACATCATTAAAAATATCTAATGAAGGAATTTTTTAATCACTTCAAAGTCCATCGGAGTTTGAGAAAATATTCATTACATACAAGGTTTATAAATCAGAAAACGATTTACCAGAATGACATTACACAACCTCATTCATTAATTAGGATCAATAATTATCCTTTCATTTACATATCAGACCCTTGTATGTTTTAGTGAAGGTAAAAAATATTTTTATTCTAGGGTATCTGATTGATAATATCTCCATGATTAATCTTATACTAATATGGACTCTCTGACATTTGTTCTATGGTGAGGATGATTTATAACTCTCAAATCTTGCTATTAATGTGTATGATAGGATGAATAATGTTCCCATTTAATATCAAACACAAGTACCAATTTAGTATTTTATTTGTATTATTGAGTTTATGTCCATCCAATAAGACATTAAATATACTTTTCTACAAGGAAAACCAAGGATTCATACCCATGTTTCATTTTTATCATCTTACCATCAATTCATCATGTACTCCACCAAAATATATGTTGGAATTATATGTTGTGATAGTGACCTATTTGAATCATGTGAATCCCAATAAGTTAAGGAAGGTGTATAAAACATAGATGGAAAACAACATCTAAAAGGGGAATACATATGGGTTTGTTCTCTCAAAAATATCAAAATAAACCCAATAAACCCCTTCAACTTTCTTATTAACGATTATGTTTTTCCGATCAACCTCATAGAGTCAGTGAGTCTAACTCTATTAAGACACCATAGTTCTAAAGAATAAATAGCTCATGATCATATAATATAATCCATCCCAACTAAATCAAGAATATCAATAGAAAATAATATTAATGCTTTGAATTAGAATAATCCTTATTCATCACCATTTGGACTATCTAATTACCATGTACCATCTCCAGAATCTATTAATTTTATTGTAATGTCTCTCAAATTTTGGATGTCAATGTTTCTTTTACCTTTGATGCATGTAGAGTGGAAATTAAGCTTCGATGGAATGCTCCCAGCCTGAATACTCATTCCATGGTATCCTTAAGGACCTTGAGTGATTTCTTATACCGTACCAAATATGTATATTATACCATTTTATCTTCTGATCATGATGACACTTCTATCAAAGGAAATGTGAAAGATAATGTTGATAACCTAAGAGGTTCCCCTCTAGTATTCAGGGAAGGAAAATATACCATTATTAATTAGCTCAGTCATGTTAATATATATATATATAATAGGATTTAAGGCCCATAATGACTCATTACACCATTCCTATATTAGATATACATATTTATATCTCCATATTGAAGAAGCATGATTATGTGTTCTCTAGGAATTTCACAGAGATGTTGGGGATAGATCCCGTTATGGCCACCCTTCACATGGGCCCACCCAGAGATAATCACAAATTTAAGAAATTGGCTAGAATAATGTATCCATATTATGGTATGATGATAGAGTCTGAAGTTTATAAGATCATTGAATTCAACTATCTTCTAGTGGTACAATTCATGAAATAACTCTCAAATATAGTCCCCGATAATAATAATAATAATAATGGGAATATGAAATTCTAAATTGATTATAGGAATGAAAATATTCACTGTGTGATGGATTATTTCCAATTTCAATTAATGATATCTTGATCAATGAAACAAAAAGATTCCATCACCATTCAATTATAGATGAGAACTCAGGTTACAACAAGATCAACATGGCCCTTAACGATGAGGACGCTACCTAATTTAAGGAACCCCAATGTATATCTTTCTACCACATAATTTCCTTTAGTTTGAAGTGTAACATACCATCATGAATGACCACAAGAACGGTACGAGACTAGTGGGTTTCATGAACTCATGTATGTATCCCCATACGTTATAGGCTACTGAATAGCAATGAGGGTCTATGGTAGTGATAATGGGGAGAATATAACCTAATGATTAGAGTATCACAATAGTATATCATAAAAAAGTAATAAAAAATAGCGGAATAAGTAATAAATTAAATTCATAAAAACTAAATAATAATAATAATAACAGAATCAAAATGTCCAATGCCAATATATAATAGTTTCATGCATGTCCTGATGATAATACATAACTAAAACACAATACATACCACAAGAATCACGATATAGTACAATACAAAAAAAAAAGATATGAAATCCCAACAATGATCTCCATGATCTTCCTAATCTCTAGCTTGGTCTTGTTCTTCTAACTCATGGGTACAAGAAAAATTCTCATGTAAACCACCATGGTCATGCAAAAATAAGGTCTACTCGGGTACCCCAGTAAAATGGATACCTGAGTTGGGTGTGAGATATATATACATGTAGGTTTCCACCCACGATGTCTATGAATGAATCATATCCATGCATATAAAGTATAGTAGTACACTGGAATATGCATAATGGAAATAAGAAATGATGAATAAATAATTAAAGACCAGTGAGCTTTGGTTCCACTAGGACACCTAGCTGACTCTACTAGATTCATCTCAAGGATGGAATGATGATCTGATCTATTTCCATATATGTATATAGTACTAATATATATATATATAGTATAATTATAAATTTCATCCACCTATATGATCCATGTAAGTGCAGATGTAAGTGACTATATATCGGGAATTCTAGGTGGTCGCTAGATTGAGTTTAACTCATTCATCCATAAGCAGACTAAATGGGCCAATAAGCTCAAGCAATAGGGTAAATTCTCTATAACCCAATAGTGTGTGATATTCTATGCATGACACTGGGTATGGTGAGTGGTCCATCATTCCATCACTCTAAACATGTAATGTGGTTCATTAGCTCACATTATACTAGTATCACTAGTGTGAGATGTCATTACTCAACACCTGAAGTATGGGAGTGTGATTTTCAATGATTCTCAATAGATCTATTAACACAATTCGATGACCAATATCAAGGTGTAATAATATAATAATATAAATAACAACAATTGGATCCATGAAGAATTACTTCTCATGCTCTGTATTTAATAATCCCTATTAATATTAAGGGAATCACATTTAATTTCTAGAATATACTAATCATGCTTGAATGGCTTGGAATTTCCACCCTTTATGATTCATTTCATTTATACATGTAATTTATTTATGTCAAGAAACCATAATTATATCTAATACATTATATTTAAATAATTTAAAGTAGTCATTCCATCATGCCAATCCATTCCATTTACCTCATTCCATTCAATGAACAAAATAAGGCATCGTATTTATCATGGTCTAAAGGGAATTTAGAAGGTGACTTGGTCAACTAAGAAATTACATACAAGGGTAATCCTTTTTTCAAAGAAAGAAATTAAAATTATTAAAATGTTCAAATCACATTGAAGATTACTTGGTAGGATTAATAATTTATATGATAGGATGGAATCTTTATTAAATTGAATCAAGAGGCCTTACACTAGCATCCCACACACTAAGAATTATTATAGAGGCATATGGAAGACCTAATCCATAAAGTAGGAATTTTATAATTCAAAATTCCCCACATTTTAATTTAGAAGAAAGTGCACATAATCTAATGGGTTTAATTAGAAAAAAATGAAATTTTTAATAAAAAAAATACATTCATCACAATTAAGAATAATATATAGGAGTCATGAATCCATTTACTTGGAAGAGTCGATATAGAGTCTATAAATCATGGAAAATAATTATATGAGGTTTTCATGGAACTTAGGAGGTTCCATTATCAATCATTCTTTTGATCACAAGGGGGAAAACTATTTAATGTCTAAGAAAAACCTTTAGAAGGAGTTTCATAATTTTTAAAAAATAATTAGTATGGTGAAAAACAAGTCAGTACACCAATGGGGTGTCCATGAGTGAGGGTGAAATTCATAGACTACTAAACAATGATCATAGGGAGTATATCCATGTTCATTGATAAAAATGAAATAACCAATTATAATAAAGTTTTTGGAAATGGCCATCATGAGGCACAATGACGTTATTCATAATATGACATAAAAATGCGGAAAATTTCATAGACAACCTACCTGGTGATTAGGATGTTCCACTCATCCAATATCAAGGTCCGAGTCAATTAGGTTTGGATGAATTCATAAAAAACACTTTCCCTTAAAATAGGAAAAATGTGATAGTAAAAAAATAAAACCATCAAGTGTAGATCAAATGAATAATGGATAAAAAGAATGAGATATTACCATTTTTGATCCATAGAGACCAACTATTCTCAAATTGGATGATGGATGAAGGAGATAACATGAATCCTTGGTTAGGCTTGCGGAGGAACCCGTTGAGCGGGGAGAGAAGGATCAATTGGATAAGGATGAATAAGGAAAATAAAATGATGTTTAAAACATAATTAAAGGGAAAATAGTCATTTGATCCTTAAAATATGGCCTCAAAGTTTTTCCACATGGTATTCCCAAACCATGCACCAACCATGAGACACCCTCTTCATATGAAACCCACTACCCATGTTTGTGCCTCATAGTTTACCATAACATTGTGCCAACCAGATGATGAATAGTGATGAGGTACTACCTAAGTGGAACTAACCCTATGGGATAGGTTCACGGTTTGGGAAAATTATGTTTATCTAGTATGGGGAACTTATTCTCCTCTAATACAGGCCATAGGGTTTTCTGCTGAGGGTCGCATTGTTTTAGAAAAACTTGGAGCACTTTTCAGACATTGAAAACATGGGTTTTCTAGACCTCAGTGCTCCGAAAACTCAACGAGACACCATAGGGACCCTTCAAGCCTTTACCCATGTCCATAAACAACACATTGAAGAGCTCTGAATCTTATAATTAAATTTTTATTCTTATTTCAAAGAACAGACCATACAGTAAATTCCAAAATGAAAATACCTTTGGAATTTAACCTTATCTCAAAAACCTGGGTTGTTACATGATGAATGTTGTCTTCACGTATAAATGCACAATGATTAATATTTTCAATCATTTTCTGGAATAAATCTTGAAATTTTATGTTAATAATCTGGTGGTTAATTCTCATCATAGATGTGATCATCTCTCCAAAAACAAAACAATCATTGGAAATTTTTGCTTTTATAGATTAAAAATAAACCCATTAAAACTATCATTTAAAAAAATGTTAAAAAAATTACATATATTTCTATTATTACACCAAGGAATCATGGTTTTCTCTCAAAACCCTACTATGATCCTTGAAATGTCTCCCCTTGAAACCTAAATGATGTGAGAGGTATTCAGGAATTCCTTCTATAAATTATAATTTTACTAGTCAATATAGTTCCAAAATGCATCCACATAACAATTTTAATGGTGATGGGAGTCACTTATTGATGACACGGATATTGAAAAAATCTATTGACAACCTTAAAAAATTTCTACATCACTAATTAGTCTTAATTCCACCTGTAGAAGAGAATTTAGTCATGTTATATGTTTCTACAGTAGAATTCTTGCATGATTCCCTTCTCACATTGAATAATAAATAAGTGAAAGAAAATAATCTCTAATATCTCAGTGAAATAATTCTATACATCAAGTAAAAATACTTTTAAAATAAGAATAAATGCATTTCAACCAATTTTGCAATGTAAAATTGCATGCACTACTTATAAAACCATGTATCTCATATCAAGACACCCAAGAACGCCATCAACCAGCATATGATGATTAAGGGTCTAGCTCAATGGGTAATAATTCTACTACAATATAACATATAATTAATATCATTGAAGGTAGACGAGGGGAAAGCACTACCCGGTTTTTTGCAGCTCATCCTTCCGAGAAATGTAAGCTAGTAAACAATGTTCTTCCAAAAAAAGGTTTTATGTTCCTATGAAACTCTCCAAAAAAGGGATATGAAATTTAATATAGCCTTTAAAACTGTTACCAAAAAAATAATGGAAACAAAAAGTTGTAATTAGGTTTTTTTTGAAGTCTTTTATTATTTCCTGGTCTATGACAATTCTTTCATAATCCTTTTGGAATCCTAAAGGTTCTTTTAATATTGAGGTAGAATAACGATCTCTTATCATAGACCTAGAATATGACATCTAGATTTAGATATCACATATAAACATCAATTTTAATTAATATCTAGTTACTAGGAAGATCAGTAGTGAATATTCCACCATGAATAATGAGTTAACCACTATTATAATCTATGTGAGGGTACTGATGAAAATATTACCCGCTAAACCAATGCTAAACCAAAACCTTTGCTGACCATAATGAGGATGAGACAATCATATTCATTTTACATTGAAGGCTAGTATCTATATTCAAAATTTATGAGATGAAGTAGATCAATCTGATTATCATTATGATGGGGTGTGATTTGTCGACTTCCTTTATTAGATGTTTGATCCCCATAATGGAGAACCACAAAAATGGAACCCTCTCATTAGACCAATATGTAACATCCTGGGTAAATAAAGTATTTGAAATTTTAATATTTATTAATATTTGTGAATTAAATATTAATTTTAATTTAAATGGGATGTTATGTTCGATTGCATACCCAACATGCCACAATGGGTTTCTCTGAAATCATATGTTCCACACAAGGAAAAGTCATAGTAAGAAAAATAATAATAATAATATATTATTATTTTAAATGGTAGTTAACACCTACCATTATATTAGAGGGAATTAACAAG
Source organism: Viscum album (assembly GCA_963277665.1). NCBI lineage: Eukaryota > Viridiplantae > Streptophyta > Magnoliopsida > Santalales > Viscaceae > Viscum > Viscum album. The sequence goes on along the minus strand of OY728142.1, from coordinate 1,393,153,162 downwards.
ATTAAAAATATTATGATTAAAAAAAATTAAATGTTTTTACATTTATCCAATAAAATTTAGAGTCTTAAAATGAAAATGAATCTAATTTTAAGAATAAATGCTCTTATATTTTTTAAAAGTTAGTTTTAACTCCTTTTCATAGAGAACCCATTTTAAATATAGTTTTTTCACTTTTATATATTCCATTTTACAAAATATACTTCTTATTTAGAATTAGTACATCAAAATTTACTTGGGGAAATATAATTATTTTTCTAATAAAATTCATTTTTAATGAATAGTGAAAAATACTGCATTTTATGTCAAAACTGTCTTTTCATTTGATTGATTTATATGGTTAGATTATATTTTTATTTGTTTTTAATGTTTGATTAGATTATTTTTTTAAAATTTAATCTAATGTTGGTTATTGGAAGTAATTTCACTTTTTAATTACACATAAACATGTGTCAATCTTTGGATAATTATTATTATTTTTAAACACACTTTTTGGTTTTGACAATGATAATTAATTTTAAATTAATTTCTGCAAATTATGTGTTTTAAATTTGGAAAAATTTATTCCATATTTGGATTCAATAGGTCCAAATTTTATAAATAGGTAGCTTTTCTTTTTAGACAATATGAATAGTGACTTTAGTAAATATTTAATTTACCATGGTTAAAGAATAAATATGGTAAATAAGGGTAAAAAATAATATTATAATAATATTAATTTACCCTAACACATTTCCTAATCCTATTTAATGAGATATATTCAACTATGGTCATCCTTAGGTTGATTTTAGTTTCTCATGGATCCACTTGTGTCTGAAAATGACATTTAATTACTTTTTATTTAAAGTTAAGGAAAATACAACCTAAACATGTATCTTTTGGTAAAACAATTTTTATATGTGGTTATATAAGTTATATTTTAGTCTATAAATAGTCATTAGAAATTTAAAATTATTTACTAGATCATGGTATTTTATTTATAATTTTTAGATATTAAATAAATAAATTTAATTATGACACAATGATGGTGCAGTGATTAGTTCATTAATAAAGGATTCAAATTAATGGTATTATAAATGTTAAAATAAATGTAATTTGGTTATTTTGATTTCATCCACGAATTTTATGGTTGATAGTTAATGTTATATTTGTATTAATGAATTTTGTTCGAGTCAATAAAGTTTTTATGGCTTTTTAAATAAGGCATGATATGAATACTATCAAAATTGACATAATTCATATTTTAAAATATAAAATATTTTATTAAATATTATAAAATTCAAAAAAAAATATAATATTCGGATAAAAAGGAATTATAAGTCTAAAATTTTATTATTGACTCTTTAATTGGATATTTTTCATGTTTTGATAACTATTTTTATTCTCAAAGTGTTAAATGTTTGTTAAAACGCTAAGAGTAAAAAAGGGTTAAATAAAAACGATAAGGATTAAAAAAATATAAAAAAACAAATCTAATTCTTATTTTCTGATTTTATTTCGACTTATATTCAACTATTATTTGAAATAGAGTAATCTAGACACATTAATAATCGAAAGAGAATTTACAAAAAAAAATATATCAGGATATGCCTTAAGTGCCCTTCCTCCCTCTTATAAAAGGACACCACCACTAACCCATTACACACACCTCTCAAGCCCCATTGTCTTGTCCAAAATCAGGCCACATAATCTCCCAACATCCATTTAATCTTCCTAGAAAACTTTCCCTAGGTAGAAGGCAATTAATTATTCCTTTTTGATTAAATCAAAAGGAGTTACCCGATTGGAGGTAACGTCATCTCTCATGTTCCTTTCCATTATTTTTCCTTCTCCATTCCCTATGCTATTCTTATTATTTGTTTATATGACAACAAAAATATAATTAATATTCTAGTTTTTTTATGAGAAGTATTCCAACTACACTTACACACACCTTCATCTGATGGGTATAGAACATACTGTTTCTATGGACGGTGAACTACTTCCTCATGAAACGATGATTGTTCGATTTTATCATAACACATCTCATGGCGGCCATTATGATGGAAATGTAATTATATATTATATATGTGATATTTATTTTATCTTTATGCTTCTGTAATTCTAATTTATAACATACCTCTATGCTTTTCATGATGTATAAATACGATAGTTTTATTTGAGGAAATGCGAACTACTGCCCCTTCAACGTTATATGACTTGTTCATGATATACCTAGAATGTATAAAGAATGGAATTAATAAACTTATGTAACATATATATCATATATATTATAATGGAATTATAATATACCAATGTATCATATATTTTCTTTTCCTTTAAATGAGAAAAAGAAATGAAAGTAGTGTTCATGCGTACGTACAGCTTATCGTCTCCATGAACGGTTCATTTAATTTCATATATCCAAATGTTATGGAAAATGTTTAATACATATATATTGGATATATATGATATATAAATCATTAATAACATTCTTGAGGAAATGGAAATTTTACCACATGGACAATTTATAATTATAGCATGTTCATTTTTTATTCAAGTTTCGAACATCAACAAAATGATTGATATAAACAAAAACAATTAAATAATTTTTATAGAAAGGTAATAAGTTATATAACAGGAATAATAAACCTGAAAAGGTTATGAATAAAGTATAAATTAAATTAAATTTCTTTTTCATGAAATTGAAGAATGAACGAGTCGAGTCAGACACGAGGTAAGGGACTTTGTCTCAATCTCCTTTCTTTAAGGCATTTTTTTATTTATAAACGACTTGTTTTTATATGGTATATAAAATAATTTTACTTTTAATTTCATTCAAATGGAATATTTTTATTTTTAGAACTTTACTAAATGACAAGTGAAAGATTTTTTAAATGTACGCGGTGACAAATACCTTTCTGCCGCCAAAAGAATTATTTGATTTTTTGATTCCTTAATAAGTCGTAATGTTTTTTAAAAGTAAAATAAATACCATATACCCTTTTTATGTATATTGGTATTGAAAATGGTTTTTGAAAAGGATTCAGTATTTTTATTTCTTGAAATTATTTCTTTCGATTTCAAATGAAATTTTATTTGTGAAATGTAGATATTTGAAATATTTTATGTGTTATGATTATGTAATGGTAAATGGACATTTTATGGGTGGTTATGTGATAAACCAAAGATTGGTGGTTATGTGATAAACCAAATGAGGGGTGGTTCCGTGATAAACCTAGGATAGCTGGTTACGTTATAACATCCAATGCATTGGGTATGGAAGTCGGTCGTATGGCTATTCCATTTGTAAGAATGATTTGTGGAAGTAGACCGTATGGTTATTCTATTTAAGTATGATCTTGTCCCATGTTGGCCTCTTATATGTTATATGTTGCTTTAAATGGGTTTTATGGTAATCTTATGGTCACAAAAGAAGGATAAAAACTGATCTTATATCCAGTGAAGTGTCTTTCCTACTTCTTTTAGGTTAAATTTATTACTTTATGATCAAGTATTAACGATTTACATGTTTTTTTGAAAATAAATAGTTTCCCTTCATTGTGTATCCATTATTGATCTTTTTTATGCACATCCCATGTTTTAAAAAAAGTCACAGGACTTAAGGTGGAATAGGTTCAAGGATGGGATCAAGGAAAAGTCATTCTGTTTAAAACAAGGAACTAAAAATGTTTCTTTTTTAAGCATGTTTATCTTATGAAAAACTGGATACTAAGTAAGAGTGTCTATATGTACTATTCATGATGTTTTGTATGAGTTATGACTTAATTCTCTAAAGATATAAACCTAAAAATATTGTCAATGTGAATTATTAACATAATTCAAGATTATGTAATGTTGAAGGATGGGGCCTTGTAGTTAGTATTAGAGGTCGGTTTAGACAACGTTAGGAGGTAGGATATTTTTAAATTAATATCCATAAATGGTTTTTACTTTATGTTCAAATTGAAATGATATATAATTTGATGACCTCCATGTTGATTGGTCTAAGGTATGTTTATTCAAAATGGTTTTCCGTAGAGGAAGCAGGGTAGTTGTGATAGGAGGGCATACAGAGGGGAATAACCTTCCAAATCAACATCCCAAGATAGTTGGAATCAGAACTGAAATATTTGTTGCAGTAATGGTGCAGTTGAATCAAGCTATAAATGGTAGTGGTTTCCATGCACAAGATCATCCAGATCAACAATAGAGGAACATTTCAATAGTGAAGCATTCCATGAGGCAACATCTCCCAACATTGAGAGACTCATCTGACCCTATTCAAGATGAAGGGTTGATCAAAGCACTGTAAAACACATTTGATGTCTTGGGTTGCAGAGACAATCAAAAGGTTACTCTTTTTGTTTATCATTTTGAAGGAGATGTAGATCAGTGGTGGTCAATGGTTAAAAATATCAGTGATAGTGAAGAGATTGATGCTCTTTTTTTAGGAAGAATTCAAAGGTATGTTTCTTGAGAAATATTTTCCTAAGGCAGTTCGATATAGGATGGAAAAAAAATATTGGAATTAAGAAAGGATTATTACCCAGTGGAAGCTCATAAAGTAAAGTTCACTCAACTAGAAAGGTATGCTCCAAATTTAATCAAAGATCTTGACAGTAAGATAAATAAATTTTACTCAGGAGTAATGTCGTGATATCGAAGATCATTAGCCTCTTGTGAATTCAAAAGCTATGAGAAACATTTAATATGTGCTGAGAAGGTAGAAATGGTGTTTTCTGATGACCAGGTGTTCAAAGAGAGTAAGAAAAATAAGAGGTCCAATTTTCAAGAAAAGGGAAAGAATTCAACCAAAAATCCAAGAGGTAAGAAAATTAAATTTATATCTTGTGAGAAGTGTGGTAAAAAGAATCTTGCAAAATGTCTCTAAAATTATGGAAAGTGCTTCTGGTGTGGTAAGACTTGTTATATTGATCATAACTGTATGGAAGATGATCAAGCAGGAGATGAAAATCCAATGGTAAGATGTTTTAGTTGCAATGAGTTTGGATATTATGCCAATGTGTGTCCAAAGTTGACTACCCAGGGTGGAAACCAGACAGATAAAAAGTAAAAGGGTGAGGAAAATATTTTTCTACTACTATACTTGATGTGGTACCATCCAATGAAGGGGTATCAGGTAATTTTTTTATATTTCAGATTATTCCAATGTGTTTTTTGATTCAGGATCTACACATTCTTTCATTTATGATAAATTCTCTAATAAATTATGAATTACATCTCATGTTATGAAACCTAAACATTTAGTATAAAAACTTGGGGGAAATTGTGAGGCCTAAAATAAATTATAATAATCTTGTTATCCTTATTTGTGGAAAAATTGTACCAACAAACCTTGATGTTTTTCCTCAAGTAGAGTTTGATGTTATTTTGGGAATAGATTGAATTTCAGTTTACCATGCCAAGGTTTACTAAAGAGATAAAGATATTTATTTTCATAAAGATGTTTATTTTGTGTAATATAATGAACCCTTATCCCTGATAACATATAAGGAAGCTGAGAAACTAGTGATAGACGGAAATGAATGTTACCTTGCACATATTGCTAAAAACAAAGGAAATATTTAGACTAATGATGTTCCATTAGTAAATGTGTTTCTTTAGGTTTTCCTGATGAGTTTACTGGTATTATACCTAATTGGGAAATTGAATTTTCTATTCAAATAGTTCCTGATGCTAAGCGAATTTCAAAACCCCCTTATCAAATGTCTCAAATTGAACTTTTAGAGTTAATGAAACAATTGAAGGAGTTGTTAGATAAAGGTTTAATTCTACCTAGCACGTCACTATGGGGTGATCCAGTCTTGTTTGTTAAAAATAAATATGGTTCAATGAGTATTTTCATTGATTATAGAACCGTAAATAATATCACTATTAATAACAAGTATCATTTTCCTCATATGAATGATTTGTTAGAACATCTCTAGGGAGCTTAGTATTTTTTGAAAATTTAATTGTGGTTGAGGTACCATCAGTTGAATGTAAAGAAAACAGACATTCCGAAGACTGTGTTTCATACTAGATATATCCATTATGAATTTTTAATTAAGACTTTTGGGTTAACCAATGCACCTTCTGTATTCAAAGATCTTATGAATAGAATTTTCCATGGGTTCTTGGATAAGTTTTTGGTTGTGTTTATTGATGACATTTTGGTATGTTACAAAGTAAATATGAACATGAAAATTATTTAAGGTTTGTCTTGTAAACCATAAGGGAAAATAAATTTTATAGAAAATTAATCATGTTTGAGTTTTGGTTACAACAAATTTCATTCCTTGGTTACATTGTTTTAAAAAAATGACATAACTATTGATCCTGCTAAAAAAAGTTGTTGAAGAATGGCCAGGACCATTAAATATAACATAGATTCACAGTTTTCTTTTTTTTGTTAGGCTATTACATAAGGTTTATTGATAAATTTTTATGTATATCTATCCCACTAACTAAGTTAACCCGAAAAGGTGTCAAGTTTATCTGGAAAAAAGAACGTGATGATTGTTTTCTGAAATTGAAAAGATGATTGGTGAATGCTACATTATTGGATTTACCTTCTATAAATGGTGAGTTTGTTATCTACAGTGATGCTTTGTTGAAAAGAATTGGTTCTGTCCTAATGCATAATGATTGGGTAATTGATTATGCTTCACGTTATTTGAAACATCATGAGATAAATTACCCTACACAGTATTTTGAATTTGCTGCTGTTGTTTTTTTATTAAAATTTGGAGGCATCATTTGTTTGTCATAAAGTGTGAAATATATAATGATCACAAAAGTTTGAAGTAAATATTTACTCAGATGGAATTAAACATTAGACATAGGATATGGTTATAATTAATTAAGGATTATGTTTGCACAATCCATTATCATACAGGAAATGACAGTAATGTGACTGACCCTTTGAGCCGAAAGAGTAATGCTAAATTAACCATGTTATGTTTAGAACAACATACCTTGATTAAAGATTTGATGAACTTTGTCATAGAAGTTTTTGGTACATAAAATTTCTCTATTTTGTTTCAGGTGTCAGTGAAATCAACTCTATCATATGGCATTAAGAAAGATAAGAAGGATGACAGTGAGTTATAGAAAAAGGTAGATTTGGTTCACAAGGGTATGTTACATGAAGTTAACATTGATAATGATTGTATTTTGAGATTTGGGAAGATATTATGTGTGCCTTGTGATTCACAGTTTAAGAAACAGTTGTTATGTAAAGATCATAGTTCTCCATTTTCAGTTCATCTCGGCAGTACTAAGACGTACAGAGATCTTCAGGAGTATTACTGGTATGAGGGAATGAAAAGAGTTATTATGGACTTTACTATGAAGTGTTTGAAATGTCAACGGGTTAAAGTAGATAAGTAGTTACTGAAAGGGATGCTTCAGCCTTTACTGGTGCCAAAGTGGAAATGGGAAAATATATCTACAGAATTACACTACTAGAATTTGTGTTATTTGCAATGGGCTATTTGCTACAGGATCTCGTCGCAAATAAGCATTAGCAATGGGGTCTCATCGAAAATATCCCGTTGTAGAAAATGGCATCATAAAAAATGTTTTTTACAACGGGATCGTCGAAATAAACAGTTTTTGTGATGGGAAACTTCTCCATCGCAAATAACTATCCAATTATATATATTATATATAAATAATCTTATTGTGATGGTACTAAGGGCCCATCACAAATATGATTTAAAAATATATTTTGAAACTATTTGAGATAGGATCCCTTCGCAAAAGATCCTGTCGCAAATAATAACCAAAATAAGAGAATATATTTATTTAAATTATAATTAATGAAAAAATAATATTAATATTATTAAAATTATAAAAAATATTAAATTTCTAAATATTCTCAAAAAAAATATAAAAACATCATAAAATATTATTATTATTATTATTATTTGTAAAATAAACAAACATTAAAAAATATAATACTAAGAAAATATATTTAATAAAATTATGATTAATGAAAAAATAATATTAATATTTTTAAAATAATAAAAAATATTAAAATTCTCAATATTCACCAAAAAATATAAAAAACTCATAAAATATTATTATTATTATTATTAAAATAAGCAAACATTAAAAAAATAATAGTAATAATAAATATTAAAATATTAAAATAAAAAAAATATGCAATATTCACACTAATATAAAAGAAACTGAAAGTAGTTCATATTACAAAAAATCTTGTATTCAACTATTTTTATCGTTAAAAGATCACTCAGGGGTGTCATCTTCGGGAGGAGATGGATAAGTTGTAGGAGATTGTGGAGTAAACTCCATCCCTAAACTACGAGTCAGGTGGTGCATGTATTCCATTTGCTTTTGATGTTGTTGCTGCTTCTGCTACCATCAACAAATCTCTTCCTCGTGATGATGTTGCTGCTTCTCCCACTAACACATATCTTCATGTTTCTTCTGAAAACTCTCTGTAAACTCAGCTTGAGTTCACATCTGTTCCTAATACTGTGAGGCAGAAGACGATGTCTCTCTACGAGCTCCTCTCAAGCTGGACACTGACATTGTAGCAATACCATAACATGTACCATGAGTCACATGAGAGATGATAGCAACTACTCGGCCTTTCTCAAAGCCATACTGAGTCGCATGCAACCATGTTGCCTCATCCAAATGGCGGGCACTGGTCTGATCAGTTTCCTCGTCCTGACTCCCATCCTATGTCAGAGAGGTCGCAGCCTCATATGACTCCTTCAATTCCAATTTTAAATTAAAATTGTGAAAATATTATATGTAGTAAATTGTCAAACTGAAAAAAAAATATACTAACCACACTCTGACGCTAACAATCACCTATAATTTCTCCAGTGGCTGGATCAATGTACATCCTCTGATAAATGTTGTACTCTGTTATATCAGGTTTCTCGACAGCATATAAAAATATAAAATAAACTTTTTATATTTAATGTTATATTAAATATTTAAAAAATATACTTACCAGATACTCTCTACGAGTACTTAATGTACAACTACCGGGTCGATGCATTACCTCCTGACTCCCCCAGTTCTGCCGACCCACCAAGGACCTCCTCTGAAATCCACCCTCCACCAGTGTAAACATAATCCATCCCAAACGTGAGATGAAATGTACTCTAGTCAGTGGTCTCTACATGACTCATCAAAATCTATCACTCATGGTTTCTTACTGGTCATCCTTCTCAAATTGTGAAAAAAACTGATGGAAACAGTCGCACGTAGACGCCTCCCATGTCTAGTGGACAGCGTCACACATCCTATCATCGATGGGATACCATAAACCCTATAAATAATTTATAATATCAAGTTATTAATAAAATAAATTTCAGAATAAATATTATTTAATTACAAACCTGCCATTGATTGAGCATGCTGAGATGCACATCAATGAGAATATGTTCTCATGTGATCCATTGCTGAGAAAAATAATTGTTCAAGATAGCGCTCCCCTTTCCAATAACTATATGCACAAAATTGTGAAAAAATAATAAATAATCAAAAAATTAGTATATATATAAATAAATTAATAAAATATAACTAAAATATACAGGTTATTATACCTCCATGTGCGTGGATGGAAGCCAATATATGGACTTCACTGGAGGATAGGTTCAGGAATCATCAGTCACGCAAGACCGCACCTCCTTTACACACCCCCCGAACCGCTAGTATGCTGAGGGTCAGATGACCCCAAATCCCCCTTATATAAAGGTAACTCATCCTCCTATAACACAAGAAATATATTTGGGTCCATCTGAAACACAAAATGATTTTTGTTAGTAAATAGTTGAAAATAACTATTATATATAGATATATCAAAAAGGTTTGGGGAAAGCCCCTTTTTTTAAAAAGCGAAAAACAAAAACAATGACCCATTTTGACCTAGGTAAGGGAAAACCCATTATAGGATCATAGACCCAAAGAGATCAAACCCAATACAAAACCCAGTACAAATCCCATTTCCGGTATTTTACTATGTCAATGTTCACCTTCATCGTCATCTTCATATCTGATGATGTCAGTGTCTTAATGTTCATACTCGCCATCATCAGTATACATATGAGTTTTAGTTTCATTATCTCTTGTCATTTCAAATTCATTTGTAATATCATTAACATCTTTGTCAGTATTGACCCTTAATAGTGGGGTGTCATCATCGATATTCAAGTCCCTTTGTGAAAAATATAGATTTTGAGTAGTCTCTTAAAAAATTTCAATTCCTTAAACTTCAGTGAAACCATATTTAGTTTGAGTAAACAGATGTTCTTGAGATTTCATTTTTATTATGCTCCACCAATCACTCAGTTCTCTTGAAGTAGCACTGTACTTTGCATAATAAATATGATGTGCCTATTGAGCTAGTAAAAATGGTTCATTTACTGCAAGAAGACATTTATATTTAATATCGATGATTACATGAGTCATATGAACATGCAAGCCTCTCTCAGAATCTAACCACTAACATTTAAAAATCGTTATGTAATTTTTTTTCTAGATAACACAACTCAATAATTTCATCCAGAATTTCATAAAAGTAAACTTCAGTTTCTCTATGATGGGATCCTCTCAATCAAACTCCACTGTTCATTGTTTTTTTTATTCCCCATATGCATGTGTATGAAATAAAAAACCATTCACCACATATTCATTATAATATTTAACTATCTTGGATGGTGGGCTACTCAATATACATAGTCACTTATCAATTTTATCAGCATGTTGAGACACCTAAAAATTTGTAAAACAATTATCAATATAATAAATAGTAAACTGAATTGATAATAAACCTTCAATAATTTATGTTACCGGTTATTGAAACCACTGAGAAAAAAAATTCTAGGTTCTTAAAGTGCAGCTGCTGGAATTTGTGGAAGTTTTTTCTTGATATGATTATCATATAACCTAAAAATAAAATAAGTTTACATATTGTAACATAAATTATAGAATATGTGATAGAATCACTCACAGTACAAATGATGTCATTTCTTCATAGTTGAGCAGAACATATGTATGAGCTCTCTGATGTTCATCTTCTGAAATACATCATTCTTGAACTCCACCGAAGCCAAGATTTAGCTGATTAAAAACTGATAATTGATTGTTCATTTCATCAATATCATTTACCTTGTTACATCCCATGTAGTTTTCTTTGAGGGATATTCAGATTCAAAATAGTGAGAGCAAAAAAATGTAATTTCCTCTTCCAAATAAGCATCAGCAATTGAGCCTTCAACTGATGCTTTGTTACGTACTTGTTTCTTCAATTTGTGCATGAATATCTCGAATTGGTACATCCAAAAAAACTATATTGGACCTCTACATTTAGCTTCATGTGGAAAATATAATATGAGATGTGCCATTGAGTCAAAGAAAGCTAGTGGAATGATTTTATCCAGTTTACAAATAATTACAGCAACATCTTCTTCCAGTTTTCTTAGCACATCGTAGTCTATTATCACTACACAAATGTCTTGAAGAAAAATATAATATGTCTATTATTGAATCTCAAACCATATAATTCAACAAACATCTGAATACAATAGACATAAGTTTTTCCATTATAACATGACAATCATGGATTTTTAATCTGGTAATATGAACATTCTTAACACATTTATCAAAATTGGAAGCATATCCATCGGGAAGTCTCAAATCTACAATCCACTGACAAAATAATAAGCGACACTCTTTGGAAAGTGAATAAGATAATTTTGGATTCATCAACCTCTATGATCTGATATTTTCAAACAGTTCATGTTATGGTCTCTTGCAAATTTGTGCAAGATCTAATCGTGCTTTTACAGTATCTTTGGTTTTATCTAGTGTATCCAAAACTATATGAAATAAATTACCAAAACAATTCTTCTCAATATTCATGACATCCAACATGTGGTGGACCAACAAATCAGGCCAATATGGAAGATCCCAAAAAATTCTCAATTTTATCCAATTATGTTCCTTTCCAAATCCATGAATATTTTGTTGGTTTATTGTTAGCCCAAATGTTTTGGGAGGTAATGAAAATACAACTTATTTTAACTATGTACCTAAGATCATTTTTATAGGTTCATCCCTTTCAATTGTTTCTTTTCTAAAATGTTATTTGTTCCTTCGAAAAGGGTGATCGGTTGGAAGAAATTTGTTATGAAAATCAAAATAGAAAGGTTTTTTTTCATTGATGAGAATAAAGGCTTTGTTGTCTTTCATTAAGTAAGGGCATGATTTCAGACCATTGGTACTCCAGCCAGATAACATTCCATATGCCGGAAAGTCACTAATCGTCCACATCAATGCATCTTTTAATATGAAATTGTTTTTCACAGAAACATCATATGTACTAACACCATTACTCCACAATGCATTTAACTCATCAAACAATGTTTTAAAATAAACATCCATATTCTTTTTCAGATGTCCTGGGATTAATAATGTCAAAAAGATATAGGGCTCGTTCATTAACATCCATGGAGATAAGTTGTACAGAGTTATAAAAATAGGCCAACATGAATACTGACTACTATAAGAAGAAAATGGACAGAAATCGTCAGTAGAAAGACCCAATCACACGTTTCAGGATTTCAAAGAAAAAGATGGATACAGATAGTCAAAATGTTTCCATGAATCACCGTCAGATGGATGATTCAAGCTTTTATCGGTTGAAATATTTTTTTTCTGCCTTTTCATCATTGATTTTGTGTTCTAAGACATAAATAAATATTGTAGCTTGGGTGTAAGGGGTAAATATCTCAACTGTTTTACAGGAATCGATCCAGACTTCCCTAGTTGATCTTCTTTATGACTCGATTGTCCACATGTGGGACAACTATCAAATGACTCATTTTCAGTAAGAATATAAGATGCAATCATTTTCACATGCATTAATACTCTGATAACAATGGCCCAGATTATAATCCAACCTCATTCTCTCATAGTAATTTGTAGGAAACACATTTCCTTTAGGTAATAGTGTTTTAACCAAAGAAAATATCTGATCAAAATAGTTTTCTAACATTAAATTATCTGATTTAATAGCCATAAATTTTGTAACTACATCTAATTTTCTTATCATGAAACCAGGATAAACTTCATCCTCAGCAGACCTCAACCACTCATAAAATTCGGATTGTGCTAACTCAAGAGTTAAATCGATATCATCTTGAGTTTCAGTTTGTTGAAATGATGGACCTGTAACATCGTGAACTAAATTTTGAAACGGTGATGGATCTAGAATCAAGTTATTAGTATCTTCTTTGGAACTGCATTCACTGTGTTGAAACCTAAAAACAAAATCTGGTTGAAAACCAAACCACAATAGATGTCCCACATTCTTGTCAAATGTGTCAAATGTTATCAAAGTACATTTTTTACAAGGAAACTTAATTGGTCCTTCTAAAACATATTCAAGTTTTCATGATGCAAATGATAAGAAAGCTTCAACACCCTCAATATATACAAGATTTAAACTAGAACTGTTTGGATTTCTACATTGATTAATCCAAGCACGATCATCTAATAATGACTGATGTCGATTTCCTTGTTCCATATTATTCTTCAAAATATAAAATCATCACTTTTTTTAAATAATTTGAAATTATAAAACCACTACCTGAGAAAAGAAGATAAATAATTACAACTACTTCTTATTAATTACCATTAATTTTGGGCGAGAAAAATTTCTATTGGATTGACGACTACTCTTTTGTCCGACAGATCATTTACTTTCAACTTTCTCACACTGAAATCACAATGATGAATCTGCTCAGATATACACTTATTCATTCTTTTGGATACGATAATGTATAAGGGTACCTCCGAGTAGATTCTTAATTGTGATTTCATGTGAGAAAGATGCATGTAAATGAGATTTCAGGAAAAAGAGCCCCTTTTTTGTTGTTGAATCATCTTCTTGCAGCTATCATTTCCAAAAAAACATTATAAAAAATGTGGTCCTACGAATTCATATTCAAACTCGTGCATATGAGATTGGATATGCATACGTAGAATCATACTTTTCAAAATGTTTTGAGCCAGTGAGAGTTGAAAGAAGAAGAGTCATTGAGAAAAAGGAGTGTCGTCAATCCACTAAAAAATTTTCTAAGTTATTACAAGATTTTCAATTTATTATAATTGATATTATGCTTAAGTATTTATACATTTTAATAATTATTACTAATTTTTACTAATTTTTACTAATTATTCTGAATTATTACTAATTATTCCCAATTATTCCCAATTATTCCTATTTATTCTTATTTATTCCAATTTATTCCTAATTATTCATATTTATTTCTAATTATTCCCGAATATTTATATTTATTACTATTTATTGCTATTTATTCTTATTTATTGCTAATTATTCTTAATTATTGCTAATTATTGCTAATTGTTGGTAATTATTCGTATCTATTCTTATTTATTTCTATTTATTCCTTTTTATTTATATTTATTTCTAGTTATTACTAATTATTTCTTATTATTACTAATTATTTCCAATTACTGCTAATTATTGCTAATTATTCCTAATTATATCTAATTATTCCTAATTATTCCTAATTATTCCTATTTATTCCTATTTATTGCTAATTATTCCTATTTATTAATAATTATTCATATTTATTGCTATTTATTGTTAATTATTTCTACTTATTTCTAATTATTCCTATTTATTCCTATTTATTTATATTTATTCCTATTTATTTCTATTTATTGCTAATTATTTCTATTTATTTCTAATTATTACTATTTATTACTAATTATTACTATTTATTTCTAATTATAACTATTTATTGCTAATAATTACTATTTATTGATAATTATTACTTTTTATTGCTAAATATTACTATTTATTGCTAATTATTACTATTTATTACTAATTATTACTATTTATTGGTAATTATTACTATCTATTGGTAATTATTACTATTTTTTGCTATTTGTTCCGATTTATTGCTAATTATTCCTATTTATTACTAATTATTCCTATTTATTCCTATTTATTTCTATTTATTTCAATTTATTCATAACTATTTCTATTTATTTCTAATTATTGCTATTTATTTCTAATTAATACTATTTATTTCTAATTATTGCTATTTATTCCTAATTATTACTAATTATTCCGATTTATTTCTAATTATTCTTATATGTTGCTAATTATTTCAAATTATTCCTATTTATTTAAAATTATTCCTATTTATTTAAAATTATTCCTATTTATTTCAAATTATTCCTATTTATTTTTAATTATTCCTATTTATTCATAATTATTGCTAATTATTGCTAATTATTGCGAATTATTCCTATTTATTGTGAATTTTTCCTATTTATTGCGAATTATTCCTATTTATTGTGAATTATTCCTATTTATAGCAAATTATTGGTATTTATTCTGAATTATTAATTTTTATTCCCATTTGTTAAGAATTATTCCCATTTATTAGGAATTATTGCTATTTATTAAGAATTATTCCTATTTATTACTAATTATTTCTATTTATTACTAATTATTGCTAATTAATACTAATTATTTCTATTTATCACTAATTATTTCTTTTTATTACTAATTATTCCTAATTATTCCTAATTATTCTAAATTATTACTAATTATTCCAAATTATTGCTAATTATTCCAAATTATTGCTATTGATTACTAATTATTGTTATTTATTCCTATTTATTGCCAATTACTCCTATTTATTACTAATTATTTCTATTTATTACTATTTTTACTATTTTTTTCTATTTTTTACTATTTTTTGCTATTTTTTTATATTTATTCCTAATTATTGCTAATTATTGCTATTTATTGCTATTTATTGCCATTTGTTGCTATTTATTGCTATTTATAGCTTATTCTTCCTATTTATTTCTAATTATTGCTAATTATTGCTAATTATTTCTATTTATTAATAATTATTACTAATTACTACTAATTATTTCTAATTATTACTAATTATTGCTATTTATTCCTATTTATTCTTAATTAATCCAATTTATTGCTATTTATTCTTATTCATTACTAATAATTACTATATATTACTAATTATTCCTATTTATTACTAATTATTCCTATTTATTACTAATCATTCCTATTTATTACTAATTATTCCAATTTTTTACTAATCATTCCTATTTATTGCTAATTATTCCTATTTATTCCTATTTATTCCTATTTATTCATAATTATTTCTATTTATTCCTAATTATTGCTATTTATTCCTATTTATTATTATTTATTCCTATTTATTCCTTAGTATTCTTATTTATTACTAATTATTGTTATTTATTACTAATTATTCCTATTTATTACTAATTATTCCTATTTATTGTTAATTATTCCAATTTATTGCTAATTATTCCTATTTATTGCTAATTATTCTGATTTATTGCTAATTATTCATATTTATTTCTGAATATTCTTATTTATTTTTATTTATTGCAAATTATTCTTATTTATCTAATTATTCCCATGTATTCCTAATTATTACTATTTATTCCTAATTATTACTATTTATTATTAATTTTTACTAATTATTAAAAATTAATACTAATAATTTCAATTTATTATTACAAATAAATACTAATAAAAAACAATTTAAATCTAATTTAATTACAACTAATCAAAAATATTTAAAATTAACATCAAAAAATGAAATAAATACTAAATTAAAGAAAGTATAAATACCATTAAACATGATCTCCTATTGATGTAGATGGCTTCACAACTTTTTTGTGAAAAAAAACTAACTCAACCAAATTTTCTCTCTGAAAATTGAGTTTAGAGAGAGAGAGAGTAAGAAATGAGAGGTGGATTTCAAAAACGGATGGAGCTATATATAGGTTATATTAGTTGTGACGGGCTGCTCGTCTCAAATAGAACCTTTTACGATGGGTCCTGTCGCAAAAATCTTCACCTGCATTAATTACAGTCACCGGTTTAAAGAGTATTTGCGACGGGTCCCATCGCAAAAGGTACCTACCGACACACTATTTTCGATGAGATAACAACTTGTCACAATAACCTATATACCGCCACCGGGTATTTGCGACGGGACCCGTCACAAATACTCACGGACTGATGCATTATTTGCAACGGGGGGAATACCTCTTGTCACAAAAAACCTTCCTGCGGTTTCTTGCCCAAACTGATCCAAACCTTTTGCGAGTGGACCCCAAATCTCGTCGCCAATAACCAAGTATTGGCGACGGGTAGAATCCCCCGTCGCAAAAAGCTATTTTTTAGTAGTGTTAGTTGTGGGATTACTGAAGACATATCATGGTAGTAATCTAATTTAGTTTATTGTTGACCGATCAAATAAATCTACTCATTTTCTTATTATTCGATATACTTTGTATCTAGATAAACATTCTCGATTGTCTGTTAAGAAGATTGTCTGGTTACATGGAGTTCCTCTCTCTATTGTATCTAATTGTGATCTCAGGTTCACTTATAACTTTTGGAAAGGCCTTTAGAAGTCTTTGGGTACTGAATTAAATTTTAGTACAGTTTTTCATCCTCAATCAGATGGGCAGTCAGAACAAACAACTGAAACTTTAGAAGATATGCTACGTGCTTCTTCAAAGGATTACCAAGGATGTTAAGAACAACATATTTCCTTGGTTGGGTTTTTTATAATAACATTTTTCATTTTAGCATATAGATGGCTCCATTTGAGGCATTATATGGAAAGCGGTGTTGAACTGTAGATTTTTGGAATAAAGTAGTTGAATGGAAACTAATGAAACAAAAATTGGTAGAAAAGTTTGTAGAGAAGGTTCAGTTGATACAAAAACCCACAAGGATAACTCAGTGCAGGCAGAAAAGTTGTACAGATAATCTAAGGATCTTTCTATTGAGGTAAGTGATCATGTCTTCCTCAAAGTTTTTTCATGAAAAAGCGTAATGAATTTGGGTTAAAAAGGAAAGTTGGGTCTGAGGTTCATTGGACCCTATGAAATCCAGGAGAAAGTTGGATCAATTGCCTAAAGTGTGGCTTTACCTCCAAGTTTATCCCAGGTACACAATGTTTTTTCTGTTTCAATGTTGAGAAAGTATATGTTGGATCCCTCTCGTGTTTTTAGTCTAGAGGTAGTCCAGTTGGAATATAATCTTTCTTATGAGGAACAACCAGTCCAGATTCATGACCGAAGAGAGAAAGTGTTGCGGAATAAGGTAATTCCTCAGGTAATGGTTTTGTGGAAATATAATATGGTTAAAGAGGCAACATGGGAATCTAAAAATTCTAAGATGGATAAATAACCCCCACTTATTTGATAAGTGAATAAAATTTCAAAGGACACAATTTCCCAACGGGGGAAAGGATGTAACATCCTAGGTAAATAAAGAATATGACATTTTCATATTTATTAATATTTGTAAATTAAATATTAATTTTACATTAAAGAAGATGTTATGTTCGATGGCATACTCACCACGCAACAATGAGTTTCTCCAAAATCTTATGTTTCACTCAAGGCTTAGTCAGGTTGAGAAAAATAATAATAATATATTTTTATTATTTTAAATGGTAGTTAATGGTTAGCCATTGTATTAGTAGGAATGAAGAGAACTAACCATATTATTATTAAACATATTTTTAAATGGTTTAACATTTATCTAATAAAATATAGATGCTTAAAACGAAAATGAATCCAATTTTAAGCATAAATACTCTAATATTTTTTTAAAGGTAGTTTTACCACCTTTTGATGGCGAACCTCTTTAAAATATACTTTTTTCACTTTTTTATGTTCCATTCGACATAATAAACATATTCTTTAGAAGTGGGTCATCTAAATTTACTTTTGGTAAATTTTTTGTAGCTTTTCAATAAAGTTCATTTTTTAATGAATAGTGGAAAATAATGCATTTTAAGTCAAAATTGTTTTTCATATTATTTATTTATATGGTCAGATTATCTTTTAAATTGGTTTTAAAGTTTAATTAGATTATTATTTTTACCATTTAATCTAATTTTGTTTATTGGATATAATTTCGCTTTTTAATTAGACATAAACACATGTCAATCTTTTGATAGTTATTATTTCCTAAAAACACGCTTTTTGGTTTTGAAAAATGATAATTAATTATAATTTAATTTATGATTTTTTTTGAATTCGGAAAAAGGGATTCCATATTTTTAATTATGAGGTCCAAATTGTGTAAATAGATTACTTTCATTTTTAGACATTATGATTAGTAACTTCAGTAAATATTTTATTTAGCATGGTTAAAGGGTAAATCTGGTAAATAAGGGTAAAAAATAATATAATAATAACATTAAATTACCCTAAAACATGTACTAAACCTATTGGATGAGATATAGCCAACTATGGGAATCCTTGGGTCGATTTTAGGACCCCATGGAGCCACTTGTGTGTGAAAATGACACTTAATTACTTTTAATTTAATGTTAAAAAAATATAACATATCCATTTATCTTTGGGTAAAAGAATTTTTATATGGGGTTATATAAGTTATCATTTCTTCTATAAATAATTATTATAAATAAAAAAATACTTACTAAATCTGGGTATTTTATTTATAATTTTTAGAGATTAAATAAAAAAATTTAATTATGACATAATGATGATGCAATTATTGCTTCATTGATAAAGGATCCAAATAAATGATATTATACATGTTAAAATAAACAAAATTTGGTTATTTTGATGTCATCCAAAAATTTTATAGATTATAGTAATATGTTATCTTTGTATTAATGAAGTTATTTTGAATCAATCAAGTAATGGTTTTTTAAAAAAGACATGATATGAATTGGGTCAAAATTAACATAATTCATATTTTAGAATATAAAATATTTTATTAAATATTATAATATTCAAAAAACATCTATGATTTGTCCAAATATTTCTCATAAGTATAAAATTTTATTATTTACTCTTTAATTGGATATTTTTTATTTTTTGGTAACTATTTTGATTCTCAAAGTGTAAAATGCTTGATAAAATGATAAGAGTAAAAAAAATGTTAAATAAAAAATATAACGAATAAAAAATATCCAAAACCTTTCTAATTCTTATTGTATGATTTTATTTAGAATTATATTCTTCATATCATTGAACTAGCTTAATTTGGACTCATTTATACTCTAAATAGAATTGAAAATAAATTTATAATTCCCGATATTATTTTAGTGCCCCTCCTCCCTCTTATAAAAGGTCACCACCTCTAACCCATTACACACAACTATCATCCCCCCTTGTCTCATCCAAACTCTACCCAAATAATCTCACAACATCCCCCTCTTCCTCCTAGAAGACTTCCCTTAATAATAAGGTAATTCAAGAAGGATATTTAGCTTAAATCAAAAGGAGTTACTCGATTTGAGGTAACATCTTCTCTCATGTTCCTTTCCATTATTTTTCCTTCTCCACTCGCTATGATCTTCTTATACTTTGTTTACATAAAAAAATGTATACTCAATATTATAGGTTTTTTAGGAGAATTATTGGAATTAAAATTACACATACCTCCATCTAATGGGTATAGAACATAATTTTTATGTGGATGGAAAACTACTACCTCACAAAACAATGATTGTTCGATTTTACCCTACCACCTCTAATGGTAGCCATTATGATGGAACAATAATTATATATGATATATATTATATTTATTTTATCTCTATGCTTCTTTAATTATTATTTACAACATACCTTTATGCTATTCATGTAGTATAAATATGATAATTTCATTTGAAGAAGTGCGAACTACCGCCCCTTCAAAGTGATATGACTCATTCATGCTATACATTGAACGTATAAAGGAATGAAATAATGAACTTATGTAACATATATATTATATTGTAATTATAATATAACTATTTATCATTTAGTTTTATTTCTATTAAATGTGAAAAACAAATGAAATTAGTGTTCATGTGTACGTACGGCTTACTGCCTCCATGAACAGTGTATTTCATTTCATATTTCCAAATGATTTGGACTATTTTAAATATATATAATAGATATATATGATATATATGATATCTAAATCATGAATATCATTTTTGAGAAAATGAAATTTTGACCACATGGAAAATTTATAATTATAACAAGTTTATTTTTATTCAAGTTCCAAACATCGACAAAATGTCCAATATAAACTCGAATAAATAACTAATTGTTATAACAAGGTAATAAGTGATATAAAAGGAATAATAAACTTTAAAAAGTTTCTTAAGAAAGTATAAATTAACTTAAGTTTATTATTCCAGAAATTAAAGAACAAATGATTCAAGGCAGACATGATGTAAGGGAATTTGTCTCAATCTCTTTTCTTTAAGGCATATTTTGATTTATACATGAATTTATTTTATATGGTGTATAAACCCATTTTTCTATTAATTTCATTCAAATTGATTCTTTGTCAATGAAATTATTTACTAAACGACAAGGGAATTTTTTTAATTTACGTTGTGACAACGACCTTTTCTTTACTAGGAGCATTATTTGATATTTGGCTTCCTTAACAATCCGTAATGTTTTTTAAAAGAAAAATAAATAACATATACCACTTTTATGTATACTTGTATTGAACATAGTTTTTGAAAATAATTGATTATTTCAGTTTATTGAAATGATTTCTTATTATTTCAAATGAAATGTTATTAGTGAAATGTAGATATTTTAAATAATTAATGTGTTATGATTATATAATAGTGCTTAGACATTTGACGGATGGTTACATGATAAACCAATGACCAGTGGTTACGTGATAAACCAAATTATGGGTGGTTCCATGATAAACCAAGGATATTTGGTTATGTTATAACCTCCAGCGCATTGGGTATGGAAGTCGGTCGTATGGATATTCTATTTGTAAGAATTTTTTATGGAGGTCGACTGTAAGTTTATTCCATTTAAGTATTATTTTGTCCCACGTTTACCTTTTATATGCTATATGTATCTTTCTATGGGTTTTACGGTAAGATATTGGTTACAAAAGAAGGGTAAGAAATGAATTTATATTTAGTGAAGGGTTTTTGCAACTTCTTTAAGATGAAAATTATTACTTTATGATAAAGTATTCATGGTTTGCTTGTTGTTTTGAAAACTAATATATTTCCTTCTTTGTGTATCCCTTACTGAGATTTTTATCCACATCCCAAGTTTTTAAAATGTTTTTCATAGGACTTAAGGTAGAATAGAGTCAAGGATGGGATCAAGGAAAATTAATGTTGTTTAAAACATGGAACTAAACATGTTTTTTTCTTTTAAGTGTTTTTATTTTATAAAAACATTTATACAAATTAGAAGTTTCTACATGTAATATTCATGTTTTTTATATATGTTATGACTTAATTATCTAAATCTCTAAACCTAAAAATGTCCTCAATGTGAATTATTAACTTAATTCAAGATTATGTAATGTTTAAGTCTTTCGCCTTATATAATATGAAAAAGATTTTAACCGACATAATGCAGAACAATTCAACATTTTTTAAAGGATGAATGAAAAATTCAATCTACACATGAGGATATAAAGGATTCCAACTATTCTGTATTGAATAAATAGAGACCCACATAATATTTTAAAAACTCCATATATAATCATGTAATGTTCTTCTATCAAGAACTAGGATATCCCACAAAATTAGGTATCTTGTGAATTATAGGTTGTAACAATACAAGATTAAGTGGAATTGACCAAGAAGATTCAGGTCTATCAAATACATAAAAATTTAATCCATGTTGCCTAAGAGTTTTTCCATAGTACCAAATACTCTTGAATATTTTTCATATGAGGAATGGATTTCAGGGGGTTATATACCCCTTCTAAAATTAAATAGTTTAATTATACCCTTACACACACTAACCTCTTTTTAAAATGGGACAGGGTCATAAACCTCGTGGAAATTATGATTAAGAACACCATCGACCTCATGAAGTCAATCATCATCACCATATTTCTTTCACTCATTGGTTATTGTTTTATAATTTAATTAACATATATTATTCTTGAGTTGAAAAGATAGTATCAGGATTAAAAAGTCAAATCTAATTATTTATCTCACTATCACATAGTGAAAAATGGGGAGATAGATGATTTCAATAAGAATATTTCTAAAAAACTCTATAAAATAACTTGTAATGAATATAATCTTAGACTGATAATGACAAGCATGAATTGTTGGATTATCTGACCACAACCCAAAAATACATAGAATAAGCACTATATTTTGTTGTCTATAGAGAAGAGTTAGTTTTTCCCATGGAATTCAAGTTTATGTTACATCAAATGTATATATGTGGTTAGCTCTCAGAATATGAAAAATCATATAGCTAAATATATTTTTTAGAATTAATAAAAAAGAAGATATTACATACATTGTAGATTCTGGAAGACCATCAAAATCAGATCGAGTGGTCCTTTTAGAAAAAATGTCTTCCTCTACTCTTCCCTTCCACAAGATTTATAATTTATTAACATGTAAAACCATATTACCTTCTTTCAGGTAATGTTTTACCATTTTTTGATATCCTTCTATTTGGGGTTTGTCTCAGGTAATTTCTATTTCATTCCATATGTTTTCATTTTTTTAGGCAGTGCATAGTTGTTTTATGTTTTTCCCTAACCTTGAAACAACCAAGGCCAAACTGTGTATCATTTTCTAGAATCTTAATAGGGGAAAATAGTCTGGGTGAAATCCCTAGTGAAAACCATGTATCCAAAATAGTAGGGGTGCATGGTTAGGGTGTACCGTTAGTTTTATAATGTGGCCCCATCAAAGAAACCATGTGACCTCCCTCTATCCCATTAAAATGTTGGATTTTAACTTTTTTCCCTTGGTATGTTTTAATAATTATCATCCCCTAATTGTATTTACGCTCAACCTAAACCTTCTCATGATGTATTGAAGATTAATCCATTAGATTCTTGGTGGATTTCCTCTATTCTTGATGGATCTCTTATGGAATGTTTAGTTTTTTTTGAGATATCTAAATTCGTTATTTTATCCATTCTAAAAATATCCTCCCATTCCCAATGGAATTCTATGGGGATAGGTATACTAAATATATGGGGTTTGATTGAGTTTTAATGTAATTTCTTATGGATATATGATTCATAGTACTTGATTAAATATTTCTCGATATCTATTTTCAAAGGAAACTACATATCCACTACTATTGAGGAATGTGTCTATCATAAAGGGTTATAACTCATTAATTTCATTATGTTATTTTGAATTTATATTTTTTTGTTCAATTATAAAGCATGATATGATATTTTGATTGATTTTTTGGAAGTGATTCCTATTTTTAAGTGGTGCTTCCATTAAAAATAGATTCATGCACACCATGTGTTTGATGAAGTAATTTAATGGTGGTTTGGTTTTAAAATTGGTTTTAAGAACATAAGAAGAAAATAATTCATGTGAAAAATTTTTATTCAATGTGGGATTTAATTTTAAATGAGTTTTTGACCAATATAGAACTTTATGTAACCTTGGTTACATCTGTAAATAGACTAGTCAGTCATTGTGTGTGTTATTCTATAAGCGGTTTAATTTTACATTAGTGCACGTAATAACCATACATGTTATATTGGATCGAACAACCTTAAGCCTATATTAAAACATTTCATTCATGTTTATAATGTATAACCAAATATAAGAGGTAACACCTATAAATAATGAAAAAATAAAATTTTATTCAATCGATTTTATGAAACGCAACACTAAGAGTAAAAACGATTATTAAATCCTGATACTTTACATAATATATAATATTTTAAATAAATTCAATCTATTATAAATATTTACATGCATGTGACACTCAGTTATCTTGTATTTGAAGTAATAATGAATTTATTTAATAGCATGTGTTACACACAAGACTGAGTTTTATCAAATATGACTCATATTATCATTTAAAATAACTGATAAGTGTGAATTTATGAATTGAAGTAACTAAATTAATAAAATATATAGTTGAATTCATTGTTTTCCAATTCACTATAAATAAATAAAAAATACAATTGATTATTAAGGAAATGTATTTATATAAAAAACTATTTTTATACACCAAAGGTGTTTGATCATAATAAATTAAATTAATTACTTTTTTATTAATATATCAATTAAATTTATATATAAATTGTAAAATGATTCTAACTTCATCATATATATTTTATAGACATAAAATAATAAAACATCCAATTTTTATCATCAAAAGTTGTATTTTCTAATGGTGGTTATGTCACCTTATTCTAGTTTAATTATTTTAAAACTATATACTAAAAAATTAATAAATTTTATTTCAAAAAAATGATCTTCATTTTGAAAATAAAAATTTAAACATTTTCTTTGGGTTAATTTTTGTTATTTTTCTGAGAAGTCTCATTTTTTATATGGATAGTGAGAAATACTAGATTTTAATTGAAAATTAACTTTTAATCTAAATAATTTATAAGGATAAATTTTATTTTTTATTTTATTTAAAGTCAAAAGAGGTTAATAATACATATATTCATCATTTTTTTTCAATTGAGTCATTTTTATTTAGAATTTAGATATAAAATCCTAGGGAACTGTTGAAAATTTTCACATTAAAAATCCATTTTATCATCCCGTTTACAGGATTAAGATTAAATTAATTTATACCTCATTGGATATTTGAATTTTGAAAAATAGATTACATATTTTTAATCGTCATAATTTATAATTTATAATATGTTTTACATATTTTTTAACTATGATATTAGTGAAAATATTTAAAATTGATTATACAGATTAAGGTGAAAATGAGATTACCTAGTGGTTAAACCAATATCATAAGGTGAAAAAATTACCCAAAACATGCCTAAATATCATTATATAGAGATATTTAGTCTATTACACCTATGAAATCTAATTTTAATTTTTATGGAAGCCTCTTTTAAGATAATAATAAGGTTTCACCTTAATTTCTTTCAATAATGCCTTGTTTTTCCTTCCCCCACTAATAAACGGCCACCCACACTCCCCTTCTTCACACCTTTAAAAACACATTAATTTGGAGATTCCCTACCAAAATCACTCCAAAACATACCAAATATCTTCTTAAAGGCCTTATATTGTTAATAAAGTAATCTTATGATGTAATTAGTGAATACTTAAGGAGGATACCTAAAGAAGAGGTAATGTTTTTCTAAAACGGTTTTTTTATTTTGTTATCCAGGACAATGAATTGTTTTTATATAATGAATATATAATAACATAAATATAATAAATATATGGATATTATTTTATGTTATTGGTACAACCAAACACATCTATAAATAGGTAAAAAAATCATCGTTCATGTGTATGGCAGACTATCACCTTGCGAACCAATGTTGTTCATTTTTCCACAACCACATTTCAAGGATGGGAATACTGATTTAAATACTATATATATATGATATTCATGATATTCATGATATATTTATGCTTTAATAACTATAATATAAACCATACCTTTCTTTCTTTCCAATTTTTTTATAGTACGATAATATTGTTCATGTATACAGTGGACTACCACCTCACACATCGATGTGATTCTTCCATGCTTTAAATGTAATGTATTATGAATGGTTTAAATAAAAATGATATATATGAAAAAATAATAATATTGTACTGATAATTTATAAATATTTAATTTTATTTTATTTCTTTTGACATGATATAAAAATAGAAACAATATTCATACAAACCTATTAACTACATCTCCATGAATGGTGTATTTAATTTCTTATCACCACATATTATGCATAAATATGAATACACATAAAATTAAAAAATATGATATTTTATTCATGGATTAAATTCTAGATATAATGAAATCATGATCTATGTAATATCAAACAAAAATAACAAGAAAAAACATACATGAAAAACAAGGCAATTAACACCCGAAACAATGAAAACAATGAATTATTATTAACAAATGATTGGTAATATGTAATAAAGGGATAATATATGATATTATAAATATTAATATGGTTCAATTATATGTAAATACCATTCCTAAAACAATTATATAACATGTTAAATATTGTCAACAAAAAATAAATGTAGGCTAAGATATTTTGTCTCAATTTATATTCCATTGAGGATTATTTTTTATTATGGTCCAATTCAATTTTATGTGGTCTATTTAATGCCCCCATTAACAATTAATATCATGATCAATTAATTTTTCAAGGCATTTTATGTTTTTATTTATTTATTTCATCTAGGGTTTTTTGTCTTTAAAATTACTTCGTGTTCAATGTAATTGTGCAATCTCACTTTCTTGTGTGAGTGGTAGATTTCTCTTGAAACAATCACTTTATTGAAATAAATTTTCACTAGAAAAAATATTTTTCTTAAATATTAATAATATTTTTTGATGGATATGATTTATCCTAAACCATATACAATTTTAACATATGGTACTTACTTTGAATGTTATTTTATTAACTGGTGAAATATTGATAAATATTTTTCCTTTACTTAACACAAATATTTGATAAAGTGTATTTTTTTATGAATTAAATAGATTATTCTAAATATTGGGAATTCATGGGAATAGTACCACATGGCTTGGGGATAGTTTAAATTAATCCCCTTAATCCATCAATAGTATCGTGAGATGAATCAGTGGGCCAATTCCGATGGGTTTTAACCTGATATGTTTCAAACCATCTTGTGAAGGTTCTTAATGGTAAAGGTACAGTGTACCCAGGAATCATGGATTCCAATTATTATTAAATTAATTCATTTATAATTCAGTTATTAATATTATCCTTGATATTTTTATGAAATTATATATTGATTCATTTAATTCTCGGTTTCAAGATTAAATAGAATGTGTTTCCAAATATTTACCTTACATTTTGATTCTTACTTATGTGACCATGATAGCCAAGTTATTTAAATAGAATATTTTTTAAGATATCTTTTTTATCATGTTGATTATGACTATTTATTCATGAAATATTTCATTAAATATATCCCCTAATGATCATTTTATCTCACCCTTATTTTTTCATTTCGCCATGATATGAAGAAAAAATCATGGAATAATTTCAATAGATGTTGAGATTTTACTTTTTTTATGTTATAATTTATTTCCCCAAATTAATATGGGTATCATATATATAATTTGTTTTTACAAAACTACTAAATAATTCATTCCCTTTGGATTTGAATCATGCCTATATATTCTAATATAATAATCTAAGGAAATAAATCCGAGACATTGGGGTTGGGGTAGTTATAGTCAATATCATTGGAAGTTTAGTAGATTCCTTGGAAACTAGATTTAAAAAAACATAGATTATAAAACCAAACCCCAAGATAGACTTTGAGAATAAGTATAGAGTAAAATCCAAAATAAACCAATGTTTATTATTCTATGATTAATAATTCACAAATACTTAATTTATGGTATGTGTTACACCATATTTTTAATTATACATGATTATTTAACATTCATAATTTTATGATATAATAATGTATATTTTATTGTTTAGAAGTGGCATATGGAAAGAAGAATGATGTTAATACTCATGGAAAATTAAAATATATCTCTACTAAGGAAACCAATATATATGGTATTAGAACAGAGAAAATAATGGTTATATTAAACCTCCTAAATCATGTTATGAAGAATAACCTTGTCTATATAGATAAACCTGTTCCACAATGAAATTATCTTATTCTAGATCACATTATTCAATAGATTCCCCCATAATTTTCTAGGAATAGTAATCACAATGAGGCTGAGCAGTGGATTAAGTCTCTATTGAATATATTTAAGGCCTTGGGATGTGGTAAAAAGTTAAAGGTTATACATACAATGTATTCTATCTATTCAAATTCATGTCAATAGTGGTCGTTGATCCGGAATACTAGGGAGAAAGAGGAAATAAAACAAATGGAATGGAATGATTTTATGGAGACATTCATCAAAAAATATTTCCCTTGTTAGAAACAATATTAAATGATGTTAAAGTCCCTTTGATTAAATAATATTTAAAAATAGAGTGTTGGGGAGTATAAGGAAGCCTTTACCATTATAGATAGGTACACTATAGGTTAAAAATTCAATGAGGATTGAAAAATTCACCACTTATTTGATTGAATTAATCCAAGTATCTGAAGGGAATTGGTGCCTCAAAATTGGTCCATATGAGGAAATATTTTTATATGAAATAGATATAAAGAGTGAATTCTACAAGTCTTATCACTAAAAATGGAATCAACTGAAGAAAAGGATGATAGATAACATAATGGATAATGGAAAAAACTGGAAGATGGATTTCAACACATGTGATAATTATTGAAGGAATCACATAGGGAAATAATTTAATAGATTGGGAGTTTGTTTTATGTGTTGATAAAAGGGTATACAAGAAAAATAATTCAAATGGAACAAATAGAAAACTTTAATTAAGTGTTTCAACTATAAGGAGATGGGGTTCTATGCAAATGAATTCCCCAAAGCATCAAGGGAATATACCTCAGAAGAATATAAGGAATAAAGTTAAATCTAATTTTATTGATATAATGAAGTGGTGTAATGCCTCGACCCCAGTTACCCAGAGTCAGTATATTATTTTAATACATTGGTATGATTATAAGGAACCAATTCCCGAAGGACCGATCGGTTTAGCAGTCTTGGAAAATAGATTAAATATATGAATGTTACATTAAACTTTATAACATACAACACAACATAAATAATACTTTATGAATTCCATTATTCCCTTAGCTTAACCCTCCATATCAATCACAATGCACTTCTTATAATCCGGGGAAAAATAAAACATAGAAAGGGGTGAGATCAGATGCTTAATAAGGATAACAATACAGCGAAAACTTTTATATATAAGTATAAACATTTAAGGTAATGTATAAAACTAAAACAAAATCCATTTAAACATAAAATTCATCATAATATGGAAAATATAAATCAAAATAATTCCATTTACTTACTCACATGAACACTCTACTAGTCTAATAATCACATAAAATATCAATAGCCACTTTCATAATGATGGAATGCATAATGTCGGACTTTCATAAACACATAGTCAAGGCCTTGTGCCTAAACTACAAATAATATTTTTGTCAAGGCCTTGTGCCAGGACACTAGTTTGTCTCCTGAGACCAACCGATGCATCGAGGAGCTATAGTAGGCTCCACCCGTCACTTACTAATTCCAATGCATTCCTCACATAAAAAAGTTTAAACATAACATAAACATTAGTATTATAACTAGCATACGAAATTTCAATACTTTATCCATAAACCATGAATGGAATAAAAATAACACATCCACAGTAAAACATATCAAAAAACATTCAATACAATATGGAAGTTTTGTATCATAATAAATCTACTTCAAATAAGCTTAAAATTCCTCAAAGGATGTTGATATAGATGAAAATTATTTGTAAAACTCTTTGAGAGAATATCCCTTGTTCATAAAAACATTTAAAATTCATGCAATTTATAAGGCAAGACATTTAAGCACATTTTCAAATAAAATTGTCCCATACCACTTTGAAATTTTTTAAAGGAATTAGAATTTGAAAAAACATTCATGTCTATATAGATAAATCCTTAAAAACTATTTTGAAAACATGGAATTAATGAGAATGATTTAGAGGAATAAATATTTAAAACATTTAAAATGATTTTTTAGTTTGAAAAATCCCTTAAAATTATCCCTTTTGAAAACTCTTTTATGAAACATGTACATGGATAATAAATATGTCCATGTATATGCTTACATAAAAACAACCTCGGATAATAAAGAGATTGTGAAATTAACCCTTACCTTGCACTTTCCTTTAGTCGAGGGTACGTTTAACCTCATGTATAATGACAATTTTATGTTATTAGATTATACCAAAACCATATTCATATTTATTATATCATACATGATTCATTTAGGACTTTATACTACCCATTTAATAATGATTCCCATGTTAAATTAACATTATAGGTAATAATCGCTTTCTTTATCGTATGTGTTTTAACTGTTAATCTTGATTGTATCACTTAGATAAAGATTTAAATACTTACAAAATATAAAACATTATTTATATATCATATATATTTGGAATATAAATATGTATAATAGACATAAATATGAAATGGAAAACACCGTTGATGGAGATGGTATCCCGTACGTATGCATAAATGTTGTTTCTGTTTTCATATCGTATTGAACAGAACTAAGTGAATAATGTATATGTAAGTACATATATATATATATATATCTCCAGTAGAATTATTATTTCATATATTACATACTTATTACTAATTTATATTTTTATAATCGTCGATGAATGGTGAATGTGGAAATGAATCTCATCGCATCGTGGAGATGGTATTCTGTACGTACGCACGAGCGACAATATCATATCCTTAAAGGTGTGGAATTTGATGGTATGTTAATTTTACAGGGAAATTATCATTTTATTTTCATTATTTATATACATATTACTCATCATTGTATCCATCCAAAAAATGTATTCTTGAATAACAAATTACACCACAGCGTGGAGACGGTAAGTCGTTCGTATGCACGCATGGTGACATTATCATTCATAATATGGATAGAATAATGAATATAGTTGTGCCATATTTATAATAAAATCACATTATATAGAATATACTCGAGTTATTATTTTAAAATTGAAACAACTAATAAAGAGTAAGTGGAACAATAAGTGAACTTGAAAGATGGTGGAAAAATCATTACCTCTTCTTCGGGTTCTTGCTTTTGATTTGATCAAAAGGGCTCTATAGGTTGGATTTTAGACCAAAGGAAGGCCTATAATATAAATTTAGGATATTTTTTAGGATATTTGGTCAGGTTTTGGCTGATCCAAATGGCTCTGGAGGTGTGAATTTGAGAGAAGGGTAATTTCCATTTTATAAGAGGGGTGAGGGGCACCTTAGGAAAAAGATAAATTATTATTTTATAATAAATTAATTTTCGGGTTTTAATTGCTCAAAAATGAATTATTTAGAGGATAAGGTGGGTATGGGTCTAACACCACTCAACTAGTAGGTTTTAGATAGGTTTAGGTCACCATACTAACCTTAAATTTTAGATTTAACTCTTAGTTAAATAGTTTGGCATTTACCATGTCTCTTTTTATTTTATATTATATGGTTAATAAACATACTATTAAATTCCAATCGAACCCCAATTGGTTAATTAATGTAATATATATTATTATATAAGTCTTTTGGACGAAACTTAGATTTTTACACTATTATATAAATTAATAATACAATATTTTTTTTAAATACTATTTTATGTCAATTTTGACACTATTTGGTATTTGTTTTTTTTGTTAAAATCACAACAGCATTATTATTTCAAAAAAATTATCTAACCAACCTTAACATGTCATAATATCCTATAAAATTAGTGGAATTCATAAAAAGTTCCAAATTACATTTATTTGAATATTTATAATATCAATTATTTTAATATTTCATTAATTAGGTAATTACTACATCATCATTGTGATATAAATAAATTAAATTATTTAATATATAAAAATTATAAATAAAATACCATTATGTAGTAAATATATTTATCTTTCTAATTAATATTTATAGTCAAATTTATCTTATGTATAACTTTATATTAAATATTTTTTAGTTATTAAACATTGATTTTTACTCTTTTAACTCTTCTTTGAATTAAATAATAATAAATGTCCTAATCTAATACAAGTGGACCTAAAGGATCATATTTTATTCATAAGGTTGTTTTTTCTCTAATTAAACATCTCTAATAGAATTAGGACATGTGTTAGGGTAATAATAATATCATTTTTACCCTAAATTACCCTATTTACGTTTAACCATGGTAAATAAAAGTAAAAAGTTATTATTCATCAAAACTTGTCTTCATCTTATTGAACCACATTTTACTTACTGATATCAAATGTTTCTCTTGGATTTTTGAAATTTAATTCACCAAACCGGTAAAATTAAGTTTTATGCAAATTTGCAAATTCTCCTAGGAGGTGGGTAAAAGACGGTGAACAGTTCAATAAAATTTTATATATCGAGTATTATTAAAAAAATGACTCCAATGAATTAAATTAAACATATATAAAAATTATCTATATATTTTTACCTAAAATAAATTTAAATAAAATAAACAATTATTTAAATAATAAGTCAGTTTTAAACAATAACTCAGTGTTTTTCAATATTCATCAAAAATTGAATGTGTTCAGAAAAATACCAAAAAATTACCCTAAGCTAATTCTGATATTCCATATTCAAAAATTAAGTCTGTTTTACCAAATTAGAAACATAGAAGTTTCATTTATTAATTTAAAATTAATTCCCGTTGTCAAAACCAAAAGGCGTATTTTTACGAAACAATAACATTAAAAAGATTGACACTTATTTATGTCCAAAATCAAAGTGAAATTACTTACAATGACCATAATTGGATTAAATGGTAAAAATATAATCTATTTATTCTTCTAAACCCTTAAAATTTAAAATTTAACACTATAAATTATTTTTATTAAAAAATTTGTTTTTAGTTAAAATATAGTATTTTTCACTATTCACCCAAATATGAAAGTTCTCAAAAAAACACGAAAAATTTATTGAAACAAAATTCTTATGTCCCTATTCTAAAGAATAAGTTTATTTTTTTCAAATTGAGTATATAAAAGTTTCAAATATTGGATTTAAAAAAGGTTCACCATTAAAATGTGGTAAAAGTGCATTTTTTGAAAAAATGCTTATTTTATCTAAAAAAATGAATTAGTTCATACATTATGTCTAAGAAACTCATAATATGGATTCTAAAATTAAATGGACTAAATATAGTTCAAAATTAAATTAATTCTATTCATAACCACTTTTGAATGGCTAGTTTGGTAAGTCGTGGTGCGCTTGAACTCAGTGTTACGTGTAGTGCATGTTATTGCATTACTTTGAAGAAATAACGTACTGTGAAATCTTGGGGTGTTAAAAGTAGTGTGATTACTATTATTGTATCCTTGGAATATGTTGTAAAATAATTTTAATGATAATATTCTTATTATAAAAAGTATAAAATATATATGGTTTATACTGCATTACTATTTCCTAAAGTATTTTAAATCATGTATTGTATGGTACTATGAAAATTATTTAGAGACAAGTTGATATTATTAGAAATCACATTATTGATAAACCTTAATATGTTCCTAATATTAAGATAATTATTGTTGGATAAATAGATGATTGTTATAGATAAAGTAAATTGGATAATACTAACTATCATGGAATTGACTAATTACTTATGAAAAAAATTGGTTTTTCTATCACTAATGGAGTTACAAATGTCTTTTAATATATCAAATAATATGTTTTTTACAAATGGAATATGGAAGCATACATGTTTTGAATAAGGTTTTATGGTAATTCATGTTACTACCATGTTTTGGGATAAAATGTGATGAAGCTATCCACATGTATCGTATGTGATTATTTTGAGATACTTCATGTTGTTTGAATTATTGATATGTTCATTTTTAAAATTCAGTGTCCTTTTAAGGATTAGGATCATGATATTTTTTAGGAACATTAGGTTAACCATTTCTGGATGGTTTACATTGATCTTCAGACAAGGTTTTAGAGATTAATGTGTTACTTCACCATATAACAAAACATGTGGGAAAAGATGATATAGAAATAGTTCATGACCCAACCAAAGGATGAAATTTTGTTTATAAAATAGATACACATCAAGTAATTATATTTCCTTATATTCTTAGATAGTGAAATAATTCCCTAATTCTAGGGAAAAGGGTATTGAAACAAAAATTTTGTCATATTGTCATCATTCGTAATGATATCAATGACCTTTTTAACCTTGAGGGTTTATGTATTTTTTATCATTAAATTTCTCATGAACATGTTCAATTTCACTCTCCCTCAATATTTTAATCTTATATTTTTCTTCAATGTCCATTTTTTCACTTCTTACCTGTGTTATTCTATCTAGAAACATAGTTATGTGATTATTCTAGATGAATTTTGTACTTTATTCTATATATTATTATTTTGATATTTGATTAATTATTTTATTATGTGGTTTACTGAACAACGATATTAAAAAATATCAAACCATGGTTTACCAAGATCATGTTAAAACCATGAGGATGAAATTTATTGAAGGTGGAGATAATGTAACACCCCACAATTCAAAAAAAATATCATTTTATTCAATAGCATGTATGACATGGAAAAAAGTGTATAAGGGAATATATCATTATAATACTATATAATATATTTACTATTTTATAAAAATTAAATCTTTTTTATATCTTACAATTCACGAAACATTGATTTATCATGTGTTACACCCAACAACGACTTTCTTCGATATCTTCATTACATGCAAGACTAATTTTTATTGAATAAAATTAACATTAACTTATAAAATGACTAATAAATTAGAATTTATGTATAGGATTCAATATATTAGGGTAATATTTTTCTGAATTCATTGGATACCAATTAACTAGAAATAAATATAAAATCCAGTTGATTATAAAGTGAATATGTTTATAAAAACTATTTTTCCACCAAAGGTGTTTTATCATCATAAATTAAATTAATTAATATTAATGGATGATATTAATGAAATTTTTATATATTAAATAAAATTTGTTCACATAAATTTTATATATTTAATAGACAGAAGACAATAACTAATCTAATTTTATGCATAAAAAGTTGTATTTTGCTAAAGGTGGTTTTACTACCTTTTAATTGGTCACTTGCATAAAATTTTTTTTTAAAATTTTACAAACTATATTTATTAAAATAAACTAAAATTTTTAATTAAAAATTTATAAAAATATATTATGATTAATTTTTGTTATTTTTAAGAAGTTTTATTTTTTGAGGTATAATGAAAAATAATTTATTTTAATTAAAACCTAACATTTCTTCTAAATAATTCATAACGTTAAATAATTTTTTAATTTTATGTATTTTCATAATAGATAAATAATAAATTTATTAATCTTATTTAGGTCACTTGAATCATTTTTATATTGAATTTAGATATAAACACATAATGAACATTTGAACATTTCTGTTTTGAAATCATGCTCTCTTGTTCCATATGTGGGATTAATATTAAATTAATTTCTTTATCTTATATGATTTAATGTAAAATCCGTATATTTAATGGTATTTTTTTTTAAAAAAAAATTATTCGATAGTATCGGATTCACACAACACCGTGCTAAAATGAACAATGATATATAATTGAATATCATTAATTTAAAATGACCATTATCACATTGCCATTAAATTGGGGAGAATGAATATTAATAAAAAAAATTAAATTAATAAATTATTTATTTAATAATAATTTTTTGAAAATTCATCCAAATTATTTTATAGTCATGCGATAAGAATGAATCCTATTTTACACATCAAAAGACTATATTTTTCAAAAGGCATTTTTAGAACCTTTTAATGACGCACTAGTATTAGAAGAAAATTTTGACACTTTAATAAATTATATTGATAAAAATAAACTTCTATTTTAAAAAATTACATAAAAAATTATATTAGGGTTAAATTTTGGTATTTTTATAAAAATTTGTATTTTCCAATGAATAATGAAAAATACCGATTTTTATTAAACTGTCGATTTTTTATATTAAAATTATATTTATGATTTTAACAGTAACCTCACCTATAAAAATATAACTAAAATTTATTCATCTTATAGATGGTAATATTATATAATTATATCATAGTATAAGTGAATAAATGTTATAGAAATTATTAGGAAAGTGCGTATATTTTTAAAAAACATAAATGATTATTATCTATATTATTGTTAATATAATGATTTTAGAGAAAATTAATATTAGTAAAATGTATTCAAAATTTAATATTTTTTTCTTATGATTATAATATATTTTTATGAGACATTAATTAAATTTTCAAAGTGCTATAAAATCGGTTATAATTTTAAAATCTATATTTTTTATGAAAATGATGATTTTATTTAAAAATTAAATTTCAAATACTGAGAAAATTATTTTCATAAAATAGATTCATTTTTTAATTATACATGTAGATAAATTTTTATGGTGAATTTTTTGGAATTTTCAAAAATAGTTGAATTTTGGATGAATAGTGAAATATAGTAATTCACTATATTTAACAATTTAATCAAAAACATGAATTAAAACAACATTTATGATGTAAGGAACAATTATAACGAACTAACATGAACTAAATACTATATTTATTCATGGAATCATCATTATTTCTTATCTTAATCCAAAATAATAAACTAATGAATACAATAAAAAAATACCCCTCTCCTCTACTATATATACCACAGCCTACCAACTCTTCACCCCGCACCCCTTAAGCCTTAATGATTTTTCAATTCCTTCCCAATCCTATTACCAAGCCTCTTCCCCATGTATAGTAGGTTCTCCTCTCAGCAAAATATTAAAGTCAAATTATTTTAAGAAGGTTCACTTGGAGAAGAATTCAAGAGGTAAAAACTTATTTCCTTTTCTTTTAATTTCTTTTAAATTTCATTACTTTCCTTATTATCTCCCCACCTCCCCTATGAAAACATGCATGATATATCTATTATATTATATATATAATATAATTTTAATTTTTCAATGGATATTCTACTATCCATAAACTTATCCTCTTCATTTTATTCTAAAAATGAAAACATCGTTAGTGAGGTGTCAATTTACCACCTTCATGGAAGGAATGTTTTCACTTTTCAATTCTGCATTAATGGCAGGTCATAAAACCATTTTTATGGATCAAAAATATTATAATATATGTATTACTACAAATTTAATATTCTGGAACTAATATATATATAACATCCCAATCTTTACATATAGATATTTCTTAAGCATTGAATAATATTGAATACATAACATTACAAAATCCACGCCAGGACCATATAGGTTTAGTGTCTCTAGAAACTGGTAAACATAAACATCTGGTTAATAAAACATCCACATTTTCTT
The DNA here is from genome assembly GCA_963277665.1 of Viscum album. Taxonomy (NCBI): domain Eukaryota; kingdom Viridiplantae; phylum Streptophyta; class Magnoliopsida; order Santalales; family Viscaceae; genus Viscum; species Viscum album. Next base: position 1,393,115,106 of record OY728142.1, on the reverse strand, counting down.
CTACCAATTTATTCATAACTAGACTCCTTTTGGACTTATCTTACTTAATACCCTTCTTTAAGACCGGGGGAAAAGAAACATATGAAAGGGTGAGCTCAAATTCTCAGAAAGGGTAAATAAGGGAAATATCAATCATATCATAAACAAAATCACATAACATTTGAAAACCATATCCTGCATATAAAATAACATAATATCATGTCATGGGATAAATCTTAAAAGTGAAATGTAATCCCAATAGTCTTACATAAGACATAAAATTTCAATGCATACACACGTAATCATAGAAAATCATTTCATATTTGACAAGGATCATTGCTGATACCATTATAGAAGATAATGTCCCCTACTAAACTGAGTTCGCTCCTCATTCCAGCCCTGTATTACTGAACATGATTTACTTTCCATTTTAGTCAGGTTAATCTCATGAGAAATAAATCATTACCCAATTAATTTGAGAGAGATATATGTCCCACCTTTCTCATAATGAAACCATTCTTACATGTGCCACAAAAACATGGAAATATTCACCATAACTTAACCCATGACATAAAATGGGTTTCTTAAACATCATTCTATCATAATTGATATAAAAAATGGATATCCTAAATAACAAACAATCAAATAATTTTAATAATTTTAATAATAGGGTTATTAATATGATCATATTTAAATAGTTTCATCTTATATGGAAAATAATTTTTAGAAAACAATTGAAATTAATTCCTGAGGAAAATATCCTTTCTTCTTAAAAAATAGTTTACTTCCTCAAAATTCCTCACAATTTTAGGATAAATAATTTCATGTGAAAATAGCCTTGTAATATTTTATGGGAATATTCAAGGAAATAAGGAATTTTAAAAGCATAAAAATTCATTCATTCTATACAAGTTAAAAAACATTCTTCTCATACTTTTTCCAAAAAATTTAAAATGTACCTCATGCCAAAAATGGAAAAATATTCTATTCATACCATTTAGTATCAATTTAACAATGTGTAAAATTGAATTTAAAAAATTATATAAGGATATAAATAATATTTTGAAATACATATTTTGGAAACATGGACTTGGATGATAAATATACACCAGTAAATACTTACAAATAATCAATTTCAGATAAAAAAGAGATTTGAAAAGTTATCCCTTACCTTAGGTATGATATACTTCATATGTATCTAAACCTCCTTTATAATGATTTGAAAAAAATTATTGAATTACTCAAGAATCATATTTATTTTTATTATATCATATATTATTATATTATCATCCGTTTGTTAGTATCATTTCATAGTTACTCGTTATTTGGATGTTGATTTCTTTATGTTCTTATCAATGATTTGTTGGATAAGTTGCTGTTACGCTTCTTATATTTAGTTAAATAATTTAAAAAATGATATTAGTATAATATATATCATATTTATTCATTCAATTCATTTATATAATCATGGTTTTATTAAGATCATGTGTAATGAATCACATAACATCGTGGAGACGGTAGGTCCTATGCACGCACGAGCGATGATATCATTCTCAAAATTATTGAATGATGTTGAAGTGGATGGTTTATGATATTTAAGAATTAGTATCATGTTATAATAATTATACATAGTTATTATTTCTATCATTATACCCATCTAATTAAGGTTTTGAGGAAAAACAGATTACACCACAACATGGAGACGGTAATCTGTACGTACGCACGCTTGGTGATTTCATTTTTCGTAGGTTGGATAGAAGGTGAAACATGGTTTTTTAATATTTATAATATCATATTATAATATTAGTGATACTTATTTTATTACTCTATAATGAAACTATTAATGAATAGAAAGTAGAATAAGAAAGGAGTTTGAAGGAATCGGTAGAAGAGATTACATCTTCCTTGACGTAGTTCCTCAAAATCTCTTCTTAGATCACTAGAGTTGGCCTTTAAAGATGACCAGAATCACTAGAATGAAAATATGTAAGTTTATAAGGAAAAATGGTAGGTTTTGGAAGATCTTAAAGGCTCAAAATTAAGTTAAGTGGTGAGGTAGGAGGTTCCCTCTTATAATTGAGGTGAGTGGCACTTTTAGAAACTCCATAAATAATAATTTATAATAAAATCAAACCCTACTTAAAATACCTACAAAATTTCCCAATTTAGAATATAATATGATATAGAGTTGTAATATCATCAACCATCAAATTTTAGATGAGTTATTTTGTCAATTTAAATGACTTATTTTTAATTTACACTTTGTTATTCTAACTAATTTTAATTATCGTAATAAAATTCTAAATAATTAATGGTTATAAATATTTATATATATTGTGTTAATTGATCATAAATAGATATTTAATAACATTTTAGATATTATAATTATATCTTGGTAAATTTTAAATATTTTTTTTTAATTTTAAATAATTTAATAATATGATATTTTTATAAAATATCAATTATGTCAATTTTAACAATATTCATTTATTTGAATTTAAAAAAAATACGCAAAGAAAATAAATTAGAACCAAAATATTAAATACACTCCTAATATTTAAAATTAACTAAGAAAATTTGTGGAGAAAACTAATTAGTTCATTTGATATGTCTTTTAATATTTTTAAAACCATTTATTTGAGATTTTTTTAATAAAATAATTTTTACATCACTATAGTGTCATCCTTATTGGTAATTATTTAATCTCTAAAAATTATAAATAAATTTCTATGATTTAGGTAACTTATTTAAATTTATAAATATTATATGTAGTCAATATTATCTCCTATTTAAAATATATAAAAATTAATATACTTGTATAAAATGATATTGTGATATTTTGTCATATTCATTAGTTTTTATTACATTCATTTAATATTCATAGGTATGTGTCCATCAAGTGATTAAATTTCTATGAATATATTATAAGGGTAAAATTTAGCCATCCAATATAATTTTGATAATTGTTAAGGTAATTTTATAATTTTATGTTTACGGTTAATTACCTGATTTACCTTTAACCATGACAATAAAAATAATTAACAAACTTACATTTCATAATCCACAAAAATAAGATCATCCTATTAACATAATTTGGACCTAAGGATTCCAAATATGGGGTCTATTTTTAAGAATTAAACAAAAATAAGTTTTATTAATTAATTTAATATCAATCCTGTTTTCGGAATAAGAGAACATGTTTTTTAAAAGTTAAAACATTGCAAAAAATTGAATTTTTTTTACATATGAACTAAATTTAAATTTAATGATAATTAAATAAATTATATTAAATGATAAAAATATTTTCAATTATACATTAAAACCATTCAATATTATAATTTAACAATATAAATTATTTTAATGAAAAAAAATGTTCTCACTTAAAATTTTGTGATTTTTTACTATTCATCAAAACAAGAATTTGATCAGAAAATAAAATAAATTTAATCAAAGTAAATTAGTATATCCAGATTTAAAATAACAAGTTTATGTTTTCATATTAATATTTTTAATGTGTCAAAATCTTAATTTAAAATGGGTTCTCCATTCAGTGGCGTAAGAATATGATTTTTTTTAAGTAGGTTTTTATACAACAAACAGTGCTTATTCACACACTACGATTAAAATATTAATAGTATGAATAAGAACTATTTTATTAAGTATATAAAATATATATCTCATTAATTTCATTAGCAATATTAATTCACTCAAAAATACAAATATCTAATTTATATTTTTCAAATATAATTCATAGCCAAAAAATTCACAATGCATTTTCATAAGTTAGTTATAATTATTCCTGCTAACCTAACGGATAGCATATAACAATAATTTTATATTAATGTAATCTCTCAGATTTTTTAAACTCATGAATGTCTTCTAATCAATCTACTGATGAATAAAAATATTTAAAGAAAATTTTTCATAAAAAAGAATCTGGGTGTTATATTCTACCCACTTAAACTGAATTTCTCCCTCAAAATTCATCACATGGAAGCGAATAGGTGGGGATAACTCTCCCTCATAATATCATCAAGTTCCCATGTAGATTCATCAATTTGGTGATTCCTCTAAAAAACATTAACCTAGTGAGTGGTCTTGTTTCATAGAAATAATTTTCTTACAGTCCAGAATCTCTATCAGTTGTTCTTCATAACAAATATTTTTCTACAGCAGTACGTCTTCTAAGCTTAGTACATGTGAAGGATCAGGTATGTACTTTCTCAGTCGATATACATCAAACATGTCATGAATTTTAGAGAGATTCCATAGAAGCACCAATCGATAAGCTGACTTCCCAGCTTGATCCAGAATTTCAAAAGGACCAATATACCTAGAGATTAGTATTCCCTTATTTAAAAATCATATTACTCTCTTCTAGGGAGATCTTCATAGAAACATCTTATCACCCACTTCAGACACTTGGTATTTTCTTCAATTTTCAGCGTAACTTTTTTGTCGACTCTAAGATACTCTTATATGTTATTGAATGGATCTGACATTTTCTTCTATTTCATCCACAAGATCAATTCTTAATAGCTTGCCTTCCCAAAATTCATCCCAATAAGTTTGATTTCTAAACTTCTTTCCATAGAGGGCTTTATAAGTATCCATATTATTATTAGAGTGAAATATATTATTGTAAGAAATTTACACCAATGGTAGGTGTTGATCCCAACCACATTTGAAATCCCTAGAGAAAGCTCTCAACGTGTCTTATGATGTTTGAATTTTCCTCCTAGACTAACCGTCTTTCGGAAAATGATATGTTGTGTTGAAACTATAATTTGTATCTAGAGCATGCTGAATAATTATCTTGAACTTCTATTTAAACCTCAAATCCCAATCCGATATAATGGAATGTTTTACTCCCTGAAATCTTACCACCTCCTTTACACATATCCTTGAAATCTAATCAATAGTTAAATCCTCTCTAATAGAAATAAAGTGTTTCGACTTCATAATGAGATCAAATATAACCCAGATATAATTATTTCCTTTAGATGATTTGGGAAATCTAATGAAAAATTCTGTTGTGATGTTTTCCCATATCCATTCTATTATTGGTATTGGTTGTAACATCTCATTAGTCTTCTATCTCTTAGTCTTAACTTACTGACAAACTGAGCATCGAGATTTATATTCAGTGATATCTCTTTTCATGCCATCCCACTAGAATTACTCTTTTAGGTCCCTATATATCTTTGTGCTTTTAGGGTGAATAGAGAATGAAGAACTATGAGCCTCATCCAATAGATCCTTCTTTAATTCAGTTATGGGAGGAATAAAATCCCAGTTCCTGAACCTTATTATTTCATCACAATCAAAGTTGAATTCAGAAACATTTATCACCTTATTTTGTAACTCCACATCTTCCATATAGTCCTCATTAATCTTTACTTGTATAGATGGTTGAAAATTCATTTGAGAAATATAATATTTCTCCCATTCCATCAAAATTTCCTAATCCATCCTTCAAAAATCCATAGATATTGGATCTTTCATGATCCTCACCATGGATAAGCTAGCATGGTCTTTTTAACTCAATTCATCTGCCACCTTGTTCACTTTCCCCAGGTGGTAATGTAATGAGTAGTCGTAATCCTTAATAAACTCCAACTATCATCTTTGGTGTATATTCATCTCCTTTTGTGTGAAAATATACTTTAAATTTTTATAATTAGTATAAATATAACACATTTAACCATAAAGATAATTCCTCCATATCATTAAGGCAAATATTACCGCAAATAACTACAAATAATGAGTTGGGTAATTTTACTCATGAATTTTTGACTTCTGTTAGAAATAAGATGTCATCATATCATTTTTTCGGAGAACACATCCCATCCCCTTATTAGATTCATCTTTATAGATCACAAACCTTTCTCCACTACAAGGATGTGTGAGCACAGGAGCACTGGCTAACCTTCTTTTTAGCTCTTTAAAATTCACTTCACATTCCTCTATCCAAAAGAACTTACATTCTTTCCGAGTCAACTTGGTGAGTGAATTAGATAATTGTGAAAAATCTTTCACAAAATTTTGATAACATACATCCAAACCATGAAATATTATTATCTCAATTACCATTGATGGTCTCTAATATCTTTCAATAACCTCTATTTTTAATGGATCCACATATTCCCCCTCTCTTGAGATTATGTAACCCAAAAATGAGACTTTCTGAAGCCAAAATTCATAGTTGTTAAATTTATCATAAATATTCTCCTTTCTTAGAGTCTTTATTAAAGTTATCACATGATCATCATGTTATTCCTTGATCTATGAATAGGCAAAAATATCATCTATAAATACTACCACAAACTGATCAAGAGAGTCTCTAAAGACTCATTTCATTAGATCTATAAAGAAATAAGGGGACATATAAAGAACAAAAGGCATAATAATAAATTCGTAGTGTCCATACCCTATATAGAATTCCTTCTTTGGTATATCCCCCTTTTTTATCCTTAATTGATTATATCTTGAATGATGGTCAATCTTGGAAAAGTATTGAGCTCTGAATATTTGGTCAAATAAGTCATTAATGCGGGGAAGAAGATATTTGTTCTTAATAGTTTTCCTGTTATGTTCTTGATAATCCATTCAGAATCTCATTGATCCATGTTTCTTCTTAACAAACAGAACAAGTGATCTCCAAGGTGATGCACTAGGGTGTATAAATCCCTTATCAAGATTCTCTTGCAATAGCTTCTTCAATTCCTGCAACTCAATTGGGGCTATTTTATAAGGTGTTATTGAAATAGGCATAGCACCCGGTATGAGTTCTATTGAAAATTCAAATTCACGATTTGGTGGAAGACCTAGAAATCCATCAAGAAAGATAGTATCAAACTCCCATACAATGTTTGTATTCTTAATCATGAGTTTATCCAAAATAATTTGAGATAAATTACCTTAATATATAAGAATAAAGACCCATAAGATGGATGAAATTTCTACTTGAAGGTTATATTCATCCTTTCATCGATTGATGATCATAGATTGATTTGGAATATGAATTGTGACTTCACTTCCTTGACAATTGATATGAGCACCATATAGAGAAATCCAATCCATGCCAAAAATCACATCAAATTACAATATAAGAAGGATCACAAGATTTGCAGGAAGCACTTTCCCACAAATTTCAACTAGAGAAGAAGTATAAACTTTTGATGTAACTTTTGTTCCATTAGGAGTTGTCACAACTAACACAACATCTAATATTTGAGATAATACAACAATACCCTTAGAAAGTTCTTCAGAAATAATAGAATATGTGGATCTAGAATCAAATTAAACATTTTATACTCTAGAGTGGATGGTAAGTGTAACTTTCACCACTTCATTATCATACTCCATGTCACCGATAGTGATTGAATGTAACATTTTTTTTGTATTTGGCCTTAAGAGTTTGTTGACGTAGATCATCATCAATAACCCTTGGATTAGGGCATTGATTGTAATAGTGCCCAATTTCCTTTCACTCCTAACATTGAAGTGTAGTAGGTGCATTCTATGTATCATTTTCATTACTCACATCATTAGACATCTTTTTTCTATCACTTCGGCATTCAACTACCCAATAACTTTATTTTCTACACATAAAAATATTACTAGTCTCTTTAAGACAATTCCCTCCATGTTTCTTTCCACACATTGAGCATAAGGTAAAATTTATCTTCTTTTTAGTGTAGTCTTTAGATTATCCTTTGAATTTTAATTTTCTCTTCTTATCAAACCCATATGACTAATGGGTTACTCCAATCTCCATCTCAATATTGAGATCACATAGAAAAATTTCCTCATATCTATTGAAGTCCCTTATGGATAATGGATTTCAGAGACCTGGTTTCATTCCACTAAAGAATCAATCAATTTTACTCTCTGTATGGATAATAATTCTAGAAGTGTACCTTACAAGTCTTATAAAATTGGATTTTTAGGAACCAATGGATTCATAATCCTTTTTCTTATATTCAAGGAACTCCTTCTCCATATATGTTTGAAGAATACGAGGAAATTACTTATTGAAAAATAATTTCTTGAACTCGTCCAATTCCATAAACTCAATTTCATTTCTATCCCTCATATTATTGATAAGATTCCATCATTGATCAAATTCACCTTCAAAATTATATATTGGAAAAATGAACTTATCATGTTCAGAAGATTGTAGAACTAAAAATATCTTTTTAGTGGTGTTGATCAATTGTTTAGCCACTAATGGATTAGAAGACACGATGAATAATGGTGGGTACTGCCTCATGAAGGATTCAATAGAATGATGCTCCCTTCTTTTCTCATTTGGAAGTATGGTATGATTCATAGCTTGAGAAAGTTGTGTGAGCATGGATACATGTTTTTTCATTCCAAATACAATAAAATTTGTTTTCTCAGGGAGATAATCATTGCATTTCCCATCACATTCAGCATTAATGTAGTTCTGTTGGGTTCCATCCATTGACTAAAACCAAGAAACATAGTGTGAGATACACTAATTATAATTGAAAAAACACACAATTCAAGAATAAAATTTCAATTAAGGACACTTTAGGATTTATCTTAGGTTATTCATGATCATCTCTAAAACACTAGGATAGGATTGTAACCAATACTTAGACATATCCTTAGTGTTCTTACTAAGGTTCTTTTATCCTAGTTTCCAAAGGTTAACTATAAATTTTCTCTGATACCAAATATAACACCCCACACATTACATATATATATATTACTTCAAAATTGAAGAATATTTATTAAATAACATAACAAAAACTGCCCTATGACTGTATAGGTTTAGTGTCTCTAGAAACTGGGAACCATAAACAACAGGTTCATAAAATATCTACATTGTCTCTTGCTAATTTCTTCACAACAAGACTCTTTTTTTGAAATATCTTGCTTAATACCCTTATTCATGACCTGGGGAAAAAACATATGAAAGGGTGCGGTCAAATTCTCATAAGGGTAAAAAAGGGAAATATCAATCATATCATAGTCATAAGAACATAAAATTTTAAAATCTTATCCTTCATATAAAAGATCATAATATCATGTCATGGGTTAAATCATAAAAGTGAAATGTAATCCCCCTTGTCATAAACTAAGACATCAATTTTTTTTCCAAACACACGTAAGTATATAAATTCATTTCATATTAGTCTAGGCTCATTTTAGAGACCATCATAGCGGAAAAGGTCCATTACTAAACCGAGTTCACTCCTCGATCCAGCCCTGTATTACTGAACTAGATTTACTTGTCATTATTGTCATGTCTATATTATGAGACAAAAATCATTACCAAATACATTTGAGGGAGATATAGGTCTCACTCATCTCATAATGAAACCATTCGTACATGTTCCACAAAATATAAAACCATTCACCATAGCATAAACAAAGAAATAAAATGGTGTTATTAAACATAATTCCATCATAATTGATATAAAACAAATAGATTTCATGAATAACCCAAAATAAAATAATATTAATAACAGGGGTATAAATATGAATTTATTTAAATAGTTTAATCTTATATGGAAAATGATTTTGAGAAAACACATGAAATTAATTCCTGAAGAAAATATACTTTCTTCTTAAAAAACATTTCCCTTCCTTAAAATTCCACAAAATTTAAAAGAAATAATTTTATGTGAAAAAAACCTTGTAATATTGGGGGGGAAGTTTAAAATAAATAAAAAATTATGAAATTTTAAAAATCATTTCTTTCTGTACAAGTTTAAAAAAACATTCTTCAAGTACTTTTTCTGGAAAATTCAAAAAGTTACTCGTACCAAAAATGACAAAAGGTTCCATTCATACCATTTAGTAAAAAATTACCAATGGGTAAAATTTATTTTAAGAAAATATAAAAGTATATAAAGAATATTTTGAAATAAATATTTAGAAAAAAGGACTTGGATGATAAATATACCCCAGTAAATACATAATAATAAACAATCTCAGATAAAAATAGGATTTGAAAAGTTATCCCTAGAATTATGTCTGATATCCTTTGTATGTATCCAAAACTTATGTAAAATGATTTAAATAATTTTATCGGATTAATATATAATTATAATAATTTTCATGATATCATATATTATTATATTATCATTCATTTTTTAGTAACATTTCATTGTCACTCGGTGTTTGGATATTGATTACTTTATATTCTTATACAAGATTTGTCGGATAAGTTCATGTTCCACTTCTTAGATTATGGATAAATAACGTACAGGATGGTATCAGTATAATATATTTCATATTTACTCATTCAATACAAGTATATAATTATGGTTTAAAGAAGATCATTTAGAATTAATCACATCGCATCGTGGGGATGGTAGGTCTTACATACGCAGGGGAGATGATATCATTTCCAAAATTATTGAATGGTATTGAAGTGGATGGTGTATTATATTTCAGAATTATTATCATGTTATAGTAATAATATATAGTTATTATTTCCATCATTATACCCATACATGTAAGTTGGTGGTGAAAAATAGATTACACCACGACGTGGAGACGGTAAGTTGTATGTACGCACGCGTGATGATTTCATTTTTCATAGGATGGATAGAAGGTGAATATAGTTGTTTAATATTCATAATAACATATCATTATAATAGTGATACAAATTTTATTACTTTTTAATGAAAAAACTAATGAAGAGGATGTAGAATAAGAAAGGTTTTTGAAAGAATCAGTAGAAGATATTACCTCTTTCTTGACATGCTTCCTCTAAATCTCTTCTTAGAGCACTTGAGTTGATCTTTTAAGATGACCAGAACCTCTAGAATTAAAAAAGGGAAGCTGATAATAAAAAAGGATAGTGTAAGGGAGAGCTTAAAGGCTTAAAATAATGTGAATGGGTGAGGGAGGATGTTCCCTTTTATAATTGAAGTGAGGGGCACTTTTGGAAAATCCATAAATAAGAATTTATAATAAAATAAAACCCTACCCAAAAAACCTCCAAAATGACTAAATTTTGAAAATTAGATGAGATAGGGTTTTAATATCATCAAGAAATATATTTTTGACAAGTTATTTTGTCATTTTAAACCATATATTTTTAATTGACAATTAGTTATTCTATTTAATTTTAATTATGGTAACAATATTCTAAATATATAATTGTTATAAATATTTACTTATATTGTGTTAATTGAACATAAATGGATATTTTATGAAATTTTAGATATTATAATTATCACTTTGTAATTTTTAAATATTTTTATGATTTTTAAATAATTTAATAATTTTTTATTATTATAAAATATCAATAGTGTCAATTTTGACACTATTCAAATATTTGGCTTTAAAAAAATCCACACATAAAATACATTAGAACCGAAATATTCAATAGACTCCTAACATATCATAGTTGCCAATAAATTTTTTGGATCACATTAATTAGTTCATGTGGTGTTTAATTTAATATTTTTAAAACCATTTATATGACATTTCTATTAATAAAATAATTTTTACATCACTATTGTGTCTTCATTATTAGTAATTATTTAATTTATAAAAATTATAAATAAATTTATTTGATGTAGGTAATTATTTTATATTTTCATATACTATCTATAGTCTATATTATTTCCATGTTATCCATATATTAAAATTAATATACATACATAAAATGAGATTGTGACATTTTTTAACATTCATTAGTTTTTATTTCATTCATGTCATATTCATAAGTAAGTGACCATAAAGTGATTAAATTAAGAAAAATAGATGATAATGGTAGAATCTAGTCATCTAGTAGGATTTTTACTGGTGTTAAGGTAATTTTATAATATTATTTTTACCTTTAATTACATGATTTACATTTAACAATGTTCATAACAATAATTATTAAATTTACTATTCATAATGCCCAAAAATAAAAGTAGCCTATAAACATAATTTCTACTGACTAATTCTGATTATGGAGTTTATTTTTAAAAATTCATAACACATAATTTTTTTTAAGTAATTTAGAATCAACCCTATTTTCGGAATAAGAGAAAGGGTTTTTTAAAAGTAAAAACATTGTAAAATATTAAAAAAAATTACATATGAATTCAATTTAAAATTAATTCTAATTACATATGTTATATTGAATGATAAAAATATATTCTATTTATACTTTAAAACAATTCAATATTATAATTTAACCATATATATTATCTCAATTAAAAAATATGTTTTTACTTAAAATTTAGTGTGTTTTTACTATTCATCAAAACATGAATGTTACTAGAAAATATCATAAATTCAACCAAGGTAAATTTTTATATCCCGATTTATATTAAAAATTTTATGTTGTCATATAAAAATTATTAATGTTTAAAAATCATAATTTAAAAAGGATTCTCCATTCAAACACATAAGATTACACTTTTTTTTAAAAAAAATAGGTTTTTATACAACAAATAGGGTTTATTCACACCCTATGATTAAAATATCCATTGGATGAATAAAAAATATTTTATTAAGTATATAACATATATATCTCATGAATTTCATTACCAATATTAATTCACTAAAAAATAAAAATATCTAATTTGTATTTTTCACAAATAATTGATAGCCAATGAATTCACAAAGCATTTTCATAAGTAAGTTATAATTATTCCCATTAACCAAACGGCTAGGCTATAACTGTAATTTTATACTAAGGGTGTCTTGCTATTATCTTAAACTCACGATTCTGTTCAACACAAGATAATAATGAATAAAAATTGTTTAAAGAAATTTTGTTCATAAAAAACATTAGGGCGTTACAATATATATGTAATTTTAACAAATAAAACAAAACTAGTTTGTGATTACTAAAAAAACACTGAATTATCATAAAAATTATCACTAATGTTTTATCTAGTTATTCATCCTTATACCATGTAACTGAATGAAATATAAAACCATTAAATATTTTTTAGGTTCATTAATAAATACAACATCAATTCATGACAACTATTCTCATTTTACATGATTTTCAATACATGTATACTAGTAAACCGACGAGGAAAACCATGGAAAAGAAACACTCCCAGATGAAAATATTATTTATTATGACTCATTAAAAAATGTCATAAATGATGTTAATAAAATTAAAATAAATCAAATAAATGTATTAAGGTTATTAATTTATTAATTAGTATATTTAATTTGATTATCCAGTATGTTAATTACAAGTGTATGATGCTTTAAGACATAAAGTAAGGGTTTTTGAATCTCACTTTTATTTCCCTGAGATATTCCTTATTCACAAATATTTCTTCTGTGTGGTGTATGTATACCCCAATTGATGTATCATATCTTTAATCTATTTATTTTCATTTTATTCAATGTTTAATTTTATGATTATTAATTTTATTGGAAATACGATTCGATTGATTAAAAAATTGTAAGGGATTCTCCTTGAATCTCTATTTTCAATAGGGATATAGTTCCTTTATATTTATCCCAAATTAATTCTTCATTATTTTTATATAATTCCTCAAAATTATGTTTATAAGTTCCAATATCATTTATCTATACCATTAAATCATTACTTGATGTGTAAATACATGTTTAATAAAACACCATTTTCAATTCTCCCCGTTACGCAAGCCCTATTAAATTGAACTTCCAAATTTATTATCCAATTTCAAGTACCATCCACATTATATTTTAATACACTAATATTTTTCCTAGATTAATATTTCTGTCATGAAAAAAAATATTCTCACTTCTGGTTTTATACAAAAAATTATGACATTTTCCTTTTTAAATACTCTTTTATATTCTCTCTTAAACCACACTAATATAGCCAAATTCTAATGTTTCATAAAAACAAATTTTATATTTTGAACATCATTTATGCCTCAAACATAATTTCAATGTCCTTACCTTTTCTTTTTTGGGTTATTTAGTTTTAAAATCCTATTTTATTATAAATACATATGATTTTCTAAAACAATGCTTCTTTCCAAAGTGAAAATTGTTTTTATTATCTTACTTTTACTTTTGTGACATATATACCTTGTTCACCACATATTAATTGTTTGTAGTGTATATACTTCCATTTGATATATCGTATCATGGATCTTATTATTATCATGTTAGAATAAATTTCATTTAATTATATTCCTCCATAGGGGTAATGATTTAAATGTTTCAAAGCGGTATGGGACACTTTGGAATGTTTAAATATTTTTATCCTCAAAAATATTTCAGCAGTATCATTTAAAAGTATCTTCTTTTATGTCAACATCCTATGTTTAATCTTGTACTTCATTTATGATTATCTCTTATGATAACATCTATCATATGTTTTCAAAGGTTTTATGATTTGTTTGGCTGTGGATATGCTAATTTGATACCATTCACGATTCATGGTTAAAGTATTCTAATTTCATATGCTAGTTTTTCAATATGAATGTTTCTATTGTTTATGTTCCAACCATTTCATAAAAGGAATGTATTAGACTTAGTAATTAATGGGTGGTTACCTCTATTTCCCATTGATGCATTAGTAGGTCTCATGAGACAAAATCAGTTGGCGATAATCCATTTTCATTTGTTTCTAAGTAGATTCAAATTTTTAGCATGATAGATCTTGACCCAAATCAGATAGAATTCTACCCAAAAACTTAAACTATCATGAGAATAGATCATGACATTAAATATCTTGAGGATAGATCATGATAATACAGAAATTCAACCTTATGAATTTAATCATAATTATTATTCTGTTTGATTATTTAAATATTTATAATATCCTTGTCCATGTTTTCTAGCTCATGCGAATTTTTAAATGGCATGTGTATCAGTTATTTACCTTGAAATATTTTTTCCTCCATATTTACTCATAGATTCCATTGTAATCGTACCCTTATTTAGAATTTGTTCTCACACCTTTAATATGGTTAATATTTACCTAGTATCCTAATACATATGTTATGACTGAAATACAGTGTTTCAAAAAAGGGGAATAATGGAAGAATCAATGAAATTATTTGTGTATTTTATTTTTCAAAGTGTAATGTAGATTATAGGTATGTATCTAGTTTAAAAAGACTACCAAACTATTTGGAAACATGGGATGTGATTCCCTGTATATTATTCCAATGTATTAATTTAAGGTAACTTCTCCGGGATATGAGGTCTAGGGTCATTACAATTGGTATCATATAAAGTCTTTTAGAAATCATAGAAACTATATATTGAAAACATTTATTAGAGAACATAATCCAAATATATAATTTGAGGATAAGCATGGAACATAATCATAGAATTTAGGTAAGTTAGATATTATGTGGGTATTACTATCAAGAACCCACTATCTAGATACTACAAGTGGGATTGGTTCTTGCACAGAAGTACCTAAGAGTGACAGCTCCGACAAGGTGTGATGGTCATGACTCAACATAAACTCGTAACAAAAAATGAGACTTATTGTGAATGTAATTTTAAACTCTTGGGGGGATATGATTAGGATAACTCACATTTTATTTTAAAACAATTATAAAGGATTTAAAATAAAATATATCTCTAAAGAAAACATATTTAGGGTTATGAGATTAGTTATTCATAAATTTTCAATTTATGTTAAGTGTTCTACTAGTTTGAAATTGTGAATTATGATTAATAACATTATTTAGTTTATTCAATTATTTATAAATGGTTTATGGTTGATGGAATAGAAACTGTATCAGTACTCGTAATACATGTAGGGATTTACCTACTTTTCAAGATAATGATGTTGGAATTGCAGCTACAACTGGTGTTAAAAATGTATAACTATACTAGGATATCTGGGGTGGGTTATTAACAATAACATTAAAAGTATAGAGTGTCCTAACTAACAAAATAGGGGAACAATGTTAGACCAATTCATATGATAACAACTTCCATCATTCAATGAGACTATAAACCCATTTGTATCTGAGTAATGGATAAGTTCTTAACTGAAGATATTTTTTCATTAGGATGAAATGAAATGGATAAGGTTGTCATGGAATATTATTGCCTCTCAGAAGAATAATATCAATGGTGGTCATTAATTTAAAACACTAATGAGTATAAAGATATATAAAACATAGAATTGAAGTAATTCAAGAAACTTTTCATGGAAAAATATTTCCCTCATGAATAACAAGTGGGTATGGAGATAAAATTTCTGAGTCTGCCGTAAATGGAGGAAGATAATGTTTCTATGTTTGAGGAAAAATTTAGAAGGTTAATAAGTCATTTTGTGGACTACATACATAACCCAATTAGTATGATTTATTTTTTCTTTGATGGGTTAAATCCATTCCCCCAAAAAATTCTAGTCTCCAAAAATTTATCATTATATGATGATATAGTTTCACGTGCTATCAAGATAGAAAAATAACTTTATAAGAATTATGAATTTAAAGGAAATAAAGATAATAATAGGACATCAGAAAAAAATATGGATAATGGGAATAACTGAAAGAACTATTTTCCCACATGTGATAATTATGGAAACAATCACTATGGGAAGTGCTCGAAACAGATTGGGTGTTTGTTATTAATATGGAGAAAAGGGTCTCTAATAAAAAGATTGAAAATTGATGAAATAAAAGACTAATATCCATTGTTTAATATATAGTGAAAGGGGGGACTATGAAAATAAATGTTCTATGCATCATGGTTAGCAAGGAATGATGCAGACTATATACAAAACTGAAGGAGTAAGATGGATTTTTTTCCTTTGATGGGTTAAATCCATTCCACCAAATGGCACTAGTTGACTAAAATTTCTCAATATATGATGATATAGTCTCATGTTTTATCAAGATAGGAAAATAATTTTTGAATACTTGTGAATTTAATGGAATGAAAGATATGAAGAGGATAGGAGAAAAAAGATTGATAAAGGGTAGAAGAGAAGGAAGTATTTTCCCACAAGAGATAATTGTGGAATGGATCCCCATGGGAAGTGATTAAAAGGATTGGGTGTTTGTTATCAGCATGGAGAAAATGGTCACTAGGAAAAAGAATGAGAAGAGAAGAAATAAGAGATGAATATCCATCATTTCAACTATAGTGAAATGGGACAATAATCAAATAAATTTACTAAGAATCAAGGAATTATACCTCAGAAGAAGAATATGGATAAAGTTCAAGATTCTTTTGTTACAACAATAAAAGTGGAATAATTAATGTATTTATTTCTTTTTTGGTTTCAAGAAATATGTTATGGTATTCTGGGATATATAAGGATTGTATTGTGGTACTTACCATTTACGGATGTGGAAGTATCCATGTTTCCATTATGGTTTTAAGGTGATCAAGGTATTCATATATTTTTTATCTTTGAGTAAGAGCTATATTATTTGAATAATATTTTGTTAAGTTGATTTTAGAAATTTAGTGACCTTACTTTTAATTTTTTTATCATTTAATGTGGATAGGCTTATTTTAGACATGTTTTAAGATTAAGTATAAATGAAGTTAAAATTTGGGAATTATTGTTCTTTGAAAACATGTATTAACCTTCTTAGGTTGATTAAACATTTAAAGGTTGACCAAATTACTAAAGGACTATATGATTCATTGAAAGTGCATCATGTGAGAAACATTTATCATGAACATTCATTCCAAATAGTTAGGGGAGAAGTGAAAATAGACCTAATCACAACCAAATGATGATATTATGACATGGAAAGGGATCAAGTATGTTTATTTAATCAAGTGATTTTTTGGATAGTAAAAGATACCCTCAACTCAATAAAAAATTATTAAAGAACAAAAATTTTATATGTTTTCTCTTCTTTCATAGAATTAAATTGTCATTTAACCGAACATAGATTTATGTTTCTATGATGGTTAGCTTTTTAATGACCATTTTCACTATCAATCTCCATCAGAACATAATATTTAGATTTATTTTGAATGTCCATGTTATCTATTTCCACTAATTATTTCCTACCAAAATCCTAGTATTGTGGCGAACTTCTCATTTCATTTTCCCTCTTATTATGAGAATATATTATTAACCCTACTTTCGGGGTGGGTTTCACAGAAAGGAATTTCTAAGTATCAACCTTTTATTTATCATGTAAAATTTCACATTATGAGGATGCAATTTACTGGAGGGGGGAATGAAACACCCCAGGAATTTATGGTATGTATCTTTTTAAAGTTAATTTTTTGACATCATAGGTTTTCACAACACTCTAAGCTTAAAAATAATGATATACAATTAAATATAGTTATTTTAAAATGATCATTACAACTTTACTAGTAAATTAAAGGGAATGAATATAATTAATGAAGTTAGGGAATTAATATTTTCTATATTTAATAAAAAAATTAACATTAATCCAAATGATTTTATAGGAATAAGATATATTTGAATCCAATTTTATTCATTAAAAAGTTATATTTTTCAAATAACGGTTTTACGACATTTTAATGGGGTACTTATTTTAAAAATAAAATATGAAACTTTTATAAATTCTATTGAAAAAAATAAAGTGAATTTTTAAAATTGAAATTTAAGAAATTAATATATAGTGAAATTATGGTATTTTACCAAAAATTTAAATTTTTTAATGAATAGTAAAGAATACTTATTTTTTAAAACTGAAAATATCATTATATTAAATATTTATTTATGATTTGAATAGTAACCTCATGAATTATTGTATAAATAAAATTTAGACTTCTTATAAATTGTAATATGATATAATTATACCATAGTATAAGTAAATAATTTTTTTAGAAATTATTAATTAAGTGTTGATATTTTTATGAAACATAAATGTTTATTTGAAATTTAATAATTTATATAATTATTTAATATAATATTTATAATCATAAAATTTATTCAAAATATAATATTTTTTTTCTTATGATTATAATGTAATTTTATGAGATCTTAACTAAATTTTAAAAGTGTTATAAAACCAATTATAATTTTAAAATCTGTATTTTTTATTTTAATAATGATTTTATTTAAAAACTAAGTTTCACTTGTTTATAAAATTAATTTCCTAAAATGGAGTTCCGTTTTGAATTTTAAACATCTATAAATTGTTAGGGTAAATTTTTGGTATTTTTCTAAAATAGTTGATTTTTTTATGAATTGTGAAATATGGTAATTTACGGTATTTAACAATTTAAGCTAAAAACATAAATTAAAACACCATGCATGATGTAAGAAATCATTATTTTGATCTCACTTTCACTAAATACATTATTTATTCATGTATTCATCACTATTTATTTTCAAATTCCAAAATAATAAAATAATAAATAAAATAATCCAAAACACGCCCCTCCCCCACTATAAATTTCATCCCGTGCCACCTCATCTGTAGAAATTTCTTAATCATTGAATCATTTAAAATAATGTCCCAATACACATCCCAAGACTTTTCCCTGTATCCATGAGGATTTAGTCTCAAAAAAATACAAAAACCAAAGTTACTTCAGGAGTTTCTCACATAGAGGAATTCTAGAGGTAAAAACCCATTTCCTTTTCTTTTAATTTCATTTGAATTTAATTTTTTTTATTTTTCTCTCATCACCTCCTCTATGATGACATAAATGATAAGTCAAATATCTTATATATATACTATAATTTTATTATTTTATCTTTAAATCCACCATTTTGTCTCTTATTCACTTCCTTTTATTGTATAAATGAAAACATCATCCACGAGGTGATGATTTACCATCTTCACGGATGACATGTTTTTATTTTTAAATACATCCTTTAAGCGTGGTCATAAAACCATTTATATGGTTAAGAAAATAAGAATAATTTTTTTACAACATATTTGATGTTGTGGAACCTATATATATATGTAATATTAACTAATAATACAAAACTAGTTTTTGATGATTAAAAAAATGCCAAAATATTCTAAATGATTATCACTAATGTTTTATCAAAGGATTCATACTCATACCATATAAATGAATGAAATAAATAAGAACATAATATTTATAAAGTTCATTAATAATATATTAATTTAATTTTGGGAAACTATTCTAATTTTATAAGATTTTCTATACATATATACAAGTAAAGCGATCATGAGAACCAAAGAATAAAATGGTCCCAAATGATAAAATTGTATGTTATAACTCATTAAAAAGGCCATAAATGAACATAATACAATTATAATAAATTCAATAATTTTATAAAAAATATGAAATATTTATTTTATGGATTTTATCTTATTATCTACTATGTTATGTATAAGTGAAGAACAATTTCAGAAATAAGGGAAGGGTTTTCTCATCTCACTTTTACTTCCATTGAGATTTACCTTATTCACCACTATTTCTTGTGTGTGGTATATATATAATTCCATTTTTGGTATCATATCATGAATATATTTATATTCATGGTATTCAATTTTTATTTTTATGATTATTATTTTTTTGTGATATACAATTTGATTGATTATAAAGTGGTAGGGGATTATCCTCATATCTCCATTTTTCATTCAGGTTATGCTTTCTCTATATTGACCCCAAAGTAATTCTTCATTATTTTTAATTAATTCATCTAAATTCAATTTATATGTTCTAAAATAATATAACTAAATAATATCAAATTTATTTTATGGGGAAATACATATTTTATAAGGCCCCGTTTTTAATTTTTCTCGTTAAGAAAGCCTTATTACTGGGAACACCCCAATTTCTTACCCATTTTCAAGTACCATCCATAATAATCTTTAAGACACCATTATTTTTCAAAAATTTATATTTTTTTTCATGAAAATATATATTTTTCATATTTTGGTTTTATACAAACAATTATGACATTTTCTGGTTTATTTTATTTTTTATTTTTTCGATGAAACTACACTGAAGTGGCCTATTTCTAAAGTTTATTAAAAACGATTTTTACATGCTAAACATAGTTTATTCATCAAAAATATTTTGTTTTTCTTTCTATTTTAATTTCATGGTTATAAATTTATAAAATATTTTTTTTATGAGAAATACTAATTATTTTCCAAAATAACACTTCTTTCTATAGTAAAAATGGGTTTTCTGATATAACATTTACTTCTATGAGATATATTATTTTTTCACCACTTACGCCTTGTGCATGGTGTATGTAATTCCATATTATATTCCATATCATGAGTTTGATTTTTCTAATGATATTATAAGTTTCATTTAACCATATTACTTAATTGGTATTCTGATTTAAATGTTTCAAAGTGGTATGGTACACTTTGGAATGTTTAACGATTATTGTCCTTGATAATATTTCAGTGGTCTCATTTAAAACTATCTTCATCTATGTTAACATCCTTTTTTGAGTCCTGTATTTCTTTGAGTTTTGTCTATTATGATAACATCTACCATATGTTTTTTAGGGTTTATGTTCAGTTTGAATGAGGATGCGCTATTTTATACCATCAATGCTTCACGGTTAAAGTATTCACATTTTATACGATTTTTTTCAATACAAATGTTAATGTTGTTTATGTTTTACCCTTTTTATATTTGAAATGTATTGGAATAACTAAGTGATGTTCAGGGCCCACTATATCCCCTAAATGCATTGGTAGGTCTCATGATATGAAATTAGTTAGAGACAAACCCTTTGTGATTGTTTCCAAGTGGTTTTAAATTGTCAGGAGGGTAGATCTTGACACATATTAGATGGTTTTAAACCCACAAAGATAAACTATCATGAGGATAGATCATTACAGTAACTATCTTAAGGATAGATCTTCATAGTGAAAATGTCCATCATTATAAATTATGTCATTATATTTATTCCATGTGATTATTTTATTACTCATAATATCAATGGTTAAGTTTACTATCTCGTGTGATTATTTAAATGTCATGTGTATCATTAATTTTTGTTTCCATATTTTTTACTCTATAGTTACTCATAGATTCAAATATACACATACCCTTACTAAGTATTTGATCTCACCTCATCCTATGATTCATTATTCCCTAGGATCTTGAGAAGAAAGCTATGACTGATATGGAGGGTTACACAAAAGGGGAATAATGGAAGACTCGGTGAAATTATTTTTTGTATTTTATGTTTCAAAATGTAATGTGGATTACATATGTGTATCTAGTTTACCAAGACTACAAAACAATTTAGTCTCTTGAGATAAAACTCCTTGTTTATAATGCCAATGTATTAAAGATAGACACCAGCTCCCACTAATGGTGTCAGTGAATTTACATTTAAATATGTTAAAATGGATTTCATATTTTGTATAATAATAATTTATAATGTATAATAAGGTTAACTTATTTTTTTCATGGAATTTATTAGTAATAATAGATAACATTAATTATAGTGATTAATAAAAAATGAGTTTACTTAGTTATTCAAAATAGATTATATGGTGTAGAAAAGAGATAATACTCATATAAACCCAATTGTATTGGAATATTTAGACCATTATACCTCAAAGACAGAATTTGTTTTATAGAAGCCTATTTCTAGGTAAAAAATGTGGCTTATCTTAATTTATTTTAAAAAATGCAAACTATTTCCTCCCACACATGTATAAAAGGTAACCCCTCCCCCTTTTTCATACCTATCAAACAATATTGGTTGAGGAAATACCTACCAAAATCACTACCCAAATTTGTTCTACTAATCTTGGTAGTATTATATTGGGTAGAAATCCAACTTAATAATGAATTAGTGCACACCTAAGGAGCATACCTAAAGAAGAGTCAATGTGTTTCTAAAATCATTTTTATTTTTTTTCCTTATCCATTACATTAAATAATTTTTTATAAAGAAAATATAATATAATAATTATCTAAAATATACTATGATTTTCTTATGTTATGATTATGGAATAAAACTTTACACACTTTCATCAAATTGGTTATAAAATCCTCAACGTGTGTACAATAGACTACAACCTCATGAATAGATGTTGTTCATTTTCCGACTAGAGTTGTTCACAGTTGGTCATATTTATATATAATATATATGATAATGATGATTTATTTATTTATTTTTATGTAATTATTATATAACAAATACCTACATTATTTCCATTTTTTGGAGTATGATTATGTAGTTCGTGTGTTTGACGGACTACCGCCTCGCGCATTGATGTTATTAATTCACCCTTTACCAAGAATATATTAAAGATGTTTTTAATAAAAATATTATATATATATTAAATAATAATAATATAATAATATATATATATATATCATTTACTTTTTATTTCATTTAATATGATAAGAAAATGAAAACAACGTCATGTGTACGTATGGCCTACCATCTCAATGAATGATGTATTTCATTTCCAATAAACAAATAATATGGATTACTCTAAATAAATATATACTAATTATATATGACATTTGAAACATTATTTTCATCACGTATATGTTTAAATCATGATCTATTTAAGTAGAACAAAAAATAACATGTCAATATATACTCAAAAAAATAAGGCATTTGACACAAAAAACAATGAGAATTATGAATAATTATTAAAAAATAGGTAATAATATGTTATAAAATGAAAATATATGATATTATAAATACTAATATTTCTTTTCTATACATTAATAAAATGATTAAAATTATTATACATGAGGTTAATGACCATTTCACAATAAAGAAGCATAAGGTTAGAGATTTCATCTCAATTTACAATCCATTGAGACTTATTTCTTATTATGAACAAATTCACTTTTATATGGTGCACGTTATGCATTATTGACATTTTTTATCATGATTCATTCATTATTTATTGTATTTTACATTTTGAATTTAAACATTTCATCCAATGGGTTTTTTCTTGAAATTACTAAGTGATAAAAGTTATTGTGCAATATCACTTTCTTATGTGATTGTTAAAATTCTCTTAAAAAATCAATTTTTTGTAATAATTTTTCATTGTAAATTATATTACTCTTAAATACCCATATGACTATGTGATGGATATAATAATTTTCTAAACTCTAGAATATTTTTACATATGGTGTTTACTTTGAAATTATTTTGATTCGGTGGGGAAATGTTGATAAATTTGTATCTTTTACTTTATAAAGATAATTGACAAGGTGGATTTTGTATGAACTAAATATATTATATGATATATGGGGAATACATTTTACATTTAAAACACAGGTTTGAGACTATTTAAATTAATCCCTTATATGCATTAGTAGTCTCATGAGACTAATCAGTTTTCCAAAATCAGATGTGTTTGTACCTGGTATGTTTTAAAATGTCTTGTGAAAGGTATTTATGCTAATGTTATGATGTGCCTTGGAATCATTGAATTGAATAATTATAAAGAACCTTAATTTTTATATCATTCATTATTATTATCCATTATATTTTTCTATTTTATTTTTCATAGATTCATTCCATTATCAGTTTATTAATTAAATGGTATGTGTTTTTAGTTTTTTATATTTTCATATTGATTATTCATTATCTAACCATGAATGTCAAGTTATTTAAATGTCATCTATGTTTAGTTATCTACATTAACATGATTATTATGATCATTTATTCATGGTATCTCCAAATTCAATAAACCCATATAGATCATTTGAGATTTCCCTTATTTTGTTTCCTTTTCCTAGGATATGAAGATTAATTATTGGAATTGGTTTCATGAAAGTTGATCTTTTACTTTTGTTATAATTTATTTTCCTTTTGAAATTTAATATGGGTATCATGTAGGTAATTTTATTTTCTAAAAAAATTAAACTATTCTGACCATTGGGATTTTAATCTTGCATCTATTCCAATGTAATAAAGTAAGGTTATTACTTTGGGATACTAGGTTTGGGGTTGTCACATTAGAGTTGAAATGGTTTTTTTCATTTATGGTATAGTAATCACATTATGGTATTTTCATTTCTATATTATCACATTATTACTTATGGTGTATCCACAGTTTTTTATAATACATTCAAACTATATTCCATGTACATGATATATTCCTCGACATAGTGAATATGGTATTCTTTTATGAAAAAAATGGATGATTTAAAAAATGGTTTTGTTTAATGATGATTATTGGTAAAATTGTATTGTTTTTTAAAACCTAGATATAATGATTTTTTTATATTATATCTTGTATAGGTTCTTTGGGGAAATCCTTTTGAGATTTCTACTCACACAAAACATATTCATTTGGGTGGTCCAAGATTTTGTTTCAAAGGAATTGGGTAAATGGAAGGGCATTATGTAGAATGAAAATTTCTCTTGTGGTCATCATATTTAGATAGGGATGGTTTGGTGGTGATTAATTTTCATACCAAGGATTTCATATACATATCATGCTTTATAATTATGATTTTTCCTATTTGAAATGATGTTGTATGTCTCATGTATATGTTCTCTTGAATTCTCTATGTACCATATTATTTTGTCTTATTAATTTTTATTATAAGACATTTTTATATCTCTTTTTAATAATTCACCATGTAGTGGATTTTCATACGTGCTTTGAATTGTTTACCAATAATGGTTCATTTCATAATTTTATCAATGGGGAATACTTATCCTGATGTTTTTGTGACCCGTCATGGGTTCGGTTTGGTGTATTCTGTAGAATATATTAGAATAATATAGAATTTAGATACTAAGTGAGGGGGGAGCCAAGAAATCTCACTTTTGTGGATGTACCAGAGTTACCATGGGTGTTTCGTGATTTTTACCAATATTATGACTTGGTGTTTGAGGTCGTTTAAATAAATTGAATTTTGGGGTTTATTTGAATGCAAATTTTCCATGTTATGATGTTTTCTATCATTCATTGAACTCATAATTACTTTAAATAATTACAATTTTGAAGCATTTAAATTATGGATATTAGTTATATAATATTTGAATGTTCTTGTAAAGTCCTGAATTTTTTCATGTAATTTTTTTTATTTATATGGGAATATTACAAGTCTGCAAAAATTGACAGTGCATGATTCTGAGGCCCGGTGTGCCCAGACTGGATTTTATGAACATTTTTTTGTTATGTTCCATAAACGCGCAAGCAGCATTTTTTAAATTTTGAATCAGTACTCAGCATTGAAATCTGAGGTCACAGTTGAACACGCAGTGCTGATATTCGCTTAAGGAGACCCTCACCTCGACCACAGTAGGTTGAGGGTGGAAGTTAGTTTTCTAGATTTTCATTGGAGAGTTAAAAGAATAAAAATAAAATAAGAGAAAAACATTTTATTTTTCTTTGTGAAACCTCATTTTTGAATTTAGTGGTGGAGACCACTAAATCTTGAAACCTCCCATTTGAATTTATTGGTGGGGACCACTTGACCCTTGAAATTCCTCTTTAATGTGAGGAAACCATTGGAATTATCCCAATTTAATGAGCCAATTTATTTGATTTATTGTGCCAACTTTAATGTTCCAACATTAATTGAATTATCTCAATTAAAGTTGGCTCATCACTTCATTATTAGGAATCGTTGGCAAAGTAGAGCTTGGGAGAACCTTTGGGGTAATATTCTCTAACAAAGAACAACTATTCAGATCAAGAACATTGACGTTGGAGCATGGTTCAGATGCGAGTTGCGGGAGAAACAAACAACGACGCCCCTTCATCGACTTCATATCGTTCCACATGACACCTCCAACAAACTTCAAGGTAGGGGTTTTAATTTAAACATTGATTAAATATTTTTTTATTCTTTATATTCTTGATTCATAATGATGATGGCCAAAAAAACATGGCCATTTTTTTACACTTATACCTTGACACGTTTTCTTTCGTTCTTCGCTCATTCCTCAAGCGTTCTTCAACGCCAAATAATTAATGGCGTTGAAAACACAATATATTGTTGAGCACGATATATGGATGCAGAGATCTCGACCTGAGGATCTTGAATATGTGAACATCATAGTTTTTTGACTTATAACAAAGATGTTATGGCTTTTGGAAGAATGTGGCGGCCGGCACCCGACCAGTCACGTGGAAGGAGGGTGGCGCACGTCCACATTACTAGAAGAGGAGGTTGTGCCCCATTGTCCATGATAGAGAAACGGACTGTGGTTGGCACACCTTCCGGCCACGTTGCGAAGCGGCAGCGTGTGTCCATGCTACCAGAGCAGGAGACCACGGCTGCTTGGCACCGCGGAGACCATAGGGCTGCCAACACCTGGCCAGCCGCAGGTGGGCAACGGCGCCATCGCGCCGCTGGGAGGAGGACCGTTCGGGCTTCTGTCCAGCAACATCGAGTGGGACCACCTAGCGGGTCCTGTGTTCCAACCCTACCCCACACCTTCCGAATGGTCCAACGGACCATTTGGGGGGGGGTCCCCCGGGTGTCAGCTAGGGCGGACTCCGCCATGACAGACCACCTAACCGAGCGGGCCTCACCAATGGGCCATGCCCAGTGGGCTGGGCCACCCCTTTGTAGGCTGGGCCGGACCATGTCCCAGAGGGTCGGGCCCACCACGGCCCAGGCCAATTGGGACGAACCCGGACCCGGGCCCCTCTAGACCAAGATACACCTTTGTGGCCATATCTTGAGAACCAAGTGTATGTTTGATGATCTGTATGTAGCACTGGAATACTTGGATTGAGACGGTCATTTTGGTATACTCCACTCATGTTTTGGATAGTGTTGGAGTATGGCCAAGTTGTATTGAACCTCGAATCCAACTGGGCCCTCAGAGTGGAAACACTAATTACTTACAGACCGGGCGTTTGATTGTTGTGACATCTATTATGTTGGGTCCCTTAAGATGTGATAAACCATTGGGATACTTCTTCATGGAACTTCTTGTAGTTTGAGGTATGACTAATGACTTGAAGAGAGGTTCTCCCAAACGTGCTATTAGCGGGAATCTAGTGGCTGGTAGTGAGGCCGAGGTTGGAGACAGATCATACGGAGGTTAGTACTGAGCGATCTTATGTGGGTCAGCACCGATCTTGTATAGGTCAGATCCTATGTGGGTTAGCACTCAACAATCTTGTATGGGTCAGCACCTACCTATCATGTGTGGGTCATATCCTATGTGGTTCATTGCGGGGGTTAATACCTATCGACTCCGGGAAAGTCAGATTCTTTGTGGGTCATTGTAGGGGTTAGTTCCTATCGATCCTATGAGGGTCAGACTCCATATAATCAGGAACAGTACCTCTTGACATAATAAGATGATCTATCTTCATAAATAATCATTTGTACTTTCATACTTCACTTATACCCGGTGTGAGCTAAGTCTTGTATCTCCGTGGTGTTTCTTGTTTTGTACTCCTACCTTCATGGTGTTACTTGTGTGGTACTTCTACCGTCATGGTGTTACCTTTGTGGTATTCTCCCCTCCTTTTTGAGATGATTGTATCTTGATAACATAGGTATATATATTTCCAAATACCTAAGTAGGGATTGACTACTATTTCCATTCTATGTGGTTTATCCTTTATGTATTTGAGAGACCTTCGGGGGTCTCAGGATCCCTACTGAGTATTGTTATACTCAACCCTTCATGAGGGTGCACCCGCACCTTGTTGTCTCTTGTGCAAATGATAGACATCGCTGACTAAGGACGAGGGTACCAAGACTAGAGACTTCTCATAGGTGGACCTCAGATGAGGTGTACCATAGAGATGACCACTTGAGAGTTTTACCTACCCTTCAGGTAGGATCCTTGGTGGTTTTTCATAGGATATGTTATCAATTTTAGTTGTACATTCCAGTTTTACTTGTACATTCCTATTGGGCTTGTATTCTGGCCCCTTTAATATCTGTACACACCCTGTTTACTTTATAGATTACCTTGTTCTTCTATCTTTCTCTGTAATTGGATTGGGTGAGTTTACAGTTTTAAAGACAATGCCTTCCCAGTTTTAGGGATATACCATTCTGGTGCTAGTCTCTAGCCACGAGCCTATAGAAGGCGGGCATGGGGTAGTCACGACACGGGCCCTGGGGGACGAGTCATGAAAAATTTGTTTCAGAGGGAGGTTTGGTTCTACCGAAGAACTAGGACTCTGATATTTTCTATGTGGCAATAGTGTTATGTGTGATGAGTGTGGTTTTCAGTTTGGGGAATCCAGTATTGGTGTAGCAGTCGGAATATCCATACACCAGGACATTGAATTATGATTTTTGACTCAGTTCATGAAAACACTGATTGCATATGTGTTTTTGAAAAGTTTTCTTTGTGATCCTTTTGAGTCATCTCACCAGGTATAATCATAATGATTGTGGTGCACCTGTTTCTTTTTAGGATGCCTCCACACAGACATCCAGCCATGGTTTCTATTAGAGTATGTGATTAAATCCCACCAAGCAATGAGGATCAGTGTAGGGCCCCCTTACGGTAGTTGTACAATCAGGTGGTGTACCAGTAGCACCACTACCCATTGGGTATCCAATGCCACCAGCCCCATCAGTACAGGGTGCATGCCACTTGAGTGTGTTGCACAAGTTGTAGTTCCAGAGGCCATTGTAGTTCTGGAGAAAGATGGATCCAAAGGCGGATGATGACTAGATGGAGGTCATGGTTAGAGTTTTTAGACTTGTAGGGACACCAGCAGATCTCATGGTGATCCTTGTCGCCAGTCTTCTTCAAGCAGCAGTGGGAAGATGGTGGATCTTGATGCTCCAGGTTCACGACGAGGTGACTGTTGTCTAGGCGGACTCCTAGAGCCTTTTCAGGGTAGAGTTCATCCCAGCGACCCTATTCTCATTTTGTATACAAGATCTTATCCACTTGTAGTAGGGTAGCATGATTGTGGCTTAGTATTCAATGAGTTTCACCAACCTCTCACGCTACTCTACTGATATGGTGTGGGGAATTTTCTTCAGGGCCCATACCATTGAGTAGGGACTCAGACGGGAGATTATAGCTTTGATGGTTTCTCTCAGCATCCTGATGCAAGTGGGGGTGTTATAACGAGCACTCTTAGTGGAGAGATTCCTTGTTGAGAAATAACCGGCAGCGTGACCCACCATCGGACAACACGTAGTAGAGTCATCAGCATCTGGCATCGGACAGATAATGCAGAAGTACAAGAGGACCACACCTACAGGTGGATGACCACCGGATACAGGGTTGGTTGTGCGGGGCTCTTGAGACAGAGTAGGATCGGTGAAGAACAACCAGTGTTATTTATGTGGTGGGTAGGGTCACATGGCTCATGACTTCCCGACCCGCCATACAGATGACTTGTATGTGGTCGAAAGACTGCCTAGGCAGAGACAATGATTTGATCGAGGAGGTCCATAGGAAGAAGGCGGACATAGAAGAGGAGCAGGTCATGCAACAAGAAGTGGGTCACGATTCAAGGTTCTATCGTCACCACCTCAAGGTGGTCCACCCCAACCACAAGGAGCAGGTGTATAGGGACAAGCTCATCTCCAAGTAGCTGAGTCCTATGACCATGATGCTTCAGAGATGATATGAGGTATGATATGTGTCTACTCCACCCTAGATATAGTACTTATAGACACAGGTGATAGTCACTCATTTATTTCCATGACCCTCATTCGGAGCTCATATATTCTGGTGGAGCCATTGGCTCGATCCTTATGGCTAGAGACTCCTACCAGAACATATTTGATGATTACGCACTGGTGCCGGTAGTGTGAGCTTACTCAAGGACCTGAGAGCTTTAGCTGGGATCTTCTAGTAGCGGCATCGAGGATTTACGTCATCATCTTGGTTATGGACTGTTTATCCACAGTCCATGTTTAGGTCGACTATATTAGGCGCAAAGTGCAGCGTGTCCATGAGGATGGGACCAGGTTTTCCTTCACCGGAGAGAAGGGGACCTTTTCCGCATAGGATGGACTTACCCAAAGGAGTGTGTAGCTGATCACACATCAGTTGGCTAGCCTTACCCTCGAAGTAGTTTATGTTGAGATTCCGAGCTATCCTGTATTGGTGGACCAGTATGCTGATGTTTTTTCGGATGATGTCTCGGGTTTAGCTCCTCACAGAGAGGTGGACTTTTACATCGACTTGTACCTAGGGATGGTACCGATATCAACACCAGCATATCAGATGGCTCCCGTGGAGCTTCGAGATCTCAGGGTATATCTAGAGGACTTGCAGAGCAAGGGGTTCATTTGGACCAGTGTTTCTCTTTGGGAAGCCCAGATTTTGTTTGCCATGAAGGCAGATATGAGTTTGAGACTCTGTTGGGACTATCGGTGCCTGAACCAGGTTACCGTGAAGAACAAGTACCCACTTCTGAGTATTGACAATCTCTTTGATTATCTTAAAGGAGAATGGTGGTTTTTGAAGATAGACCTCAGATCAGGCTATCACCATCTTAGGGTACAAGATGATGATGTGCAGAAGATGGCCTTCAAATGTTGGTATGGCCATTATGATTTCTTGGTTATGCCTTTTGGCATGACCAAATCCCCAGAAGTGTTCATGGGACTCATGAACAGGTTCTTCCAGCCATACCTTGATCACTTTGTGGTAGTCTTCATAGATGACATCCAAATATACTCAGCGACGGAGGAGGAGAATGTCTATCATCTACAGATAGTTTGGGATACACTCCAACAGCACTAGCTTTATGGTAAGCTCTTGAAGTTCTAGTTTTGGATACAATAGGTCCACTTTCAGGGACTCTTCATCTTAGAGGCTAGTGTTTCAGAAGACCCAGCAAGGATCGAGGCTTTTCTTGCTTAAAATCCACCCAGGAGCGTGACGAAGGTGCGAAGTTTCCTGGGTTTTGCCGGTTACTACCAGTGGTTTGTGCCTGACTTTTCTAGAGTTGTGGTACCCTTTTCAGCATTCAAGAAGAAGGGGAATGCCTTTGTGTGGTCAGATAGGTGCCAGTGGAGTTTCCAAAAGAGGAGGAAGAGACTGATGAGTGACCCTATCATGAGGATACCGGAGGAAGCCATTGGGTACGTAGTCTAATACAACACATCATGGACCGAACATGGATGTGTCCTGATGTAGTAGAGAGTAGTGATCGCGTATGGTTCTCAACAGCTGAGAAAATATGAGCAGAACTATGCTACCCATGACTTGGAGTTAGTAACAGTGGTCTTACCCTTGAAGATGTGGCGACATTACTTGATGGGTAAACGTTTTATAGTCTACTATGATCACAATAGTATCAAGTATATCCTCTCCCAGAAGGACCTGAACTTGAGACAGCGGAGTTGGATTGAGTTCTTCTAGGACTATGACTTTGAGATAATCTATACCCCTGGGAAGGGAAGTGTAGAAGCAGATGCACTTAACAGGAGATCTAGTATACAGTTTCTGAGTGAGGCGACAGAGAAACTTGCTACTTTGCAGATATCCTACATGGATTGAGATGGATCAGGTTATCTTTAGTCTCTGATAGTCACTCCCCCACTCCTTTAGCATGCCAGGGAGGTGTATCTTGGGGACACTGACTGCAAGGCTCGACATGCTTATATATCCACAAGATAGGCACCTGATGGATTTTCTAAAGGTGGGGATCATGTCATCCTCTTCAGAGGGTGTACTATGGATCCAATGGTGCTACGGGAGGAATTTTTGAGAGATCTCCAGACTTCCCCTCTAGTGGTACATCTGAGAGTGGCGAAGATGTTCCAGGACCTTCGGCGTCATCACAGGTGGCCGATAATGAAGAAAGCAGTGGAAGAGTTTGTTTCATGGTCCCTCACTTTGCAGTAAGTGAAGAAAGAGCATCAGGTTCCAGCATGCTTTGTTCAGCCACTAGAGGTTCCATAGTGGAAGTGGGATGAAATTTCCTTGGACATCATGATAGGACTTCCACGCACATCCATGATTCATTATTCTATTTGGGTGATTGTTTACCGACTCACCAAGTCGGCCCACTTCCTATCTATCAAAGAGCAGGGATCAGTAGAGAGATTGGGACGCCTCTACATACCGAAGATTGTGAAGCTTCATGGAGTTCTATCTATGATTGCCTCCAATTGTGATGCATGTTTCACTTTCCATCTATGGAAGGGTTTGCAGGAGGCATTTGGGACACAGCTTTGGTTGAGCACTGCCTTCCATCCTCAGACGGATGGTCAGACAGAGAAAACCATTCAAACCCTCGAGGACATGCTATGTGCTTGCGTCCTTGATTTTGACCGCAACTAGGAGGATCACTTGCCTTTTGTGGAGTTCACGTACAACAACAATTATCACTCCACTATCGGTATGGCACCATTCGGGGCGTCGTATAGTTGACCTTGCAGATCACCTATGTACTGGACTGACCTAGGGGATTCAGGACTCATGGGACCAGAGATGGTACAGGCTACCCTGGAGATGGTGTAGATTATCCAGGAGCAGATGAAGACTGCATAGAGTAGACATAAGTCTTATGATTATAGGAGATGGAGACCTCTGGAGTTCGAGCATGGAGACCATGTATTTCTATGGGTCTCACCTCGATAAGGTTTTAGGATATTTGGCTAAGTTGTTAAGTTATCTCCAAGGTTCATCAGACCCTTTCAGGTCCTCAGTAGAGTTGGCGAGGTGGCTTACCACTTAACTCTTCCACCTCAGTTGCACCGTGTGCACGATGTTTTCCATGTATCCCAACTGAGGTGATATGTACCTAATCCTTCACACATCATTGACTGGGGAGAGCTGTACATCGATGATGAGGCGAAATTTTTAGAGGTTCCAATGGAGATTGAGGATTGACAAGAGTGGATCCTTCGTGGGCAGTCGATACCTCTTGTGTGCATACCCTGGCAGCACGGGAACCTCTAATAGAGAATATTGGAGTGGGAGGATCAACTTTATACTCAGTACCCCCACTCTTTTCCCTAGTTTATGTTAGGGATTTCAAGGACGTAAATCCCTGAGGTCGGGATAATTTAAAGACTCGGATTTTCCATATAATTTTTTTAATTATAAGGGAATATTACGAGTCCGCAAAAATTGAAGGTGCGTGATTCTGAGGCTCGGTGTGCCTGAAATCAATTTCTAAACTTTTTTTCGGGTACGTTTAGTAAATGCGTGAGGGGAATTTTGTAACTTTTGTACCAATGCTCAGAATTGAAATCTAAGGACACTATTGAACTCGTAGCATCAATATTCTCTTAAAGAGACCCTCACATTGACCGCAGTAGGTGGAGGGTGGAATTTAGTTTTCTGTATTTTCATGGGAGAGTTAAAAGATAAAAAATAAAATAAGACAACAACATTTAATTTTTCTTTGTGAAACCTCCTATTTGAATTTAGTTGTGGGGACCACCTAGTCTTGAAACCTACCATTTGAATTTAGTGGTGGGGACTACCCAACCCTTGAACAACATATTTAATGTGAGGAAACCATTGGAATTCTCCCAATTTAATGAGCCAACTTATTTGATTTATTGTGCCAACATTAATTGAATTAACTCAATTAAAGTTGGCTCATTCCTTCTTTGTTGGGAGTCATTGGAAAAGGAGATCTTGGAAGAACCTTTTGATAAATATTCTCTAATAAATAACAACTCTTCAAATCAAGAACGTTGATGTTGGAGTGTGGTTCGGAAGTGACTTGCGGGAGTGAAGAATGCCGACGCCCCTTCATTTACTTCATCTCCTTCCTCACGAAACCTCCAACAAAAGTCAAGGTAAGGGTTTTAATTTGAAGTATGATTAAATAATTTTTTTGATTCTTCATATTCTTGATTCAGGAAGACGATGGCGAAACAAACATGGCCATCGTTCAACACTTATACCTTGACCCTTTATGTTTGTTCTTCACACGTTCTTCATGCGTTCTTCAACACCAAATAATTAATGGCACTGAAAACACAATGTCTTATTGAGAATGACATACGGATGTGGAGATCTCGACCTGAGGATCATTAATATTCAGACGTCATAATTTTTGGGCTTAGAACAAAGCATCAATGGTTTACGGAAGAAGGCGGTGGCCAACACCCGGTTGGTCGCATGGAAAGAGGGCGGAGCATATCCGTGCCACCGGAAGAGGAGGTTACGGCCCGTTGGTTGTGGTGGAGAAAGGGATAGTGGCCGACATGTCAGTCAACCGCGTGGTGAAGCCGTGGCACGCATTCACGCTGCTAGAGAAGGAGACTGAGACCTCTTGGCCGTGGTAGAGACCGGAGGGTGGTCGGAACTTGGTTGGTCGTGGGTGGGCAGCGGCGCCATCGTGACGCTGGGAGGAGAACCGGTCAGGCTTCTGGCTAGCCATGTCGAGCAGGACTTCCCAATGAGTCCCACGTGCCAACTCGGCACCACACCCGCTGAATGGTCCAATAGACCATTCGGGATACCGTGGGGGCGCCTTCCCCCCGGGTGTGAGCTAGGGTGGACCCCGCCACAGTAGACCACCTAGTCGAGCGGGATGCGCCCAGCGGGCCAGGCGCCCCTTCGTGGGCCGGGCCGGACCATGGCCCAGTTGTTCGGGCCCGCAGCGGCCCAGGACAACCGGGCTGGACCTGAACCTGGTCGGTTCGACCCAAACTAGGTTGGGCCGGGTCGGTCCAACCGAGTCGGACAGGACCCGAGCCCCTCTAGACCCATATACATCTTTGTGGCGATATCTTGAGAACTGAGAGTTTGTTGGACGAACCATCTACAGAACCAAAATCCTTGGATCGAGAAGGTCCTTTTGGTATACTCCACTTGTGTTTTGGATAATATTGGAGTACGACTTAGTAGGATCTAACCCCAAATCCAACCGGGCCCTCAGAGTGGAAACGATAATAACTTACAAACCAGGTGTCCGATTGATGCTCCGTCTATTGTGTTGGGTACCCTAAGACATGATAGACCTTTGAGATACTACTTCATGGTCATTGTGGTGGATGAGGTATGACCGATGACTTGAGAAGTGGTTCTCCCAAACATGCTATTAGTGGGAATCCAGTGGCTAACAGTGAGGCTTAGGTTTGAGATAGATCATACCGAGGTTAGTACCGAGCGATCATGTGTGGGTTAGCACTGATCCTGTGTGGGTCAGCGCTCAGCGATCCTGTGTGGTTTAGCACATACTGATCCTATGTGGGTCAGATCCTGTGTGGGTCAGCGCTAAGAGATCCTATGTGGGTCAGCCCATATCAATATTGTGTCGTTCATATACTATGTGGTTCATTACGGGGGTTAGTACCTATTGACTCTGTGTGGGTCGGATCGTATTTGTGTCATTGTGGGTGTTAGTACCTATCGATCCTATGTGGGTCAGACTCTGTAAAATCAGCAGCAGTACCTCTTGACATAATAAGATGATCTAGCTTCACGACTAATCATCCGTACTTCTATACTTCACTTATACCGGGTGTGAGCTGAGTCTTATATCTTCGTGGTGTTACCTATGTGGTACTCCTACATTCATGGTGTTACCTGTGTGGTAATTCTACATTCGTGGTGTTACCTTTGTGGTATTCTTCCCTCCTGTGTGAGATGAGTATATCTTGATAACTTAGGTATATGTATGGGCATATACCTAAGTTGGGATTGACTGTTTCTTCCATGCTCTGTGGTTTATCCTTTTTGGATTTGAGAGACCTCTAAGGGTATTGTGGTCCCTACTGAGTACTGTTATACTCACCCCTGGATGAGCTACGCTCGAACCTTGTTGTGTCTTTTGCAGATGATGGACAGAGCTGACTATGGATGAGGGTTCCAGGTCTCGATACTTCTCAGAGGTGGACCGTAGATGAGTCGTACCGAAGATAGGACCATTTGATAGCAGTACCTACCCTTTAGGTAGTATCCTTGGAGAGTTTTCACTGGATTTGTTCTCAGTTTTACACGTACTTTCCAGTTGGGATTTTACTCTAGAATCTTTACTTTCTATACACACCCTGTTTACATTATAGATTACCTTGGGCTTTTATCTTGTTGTGTGATTGGTTTGGGTGAGTTTATAAGTTTATAGTCAATTCCTTCCCAGTTTTAGGGATATTATTTTCTGGTGCGAGTCTCCAACCCCTGGCCTATGGAAGGCGGGTTTGGAGTAGTCATGACACGGGCCCTGTGGGACGGGTCATGACAGTTCTCTTTAATTTATGTTTTTACATTCTTGTGGGATTATTCCACTAGTAAGATCTCTTAAAAATTAGAGTGAGGATGTTTGGAGACTAGTTCCATGGGAGAATACGTTGTTAGAACATTCATTGGTGAATGATGTAATGACCATTATTAATACTTTGGATAGAGAATGTGTTTATAACCAAAGATGAGTGGTGGACCATGAATCTAGATTTACTAAGAACAATACCCATGTATTTCATGGTGAAAAAGGACCCTAGGAATCAATGGAATGAATTGATAATATTGAGAGAATACTTCATTTTTTTAAGACTTCAGAAGACTATATGGTAGAGTTTTATAGGTATATTCTTCTGGGAATGGGTATGAGATGGTGCAACACTATTTTTCATGATATGTTGCATGAAGACCTAATCTGTGATTTATTCGAGAATATCATCAACAAAATTACTATTATGAAACGTTTTTTTAAAGGACCCATGATTTCATGACCTTAGAGTAAACAGAGCATAACATACTGGATAATTCCACCCACTTTGTCGAATTTGTGAGCATGGTACCAAACTATGCTTCCAATGATTTCCTAATATCTCATAATTTTGAGATGGTGCTATGGGATAATATTTTATCGATGAAAATTTTCAGAAAACATAAAAAAAAAGTTTGAGGTGTTTTAAAAATAGAATATGGAAGATTCCAACATAGCTGGGAGAGTATGCTTTTGTGAAGAATATGATTTTGAAATGGTTTTCTATGGTGTATCTTCTGTCTGGAAGAGGAAGTGTATAGCTATAAAGTTTTATTTAGAATATTTTTATGTTCTTCATGAGGATAATAACTATATCTTTACTATCATTGAGGATGGACTTTTAATACTAAGCCTAACTGTACATTTTTCCTTGGACCTGTCATCATTGTAGAGAATCTATCTATTTGAATCATTTCTATGGTAGAATGTCCAAAAATAGTAAGGCTAGATCTACTCTCTCCAAAGGAGTGTAGGTTCCTTCTAATGATCCCAAGGGTGTTGGTTCTTTTCCATGGTTCAAGGGGGATGCTTATATGACTAATAAATTTATATAAGAGAAAAGACCTGATGTCTTTATGTAGTGGAGTATTCACCGTAGGAATATGAAACACAATCGGCTGCTATTTGAGGTACAATGTTTATTTTTCCTTATTTTGTTCTGGATATTTTTGACACATGTTCTTATAATTATTCTATATAATCATAGGTATTAGATTTTTTGGGCTTGATTTTAGAACATATTTCATTTTTTTATAATTTCATTCCATATACATTGAAGTATGAATAAAATTTCAAATGTAAAATATTTCAGGCGGTGATAGTTGACTAGAAATTTGGGTGGGATTTCATAATTTATGATCTTTATATCTTTCAATTGATTATTGGAATGTATTGGATGATCAGTGTTATGGACAAATGAACTATTACCATTAATGAGTATAGTTTTAATCTCTCGATTGAGTCACACGTGTTGTTCTGGGTGAGTGGGATTCTAGATCAGTGAGGGAGGGGAATTTTGTTCCTTATAAAAGGGTGATCTCATGTAAATTGTTGGAGATATTCCTATATTAAATTAAACTTTTTTGACTATTCCACTTAATTTGGGGGAGTTTTCATCCCCTGTGGTCTTTCCTGATGATTTATCTAGTTTACTTTCACATATAGAGGTCTTGGTCACCAATGACTGGATACATATTACAATTCGCATTTCTATTCCATCATACCCTATGACACATGCTGAGTTATAAGGACATAAAGTTTTTCTTGCTGACTATGAGGTGAATAGATTTTTTTATTCTAACATGTCACTTATCCCCTTTAAAAAAAGGTGGATAGAAATCTCTGACATTTTAATGATTATTGAATGTTGAAATGCATGACTATTAAGGACATGTATCCCATTCCAATGATTGATGATCTTATTGGTCAAACCAGAGGGGCACATTAGTTTTTAAAGATTAACCTTCAACTAGGGTACCGCCAGTTGAGATTATGAGAAGAGGATACACCTAAGACAATGTTTAGGAAGTAGTATGTATATTCTATGTATTTGGTTATGCCATTTGGTATCATTAATTCTCTTGTAGTGTTTATGGAATTGATGAACCTGATCATTCATCGGTTCATGAACTATTTTATAGTAGTGTTTTTGGATGATATTTTTTATTACTATAATTCAGATGAGGATAAAATTTAAAATATATACCATTCTTATAACAGTAATGGAATATAATTTGAATGGAAGGATTTCCAAATATGATTTTTTGATCTATGAGGTAATGTTTCATGGGGTTATTATATTTGAGAGGATCATCCAACTGGATCATGAAAATATATAGAGATTAATTTCCTGGGATAATCTTAGAAATGTGTTTGAGATCCACATATTCTTAATATTGGATTTATATTACATGTGTTTAATTCAAGTCTTATATAAGTTTTTATCTATGATGAAAACTTTAACCCTTAATGGTATAATGTTTTTGTGGAATAAAAAACACCAAAAATGTTTTGAGGAATTAATGAACTATTTTTCTTCATCTCCCATTTTGATTATTTTAGAATGAGGTTTTCTTTATAATGTTTATGTATATTCTTCTAGTAAGGGTTCTGGGTGTGTCTTGATGAAGGGGAAACAGGTAGTGGCATACACATCTCACTAGTTACAATATCATGAGAAGAATTACCCAACCACGATATTTAGTTGGAATTGGATATGAATTTACTCAAAACATGGAATAATTATCTCTTTAGGAATCATTTTATGGTATGTTTTTATCATAAATCATGAGGTATATTTTTACTCAAAGGGATCTAAACATTCAAAAACGAAATTGGGTCAATTATCTTCACACATTTGAT
Source organism: Viscum album (assembly GCA_963277665.1). NCBI lineage: Eukaryota > Viridiplantae > Streptophyta > Magnoliopsida > Santalales > Viscaceae > Viscum > Viscum album. The sequence goes on along the minus strand of OY728142.1, from coordinate 1,393,075,330 downwards.
TTTGATATCACCTATACCCCTAGAACGTAAATGTGTTCATTGATACATTCCGTAGGATATTTTAAAATCAATCCATTAAGGAATAAGTGAAGGAGTGGTAACTAATGAGTTTATTTACAGAGATGAATTTGGTAGTGTAAGAATCTATTCGATAAGATTACATGGATTTTAAAAAAAGGTTAAAACATCATTTTAAAAGTGGTTTCATCTCAATCATGTACCTAAAAATGATTTCCAATACTTTATTGAGAATATTTACGGTGGGGAGAACTTGGATGAGTGGTATTAGTCTTCAAGTTGAGCATGGTGTTTCTTTAATAGATTGATTTTCCATTTCTCTAATATAGGATTTGATATAAAATATAGACTAGTCTTATTTTTCTTTGAACCCTAAGAATATTGATATGTTTCCAGAATTTATACTTCCATAATGGTTTCTAGGGATGATATGGTCAATTTCGGATTTTTTTCATGGTTCTTTACATTCAAGAGAATTTTTGTGGAACACTAAAGATCTATTAGTTTGTTAAATCCCTTACCCATTCCCATTTTGAAATGAGATGATATTTCCATGTAATTCGTCATTTCTTTTCCATAAGAACATGTTGGTAAGGATTAAACATGGGTGAGCATTGATTGAATCATGAAATTAGAACAATTAAGACCTATTAAGGATAAGATGAATGTGGAATAGCTCAGGCAGTTATATGTTTGTGAGGTTTTCAGGATTCATAGGGTTCCTTAAGTGATGTTTTCTGATAGGTTCCTATAGTTCACAACTGAATTTTTGGAAGGTTTGTATGATCTGATGGTTTATCAGTTTAAATTTATAGAAGGTATATCATTCACAAATGGATGGACATATGGAGAATTATATTTAGGATTTTCAGGATATACTTTGGGGGTTCATGATTTCTTTTGGTGGTTCTTGGGAAATGTATCTTACACTAGTCATGTTTTTTATATAAATAGTTTCCATGAACCGATTATGGTGCAACCCTTCAATTAATTTAATGGGTGGTCGTCTTGATCTCTTATGTGATTAGAGGAGTTGGGAAAGAATCCCATGGTTGAGTCGAGTCTTGTTTAGAAAATGATAGAAAATCTGAAGTTGATATAAAAGGGAATGTTCACAACATATAGTCATTATAATTATTATGTATACATACATCATTCACCACAAGAGTTTGATGTTGGTGATAATATTTTTCTATAGGTTTCACCTCTCTTAGGATACAGACAGTTGGGAATGAAAGGTAAGTTGGCACTGAGATTTCTTTTCCCCTCTGTGATCATTGGATGAATTAAGATGGTGGAATATTGATTATACTAACCATCCCATTTTACATCAATTAATGATGTCTTTTGGGGTTAAGAGGTGAGAAGGGATCAACTAGATCATATTCATGGGATTTAATGTGATGATGTTGAAATTGAAACCAACACCATGGTAGTTGAATAATCAATTCAAATTATGGATCATTAAGATATGATGTTGCATGGTAAAACAATTACCATGTTTTGTGTACTATAGTAATGTGGATGGGATATCCATGATATGTATAAGTGATAATCAATAATGATGAAGGAGTGTACTTATGGAATCTCGCCTTTTTAATACAAATATTTTCATTACATTTTACATACAGGGGATCTTTAAAGTCTAGTGTCTTGGAAATCAGGAACATAATACATTAAAGCAACATAAAAAATTCTTCTAAACCACTTGTAAGGCTTCAACATAAGTTCATCCTGTGTACATTTACTGCATATCATATCTTGGAGACATACATCAAAGGAAAGGGTGATTAGAAGGCCCAGTAAGGGTAAACAAGGGAATCAATGTACTTTCATATCAAGAAGAACTTGAATAAAAACATAAAGAAATGAGAAATGGAAGAATAGGAATATCATAAAGAAAAGAACATGTAAAATAACTTGAATATGTGGCTACAACATTTCATTTAGACATTTCTGAACATATCACCAAGGCCCATCCCAAAGGTGTCATAAAAATTACCATGGTTATTCACCAAGGTATCGTAAAACTTGTCATCTCCAGAGATTAATTCTTTACCCAATGCATTGGAGAGATATCAGAGAGCACCCTTAATTTGTCTTTATTTTAATGTGAGACACATAGATCATAATCAAACATTTCATAAATAACCCAAATGGAATCAAAGAAATGGTTTTCATGTCAAAATCGTGACGTTTAAAAAGAGCTTAAAAATATGATCATTATGTCATTTATAACCCATGGAAAGGGAGTGAGGGTTATATGTATGTCAATTACAGAATCAAATATATCATATTTATATATTTATGAACATCCATGTAAACAAAATAAGTCTAGGTATTCACATAAATAAACAATATAATTTTTTGAGAGAAAGAGATAGAAATTTTGAGATGAAATTTCTGCAGCATAACAACTATATAACACGGTTTTAGAAAACATTTAAAAGAGAGGGTACAAGGGTCAACCACTCATAAAAAACATATAATATAGTATGGTTACTGAAAAAGATCATGGTATGGATATTTCAATGACATACCACATGAAAACAAACATGAAAGAAAAGAGAAGATGTGATTTCTTTTACGAAAAATTCAGTAGCCTAACAACGTCACTTAAAAATTCAGAAAATAAATTGATGAGAGAGGAAAGGTTTAATAAGAAATTAGACATGAAATGGACAAAAATTAGAACATATAAGAACATACACTCAACATTAATAGATGGAAATTATAAGACACAACATAAAGGAAGTCATGACATAAAAGCGGAGGGTGAAAGGATCCCTTACCTTGAAGAGTAACTTCGAAATCTTGATGTTTAGGACCTTGGGAGGCTTGAGGGAACCTTGGGAGAACTCCTTGGGAGGTAAAGAGATCATAATATCGTTGGGAAGGATTTGTAAATGAAATGAATGATGGAATGTCTTGGTATTTATAGGAGAAGTGAGGGGACAAAGCATTAATTTCCAAGGGACACCTCATCGGTGGTATTGGAAAAACCATGGGCTTGCCCATGGTATTGGCCACATGAGACAGATAATTCCTTATATTACTATTCATAAGTCTACCATAATTATTGCATAATTATTACATCCTTAATGATGACATTAAATACCCGAAACTCAAAATTGTATTTTCACCATTCACCGAAAATTCAACTTTCTCAGAAAAATACCAAAAATTCACCTTAACCAAATATTGATACTATGATTTCAAAAATGAACTCCATTTAATGAAAATAATTTTCTATAAATTTTTAATTTAATTTTTAAATGAAAACACATTTCACTGAAAATTCATCTGTTTTTGAAAAATCCCAAAAAATCACCTAAACCAAATATCGATGCTCTGATTTCAAAAATGAACTCAATTTTATGAAAATAGTTTTCTAAATATTTTGAATTTAATTTTTAAATAAAAACACTATTCACTTGAAAAAACTAATACTTAAACAGTAATTTCAGAAACAATTATTTACATATTTTATTAAATCACATTTCTTAATCAAGGTGGATAAATTATATTAATACTTTCTTAAGTGAGGTTACTTAATCCATTTGATCACATTAATAATCATAAGTGAAAAATAACTATTCATAATTTACTATTCATTAAAAATTAATTTGATCTAATTAGACTCTAAATTTCTTGATGAACATAACTATAGAAGACCATTTTTCGAAAATAATTAAACATTATTAATTACTTAAGGTTTATATAAATATTTTAAAATATCCTTTTTCTAGAATTCATCAATAATATGCATACTATATTTATCGAGACATTTGAAAATTTACAAACTTCACTATAAGAAGAAATTGCAATTTTTATTTATATCAAAGGATTTCATAAAGAAGCTAAGGTCTCGTTACATAGCCCCTTATAACACCAGCATATGACATAAGTGTAAGGTGTGCTAAGGTGATAGAATATTGGGGTGGCACGGCCAACATTGCCCGAGTGGTGATTTCTATCAGCTTGAACTTCTCATGAAGGAGATTCCGTTCCAGCTTCATAAAATGAAGTTCGACTTGGGTTTGGTCTTGAGCAAAGCCCAGTGGTGCTATCTCCTTCCTAAGTTATGTCAGATGGGATTCGATCAGCCTGGGAATACTAGATGAGGTCATCAAATCTTCTTTCTATATTAATTAACCATGATCACTTGTATTTATAGACAATAACTGCAACATTTAGTTTTCAACGGTCATATTGACCAACCGTTATATAACAGTCGAAACCCAATGTTCTTATTGTAATTATACTCATTTTATTAAATGAAATAGTTCTTTTGAGTATAAAATAAAATAACACACAAAGCTAGGAAACAAAATTTATTCAAAATTTCGGGTCGTTACAGGACTTCTCTTTCTGCGATTCTAGAATCTTGAGTAATTTTTTGTGATAGATTGCATTTATAATTGGCAGGTTGTAACATCATATTAATATATTTTACATACTTGTTAACCCTTATTTTATCACCTTTTTCAGGTTTTTCATAGGCCATTTTGGATGTGTTTTATATGTTTTAGAGGTTTTATGGTAATTTTATGGTTGGCACATGGTTTTTAGAAACTGTTTGGCCACATAGTGAAAATATTCACCCTTTTCCAAAAGACTAGTATAGATGAACATTTAGGGAACATTGTTGGTTTATCCTTGAATGTGCTTATAACAAATGTAACCCAAATGGTTGGGGTGTACAGTTTGGGTGGACATTTAGTTTCACTTTGTGTGCCAACCCAAGAAACAATGAAACTCTTCCAAACCATTAAAAATTTGGATGTAAGTCATTTTATAGTGATGTATTTTTTTTAAAATATAACCATAATCTCATTTATGCCAGACCTAAGCCTTATTCTCTACCATTGATACTTATCACCTTTGATCATTCCACATTTTCACCATTCCTGACGGATCTCTCAGGGAATAACCATTTTTCAGTGTTCTATATTATTCCATACATAGATCCTCACTATATATATCCTCTACAAGTCTAGTTAGTACCAAATTGGACTGTGGATGTCAGATATATGGTGTATTATGGAGTAATGATGTTTTTTTATGGATCTAGGATCATGAGGACCTGATATACACTTTCTCGATTTCCAATTTTTGATGGTTTCAAGGTTTCTTCCATTCTCGAGGTAGGTGTATCCATATAAGGCTTCTAAATAAATAATTTGCTTATTTTCCAATGAATTTGATTGGTTTATTTGATGATAATGCATTATTTTTTGTTTTAATAGATTTAATAGGATAGATTCATGTTTTTAGTGGTTTTTTGAAAACATATTTTGGCACACTATATTTTTGATGAAATTATTTAATGGTCATTTTGGTTTAAAAACGGGTTTTAAACTTGTAATAAGAATATATTTGATGTGAAAATGTTATATTAAATGTGATCATGGTTTTTAAATGGTATTTTAAAAACAGATCACATTCGGTAACCTTGGGTGTGTTGGGAAATATACTTGTCACACTTTGTGTGTGTAATGCCACTAGGGGTTTTATGTCACTTTGGAGAAAGTAGTTTCACTAAAGGCTATATTTTTTGGTTCCAAATTATGCTTATATTGGGTCTTTTTTTATTTATAACATATATATACCCATGGTTAAGATCCTAAATTGGTTTCTTTTTTATTTATGGTTGGTTTATCACATAAATTTGTTTTCACATTTATTTTCTCACATACTTAATTATGGTGTATCCATGGTTGGATTTTATAATGATTTTATACTAAATTTAACGTACTTGACACATTCCAATATTTGACAAATATGGTATTATTTTATAACATCTGGTGGATGATTTAAAAATTGTGTTTGTTCTATTGAAATGCTTTCTAAACTGGTTTTCATAAAGCGAAATCTGATGAATTATTGATATTAGATCATGTATAGATTCTTTGGTGAAGTCCCACTAGGACATGTGCTCACTCCCTACTTTTTTACATTAAGAAGTTGTAGATGTTGTTTTACCAGACTCATATAAAGGTAAGGGAATTATATACATGTTAGTTTCTATTTAGATCATTATCATATTAGAGGGATGGTTTAGTGGTGACGGATGGTCACATGGAGGCTTTTCTTGAAATTCATTTTTTTATCTTTCCATCTTTTCATGTTTGAATTGACATTTTATATCTCATGGATATGATCTATTTCATCCTCTATGTACCTTTTTGGATTTCCATGTTTCATTTTTTCATGAGACATGTTTCTATCTCTTCATTTTGCATTACCATGTAAAGGATTGTCTTGGGTGACTTGTCTCGCTGAACCAGGTTGGTTCGTTGCATATCAGAACCTTAGTGATATTGGGGAAGAATCCTCTATAGGTGGAGTTGATGTGGGAAGGTCCTTATGATATATAAAATGTCTATTCAAATGGATCATACACCTTGGCTCTGGTCGGTGGTGGATGAATAACACCCTCTACCAATGTATGTTTTCTAAAGAAATGGTTTTTATAATGAATGTGTGAGCATCCATGTAATAGGAAGAAAGAATTAAAATTAAAAACATCTATGTCATGGTTGAAATACTCCAAATTTCCTAGCATCCATATCCAAGAAGATTAGATTTAAACAATACATCATCTATGTACTAGTGGTAAGACATTAAATAAAACAACATCCAAATCTAATTTGCAAGACTCTAAAGTGCACGAAATCCATGTCTTGGTGGGAAGACTATAATGTATACAACATCCAAATACCATCATCAAGAATTTAAGCTAAAAATCGTCCATGTCTGGGTGGAAATACATTAAACTACACATTATCCATGTCCTGGTGGAAGTACCTTAAACTATATAAAATCTATGTCCTTATTATGAGATAATAAAATCCACGGTTACCATGCCCACTACATGAAATTAATCTATGAGGTTTAATTCCATTCTATGTGGCCCTAAAGTACTTGTAGTATCCCATTATTTATTATCTCTTTCTCCCCTACAAGGACTCTTAGTCTAAATAGATGTTTTTTTTCTTATAATCCATTCATGCCTTCGAGAATTAATTCCCATTATTCTACACATAGGATCAAGATCTATATATGGAATAATAGGATATGACTCATCCTTTGAGAAATAAATACTCTTATTCCATTTCTTTTAGATAGATCTATAGATGGGACCATTTATTTGAAAAAAATGTATCGATTGTCTTCTGAAAATATAGGATATGTGGTAATACATAGATCACCTATCCTAGGCCCATTGACAATGTCAAAAAAAAATCCCTCCCCGGTATCTGAGCTAGATCAATATAGGGAATTTATTTTTGAGAACTACTTATGTCTTCATTTATGATCCTTTAGGAAATATAGAGACACCTTGGTATAATATACTTGGACTAGGAATAAGATCATAGGAATCATAACGTTCCTAGGTTCTTGTTTGGTATAAAAAAAAGTCACCCCACCACATTTAACAATAATATTTTAATTATTCCCCCGATAAGTGGTATCCTCTCTCAATATGAAATCTCTTAGCCATCACAATATAATCAATATTTAGAGTCCATGAAAACTTTATATATCAAAAATACTATGTGTGTATTTATTCCATTCAAAACATTTCATATATTTATACTTAGATCTCCTATCCTAGGTCTAGCCACAATCTCTAGGAGAAAATACTCAATTTCCACCTACGTGTGAAATAGATGTATACAATGGATATTTCATCAAAAAGTATTTTTTGAGTCATTCCATCTGATACATGATATGTAGTGATCCCTTCATCCATTATATGATTCCCTAACACATATTTTATCATCTTAAAAATAAGGTATGATAATTTCTACTCTCTATATTGTGTGTATGCCTATAGCATCTCACTAAATCACTATGCACTATGGTGATACCCCTTTATCACCTTCACTGTACATGGGCTTCATCGGTGCAGTAGTAAAAATTTAAAGAAATATTCATGAAAATATTATTATTAGTATATGATATTTAGTGATACTAATCCTAGATAAAAATATCAAAAAATGAATACCCTCTTTTACATTTTTGATTTATCATTTTCTATGATACTTCATTTCTCGGATCAAAATACACAATAGAGAGCCTTAATTCATTTTTTATTCATGAGATATTGATCTATGTAGAGTAGTCTTCATAGATATTGTGCATGACCATTTAAAATTTCCCTCTACCTATATATGTGTTCATTCTATGATGGAATACATATATGAACTACATGTAGAATGATTATTACTATTCTAGGATACAAACTACTACCTTGATCAGCTATATATATCATAGCCACAAATCCAAAAGAAAAATAGACCCCTCTTATATGTATATGTAATATATATATAGAAATATTATTTATAAGTACTGTGTGTGGATTAATTACTATCCCTATAAGATATGTAGAGACACAAGGACTACATATCCTTTACCAGACCGCGATTTCACAGAAAAGAATACAACATAACACCATAGTATTTTGGCTCTTCCAATGATACTTTTGTTCTTTGGATAACACTACATTAATGTGAAACCTAGCTCTCTTATCTCTCACAGGAACTTTATTTATGTAGAAGAAGATAAATAAAATTTTCTCACTCTGATGCATAAGATTAATCTTTTCATGATTCTTCCAAATTATGTTTTTCCTAAACCTATGATCAATGTTCCCACACCTCTAGGTAAAATCCTATCCTCCATTGGGAATTACTTATAAAAACATCTTGTGAATTGATTCTTTACCTTGCAAGATATGTAGTGACACCTTGATGTATTCTTCCATAGAGGTTAAAATAGCCCCCACCACGTCTTGGATCCATATTAGATCACTTTAATTCCAAAATAGGTATCATTCATTCCTAGTATTATGCTGAGTGATTTTTCCTCATGTGTGAATATGTTATGGGAAAAATCAGAAACATGAACCCCCCAATGTACGAGGAAGATATGTAATGAATCATCCAAGATGGGTTCCCAAATTTAAGGAATCATTCTCACAAACATCTCCTTCTCCTTCAACATGAATCAAATTAGTGAAAATGGAACTTTTCATAAGAACTACATCTTCCTTATTCTATTTAATCTCATGATACAGATGAATCTAATATTCAATGACCATTCTCAAGTACTATATTCTAAGATTCCCTATTTTCTTACACTTTTGATCTTTTTTATGTAGGTACATTAAGAAGAAGAATTTATGATAAATTCTCCCCCTCATATTTCAAATCAATCATATTTCATTCGACCCTAAGACACCATGAATTGTTTACCCCTGATCACATATTATTTTTCAAACTAAGACTGAATCACACTAGCTTAGAGGTCTTGTTTGAAAATATTATTCAATGTAAATAGGAGCATCATGACAAAAATTAAGAGGTAAAAAGTTATCCACCTGATAATATGTAAAATTGTACAATAAGGATCTAATCCAAGATACTCTTATTTCATACATATGAGATATATCTACATAATGACCCCCCTGTATATGTTTATTTTTCTATTAACTTATTCATGGATTAAAATTCCCCCTGCATGTCATCCTATTTATATGTCATTAAACTATATAGTTTAATATCCTCACCTCATGACCCTAAATTAAAAATCACCTGATTATTTTTCATATAAAATTAAACTACAGGATCCCGGTAACCTTTTTTTATAGTGTTAAAATTAAAAAATAACCTCTATTATCATTATTTTTTTTCACAGAACCTGATATAGTAACCATGGAAAACTAAGGATTAGTATTTTTTAACCACATTTACTAAAAAACTCAGTCCATAAATAAAATATTAGGTCTTTAGTGTCTCCCATTTGAATAAATCTTCTATGTCTATTGGAGATGGTCGTTTCTGACTTCAAGGGAAAACCATGTTTGTTTTTGAATATATGACCCATGTTGGATCCTTTATATGTGCCCCTAGTTTTTTCTATCAACTATTGGAATATTATCCTTAAAAAAGTTCCACTTACAAATTTGGTCCCTAAAAACATTTTGGTGGAATTAATCACCTTTGTGTGATTTCTGATCATCCTTTTTGTTTTATTCCCATACAATTTAGTTTGATCTACGAACGTTTCTCCATAATTCACAACATCTTCATTTTCTATTAAAAAATGTGTTAGCATAATCTTGACATTGTGAATCCTAATTTCATATATTTTTCACACTTACACATTTTATATGCTCCTCACATCATGAATTTTCCTATTTGAAATTCAGTTAATGCTATAAGACCTTAATCTTTGTCCTTGGACAGTCTGAACTACAACACCCTAAACTGCTATTGAAAAAGACATAAAACATGACTGCTTAAAAACGTGTATAGGGAGATATAAACAAAATGAAAGTCTCCTCTCTATTAAAATCACTCTTCAATATCATTGGTATGTGTTAGAGAATAAATAAAAGAGTGGAAAATGTCGTAGGGCCTATATTATGACCATATTAAAATATTAACAATTCTCGTTGGACACTTCCTTTCCAATAAAAATTTCAAGCATGAATTTATCACTACCCTTCACCATGATCATGTGTTATATAGATAATGAACTATAATTTAGTGTGCAATAGACATCCTTTATTATCTTTATTGTTTATAACATACATAATTTATCATGTTTTTTTGTAGAGACCCGAAGCTTAACGTACATGAACATTACATTACTTTTGTGGAATACTTAATACATAACAAAAATAGACACACAAGAACCGTAATAGTTCAGTGTCTTTGGAAACTTGGAATGAAATCTTCTAATCATGGTGAAAGATCTTCAATATCTCCCATAAAGATCTTCCACTTTTTGTTTCCTAACCAAAAACCTTTCTTTTGATCCTTGGGGAAAATAAAACATAAAAAGGGTGAGCTCAAATGCTCAGTAAGGGTAAGCATGGATAAAATAAAACATACCATATACAATGGAACTTAAAAACATGAACATAATGTTTAAACATTAAAATCTTGAGCAATGACATAAAATATGGAAGTACATAAGGTATAGATCATAATGGAACATAAACCATGATAAAATAGCATGGTAATAAAACATGTAATTGTGGCATCCATTAAGCACATGTAATGATTTCCATAGTAGCCAAGGAATTTCTGGGAAGACCATCTTAGTGGACAAAGTCCCATTCTGAATCGAGTTCACTCCTCTTTCCAGTCTTGTATTACTGAACCGGTTTAACTTGTCGTTACAGCCATGTCTATCTCATGAGATATAAATATTTACCCAATGCATTGGAGGGAGATATAGGTCCCATCCATCTCATAATTATACCATTCTTATGTGTGCCACAAAATCATAAATCATACATCATTGCATAGCCCATGTAGTAAAAATGGGAATCTTAACCATCGTGATATCATAAAACGACTCATATAAGATAAAGGAATTCATAAAAATAATTCCATCACAACATAATCAAATCAATGTAATAATAGGGATATAAAAATAACCCTTTATTATCTTAGATGGAAAATAATTTTGACAAAACACTTGAACTCCATTCTTGAAGAAAATATCATTTCTACTTCAAAAACACTTTCTTTTCATTAACATGTTATAAAATTTTAAACTAAAAGAATTTGATTAAAAATAAACATGAAAACTTGTAAGGGAATCTTCTTGGAAATAATGTTTTAAAAATACATTCATGTCATATAAGTTAAAAGAAAACATTCTTCTCGTACTATTGTCAGAAAAGTCAAAAAGTACCTCGTACGAAAAACGACAAAAGATTCCTTTCATATCTTTTACAAAAAACTCACCAAAGGGTAAAATTGGATATAAACTGTTGTAGAAGGATATAAATATTACATATTGAGGAAACATGGATGTGGATGATAAAATACACCCCAGTAAATAACAAAGTATAAAAAATCTTGGATAAAAATGAGATTGTGATATTTCCCTTACCTTAGGTCCGATTTGCTTCGTGAGTGTCCGAACCTCCTCTTCTTTGAAACGCCTCTTTGAGATATCCTTTTATGGAACGAAAATTGGTCTTTGAGGAAGACCAAAACCTCTAGGATTTTTCTAGGTAAGTGGATAAGAGAATTTGGCAGGGGTTGGCCGAGCTTGAATGCTCAAAGTGGTGTGAGGAAGAGAGGGAGGAGGTGCCCTTTTATAAGGGAGGAGAGGGGCACCTTTGGAATAACTAAAAATATTATTTTATTATAAAACCAAATTCGGTTTTAAATAGCACCAAATTGATTTATTTCAAAGATAAGGTGGGTATGGGTCGAAATCCTCTCATCCAATAGAATTTAGACAAGTTTAGGTTTCTATTCTAACCTTATCATTTATATTTAACTTTAAGTTAGATAATTTTACTTTTACCGTGCCTTCTTGTTTTCTTACACTATAAGGTTAATAAACTTACTATATCAAGCCAAACTAACCCCAAGTTGTTTATTATTAATATATATAACCTTATCTAAGTCATTTGGTCGAAACATAGTTTTTTAGGAATAAAATAACAATTAATAATATAATATTTGTTTTAAAAACTATTTTATGTCAATTTTGACACTATTTAGTAATTAATTTTTGTGAAACTCATAAAAGATTGATTAGTTCGAAAAAAGATAATTAAATCAATACTAACATGTCATATTAACATATAAAATTCTAGTAATTCATAAAAAGTCTTAAATTACATTTATTTGGGTATTTATAACATCAATTATGTCAATATTTCATTAATAAGACAATTACTGCATCATCTTTGTGTCATAATAAATGATAATTATTTAATCCCTAAAAATTCTAAATAAATTCCAATGATGTAGATAATTGTATTATATTTATGGAGACTATTTATTTTCGAAGTTTCATGAAGTTCATCACAAAATTAAAATTATTATACTAATAAGATTTAAGAAAGTGACATGTTGTCACATTCTTTGTTTTTAATAATAATTAAATTATTTTCATGGAAAAAAGTCCATTAAATGAATATAATCCGACCCTTAAGTGATATGGGTCGACTTGTAGTCATCCAATAGGATTTTGACATGTGTTAGGGTAATTTTATAATATTATATTTACCCTTAATTACCCGATTTACCTTTAACTATGGTAAATAAAATTTACCGTAGTTACTATTCATAATTCCCAAAAATAAAATGTAGATTATTAACATAATTTGGATCCACTGATTCCAAATATGGAATCCATTTTTCCAAATTCAATACACAGAATTTTCAGAAATTAAATTAAAATTAATCTCGTTGTCAAAAGAAAATGGGTTTTTCTTTAAAACATTGCAAAAGATTGAATTGATTTCACCTATGAATTCAAGGTAAAATCAATGATAATGACATAAATTATATTAAATGGTAAAAATATATTCTATTTATACTTTAAAACCGTTCAATATTATAATTTAACCACATAATATATTACGATGAAAAAGATGTTTTTAATTAAAATATAGCATGTTTTTACTATTCATTAAAATATGAAAGTTATCAGAATAAAATGAAAAATTTATCCAAAGTAAATTTTTATTTCTTGATTCCAAAGAAGAATTTTATTTTGTCAAATTGAACTTATAAACGTGTCAAAAACTATATTTAATGTGGGTGCGCCATCAAAAGGCGGTAAAACTGCATTTTTTTAAAAATACTTATTTTACCCGAAAAATTTATCTTGTTCTTATACCATGTTCTAGAAAATGTGTAAGATGAATAATAATGTTATAAAATTCAAAATTTAGTTAATACTATTCATAACGTCTAGTTCATAACAATATTATAATAATATATTGTTGTTTAGTAAAACCCGGTATTGCATACAACACACGCTATCAGGGAAGGTCGTGATTGCGTGTAATGCAAGCCAAGTCAGGGTTGTGTGTAGTGCATGACTCCTTTATTGTTGTGTATAATAGAATCCAAGCATATTTTATTTATACATTCAATATATATGTATATGTATACTCAATGTTTCATAGAATAACTTTTATCAAACGAACTTGAAATTGTGTGTAACATAGGACAAGAATAGTGTTGTGTATACTGCAAACTAATACGGTGTTGCGTATAGCGCAAGATAATCATGGTGTAGCATACAACACAAGACATTAATGAAATTAAAAGAATATTTTTCATAAAATCTCGGGGTGTTACATTTTTAATCTTTAATAATCTTCCACTACCATCAGTAAAGAGCATACCATGCTTCAATAGACTCTTTTACTCAATTATTCATACATACCCCTTTTTTACTCATTCATTGTTCCCTATGTTTTACATTAAATCAGAGGAATTTTATCTTAGATAAAAGCCCCTCTAATAAATTTGTTCCTAGAAAATATCATATTAGTACTCATCACCCTACTATGATTCACAATCATCCCCATTATATTTGTCCCATCTCATCATCTTCAACTCCAACTCCTAGTTAAATAATTTTCACCACTCATAATACAATTATCTAAAATTATTTGAAATAAATTATGTTATATAAACATATTACATACCCATTCTCACCTAAAGGATGTGGTTCCTCATTATGTATCCTTTTTATGGTCCTCATCTCATGACAATGAACCACATAATACATATTCTAGGCTTCATGTTCATAAACTAAATTCCCCATAACATTTTTATAGGTAGTTTATACCAACAATCGACCCTCTATTAACGATCATTTTTTTATCATTTCTTTTGGTGTATAGTATCTCTAGGGTACCTAAACCCCTTCAATTAAAGATGGTTTTATCTCATTTATACTTTTATAAACTATCTATAGGGTACCAGAACCCTTATTTGATAATAATATTGCATGAATCACTTCAAGTATTGATTATTTGCATCCCCATAAATCTTTATTGGCTACCAAAACAAGTGTGTTAAACATCAATGGAATCGTCTTCTCGACTATGCATATATACCTTATGTTGCCTCCTAAATATGAGACCTCATATTGACCTATAAATGAGAAAAAAATTCATCTATCATAAGGTTTCTTAGGTTTCCCTAAATCTTGGAAACATCATAATAGAACTCTTCATCCCGTTTTTATTCGTGATTATCCATGAAATGTTTATCCCATATCATCATCAAGATTCAATCCATTTTGGACGTGATTTACCATTTCCATATTTACAACATTCAAAACATGGTACCTCATTCATGATCCAATGTGTAATATATATGGCCTTATAACAAAACATCATTTAGTCAATGTTATATATCCTTGAACTACAAAAATATAGTGTCAATAATAAAAAACAGAAACTAAAGAAACTTATTTTTGAATCATATATTCCCATAAACTATTAAAAAAATTTAAATATATTAAACCTTAAATTGTAGAAAAATATTTTCAATGATATATGACATTGAAGTAGAAAAAAATAAGGTCTAATTTATACAACCCTAAACTGTAATAACAAACTATCAAAATTTTACAACATTAAAATTTGTCATTTTTGGGTCAGAATTGCTTGACCTAAAACATCAACAATATATTCAGATAACATGAATGACCTGAAATATATAATTCAAAGAGTAACATGGAACTCATCTTATGAAAATCCAACAAAGGGAAGTCTCAGTAAAACTTGATTCTTTTCATGTGGGACATGTACCTTGAATGATCTATTAAAAATATAGCACTAAGAAAAAGGAAAATATATACATATTTTTAGGTCAAGAACCTCTAATGGACAGCCTATGGAAAAACAATTACTATTCCTGCTATTTGTTCCACTTATGCAGCTTAATAAAAAGTGAGGGAAATTAAATATACATAATGATTTTAGGTCCCATCATGTAGTCCTAGAAATAATCAATCTATTCTTGATAGTTCCATGGTGTAGAAAAACATTAGAGCAGTACTTTCCTATGGAATGATCACCCAAATAACCCCTTTTAGCCAAAAAATCATCATTATTCCAAATGGATAATCTATATTACACTGGTAATGGTGTTTGTTCTGATATCATTTTTTGAATCAAGATACAAAATAATTCTTCGTTATTATGAATTGAGAATCTCTAATGTGTTGTTGATGTTGTTTATTCCAATATCCTTCCTTGATCCATTCTAATGATGAATTAATCAATATTCTTAAGGGATCATCTTAGGTTCACCAGTTATGGTGATTATATCAATCTCAATTTGGATCCACAAGTAGGATAAATTCATCATTATATAAAATGGAAATAGTATAGTACATCAATGATAGTTATTATGAATATATTTTTCCATAATCCACACGCATGATTAATTCATTATAGATAAAATATTATAATTAAGTATGGGTTAGTAAGAAAATTTAGATAATCTTTCTAATTCTCAATGATTAATATGATATTGGGTCATTATGAATCCCTAAATAATAAAAATAAAGAAATACTCATAGGAGAACATGAAATTCAACTAATTCTTTTTATTGGCAGTTTAGAACATGAGAGGAACCTCCACATTTGGGATTCTATCTCATGATTTCTCATAAAAAATGGGGATTCAATAATTATCAGAATATGACAGAATGTGATTAAAATAATCCTTGAACTCCACCTGGTTTTCCTCATATCTGTTATGGATAAGCATAATTGATCTATTATCTCCATTTCTACCTCTGTATTGTATTATGGTGCCTCC
This sequence comes from Viscum album, assembly GCA_963277665.1. Classification (NCBI taxonomy): domain Eukaryota; kingdom Viridiplantae; phylum Streptophyta; class Magnoliopsida; order Santalales; family Viscaceae; genus Viscum; species Viscum album. The sequence continues at coordinate 1,393,058,693 of OY728142.1, read as the reverse complement.
TCACTAGCAGAAACATCATATTGGCACTTTTTACCCACACTAATGTGCTTCTATAGTTATTTCACTATCTTTTCTATAGAATTTAATATGTATCATGTGCAAGATAACTTTTTCTAAATCCTATCAACTTCCACCTACCATACATTGACCATGTTTTAGTGTGAATCTGTTTCCATCTCATGTTGGGAAACTTCATTTAGGACCTCATTTTTATGTTGTAAGAATAATGTTAAGTCCTTCACCATTGATACACTCAGTTCAAGGTCCATATTCAATACCAAAATATCAACCACCTCTATCACCCTAGAATTGAGTGTGAGATATTATAATGTACAAAATAAAAGGGTTATTAACTTGTATTCCAACTTTCATAAGCAGAATTTTAACTATTAAAAAGGGACCTCCAGGTTCAATCACTAGATATCTCTCCAAACTAATCTCATATTTATTTAATTGTGATGTATTTAAATCCTCTATCATGGATGAGAAAAGAACCATATATGTATTCTAAAACCATGTCACCCAGTGATTAATTCATACTCTCTTCTAATTTCATGATTGATTTAGAATCGGCTTGTACATTAGTTATTTCCATTATCTAAGAACTTGATAATGAATGATATGATATCTCTGAGTTTTAAGGTGGAGTTTTGGTATCTAAACACATAATTCCTATTAGTTAATAGAAATATATAATCTCATCAAACAATCAATAATTATATTGAACATTGAGAATGTATCTTTTCCATTTTCATTAGTAGAAACTCCTATCACCTAAATATCAACTTCAGGGATGATAGTTATGTGATCATATGGAAAGTGATCCTAATATGTATATTACTTCCCTTCCACCTATATAGTATTATATAAGAGCATTCATGACTTATCACCTTGGATAGATATAGGAATTAACATAGGATATATAATGTGTTTTATAACCAATTGAATGACGAGTTTTAGTAGAAATTAATACTCTCTCCAAATGATGAAGCCATCATACAATGATTAATGGTATAATAGCTACTTGTGTTAGGCATGAAAAATAGTTCATTGTACCATATTGAATCAAAGGGTATGATGGATAGTGAATCTAGACTAGGCAGAAGGTCTCATAAAATTTTGACATCGACTACTTTCTACCCTCTAGACACCCCTTCTAGATCTTCATGTCATACCATGTAACATCCCATAATTGTTTCTGGTATTCTTAAACCTTCTTATGTTATATTATTATATTGTTAACTGAGAAAAAATGGTTTATCAGTAAAAAGTTGTGTTTTTATTGAAACACGTCGCATATTAGTAAACGCCCAATTAATGCTCCGGAATATTTAATTAAATGTTGTCTAAGTTAAACACTGTATAATTATGAGTTTTTGAGGTCTAAAATGTCTTGAAGAGAATAGAATAAAAATATTAAATATATTTTTTAAAGCAAGACCAATTTAATCAAAATAATTGAATAACTCTGAAATGGTCCATCATATGATATATTTGAGACAACAGTTATGTCTAAAATATGATATTTACCTTTGAAGGGGTATAACATTCGAAGGCACTAGAATTTTGGATTCTTCACTTGTGAGTTAAAGTTATTAAGTAATATTTAATATACTATTTATCAAAAATAATTAAATATCTCTCAAATGTTGCACCCTATGGGAAATTTGAGACCACTTATTAGTCTAGAATGCGGGGTTTACCCTAGAAGAGGAATAAAAAATTTTAGTGTCGAGCGTTTGGACACCTCACTCGCAAAAATAACCCTTTTATTTTATTTTATTATTTATTCCAATTTTTAATTAATAAATATTTAGTATCTCTCAAACAGTTCATCGTTTGAGAAATATGAGACCACCGATGGGTCTGAAATGATGTGTTTACCCTAGAGAGGTTATAACATTTGTTAGTGTCGAGAGTTTGGAAGTCTCACTCACAAAAACAAAAAACTATATTTTTAATTAATTATTGTTCCGATTTTTCTTTAATAAATTATTGATAATTCTTAAACTGTTCATCGTTTGAGAAATATGATTCAATCGTTGGGTCTGGAACATCATGTTTACCCTAGGCAGAGTATAATTTTTATTCGCAATGGGATTTTAGTATCATTTAATTTTTGTTAACTAATTAAATACATTAAAAGAATTTAAAAAATGTATGCACTATTAACTCATCTTCTCCAAATGGAAAAACACCATTCTTGACCATTTCAACTTCTAAAATCTTCTTTTTTATCCATTTTCATCCATTTAATTCAGCAACACGTTAAATAGGTGAATTTAATGACTCCATAATATTTTTTCAGTTGAATAGTTGGTTAAATCAGATGTGATAAGTCCAGTTTCTCAAACCTATGTTTCTAGGGTTCTTAAACCCATTGACCATCTTGGTTTTGATTATTACTCAATCATGCGGAATTTATACAGTCCAAATATTCCTTGAATGCGATTGTAAGGTTATGATTCATGGAGTTTTGATCTCTTCCTCTTCCACTGAATCGATGGTGAATCTCTTATGCGTAGAACCCAAGCAAGTTGTTCCTCATTTAATTTTAATTTTTCTTATTATTTTATTACTCTTCTAAACTTCTAAATTCAATAATGTCTTCATTATTGATCATAATTTCACGCCGTTAGTACCGTTGAATTTTTCTCGATGAGCAGAAACAAAATAATTTTTTTCAAAGGCAATAAGGTATTCCTCAATTCGATTTTTTTCTTTTTAATGGATATTTTAAAATAAATTATCAAAGGATAAATTCTAAAAAAATTCATGGATAATTGTAAAGTTTTATCAAATGATAATTACATTAATTATCAAGGGTAATTTATAAACAAATTATCAAAAGATAACTATGTCTAATTGTCAAATAATAATTACAAAGAATCATTAAATGACAATTCACACTTTTTATTGAAATGATAACTATAAATAATTATCCAATGATAATTATAAATAATTATCAAATAATAATTACAATGAATAATTATGAGATAATCGTGAGTTCTCCATATGATAATTATTTAAATTGTCAATGAATAATTAAAAAGGACTACATCATGTGTTATTGTTTTAATATAAAGATATTATAATATCTAATGTGGTTTATAATTATTCTAAGGAAAATGTTGTGATCATGTGTGTTGACATAAAATGATAATTTGGAATTTTATCAAGGATATTGGAAGTATTATTGCATGTGATAATCAAAATGATAATTCAAGAATTATCGAGGATAGAGAAAATGTACTCTCATGTGATATTTTAATTTCTTGTGAAATAAAATAGAGGGATATAATTATTAAATGAGGTTTATAACTATTTTTATGGATATTTCATGTGATTGCATGCATTAACATAAAACAATAATCAAGAGATTATCCAACAGAGAGAAAATGTAATCGCATGTAATATTTTACTTCCTTGTGAAATAAAATAGATGTTTTTGTTCTATGACCCCTTGAAAAACATTGATCTTTGGGGTGTCTATGTTTTCATTATTAAATCCATGAGTAGGTTTATTAAACCACGCTAGGTGGTCTATCTTTGTTGTTGATATAGGAGACCTTGAGGTAGGTGGTTCGATTCTGATTATCCAAGTTGATATCCTTGTTTTTCTTGAATTATCTCTATTGTGGATTTAAATTAAATTACTCAAATCTTGTTTCAATTAAATTGATAAAAACTTGATTCCAGTGAATTGAGATATTTGAAATGGTTTTGGCATAGAAATTTGGAAAACCCTGATTCTAATGAATTGAGTGTGTTTATAGAAATTGGATGACTTGAATTTTTTATTTTAAATTATGGATTTGAGGAAAAAATTTCAATTAAATTGTTGAATTTAATTGTGGAAATAAATTTTTTAATTATGGAATTGTGTTTGAATGGATTTCGAATTGGTGAAAATGGATTAAAATGATTTGATAGAAACCCATTGGTTTTTTCTTGTGAAAAGGTATGTTTTTTAATAAAACAAGTTTTTGTTTTAAATAGAAAGAAATTGTCACATTGGAAATGGAAGAATTGGATTGATCATATTTTTAAGAAGTCTTAAAATAGTTCACCCATCATGTAAGAGCGCATGCAAGCCTTAGTTAGTTAGTGAGTTACTTGGATACACTCTACACTACGACAATATTCTAAAACATACTTATGACTGGTAACATCCCTGATGGGTTGGTGATGAGCCTCCTTTGTCCAGTTTCATAGGGATGTGTGTATACACATTTTTCTGAGTTCACATAGAGAGTGCGGTATCCTATAGCTGGTTAATACTATCGTACCTTTTGGCAGATGACCATGTTGCTCATTTGTTTAATTATATTTGAGATATAAATTTATGCCAATTGTTTTGAACTACTTTACATGCCTACTAAATTTATATAAAATTTTTTATAAAAAAAATTACATAATCCATTTTTTTAGAAATATTCAATCATTTGTAAAACCATTTCTTAAAATATTTATTTTCATCATTTGTAAATCTATAGCTTGTTTTGTTTAAATATGCTTTTGAATTTCCAAACATGTTTAATTTAAAATTGAAATCTTTTATTTGGATAATCTATATTTGGCATCTGTTGTGGAATCTTTGGTGGTATTCTACTGGGATTAGGATCACACCCTACTTTTTCCTTCAAGTGTTTGTAGACTTTCTTCTTCCAGGTTCGAATAATGGTAAAGGATCACTTGGAGGTGGATCTAGCTCATGAGCTTTTTAGTCTTAGAGAGTTGTTTCCTTTGGGAAATTGGGGTTGTTTTCCCTTCTCAGTACTTTTTCATTTATGCCTCTTTGTATTCTGGTACATTACTCCCAGTGGAGTTTCTTTTGTTATGCATACTGTCTTGTTTCTTTTCTTCCGCATTGTTGGTGGAAAAATCATTCCCACTTGCATGTTATGTGATGTTAGGTGTTATCCACAGACCCATGGAGATCAGGAATGACCTTCGGGCTATGTCTAGGCTGGCATGGTTATCGGGTTACTAGGGTACCCTGGTTGGTTCATGACATACTAGAAGGATAAAATAATTATCATCCTTGGTGGTAGATTTTTTCATCCTAGATGGGGCTTGATGACAACCTATATAGTTAAAGATTTAAGGAAGAGATACTAGATAAATTTATAAAATAATTTCTATCAATAAAACACTTACTATTTGAATCTGAGTGAGATCACTTCATCGAAAACATTACTCATTTCTCTCCCTAGTCTTTCCTATGGGATTACCATTACATGGAATTAGTGCATGAGGTATTGGTGATGGGATCAATAATGGTATAGGATGCATTACTTCTATATTTGGAATTACTACTTACGTGTGTTCCATTTAAGTATAAGATTTAGGATAGGTTGTGTCTTATCCATCTTGTTATCCCATGAAAACCACCATTATCCATGGAGACTATAATAGAAATAAGAGTGGTGATCGAATTTATCCATCCGTCAAAAATATCTATAGGAGAAATAAGAATATTTTAAAGAAAAATTAATCCATATGATAGTAATAATAAAATCTATATATCATATTAACTCTAATTATATTGTTATCTATTGTCTTCACGGACTACCATCAAACTAGGAATCATCATCTGCAGTGCATGAGGTGTTTATTGGACAATACCCTTAGAAGAATGTATCATAACGTTGAGGTTATAAATGATTTTTTTGACATTGGTTGGTTTTTTCTTATATGAAATTCCTTTGGGAGTAATTACACCCTTTAGGAACACTACCCTATCTCCAACAGATATTTAACCCTCCAAGACAAAATGAATGATTTTTTGTCCCCCAATCATCCAATTGATGGAATGTGTTGCGAATTGATTCTATAATTTGGGTGTGATTCTCACTATCTAGAGCTTCACTTTCAAGAACACCACCCATTGTTTCCATGCCAATTGGTACCCCACTAGGTAGAAGAATTAGATCCAAATGAATAACTATTTTTTAGGGAAGCCTTAGAGTTGTTATTATACTGAAATATGACTAAATACTATTGTTTTGGATTTACAGTACCACTAGATCACTTGTGACACAACCCTCATCCATCAGTGGTAGTTACATATATCTCTTTATAAGAAAAATAAATTTTATATTCAGATAGTACCAGATAAAGGTTTCTAAATAATCCAATTAGAGATATAATCCCACACAATTGGGTGGGATGTTTACTTAGATTTTGGTTTCTTCTCTAGAAAACATAATTTATAAATTGAGAGCTCCTATTAGTTACCTCTATGAATGGATGTTTTTAGGATGAGCATGATATTTCATTTGATTTGAAAAAACTACCTCATTAATAGGCATTTTTCATCAAATTTTTTGAAAATCATTCCAATATTCATAATGTAAAAAAACCATTGTGGTTATCTATAAAATAATACTGAGATTCATGAATTACATCTCCATTGTTGGTAATGGTTCTATCTAGCACTCTATGTGTCATGAATATATGTTGTTCATAACACTTCTACTTATTCTTTTTCTCCCAACACATCCATGTCATGGGTTTTACCCCACTGGAACTCTGAGGAAATGGTCTGAAGGGGGATCTTGTAATAGATTATGTCTTGATAAACTCATATCTCCACACGTGATCTCTCGTCCAACCCTATAGCACATAAAATGGGCATGAAATCATATAAGGCGACATTTCCTTAAATTTTCTAAAAAACTAAAAATATAAATTATCTAGTGTAGGAAATACCAAGATAATGTGTCTACCCCATTCCATTTAATATGAATCATGAAGGTGGACACCCTTACACCACCATTATCTCAAAAAAGATATATATACCCCTTGGTAAACATTTCCTTGAAGCTGACCAAATGGACAAGGAAATTGGATTATGAAGTTTCTATCCATCTTTAACCATTAAACATGATCCTTCAATAATCTCCCAATATGTTCTCTATTCCCCCTTGGATTCACGTGATGGGTAGGCCTTGGGATTCTAACCTAAGGTTCTATCCAAGACTTCCAAATAAATAAAATTTCCAAAATCATAAAATATATTTTAGATCCTGGAGAATGATCCTTTCTGATGACCTATTTGGAAAATATTATAAGCTCCCTTGGGATATGAGGAGTCATTCCCAAATCATCCCATATGAATAAGAGTGGTGAAACTAATCACACATATGTCATTAGATCATTGTGCCACTTATACTCTCAAAATCCAAATAGATTATACCAATATTACTGTGTATTAGATGGAATGATTTGGTATCTATAGTTCATCGACTGATAATGTCCACCACAATACACTTGTTGAAATGGGTGAGGATCTATGAAACCTAGATAGCCTCATATACTCATATTCTCATTCAATCAACTTAAAACATTATAGTAGTGTGTTTCACCTTCGAGGTCCATCCCCATTATATTTTGAATATTTCCCCATATCAAAGATCCTAGCTATATGTCAACCATAATTTCCAAATCAATAGGAATTTACTAATTATCAAATAGTATACATGGGTTATAATATAATACTCATTCCATATCCCTTCAACATCTATCATCAATGACCTCATCAAATATTATTTAGAGTAATCCACATTGAAAATGAAGTGTCCCAGATATGAAATATATACTCTAAACATATTGCAAGTATTGACGATCGATGAAAAATGTTAGATCTCATTATTATGTGGTGATATCATATAATCATTCTAAAGGTAAAATCTTTATAGTGGAAACCATTAAGATAATTTATACATTGAAATATTTCCCCCATAAAGATCATAATATGGTCATAAGTGGACCAAAAAACCTTATTTTGGTCAGTTTCTATACTGTTAATGATGAAATTCTAATGTTCCAGAGCCTCTTTAATTTCTATTCACGAAGGCATGTTCATCATAAATGGGAAATGTTATGTTCATGATTATAAAGGTGGTGGTTCATATTGGAAAATGGATTGTGACCAATAAAATTTCATGCAATGGAAAAACATATATAATGTCTCGTGATCATATAACTAAGATAAAAATTATGAGATCACATGACCATTATATGGTCAAAAGATTGAATAATCATTGATGAGTTAGCCGATCACATAACCATAAGTATATCGTGAGATCATAGAAGAATTAAAAGGATGGATGACACCATAAAATAGAAATTATAATTACTATTATTATTTTCTCAATGAGGTTATGTGATTCATTCATGTGATGATGGTTATGAAACAGAGTCACATGAATAATTCATGTGAAGGGGATTTGGTGAAACACTCATATGAAAGATCAAAATCAAAGCACTATAAATTCTAACACAACTAAGGAGTTGTCCCTAGTTATCCTATTTATAAGGGAAATTTATATACTACCAATAGTTACATGGAGGACCAAAGGAAACATGGAATCCCATAGGGAGTCATGTGGGAATCCACCTCGTTAAAATTGATTCCTCCCATATTCTGGAAAACATAGTTTTTGAGTGGGAAATTTATTGATACCATCGAGATGAGTGTCGGAAAGATGATGCGGTTAAAATACCCAAAGTTAAATTACATTTTTTATATATAGTATAGAAAATAAAACAAACCTTGTTTATAGTTTACATGATACCTTAATAGTCAGGTGATTGAGTTATGAAATCATATAAACTCTAAGAATCAGGAAATGTCCTAGAGATGCATGATCTCATAATCACAAATGATTCATGTGACCAGCTTTAGTGAAAATTTCCCATGAAGAAACTCTCTCACTATCTCTCTACATTATACAACACCTTAGACTTATTTATTCTCCTAACCTCATTGTCTTCACATGATCGGCCTCAATGAATATTTTCTATAACAAAACCTTATCATGATCACTATTCCTCTAGTGATTACCCCTACGATTTGTGAAAACATAGCCCTCACAACATCATGATACCATTTTTGAAAGATTTTATTAATGACAAAACAAAATTTTAATCACTCTTCATCATGCAATACATTTAAGGAAATCATTGGCGTAATGGTGTATTTGTCAGGCGAAGTGAACGAACTCATATTAACATAAATGGAAATTTTCCACTGCCACAAATGTATGGATGGTGATTGACTACATTATGAAGTGAACATATACAGGACATAAATTTCTATAAAATACCACATTTATTACATAATAGGACACAATCTATAAAAGGATTCATATAAGTGATGAGGGGAGAGCTATAGCGAGTTATGAAACATTGATGTCCCCTAATTGAAAAATTAGCTGAGTTATATTAAAGGATAATAAGTTGGAGAATTTTAAAACACTTATTAATTGAATAAAAATTTATGCATGAATTTTACACATGAACTATAACACCTATATATTTTTTTGAAATATTTATCTTTTACTAATTTTAATTCTTTAATAGCTTGCATAGCATGCAATAATGATTTCGAATGAACCATGAGACACTATTAGTATAAAATAAAATGTAAATTAGAGGGAATAAATATGAACACCTATTTTACAAAATAATTATAAATTTAAAAATCAATATAAATGTATTGGTAAGAGTTTAGAAAATAATCACGCATATTTTTGAAAAATCGCGTTATTTATTAAAAATATGTTTTCTTCAAAAATTAGTTTTTCTTCTATTTATGAATAAATAAAAATTTTTCATGTTCTAGAAAATTAATTTGAAAAAATTAATTTCATTTTTTAATTCATCTTTTCAATATTATCTTATTTTTTCTAAATTTTTTTATTTTTTAGTGAAAATACTAATTTGTTTTAGAAAATATAATTTTAATTAAAGTCATTAAAAGGTAAAATTATGTTTTGGATTAACTTACAATTTAAAATGGTTCATTTTAATTTAAGATAATCCAATTATGATTTTGAAAATTATTTATACATTAATTTATTATATAAACATTTTATGTTTAAAATGGTTTTTTTTTCTGAAAAATTGTTTTTCATGGTCTGATATCAGTTTTATTTGAAATTAAATTCTAAAAATTCTATTATTTTAATTTTTAAAAATTAATTCTAAATTTGGATTTAGAATGTACACATTAAATGAATAGTTTTGTTTTATTATTTCCCTATACAAATAGTAACCTAGATAAATTTTGTTACAATGGTAAAGGGTATATTGGATAATTTATTTCTAAAATGAAATAATGGCTATAAAATGGCCGTAATACATTCTCAAATTTTATTTAGTGAATATACTCCAACACATAACACATAAGGATTATAATATTGTGGTTTAATGGAAGTTGTTAATGAATATGACTTTGATAATATTTAAATCAAAGAATATTGTAAAATGTTTCTTTATTGATTTTAAATATCCCTTATGTATCCACGTATGAAAATAAAGCTTTTTCTGAATGAATATATCGATAAATTTTTAATTTAAAAATCATAGTTTCATGATAAAAATTTATTTTCGGATTTTTGGGCCACTTATATGAGATTATGGGATTAATAATATTTTATTTAATTAAAATTTAAAGATGTCACATTCATGTTTTCAATACTATATCATTTTTAATATAAGGTTGATGAAAAGATATATTCAACTATAAATATTCTTCTAAAATATATAATACTTATCTTCATCATACTATTTTATTTGTAAATTTTAGTGAAAAAATAAGTATATTAAATAATTACACAACATTGATGTTGTAATTATATTTTTAATTGAAATATCAAAGAAATATTACTAAAATTATTAAAATAAATATAATTTTAGATAATTAATATGATCAAAGAATTTATAGTTCACATTAAAATCTTAGGGATATAATAATATATTTTTTTCAAAGTTAACTTATTTTATTTATATTTTAAATGTCCAAGTAATGAATGTTGTCAAATTATTTTTTTAATGTTTGAGGCTCAAATGGACTTTTTAATGAAGATAGAAAATGAAATTGTGGGGGGATATACAAAAACCAAAAGATACCATAGAAATAAAGTCCAAAAATCATTGTACTGATTGAGAAAGAGTTATCATACTATGTTGAACAAGGAAAACCCCTGCCACAAGGATGTCACCCCTTCTTCCAAGCCTTGGCTGCATCTATGGGACACCTCCATCATCCGAGAGCTTGGCAATGACATCAGACATCAAGACATCTCTAGGCACTCCAATGCTATTTTTTCCATCATCATCACTAATATCCTAATCAATAATATGAAATGAATTATAAATTTATATATCATGATTTACCTTACTAATCAAATAATGGGAGGGAGTACTACTTATTGAAGCCAATGTTGTTGGATTTTCTTTCTCTAATCTAACCTCCAGCTAATCTGTGGGTGGGGGTTGTGAAGCCATGAATTTATCAGGTTCAAATTTGTTTAGAAAATAATTTTATTTAGTTCCACTAGAGATAAATAAAGAGGCCACTTTTTTATATTTCTAGGACTAGAATTAGAGTGAAATTCACAGGAAACATTTCTACTTGATCCCAATCCATTAGTGGAGTGTCCAATAGCCTTGGAAAATCCCCTAAACCCAAAAAAAACTGCATTAGTGTTATTTAATTCATTCTTTTAATTTATCATAGGTTTATAAGTGACAAGATAGATGAAAATATAGGAATCTCAGCCTTTGTATGATAACCTTTAGCAGACATAGAAATTAAAGAAGACAAATCCTATCCCTACTAGTCATTACACTCATTACAAAATTGAAGTGATAATAATCTATTTAATTTCAATGACCCAATACTATGATCAAAAGAATTATTTTATTCCATTGAAATTGATTTGGATTAGAAAGAATAAACAAGGATCTTATCAGTTTCTTTATTAAGAGTATACTTCCTTTTCTCTATAAGAATAGGTGAGTTATTTCTTTTATCATTGATTTTCATTGAATAAAGAACCTCCATATTGTTTTCCCCTTTATAAAATTTTGAAGAGATGAATATTTTCTCCTGCTCCAGTCTATCATCAGCCTCATTCTGAGCTAAAATCCCTTTATTAAATTAACTATCATTAGATTCTGACTCACCCTCTTCATCCTCTATGCCCCCAAATAAGAAATCCTTAAATGAAGAACTGCTGGTAGCTAGATCATCTTCTTCTAACAAATTTTCCCATGTAAAATTGGGGTGATATTTTAGTTGGGGAGGAGAGTTTCTAGAATGATTAAAATAATAAGATGGTTCCAATATGGGGATATTTTGTGATGATCCTATTTTAAGTTCCGATTTAGAAAATGATATTCTCTAAACCAAATTCTCACCTCGTATATTTAGAGGAGATATGTTCTTGGTTAGAGAGCCTAAAATAACCTCATGTATAGACTCCTATATAGTTTGACCAGTATAAATGTTCGAAATATTTTTACCATCATTTATTTTTCAATGCATCTGACCATGTCCCTTCATCTGGCATCTTGTATATAAAATATTTGATTAACAATTGGACCTCAAGTTTCCAATGATACAGTAAGAATCAAAACACAATGGAATTTTTTCATACACTATTATTATGTTTATCTCATCATGATGGGTCTAAATTATATCCTTTTCAATCAAAGGAGACCAAAAATTGACTTCAAATAATATTCTAGATATAGGACTAAAGAAGGCATTTTTGATTTCGAAATCTATTCGAATTGGTATTCATATCATATAATCTAAATCACACAGGATTATATCATTGCATAGAACCCAATTTAAAACATCATTTTTTATCCAAACTTATGAGAAGGTGTCCTTAATATCATTAAGATTCAATTTTAAATTCTATTTGTGTATAATTTGTATTCTTGTTCTATGATTAACTGATCCAAAACTCCAAGATCGACCCTTGAGATTGGTAGAGGGAAATTACATATGGAATAACCTTATTCCCAATGAAACTCATTTTAAATCATATAATACCCAAATATAATCTAAATATGACACAAAATTAGAGATATTACATGGATTAATTCCTTTATATAAAGAAATTCATATGATAAATGGGTTCTTAGAGTGCTCGATCCTCTCTAAATTCACTCCATCTAAGGTAGAAACATGCGGAGTAATTCCTTTTCTAACTATGTGTTGTGACACTGGATTTTATACGAAGATAATTGATATTCTTGAATACTCCGAAAAAGATGATATATATTTCAGTTATTCATCCTCACAGACCTTCAACATCTTTGGATAATTTGAGATCAGACTAGCATGGTAATTCAAAGTGTAAGAGTATATGTTCTAGAATCTTGGATGATTTAGGTTAACTTGATCATGAGGCAGTTTTGGGAGCCCCATCTCCCTCTCCTTTTTTCCCATCATTGGAAACCCTCCATGAATAGTGTCAACATTGACTCTAATGATATTTTATAGAAATATTATATTATCAAATTATATAAAAATAATAAAATATCATTAAAAATAAAAAATATATAATATGGTCCAAAATTATATAAATTTTCAGTTCAAATCATATTAATAAAAAATACAACCTTTTAATATAAAAAAAGGTGTTACCTTACATTAAATTAATAATGGTTAATTAATGGTTAATAAAAATTATAAGGTTTAAAATAATACCAAATCAAGTGGAAAATATATTGGTTGATGATATTATAACCTTATATCATCTTATCTTTAATCCATGATCTTAATGGAGGTATCTAGATTTATATTTAATTTATTATAAATTAATATTTTGTGAAATCACAAAAGTGACCCTCACCTAAATTATTAAAGAGAACCTCATCCCTCACTTTTTCACATCTCATTGATCCTCAACAATAGAACATAATCTACCAATTTATCTTCTTATATTCCCAAGAATAATTATAGAGGTTTTTGTTTTCTCAAAATACCCACCCTAAATTCCCTAAGAGTTGATCTAAATGACATTCTCCATAGGATAGGTAATAATATTTACCAACGTTTTAAAAAATATTTCTTCTTTTACTTCATCTTAATGTGTTGTTTCATTTCATAAATAATAACTCTATTATCATATATATATTGATAGGTTACTATTATTATGAAACAAGTATATTCTAAAATTTATTTATCCTTTCAAAAATATAATAACCACTCGTGAAAGCATACAGATTGTCGTCTCCATGCTGTGGTGTAATCTATTTTTCAACATCAAATTATTTTGATTGGTATGATGATTGAAATAAAATACATATATATATAAATGATAATTATAAAATTAAATTGATTATGAAAATAAAATTTATATACCATCCTCTTCCTTACTAATTCACCATTATGTGAATGATACCATCGCTCATGCGTACATACTGCCTACAAAATCCATGATGCGATGCAATTCATTTTCCATGATCACCATTAATTTAGCATTGTATAAATTTATATAATAATTAAATGTGATATTTATTAATTTAAAATCTTTATGTAAATTATGAAAATATATCCTATTCACAAGAACATAGACTTATACAACAAAACATGCATGGGAAAACGATGCAGTTAACACCTGAGAAAATGATAATAATGAAATATTATTAACAATCGTGTGATAAGATGATATAAGAGGATCATATATAAAATCATAAAAATTAATACAATTTGGTATAAATTAATAACTATTTTTAAACCATTATACAATAGGTTTAGATATGTATGAATTAAATCAAACCTAAGTTAAGGGTTAATTTCACAATCTCATTACTATTCAGGATTGATTATACATAAGTATCTACTCGGCGATATTTATCTTCCATTTAAATGTTTCATAAAATTTATTCCCATAATATTTTTAGTATTATTATAAAAAAAATATTTTTGTTATTACCCATGTAGTAATTGATACTAATTTTTTTTAAAGGGGTATTTTTTTATTTTCAAACAAGGTACTTCTTGACTTTTCCATAAAAAGTACTAAAGTATTGTTTTTTAACTTATACGACATGAACATATTTTCTACTTTTATGAGGCCTTAATTACATAAATGTTCCATTAAAATCTTAAAATGTTATTTTTAAATAAAATTTTTATTTATAATTTCTTATTATGTCAAGAAATGAAATCATTTTAAAAGAAGAAAGGATATTTTTCACAAAAATTATTTTCAAGTGATATCTAAAAATTATTTTCCATTTATAATAACATTATGTGATGTTGGTAATGATTTATTGGTGATAATATTCAAGGAATATATCCATAATAATTCTATAATTATTCTATTATTAAGATAGAATTATCTTTAGGATACCCATTTATTTTCCATTGGTGTTGTTATGATGGAATGATGTTTACAAAGCTAATTTCTTTTCTTGGTTTCTCATATGATGATTGAATTAGGTTCTTATAGATAAAATATGTATGGGTTTCATTATGTGAAGTATGAGACCTATACCTCCCCCCAATGTATTAGGTAATGATTTATATCTCTCAAGATAGACAAGACAGGAACAAGGAGTGAACTTGGTTCAGTAATAAAGGGATGGAACAGAGAGTAAAATCAGTTCAATAAAGGTATTTGTCCACTATAATGGTCTTGGATCTCGACAATGGATAAAATGAAAAAAAAATTATATGGTTATGTGTACTACATAGTTTAATATCTTATGTTATACTCTAATGGTATATTTTCATTGATTCTTTAAGAGTTCTATGATTTATCCCATGTCATGATATTATGATATTTTATATGAAGGATATAATTTTTAAAAAAAATCTAATGGTATTATGTATTATGATTATGATATGATATATATTATTTTTTACTCTTACTAAGAATCTGAAGCTCACCATTTCTTATGTTTATTTTCCTTAGGATATGAATAAATGTATTGAGTATGATGTGTCAAAAGGGTTTATATTAATGAATGGATTAGTGGGAGATGATGTTGATGTTTTTTGAATAAGTTTTTTATGATTCCAAGTATCCAAAAAAACTAATTCTATACATTTATGGTATAGTTTTTATGTTATGTAATAAATATTATTCTATTTATATGTAGTACCTCTATATGAAAAGTATTGGTTGTTATAGTTGTTATCAGAAAGAGGCATAGTTATCCTTTGGAAACTAGTATGATAAAACCTTATTATGAACCCAAAGGACATGTCTAAGTATATGATATAATCCTATAGTTTTTTTAATGACCATAAATAACATAGTATTAAAACTAATGTATCATAAATTGAAAATTTATAAGTAATTTCCCTTAAATATGTAGTTTTCCCACTATGATTAATGTTTCTCATACCATAATTTTTTGTTTTAGTCAATGGTTGGAACCAGGTGGAACCATGTTAATTCTGAATGTGGTGCGAATAAAATAATTATCCTCTAAAAAACTGAATTTTTTGGTATCTGTAATGAAAAATATTATTTCTATTCTCAAAAATCATTCTCATGATATGAATCATGAAGTATATAAAAATGAGAAAAGGAGGGAAAAAAATTTTGTTGAGTCCTTCATGAGGTGCATCCATCATCATTTAATGGGTCATCAAATCTACTACTAGAATAAAAATGGATTAGTACCACTAAAAATATATTTCCAGTTGGACAATGCTTAGAAAATTAGAATGTTATTTTGGAAATAAATCATTTGGAAGGTGAAGCAGATAAATGGTGTAACCTCACCTAGAATATGAGTAAAATGGATGAAATTGACTCCATTGAATGGGATAAGTTCAACAACAAAATTTTCAATAAGTAATTTACTCGAATTCATCATAAAAATATTGAGAAGGAGTTCATTGATATTAATAAAAATGAGGATTATTTGGATGGAAATTATAAAGAATATTTTACATGACTTTCAAGGAATTTTACTTGAATTTTCATCCAACTTTAAAGTAAGGTTGATTGATTTTTCAATGTATTAAAACAAATTCTATGAAATTCATTAGACATTAGGGACTTCAATAGATATAAAGAAATCATTCTATGTTCTCCTAAGGTTGAGATGGATATTGGAGTTACCCATAAATATTATTGGTTTCATAAGAAGAGAAAATTCTAATTCTATGGAAAATCTAAAAACCATAGTGAAAAGAATATGGACTTTCCTTTATGTTCAATGTAATGAATGAAACATGGAGGAAATGGTCTAAAGGGGACTAGTAAATGTTTTATGTGTGGTAAAGATGGTCATAAGGCAATTCAATTCGAAATATATTGGAAAAAATATATTTAATGATGTGAATAGAGAAAATTATACACAAAATGAACCTCCCACACTTCAATTCTTCATGTATAAAACAAATAGTCAATACTATAACCAATTCACAGAGGTGGTTCATGGAGGTGGTTCATGAATGTGGTTTCTAAAGAAGTTTTTGATGGTTTTAAAATCCAACCAAATGATCTAGGCTTCACAATAGTATGGGAATTCAAAAAGGATGACTGAGCTTTTTGAAAAGGTAGGATCTTTGCAAAGGCTAATTGAGCTTTGAAAAATAAGGAACTTTTCAAAGCCTAGTATGAGCATTTAGAAATAGAAATCTTCATGAAGGATAGTTTGAGATTTGAAAAATAGGGTTCTTCATGAAGGCTATTTAGAGCTTTGTGAAATAGGGAGCTTCGTGAAGGCTAGTTTGATCTTCTCAAAATACGGAGCTTCGTGAAGGCAGTTTTCTTTACAAATATGTTTTAAAAGGTATTCCCCAGTGTTTTGTGGTAAAGTAGTATTTATCAATGGATTAAAGTGAGACATCAATATATAATCTACATACAGTTTATGATGCAATCAATAGTGATAATGAAGGGACATAAAGGTCTATAAACTGTGAGCGGATCTTATGAAGAAGTAATGAGCACACTTCAATTGAGAGAGAAATGGGAATTAAAATTGTGTTTGGTTGTAAACCATGAGGGATAGTGAGTCCATTCCAAACATTATAAATATTAGTTTACTTTTAGTGGATTTGGTACATTGTCACATTGCCATTGTATTCTCCTTGGATATAGAACAGTGAGGGTGAACCAAGTAAAATCATTGTGTCATGTCCATGCTTTCATTTATGTTTATACATTGCTATGGGAAAGAATGAGAATATTGTTTTGTTTAATGCTGAAATGAGATTCGAAAGGGTAGTCATTTTAATATTTCATACCATGATTCACCCCCCCCCCCTCTCGGGGTATTTAACCTTGTTGGACTAACAATTGGTATTAGAGGGAAAGGTTGAAAGTCAATATTTCTCTATTAGTAAATGAAATGGAGGTAGTCAATTTCAAAGTAATTATGATATTTTATGGAAAAAACATTCAATTATGGAAGAATAGGATGCAACAATATTTCTGATCTTTGGAAATGGATGACTTCCCTACAACAATTCATGTAATTTCAGCCAACATTGATAGTGATTCTTTATGAGAATCCAAAGGAAGGGAATTGGATGCTGATACAAAAGGAATCAATTAATTAGGAGGATCCTTATCCAATGAAATATATATGAATGTGATGTCACATAAAATATCAAAAGACATAAGGGAAAATCTATTGAATGTATATGAAGGTTATTCAAAGGTTATAGAGGCAAATTTTTATATTTTGTGGAACAATAAAGAAGATCTAAAAATGAACCCAAATGAGTCTATTGAAGAATTCTTTGATAGGGTAAATGTTGTAGTTGAAGACATGTGTTGCCTTTGGGAATTTATTGAAGATATAATGATTGTGAAATGTATCCTAAGGTAACTTACACCTTGATTCAATCTGAAAGTTTCAGTATTGGATGATAAAGATCCAAAAGAGCTGACATAGGATAATTTTCATAGTACCCTTGTAGCATATTAAATGAGAAATTATGATAACTATGTTATGGAAAAGGTGAAATATGAAGTGGTGGAATTAGAGGTCATGAAGAATATCACCATTTAATATTCTCAAAAATAATAAGAGACAGATGAGGTGATGCCATTTCTATCCTCAAATATCTTAATAAGAATGGGAAAAGGAAAACATTCACTTGCATGCCTTAGATGTGGAAAGTTTGGTCTTCTTAAAGGAAGTTTCCCAAAGAATTTTCAACAATATGAAGAGGATTATGTTGAAATTTCCAAAAATAAGTTTTCATCTGACATGAATGGAAAGAAAAATTTTAAGAAGAATTTCTTCAAAAAGAATAATCTACTTTCAAGAGAAGATGACATTTCAAAATAATCTGATCCAGAATAATTGCAAGACTGTAAGGATCATGAAGAAATTGCTATGGTGTTAGTAATCGGTAGTGCAGAGAAAAATGAATAAACTGATATTGATGAAAAATATGTTGAGGGAAGAGTTTATTTGAAGGATTAATTAGAATCCTCTATTAATGAAATAAACATTTAGAGAGATAAAATGAAGAAATGCATAAAAGTGGTTCCTGATTCCAGAATCTACATGTTGTAGAAGGAAGAAGAGAAGTTTGAGCTGGTGGAAGAAATTGAATACCATAATTCTTCAACACCAGAGAGCTTAGAAAATATTGATTAGAATAAGCTCAAAATATGTGAGCATAAGTGTGAATTTGATATTTTTACTAACACATAATGGGATCAAATCAAATTCATTTATGAACTTGAAGAATAAGTTATTAGTCTATGATGAAAAGTAAATAAATAAGAAAAACTCTTGACTATTAATACGATATTGGTAATGTAGATCATTCATTAGGCCAACAAGTTTTAAGTGGATAATAGTGGTCCAATTGAAATGAAACAACAATCATGTTCATATATTAAGCCCGATTTGGGGTTTGATCAAAATAAACTTGTGAAAGTTGAATTCAAACCACAAGAACCTGCTCTGAGATTTAAGGTTGATTTGGGTATGAAACATAATCAGAAGATTCAGTGAACCTAGATAACATCTAGTGGTTTATAAGTTTCACACAATAATTCACCGTGCATTAGGTGATATTTCCTTGGATAGATGGGACATTCACAAAATGTGTCTTCCATAGATAAGAGATGTCGAAGGGAATAATAACAAAAGTATCATCTAAACATAGCTTAATAATCTAGAATATCTTTTAAGGGATATTGTTTTTGGTGTGGATTATTTGGTAAAATTACAATATATTGTACATCAACCATTCAAAGGAATGTGGAAAAGAATAATCAAAGTGATCACATGCAGCAAATCAAAGAATCAACATGTGATCTCAAAACAAAAAATCGATTTAAAGCTCTACACGATGAAGCTAGTCCATCATACTCTGAGGTAAATGAAGATCATCATTATATTCTGAGTACAATATCAAAATCATGGATCAATAAAAAAATATAATATAAGGTAGTGGTTGTGGAAATTTCTTTTAATGAATCAGATCGCTCTGGTGAATGGAGCCTTGAGAGTGGTTTCACATCCCATATAATAGGCAATAAGGATCTTGTTACAGACATAAAATATGAAAAGGAAAAATTTATTAAATTTTTAAATTAAAAATTCCAAAAGATAATGGGCTTAGGAATGACCTAGTTTTGGGGGAAATAAATGAGATGTTCTAAAGTCTTGGTAGTTGAAGGTCTCAGTCCCAACTTGCTTAGTTTCGGTAAACTATGTGACTTAGGGAATTATATAATATTTAAAAATAATATGTGTATCATCAAGGAAAGAGATGGATTAGTTGTTATATAATGTAAATGGACAAAGGGAAACCAATACCTTGTAAGTGGTGAGGAAGATTCATTTTTTTATCGAGATAGAATGAAAAAAAGTTGTGGAACAAACGACTTGGTCATCTATGAAAACCAACCATGGAAGATCTTGTAATGTTTGATGAAGCTAGAGTCCTCCATAATATATCATAAGATCATACTAATACATGAAATGTATGTCAATAAGGGAAGATCATCCAAAAAATGTACAAGGAAAGGGAACATAAGTCAACAAGAGTGCTTGAATTAGTGCATGATGATTTATGTGGACCTATTTCACCAAGTTCCATTGACAGGAAGAGGTATTACATTCTTTTCATTGATTATTATAGCATAATGGCATTAAGATTTGTCATTTCCAATAAGTACAATGTGTTAAGTTTCATTAAATAGTATTAGAAAGAATCTGAAAGGATTCTTGGGCATAAAATTAAGATCTTATGTACAGATAATGGCACGGATTTCACAAACAGCCAAGTTGAAGACTATCTCAAGAAAGAAGGGATAAGGAGTCAAGTTTCATCAGTGATAACTCCCTAATAGAATGGATTGGTTGATAGGAGGAATCATATTATCAACAACATGACTATAATAAAGCATATAGTAAAAGAACGACTAGATAAATTTTGGTAGGATGCAGTCTTGACATCTATCTACATTTCTAATAGGGCTTTGTTGTGTCTAAAGAAAGGAAATACTTCGTGTGAGAAGTGGTACAAAATGAGTAAAACATTGAAATACTTTCAAATATTTGGATATAAGTTCTTTATTCTTAACAAAGATAAACACTACAAATTTGAGTCACATTGAGATGAGGGGATATTTCTTCACTACTTAAGAAACATAAATCATATAAATGATCCAATAATAGGCTGGAAAAAGTATTTGAGAGAAATGATGTCATTATAGTGGAGAATAAATAGAATATTCAACAACATAGTAAAAAAAAATTGATGAAATTTATTAGGAGGCAATTAACATTAGGGGAGAAGAAGTTCTAGATGCTAATTCAATAGAAGATATTAATGAAGAGTAATAGGAATTCATGTATGTATCTACAAAGAAGCCAAAGAGTTGAGATTAAATTGATAGGAAAATTATCATTGGTGATCAGAAAATGCTTTTTCAAACCAGAATAATGAATTTATTAGAATAGTAATATTTTCTATATCATGTAGAGCCTAAATGTTTTGCTGACGCAGGTGAAGATGAAGATTGGGTTCAATCCATGAATGAAGAGTTAGATAAAATTGAGAAGAATCATACATGGAAAATTGTTTCGAGACCAGTATATAAGAATGACATCAGAACTAAATGTGTCGTTCCCAACAAGATGAATGATGATGGAATAGTGATTAAAAATAAAGAATGACTATTGTGAAAAGGGTACTCCTAGATAGAGGGTATCAATATTGATGAAACATTTACACCTGTTTAAAGGCTGGAGACAATCATATTCTTCTTGTCCATTGTAGTGAAACAGAAGTTCAAGGTTTTATAGGTAGAGGTCAAGTCTGCATTTCTAAATGGGGTTTTAGAAGAGGATGTTTATATTGAGTACACAAATTATTTTCTAATTCATTAATATTAGAATAATGTTTTTCAGCTAAAGAAGGAACTATATGGGTTGAAGAAAAAACCATGGGCATGGTATTCAATAGTGGATCAGTATTTGAAGAGTCACGTATTTTAGTGTGGTTGAGTTGATTACAATCTCTTTGTCTATAATGGTATTAATCAAAGTATGATGGTTCTGGTTTATATAGATGACATAATATTTGGTGAATTTGATAAAGAACAATACAGATAGATTTCCAAATTCATGAAAATAGTGTTCAAAATGTCAATGATTGGGGAGATAGAATTTTCCCTTATTTTATAGATGACACAAAGAAGGAATGGCTCATTAATTTCTCAATCCAAATATGATAAAGATATTATAAAAATATTTGGAATGGAAAATTACAAAGAGATGAAAATTTTGTTTTCTACCAAGAATAAACTATAAAAATATGATGATGGAAAGGAAGATAATATCACTGAATATAGGAAAAACATTGTAATCTTACTGTACATGACAACGACAAGACCTGATATTGTTTTTTCTATATTCCAAGTAACGAGATATCAAATAAATCCTTAGGAAATCAATATTCTTGTAGTGAAAATAAAAATTATACATAGAAAGGGCACATTGGATTTCAATTTAATATATATTGGTAAATCTTAGCCAGTGAAATTGGGATATACAGATGCATATTGGGATACTTCAGCAGATGATAAAAAACCAATGTGATGAGGTTCTTTCTATCTTGGTGTTTTTTTTAATTCTTGGCTAACCACGAAACAATATTTTATTTCATTCATCACTATAGATATTGATTATATTATGGATACTCAAGCATGTACATAGTTATTGTGGGTGAAGTAGCAGCTTGAAGATATGGGAGTTGATGTTAAGTCTCCAATTGGAACCCAATGTGATAATTAATGTGCTATAAATTGAACAAAAGATCTAGTCCATCACTCATGCACAAAGCACATTGATATTAATATCATTTTACCAAGGAGAGGGTAGATAAAGTAATTGTGAAGTTGGTGTATGTGTGTATAAAACTACAGGTTGAAGTCATTTTAGAAAAGGACTTACCCAAAAAACATTTGAGAGGCATTGATTAGCTCTGGGTGTTTAGTCGACTCCCATGCTAGAAAATGTATGGATGTGGGACCCCCCCAACCTGATGTGTGAGGTGTTTTCTTAATACAATGATTTGTTTTCTTAACCCTATTTTAGACATCAAAATAGTTTCTTTTGTGTTTGCTGACAAAGTGGGAGAAATTTTAATGGGAGAAAATGTCTAAGTGAAGACACAGGGAGAAGCTGATAGGTGGAGAAATGAGATAGGGGAGAAGAAAGATAGGGGGATTATTAAATCTATTGATGCTTAAGGTTATTGATCAAAGTACATATATTGTGACAGATGGAGTTTGTGATGAAAGTAGTTGAGAGGCTTTGGAATGAAGTGGTTCATTAATGAACTTTTCATGCTACTCTTGTATCTCACAACAAGATTGACTCATGTGGGATTAGAGTATGTGTTGATTATGTCCTTGATCGCTATCTGAATCACAATAATTTAATGGTTGAAGAAGATGGGAGGAGCGTTAATGGAGTAACAAAATGTGACGAGTTATAAACAAACCCAAAGGGGCAGATTGTTGGGAAAAATCCCTCAAGGTAACATGGCAGTACTTTTGGGTTGATTGTATTTGTTGACAAATAGGGTTTCCAAGGTAAGTTTTGGAGTCTAGGGAGACTATTGACATAGTATGTTGAAAAATATCTAAGTTGATTGAATGGATTCCCTATAAGTGATACATAAAATCACATACACAAGGTGACACTGTTTCCCAGTGTTTGACATAGTTTTTGGGGTCTAAAATTTCGAGTTCAACTAGCCTTGATAAATATGGACTTCTATGAAGATCTCATCAAAATATGGAAAAGGCAAATGTTTTTAGAATATACCCCTCATGAATAGTGTTTTGTAAAGGATTAATGGATTCTGATGGTGAGGTATGCGAGTACGGAGAGCATCACAAAACGATAAAGGTGAGAAGCATCACAAGTGGAGAATTGTGACGGCACAAAGTTTTTATGGAAGGATCCATGATTACAATTATCATCGCGAATGTGAAATTTTCGTGGATCCTCGCGAAAAAGGGAGATTTGCGATGAAAAAATGGGAGCTCCACGAAATGGTGTTGATGTGGCCCGGAATGTTCTGGATTTGGTGGAAACACCTATAAATAGGCCCTTACCCCATTCAGAATATCATTGAGACTCAATGAGAATTATAAGTCCATGGATTCATAAAGGCGGTTCATGAAGGTGGTTTATAAAGGTGGTATACAAAGAAGTTCAGAATAGAAATAAAGTTTAATTGAATGATATGATATTTATAAAAGTAATTGAATTCAAAAAAAGATAAGTGAGATTTGTGAAAAGCTAGGAGCTTCACGAAGGCCAGTTGAGCATTGTGAAATAGGGAGCGTCGCGAAGGCATGTTTGATCTTTGTGAAATATGATGCTTTGAGAAGGATATTTTGAGCTTTTCAGAATTGGTAGCTTCATGAAGGCTAGTTTTATCTTGGAAAAATAAGTATATTTATGAAGGATTGTTTGAGATTTTCAAAAAAGGGAGCTTTTTGAAGTCTATTTTGAGATTTGTGAAATAAGTAGCTTCAAGAAAGCGATGTTATTTGAGAGAGTGTTTTAAAATGGATTGCCTATTTTTATATTGTAAAGTGGTATTCCTAAATGGATTAAATTGGTACATCAGTAGAGCATCTATATACAGCGGAGGATGCATTCATTAGTGATAATGAAGGGACCTACAGGTCTATAAAAAAGAGTGGATATTTTGAAGAAGTAGTGAGCACAAATCTGTTGAGAGAGTAGTGTCCTTTAAAATTATCTTCGGTTGTAAACTAGGTGGTACAATAAGTCCATTCCAAGAATTGTAAACAACATTATGATTTTTTTTGGATTTGGTAAATTACAACATTATCGTTGCATGATCCTTGGACATAGCCTTGTGTGGATGAACCAAGTAAAATCATTGTGTCTTGTGCATGATTTCATTTATGTTCATTCAATATTATGAGAAAGAGAGAGAAGTGTGTTTTTTTAATGATTAAACAAGATCTGATGGATCATTTTTGTTAATATGTCATCACCTAATTCCCCCCCCCCCTTAGTGTATTTAACCTGGTTGGACTATTAATTGGTATTTGAGGGAAAGGTTGAAAGCCAGTAGTTCTATCTTATTAGAAGAAATGAAGGTGTTCAATCACAAAGGATATATGATCTTTGAAGAAAAAAATTCATTTATTGAAGAATCGTATGCAACACTATTTCTGATCTTTGGGAATGGATGTCTTCAAAGACGAAATTCATAGAATTTTCGCCAACATTGATAGTGGTTCTTTATAAGAAGTTGAAAAAAGGGAATTGGATGCTAACTCAAAAGGAATCAATACATTATGGGGATCCATATCCAATGTAGTATATATAAATTTGATCTCACATAAAATATCACATGCCAGGTGGAAAAAGATTCTGAATATATATGAAGGTGATTCTATGGTCATAGAGGAAAATCTTCTTGTTTTGTGGAATAAATACGAAGATCTTTGATTGAACCCAAATGAGTCTGTTGATGCAATCATGGACAGGGTAAATGTTTTGGTGGAATACATGTGTGGACTTGGGTAAGATAATGAATATATAAATATTGTGAAATGTATCTTTAGAAAACTTCCACCTCGGTTCAATCCAAATTCTTTTGTATTGGATGATAAAAATAGAAAAGTGTTGAAACAAGATAATTTGTGTAGTCCCCTAAAGTATATGAATTTAAAAATGATGATAATGATGCTATAGAAAAGGGTAAATCTAAAGAGGTGGTATTCAAGTTCATGTAGAAGATCACAATTGAATATTCTCAGGAATAAGAGAAGATGGATGGGTTGATGTAATTTCTTTCCTCAAATCTCCAAGGAGGAAAATTAAAAATCAAAGGGAGACCTCCACTTTCATGCTTTTGATGTGGAAAGGTTGGACATCTCATAACAAGGTTCCTGACTAAGTTTTATGAAGATGAAGATGATGAAGTTTAAATTCCCATAAAGAAGTCGTTAGCCAATGTAAAAGAAAATAAAAAATTTAAGAGAAATTTCTTCAAAAAGAAGAATATATTTAAACAGGATATTTCAGTTTATAAGAATCTGAGGTAGAATAATTAAAAGACTACAATTATCATGGAAAAAATTATGTGGTAGAAATCATCAGTACTGCTGATAAAAAGGATGAAACTGAAATTGATGAAGAATAAGTCGAGGGGAGTGTTGATTTTCAAGCTTAATAAGAAGCCTCTCTTAAAGAAATAGACATTTGGAGACATAAAATAAAGAAATCCAATAGAGTAGTTCAACACACCAATCTGTACATGCAGTAGTATGAAGATTAGATTTTTGAGATTGGGGAAGAAATTGAAAACCATATGTCTTTAACACTAGAGAGATCATAAAAGGTTTATGAGTATAAACTCAAAATTGGGGAATAGAAGTGTGAAATCAATAGTTTAACTAACAATGGAAGGGATGAAATCAAACATATTGATGAACTTGAAGATGAAGTTTTCAATATACAATGAAAATTAAAGGATAAAGAAAAAATATTGACCCCCAATACGATACCTAGAAATTAGATCATTTTGAAGGATAAAAAGATAGAAGTGGAGCACAGTGGTCCAACAGAAAATATGCAATTGTCATGTTCATATATTAAGGTTGATTTGGGGCTTAACCAAAAACAAAAAATTAGTGAAAGGTGATGTAACACCACAATAACCCACTCTAAGATTGAAGGATGATTTGGGTACACAATAGAATTATAAGACTCAGAGAACCAAGGGGATAGCCAGTGGTGCATAAGTGTCACATAGGAATGCACCTTGAATCAGGTGTTATTTCTGTAGAAATATGGGACATTCATAAAATGTGTGTTCCATATATAGGAGATACCAAAGTGCACAAGAACAATAGTGGTATCAAAATATAGCTTAATACTCTATAATATCATTTGAGGAAAATTGTTTTGGGTGTAGAAGATTTGGGAAGATGGCTACATATTGTACATAAACCATGCAGAGGAATGATTCAAAGAAAAATTAAATTGGTTGCAAGAATAAAATTAAAGAATCAACATGTGATCTAAAAATGAACAATTGATTTGAAGCTCTATAGGATGATGCTTTTGCATCATATTCTGAGGAAGATCAAGACCATAAGTCTATTCTGTGTATAAAGAAAAAAACATGGATAAAAAGGAAAAGTGTAGAGAATGTAGTGGTTGTGGAAATTTCCCATTAAGTGGAAGATCTCTCTGGTGTATTGGACCTTGAAATTGGTTGCACATCCCATATGACAAGCAATAAGGATCTTGTTATAGTTATAAAATATTACAAACAAGGATTTTGTCAAATTTTGAAATGGTGAATTTCTAAAGATAATTGTCTCAGGAAAGTCTAGGTTTGGGGGTAAATAAATGAGACGTATTGATTTCTTGGTTGTAAAACGTCTTAGGCACAACATGCTTAGTGTTAATGAAATATGTGACCATAGGGAATTCTATAAGATTTATCAAGAATATGTGTATCATCAAAGCAAGAGATGGTGTAGTTGTTTTAATGGTAAAAAGGGTAATGGGAATCCTATAGCTTGTAAGTGGTGCATAATATATGTTCTTTTTATCCAGAGAGGAAGAAAACAATTTATGGAACAAATGACTTGTTCATCTATTCCAATCATCCCTGGATGTTCATGTAATGTGTGATAAATCTAGAGACCTCCCTAGTCTCTCACGAGATCATACTAATACATGTGATGTATGTCAATAATGGAAGATCATAAATAAAATGTAAATGGAAAAGGAACATAAGTCAATAAGAGTGCTTGAATTGGTGTATGAAGATGTATGTGGACCTGTCTCACCAAAATCCATTGACAGGAAGAGATGGTACATTATTTTGATTGATGATTATCACAAAATGGCATAGGTAATTTTCATTTCCCATAAGTTCGATGTGTTTAGTCTCAAAAAAAAGTTTTAGAGGGAATATTAAAGGATTATTGGGAAGAAAATTATGATCTTTTTTACTGATAACGGTATAGAATTCGCAAATAGTTAAGTGGAAGACTATCTCAAGAAACACGGGATAAGGTATCAAGTTTCTTCTGTGAGAACTCCCCAATAGAATGGTGTGGATGAGAGAATAAATCATATCATCAATAATATGGAAAGAAAAATGATTATTGGCAAATACCTATTGGAGAAATTGTGGAAGGAAGAATACTTGGCATTGATCTACATTTCTAACAGGTCTCTGTTGTGTCCAAATAAAGGAAAGACTCTATATGAGATGTTGTATAGAAAGAATCCAACATTGAAATACTTTTGAATATTTGGAAGTAAGTGATTTATTCTAAACAAATAGAAACATAGAAAATTTGAGTCACGTTGAGATGAGGGGATATTCCTTTTCTAATTAGAAAATATAAAAGAATATAAACGTTTCAATAAGAGGCTAGAAATATTAGTTAATAGAAATGATTTTATTGTAGTGGAGAATGTAGTTAATATTCAACAACACCATAAACTATTTTTGATTAAAGTGATGATGAGGAAAGAAACAAAGGGTGATAAGAAGTTGTAGATGACGATTCAGAGGAAGATTCTGATTATGAGCTTGAATAATTCAAATTTATATCTGCAAAGAATCCAAGGAGTCAAGATGAAATTGATAGGAGAAATATCATTGGTGATCAGACATCACCCATTTAAACCAGATGAATAAATTCATTATAGAATGAATCTTTCCTATATTAAGTAGAGACTAAATGTTTTGCTAATGCAGTTGAAGTTAAAAATTGTGTTCAAGCCATGAATAAAGAGTTAGATAAAATTGAGAGGAATTTGATGTGGGGAATTGTTTTGAGGCAAGTAGATAAGAAAAAAATCATAACTAAATGGGTCTTTCAAAAGAAGATGAATGAATATGGTTTTGTGATTTTAAACAAATAATGATTGGTGTGAAAGGGTACTCCCATTTATAGGGCATCGATGTTAATGAAAAAATTTCACTTATTGAAAAAATAGAGACAATCAGGTTATTCTTGGCCATTATAGTGAAATAGAAGTTCAAGGTTTTCTATATGGATTTCAATTCCACATTTATGAATGGGGTTCTAGAAGAGGAAATTTATATTGATAAACCAGATGGTTTTCTAATTCATGAAGATGAGGAAAAATTTTCTTGTCTAAAGAAGGCACTATATGGGTTGAAGCTATCACCAAGGGCATGGTATTCAAGCCTATATCGGTATTTGAAGAAGCTTGGATTTCATCGTGGTGGAGTTGATTACAATATCTATGTCAACAATGAAAGTAATAAAAGGAAGATGGTTCTTGTTTTTGATGATGACGTAATATTTTTTAGATTAGATGAAGTACAATATAGAAAATTTTCAAAATTCCTGAAAAGCGAAGTTGAAATTTCAATGATTGGGGAATAGAAAATATTCCTTGGTTTATAGGTGACACAAGGAAGGAATGACACAATCATTTCTCAATTAAAATATGCTAAGGAGATTCGGAGAAGATTTGGAATGGAAAAATCCAAGGAAATAAAAACTCATGTTGCTACCCGGATGAAACTATCAAAATAAGAAGATGTTAAGGTAGTCATTATCATAGAATACACACAAATATTTAGAAGCTTACTGTACATTAATGTGACAATACCTGATATTGTTTATTCCACATTCCAAATAGCGATATATCAAACAAATACCATGTAAATCCACATGATTGCAGTAAAATGAATACATCATTATATCATGGGAACTATGAATTTGGGTTTAATGTATAATGAAAAATATCAACTAGAGCTATTGGGATATACTGATGCAGATTGGTATGGTTCAACAGATGATAAGAAATCAATGTTAGGAGGTTCTTTCTACCTCAGTGGATTATATGTTTCTTGGATAAGAAAGAAAAAAGAGCTAATTTCATTGAGAACATCATAAGTTGAGTATACTATTACTATTCAATTGTGAATACAGTTATTGTGGATAAAGAAACAACATGAAGATATGACAGTTGATGTTAATTATCCAATCAGAATACATCATGATAATTCTAGTGCTATAAATCTGAGAAAAATTCTAGTCCATCACTCAAGGATAAAGAACATTGAAATAAAATATCATTTAATCAATGATAATTTCGATAAAGGAATTGTGAAGTTGGAATATGTGCCTACAAAAGATCAGGTAGTAGACATTATAACTAAGGCCTTACCCAAATAGGCATTTGAGAATCATTGATTGGTTCTAAGAGTTTAGTAGTCTCCCCACACTTGAAGAAGTGTGTATGTGGTACCCCCTCTCCCTAATATATGATGTCTTTTTTCTAATGAATTGATCTATGTTATTTAGACTATTATATACCTCAAAATAGTGGTCTTTGGTTTCATTGATAAATGTAGAGAAATTGTAATGGGAGAAAATGTCTTAGTCAAGACATTGGGGGAAGCTGACATGTGGAGCAGCACGATAAGAGGATTACAAAGATAGGGGTATTAAATATGCTGATGCCAAAGGTGGTCAGTCAAAGTATATATATCACAATAGATGATGTTCATGATGAAATCAGTCGATAGGCTCTGTAATGATGTGATTTATTGATGAAATATTCATGATACTCTCTATTCTCACACCGAACATGACTCATGTGGGCTTAGAGTATGTATTGAGTAAATATCTGATCGCTTTCTAAATCACAAGAAGAAAATGGTGGAAGAATATAGATGGATCTTCAATGGAGTAAAAAATGAATAGATTTTCCAATAAACCCAAAGGGGGATATTTTTGGGAAACAATCCCTTAAGGTAACATTGTAGTATTTTTGTGTTGATTATGTTTTTTGAGAAAGTTAGTTTCCATAATAATTTTTGGATTCCAGAGATATTGTTGACACAATATGTTTACAAAGATCCAAGATGAAAGAATATATATTCTGTATAAGTGGTATATAAAATATTGTACACAATTTGACGCTATTTCAAAATGTTTTCCAAATTTTTGGGATCCAAAATCTAGTGTTCGAATAGGATTGCAAAATATGGATTTGCTTGATGATCTCATCAAAATATGGCAGAGACATGAGTTTTAGGAAGATGGGCCTCATGAAAAATGTTCTGTGAAGGATTAAATAATTCTGACAGTGAGCTCTACAAGTACTATGAACATCGTGAAATAGAAAAGGTAAGGAGCATCGTGATTAGAGCATTGATGCGGTGTGGTTTTTTGGAAGAAGGATCGACGATTATGATTAGTATCACGAATGGGAAATGTACGTTGAGCATCATGAAAAAGGGAATTTTTTTTCGGGAAATGGGAGAATAATTAAATACTGATGGGTTGGATCAAAAGGTTTTGGAATCTATAAATAGGCCTCTACCACCTTCATAAGATCATCGAGATTCAATGATAATTCTAACTATCCAGATTCGAAAAAGTGGTTTATAAATGTGGTTTATGAAGGAGTTTTACAAATATGATCGTGAAGGCTATAAAACCCAACTGATTGATCTAATCTTCATGAAATTATTTGAATTCAAAAAGGCTAAGTGAGCTTTTTGAAATGTTTGGAGCTTTGCAAATTCCTGTTGATCTTTGCGAAATAGGGAGGTTCATAAAGGCTAGTTTGAGAATTGCAAAATAGAGAGCTTCGTGATGGCTATTTTGAGCTTTTGGAAATAAAGAGCTTCATAAAGGCTAGTTTGAAATTTTCAAAATAGGGATAATATTTAAGGATAGTTTGATCTTCTTGAAATAAAGAGCTTCGCGAAAGCTATATTGAGATTCATGAAATAAGAAGATTCGTGAAGGTTGTGTGATTTGTGAAAGTGTTTTAAAATGGATTTCATAGTGTTCTGTGGTAAAGTGGTATTCATCAATGGATGAAAGTGGGACATTAATAGAGCATCTACATATATATTAGGATTCATTAATCAGTGATAATGAAAGAACCTATAGGTCTAACAATTATGAGTGGATATTCAGAAGAAGTAGTGAGAACAATTCAGTTGAGAGAGTAGTGAGACTTTATATTGTGTTTGTTTGTAAACCATTTTCTCTTCTCAGATTCCCTAGCCACATTATAATGGTTTTGGTCTTCTTAAAAGACCCACAATCATTTCCCTAAGATGTGTTCTAAAGAAATTCCTCTATAGAATAGGTAATAATATTTACCAACTCATTCAAGAATATTTCTTCTTCTACTTCTCTTCATGTGTTTCCTCCATTCATATATAATAACTCCTATATCATAAATATTTTCATAGGTTATTATGAATATGAAAAAAATTATATTCCACCTTTTATCAATCCTTTCAAAAATAAAATAACCACACATACAAGCATATGTATTACCATCTCCATGTTGTGGTATAATCTATTTTTCATCATCAAATTATTTTGATGTGTACGATAATAGAAACAATATATATATATATGATTATTATAACATTATTTTGATTATGGAAGTAAAATTAATATACCATCCTCTTCCACAAACTCACCATTAAGTTAATGATATCATCGCTCGTGCGTGCGTACGACCTACATTATCCATGATGCAATGCGATTCATTTTCCATCTTCACCATTCATTCAGGATTGTAGAAATGTATATAATGATTAAATATAGTTTATATTACCTTAAAATCATTCTATAAATTGTTAAACTATATACTATGCACAATAACTCATTTGTATACATTAAAAATTTCATAGAATATGATGTATTTAACACCTAAGAGAATTATAATAATGAAATATTATTAAAAAATGAGTGATAAGATTATATAAGAGGATTATATATAACATCATAAATATGAATACGATTTTGGTATAAATTAAAAACTATTTTAAACCATTATATAGTAGTTTAATATACATATTAATAAAATCATACCTAAGGTAAGGGTTAATTTTACAATCTCATTATGATTCAGGATTGATTATATGTAAGTATCTACTAGGGAATATTTGTCTTCCATTTACATGTTTCATAAAATTTCTTCCCAAAATAATTTTACTATTATTATAAAAAAATTAAAGTTATTTTTACCCATGTGGTAATTTATACTAAATATTTTTAAAGGAATATTTTTGTTGTTTTCCAAATGAGATAATATTTTACTTTTCTAAAAAAAGTATTAAAGTATTGTTTTTTAACTTATACGGCTTTAACATATTTTTCTGCCTTTATGATGTCTTAATGACTTTAATATTCCCTTACAATCATAAGGGGTTATTTGTAAACAAAATTTTTTATTTATAATTGTGTGGTATGTGAAGAAAAGAAATCATTTTTAAAGAAGAATGGACATTTTATTCAAGAATTATTTTCAAGTGATCTTTAAAAATGATTTTCCATTTAGAATAACATTATTTGATGTTACTTATGATTTATTGGGGATATTCTTCAAGTAAACTATCCATAATCATTCAATGGTTAATATATGGTTATGATGGAATTATATTCAGGATACCCATTTCTTTTCCATGGGTTATTTTATGAAGGAATGATGTTTATGAAGCAAACTTCTTTTCTTGGGTTTTGATCTGATGGTTGAATTAGGTTCTTATGGCACACATATGTATGAGTTTCATTATGTGATTCATGTGACCTATATATCCTGCCAATTCATTGGGTAATGATTTATATCTCCTGAGATAGAAAAGAGTAGAATGATGATTGAACTTGGTTCAGTCATATAGGGATGAATTGGGGAGTAAAAACAGTTTAGTAAAGTTCTTTTTCCTCTATGATGGTCTTCGATGTGAGCCCTGACTAATATGAATTTTTTTCTATGCTTATGTGTACACCACAATTTCATGTCTTATGTTATACTATCATGGAATATTTTCTTTGATTTTTTATGAATTCTATGATTAGTCCCAAGAAATGATAACATGATATTTGATATGCAGGATATAATTTTAAAAGTTTTTGTTTATGTTATTAAATATTATGATTATTATATGATTGAAATCTTTTTTGGTTAACCTTACTGAGAATATGAAGCTCACCATTTCATATGTTCATATTCCCTAGGATATTAATAAAGGTATTGAGTATGATGTGTCAAAAAGGGTTATATTAATCAAGGGATAAGAGGGTGATGATATTGATGCTTTATGAATCAATTTTGTATGATTTCATGTCTCCAAGGAGACTAAATTTATATAGTTATGGTAGAGTTTTTATGATATGTAATGATTATTATTATATTTAAATGTAATATATCTTTATGAAAAGTATGGGATGTTATAGTTGTTATCAAATAATGGATTAGTTAACCTTTGGTAACTAAGAATATAAAACCTTATTAAGAATCTTAAGGATAAGTCTAAGTATAGGATACAATCCTTTATTTTGACAACAACCATGAATAACTTATTATTAAAACTGGGATGTAATTAATTGAAAATTTATAAGTAATTTCACTTTATTATGTGATTTTCACACTATGATTAATGTTTCTCAAACTATCATTTATTGGTTTTAGTTAATTGTTAGAACCCAATGGAATCATGTTAATTCTAAATGCAACAATAATGAAATGATTTCTTCCTTTGAAACAGAATATTTTTGGTGTTGGAATGAAAAATAATTTTTCTATTCTCAAAGAAAATTCTCATGATATGAATCATGAATTAAATCCAAATGAGAAAAGGAGGGAACAAATTTTTTTGAGTCCTTTATGAGGCAGCGTCCACTTTCTTTTAGTGGGTCTTCAAATCCACTATTAGCTGAACAATGGATTTGTACAACTGAAAATATATTTTTTGCTCCAAAATGTTTTGAACATGATATTTTTTTTGGAAATATATTTTTTAAAAGGTGAAGTAGATAAATGGTCTAACCTCATCAAGAATATGAGGCATATGGATGTAATTTACTCCATGGAATTGGACAAGTTCAAGAACAAATTTTTAAATAATTACTTTCCTTTAATTATTCATATAAATATGGATAAAGAGTTTATTGATATTAAGAGAAAGTATTATTTTTATGTTGGTACCTATGAAGACTATTTTACAAGACATTAATGGTACAATACCTGAATTTTCAACCAACCTGAAAGAAAGGTTTAACAATTTTTCAGTGGCTTAAAACCAATTCTTAGATACCTAAATATCATTAAATAAGTCATTTGATGTTCTGTCAAGGTTGATATGGATATTGTAGTTACCCATATATATCATGGTATTTATAAGAAGATAAAAGTGGAATTCAATGGAAAATCAAAAAACTATTTTGAAAAGAATATGAACTTTACTTTATGATCAATGTGTGGAATCAAACATGGAGGAAATTATCAAAAATAGATTAGTAAATGTTTTATGTGTGGGAAGGATGGTCATCGGTCAATTTACTATCTAATATACTATAAGAATCTATCAAATGATGCGAATAGTGAAAATTATTCACTATATGAACCTCTAAGCTTCAATGCTTCATGTGCAAGGAAAACAGTCATTATTCTAACTAATTCCCGAATATGAGTGGTATCGATGATTATTTATGTCAGAAAACTCTTTAGACTAAAGAAAAAGGCAAATCACATGCGATTACTACTGGTGATGTGGAATACAAAAATAAAGTGGTGAAATGTTTTTGAGTGAAAATCCCTCAAGGTAACATTATAGTATTTTCGGGTTGATTGTGTTTGTTGAAAAATAGAGTTTCCAAGGTAAGTTGTGTATTCTAATGATATTGTTGACACATTATGTTAAAAAAGATCCAAGATAAAGGAATGGATTCCCTTGAAGAAGTACAAAAAATTACGTACACAAGGTGACACCATTTCCTATTGTTTATTAATTTTTTGGAGTCCAAAATATCGATTTTTATTAGAATTGAAAAATATGGGTTTCCTTAAAGATCTTATCAAAATATGGAAAATGAATGAGTTTCACAAAGATGGGCATCATGAAGAGTATTTTGCCAAGTATTAAAGGATTCTAATGGTGAGCTCTACAAGTACGACGAGCATTGGAAAATGAAAAAGGTGAGGAGAATCCTGAGTGAAGCATTAAGGGATTGAAAAGTTTTGATGGGAGGCTTTGTGATTATGCTGAGCATCAAGATCAAAAAATCATGGAGCTTCGTGAAAAAGGGATCTTTGGGGCATAAATATAAGAGCTCCACAAAATGCTGCTGATGTAGCCCAAAAGGATCCGAAATCAATGAAAATTCTTAAAAAATCCCTCTATCCCCTTCATATGATCATCGAGACTCAAAAATAATTTTAAGTCTTTCTATTCATGATGGTTGTTCATAGAGGTGGTTCGCTATTGTGGTTTGTAAAGAAGTTTGTGATGGCTGTAAAAGCCAACCAAATGATCTGAGATTCAAAAATTTAAGGGATTCCAAAAATTATAAGTGTGATTTGCAAAAAGGTAGGAGCCTCATGAAGTCCAGTTGAGCTTTGAGAAATAGGAAGCTTCCTGAAGGCTGGATTGAGATTTGAAAAATAGGGAACTTTGCAAAGGATAGTTTGAGATTTGAGAAATATGGAGCTTCCTAAAGGCTAGTTTGAGCTTCATGAAGTGTGATTTGGGAAAGTGTTTTAAAATGGATTTCATATTATTCTATGGTAAATTGGTATTCATCAGTGGATGATAGTGGGACATAAATAAATCATCTATATAGAGTGGATAATGTATTCATTAGTGATAATTAAGAGACCTGCATGTCTATAAACTATAGGTGGATCTTCTGAAAAAACATTGAACAGACATCAGTTGAGAGAGTAGTGAGCTTTAAATTTTGGTTTAGTTGCAAACTAGGAGGGTAAGTGAGTCTATTCCAATCATTGTAAACAATAGTGCTCTTTTAATGTATTTGGTACATTGGCACATTGTCGTGGAATGCTCCTTGAAAATAGACTATTTAGGTTGAGCCATGTAAAATCATTGTGTCACGTTCATGCTTTCATTTTGGATCATACATTGCTATAGGAAAGAGATAGAATAGTGTTTTGTTTAAGGGATAAACAAGATCTGAAGGGGGAGTTGATTTAATATGTCTTACCTTGATTACCCCACCCCCCTCAGGGTATTTAACCTGGTGGGACTAATAAATGTCCACTTACCATCCACTCTAAAATAGGTAACATTTTATTTCATTTTGGATCCACCCACTCATTTATTTCTAAATAATTTTTATGGGTATCACTATATTACCTCAACAATTAGATGTTGAGTGAGTAGTGAAAAATTCTAATGGTGTAATGGTCGCATCAAAAGTTTATAATTATTCTCTGGATGAAGTATGTGGAAAAGAACTTCCAAAAAAATCTTATGATCCTTCCATTAGTTAAATTCAATGTGATTCATAGAATGTAATATATATATGTATATGGATATCATATCAATTTCTAGGGAAGGGATGTCAAGTTTCATATTCTGAATGAATCCATGATCATCTTTCGATTAAAGCGTAAATATGGACTACCTATGGATATTTCATGGGAATTAATTCCTCTAAAGGAAGGATATATTTCTCATATGGTTGGGGAGAAACTCGCCATTTTAAATACACTTATTTTTTAGGATTTTGATTATTTGTTCCAAGAAGAATTTCCTCACCTTCCACTGATTCGTGATATTGATTTTACAATAGAACTCATACTGGATTCAATGCCCATTTTAAAGAATTATTATTGAATATATCCAATTGAGTTTCAGAAATTAAGGAATCAATTTCCAGAGAATCTTGAAAAGGGATTTATATTCCCTAGTGTGTCACCTTGGGGTGCACTAATACTATTTTTTAAGAAGAAAGATGGATCAATTAGACTCTGGATTTATTATCATGAAAATAAAAAGATCACTATAAATCCAAATTATATTCTCCCTCGTATGTATGAATTATTTGTTCAACAATGTAGAGGTCAATAATTTTGTAAGATTGATCTTTATTCTGGATATTATCAATTGGGGGTCCATAAGGAAAATATACAAAATATGAATATCCGTACAATGTATGGACACTTAGAATTTATAGTTATGAATGTTAATATTACTAATTCCCCTAGTATATTAATGGATTTAAGGAATAGAGTTTTAGATACTGTCTTTATCAGTTTGTGGTGGTATTTATTGGTTATATTCTTTTATACTCAATGAAAATGTATATACATGAATATGAATTGAGGATTGTACTAAAGTCCTTGAAAAAGTAGAAACTTTATGTAAAATTTTCCAATTGTGAACTTTGGGTTTATAAAGTTTCATTTTTCTGTCACATAATCTCAAGGGAGGGGATATTTGTGCATCCAGTCAAGATGGATATTATTGAATGTTTGCTGAGATGAAAAACTATAAGTGATATCCATTGTATTCTTGGTCTAGTTTGATATTAATTAACTTTTTTGAAATATATCTCATGATTATCTAATTCACTTAGCATTTTGACTCAGAAATGATATAAGTTCATATTGACGAAGGAATGTGAAGAAAATTTAAAGGATCAGAAAACAAGGTTCGTCATTGAATTTCTTCTCACACTACCCTATAGTGAATAATGGTTTGTGATCTATAGTGATTTAGTAGATATGGTGCTAGGATGTGTTCTCATGCATAATGATATGGTGATAGCTTCTAACTTAAGATAATTGAGAATCCACGAGGAAATTACTAAACTCGTGATTTAGAGTCAGCTACGGTAATTTTTTCATTATAGATATCGAGGAATTATATTTATATAGAAAGGTGTGACATATAAACTGACCATAAATGATTAACATATCTTTTCACTAAAAAATAGATGAATATGCATTGAAGAGGATTTTCAGAGCTAATTAATGATTATTACTATTTCATATATTTACACCCAGGGAAAAAGAACAAGGTGGAAGATGTTTTGAGACTAAATGACCATTCTAGCTTATCTATGATGAGGATAAAAAAAGATCCAATATTTATATATTTTTAAAGGATGGATCTAGAGATCAAAAATAAATGGTATAAATCTTATCTTTCTCAAATGAATTTCCAACCATCTATAAATGTGAATATTAAAAAGGCATATAAGGGAGATGTAGAGCTACAAAATAAGGTGAGAAATTTTCATGAGTTCAACTATGATTGTTATGGAATAATAAGGTTTCAGAAAAAAAAATTGTATCCATACAATACCATATTTAATGAAGGAACTATTGGATGAGTGTCATAGTTCATCATTCTGTAGGTTCTGGGTGCAGTAAAAGTGCGTGGATGGGTGTACCCAACTTCAATTTTTCCATTAAAAATGATCATTCCAATATTTGTCACGTTGATAAAATGTTGGATCTTTGGAATGAAACAAATAATGAAATAAAAGTGGGGAGTCCCAAAACCATAGAGAGGATCATCATATGTTGGTTATAATTAATTTAATTAAAAGACAAGAATTTCCTTGATAAAATTCTATATTTATTGATGTTTCCAGTCATGATCCTATGTGATCTGTCATTGTGTCATAGATTCTATGTGTAGGATTCCTCTAGCGGTGATCCACACATGCTCTACCTATGTTTGGACATCACAGAAGGGATCTACGAGTGCTATCATGGAAGCTCCTTCACTTGTGATGTCCCCCTTCAATATCCTAGAGAGCTGCTACCAAAGAGATCTCCTTGATCTGGTGGAGGAGGATCTGTCTCATAACATGAGAGAGTTCTTGGAGGAGAATAATTATCTCTTGT
Source organism: Viscum album (assembly GCA_963277665.1). NCBI lineage: Eukaryota > Viridiplantae > Streptophyta > Magnoliopsida > Santalales > Viscaceae > Viscum > Viscum album. The sequence goes on along the minus strand of OY728142.1, from coordinate 1,393,018,742 downwards.
CTTGTGATATTTCTCTAGATCGATTTTGCACAACCATAAAAAAATGTCTAGGAAATTGAGAATAATATAATAGGGATTATAATTACTTAGAATAATAAAATTAATTAATTACCCAAAAGTATTTATTCATTTCATTTAATTATTAGTAAAACCCCATGCCTAATAATAATAGTTGAATATTATTATTACTTGACATGTGCCATCTGAATTACACCTAATAATATTTAATTAAATAAATAATATTATTTCTCACAAATCCCTAGAAAAACTACACAGTGTGTATATTAATATAAATTACATGTACTATTGTGTTTACATTTTCTTTATTTCTTCCACCACATTTATTAGACCTTGAATGATTAATATTTATTTCTTAAATAAATATCACTTCATTGGTCACTAATAAATATATTATTTTTCCCATAATATATATTCCCTTGAATAACTACTGTCAAAATAAATGTGATCAGGCATCCTTGAATAATTATTAAACCACAATTGGGAATACTATTTATTCAACAAGTTAAATTAATATTTAACTAAGATAATTGCACACACTTAGTTTGTGATCCTCTAGGCCTATTTCTTAGTGGAATTAGGTGGAGCCTTCCAAGATTCCAAAGATAGAATCTAGCAACATGTCAAGGCACCCATAGATAAAGAAGTTAGCATTGCAATGATGTGTCACCTCCTATGAATGATTACTATGTAATGTAATCACTTTTTTCTCTATATCTCGAATCAAGAGGGTGGCATGCTAGAGCCATCATCCCATGTGATCGATTATTCTTTCTTTTACTTCCTAGAATTGAACTTTCCCATCCATCACCATGGTTATGGATTTATTTTGGCTATATCAATTCCATCAATGGTCCTAAGATATCTACTTCTATTATGGAACAGAAGGGACAAATCCTTTATCTCATTATCTATAAATGCAGTATTACTCGTGACACACCCAACAAATGGTACCTCTCTGTGAATAGTGTGTCATCACAGTTTTTGCCGATACATATATGTTTGAGAGTTGTAATACAAATAAATAATAATCTTAATGTATAAGGACCAATACACATGTCCATATATAGGAATATCCAATGAAACTATAAAATGTGGATTTCCTACTATTGGGTCTCATTCTCATAATATCATCCCGAATATTACCATGGGAGAACACCATGATAAGGTGCCTCAAATTTTTATGAGTCATCACCCCTAATGGTTTGTATTATTTGTGTCCCTCAAATAACATCATCTGAATATATAATGTATATTCAACAACAGTGTTATGGAACTTCCATGTTTTCATTATAATAGGGATTTTCTATGACCCTTTACTACAAAAAATATCCTTAGGACATTATCACATGAATTTTCATGCAAATAACATCAAGATGTGATAAGGTATTTATAAATGAATAAAGTACAAAGTAGTTGGTTCTAGGCCACCAACTCCAATAGACTCCCACTTGGACTAGATCCAACTACTAACATCCTCTAACCTGGTAGATCTCACATGGTATTCATGCTTATAGTGATATAGACATTTAGTCATGTGTTCTACCATGTTCTCTTCCATGGACACTCTGATCACTGCAACTTCACCACCTTGATATAAATCCCTTGAGAGGTGATACTTCTAGTGTATGTTACTTGTCCGTTGATGTGAACTTGGTTCTTTTGCAAGAGGCATTGCTGCAGTATTATCACAATACAATGTGATAGGGTCTCTACTGATAGGTACCACATCAAGCTCCTAGAAATAGTTTCAAATCTGGATGACTTCCTTGTCTGCATCTAAAGCTTATATATATTCAGACTCTACTATAGAATCGGTGATAACTATATGATTTGAACTCTTCAGGCTCATATCTCCTCCATTGAGACAGAAAACATATCCTGATTGTGACTTCATATCATTCTGATCTATCTGAAAACTAGAATCTTCATGCCCTCTAATGAAAATCTCCACGTCTCCTCCATACACTAGAAACATATCCATAGTTCTTCTTAGATACTTAAGGATAGTCATAACAACAGTCCAATGCAGTTCTCCTGGGTCTTCTTGATATCTGCCTACCAGGCTCAGTTCATAGGCAACATCAAGCCTGGTATATAACATGGCATAGATGATGGATCCTATAGTCGAGGCGTATGAGATCTTACTCATCCTATCTTTCTCCTATTGTGTCTAAGAAAACATTTTATTAGAAAGATGTAGGCCATGTGAAACTGGAACCAATCCCCTCTTGTATTGTTCAATACTAAATCTCTATAGTATATGGTCAATGTATGTACCTTTTCATAGTCCATGTAGCCTCTTGGATCTGTTATGAGTGATCTTGATCCCTATAATGTAGGATGTTTCTCATAAGTCTTTCATGGAGAAATACTTGTTCAACCATACTGTAACTGACTATAATACTGGTACATCGTTTCCTATAAGTAATATTTTGTCAACAAATACTACTAGGATAACGACTGCATTTCCCTTAAACGTCTAATAAACACATGGCTCGCATTCATTCTTAATGAAACCAAATTCCTTTATAGCATCATCAAATCAAAATTTCCATGACCTGGATGCTTGATTTAATCCATAAATGGATTTATGCAACTTAAAAACCCATTTTTCTTCACCTGGTGTGACAAATGCTTCTGGTTGTGTCATATATACATCTTTATGAACATTCATGTTAAAGAATGTGGTTTTGACATCCATTTTCCAAACTCCATAGTCATGGTTTGATACTATGGAAATTATGATTATTTTGGATTTAAACAAGGAAATTGTCAATAAGGTTTCATCATAGTCAATTCCTTGATGTTGTGTGAATACTTTAGCCACTGGCCTTGCTTTATAGGTTCTAACTTGACCTTCTATGTCCAGCTTTCTCTTGAATACTCATTTTCATCCAATAGGATTTACATCAACTGGCTCATTGACCAGAACCTAGAATTGGTTCTTACAATTGGAATCCATCTCAGATTTTGTAGGTTCTAGCCATCTTGTAGATTATGATCTTTCTACTACTTCCTTGTAAGATATAGGTTCATCATTATCCACAAAAAATGATTCACCATCCACGGTGACTAGGAAACCAAATCTCTCTGGGTCCCTTACCTCTCTTGAGATCCAACGCAGTACTTGTGCTTCTAAAACATCTGTAATGGGGACTTGGGGAACATGTTCATGTACCAAATCTAGTGTATCTTGAGAATCAACTTCATCGAAGTAAATCTTGCTTCTACTATACTTTTTGAGTATGTGATCCCTATCATGAAATATTTCTTGTATGGAGACATTCACATTCTTGTCTGAAGGGTTATATATGTAATATCCTTTCATTTACTTGGGATATCCTATAAAGATACACCTCATACCCCAAGGTGAAAGTTTGTTTCTTGAGAAGGCCTTAATAAATGCCTTGCATCCCCATACATGTGTGTGTGACAATATGGGTTTCTTTCCATTCCATAACTCTGAGGGAATTTCATTTTATGCCATAGTTGGTTCTTGGTTTAATGTGTATGTTGCGATTTGTAATGAATATCCCCAAAATGATAATGGAAGATCTGCATTACTCATCATGAACCTCACCATGTCCAAAAATGTTCAGTTCCTCATTTCACTAACACCATTCTACTATGGTGTATAAGGAGAATGGAGTTGAGATAGAATCCCAGACTCCCATAAATGGTCGATCAACTATTGGTTCAGATATTATCCCCCTCGATCCGATCGAAGCTTCTTTATCATCTTAACAGGATGCTTATCTACTTCATTCATTAATTCCTTAAATTTCTATATAGACTCTGAATTATACATCATTAAGTAGATATATCCATATCTACTCAAATAATCTGTAAAAGTATTAATGTAAGAATATCCACATCTAGATTCTATAGGAAATGGTCCACGCACATCCATGTGTACCAATCCTAAAAGCTTTGTGGCCCTTTCACCCTGTCCATTAAAAGGCGGCTTGGTAATTTTACCTTGTAAACAAGCGTTACATCTATCAAGTGGTTTTAGCTCCTTAGAGTCTAAATAACCATCTTGGCAGAGCTTTTTCAAGTGCTTCTCATTTACATGACCAAGTAGGTGATCCCACAAGTGGGTGTTGTATGAGTCATGTGAGATTGTTTTTTTATCGATTTCCACCACTTTTTTCATAATTTAATACATAAAAATATTTATTTAAATGTGCCATACCATAACATATGTTGTTCTTATAACAGAATCAACCCTTATTTCCAAATATGAAAATAAATTCATCCATATCTAAACAAGATACAAAAATTATGTTCTTGGTAACACTGGGCACATAATAATAGTTATGTAAAACCAAAAGCATTCTAGTTGGCAATGAGAGATGGTAATCACAAGTGGCTAACGCTTCTAGTCTCGCGTCATTGGTAGCTCGAAGATCCACCTCTCCTTTCAATATCATTCTTAAATCTACTTGGTTCCTACATTTGAATACATATGTGGGCCCCACAAGTTGTATCCAATGGCCAATGTGTAGAAATGCAAAGATTCAACTCGATAATAAACACACCTTTAGCATCCCCACACATTTAGGTGTAGTTCCACTTCCAGTGGCCCGGCTTTCCATATGATAAAAATATCAGCTCTCGTTCCTTTCCCTACCTCTAGATCTTCTCCTTCTTAGAGGGATAGTGCTCAGGGGTTCAGACTGTTTATAAATCCTTGTCCCATTCACCTTTTCCTTCATTTTCTTATTCATCATAAGTACTATGGGTTTGTCACACCCCATGTCCTTATCAACGTAGTGAATTAAAGTTAGAATCTCTGATAGACTCTTCTCATTGTCTCTCATGTTGTAGTTGAAAATAAAGCTAGAGAAGTTCTTGGGTAGTGATGATAGGATGAGATCTATATGCAACTTATCTGAGAACATAATCCCTAAGATGTCCAGGCATTCACTATAGCCAATAAGATTGACTACATGAGGCCTAGCTAGCGCATACTCTCCAAGAATAGTTGTAAACAAATATTTCTAGATCTCATATCTCCCTTGTCTTGCCTTTTCTTGATATAGATCCTTAAGGTGAGATATTATTCTATACGCATCCATGTTTTCATGTTGCTTCAAGGCCTAATTAGACATGGCCAATAACATGAAACATTAGACATCTGTGGAATCATCCATATATTTCATATAGAGAGATAGTTCCTCATCACTAGCCTCTTTTCTAGGCACAACAGGAATAGTCTCTACTAGCACATACAATTTCCTCTCGTGGCGAAGGATGACGCGTAAACGCCTCTGCCATTTCTAGAAATTGGTGCTGGTGAGATAGTTTTCCTTCTCAAGTATGGTTCTCAATGATATGTTTGAATTAATTTTTCTTTCCATTTCTAAAAATTAATATGATAAAAGGTTTAGTAGTTCATCATGATAATATTGATACAAATAAATAAATTAATACTTATTAGTCTCCCACTATTTTATCGAAATCCTATAACCCTCACCATTGACTTTTGAATATTCAGTTTCCTGAATATTCTAGTGGAAATGATCCATATTTCCCTTTTTGTTAACCCAACTAGGGTTGTTCAAGATACTTGAAGGGTTTTAGGTAGGCATTTCAAATGCCAACTACATTAACTCGTAGTTCCTTGATCTGCTGAGTAGATTCCTCAATCCCAAAATCTATTTATTTTGGATTTCCTCAACCTTTGCCTCTTGGTCACACCATTTCCTAATGTGGCAGTCAATCCTTGATGTGAAAAAAATTAATTCAACCCAAAAACATGAATTATAATTCCCTGATAATTGAAAGCACCCCAACTAGGGTTGGTTAAGAACTTTGAAATATGGTTCGATTCTGACCAATATTATGGAAGGCTATAATGACTTAATATTTCTTTGAGGGATTTTATACTTGTATGTAAATTCCCATTTTATTATCATTGATTACATACTTGTTAATATTAAGTGGGATATACTTAAGTGATTAACCATGTCTAAGAACATATTTACACATAAGATAGTCTAAAATTAGTTACATCTTTCATGCTTGTTTAATTCGTTAATTGTGTGATCGTGACAACATACACAAAATAAATAAACCATGCAACTGATAGAAATAAAATAAATGGTATGATCTTGTTCTTATTCTACTGGTCAGTTTATATAGTGATTGATAAACTATCCCAAGACCTTGGGGAGAAGAACCTTGAACCTTTTGGGTTTGTGTTTACAGCTTTCCACCTGCCTACCTTTGTATCTCCTTAGATTTGTTTCACCTTTTCTCCTAACTAGAGCCGCCTCCATGAGCTTGGGATCTCCATCCATCACATATGATTTTATATCACTCGTAGGTGAGGGGTAAAATATGGTTTTACATAAAATAAACATTGGGCATACATGCGCTACATATTAATGAGGAGAAGTCTTGCATGCCAAAAAAATTATTTAAATAAATTAATTAAAAGCGACCATTCAGTTACAAAGGTCTTGGTCTATCTCATTATCATCCATAAATGCAATGATATTTTTTTCACATATTAACTAGAATTAAATTCTTCAATCATTCTTGTTTAAGATAAATCTCTCTTGAATCAATTAATTGTCTTTAATTAATCAATCCTTTTTTCTTTAAATCTTTTTTGAATTATCTTGAGAATCCCATCCATCATTATTTTAAACAAATAAATTCATTTAAAAAATCTTTTTCTATAACATGTACCTTGAAGGAAACCCAGTGAATTCCTATCTATAACTACCTAATGAGTATAAATGAACATTACATTGATGTTAAATTAAACACATATATATATATATAACACCTTTCATGTGTTATGCCTAAACTTTAGGCCTACACTACGGTACACGTCTCAAGGGTTTGAATAATGTAATAATAAATTTTAATAAATATGAATAATTTGGATGAGTACACAATGTGTAGTTCCAACTACATGGTGTGTACTATCATTCACCATCCATCCAAAGTATGTTCCTGAGGAAATGGCGTGTAGATGTAATTTGGAAATCTTCAGAGTACACATCGTGTCCAGTGATGCACACGTCGTGTAGTTCCGCGTTACACGGTCTCTATCTAGGAAATTCATGTATGAGGGACATGGTCCAACCCTAATCTAAAGGGAAAAAACACCATTTACAGTGGACCTCACAACATGTAATCTAAAAAACCACATACCACCTGTTCCTGGTCAACACATGAAGTCATTTAAGACTTAGATAGACTCCAAAACACGGCTTGGTTTGGCAGACCAATGCCGGTGCATGGAACCTAGACTACACGATGTGTACTGCCGAATACATGATGTATGTTCTAGTTTTATACTGTCAGGAAGCATTGGAACCTCTGGATGAGATCCTATATTTTATTTTAATCAAAATTAAAATAAAAGATCATTTCTCTAAGGTGAATGAGAAATGAAAGAGGAGGAAAAAATATCAATATTCAGATTTGCAGAATGATTAACATGGAATGAAACAACTAAATTTTTAAATGTTTATATCATAAATGAAAAAATAAATAACTATAATCAATGATATGACCCCATGGATACCACTTTTATGTTCCGGGCATAGCGTAAGCACATGGTTGGTTGTACCCAACTTCAATTTTTCCGTTAAAAATGATCAATCAGATATCCATCATGATGATAAAAAAGCTAGATCTTCATAATATAATGAAGAAAGAAATAAAATAAGAGAGTCTCAGTACCATATAAGGGATCATAATATGTTTGTTATATATAATTTAATTAAAAGATAAAAATTACCTTGATAGAATTCTCTCTTCGTTAATGTTTCTGGTCCTGATCCAATGTGACCCATAGTTCCATTGTAGAAGCCAAGTGTAGGCTTCCTATAGTGGGGATCCACATGTGCTCCAGATATATCTAGATTTCGTCGAAGGGATCTATTAGTGCTAGCATGGAAGAGCCTTCACTTACAATGTCCGCCTTTGATTTCCTTGAGAGATGATTCCAAATCACACTCATTGATCCGGTAGAGGAAGATCTCTCTCGTAACATGAGAGAATTATTAGAGGAAAAGAATTCTCTATTGGCTTGAGATATTTCTCAACATCCATTGTGAACAACAACAACAAAAAATCTAGTCTAATGAGAATAATATAATTGGGATTTTAATTACTTAGAATAATAAAATGAATTAATTTCCTGAAATAATTTATTCATTTCATTTAATTCTTAGTATAACCCCATTCTAATAATAATAGTTGACTATTATTATTACTTGACATGCACCCACTGAATTACACCTAATATTATTTAATTAAATAAATAATATTATTTCTCACAAATCTCCAGAAAAACTACATGGCGTGTATATTAATATACATGATGTGTACTTCTATTTTTCCATTTTCTTTATTTCATCCACCACATTTATTTGACCATGAATTAGGAATATTTATTTCATAAATAAATATCACTACATTACTCACTAATAAATATATTATTTCACCCACCATATATATATTTTCTCAAATAACTAGTGTTGAAATAAATGCGATCCGTAAACATTGAAAAATTATTACAACCCAATTGGGAATAATATTTATTCAACTTGTAAAATAAATATTTTACTAAGATACTTGGACACACATAATGTGTGGCCCTCTTTGTCTCTTTCTCAGTGGAATTAAAATAAGCCTTCCTAAAGTCCAAGGTTAGCATCTAGTAACATGTCAAGGCACCCATAGAGAAAGAATTTAACACCACAATGATGTGTCAACTCCTACAAATGGTTACTGCATAATGTAATCCTTTTGTCTCGATATCTCGAATTAGGTGGGTTTCATACTGGTGACATCAAACCATGTACTCGATTAATCTTTCTCTAAATTCCTAGAATTTAAATTTCTCATTCCTCAGCATGGACATGCATTTATTTAGGCTATATAAATTCCATCAATGGGGCTGAGATATCTACTTCTGTTATAGAACATAAGGGGAAAATTCTTTCTCACATTATCTATTAATGTAGTATAACTCAAGAGGCACCCAACATATCTTACCTCAACGCGAACAGTGTGTCATCATAGTTTTCATCAATACATCTATGTGTGCGAGTTATAATACCCATTAATAATATTCATAAAATCTAAGGACCAATACACACACCTGTAGATAGGAACATCCAATGACACTATGAAATGTGTATTTCTTACTAGAGAGTCTCGTTCTCTAAATATCATCCTGAATATAACCAAGAGAGCACACTATGAGAAGGTGCCTCAAATTATTATGAGTCCTCACCTCTAATGGTCTGTATTATTTTTTTCCCTGAAATAACATCATATGGCCACAGAACATATATTTAATAACAGTGTTATGGCACTTCTAGGTTCTCATCATAGCTAGGATACACTATGACTCTTTAGTGAAACAACTATCCTTAGGAAATTATCACATTCATTATCACGAAGAACAAAAATTAAGATTTGATAATGTATTTATTAATGAATAAAGTAAAAAGTATTTGGTTGTATCCCACTAACTCCAACAAGTTCTCTAGTTATCCTGGATTCCCTAAGATGTATATAGACCTGAAAGATTATTTATGGTGAGATTTCGTGAATAAATATATTACAGAGTATGTTTATTTGTTCTCTGTTTTTCCAAAAATTAAGGATAAGATATATTAGTCTAAGGGGATTTCAAAAACATTACCCATACCAAAATGGAAATGGGGAAATTTCACCAAGGTTTTTTTCATTGAACATCCCAAAACATACAAAAAAATATAATGGTATATGGGTTGTATTTGATCACCTTAAAAATTAATCACACTTAATTACTATTAGAAAAAATTTCTAGATTGATTATCTTTGTAGATTATATATTAATTAAGTGGTGATATTTCAAGGAGTACCACTTTCCGTAATATCTGACTAGGATCTAGGGTTTACCTCAATGTTCTGGAGAAGTCATCACCAGGATCTAAAAATAGAGTTATATTTTAGCACTAATTTAAATCCTCATATAGATGTTTAGTCTACGGGAACAATTAAAACTCTAAAATACATGTTGAGAGAATTATCTAGGGATTTCAATGGTGGTTGGGATCAACACCTAAATTTAGTTGAATTTTATTACAATAATAGTTCTAAATTTAGTATTTAAATGGATCCTTATCAATACCTATTTGTTAAGAAGTAAAACACTCTGACATGCTAGATTGAAGTTGGGGGTTGAATGAAAATGGGACCAAATATAGTTTAGAAAATAGTAGAGAAGGTCAGATATATTCAACAACACATAAGAGCATCTTATAGGTGATATAAAAGTTATGTCGACAGTTGATGAAAAAAACTAGATATTGAAGTGGGTGATAAGGTATTTCTAGGTATTCCTATATAGAATAGAGTCATGAGATTTGGGAAGAAAGTAATGTTAATCTATAGGTATATTGGTCCTTTTAAAATTTGGGATCATGTTCAGATGGTATCTTATCGATCATCCCTTCCACTGAATCTCTCACATGTTCAAGATGTCTTCCACATATCTCTCATGAGGAAGTACTACCTCATCCTACACATGTAATAACTCATATTAGTACCACTGGAGAAAGACCATTATTATGAATAACAACAGATAGAGATTCTTTATTATAGCTAAAATTTTTAATGAAACAATACCACTCTCATAGTTAATGTTTCATGGGAAAACCATGAATTTGATGAAGCTACATGGGAACCTGATAGTGTGATGAGGTAGAAGTTTCCTCAAATGTTTGTATACAAGTGATAAATTCTAAGGGTGAAATTCATTTTAATAGGGGAAGAATGTAACACCCATATATTTTTTGGAAATATTTCTCTTTAAATAATTTTAATTCATCAGTAGCTTGTGTTGCACACAACCGTGAGTATAAAGGAACCATGGGACATTTTTTGTATAACCTTGCCATAATATTTGATAGAATAAATATAATTAATTAATAAATTAATTAAATATAATTCTCAAACTGAATATGCATTACTTGTTATGTTCTTAAAAAATAATCACATAGTTTTAGGAAAATAATGTTATTCTTTATAAATAAACTTCTTCAAAAATGAGTTTTTCTTCTATTTATGAATGAATATTAATTTTTAAAAGTTATATAAAATATATTTTACATAATTGATATCATTTTTAATTCAAAATTTATTGATTATATTAGATTTGTTTTTCTGAAAAAAATTATTTTTTAGTGAAAATACTAATTTTTATAAAAAACTATATATTATTTTATAGTATTTTCAAAGTAAATTTATGTTTTTTATTAGTTTTAAATTTTTATTAGTTAATTTTTATTTAAAATAATCCAATTATGGTCTTTAACAAAAATTTTATACATAAATAAATTATATAAACATTTTATGTTTAAAAGGGAAGTTTTCCAAAAAAAACCTTTTTTCATGGAATTTTTCTAGTTTTATTTTCAATTAAATTCTGGAATTTTCAGGATTTTAATTTTGAAAAATGAATGAAAATTTAGGAATAATTATTTTAAAATTTATTTAATAGTTTCCATTAATTTTTTTCAATATGAATATTAACCTAGATAAATTTTGATACCCTGGTAATGGGTAAATTGGGTAATTTAGGCTAAAAATAAAATAATAAGGACTATAAAATGACCCTAACACATGAAGAAATATTATTGGATGAATATAATTAGTCTATTATCATGTAAGGATATAAATTAAGTTATTTAATGAACACTTATATATGAAATATACTTATATAATATTTAAATTGAAGAAACTCACAAAATGTCACCTTCTTTGTCTTAATTATCCATAATGTGTCCACATGGGAAAATATGAATGTTATGAATAGATATAAATGTAAATTTTTAAGTTAATAAAAATATAATCAGGATTAAAATTTATTTTGTTGATTTTTGGGAAACATACATGAGATTGTGATACTAATAATATTTTATATAATAAAACTTTAAAGATATCACATTCATGCTTTAAATACTATATAATTTTTAACATAGGGAAACTCAAATTATTTATCAAACTATAAATATTATATTGAAATACTGAATATTTATCTTCATCATTGTATTTTATTTGTAATTTTTAGTTAACAAATATGTATACTAAATAATTACACAACACTGGTGTAGTAATTAATTTATTGATTGAAATATCAAAGAAATGTTACTAAAAATATTAAAATAATTATAATATGAAATAAATATTGTGATCAAAGATTTTTAGATACTACCATAAGCTATTATAGATATAATAAAATATATATTTTGAATATAACTTGTTATATTGATATTTTAAAAAACCATGCAATGAATAGTGTCAAAATTGATACTAATGATATTTTATAAAATAATTACTTATTAAATTATTTAAAAATCATAAAACATAACTAAAAATACAAAAAAAAATTATATGGCCTAAAATTTTATCAATTATCTAATTTAGATCACATAAGTAAAAATTAAAACTTTTAATTTTGAAAACCTTGTTACCTTAAATAAAATTAAAATAAGTTAATTAAGGGTTAATCAAAATTATAAGGTTCAAAATAATATAAAAACATGTATAAAATATATTGGTTCATGAGATAAATATTTTATGCCATGTTATATTCTAATACACTTCCTTTTTAGGTAATTTAATTTATATTTAATTTATTATAAAATAATATTTTTTGAAATTCCAATGTGCCCCTCACCTTACCTATAAAAGGGCACATCCTCCCTCACATTTTCATGTCACATTGAGCCTACATGATCGACCAACCATGCCAATTACTCTTATAAACATCCCTGTAAACATTCTATATATTTTGGTATTCTCAAAAGACCAACCCTAGTGTCCCTAAGAGGAAATTTAAATGATGTCCTCCAAAAAAGATGTAATCATCTTTTTTAATTCAAGATTATTTCTTCCTCTACTCACTTAGTATCACCTATATTATAATATTTTATTATGATTATGTTACAACAATATTCCCCCTTTTATCCATCCCATAAAAAACAAGAGCACCGCGCATGAGTACGTATGACTAACCATCCCCACACCTGGGTGTAATATGATTTTCATCACCACATTATTTGTAAGGGTATAATGAATGATATAATATGTAAATATGATAATTATAAAGTTATATTTATTCTATAATAAAAAATAAATATTCAATCCTCTTCCATTCCATTTCAACATTTAGGGAATGATACTATCGCCCGTGCGTATGTACGGCCCACTGTCTCCACGACGTGATGTGACTCATTTTCCATGTTCATGATTAGTGCATGATTATATAAATGTATATAATGAATAAATATTATATATAAACTTAATATCTTTATTTAAATTATTTAAATATATATTATTCACAAGAACTCATACTTATATGAAAAAACATGCATAGGAAAATAAAGTACTTAACACCAGAGACAAGGATAATATTGAAATATCATTAACCAATGGGTGATAAATTGATATAAGGAAACATATATAATATCATAATTATTAATATAATTATGGTGTAAATTTATAACATTATTTAAACCATTATAGAGGATTTTTTTATACGTATGAAGGAAATCAAACAATAGGTAAGGATTAATTTCACAGTCTCATTTTAATTTGGGATAATTTATGGGTAAGTATCTACAAGAAAATATTTATATTCCATGTTAATGTTTATTAAAAAAATTCCAATATATTTTTACTATTATTCAACAATTGTGTAATTTTATTTTTTCCAATGTGTTAATTCTTATTAAATATTTTGAAAAGAATATTTTTGTTATTTTCCAAATGAGGTACTTTGGGACTTTTCTAAAAATAGTACGAAAGGATTATTTTTTAACTTATACAGAATGAGAGTATTTTTCCTCTTTGAAAATAAATTAATGCCTTTAATCTTACCATATAATATTACTACTATATTTTCTTGGAATGTTTTTTCTAATTTACTAGAATTTTATGAAAATAAAACATTTTTAAAGAAGAAAGGATATTTTCCTCAAAAATTATTTTCAAGTGACCTTTCTGAATTATTTTCCAATTAAGATTAAATTATTTTATGATATATATGATTCATTAGGGATATTTTTCATGGAAAATTTCACTATTATTTATATGGTACGTTTATTTTTATTATGGAATGATATTTGTGAGACTGATTTCTTTTCCATTGGTTTTGATATGATGGAATGATGTTTATGAAACACATTTATTTTGGTGGGTTCTAATATGATGAATGAATTGTGTCCTTATGAAAAACATTGATAAGGCTTTAATTATTTGATGGGTATGAAAAATATCTCCCTAAAATTATTTGGGTAATGATTTATATCTCGTGAGATATATAGGTCTAGAATGATGAGTGAACATGGTTATGTAATATACGGTTGGAATGGGGAGTGAACCTGGTTCAGTAAAAACCATTTTCCACTATGATGGTCTTTGTAATGATCCCTGACTAATATGGAAATAATTTTTTATGCTTCTATTTAAAACATAATTTTATTTATTATTTTATTCTCTCATGTAATATGTTCATTGATTATTTATGAAATTCTATGATTTATCTCTTGCCATGATAACATGATATTTTATATGTATGATATAATTTTAAAATGATTTTATGTTCTTGTATCTTATTATTATGATATGATTATTACCTCCATCATTTTCCCCAAATGAGTTTCTAAAGATAACTATTTCTTAGGATTCTTTTCCACATCATATGTATAATGGTATTAATTATGATGTGTCAAAAAGGGTTCTAGTAATGAAGGGATACACAGTAGACATTATAGATGTTTCATGAATCAGTTCTTTATGATGCCAAGATTCCAAATAAACTAAAATTATATGATTAAGGCTTTATTTTTCTATCTTATTTAATTAATATTATTATTTTTTATATTTAATATCAAATAATGAATACTATAGTCTATTATAAAAAACATAAATATATTCCAATAACACGATAAAACCTTTTTTACAAGATCATGTGATGACCTCTCAGTCACATGACTAGGTTTTCTAATTTTATAACCTAGTACCAATTTCATTCTCACATGATCCTCATGAATTTTAATGATTTTTCATTCCTATTTCCATTATGTTGTCACATTAACCCCACATATTTACATAGTCTCATTATCTCAACTCCTTCATGTAGTATCATGACCTCACCTATATTATGTGATTTCAGGACCTCATAAACTCCATGTGATCATCCAACTAATTTATAAAAAATATGGATCCTCCTTTAAAAAATTACCCTCTTGAGGCTTTTAATTATGTAGTTTCATCTTCTCCCCTGAGGTTATAACCTTCATGACATCCCACATTGGTGTAATTCCATGTTATTTCTCACTGATAAAGAAACATTCCCAATGAGTTTTTCTCCTTCCATACCCATCAATGGGATGAGAACATATAAATAATATAGACTATAACTCATATAATAAGTAGGATATGCATGACAATAATTTAAGGCTTGAGTTCTATATCAAATATATTTCAAAAAATATATATCTCAATGTGGACATATTCACTATGGAGACTATAATTCCCTCATGATGTTATCATAAAATTCCCCTATATAGCATTCATATTACAATATTCTATGTGAAGGTAAATAACCTATCTCAAGATCCATATTCTCTATTAGATCCATATTATTATCCTCTTTGAGTTCATACCATTCATTAAATCAGTAATTCCACAATCAATATAACTAGTTTCCTAGGAATTTTTGTTTCTCACATTGATAGTAAATCACCTATTATTAGGGGTTGTTTTTAGTTACTTTAGGGTCGATTTAGAAAATTATATGTCTTCACAATACAATGTTAAATTCATGGTGAACTTAATTATTTTATGATTTTATATAGAATTACATTTCATCTATGAGGAATTTGATTCATATTTTTACATGATCTATAGGTTTCCCCTTTTATTATTGATCATAATACCATTTATAATAATGTTTTATCACATATTAGATGATAAGAAATGTACAAAAAATATATTATTAATTCCTAGGTGTAAGGCCTAGTAAATATTACCCTCACATTCTATTTGATGGATAATTTATCGAATCTTGTTTCTTACATTGTCCATGGATCATGTGGGTGAATATAACTATAATGAACTCACCCATAACATGATTTATATACCACCATTATGGGTTTCCTTTATAGTAATAATACCTAAAAATATATTTATCCCTGTCATATAGGAAAATTCCTAGTGAATCATCTTATGGTAGCTTCAATATGTATAAGGAATGTTCAATCCTTTGTTTTAAATCCTTTTATGACACATATTTCTTCAACATAGTTACTCTATGGACTTTTATTCCTCCATTCATGGGATAATTCGGATTCATATTCGAGATCCAAGGAATATCTCATACTCAAAATGTCCACACATGCATCCCAACCACATGATGTTAAATTTCAAGGCCTAAGTCCCTATCAACTGATGTCAAACTGGATGAATGTTCCCTTATTGTATTATTCTAAACTACATAGTATTGTCCTATCTCATGACCATAAACTGTGTCACTTGAATTACATAGGCTGTGATTCCTGACATGGTGAGATATGTAGGATGTCTCCCTGAGATTCAAACCCAAAATCTTCATCCTTATATAGTTATCCTCATGGGTAAATATTACTCATTAGGTCTCTTATGTAACTCCTTTTCTCAGATATACAATCTTGAGTTTGTATATCTCTCTTTTAGGTCCACATTCCCTATATATCATCCAACTACTAGGCTACACTTTGAATGAAATAATTCCCCCACCTAGAGGAAAATATTCCTTTATGATCCCATCATATCATCATCATCAATCCATATTCATAGTAGGAGCCATATTCATAGGGTCATACTACTTGTGAAACTATTTCATCCTCATTAATCTATATTCCTTTTTAGGTCGATCCTAATGGGGCCTCTCATTAATAATTCCCACAACAACCATCAATAGGAACCAACTACATTATCTCTCGTGCCATATGATATTAACCTATAGGGATCAATACATTTCACATGACCTTAAAATGTATGAAGTGTCTCATTTTGTTTCATAAAACTATGTGGGTTCAAATTCCTTTCGTAAAGATGTTTAGGATTTCCCTTCACACTCATGATATTAAAACTATAAACACAAACCTCCTTCCTAGATAAAAAAATCCAAAACTCCCAGTTGTGTAGATCTAAATTATTTTAACCAATTATCCATGAAGTCTGTGTAACAAGATTAAGAACCACTAATACATAAATATTGTTTCAATGATTAATAAATTATATTATATATATATATATATATATTCATGATTACGGGATGCCTATGATATGTATAGACGTTCATATTGATTTATTCTAATAACCAATAACTAATTTTAGGGTAACCAGTCCCATACTAAGATATGTTAAAGATTCATGATAATGACTTATATCTATAAGATATTCAGGGAGTATGAAATAATTACCCTAAATTGGGTGTGAGGATCATAAACTCTTAATCGGTGGGCCAATTTGTTTTCCTAAGGATCATTATTAAAAAACCCCAATGACTGACTGCTTTTAGAAAGTATTCCCATATTTCATTATGGATGTGGGAACCCGTAAGTGTATCTAGTTATGAGAATAATCCATGTTGGAAACTATAATGGATAAGAGTAGTGACCCAACTCAAGGATTGTGTATTTATGCTTAGTGGATCACAAAACCAAGTATTAGGCCAACCCATCCTGGTTAAAAATATGTATCATGTGCCCTTTTTATTCCTTATATGTTGAGTTTGACGTTTATTAGTTTATTTTTTATGAGTTATATCATTATGATTATGCCATTTTTTGTTCTATTTATCTATAAAAATTATTTTCCTCAAATTCATGAATATAAAATGTATGTATTGATAGTGTAATAATTCTAAGTGTAATTCCTTATTTATTAATAATTATCTAGAAAAAATCATTCTCACTGAGTTTATTTTCATGCCATAGAACTAGTTTCCAACCTATAAAGATCAGGATTTCCCTTTGGGCCTTATAATGAGCCAATTGAGGTTCCTAGATGATGAGGGTAATATGGGTTGTTTTTTTATTTAAACAATAGAATGAAATCTTATAATTCAAGAGAAGGATCATATTTTAAATGAAAATAGTTTTATAAATTAAGAATATAATAATATTGATTATCTAGAAGAACAACAGTGTATATGTGAACAATATTGACCAGAAATAGTAAAATAATATCATGTTTTCAATAAATAAGTAATTCATAGGTTAACAAAAGTGGTTTGGAATCCAAAAAGATATGGTTTTATTACCATCGAAAAACATGACACATTATTTCAAGAGGATAATTAACAAATTTTCAATATAGAAGATATAAATGGAAGTGAAGTTAAAATTTGAAATTTGGATATGAATTATAAAATGTATTCCATGTACCAAAATAAAATTTTAACATTGGTAGACAAACTAGATTATGTAAAAACCATTGGGCATAAATGGGTATTCAAGAAGAATGTATTCAAAAATCAAATTCATATAAATCATCATTGGTTTTACTGGGTTTCAAAAAAAATCAAGGCATTGATTTTAATAAAATGTTTTCATCATTTTGTAGGCTAAAATACATTAAAATTATATAACTCAGTATATTCCTTTCATTATGAGGTTAAAAAAATCCTTTTTAAAATTACTTCACATATGGGAAATTGCATGAATATTTATATGTGAAATAAATATAAGTAATTTTACCATATAAAATTAATATAAAGTTATATAATCTATATAAATCCATTTATATACAAAATAATGCATTGTGATCATTGAGTGTCCATTATTATAAATTCATAAGGGAATTTAAATTCAATAGAAAAATAATCAATCCATTTTTCCAAAAGAAGGTTAAAAGAAATTCCGTAACTTTCATAGTATTATAAATGATGAAATATTTTCTATGGGAAATGGATTAAGACACATACATTATGTTAAATCATGGCCTAATGAATTATTCTTTGTTAAAGGGTTTAGTAAAGTGGATTACATTCAATATATCAAAATCTATTAATATAGATCTCAAAATATTATTTCAATGATTCAATGTACATAAATTTTAGTATACTCAAAATTTATAACAAGTAATATTCTAAGAGAGTATTGTTTACAATGTTGTATGTTATTAAAAACCCATAGAAAATTTTTCCACAAGGACATGATGAGATATATGGAACAAGAATAATGATTAATGGTATATTAGTAGGATTAATATTCTATGCAATTTTATATACTAGGTTTAATTTTTCATTTTCCTTGAGTAAGGTGAGACAATTTCAAGAAAATCTAGTTGATCTTACCTGGGAAACCATTAAAACTATCTCAATGAAAATATGTAATATGAAGTATATATTCATTTTTTATAAAAGATATAATTACCTACTAGAGAGGGGATACACTTATTGTCTATTTATGATATATAATTATGTTATTAAGTCATTGGGAGGGTGAATATTAATTTTTAGTGGTTGACTAGTGAGATAGAGTATCTTTAATTATACAATGTTTGTTGATTCTATATTAAAGTTTGACAGTATATTTACTTTTGATGAAAATATGGAATTATTCTAGATTTTAATCTTAATTGAAAATATTGGTGTTGTACCTAATAGTGTAAACCCTATCCATTTATATTATTATAATACTATGGTAGTGGTATATCAAAAAATATCATAGGTCACATTGGTGTAAAAATAATTTACTTTATATGTTTCAACATTTGATTGATTTTAAACAAGATGTGTAGTCACAATTGGTAGAGTATCCGTACAGGATACCATGGGAGACCCATTATGTAATGACACATCTTAGCTGAATCATGATTATTATGTGAAAAATAATATGATTTAGATTGGTTAACTGCTATCTCTAGTGAATGATTTGTGATTGTGAGAGTGGGTTCCCGTGATCTAAAAATATTGGAGTTTGTTTAATGTTATAGATATGATATTCAAACCAGACATAGGTGATGTTTTTATATTATGTGTGGGCAGATCATAATATTGAATACTTATTATCAATTATTTTCAATTATTTGACTAATGTTTATGATATTATGAGGAGTAGGCCACTAATTGGAACACTACATGTTGGGGTACCATTCAATGTTCTTAACATGAAACATGTATAATGGTATCTTTACATGAGATAATTATAAATTTATTCGAGGAATAATTTTATTTTATACCTTATTAAAACCAAAAACATTTAATGTTTTGACATGGTATCCTATTTTGGGTGCATTATTAGTTGTATGACATTATTTATATGATAATGGAAGGATTTTACACTTTCAAGCATAGGAAAAGACATATATTTCCCTTTAACCTGGATAGTAGTTACTTTATTAAATATATATTCATGGTAAAATAATGAAGTTACATATGATATAGTAAATGATATAAAAAATAAATCATGAATGGATAATGAAATAGATTATCCAACTATTTTTATAAAATATTTTTTGAAAAGTAAATTGACTCCTGCTATGAGTGAACATAAAAAATGCTTGTAATTGTTATGATGTATCCTTATCAATTTAAAGGCCACAACATGTTTCTAGATACCACTTTCAGTCTATTATATAGAATCAATATTATCAACATATGTGATTATAGGTTCAAACATAATTTTTTTCCATAAGTTTTACTAATTTAGATTAATTGGTGTTTATGACTATATAGTCCAAATGTTCAACAAACATTGAATGTCTAAGTGTGAAAAAACACATGAAAATAAATTAATTAATTAAATTTTGTATTATTAAACTTTATAATATTAGTAATAGAAATTATTTCTCAGGGTAATAAAGTTTTATATAATTTTGAATATATAAATTTGAGAAAATAGCTTTTCAATTGAATATTAGTTATTCTGGTTTGTTAAAAACATTTATGAAAAATAATCCAAATTAATGTTTTTTATTTCATCGCATAACTTCTATGAGTGTTTCTATTTATTTATTCAATATTTATGATACAAAAACTTAATGTGTTTTTTTCAAAGGTTAATTTTTTTAGAGACTAAAGTGAAAATTAAAATCATTTAACCGATGAATTTTAACAAATTTTTGACTTAAAAACTGTAGGTGAATACTCATGTATGAATTTTTTCCTCTTAACTTATCTCCCAAATTCTAGAGTGAGAATAGTATATAAAAACAATAATAGATTAATTTATCCTCATGTATCAACCACATATTCTTTGGGAAATCATATAGAAATATTAAATCCATTCAATCATCAATGAAACACTTAATAATTTAATAACAACAAACTATAATCTTCATAGAATATGTATAGATGATCTATAGGGATCTAGAAAAGATATTTAAATCCATGGAACACTAATGATAAGTGTACTACATTCGGGTCATAGGAATGGAAAATGTTCCGTTTAATTTATTTTCTTAATACTAATTTTTTTATACCTAATTTTTTGAGAGATTTATGTACTGGTATATTGTATGTTGGGATAAAAATTTGAAAAATATGAGTCCCAAACATTTTGATTGTGCCTAAGTTCTATTAAACCATTTATTTTCATTTAATGAGGTGTGATGGTTCTTATATGATGGGATATATATATATATATATATATTAGTATGAACTTCTTACATCATTACAAGAATTTACCCTATTTTGACAAAACTGAGGAGAATATCATCAAAGACCCAATTTTAATTGAATTTAATAGTATTTGGGACACCAAAAAGAGTAAAATTTTATTTATTTATATGGATTTTCTCCTTTGTACCGTTTTTTCTTGGTATCATCCCATTTTATAGGTATTATATCATTATTACAATGACCCTTGTCTTATAATCATATTAACACATCATTTTTAGCATGATTATCCGCCTAATAATCCAATAAATTTAGAGTTTTGGTCTCTCTAGGGAATTACGTTGATAAAAAACCTCCTAAACAATATCATAAACATTTATTTTAGATATGATATTATCTTTTAGATGTCATAAAATTCATATTATTTCATTGGATATCCTAGAGGGACATATAATACAATTGGTGAAGTATAAATATTGGTAAAGATGTAATAGTATACAATTGGGATGATCTATTTCTAGGGACAATAATTATAGTATAAAAAATTAGGGGATTATCATAAAATATCAAATAAAAAATGGAACAGGATTCAAATATAATAATAATATGTTAAACATGAGAAAACATAAAATATAATAGAAATATATGATATTTTATCATAAACATAGTCCACTTCTCACTTAGAGGATATAAAAACTTCATGGTAGGGGATAACTACACCAAGACCATACAAAACATTATAGATGATACTTACTCAGTTGGACCACAGATAATGTTCACCTGAGATTTTATGAATTATTTAATTTATTGGGGGAAAATATTTTAGATCCCATCCATCAATATAAAACTTCATGAACTTATTCCCCGCATTTAAAAAGAAACATATATAATTCATAAGTGTTTAGTAAACTAATGTAAAAGAAATTGGTAAAATAATAATTCCATGAATCTTTAATCATCTTGGTATCTGGTAGGATCCAATGAAAATAATGGATTAAAATATATTGGGAATTCATTATTAAAAAAGTATCTTTGTTAATGAAAATAGATCTCTAAGCAATATAAAAATCTTGATAAATTAGGATGAGGAAGTCATGACGCCATACTATTATGTCGAATATTTAAGGAAGTTAAAAAATACAAGGGGCTAAGAGATCATATTTTATAGAAATCTAGAAATAAAAAAATTATTTTATGGTAAAATAATTAGTTTTTCATTTTGAAATCATAGATTGAAAATAATTATTATCAGGTAAGAATAGAAGAAGAAGAATTTTTGGAAAAAGATAAATGAGAAAAGATTTAGTTATACAATTTTTAATGTTTTACTTAAGGGAATAAAAAAAATACATATTATAATGAATATCCCTGACAATATCATTAAATAGGAATTATAAACGCCTTAATCTATTTATATTATAATTTTTGAAAAATAAAGAGATAGATATATAATTATTGATAGAGATAATATATTTCATAATGGGAAATTGTAGGAAACGAACCCTTACCCGATTCTTGACTTACATTGAATACACCTACCAAATCTTGATTATCCAATATAAATTCATTAATTAATTCCATGAAAACTTTTATTGAATTTATTTTATATTTTATAAACCATATTTATTAAGTTATATTCATTTATTAAATTTATATCATTTACGTCAACTATTTCAATGTTGTTTCATTCACATTTCAGAAACAAAATTTTTAATAAAGTAATTGTAAATGGTAACTATAAATATGTTATATAATCTCCAAAAAATTAAATAAATATTATTAATATAAATATATATGTGATGAAGTTCAATAGATCAGGGGATAGTTTAATTTATAGAATCTTCCACACAAAGCATATGTTAGGCACATAAAATTAACTGTGATTGTTGAAACACAATTTAATTATTATCCTAAAAATATTACCATACAATAATAATATATAACATTTTTATTTATTTTTATTTCATATTCAGTCATGAGATAAATTTTTAAGAATATTCCTAAAATGAATAATCGAAAAATAATATATAGTATTTCATTTAGGTATCATAAAACTATAACTATAAAATGATGAATTTTAGGTATTTTTAAAAGAAGATGAAGTGTATTTGATATTAGGGTAAACTAAGTTAAAAAATATTATTTAATGTAACTTTTATTGATTTCACCATTTTATAAAATGTGTACTATGGGGTTGAAATGAAAAAATATATATAAACATTTATTTTTTGACATAGTAACAACTTACAGAATTGGGTTTGGTGAGATGTAATGGGTGATCATTTCTTATTTAAGTATAAAATATTATGTTATAAATATTAAAATGGAATCATTTCAAAAAATAAAGAGGTGATATAGCATTGTTTTAGATAAAATAATAAAAAGAAATAAAGGGGAAAGATCATTAGAAACCTCACCTTTATCATTGAGTCACCTACATTGGAATGAGCTTAAATCCTTTAGAGAAAATGATTTTGTACATTTTAGGGAAATAGAGAGATGATATGTATATTTTAAAGATTATTTTTTGAAAATTATTTTTTGAAAATAAATGAATATTGGAAGTGGGGAGGCTAGGGTGGAGGAGGAGTGTTCATATATCCAAGTATGATGGGTATTTATAATTAAGTATTGATTATATTGTCATTTAGGACACAAACTATGAATTATGTCAATTCTCATGAAATTTATTATTTTATTATAAATAAATTTGGGTTATTTTTTATTCATGAAAACCCAGTATTTTATTTATTCATCAAAGAACATGATAAATTAAAAAGATGAAAAAATAATTTTTTTTAAAATAAATATGACTTTTGTTCAAAAATGTAAAATATAAGATTATAAATTCAAATTATTATCTTTATTTAATCACTAATTTACTCTAACATTTAATTTTATAAAGATAAATACACTTCATAAATTTCTAATTCATTACAATGTTATAATTATTTAAAAAAATGTTACATTTATTCATAAAGACAGTAGCTTTTACTTTTCACCAAATAAATCAAATTTTTAGAAGAAAAAAAACACCATAATCTAATTTTGAAGTTCATATTTGAAAAATAAATTTAAATTTAAAAATTATAATTGTAAAATATATAAATTCAAATTCTAAATAAAATCACAAAATACATGAAAAACATTTTATTTAGAATAAAAACGCTTCCTTTTACTATGAGTGATCACATTATTATTTATTACCAATCAAGTTGTTTTTTATTTATAATTATTAATTACAAAAACTGGATATGAAGATAGGATTCAAAATTATAAAATTAAATTTCAACACAATAATAATTATTCTGCTAAATATTTTTATGTCATGCATTATTTAAATCTTGAAATATTATTCATTTTAAATTATATGATTTCCAAATTATTTTTATATAATTGAAATATTTATATATACATATATTTTAAATTAAAATACTAATATTTTGGAATTTTAATATTCTTTTTCTATCCTAATATTGTTTTTATTTTCACCTAATTGTTATATACTATTCCAACAGTCCCTAAAATTCTAATAAATATACCTCATTTAATTATTATTCATATACTAAATTTTAGAAATGTTTTCTACATTTTATACAAAAAATTAAAACCTTTTTATAATAATATATTTCTTTTTTTCACCACCTTTCATAGGAGTGATAATTTTAGGAGATAAAAACGATCCAAAATTTCCAATTTTATTTGTTCTATATTTTTTGTTAATTACTCAATAATAATTTTTTCAATTATATGTATTATATTTTTATAAAATTTGTAATTTAATATTTCATTAAAATAAAATAGGGTTTTTTCTATCATGTTCTCAATTTATACAATACATATATTGGGAAAGGGAAATTTTTAATATTTATTAAATTCTATATCGTTAAAATTGGTCCTTTATAATATACTATTTTATAATATTGAGATTAATAATATTCTACCTATAATGAAAGGGAATCAATTTGAAACACTTAATCCTACTTTATAATGTTTATAGGGGGTATAAACCCTTAATGTCACACATTCGCAAACCATTCATCTTGGTAGGTGTTGATAAAGTATGTATCTCGGTTTTCCAAATTATCTTCTTGGGAATTATGCAACCATGAAATATAAGTCACATTTGAAATAGAGGATAAATTCACCCCCAATTCATCAATATGATTATGAAAGGGTATTGGATCTTCCTTCTTGATAGTATAATATTCATTGGCATCCTTGATAGTAAACTCTTAATCACTTATGAAATAAAATTTGATATTTGAGATATCATTAGAAAACTCATGATTTGTTATAATGGAATGGTATTATAACATATTATTATAGTATTTATTTGATAAAAATAATTAATAACGAATGAGTGTCTTTGTATGAGAGATGAATGTAACTCTAAGGATAACCTAATTAGGTTTTGGGTTCTCCATCCACTTCCCCATTAGGCTATGAGTGTCACTCTCAAAGTAAATTTCCCAAAATGGTTGTGTTTTATTAACATAAAAAACTTATTTATAACGGGACTCTCTATCAATAGGAATTTAGTCATTTGTTGCATGATCTTCACATTTTATTCCATTTGATTTCCTTTCAAGTTTCATATTTTATGTCAAACAATTGAAGTAATACCTCATAAAATTCTAATTTTTTTCAATATGAAGTTAATCAAAATATAATTTAATACATCAATATGGAAAATCAACCAGACTTTATAATTTTTCATTTAATGGAATAACTAATGAATTACAATGTCCATGGTTTACAATCAATTATTAATTAGGTTATATCTAACCTTAGCCTTTAAAATTTCATTAATAACGTATTATATACAATTCACTTTTCCAAAACCATTTTCGTAAACCAAAAGGGTTTTAAGAGATTACTCTAGGGATTCCATGTAATGAACATGTGGATTTTCTTCTATGAGAAGTATCTTATTTGGAGGATGTATGAGGTATTTCTTAAAATTATCAAATTATTATTTGAATTCATTATCTCATTAATAGGGTTTTATATTATTCATAAAAGTTGTGAAGAGTATCGATCAATTGGTGAAGTTTATAATGATGTTCCTAGTGTAGGTTAGGTGTCCATATAATCCTATAAAAATCCATATGTTCTATAGAGTATGAATTTCAATTATTACAAATCATTTCAAAACTGTTTATTAAATAAAATTTTACCAAATCATAATCTCAAGTAATTTCTCTCTAGTGACCTCAAATGCTCATATAAGGGGGTTTATCTTCATGTTACATAGTAGTTGTTTTGTGAATTTTCCCTTAATTTGGGTGAAATTTTAAACAAAATACTATTATTTCATAGTTTAAATGTACAAATAATATTCCATTGTTTTTTCCAATAAGAACATAAAGATTCAGTACATTTCCCATCATTGGATTCCATCAAAATTCATCAAAGGGTAATTTTTGAATAATATTATACTCTTTATTGTTATTGAAATGATTTTGTATACTCGTATTGTTAGGACCACTTTGTGTATAAGGTTGTATTTGTTGTCAATAGTTGTCAATGGAGATCAAAATGAAGAAGGAGATGTGAAGGGATTCATGTCATAAAGTGATCATGAAACATCTCACAATTCAAAGGGACCATGAAAGAGCCTATTTGAAGAAACATTCATTATTGCATGAGGTATCATGTCGATATTTGAAGATTTAATCATTATAATAAATAGCTGAGAAGATGACGCCCATCATATTCAGTGTTGACAGGAAACACTGATGTTGCTGTATGATAGGGAAGTTGTAGTAAATTCCTGGGATAATATGATGACACTAAAGGTGATCGATCAAATACTATATATCATGATAAATAAGGTTCGTGATGAAAGTAGATCATTGTTGAAGAAGAAATATGATCGTGAATTAGCATGGGTGTTCTTGCCGAAGAAGATATTTAAGGTGGTGTTATTTCCCAGTGTTTTCCAAATCGTTGGACCTCCAAATCAGGATTTTGTTTTTGATAATGGAAGGATTTCTACATAGGAGTGAATGAGATGTAGAATGTCTAATGAAATATTAAAAATAAGAAAACCTGGTACCTCAGAGCATAGACCTCATACCATGTTCTGGGAATGGTTTGTGGTCACATACTTGGGAGTAAAAATGGTACGTGGAGTGGTTCGTAGAACCAAAAACTATTTGCAGAAATGGTACACAGTGAAGGCATGTGGTAAGTGGGAAAGGAATGTGGAACAGTTCACAGAAAGGTTCATAGTACCAAAAATGGTTTTCCATGGAAGGATTTGTGGTACATAGAATGGATTGTCATTGGCAGAAGAGATGTAGTACACAGACTGACAAACACATGGTACGTGGTGAAGGTTTTCAGTTAGCTAGAGTGTCACAGTCTTTGGTGGAGGCTCACTATATGCAGATGGAGTTCAGTATGCTATGAAGATTTTCCTGCATTAAAAATTTGGGTAAAATAGATTAGGGAAATTTTCAAAGTTATTTTCTTATATAAGGGGTATAAATCCCATCATTAAGGATATATCAAATTTGATAAGAAAATATCATTGCTATGGAAGAACTCATCTACGTCCAAAAGTGGTTTGCATGAGAGATTATGTGTAGGATGATGTTTTATACAAAAGACAAAATGGTTCGTGAAATTATAAGGAGTAGTCTGTGGAAGAGATTTTTTGTAAGAAAATGTGGTATGCGGGAGATGAAATAATTAATATAATTTGAAGAAGTCCAATAAAGGAAGAAATGGAATTCCAAGGCCGTATGTAGAGGTGGTATGCAAAGGCAGTACGTGAAGGTGGTACATGAATGTGGTACACAAAGGCAATATGTGAAGGAGGTACTCAGAGGACCTACAGAGAGGCGTGGTACACAGAGTCCATATGAAGAGGGAGTATGCATAGGCAGTGTGCAGAGAATG
This sequence comes from Viscum album, assembly GCA_963277665.1. Classification (NCBI taxonomy): domain Eukaryota; kingdom Viridiplantae; phylum Streptophyta; class Magnoliopsida; order Santalales; family Viscaceae; genus Viscum; species Viscum album. The sequence goes on along the minus strand of OY728142.1, from coordinate 1,392,990,178 downwards.
TGTGATGTGCAGAGCAGGCATGGTGCACAGATCAGGAGTGGTGTACGGATCAGGTGCGGTTCGTGGAGTAGGTGTAGTGCGTAGAGGATGTGTGGTTCATGGAGTAGGTGTGGTATGCAGACCAGGCGCGATACGCAGACCAAGTGCGGTATGCAGAGAAAGCGTAGTACACAGATTAGAGACAGTCTGCATAATCACGGACAATTCACAGAAATGAATACATCATAATGGGAGTTTGTGATTCTAATGAAAAAAATGTGAAAAATTTCTAGTGCATTTAGTAGTTACACTAAAGAAGAAAATTGAATATAAAATAGAATCAATTTGGGACTTCGATGGTTGCAGTGTCTCGTACTGAATAAAGACAAAAAAATTTCATGATAATCTGTTGAAGCTTCATTCAAGTCAATAAACTGAGTGAGACATCTCTCAAGGTAGTGAGCTAGGTGGAGTCAACGGAAGTGATTGGAGGGAAGTAGGGGGCTATCCCTGAACCTTTGTAATGGAAGTGTTCCTGGGACAGAGTGACTATTCCTGAAACCTTTTTAATCCATAGCTAGGGAAGATTAGTTGAATTTGGTATCACTAGCAACATGTCTGCATATGCTCCATGGAATTAGCCCTTAGTGGTGAACCATGTAAAAAGTGTTGTGTTGTCCTTCTACATGTTTTAATTTCTTCACATGTCCATCTTATAGGTTTGAACAAGTTCCTACCAACGTGGGAACAATATTTAGTAGTGAAGAGAAGAAGTTTACACCCTGTTTCACCCCCCTCTAATGGTGGTCTAGGGTCCTTCAATTTTTATCAGAGGGAAAAGGATTATGTTTGTTGGATACTCATCAGTAATTCTATTCAGAAGAGGATTTGAGTTTTATTTCCTAAGTCAACAATTAAGATAATTCTTGATGAAAGTTTAGTTATATATGAGTATAAGTCTTTACCAAGCAAGACCAAGATGAATAATAAAAACAAAGATAAGGTACAATTGAAGAAGTAACTCTTATCTAAAGAAGAGGTAGTATCTGGTCCACCATGACATTTGGAAAATGATGATGTTTCAAGCCTAAAAAAAGATCAAGGAGGTTGAGAGGTATGTTTTTGGACCCTTGATCAATCTTCAGCCTTAGATGAAATTGATAGACTATGAAAATACCTTTATGGTATCTCTGAAGATGTATTTGTCAGTATTTTTAGAATATTTCAATGTAAAAAAGAGGAAATCACCCATCTAAGAAAAGAAGCATATTCTCTGGAGGAAGGCTTGGTAAATAAAATATAAGAATGTTATAAGATATACAGACATATTGAATATTTTGAAGAAACAAGGAGGAAACATGAAATAAATACATCAAAATGGTTCAAATAAGTTTAAGAGTAAGAGAGAGTTAGACAGTCTCTTAGAGAAAAGATCCAAGTCCTTGAAAGGAAATTGAAAAATTGCACTGATATCAAGGGTCTACAATTGGAAGGGATATCCAATAAGATCAAGGAACATGACTCTTTTATTCAGAATAAAATGATGTTGCATGAGGAATAATTTTTTAGAATGAATAATTCTTGGGAAGAGAAGATGACTATGATTAAAGATTAGAATGTCATTATTAATAGGCATTGTCTAAAATTGGATTCTCTGTTGACCAATATTGAGAAGACACGTATTGAGACTTCACAAAAGAATGAATTATTTGTTGCTAGTACTCGATGATCACTGGATGATTCTATTATCAAAATACCTCCAACATGTGATAATAAGGCCATGAATTCACTCACTAATCTAACATAAGTAGCTGAGAATGTGAAGGTACCACCCATACCAACTTGTACTATTTTTTTCTAAATATGATTCTACGAAAAGTGTAGATTGGAAGAAAAATTATAAACAATTATGGGTGAGGAAAGGTGAGGAGAATAAACTTACCACCATGGCAAGCGTGGATATGAAGAAAAATATAGAAGATGGTTCCCTAGATAGAGCACAACACATTAAGAAGAAGTCCCAACAACCTTATACTGAAGATATAAAGAAGACAATATTTTTGGGTCAATGTTAGTGATACAATATATTTAGACATTGTGCACTAGATTGTTGGTACAATCAATTAAATAAAAAAGTACTGAGAAAAAATATATCAAAGGAAACAAATCCAAAGAAGATGAAGGAACGTCTGCAGGTCCCTAAGCATCTGTTTACCGCAAAAATATTTGGAATTATTGATGACATTTTTGATGTATACAACAACATTGGTCACAAGGTAGGTGCATGCCCATCTCAACATTCATTCACTGTTCATAAGAAAATAACCACTAATTCCGACAAAGTATAATGCAGCTACCTTGGGAAGAAATTAGAAGAATATTGTGAACACACATTTCCCCAAGAAGATCTCGATTAAAGAAGCTGAGAAGAACCATGATTTTTTATCTAAGAAATTAAAGGAAAAATCATCCAAAAGTGAAATTAAGAGGGATAATAGTCAGATGAACTCATGTAAAATATTGAAATCTGCTGTAATAGTTCCAAATGACATGTCGTTCATCTGGCCAGAAGATTTGGAATGAATGAGGAAATTTGAGAATGAACAGGCCAAGGATGGTAGTAATGGAAATTGAAAACTTTCACATGATTAAGATAAAGTGCATGATATATTACAAACTAAGAGAAACACATGTGTTAAATAAGTTCTATGTGATAGATGTATGAAATCTGGTAACATTGAATTTTTTTTCTAACCATGATACCAGATCAAGAAGTAGTCCTTAAGAGGATTAAGAATGTATCATTCATGATGAATGTTAAGAAGAATAGTTTTCAACACAAAGAAGAAGTGAATGTGAAGAGATCCATGCCACATCAACAAAAATTATAAAATATGTTAATATGTGTAACAATAAAGACTAGAATAAATAAGAGTTATCTAACGATCAACTGAGTCTCTTTGGATTGAGAGCTCCACTCTCCTAGGGTTTTCTAGGTCTTAGTCTCCGTGTTCGACCGGTTTCTGGCGGTGCCATCTCCCCCAGCACACCCTGCTCTAGGCCTGCTCTTCTCCGCTCATAGAGGTTGCATCTAGTCCGCCGTTTGACCGAACGGGCGACGTCTTTGCCTTGGGTCTGACCTCAACCCTCGATGTCTTCTCTCCAGAGGAAAAGAACCACGGCTTTGGATCCGACATCTTGAAAACGAACGAGGTTCTTTTTGTTTCATGAAGAAGGTCTCGAAGACGACCTTTCACGCTAAACTATGGAGTTGAAAATCGGTGGCGATTCCTGTGTCGACCACCTTGACTTTCAAAGATCTCAGTTGGAGGTTTGGGTTCGTAGAGGTGGTTTTCTGATCCTTTTCATTCTGGGAGGTTGTTTCCCCTGATCTGCAATTTGTGGTTGTCGTTCTTCGCTGGTCAGTTTTAAGATCCGCGATTTGTGGTTGTCAGTTTTATGTGTGGTCCATGAAATGCACCGCCCACAGGTTGGCGATGACGTGGGATTCTAGGTCGCGAAGCCGACTCCGCCTGATCCGCCGTGTTGGGTTTGTCTCACAAAGAAGTCGTCGCGCTGAATCATTCTTCACGAAGAATCCCCTTCCCCACCGTGTTGGGTTTCCTCATGAAGAAGCCGCCGTAAAGCTTCTTTGTTAATAAAGAAGCCATTGTGTTGGGCTTGTCTCGCGAATAAGCCACCCGCGAAGAGACTTTGTCCACGTCGAAGCCGCGGCGGTGGCGAAGAATGTCTATCCGTGAAGAACTCTCCGCATTGGGTTGTTTATCCACCATGTCGGGTTTTTATCGTGAAGAAGCTACTGTGAATATTCATTGTTCACAAAGAATCCACCGCATTGTGATTGTTTCACGCTGAATCTGCTGTGAAGATCCAGCCACGAAGAAATATCGCAAAGATCCCTCCACGTTGAGCCATTCCGCGAATGTTGGAGTGTGTCGCGGCGAGCTCAATCCAAGAGTGAGTTAGGTCACGGTGGCCCTGACCATGGACTGTGAAGGAACTTTGTGAATGTTTTGTTTGTGCAGTACTAGCTGTGGATGTTGGACGCAGAGGGGGTGCTAGTCCAAAGGCCCTTTAATTGGATCAGGCCTGGACAGTGTGTCTTTGAACGGAATCAGGCCTCGTTCTTTCCCTTTTTTGACGAGGTCTGTGAATCTTGTCTGTGATCTTCTGAGGGTTAGCACTACAGTGAATCCCGTCTTTTGAGGAAACCTGTCCACCGTTCGTTTTCCAAAGTGTTTTCGAACACCGGGCGCTTTGTTTTGTGCTCCTTCCCCACCCACACGTAGTGATCCATGGAGGCAGATTTAGTGAACCAATAGAAGAGGTTGTCCCTGACGGATAAAGAGAAGGCAACAATCGAGGCCCAGGAAAATGAAGATACTCTTTTGAAAAAATGTATGTATTTTCTTGTGGTCGAAATGTTCATAGAGAATATCTTGGTTAATAGGGGGGCTCAAAAACACCCTCCAAAACCTCTGGAAATTGGAAGCTGGTGTAGCTATTCGGGAAGCGGGAAACAACAGCATGGTTTTTGAGTTCTTCAACAAGAGAGATAAAGATAAAATCCTTCAAGGTAGATCGTGGTCCTTCGACAACCAACTCCTCCTCATGGAAGAATAAAAAGGGGGGGACGATATACATTACATTAATATCACCTGGTCCCCCTTCTGGATTCATATCAAAGTAATCCCCTTTTACGCACGAACGGAATGAGTTATGAGAGAAATCGGGGACAGCATTGGCCAATTCCTTGATTGGGACTGCTCAGACCTGATCTGATGGGGGACCGAGGTTCGAATTTAGGCCGAAATGGAAGTTTCATATCCGCTGATGAGGGGTATGTTTTTGAAATTTGAGGACACCAACACCTGGATATCATTGGAGTTTGAGAAACACCCAATATTCTGTTTCTTTTGTGGACGTCTCGGCCATCTGGAAAGAGCATGTGTCTCAAAGAAAAGGAATGATTCAAGCATTCTTATCCTTCAATATGACCCATGTATCCAAGCCAAATCGACTAGATATGCCTTCATCCCTGAGACGGATAAACAAAAGGACCGCGACCGTCTCAAACGGGCCCATACCAGACGAGAGGAAACTATACATGAAAAAGTCCTCATGCTTGGACCACCAAACATCCCTAAAGAGGGCCCCACCACTCAGAGGGAAACTGACATATATCCTAACTCCTTGAAGGGAACTGTCCCAACATCTACAGAGCCGGTGACGATGCCAGAAGACCCTCCAAAAAAAAGCCCGAAGCCAAGGCAGATAGCCTTTGAACCACCTGACCCCGACCCTGATTCGGAAAGGACCAAGTCAGACATCCTACCACAAGGTGAATACGAGATGATAGGAACTCCACCACCTGGCCCAATCACCCATCAAACCTGGAAAAGGGTGAAGCATGAGGAAAGAGACGGCACACTGGAAGACCCTAAACACGGAGAACTGAAAAGACGAATTGAAAAGAGCCAGCCAATAGGTAACTCCCCAAAAATATGGAAAACGATGGGTGGAAATTCATGTTCAGAGTGCTCAAAGGTAGAGGCGGGTGAGACCCATCCCCGCCTAGACCAATTATTGTCTTATTCTGGAACTTTCATGGTCTTGGAAACCCATGAACAGTTTGCATGCTTCAGCGCAATTGTGCCCAAAGTCACCCCGATATGGTTTTCCTATCCGAAACCATACTGGAAAACAAGGACACCATTGGCATTGCTTTGAAATGCAGCTTCCAAGACTGCCTCCCAGTTCCCAGACAAGGACATTCCAGGGGACTCTGTCTCCTATGGAAGGAAAACATCAACGTCCAGATCTTGTCCTTCCCCTCGCACCATATGGCGGAAGCCATTCAGGCGGACCATACCCCGCCTTGGACGTTTGTGGGATTCTATGGTTGTCCATCCCATAATGAGAAAGGGAAATCTTGGGATCTTCTAGGAAATCTGTGTCATGATCTTTTGAGATATATTCTCTTCGGTGGAGACTTCATTGAGATTATGTTCCATAAGGAAAAGCGGGGTGGAACTGCCTGACCCTATGCACCGATGTCTAATTTCAAAGACGCAGTCTCTAGGGTGGACCTGATCGATCTGGGATACACGGGTAATCCTTTCACTTGGTTCCGAGGTAATATGGATGGAACCTGCATCGCTGAGCATCTTGACATATTTCTGGGCTCAACTGATTGGATAAATCTCTTCATCATGTTCCACACTGGCCACATGATGCTCAATTGTTCGGACCACTACCCAATTTTCATTGATTGCACTCAAGGCGATCGTAACAGGCATTCCAGTAGACCCTTCATATTTGAGAGCATCTGGTAAAAAGACCAGGAATGCGAAGAGGTGGTCCGATCAAGCTCGAAGAGTTCTCACGAAGATGTTGTCCTCAATCTCCAACAAGTAGCATCCGATCTGAGATCTTGGAGTAACAAAAAATTTCACCACCCTGAAAAGCATTGTGATGCCCTTGAAAAGAAACTGCAAAACCTACTCATGATACCCCCATCCAATTTCATTCTCTCCAAGATTGGAGCCACCCAAAGAGATCTAGACATGGCCCTGCATGTTAAGGAATGTTTCTGGGCTATGCGGGTGCATGAAATCCGCATTAAAGAAGGGGACGCTAATACAAGTTATTTTCACTAGAAAGCTTCATCTAGATGCCGAAAAACTCTATCATGTGTATCTCACAACCTGATGGAAGAAAATTCTCTGACACCATCGGAATTCACGAGGCGTTGACATGCTTATTTCAGAACCATTTCTCTACAGGAACTCCTTTCATGTCTGCTGAGGTGGAAAAATTCATCAGACCTGTGATCACCGATGAGATCAATAGGAAACTTACCAAAGATGTGACGAATGAAGAGATATGCCTGGCTCTGAACCATATCCACCCCACTAAGGCCCCGGGACCGGATGGATTCCATGCCCTTTTCTTTAAACAATACTAGCACATCATCGGTCCCGATATATGAAAAATGATAAAAAAATATTTGGGAGGGGAGTACTAGCATTTTTTCCATCAACGAAATGGTCCTCGTCCTCATTCCCAAAATTAAGAAACCTCTGGTGATCCCTGATTTTAGACCTATCAGCCTCTACAATGTCTCCTATAAGATCTTCTCAAAGATCCTTGTCAATCGGATATGCCCTTGGCTTCCTGATATTATCTCCGAAAACTAGAGTGCCTTCGTGGCCAAGAGACTGATCACTGATAATGCAATTGTGGCCCATGAAGTGTTCCACTCTAGGAAAACATGCTCCACCACGAAAAGAGGAACCATGGCCTAGAAACTGGATATGACCAAAGATTATGATAAAGTGGAGTGGAATTTTCTTAGAGTCATGATGCTGAAAATGGGGTTATGTACTAAATGGACAGATCTAATCATGCAATGCATATCGACCATCTCCTTTAGAATCAAGTTCAATGGGGAGCTCACCCGAGGATTCACCCCTACCCGAGGCTTGCGCCAGGGAGACCCCCTCTCCCCTTTTCTCTTTATCTTAGTGGCTGATGTTTTTTCTAACCTCATTTCTAGGGCTGCATCCTCTAATTCTATTCATGGGGAAAAGGTATGTCGTGTAAGCCCACCAGTGTCGCATCTTTTCTTTGCCGATGACTACCTCCTTTTCTCCAGATCAACCATAAATAAATTATAGGTGATTAGCCATGTGATCCAGCAGTATGAGAGGGCGTCTAGACAGTCTATCAATCACAGCAAATCAGAAATATTCTTCACTGTAGGGGTACCTCTTGCCAAGAGAGATGAACTTTTTGCATCAGCAGACATCCATATGGTCGATAAACCCCAGAAGTATCTCGGTCTACCCACGGTGATTGGCCGGTCCAAAAAATAAATCTTTGCATCTCTGGTGGATAGGATTGAGAAAAAAATTCAAGGCTGGACCCCAAATAGAATATCCAAATTAGGCAAAGAAACCCTCATTAAAGTTGTCATCCAATCTATCCCCAGCTATTTTATGTCCCTGTTTAAGCTCCCGATGGCCATAATCAATCATATCCATGCAGGTTCTGCCAACTTCTGGTGGGGGAAAATGATGGAAGGAATAGACCCCACTGGATGGCCTGGGAGAAGCTCTGCAAACCCAAGTCAGAGGGAGGGATGGGATTCTGGAATCTTCTTCTCTTCAACGACGCACTTTTGGCCAAGCAAGGATGGCACCTTATTAACCGTCCATCATCTCTTTGTGCACAGGTTCTCCGAGCGAAGTACTTCCCCCACACGGAGTTCCATGTTTCCTCTCTTTTCCCCCATCCTAGATTCCTTTAGAGAAGCATTTAGGGGGCCCGAAAGCTCCTGGAAAAAGGTTTGGGCTGGAGGATTGGGAGTGTCTCATCCGTCAACATCTGGACTGATCCATGGCTGATCGATAAGGATGGTATGTGGGCTACATCCCCTTCCCAACTGGGTCTTGAAGACGCCACAGTCAGCTGCCTCCTTTCAGACTAGGGACCGGGGTTGTTTCTAGAGAAGATACATGAATGGTTTAATGAAAGAGACCAAAGAATTATCCTAATCATCCCCTGGATCCCAGATGCAGGCCCCGAACATCTTTTCTGGACCAACGACACTTTGGCCAACTACACGGTGAGATCCGGTTATAGACTTTCTCTTGGAAAACACTCTGGAGACCGGAAAGAGGGACCATGGAAATCGCTTTGGAAGCTCAATGTCCCCCCAAAAATACACCAATTTTGGTGGCAGGTGTGCACGGGCACCCTCCCTACCATGAGCCTGCTCGTTTACCGACATATGGCCAGTGCTAAGTTCTGCCCCTTCTACCCGAATATTCCAGAAACTCCTTTACACGCTATCATTCACTGCCCAAGAGCTAAGGACATTTAGAATAAATGGGGTCTGGCTTCAGATTATTCACTTGACATTGTCTCTAACCTACCCAATATTCTAATGCATTGGTTCTCCTCTCTCTCATCGAACAACATAGGCTCGCTCTACACCCTGGTATGGATCATTTGGGTCCGGCATAACGATGCTGTCTTTCACCACGTTCATAAACCTCTCAAATTCTGGATTGAACGTGCCAAGTCATGGATTGAGGGTTGGAAGGACCACAAAGAAAACTTTTCACTAGGTGCAACCCCCTCCTGTCCCCCTCATTAGAATCCCCCACTGGAAGGGATTCTTAAGCTCAACGTGGACGCATCTCTCCCCAAGGACGGGCTTGTTGCTCTCGGTCTCCTGGCCAGAAATTACCTGGGGAAAATCATTGCTGAAAAACATGAATCACACCATGCCTTCTAGGAACCCGCTGTTGCTGAGGCCTCTGTAATCCTAGAAGGTATGATTCTCTCTATGGAACATGGATGGGTTAATATCATAATAGAGTCCGAATGCCTCACCGTTATCAATGCTATTAACCACAACGACGGAGAACTCCAGCCATTTGGCTCTATCATCAGGAGAATTTGTGTGCTTTGCCAAGGCTTTTCTCGATGCTCATTCTCCTTTTCCAAAAGGGAAGGAAACAATGTGGCCCATCAGTTGACAGCCGCAGGCCCCTTCGATGTCAACCAGCTCTGGGTGGACAATTTCCCTTCATGGCTATGCATTTGTACGTCGGTTGAACTTCTTCATTAATGTTATTTGTCCTTCTTATAAAAAAATAAAAATAAAAAAATAAAGACTGGAATAAATGGAGAAACTTGTTTGAGAAAAGAAAATCAACCATGAAGCACATATTAATGATGAAGTTAAGAACCACCTTATTCCCTTAATCATTTGTCTGTTGTATTTGTGCTGATAATACAGGGAATTGAAGTTGAAGCATGCTCTCTGAGGGACAATCTGAGAAGTAGTGAATTTTTTCAACTCTTGATATCTATAATGAAGAAGTTTCCATCCCTAGATGATTCTTCAATTGAAATTCAACGATTAAAATGATGAAGGATCACCCATGATGAAGATAATGGGGATTTTATCCCTTTAGGGGGAGACAAATGTAGAAGCTTCCAAAATTATTATTTCAATTAGTATCAACATCATTTGGTATTAAATTCAATTACTCTATAAATTGCTTGATGAACGTGTCATTGGAAATGGTATGTCGTTTCTCAATCTCTCATCCTTGGTTACTCAGAATGAAAATTATTTCGCGAAGGAGAGTAACTGAATTAATCAGTAACATAAGAAAAATAGATGTTCCTCAAGGCCACCTATCATGCCAATTGAACTTGAATGTTTTTAATCTATTTTTTGAACTGAGTGCAGGAGTTTTAGGTTGATTATTCCCTATCACATTCATGTTCTTCATCCTATAATGTTATTGGAAAACCCTTAAAGACAAAGCACATTAGTACTCATATCATGTGGTATTATGATCAGAAAAGAATGGACAAATTTGTTGTCTAAATCAAATCCTCTTGTTCTATACACTGATAATTTCTCATGTATACTTAGAGTGAAATGATTAATGACACATTGCTTAAGAAAAAACTGATACCCTTTTCCCATGAACATTTTATATCTTGTCCATAAGGGGGAGAGAAGGTGAAATGAATCTTGGAAAAGTGAGAGATTAAGAAATAGAAAATAGGGAGAGATAGGATTATCATTTTAATATTGACACATTCATTTGAGGAGAACTTTAGAGTATTAAAAACAAAATACAAAGGGGGAGATTTTTATGAACACATTGTGAATAAGGTTGTATTTTTTGTCAACAGTTGTCAATGAAAATAAAAATGAAGAAGGAGATGGAGGGATTCATGTTTTAAAGTGATCATGCAACATATCACTGTTAAAAGAGACCATACAAGAGACTTCTTGAAGAGACATTCAGTATTGCAAGAGGGGTCATGTGGAGAATTGATGATTTAATAATGATCATACAAAGATGACAAGATGATACGATTCATATTCAGTGTAGCCTGGAAAGACCAATGATGCTAGAAGATAAATAAGTTTTTGTACATTCCCTAGATAATCAGACGATGAAAAAGGTGATCGATCAAAGTATATATATCATGATAGTTAAGGTTTGCGATTAAAGAGGATTATTGTTAAAGAATAATGATGACAGTGAATTATCATGGGGTTTCTTGCCGAAGAAGATATTTAAGGTGGTGCCATTTCCCAGTGTTTTCCAAATTGTTGGACCACAAAATCCAGATTTTGTTTTTGGAAATGGATGGATTTCTACATAGGAGTGAACGAGATGCAGAATGGAAAAGTAAATCAACAAAAGAAGTAAACCACATACATCAGAGCATAGACTGCATACCATGTTCTGGGAATGGTTTGCGGGAGTGTACCTAGTAGTAGAAATAGTATGTGGAGTGGTTCGTAGAACCGAAAACAGTTTTTAGTGATGGTACGTGGTAAAGGCATGTGGTAAGTGGGAATGGTATGCGGAACGATCCGCAGAATGGGTTACAGTACCGATAATGGTTTTTTGTGGAGGGAGTTGTGGTATGGGGAATGAATATTTGTTGGTGTAAGAGATATAGTATGCAGACCGGCAGATACATGGTACGCAGTGAAGGATCACAGTTCACCGGAGGGTTGAAGTACGTAGTGGAGGCTCGCTGTATGCAGATAGAGTTCAGTATGCGGTGAATTTTGTCCCACATTTAAAATTTGGGTAAAATGGATTAGAAAAAAAATTTGAGTTATTTTCCAATATAAGGAGTGTTAATTCAATCATTAAGGATAGGGAAAATTTGAAAAGAAAATATCATCGAAGTAAAAGAACTCGGCTAAGTCTGAAAGTGGTACACAAGAGAGATTTTCCGTAAGATGAAGTGGTATGCGAGAGACAAAATAGTTTGTGAAATTGGAAGGATTAGTCTGTGGATGAGATTTTACATAAGAAAAATTGGTATGAAGGAGATGAGATAATTCGATGAATTTGAAGAAGAAGTATGCAGAAGAATGAAATGGTACAGAGAGGTAGTATGCGAAGGTGTTACACGATGGTGGTACGCGATAGAGGTGCACAAAAAAGGTATGTAAAGGCAAAACACAATGTCGATACACCGAGGTGGTACGTAGAGGACATATGCAGAGGTGTGGTATGCAGAGTCCATATGCAGAGGTAGTACACAAAGGAATTGCATTGAGTAGGTGAGGTGAGCAGAGCAGGTGCAATGCACGGATCAGGCGCGGTGCACAGATCAGGTGTGGTTTGTGGAGTACATGTGGTGTGTGGAGTAGGCATGGTATGTGGAGTAATGGTGGTATGCAGATCAGACATGATATGCAGACCAGGTTTGGTACGCAAAGCAGGCATGATACGAAGATCAGAGACAGCCCTCAGAATCTAGTACTGTTCACGAAAATGAATACATCATAAAAGGGAGTTTATGATTCTAGTGAATAAAAAAGAAATAAGTTATATTTAATTCTATAGTTAAAATAAAGTAGAAAATTGAATATAAAAGAGCAACAATTCAAAACTTCAATGCATGCAGTGTCTCGTGATGAATAGTGAAACATGCTTTTCCTACCAATTTATTGAAGTGACCTTTATGTTGATAAATTGAGTGAGGCATCTCCCAAGGAATTGAGCCAGGGGGAGTCAACAAAAGTGATCTAAGGGATGTTGTGGGATATCCATGAACATTTGTAAAGGTAGTGTTTTTGGGACAGAGTGACTATGCCAGAACCTTTATAATTTATAGGTAGTAAAGATTAGTGGAATTTAGTATGACCGACAACCTATTGGTGTATACTCCTTAGACGTATCCCTTAATGGTAAACCAAGTAAAAAGTTTTATTTTTTTCTTTTTCATGTTTTAATTAATCCACATATCCATCATATAGGTTTAAAAAAAATTCTCCCAACGTGGTAACAAGATCCAGTAAAGAAGAAAAAAAGTTGACACCCTGATTCACCCCCCCCCCTCCTAGGGTGGTCTAGGGTTGTTCACATATTTTATGTACATATATATTTTATTATACCCAAAATATCCATCAATGAATAATAGTTATTGGTATTTATATATAACATCAATAAATAAATCAATGACCAGAGTAGAAAATTCAATCTTTTGAAAATAGCGATTATTTTCATTAAAGTCAATACAATCTCTAATTTTGTTCCCTTCTATTTCAAGACTACTAAAATTTGATAACTTGTTAGGAAATTGTAATACCAAAATAATGTCACATTGGATCATCATATCAAACTTATCTTCCACAATATTTCCAAAAATATGGTGTATCATTCTCATTATTTATTTGTAACAATATTTTTTGGCCGATAGTATTAGGAAATAATCAACTTTAGAAACCAATATTCAAATATTCAAATAGTTACATATAAAATAATTAAATTTCTTTTCAAGGAATGTAGTATATCACTCCTTATCATTTAGAGGAATTTTCACAGTGATTAGTGTTAGTAATGGATCATCATTAGTTCTAAATATCCTCTACAATAGGTCATCTATTATTCATGATACACCTTCGATGAAAGGAAGTGCATCACCAAGATCACCATTATAAACATTATGGATAGTAGAGGATTTATCTACATCCTCAACTAGATTTTGTTATTCTGTTACACTAACATATTTTCTTGAGAGGGTAATTTACATTTAGAGGAAGTATGTAGTGATTTTGTTCATCTTGGACTGTGTAGGTTGTTGAAAAATTCACTATGATATGAGACATATACTTATAAGGATTTATAACTGTGTTAAATTAACATGGATAGTAATTATTGGATCATCTGGGGGATTTATTTATTACATAGGTAGAATCAATTTGAATAACACATCGAGTATTACTTAAAAAATATGAAAGTGCTAAATGGGTCCTCTATAGTTTCATGTAGGATGAGGTACATTACCCTATCATGGTGAATTTCTTCAATAAAATGGATTAAAATAAGGAATTTATCTTTTATAGAATCCCAAGTATTGATTAGGATGGCTTCTATACTATTTAGGGTTGTTATCACTATAGTTCCCTCCCATTTTTATTATTTTCATTCTCTATTATAATACCAAACCATAATATAGTGAGTCTTGTATTAATTAAAAGGGGTGGTATCACAGTAGAATATACTTACTTTTCCACCAACAGGGAACATTAAAAACTAGTTATATGATAATGTGACGTACCCATGATTTTGGATCTCTGATTTTCCAATGATATAATCTAATGGAATATCCTATCTAAAAACCATGAATTTTGTGTAATATAAAAGATCCTTGAACTAGGGATTCAATCAAATCCTTCAAGGTTTTTTTCTCACATTAATTATAACCCAAAATTATAATATTACATGGGAAAATTTATTATTTTTTATATTTACTGGTATAGTGGTTAAAATATGACATGATTGATCATGTAAATTTTATCTTCTGCGTCCTAATGGATCTTCACATCATTGACAATCCAAAAATCATAAACAGGAATAACATAGCCTTTTAAAATCACTCATTCATCATTTTAACACCCATAGTATCACTATATAGTTTATTTTATTTTATTTTTACTTTTTGTGAGAATCCTGGAGTTTTCATATAGATTTTTTAAATTTCAAGAAACTTTTGGTTGTCGCATAGGTTGTACATAATTTGGTAAACCATGCCACAAACATATATTGAAATCTAAATTTGGATACTATTTTTTGTAATAGTTAACACATAGTTTTTTAAACCATTTGAGGTCCTAGATAAAACTATGTGTTGTGTGTTTTATTTCCTACGATGTTTCACACATTTACCACATGGTAGTGTGGGTTAACCACATGAGTTTCCCTATAATTTATACTTGAAATTTAATGTTTTTCAATTCTAAATTTTATATGCCCTATTCTGTTACTCTTATCCACCACAATTTAGATCCTTATTGAGGATTACACCTTGAGAGGGGGTTAATCAGTGTATATAAGTTAAAATAAATCTTTATTTTATGAGTAACAAGTTCTCTCACTATAAGAAATATTTCAATTCCTCTCCAAAATTCATATCAATGAGTGGTGAAATAAGTAAATAAACTAAGGTATTTATCGTGGTTCACCGAAAATCGTCTAGTGTAGAGAGAATACATGAAAATTGAATAATTAAATAGTTTCATTAATGCTCGCTAATTTATCTGTATAATTTTGTAAGGTTCTCATTGTCCCCCATAGTTCACTACCATGAAAAATTAGAGAAATCACATCTATCCATAATCAAGGAACTCACTAATCTAATTGTTAAATCCTTCAATCTTCATATGAGGATGATTCAACATATACCAATGATGGAATTTTTATTTATCAAATATAATGCCAAATTATTTTGAGAATTGAACTCCTAGAATAGTACCTTATTCAACCTTTAACCTTCAAAATGAGTTATAGAAAAATCCTCTTATAATGTTCCCTATGAATTTATATATTTATTTCTATATCTTATGAATCTATCATTTGATGTGGATATTTAGATACTATACCATAATTTTGAAATGTGATGTAACGTCTATTTTAAGTGATGTAAACGACTCTTAAAACCTCTATGTGTATTGAGATACAACTGTATCAAAATTTAAAAAAGTAATAGATCCCTGATAAAATCACCTTATTAAAATATAAACATCCATAAAATATGGAAAAAAACTCTCTCTATGTCCCCATGAAAATGAACTTAAAAATTTTAACTTTTTATGGCCCATGATCATAAAACACATTTTCGAATTTGGATGACCCTCAATTCATGGATAACTGATAATGTTATTGAATCAATTGGTAGTTAGGTATTTCACAATTTCCTCTGAATTAACTTACACATCTCAATATATTACCTATGTAAGATAAATCACTATACTAAAACAAATGAAATGACAATTATTCTTGGGTAGTAATATTATCTTATGAATCTCCTCATAAGATATTTTCTTTCATGTTTCATCCAAATAGATGGAATTATCCTACTAGAACTCAAAATATATTACACAGTACAAAATACCATACATGTGTAAGATAAATTCATTTTCTGATTTTTAACTCCCACAATGGGTATGATTAAAATAATTATATTATTTTGTACATGAAAATATATACGTGTGTGTGTGTGTCTTGTATAATATAAATTAAATTTACAATTTTAAACTCTAATACACATAAAATAATTATATTATGGTGTAAAATAATTTACTATTGTGGATCTCTATATGATTGAGTACTTTTTCTATTTTTCAACCACTAGAAAATGATATACCTTATTAAACATTCACAATATCCTACCATGCATCTGGAAAACACCACCTGGCTCTCTACATGTCCAACCATCACTGTGGCCTTCTTTAACAATCCTTATAGAGTTAATGAGTCCATTAAAATTCTCTGAGAATATTTAAGTACAATCTTTATCAAAACACATCAACACTTTTTTCATCTTCAACATGTGTTAGAACTATTCTGTTTACAAAAAGTACAGCTTCTTTATTGAGATTCAAAAAATCTCACTATTTGATATTGTGTAAAATTATTTAAATTCTATAAGATTTTATGCATTCATATTTGAAAAAAAAATATTTCAAGAGTAAATCCTAGAGAAACTAATCAAAAATTCTAGGACCACATGATCAATTCTTTGTGTGAGAAAAAAATATAGAGTTAAAATTATTTCACAACCACCATTGAATCTATTCAATTTACATATACCATATCTCTCCCTCATTTTCCATTGAAAAAATATCCCCGTTAAAAACACATATAGGCTTTTGTCCCCCATTGGAATTGATCTAAAGATAATCCTTTATTGAAATATTCAGAAGAGAGTGTTTGATAATAAAAAAATAAGTTAAAAAAACTATCTTTCTCATAAAATAAATAATGGGGATTGGGGGTGACTACTAGAAATTATTAGGTGGGTAGAGACATTTGGACTATTTGATCTAGAAAATTATTATCAAACTCCATATTAGGTAGTTTCATTTTTATGCTATCGAAAACATGATATTGAGTTAACACATACTCTAAGAACACAATTCCTTGGTCCACCTTCTCCTTTATGTGTTGATATTTAATCTTAATGTTCTAGGTCCATAAGTTTTGGAGATGATTTGTTTCTAATATCAATTTCATTTGGGTTATAAAATAAATTAGAAAATAAAAAACCACATCGACACTCAAATCATGAAGATGTTGTTTCATCCATAGTAAATGGGTGCATGGTTGAGTCAATGAAATGTACTGGGTCTCTATAGTCCTCCAAGATATACAATCCTACTTTTTTCTTTTCTAAGAGATACATTATATCACAAAAATAAAAATAACTACTGGAATATTATTTTTAGTCCTCTACCAAAACCATCCAAATAAACATCTATAAATTCAACAAAATTATTCTATGAATCATTGTGATATAGATATCTATATCTAATAATGTGATAGATATATAGATGTGTCTTTTTATAGGATTTTATATTGATTTATTTAATATAAAAATGAAAATAGGAGTCTTGATAAGTTGAAAATTGAATATCAAGTTGTGTGGTAGTTAGATTGAATAAAACGACATTGATTTTCTAATATGTGATCACATTTACCTTGTAACCTACTCATATTTGGGTAATTTTGGTCTAAACTCTATAGTAATTTTCATGGGACTTGAATCCTTTATATTAAATCTTCTTAAACATATGTGGAATATTTATTTTCGAAGATAAATATTCCATCCCCTCTTTGAATATACTAAAAGCTAATGAAAATTTATATTTAAAAAGTTAAATACATCCCAAATTCATACCTCAATTGTGATGAAAACTTCTTGAAATATATTTCATCTATGCATATAAAAATTATGATGTTAATATATATAAGAACTTTAATTTGTTTCTCATTTTTCTTACTTATGCATAGGTTATGATCAAATAATCCTCAATAGAGATGAAAATTATTTAAAAAGTATTCTTACCTAGAATACCATGCTCTCTATTCTTATTTTAGGCCATAAAATCATTTTTCATTTGAAATACTTTTTCTTTCATCTTCATAAATGTGAAACCCAATTGGTTTCTCAATTTATACTTTCACTTCAAGGAAATCATTCTATAAGGAAGACTTTATATCTATTTTATATGCTATATAACTCTATTGATTCCCCATGGGTAAGAATAATCAGATAGTTTCATGTTGTGCAATAGGATCATACTTCTTCTCGATTTTTGTTACTTAAATTTTAGAATACCCCTTGCACACAAACCATTATTTTTTTTGAATTAACCTACCTTATTTATTAGGTATATTTCATTACACCCACTTTGTTACAATGAAATTCATATCTCTCAACATCCCTTGTTTTATTTATTTTTCTATTTGATCAAGCTCTTCATCTATAACTTCATGCCATCTCTCATCATTTACTACCTTAAAAGATTTTGGATCCACTTAAGATAATAAAGATACCTGAGGCTAATCCATCATTATTTTTGTATGGACTAGTCCTCTCTAGTCCCTAATATTGATTCATTCAATTATTTCATCCCATACCATTTTTCTTCTTGACCCTTTGGAAATTTATACACATTCTTCGTATTCTAAGTCTTTATTAGAATTTTATTCAATCATTATAGATCACTATAAATGTGGTTATTCTTCATCATATTCAAATTAAAAAATTGGTTTGTGTTTAGGTGAATCTTTTTCTTGTGTTTTTGTTACATTTTCACTTTCAACCACCACAAAATCATTTCTATAAATCATATTTCCATGTATCTTATTGAAACACCTATAAGCATTAATATTTTATGAATACCACTGAAATATGCCTTAATATACCTAATCATAAAATTTTCTCTACTCTTCTTATTTGGGGAAAAATATTTACTTCCAAATTTCCAAAAGTACGTTAGTATAGGTCTCATTCTATAAGAAAAATTCTTATTGATTTATCCACTACTTTGAATATATAAATTATCTATTTTTCATCTATAATGTTGAATGAATTTATTATTTTTGGAATCTTTCTTGAATAGACTTCTTAATAGATACTGTTTAGGAAATGTTATCTATTATCTAATTTATTCTTTCCCCTATACCATTTGGATGTGGATTCAAACAATAGAAACTAGATGTTAATTTCCATTATTCTACCAATATTATTCAACTTGATTATTTTTAAACTATATCTCGTTGTCAATTAAAAATTTTTGAATCTTCATACCAGGAATCTTTTCAAATCTACAAAAATAAAGAGAGGTACCTCTTCACACTATTGTCTTGTTTATGATTTCCATAATCCATTACATCTTGAAGAAATCGTCAATATATAACACATTCTAATATATTCCATCTATCTTTATAAGTGTGATCAACCCACAAACATCTACGTGAAAAATATCATACAACCAAGATTCCTTCACTCATTATCTTGTAATCCTTCAAGATAATCATTCCCATTTGACAAGTTTTTGATATGTTCATGTCATCATAAGGTTTATGGGGAATATCACATGCTCTATTTCTCTTTACTATCCTCTCTAAAGATTGTTGGATCAAATGGCTAAGCTATCTATTCCATAGTAGTCTTTTCTCATATTTGGATAGTATATATAATTTTTCTACAACAAGGTATTGATTTATCATGGTTCTTTATCCCAATAAAATAAGTGAACAATATTTATATTGGAAAATACAATCCTTTTCATTGAACTACATTGTATGTGTGTGGTCACACAATTAGCTAGAATATAGATTATTTTGACTTATCCCATCAAAAAAAAGAATGGCAGTGCACCTGATATATTTTCCTCAAATATTAGATTTTACAGACCAAACAAGAATAAATACCTCCTAATTCACAAAATGAATAATTGCTTATATATTTTTCTTGAAATTCATAATGAGTTCTCTATTTCTATAATATGTGGCATGAATATTCTATACAATACACATGAGATTAAATTTATTGTTTTCCATAACGAAATATCAAAAAAATTAGAATTATCAAAAATTAATTTAATTAACCATGTTGGTGATGAATATTCCTCCACAATAGTTGGCTTCATGAACACTTCTTCTCCCATTAAAACAAAAACCACTTTTGTTTTAGTATGATCTTATATGAAGGTTCCATCATTTTCTTTATTCCAATTTTTGGAATTCTTGATGATTTTTATTCATTATTAATTCACATTGAATTCTTGATGATTTTTTTATTATTAATTCACATGGTTAATTTATTTCCCATTGTTTTAAATATATACCTTCTTCTTGGGAGTCAGGGCTTGTTTTCTTGAGACAAACCCAGATATCTTCCTTTCTTAAAAATTCTACACCAATGATTTTTCATTATAAATAAACCATTAAAATGGGGAATAGATAAATTTTCTTTCATAGAAACTCTGTTGGATTTAATTGAATATTTTTCCATTATATTTTCTATTATCATTATTAGTGAAAATAATCATTCTTGATATCCACACTTGTCACACTAGTTCATATCTTCTTATTATTACTAATTAATTCTATTTTCTTTATCATTTATATTTTATTCCAAACCATCAATGATTCAAGTTTTTTATTCATTTTTGAGTTTCTGTTCTAATTAAATACCCTAGTTCTTGCATTTCTATATTTTAGTATTTATCCATAGATGTTATCAAAAACCATTAAACATTTTATTAGTGAATATAAAACATAGAATCAAGCACCATTTTATTAGTCTTTATATTATTTTCCCCTGTAAACATCATGTTCTTCAAGGGAAGCCTCATGTTATTCGTACACATCGAACCATCCAACACTAACATCATTCTCTTCATCACTATCATTATTTCATAGAGTATTTGCAATAACCATCAACACACAGTCATCATTGAAGTTTTAAAATTAGTAAAATTAACTTTATCTATATCTATCTTTATCTTTAGGAAGAAAATTTTTCGTTTTTAAAGTTTTATACTGAGAATTTTATTCTCCCCTTGTTCTCATATTCTTGGGACATGATTAGTCATAATCATTTTCCTAAAATAATTTTTGAAATTTTGTTTTAAATTTTCAATCCTTTACACATTTGAAGTAAGAAACAAGAATCTTACACATAAATATTCATCTTCCACACTTAAGATTAGAGGATAGAAACGGGATAGGCTATTCAACTTCATAATCATCTAGATTTTACATGATTTACACCTTCTTTAAGGAATTGAAGGCTTCTACAAGAGTTTATTCCTTCATTATTGAATCATTATCATTTTTTATCATATCATAAGACACATGAGTATAATAAAAACAATCAATAGAAATCCATTTAAGATCATTTTCTTCTAGAACAAACACTTCTTCATTAAAATGAGGAGGGAGTCTTCTCATGATCTTGTCATATTTAAGATCTTAACTATGGCCACACATATCATGAAAAATAAAATTCAGATGTTCAAAAATGATATCAACCAGGTTATTTTACTTCATTATCCAATTTTTTTTATTTATTTTAATAAACCTGTAGCTTTTACCCCTAAACAATTTAATTTCAATCAAAAATATTTATAATCTTTCCCAAAATAATATGAGAGGTTATATATGAAATTACCTTTTTAAAAACTGAATTTATAAGATAACATTCCAAATAATTTATATATTTTATATTTTTATCCAATTCTAAATCATCTCCCTCTAACAAGGATTCACATTCAATATTAGTTGTGATTCCATATATGGATTCTATATAAACATCCATGCCCCTGTATATAAAATAATATTTCATTCTAATTTTAAACAAATAGAAATTAATTAATTTAATGATGTTGATACCTTTATGGTTGATAACTTTTTCCAGGATTCCAAGAGAGAAATATAATAAACACCCCTTTGATACAACTTTTTATATACTTATAAAATATTATACCTTAATAGGCGGTGACTAAATGTTTAGAAGTTAAATAAATCCTTACTTTCATAAGGACATTATTATATTTTTTTGAGGAATGCTTAAATTCTTCTCTATAATTTCTATCAATGAGAGATTGATTTGTTATATAACATCCTGAATATTACATGGTGCAACCATGATGTGATTTTCCGAGGATCATGCATTAAAATACACCTATAAATAAAATTATATACATTTCACTAATTAATAAGTACAATTTCAGAGTGGTCTCACTAAAACTCATGGTTTACTACCGAAAACAATTGGAGAACTCACTACTCTCCATAAACAAATTACTCATTACTCTTAGTGATGAATATTCTATTTGTATCATGAAGATGATACAAAATACACTCTTTATCATTAATAATTCCAACTTCTAGTGAGAATTTAACTCTTATAATGGAATCTTTTTAACCTTCAACCATCCAGATGAGATCTAGAAAAATCCTCATAAGACACTCCCTATATTCTTATCTCTTTATTTCCTATTCCTAAGGTTCTCTCATGTGACACATATCTTCAGATCTTATAATTTTATTATCACATTTTTTTAACTTCCATTTTAAGAGATATATATAACTATTAAACACAAAATTACTCTCATGTTATAACTACATGGACATCTATAAAAGGAATAACTCCATTTAAAAATAACCGTATTATAGTACAAAATAATATAAAATATGGAAACCCATATCTTCAATACATCATGATCATGATATTCCACTTTTAAATAAATTGTTTCCCACGATCATAAAACCCATCATCAAATGTGGTTTACCTCCATTTATGGATAACTTCTCATATTTTATAATATTCTAGAAGTTAAGGATTGTTCAATTTCATAATGTTTATCTTAAGTATCTCAATTTATTATGTTCATAAGATAATTACCTTTACTAAAATAGGTTAAAACACAATTCATCTTTTATATAAATATTATCTTATGTTCCTACTCATAAAATATTTTCATTCAATCTTTATCCCCATAGATGAAATTATCCTAATTGCATTCAAAATATCATACGTGGTCAAAAATATCTTATGTGTGTAAGATAAATGTCTTTTCAAAATTTTGAACTCCTACTCTTAGTATGTGTTAATGAATTTTCATATAATTTAAATGATTTTATCCATGTGTAATGAATAAGATAAATTCCTTTTTAATTTTAAAACTCTTATACATAAAAAGTTTTATTAAACAACACAAATGAATTTAGATATAAGGGTTTTAATAAGATAATAGACTTTTCCATTTCTTTTTAATTGGGAATAAATATACCATTAAAATATTTAAAATATCTTGACATGTCTCTAGACACTTCTGCATGGTTCTAATGTTTTCCAGCATTCATGATGGCCTTATTAAACTATCCTTATGGACTTATTATGCCTGTAAAAATAATCTAATCATTTTTAAAATCTAATATCCTAAGAAACATCTCTATAGTTTGGTTATATTTGACAAGTGATTTCAACAATGATATTTTCAACAAATAAAACATTCCTCTATGAGAGGAAAACACCCCAATTCTCACATGACACCCCCAAGATACCCCCTAATAACATGTGGCCTCCCATCCTTTTGCATCATTTTACATGCTGATTGATCATAAATTCTCCATTAATTAGGGATAGATCTTTGATAAAGAGTCACCAATTTCTTTTTTCTTCCTTTTACTTTTCCCCCTTTTTTGTGATTACTTTATGAAAAATACTATAGTGTATCATTGGTATTTTTTTCCTTCCACCTAGTGTGTGTGATCTCTATTTATGTGCCCCATTAACCCAGATTCATAGACTTGAGCCATTCACTTTCAATCTGAGGTAGGTTATTCCATTACCTAAATTTAAATTTTAGAACCATTGATTTCTCGAGTATCAATTTCATGTTTTAATTTTTTAATTGTAGTATTAATGGTTTTTATTTGATTTATATTAATGATATTGTATATAAAAATGGATATTGTAGAAATCGAATGGTTTTTCTATTTTAAATTCTTGTTAAACCACGATTTTATGTTACTGAACAAACCATTTGATTGAGGAAGTTCAAAAATGATATCCAAAATAGTGTTTTTATTTTATATTAATTTTTTAGGCTATGAATGTGAATTCTCAATGGTTTTACTTTAACTTAATTTGATACATGAAATACTAACTATTATTAAAAATTAATCAATAATATCTTCAAATTAAATATAAGGATTACAAATGTTTTGAGGTAAATGGTTTTTTATATAAAATGAATCATCATTTTTTGGAAACTTAGTAGTTTTTATTAAACTTTGGTTGATTCATTAAATTAATATCAAGAAAAATTTTGATTTAAAATATTGTGTGTTAAATTCCTTTTCAATTTCATTTTAAAATTTTTTTTTTATGTTTAAATTGAGATTTTATATGGGTTATAAACTTGGTTAAAAGGCTCATCATAAAAAGAATTGTGTTTTAAGGTCTTATTGGGAACATTAATTATTTTTCCAACGTTTTTGAACATCTAAATTGAGAACAGGTAATTATTGTATCCATTATGTCTTCTAACCCATTTTGTGATTTTTGGAAATTTTTGTGGATTGCATGATTCTTAAACCTTAATGTAAATATGACTATTTATTCTGAGGGTTTTGGAGAATTAATGCGAGTTTTTTCTCAAATGATTAATACATGTAGTATATGATCGATGATTGTTCACCACTATTTTTTTCTATCATGGGAATCCCTTGATGACTATGTAAAGGTATTGATAAGTTATTGTTCTAATTTAGATGTGTGATGACTAGGTAATTTTTCATGGATACACATTATTAGTTTGATTAATTGGTGTATTTAGTTTTGTGAGATTTCAAACATGTTAGTTGTACTTGGTAGGATAATTTTCCCAAGAGGTTAATTTGCATATAGTCTATTTGGGATACTAGGGTTGTGAAAAGGATTAGTTGTTCTGTCCTAGGGACCGAGTCTCCAGTATGGTCTGAGTTACTTGAGTCTTAGAATGATTCCTATGATGCCTAGATCCTTGTTATGATGACTTGGGGGATTATTTTTATTAATGAAATATATCCCCTTCCTAGTAATAGTTTATTGGAAGCATTTAATTTTATAAATTTTGAAATTTTTATAATGTGTGGGTGCTTATTAGGTATTTTTCTAATTGTATGGATTCAAATTACTTTAAAATTTTATTTTTTAAAGGATTTTAAATTAATGGTTTATTAAAAATGGAATATTGGTGTTCCATTAAAAAAAATATTTTATTAAAGTTGGATAAATCTTATGTTTTTGTAATGAATTTAAAATGTCTTATTTTCTTACGTAGAAATTAGTTTTACAGATAACCCTTGAATTATGAGATGTATTGAAACCTATGGGTATATCACCTGATATTTTTTATTTTCTATAATGGTTTATAACCTAGTTTAGAAAAAAAATAGTTCTTCCCTTAATTTATCAATTTAAAGTAGGGGAATATTTTTTTAAATGTTTATTTCCTGATGTTTACTATCATCCAATGTGTATATGAAAACCCTATTATCTATATGTATTCCAAATTTCATGATATTTTTATATAATTAATGGTTAGCATGTTGTAAAAAGGGTGGTTCCCTAATAATATTGTTTATGATCCCACCTATATTACAACATATATGTATTCTCTCATTTATAATAAGGATCCTCTGGGAGTGAGGATTGTGTTGGAGTTAGAAAGTGACATATGGTCTCAATGTGGTTAGTATTTTATTTTTTAATCGAGTTTCCATGTTTCACCAGACAAGTAGGAAATTACTACATCCAGTTATAGTTATTAGTATATGTACAATATCATCAGAGGTGGTATAGGAAAAAGGGGGTTTTGATGGTGGTTGGTTGAGTGTGAGATGAGGGTTGGTTTTTAATTTAAATTAAATTATTAAAATTATATTTTTTCTTTATTTTATTTTTCTAATTTGATTAAATATCGAAATCTATATTTTAGCTGGGTCATGTGGGGTTCTGAGAGAAAATATATTGGGTTTTGACTCTTATTTAAGTTTAAAAAACCCATAATGATTTTTTTACTTATGAAAGTTTTTTTCAACCAAGGGAAATTAGGGATGCCCCTCAAGTTAGCGGAAATCTAGTTCAAGGGGAAGATCAGTCTGGTTCATTAAAAATTATTCCACTACATAGTTTCTTTGGTGGAATTCGAGTTTTATTAACCGAGATTATATTTTTTAGGGTTTCCATGGTAGAATAAATTTATAATTTATCATTGGAAATCAATAGGGTAGTAAAAGGATAGATAATTAGTCCTTTCATTACCCAAGCATTATGTTTCTGTTAGAATTTAGACATGAATTTTCAATTTGGGATCTCATTTTTATTATTGATGTTGGTGGTGTTGATACTCATTTTCATGGTTTAGTTTTCTTGGGATTTTTATTGTATTTTGGGATGGAAATAGAATATGGTTCTATTGTGTGAGGATGGTTTATAGAGCCTAATGAAACATGAATTGACCAAACACTCAATCAGGAAACCTCATAGAAATTATTATGTGTTCTTCTTGAGTTACATCAAACCATGTGGTTGAGTCAATCTAGGTTCATCATCCTATTTGGTTTTATATTTAATTAGTCCCTTAGTGACACAACATGATGGGGTTGAATTCATAGGGCATTTAAATATTTTGACATGTGTTTTGGAATTTTGGTGTGCCTCCTTTTGTATGGTTATTGTGAAAAGATTTGTTTTTATAAAACGATCCACTCTTCATTCATAACAACAAAATTTGATTTCTAGAAAATTTTTGGGGAATTTTTTTTTAATCAGGTAATTTTTTATGAAATTAGGAAAATAAATTTGGTTTAAAATTTTATAAATATTAATTTCAATCTATTTTGATCATATTAGGGTGTGTTTTAAAATGTGATTTTTTTTATTTAATGAAACTGAAGTGGTAACTAATTTTGAAACATTTTAAAGAGTTGTAGAGTACTTTGAAATCTAGTTGGATTTATTATGAATGATTTGAATTTTGTATATTGTGATATTGACTCATTTTAATATATGATTTAATTTTGAAATGAGATTTGGGTTATTTAAAATTTTAAATATTTTTCAATGATATTTTTCCTATGAAATGTGTTTTGGGACCCCTCATTAAGAGATATTTCTTTTAGAAAGATAATATTAAGGAAAAAAATTCTTGTTTATGATGAATTGGGTATTGTATTTTTTCCATTTATTAACATTAGGGTCATATTAAATATTTTAGGCAACATTATCATGTTTGGGGGTATGTTTCATTTTATATAAGGCAATACTCCTTGAATTTTCCCATGTAAACATAGGGTGTTCATCAATAGGGGTGGTTAAATGTTTTTTAATGGTTCATAGAGACACTCTATATAGATTTAAAATTATTTTTTCATAATGTTGTGTGGTATAATTTTAGTTGTTAGTTTTTTTAGAGGACTAGGATATCTAATTCTTTCCTAGATGGTTGGTTAAATTGAATAAGGATAAATATATTTAGGATTTAAGTTGTATGTTTCATCATGGGATTATGGTTTTTCGTAGAATTTATTCTCAATGTTATTAAATCTTTGTATCATTGAGTTAGCAATTTTTTGGTTAGTTCTTTGGGTTTTTGTTCAAATTTCATTATTTCAGTGGTTATAGTTTTAATTTGATCATACCTCTAATTCTATGTGCCTCTTGTGGTGTTTTTTTTTTGTAATTTTGACCTTATTTTGAGGTCCTTTAATGACATTCAGTTTCTTTTTAGGATATTGGTTATCATTGGGTAGGTTATTCAATCAACTATGAAAGTTATGGTGTTGGATGAGATTACCCACTGACTATTATCAGTTGAAATCGGGTCAGGATCACGATGATAGGGTATTCTGGGTTAGTTTCCCTAGTTACCCCTATTTTATTTCAATTTAAGATCCAATGTTCAATTCCATGTAATTTATTTGAAAGGGAAATTTTTTAATCATTATATACATTGTTTGTTTTGAGAAGTGATAGATCAATTGTCCTGATCTCATGATCATAGGATATTTATTTCATGGTTCTTCCTTCACATAGTTGATTTGGGTTTATGGATTATTATGATTTGTAGAATCTGAATGTTTTCATTGTGTATTTTTGGAATCATATATTTCATGGTGGTTCTCTAAAAAATGGATTATTAATGTCGTGTTTCATCCATTTAGAAAAAAAATTAATGGTGGGGAGACCCATTTTCAGTCTCCCTACATTTTGAGTTTCTTATCAAAATTGAGTGGGTGGTTATAACATGAGGATGTTGTGATTGATTATGATATAGAAAGAAATTTGGATGATAGAAATATGTAAGGTATCATATTTCATGGAGTCCTACCAAATTTTATTTTCCTATTTGTTACCTTTTCCTAAAAATAAGACTTCATATGGGAAGAAAGTGGCATACTAGGGATAATTTTAACACCTATCATTTCACTGTGAAGTTTATTTTATATTGACTAATATTATTTTCAGTCATTGAGGGCCTTTGGGTGTTTGATGATTGAATTTTGAAATTATGAATTTTTTTATTGGGCATGTCTGTTTGGTTTTATAATTGGATAGTTGTATTTGTAATGATTGGATAAACCATGTGGGGTTATAAGGGTGTACCACCCCCAAGATTCCACGGCATGCTTGTCTTTGAATAATACAATAGCGTGTGTTGTACGCAACTTCGAGTTCTAACACACCACAACCAGTCAAACTAGCCGTTATGAATAGTAGTACCCAATTTTTGAAATTTTATAAATTTTACCTTTCAAAATGGACTTCATTTCTGGCTTCAGAGTATCGAAATTAGCTTAGGGTGAATTTTTGGTTTTTTTTTTGAAAACTTTCAATTTTTGATGAATAGTTAAAAACAATGAGTTATAGTTTAAAATAGAATTTTTATTTAAATAATTATTTATATTATTTAAATTATTTTTAGGTCAAAATAGGTAAATAATACCTATATAAGTTCAATGTAATTCATTAGAGTCAGTTTATAATAATTTTAGATATATATAAATTTTATTGAACTTTTTACCGTCTTTTACCCACCTCCTAACAACATTTACAAATTTACATAAAACATAATCTTACCGCTTCTATGAGTTGAATTTAAAAAATCCGAGAGACATGGCTGATATCAGTAAGTAAAATCTAGTTCAATAAGATTAAAATAATTTTTGGTAAATAGTAACTTTTTACTTTTATTTACCACGGTTAAAAGTAAATAGGGTAATTAAGGGTAAAAATGATATTATTATTACCCTAACACATGTCCTATTTCTATTGGATAAATGTAATTCGACCAAAAACAACCATATGAATAAAATATGATCCTTTAGAACTACTTGGATTAGATTAGAATATTTATTATTATTTAATTCAAAGAAGAGTAAAAACTGTTAAATTCAAAGTTAAATAACTAAACCATTTTAATATATGGTTACAGATAATATAAATTCAACTATAAATATTCATTAAAAATATAAAAATATTTAAAACATAATGGTATTTTATCTATATTTTTTAGACCTTAAATAATTAAATTTAGTTATGACACAATGATGTAGCAGTAATTACTGTATAAAAGAAAGATTAGAATAATTGATATTATAAATATCCAAATAAATGTAATTTGAGACTTTTTATGAATTCTACTAATTTTATAGGTTGATATGACATATTAGGGTTGTTTAGATGAATTTTTTCTATGTAATAATATTTTTATGAATTTATCAAAAAAATTACCAAATAGTGTCAAAATTGACATAAAAGATTTTTAAAAACAAATATTATAATATTAATTGATATTTTATTCCTAAAAATCTCAGGTTCGGCCAAAAGACTTATATAATTATTGTTGTATAATTAATGAACCACTTGGGGTTCTCTTGTAAGTATATAGTGTAACACCCTGACCCCTCTAGGCTGGAGCCAGTGCATTACTTGTGATATTGGCATGGTTAGAAGGAATGAAAATCCCGAAGGAACGATCATTTTAGTAGTCTTAAAGAAACTAGATACATAGATGTAACTCAAATTACATTGGAAAATGATTACTAAATACAATACATGGAAAAAACTAAAATATGCATCCACGGGAACTCAAAAGAAGACATTCTCTTCATCACCTGTCGAAGGTAGACAACGAAAAGGGGTGAGCTCAAATGCTCTGTAAGGGTTAAAAATAGCGGAAGCATGATTATAATAATAAGTTATTCACAAACAATCTGACATAATTAATATGGCATAGTGAATAAATGAATAACAAATGCAATTAATAAACTCAAAATGAAGTTGCATCCATAGATTTTGACATAGTGAAAATCTTGTGGATAATAATAATAACTGATAATGAATAACTATAATTCTTATTAATTGGACGTCATGTATCTGTCACATGAAACCATAATACCATAAAAATGGTTTAGTTCTATGGGTAGAAACCCGTATGATTTTTGGAAACAAACTCGAAGTGTCTGTCACCAGACTATTTTGTCTCATGAGACCTACTGATGCATCGAGGGGCTATAGAGGGCCCCACCCTCCACTGCATGTCCAAAGAATTATTTATACATTGATTCTATACAATAGAAATATGCCTTATCAATATCCTTATAGAGTAGAGTATACGGATTTATCAATAATTCTATAATTAAAATAACTATCCAAATAAACACCGTATTTAAAATGGTATACTGTTTAGACAACAAACAAATCCATGATATGAGATTATGGATATTTAATATAAACATAATTTCAAATGGAAGGTGATATCAAATGGTCAGTAGGTACACCACTTAAGGATTATTATGTGCACAACATAGGGGATATTCTTGAACAAAAGTGAGAGAGAGGATCCCTTACAACAATGTTATCAGTCGAATCATATGACCAGAACTTAATAAATATCAAGAGAATCATTTAATAACATGAATATAAAGATAATCATGTTATTATATATCAAATTTAAGTACACATATACCACATAAAAAAATAAGTGGCGAACAATGAAAATCTCACAGAAATGAAAGTGAGATGAGAAACCCCTTAGCTTATGCTCGAGTGTGTTCTTTGTTTGTTTTAATGACCTGAATAATAAAATTTAGCTTCATTAAATAATATTTCCAGAACCTCTTATACATTTAATTGATTTAGTAAAACCTTATTAGGTTCATTCATTTCCCTTTCTATGTGTTCAATTGGTTCAATTTTCATGTTTTGGAAGCATTTGCTTCCTTGGTTTTCATGGTTCGTTTACTTGTTTCCATGAATGGAAGTTCATTTAAAACATGGTTAAATATCCAGAATTGGTAATAAATATTATTAATGAAATTATGGAGATATAAATGATCTTATAATGTTTTTGGTTTATATACCAAGATGATGATTCATTAGTTAAAACATTAATGATGTTTGTTTAAATCGTTTTAATGGTTCTTTGATAATAACAACATCATTTTTTCTTATAAATTAGAACCATGAGTACAAAATAATTCTACAACCATGGGTGGTTAATAAGATATATATTATAACCTGGTTCAACCATATAAATGGTTTCATGACCAGACTTGAAAGAATTAATGGAAATTGAGATTACATCATCTACGATGTCGGTAATACGATACATCACGGACAATGATTTTAATTCCTTGAACGTGTGGGGGAAAAGAAGAAGATTGATGATGAATTTCCCATGAATATGAGAAAATCTAGAATATAAAATATTCTGGAGATTTCATTCCTCTCGAGTAAGAAGAGATGAAGAAATAATAAATAAAGAACTCATGATAAAAGAATAATTTTGAAAATGCTTACAAAAATTCAGTAGCCTAACGGCTACGCAACATGGTTTTAGAAAATATTAAAAAGAGAGGGGAAAAGGTTCACCTATCCAAAAATTAATAATAATATAGAGTAGATCATGAATAAGAAGAAAAATAAGAACATGGTATGAAAACTTGAAAGATATACCACATAAAAGAGAACTTGAAAGAAAAAAAGAAAGAAATTGATAATTTTCTTACCATGTAGAATAACCCTTAGAAATTGACGTTTGGGACCTTGGGAACTTGAGGAAACCTTGGGAGGACTAATATGGAGGTAAGTAGGCCAGAACTTAGTTGAGAGAGAATTGGGAATGAATTCAATGAAGGGAAGAGTTTGTATTTAGAGGAAAAGTGAGGAATTATTTTAATAATTTTTAAGGGACACCTCATGAGTGGTTTTTGAAAAACCATGGGCTTTCCCATCGTATTTTCCCATGGTATAAGCCACTTGATATACCTCACATCTTATTTAACTATACACAAGTCTACCAGATTTATGAAATCATTATTATATCATTAATGGTGTCATTAACACATCGAAACTAAAAACTGTATTTTTTACTATTCACTGAAAAATCAACTGTTTCAGAAAAATTCCCAAAATTCACCCTAAACATTTATCGACGTGTAGATTTCAAAAGTGAAATCCATTTTTCAAAAATAATTTTCTAAATATTATTAATTTAATTTTTAAATAAGGTCATAGTTAATTTGAAAAATAACAATCTTAAAGTGCAACTAGTTTTATTTCTCATTGAAAAACTAATTAAGATCTCATTATCTTATTGCCTTAAGAAAATAAAATATTATTATTATTTACTATTCTTAAAGGAATGTTACTATTCATATTACTATTCATAAAGGTATGTTACTATTCACCAAAAATCAAGTTTATTCTATCAGACTCCAAATGACTTACTGAACACAACTCTAGATGACCATTTTTCAAAATTCAAAACATAGAAGTGAGAAATTTATGTTTAGTGGAAAGGTTTTAACTATCTCCTAAATAATCTAGTTTTGTTTCAAAGTAACACAATGATGAATAGAATGTAACTCAATGATGAATAGAGAAACATAACATAAAATTTTTGGGGGACTACATTATTCCGTCCTTTGGAAAATTTCATCCTCAAAATTTACAAAATATTACCTAAAAAGATTCGGGTATGTCTTTAACATAAGCTCCTCGGGCTCCCATGTTGCTTCCTCCATCTTATGGTTCCTACATAGAACCTTTACCAGATGAGTCATCCGATTTCTAAATACTTTTTCTCTAGTATCAAGAATCTTGATAGGCTCTTCACAATAAGATAGATCTGGCTCAAGTTTTACTTCTTCATAAGTGAGTACATGTGTTGGGTCTGGCATGTAATTTCTTAACATTGACACGTGGAACACATTGTGAACCTTGGAGAGACTTGGAGACATTTCTAAACAGTAAGCTACGGATCCAATTCGGTCCATAATTTCAAAAGGTCTGATTTACCTGGGACATAACTTTCCCTTCTTATCGAATCGTATAATACCCTTCCATGGAGATACCTTTAAGAAAACGTGATCACCTTCTTGAAACTAAATATCCTTCCTTCGGTTATCTGCATAACTCTTTTGCCTACTTTGAGCTATTTTGATATGGTTCTGGATAATCTTCACCTTTTTTGTTGTTTCTTCAACAAGTTCTACGCCCACGAGTTTTCATTCACCAACTCCATCCCAGCAAGTTAGAGTACGACATCTCCTCCCATATAATACTTAACATGGTGCCATCTGAATACTTGAATGGAAGATATTGTTGTATGAAAATTCCACGAGAGGTAAATATTGATCCCACATGCCTTGAAAATCAAGTGAAAAAAGACCTCAACATGTCGTCCAATGTTTGAATAGTTCAATCTGATTGTCCATAAGTTTGTTGGTGGTAGGAAGTGCTCAATCGAAGATCAGTATCTAGGTCCTTCTGAAGACATTTCCAGAATCTTGATTTAAAACATGGATCACAATCAGAAACAATCGATAGGGGTACTCCATGAAGTCTCAAAACATCATTAATATATAGTTTTTCTAGACGTTCAAGTGCTAGATCTTCTCTTATAGCAAGAAAATGTGTTGACTTGGTAAGACGATCAACAATGACCCATATTGCATCATTCCTTATAGGAGTATTTGGTAGTCCCATGACAATGTCCATCGTGATATTATCCCATTTCTACTCAGGTATGGGAAGATGTTGCAATACTCCTCCAAGATGTTGCCTTCCAGGTTTCACTTGTTGACAAACCATACATCTTGACATAAAATCAGCAATATCCCTCTTCATGTTGTCCCACAAAAAATG
Organism: Viscum album; assembly: GCA_963277665.1. Taxonomy (NCBI): domain Eukaryota; kingdom Viridiplantae; phylum Streptophyta; class Magnoliopsida; order Santalales; family Viscaceae; genus Viscum; species Viscum album. The sequence continues at coordinate 1,392,956,113 of OY728142.1, read as the reverse complement.
TTCCTTCAAATATCTATACATCTTAGTGCTACTAGGGTGTATAGAGAAATTGGAATTATGAGTATCATCCAAAAATTCCCTTTTTAGATCAGGTATATTGGGAACACAAAGTCTCTTCCCAAATTTCAAAATTCCATCTTCATATATGAAGTCACTCAATCTCCCATCATTCACATCTTTAATCTTCTTTTGAACCACCTCATAATCAGCTTGAGAACTTTTTATCCTTTCTAGTAAAGACGGTTTGTAAACCATTTGAAAAGGCATGGATGTTTCACCTTCCATGGTTATTCCCATATCCATCTTTACTAGATCCATGAAAATATGATCCCTTTCAACTCTCATCTTGTTCAAAACTCCACGATCCTTTCTGCTCAAAGCATCTTCCACCTTATTTTCCTTCCCTAGGTGGTAGTGTATCGTGCAATCATAATCATTGAGTAGTTCAAGCCATCTCCTTTTCCTCATGTTGAGTTATTTCTGTGAGAAACTATACTTCAAACTCTTTTGATCAGTATAGATCTCACATTTTTCACCATAGAGATAATGTCTCCATATCTTCAAAGAAAAAATTACAGAATCTAACTCAAGATCATTAGTAGGATAGTTTTTCTCATAAACTCTTAGCTGTCGTGATGTATAAACAATAACCCTATCATTTTGCATAAGGACACAACCAAGTCCTTTCTTTGAAGCATCACTATAAATAACAAACTCGTCATTCCCCAATGGTATATTCAATATAGGAGCATTGACTAATATTCTCTTTAGTTATTTGAAACCTTCTTCACAATCTTGTGTCCAAACAAATTTACCCCATTTACGTGTGAGCTTCGTTATCGGGTTAGCCAGTCGGGAAAAATTCTGCACGAAATGCCGATAATAACCTGCTAAGACAATAAAACTGCATACCTCAGTTAGGTTTGTTGGCATGGGGCATTCTTGGATTGCTTATATCTTTGTAGGATCAACTAGGATTCCATCATTAGAGACAATATGGCCTAGAAAAGGAACTGACTGAAGCCATAATTCGCACTTTCTAAACTTCCCATATAATTGATTTCTTCTAAGAGTTTTCAGAATAGTTCACAAATGATCCTCATGGTCTTTATAGCTTTTGGAGTATACTAGGATATCATCGATTAATACCACAAAAAAGTTATCAAGATATTCCTTGAAAACTCTATTCATTAAATCCATGAAAATAGAGGGTGCCTTTTTCAGTTCAAAAGGCATCACTGTAAACTCATAATGCTCGTACCTAGTTCAAAACGCTATCTTCAAAATGTCTTCCTTCTTCACACACAGTTGATGATATTCGGATCAAAGGTCAATCTTTGAAAAGTATTTAGATCCATAAAGTTGGTCAAATAAATCATCAATTCGGGGTAGAGGATACTTATTCTTTATTTTAATATCATTGATTTCCCTATAATCAATTTAAAGCCTCATGGATCCATCTTTCTTCTTGACAAAGAGAACAGGGGGTCCCCATGAAGAAACACTAGGTTGAATAAACCCCTTTTCACTCAAATCCTCTAGTTGTTTCTTTATCTCTACTAATTCCACAGTAGCCATTCTATAGGGATTCTTTGATATAGGTCTTGTATCAGGAATTAAATCAATAGAGAACTCAACTTCCCGCTCTGGAGGATGTCCAGGATAATCCTCTGGAAATACATCAATGTACTCTTTAACTATGTGCACATCTTAAATTTGAAGATTTATTTCCTCTCCCATATATATTGGTTTATCTTACTCTCCAAGTATTTCATTCAATAGAGCTACTGGGGGTGGTTCTAGATAAGAATAAGGTGGCGAAGTTTCTTCCCTAAAGACAAGGGATTCTACACCATTTACAAAAATTGTAACTTCCTTTTTCTTGCAATAAATCCTCGCATCATAATTTGATAGCCAATACATACCTAGAATTATATCAAATTCAGTCATGGTTATGATGATAAGGATAGAAACTGAAGCATGTTTCGGTGTTTGGAGGGGGACTAGTCGATATGCCTTTGTTGCAATGATACATCCCATGGGAGTTTTGACTGACAACTCCTTTCTTCAATCAAATTTGACATATCTAATTTTCTTAGAAAACTGAGAGGATAAAAATGAATTCAATTATCCATAGTCAAATAAAGTGTTGGATAAGTTTGAGGAAACAATTAAAGTACCTACCACCACGTCACTAAGAACATCAACCTCCACGGTTGTAATCGCATAGGCTCTCCCTTGCTCTCTTGGCTTTTTCTGAGGCATGTTTCCTTGGCGCTTAGGAAACTCATTTTCATAGTGTCCCATCTCTCTAAAATTGTAGCATTGAACATCATTTAATTGTTTCTTCCCCTTCCATTCATCAGATCGATGACCATTTTCCTCATTGTTATAGCAAACTCCCTTTCCTTTCAAGCATTTCCCAGGGTGATCCTTTCTACAGTTCTCGCATAATGGGAAACTATTTGTTCCCTTTCTCTTCTTTGGTGATTCTCCTTTTCATTTTTTATCAGAATACTGCTTCTTATCTTGGTTTCCTTTGAAAAAATTTGATCCAGCAAATTCCTTCTCTGTTTTGATGGAACTTGATATTATTTCATCATATGATGAAAATTATTGAGAAGCCAGTGCCCTTCGATGACTTGGCTTAATACCTTCAAAGAAATGATTAATCTTATATGCCGATTCATGAACATAATCCATGGCATACCTAGCAAGCCTTGTGAAGGTAGCCTCATACTCTGCAACAATGTCTTCTTCCCTTTGTTTCAAACCAAGGAATTTCCTCTTCATTTTAGTTCGTTGCTCACGAGGGAAATATTTTTCATAGAATATTTCTTTAAAATTCCTCCATTCCATATCTTTTATTTCTTCTTCCACTGTGGTATTTTGAATCAGGGACCACCATTGATCAGTGTCGCCCTTGAGACAGTATACCGCCAGAACTACCTTTTCATTTTCATTGTATCTTAACACCATGAATATCTTTTCAAGGGACTTGATCCATTGCTCTGCTACCACTGGATTAGTAGTCCCGCTAAAAGATAGGGACTTCTGCCGCATGAAACGATCCAACACAAGTGTGGAATGGTTATTTGTTATAGCTCGAGTAAGTTGTCCCAATATATTCATGACCTGATCTGCTCTAACATTAACTGTGTTGACTTTCTCAGTAGGGAGATCCCTACCTTGACCACAAGTATAGATTCCCCTTCTTCCATTAGATGCCATTTCTAAATAATGGGATACAGTAGATTATTTTATGAATCTCAAATAAAAAATCACTCAACATAAATTTAAATTCTATGCATATCTAATCTTATAACCATGGTTCCTCTAAAGACAAATTTACCTTAAACTCCTTCATAATGGCTTGTAAAGAAAATATGAATTATCCTAAGCATATCCCTCAGGATTTTCATAACCAAGAGTGCAGCAAGGCCTGTTGTCATGCACCAGTTCCCGTTCATTTCTAGCTCAAAGCGGTGTTTTCAGGTTTTACACCTAGATACATATGTGCCAGATCCGCCTCTACCTGCTCATATCTAGACAGGGACCTATTGCTTAAAATATCCACACAATATATTCCTTACCAAAATACCAGGATGTTCTTGTATTTTAATCCTCAGATATTACCTTATGGATTTGTTCCCAACTATACATTTACAACTCTAGTTCCCAAGTTTTCTACTAAACTTCCTCTGATAACAATTGTAAAACCCCGACCCCTCTAGGCTGGAGCCAGTGCATTACTTGTGATATTGGCATGGTTAGAAGGAATGAAAATCCCGAAGGAATGATCATTTTAGTAGTCTTGAAGAAACAAGATACATATATGTAACTCAAATTACATTGGAAAATGATTACAAAATACAATACATAACAAAAACTAAAATCTGCATCCACATGAACTCAAAATAAGACCTTCTCTGTAGTACCCCAAACATTTTTTGTTATGTTTCTATATTCATCACTGAGTTACATTCTATTCATAAATTTGTTCCATTGAAACAACACTAGGTTATATAGGAGATAGTTAAAACCTAGCCATTAAACATAAATTTCTCACTTCTATGTTTTGAATTTCGAAAAATGGTCATCTAGAGTTGTGTTCAGTAAGTCATTTGGAGTCTAATAGAAAAAACTTGATTTTTGGTGCATAGTAACATACCCATATAAATAGTAATGTGAATAGTAACATACCCTTATGAATATCAAATAATATTATTATTTTATTTTCTTAAGGAAATAAGATAATGACATCTTAATTAGTTTTTTAATGATAAATAAAACTAGTTGCACTTTAAGATTATTATTTTTCGAATTAACTATGACCTTATTTAAAAATTAAATTAATAATATTTAGAAAATTCTTTTTGAAAAATGGATTTCACTTTTGAAATATACACGTCGATAAATGGTTAGGGTGAATTTTGGGAATTTTTTTGAAACAGTTGATTTTTCAGTGAATAGTAAAAAATACAGTTTTTTGTTTCGGCGTGTTAATAACATCATTAATGATATAATAGTGATTTCATAAATCTGGTCTACTTTTTTATAGTAAAATAATATTTTAGGTGTCCCAAGTGGCTTATACCATGGGAAAATACCATGGGCAAGCCCATGGTTTTTCAAAAACCATTCATGAGGTGTCCCTTGAAAATTATTAAAATAATATCTCTCTTTTCCTATAAATACCAACTCTTCCCTTCATTGAATTCACTCTCAATTCTCCCTCAACGAATTTCTGGACTCCTTACCTCCATATTAGTCCTCCCAAGGTTTCCTTGAGTTCCCAAAGTCCCAACCATCATGTTCTAAGGGTTATTCTACAAGGTAAGAAAATTCTGGATTTCTTTCTTTTTCATTTCAAGTTCTCTTTTATGTGGTATATCATTCATGTTTCCATACCATGTTCTTTTTTTTCTTCTTATTATTTATCTACTCAATATTATGATTCATTTTTGGATGGGTGACCCTTTCCCCCTCTCTTTTTAATATTTTCTAAAACTGCGTTGCGTAGTCCTTAGGCTGCAGAATTTTTATAAGCGATTTCAAAATTATTCTTTTATCTTGAGTTATTTATTTATTCTTTCATAATAAATTCTTAAAAAAGAGGAATGAAATCTCCATACTATTTTATATTCTGAAATTTATCATATTCATGAGAAATTAATCATCAATCTTCCTCTTTTCCCCCACATGATCAAGGAATTAAAAACATTGTCTGTGATGTATCGTATTACCGACATCGTAGATGATGTAATCTCAATTTCCATATATTCATTAAAGTCTGGTCATGAAGCCATATATATGGTTGATCCAAGTTATAATATATTTTTTTTGAATCACCCATGGTTCTATAATTCTTTTGTACTCATGGTTCTAATTTATAATACAAAATGATGTTGTTATTATCAAAGAACCATTAAAACAATCTAAACAAACATCATTAATGTTTTAACTAATGAATCATCAACATGGTATATAAACCAAAATAATTATAAGATAATTTATATCTCCATAATTTCATTAATAAGATTTATTAACAATTCTTGATATTTAACCATGTTTTAAATGAACTTCCATTCATGGAAACAAGTAAACTAACCATGAAAAACAAGGAAGAAAATGCTTCCAAAACATGAAAATTGAACCCATTGAACCCATAGAAAGGGCCATGAATGAACCTAATAAGGTTATAAAAAATCAATTACATGTATAATAGGTTCTAGAAATATTAATTAATGAAGCTAAATTTGATTATTCAGATCATTAAAACAAATGAAGAACACACTCAAGCATAAGGTAAGGGGTTTCTCATCTCACTTTCATTTCTGTGAGATTTTCATTGTTTTCCACTTATTTATTGTATGTGGAATATGTTTACTGAAATTTGATATATAATAACATTATTATTTTTATATTCATGTTATTAAATGATTCTCTTGATATTTATGAAGTTCTGGTCATATGATTCGACCGATCACATTGTTGTAAGGGATCCTCTCTCTCACTTTTGTTCAAGAATATCCCCTATGTTGTGCACCTAATAATCCTTATGTGGTGTACCTACTGCCCATTTTAGATCACCTTTCATTAGAAATTATTTTTATATTAAATATCCATAATCTCATATCATGGATATTTTTGTTCTATAAACTGTATACAATTTTACATATAGTGTTTATTTGGAAAGTTATTTTAATTATGGAAGTATTGATAAATCTGTATACTCTACTCTATACAGATATTGATAAGGCATATTGCCCTTATATTGAATCAATGTATAAAGAATTATTTGGACATGTAGTGGAGGTTGGGGCCCTCTATAGCCCCTCAATGCATCGATTGGTCTCATGAGACAAAACAGTTTGGTGACAGACCCTTCGAGTTTGTTTCCAAAAATCGGACGGGTTTCTACCCATAGAACTAAACCATTTTTATGGTATTATAGTTTCATGTGCCAGATACATGAAGTCCAATTAATAAGAATTATCATTATTCATTATCAGTTATTATTATTATCCATGAGATTTTCACTATGACAAAATCAATGGATGTAGTTTCATTTTGGGTTTATTAATGGAATTAGTTATTCATTTATTCACTATGTCATATTAATTATGTCAGATTGTTTGTGAATCACTTATTATTGTACTCATGCTTCCATTATTTTTAACCTTTACTGAGCATTTGAGCTCACCCCTTTTTGTTGTCTACCTTCAATAGGTGATGAAGAGAATGTCTTCTTTTGAGTTCATGTGGATGCGGATTTTAGATTTTTTTAGGTATTGTATTTTTTAATCATTTTCCAATGTAATTTGAGTTACATCTATGTATCTAGTTTCTTCAAGACTACTAAACTGATCATTCCTTCAGTATTTTAATTCCTTATAACCATGCTAATATCACAAGTAATGCACCTTCTCTAGCCTAGAGGGGTCGGGGTGTTACATATAGTATGTTTATTAGCTATATAATATAAAAATACAAAGTGACATGGTAAATGTCAAACTATTTAACTAAGAGTTAAATATAAAATACAAGGTTAATATTGTGACCCAGACCTGTCTAAAACCTTTTGGCTGAGTGTTTTTCGACCCATCCCCACATTTTTCTTTAAATAATTCATTTTTGAGACATTATAAACAGAAAATTATTTTTTTATAAAATAATATCTGTAGCTTTTCCTAAGGTGCCCCTCACCCCTCTTATAAAAGGGAACTCCCCCTTCTCTATAATTCACACCATCAAAGCCATTTTTCTCGGCCAACCCCTACCCAAATACCCTCTAAACAGTCCTAACTTAATCCTAGAGTCCTTCCTTTAGTCAGAAATCCATCCTAAGGAGCCCTTTTGATCAAATCAAAAGGAAGATCCTGAAGAAGAGGTAAATATTTCATCACATCTTTCAAGTTCCTTTCTTCTTCCACTTCCTATTTCTTTGTTGTTTCCATTCTAAAATAATAACTCAAGTATCATCTATATAATGTGATATTACTATAAAAATGGTACAACCATATTCATTATGTTATCCATCCTATGAATAACATGTCACCATACGTGTGTACGTACGGCTTACCATCTCCACGTCGTGGTGTAGTTGTTATTCAATACATTATAATTTGGATGGGTTTAATAATGATGTATAATTGATGTAAATAATAAATATAACATGATTATTATTCTTTATATATGATATAAAATCCAATTATGTATGATTTTAATATCAAAATAATGATATTGTCAATCATGCGTACGTACGGAATATCGTCTCCACGAATGCGATGAAATTCATTCCCCATCGTAATCCATTCAAGACTAATTTTCATTAGATGATTAAAAATAATTTTTAAAGACTTAATATCATTATGAATATTAATAAGATACATCCTATCCATAATAAATGTTACTTAAATAACAAAGAATATAAAGGAAAATGAATCAGTTAACACCCAAAACAATGATAATTATACAATATTATTAACAAAGCAATATTAAAAGATAATATGTGATATCATATTAATATATATGATTATTTTATAATTTAATAAAAATTATTTCTCTAATATAAAGGAGGTTAACCAACCCTCGACCAAGGAAAAGTACAAGGTAAGTGTTAATTTCACAATCTCTTCATTATCCGTGGTTGTTTATACGTAATTATCTACTGGGACCTCTTTATCATCTACATCCATGCTTCTTAAAAATTTATTTCAAAACATTTTTACTATTTACTAGAAAGTGGTTTAAATTCATTTATACCCTTATTTGACCTTATATGTTTTTAAAGGAATCCTTCCATCATTTTCCAAAAAAAGTACTTTTTGGCCTTTTCGACAAATTTAAGGTAAAAATGTTTTTTTTAACTTATACGGCAGTTGCGGCTATTTTCTACCATTATAACATCATTGAAGCTTCCATTAAAATCTTATAAGAATAATTTCAAAATAAATTTTTTCAAAAATTATTTCAAAATAGAAATAGGTATTTATCTAAAAAAGGTTTTGATTTTATCTATGTCAACATCCATTGATGGATTTTAATCTTATTTGAAGTTGATTTATTATGATAAAAAACTTCCATATTGTATTGAAGGTTTTGTGATATGTTTGATTGTGGATGTGTTATTTTTACACGATTCATGGTTTATGGATAAAGTATTGTCATTTCGTATGCTAGTTTTAATACGAATATTTATGTTATGTTTAAACCTTTTCATATGAGGAATGAATTGGACTTAGTAAGTGATGGGTGGAGCCCATTATCACTCCTCGATGCATCGGTAGGTCTTAGGAGACAAACTAGTGTCTTGGCACAATGCCTTGACAAAATCTTATATGTAGTCTTGGCACAAAGCCTTGACTATGTGGTTATGAAATTCTGGAATTATGCATTCCATCATTATGAAAGTGTCTATTGATATTTCTTGTGATTATTTGACGAGTAGAATATCCATGTGAGTAAGTAAATGGAATTATTTTGATTTATATTTTCCATATTATGATGAAGTTAATGTTGAAAAGTCTTTTTTTAGTTTTATACATTGCCTTAAATGTTTATTCTTATTTATGAAAGTTTCCACTATATAATTATCCTTATTGAGCATCTGAGCTCACCCCTATCTATGTTTTATTTTTCCTAGGATGCGAAGAAATATATTATTAGTGACCTAAATGGATAGTCTATGGGATCTCAATGTTTTCTATGGAAACAATGATGTTGTGGTTTTCTATTTTATGATGTAATGTAAACTTTATGAATGTATCTAGTACTTCCAAGGCTACTAAACTAATCGATCTTTAGAGACTTGATCCTTTGTGATCATTCCAATGATACATAATAATGCACCGACTCAGGGTAACTAGGTTTGGGGAGTTACAATGGGAGTAAATGAGAGAAGTTCATGGGTGTCCAATGTATGCCTCCTCGTTACAACACATCTTGTTAAATTGGAATTTTTAACCATACCATTTTCACAAGAATTTGTTTTTAAAGTTTATTATTTTTCCATTTTCAATTTAAAAAACATAAATCCCTTATCCATCTCCTCTTGCAGACATGAAACCCCCATGTTCCACACCTACTCCCACATAACCTCCCCTCTCATGGACTCATCTTACATGGGGATTCATCATCATTTATTCTCATGTTATGGATATATCATTGAGGTAGGGTATCCTCTTCAATTACTTTTCCTTTTCCTCAAGGTTTATTCCTCATAATTTATGATTTCACTTTAGTAAAACCTCTAAGAAAAAGGTTTTACTGATTTTATTGTTTTATCTTGCACTTAGGGTGTCAGATCACTATTTCATTTACACATCAACCATGATTGATAACTTAAAAAATCTATTTATTTGAGGTACAATTTGTCATTAAAAAAAATTTAACATCATTATCCTTAATTATTTTAGTTTACAATTAATTTTTTAACTTTTTAGTTGTATTATTGTTGGTGTCTAATTGATTTCTTCGATATAAGTTTTATTTTAACTTTCTTTCTAATAAAAGTAAATTGTTTTTCTGTTTAAAGGCTAGTTAAAACTTGATTTCATGTGACCATTAACATCATGTGTTTGAGGAAGTTCTTGTATGATCTTCTCTAGAGTTTTTGAAATTTATAAAGATGTATTGGCCATTAAACATATTTTCTAAACATTTTCACATTGATTTTTAAGAGATAAATTAAATTTAAAATTTTTTAACATGATTCAAGAGTTTATTGAAATAAAAGGGTAGATTTTAAAATGGTTTGACCCCATTGGTTCATGATGAAAATTTAATTGTGGTGTTTTATAACATTTAAGGTTTTTAATTATGTTTTCATAATTCTTGAAATCAACTTCAAAATGGTTTTAAACAAAAGATGGTGTTTATTTAATTATATTTTAACTTATTTTTATATGGATTTATTAATGTATTTTTTAAATGAGATTTAAAATTGTTTATAAACATGGGTGAAATTTCTTGGATTTTATATCATTATTTTTTAATGGAACATTTAGAACCTTAAGTGGTTTTCCAAAGTGTTTGATGCCCTCAATTGAGCCTGTGTTATTTTTCTTCCCATTGTTTCATGTAACCCCTATAAGGATGTTTGGAATTTTTTCCATTTTGTGATGTTCAAACATGAATGTGAAAAGGGACATTTTTTATGAGTGTGGAGAAGGTTAGGTGTTAGTTTTTTCTCAAAAGATTTATACTTTTCATATGTGATTGTTGATTTCACACAATAATTGATTTCATATATTGAGAAGTCATTATTGCTAAAAAATGTATGGATAAGTGAAATACCAAATTTAATATTATATTGTCTAGAAAATTATTCTTGACTACACCTCATCTGTTTGAGCGAGAGGGGTAGTGGTATGTGTGAGATAGTAAGATTTTTATTGGCATGCTCCATCGGTAAGATGATTTTATTTTTATTCCTAAATATTCTGATAGGGTTATCGAGGATGTGTATAAGATCAATAGTGTTGGCCTAGGGATCATTTCACTAGTTTATTCTGAGTTACCTATGTCTTAAGATGTTTCCCATAATTCTTAAATCCATTTTTAGGATGAGTTAAGGGGTTTCATGTTTTCTTCAATTGCACCCTGACCAATTTATTTTTTATTTACATTATTTTCACTTAATCTATTTTGGCATGTTTTAGATTTGTAGTTCCTATTGTGAATTATTCCATTTTATTGATTGAATTCACATTATATATAAATATATATTTGAAATGATTTCAAAATAATAGATTATTAAAAATGTAAAGTCCGTTTTTTTAGAAACAATGTTTAATAAATGATTTAGTAAAGTGATTGAAAGGGTATGTATTTTTAGTGAATTTGGAATATCTTTTTTCATGGGTTTTTAGTATTTTAAAGTAAAATAATTTATTTGCGGGTCTTATTGAAAAATATGGTTTAGTTTATATAATTATTTTTTGTTATCAAAAGTTTTTATCCTTAGTTTAGAAAAACCACATGGTTATTCCTCTTATTTAACTCTTTAAAGAAGTGGGACGTTTTGTAAAATTGTTCGTGGAATGATGTTTGGTTTCATCAATTGTGTATTTGAATAACCTATTTTATATCTATATTAAAACTATCTTTAAATTAGTTTACAATTTAATATTGTAATGTGGATATATGGGTGGTTTCTTACTTATATTGTTAATGCATATGCCTATATTACATCTTAGTTATAGGTTCTTGTTCATATTATGTCCACTCATGGAGTGTTGATTATATGGGGATCATATGTTAACCTATGGTTATGAAGAGGATAATATTTATTTTATTTTATTTATTTTAATTATTGTACAAAAATATTAGGCCTTTAATTACCTTAGTTATGTTTAGTGATGAATGTATAATATCGTGGGAGGTTTTAGTTGAACTAAGTATTGTTCCTATAGTGGGTTTTTGAAAGTGAGTTGAGTGTTTCTTTTGAATTTATTTTAATTTTTAAAAAATTTAAATCTACTTTATTATTTTATACAGATTTTTTTTCATGGAGTTTGTGTTTAAGGACTTGACATGTCAGATATTTGGGCAGAAATACATTGTGTCTAACTCTAATTTAATGGATAAATCACTATTAATAATTTATTTTCAAGTCAATAATGATTTTTATTAGACCAGGGGATTGGGAATTCCCCTCAATTTATTGGATAGAAAGGTCAAGTGTTGGATTATGTGGATCCCATGTTAATTAATTTCAATATTTATTGGAAAGGGAAATAATATTTTTATATTCATAAATTATACTTTCTTCAATGTCACATAACTTTGTTGTATAAAATTTTATTTCAAACACTTTAGGATTAATTATATATTTTATAACATATTGTTTTGGTTTCTAAGGAACGTATAGGGTGACCTATAAAAAATTCATATTGGGATAGTGGTGATAATCTTTAGAACATCAAATTTCTTAGAAAAAGTATATTACCACCCACCAAAAGATCATTTTAGGATTTGTGGAGCAAGATGTTCATGTCACTGAGAAGTGGATCTTTCTAGAACTACATATTGTTAGCTTTATATTATTTATATACTATAATGATCAAACAATGTAGTGGTTCTATAATAGATTAATGATTCGTTCTCATTTAATCCTGCATGCAATTATACATGGATATATGAACCATCATGGGTACTCGGATCATGTAATTGTTCCCATAGATTACTCAAAAAATGCTTCCTTATTCATTTTGTAGAATTAATGGTATTATCATGGATGATTCCTAATCTATTATTTTTACTTCAAACATGACCAACACTTCCATGAGATCATACATGGGATTTTCCAAAGGGTAATAAGTTCTTACACATAGCCATATAGCTCTTTGTATTATTCTATTATTTGAAAGAAACTGACAAATGTAAATATTGGAACTTCATCAAAATAATAATCCTTATCTCTATTAAAATTCCAGATTCTTTCCAAAGTAATGGTCTAAATTTCATGGATAGTAATAGATATCTTAGATAGTTATTGATTTTAACCTCCATATATTTATATATGAAACATCAATCAAATTCCTATAAGGGGATTAAAATTCTAATAGTGTCATAACGTGGGTTTATATAGATAAAATTTGTATAAATAGTTTTTTAATCATGAAAAAATCATTATATAATACTATTTAATTTTCTTATGAGTAATCCATTTTTCAATTTTTTGATCATCCATGTTATGTACTTTTTATCAGTCCATCTCATCATCCTCATTGGGAATTCTGTGGGTAGATAATATACTAGACACCTATTCCCTAGTCATATCTAACTATACCTAACCTTTATCAATAATTTTTATGTGTCTCGTTGTTTAATACAAAAACATCATATATTTAAATAATAATATATGATATGGGTAATAATTTTAATAATTTCTTAACTATACCTCTTCCAATTTTGTATTCATTGAAATATGGAATCTCTTAGTTTTCATGGAACATATGAAATACCATGGAACATTATCAATCTATAAATTATACACTCGACACATTATATCCTAAAAACCCTAAATAAGTTGGTTATAATAACACTTCAATATAGGAGTATTATGAAATGAATATGGTTGTTGAGTTTTATTTGGATATATTTCTTGAAACATGGAAATGTGATTGGTACTATTACCTATTTTTCTACATTCCCAAGTCCCATCTCTTATTGAGGTAGTTCCATATGGGATTTTTGGCCTTTGTACAATGTAATATGTTTTATAAACTCATTATAATCTAGAAAACCCATGAAAGCCCTAAATGTACTTATGATGAAATAATTTTGGTGATAAATAATATCAAATATTTTCCACAAATATTTATAATAACTGAACTTAAAAGATCTTCAATTTAAGTGAATTTTTAAATCCTGTATATTGAGTAATCAAGTTGGATAATATTTTATTCTTAAACTTGCTACATTTATTGAAATATTAAATAGTCATTTTAATAGTGTAATACTGAATTAATAGAGGGATTGTCCTTAAATTTTCTTATAATTGGTGATAGATCTTACTTCTAGGTTTCAATAACTAACTATATGGAACCCTCTAAATTTAAGGTAACATATATGATATTAATCACCTATTATTATTCAATAGTCCCTATTACTCATCCACCCTAGGTGTAAAAATAGGTTATATATTTTTATATTTTACTTATGTCATTGAGGGATGTTAAATTGTGATATATAATGTTTGGTTATGGAATGGTGAAATCCACTGAATCATGGTATGGATTCATCTTAGGTTTTACCACTAGATGTGATGACTCAAGGGATTTCATTAGTGATTTTAAATATTTAATAGTTTCAGTTTTTTATATAACTTTTTATATTTCAGATTAGATTGTATGAATCATTTGTAATGTCGATTTTTTATGGTATGGGAGAAAAAATCTATAATGATATACACGTGAAGCCATTATCCATATGACTAGATCATGTCCTAGGTCATGTAAATGGATAAAATATAACCTTTATGATATAATAAATAGATTTTTATGAGGTAATTCAGAGATAGGTGGAAATATATTAGCTTCAATACTGACATCACTAGTGATGTGGCCACAATGAAACTCACTTTTGAGCCCCCCCAAAATCCTCAGTCTCTTGCATGAGAATAAAGATTTGGTCGACCATATAAGTATCCCCTAGAGGATTAGATAAATGATATTATGTATATATTTTTATATGTTTTTCCTAATCAATAGTGAATCAAGTTGGAGGAAACAAATATCCCACTAGCAGCAATAGTACTCAAACTTGTGTTTAACATTAAGTATTCAAGTTGTCTTCATGTGTTGTAGGACATGTAGTGTCTCCCATTATTGGAATACCTTCCCACAGAGAAATTTTTCATTTTACCCAATGGTATTAGTTGGTATATTGATATAGTACATTTACAAGTACACCTATTGAGAATTTTAATTCTTCATCATTTTTAGGGTAGAATGAAGCCATTAATTAATGATTCATAATAGATATGTCTATCACAAAATTTTGTCTTGATTGATACTAATGTGGGTATATAAACATGTAATTATTGTGGAATCTTACCTAAATTACTAGTTTATATAACTATAATATAAAGGTAACTATCATAGAACATTAATTTAGGTAGTATAAGTTATTCATCTCAAATAGAAATTGGTCATTTATTAAATTATGATGGTTAATAGAAGCTTATTAATGATTTTAGAATAACCCCAAAACAATTATTTTATTGTTGATCATGTAGTGAATTTTTGGGATACTTCTAGTTCAATAGTTACCATATATAGGGTGGTTTGATTTAAAAAATATCAAATCCCCTTGGGATGGGCTTTCTCATGGAATGATGTCCAGATGATTTATTAAGATGAAAAGGTCAAAGAATTCCCCATGTGATGAAGTGATTAATGTAAAAAAAATATCAACTACAAGGGTTATATTGTCCCAATATATGGTAAAAATATTATTTCTTTATTTAACTTTTACATGACTATAAATTTATTGATTCATCCAATAACATTCCCTTGTAAATTTAGAAAAGCAACTGTTTCTATGACCAAGACAACCATCATTCCCAAATATACATATTTTGTCTTATCTGATACAAAAAAACCCCAATCTGATGTATTTTTTGTAATTAATATATACATTATAGTCATATCATGAGTATTTATTGTATCTAACAATTCTTAAAATACAATGTTTAGTGACTTTGGGGACTCATTACACTCTAAAATATCATCCAATATAATTCGATAAAGAATTTATTAAATAAATTGTCATATAAAACATGTAAATTTATTGAACCCATATTAATACTTGTGATCACCTTGGGACATACATCAAATTAAGGGTGAGATAAAATCCCAATAAACCATGGGATAATAGGGAAGGAATACAAGTCATGATTCTATATATTACATTGGTGATCATAATCATCACCATCATGTCATAATCATAGTATTTAAATCATAAAAATGGGGAAATAATTTGAAATATACATGAAATGTGTAATATTAATAATAATGGAACAACATAAAATTTTGGATAAATTCCATAGATAGATTATTAAAAATTCATGCATCATGTTCACACAAAATATGTGTGTATAAAGCGTAAAACATATAATGTGAAGAAATATATCGTCATGTTAATTAATAACTTTTATAATATCATGATATATAACTTTACCCAATGAATTTGAGTGATATAAAAATCTAGGACCACTCAACATATTATAATATTATCATAACCTTGCAGTCCACATAGAAAGGAAACATATATCAATCATAAACATAAAATAAAAACATAAGAAATGATTTTTTTTTGTAACACTTTCTTGAGTGGTATAATGGTTAATTAACATGGGTATTTGAAAAGGAAAAATAGAATTAATTTTTTAATATATTGGATGATATAATTAATAAATAAACTATCAAATTTCATTAATAGCATAAGAATAAATAGAAGGATAATCAATAAGAGATTTAGAGAAAGTGTATCCATCCAAATATTTAAGGCCCATATGAATACATTCCAATGTAATAAAGACATTTATATTTAAATTAATGAAAAAGTTAACATTAAGTAGAAGACATTTATAATTGGTTTTTGAATAAACATTGAGAAAAGATAGAGGACAATGCGATAAACCTGAGAGAAGATTTAGTTTTTAGATCCATATTACGAACATTTTATTATACCCAATTGAAAAAATAATCAATAATATAATTAATGGACATGGAGATCCATATAAAATAAAAAATATTTTTTATGAAATATTTTGAGTATAAACTAATTAGAATCCTTTTGAATAAGGATTAGTTGAAGAGAGTTAATCCAAAGAGAAGTATTGATCACCAATCTCCATATGAACTTTGTTAAGTATGACATAATCACATATATTTGAGATCAGAGTGAAAAGATTATGTCAATCCTAATATAATAATAATAAAATAAATAAAGTGTATATAAATTAAAATACTCATAAAATAGTTTTACATTGGGTTTGATGAGGAAAATGAATCTGAAATTTAAAAAATATAAGAGATCATGTAACATTATACCTCACTTGGTTTCATCATATTTACACCACCACTATATCCAAGTTATTTTTATTAAAAATTTAATCTCTATTTTTTTATATTAAATTTTATGTTATTTAATCATTATAATAATTACAATTAATTTTTTAATATTTCTGATAAATATGAAATTGGTTCAATGACTTGTTTCACTGAATAATCCTATTTTGTTTCAATGTAATAGTTTCAATTAATTATTATAAATTTATTTTTAAAATTACATCCTAAAGGATAAACATAAGTAAATTTAATTTTTTTATCAGAAAAACTTTATGCCCCCCTCTGTGAATTTAGTGATATGTAAATAATTTACTACATCCTCATAGTTGAATAAAATCAACCTGTGATGGGAGGTGTCAATGTGGGGGAGAGATATATAATATGTATATATTGTAAAAAAATCACATTAACATAATATCATTAATATCATGTAAATATATTCATTAAATTATTTTTAAAGGGTTTTTTAGAGGGGAGAAAATTAGTAGAAAGATAGAAAATAGAAAATAAAGGAATAAATTATGTAATATAACTTTATTTATTAGGTTACCCCGTCACTAAGATGCTTAATTTGATGAAAGTTTTATTTTTTATTAGACTAAAGCATACAGAAGGGTTTTAATAATAAATAAGAGGATTGAATTAGGTAGATATTAGGAAATGTGTAGTTTTTATGAAGTGATTTTCCAAGGGGGTAAGGGGTATTTATACTTGAATAGAGGGGAAATTTAGTTAAAATCGATGTAATTTTTTTTCAAAACAAAAAAAAAAGAAATAGTGGCCTTCATTGAAATTTTGAATTATATTTTTTTAAAAAACTGATATTTTATTAATTTTATAAAATTCCAAAACCATTTTTTCATTTATACAAAAGAATGGAAGAAATGAATTTTTTTAAATGGTATACGTTATCAATTTAGAATTTAAAAATAAGTGTTCCAATTTAAAAATTATATTTATTATATTTAATAGAATATGTGATGTCATTAAATATATTTTTGGTTTCTCTTACCAATTTAGAATGCATTGGGTCATTATTACATTCTAAAACAATGTTACTTAAAAAACTATATTTTTTACCATTCACCAAAAAATTGGCGCCTTTTAGAAAATTACTATAAAAATCAAGAAAAATATCAATATAAGGATTTCCAAAATGAAATTAATTTTATCAAAATTATTTTCTAAATTACGTAATTTTAATATTTAATTTAAAAATTTATGATTTTCTATATATGATAAAATAAATTTAATTAAAACTAAACTTATAGATTATTATGAGTTTTATGATGCCAATATTTGTTTTATAGAATTATAATACATATTCATATATATTTATTATTCATATTTTATTTTATTTAAATGTTATTTTACTATTTTTATTAGTTATAATATTATTTCTAATGGACATGTTATTATTCTAAATAGTATGGTTACTATTTCTGTTGGGTATATTACTATTCCAATAGTCTGATTTATTTTATAATGTCTATAAAAACCTCATATTTATTTAATTCATACTTTAATTCATTTCTTAATGAGGTTTTATATTCTATGTTTTCAAAATTCAAATTATATTATTAATTTTATATTTATTTTTAGGCTATTCTTCATGAATATGATAGTTATTAGGTTCCATTATGATCTATAATTTCAAATTATTGTTTTGTTATTTTTCTATATTTAATATCCATTTGAAATAATTTATATTTTATGGAGTATATTAGTTCTTCATAAATAAGGCTCAAAATTTATGAAATAAATTATAGTTAGTTTTTATTATGTGGTGAATGTGACTTATTTATAGTATACACTTATATTCATGTTTTACTAAGAAACTATCAATTTAATCAATTCATAAATCTAAAAAGAGGTAAAAATATATTAATATAATTTATTAGATCGTAATATAAAAATAATAAATTACATTTTACACAAATATTAAAATAATAATTTGAGTCTCTAGCATAGGTTCTAAGGCTCATAAATTAAAAAATAGGTTTATTACAAGAGCCTACAAGTGAAAATTATACAGTTCTCTCTATCCCAAAGAAAGATTAATTCAGTAGGAAACATATTCAACCAGATAATAACATTTTTATTCATACATTTTTTTAAATAACATACTATTAGTATTTCAACTATTGATATGAATGACTTATGATTAAATCAATGGACTAGTGTAATTTTATGAACCTTATCCATCATACAATTAATATCCATAGGTGTCGGATAGTGTTGTATTTGATAGATAGAATAATAGTAGTGGATTCTTTCTCTAGTCAATAATTGGGCCATAAATTTAATTATATAATAAACCCCCATTGATGGAACTAATAATTGTACCTTTGAGGTAGAAATTCACTCCACTTATCCTATAAATAAAATTAGGAGCTCTTACATAATTATGACTGAATATAGAACCATATCTCAAAAGAATAGGATGTATTTTTTAAGAAACATCAACATTGAATTTTATCCATTTTAGAAATAAAGATTCCCCAAAAAATATCAAATGTACCTTATATAGGTTAGTACTTACATGAGATGTTGTGATTATTTTACACCATGAAGTAACAAATATATTTTTTTAAACAATCATATTTCAAGAAATCTCTATCCATGGTGATTGTGATAGTCTTCATTGGTTCCTCCTTGAAGTCTAATGGGACTAATTGGAGATTGATGTCATTCCGACTAAACCAAATGATGTGAAATAACTCATCTATATAATTATTGAGTATATTACTAGTATGATGATATATAGAAAGGTTTTATTATTTTTGAATCATGTATGAGAGGGTAGAAGAAAATGGACCCAACATTTCAAATAGATAAAACTTGTCATTCCATATATTAGAATATTTCACACATAAAAAGAAGAGGTAATTAGGGTCCTCCATGTGTTGATTGTAGAGTGAATATCTTGAATATGAAAATATACCAATGAATTGAAGTCAATTGTCATATTGGTTTATTTCCATGTCGAGCCACTAAATAATGGTCTATGGGAAAAGTTTTATCTAGGGTTTTTCTAAGGCTGTAGATCCAATCATTGATCATTAGTGTGTGATTTGAGATGAAATTTTAAAACAATTATGAATTGAACAATCCATTCCAAGAAGTCTCCCAAACAATGAGTGTATAACAATAAGATTTTAAAAGAAAATTATGTTCTATAGGGTATATGACATGCAACACTAAGCCTAAATAAACTATAAAATATTTTTATTTAAATAGGTCCATTATAACCATGTCACTGAAATAGAGGGTATGAATATTATTAACAAAATTATGAAATATATAAAAAGGACCTACTCAATAAAAATTAATTGATTATCTATTAGGAAATAAATTCCCAATTTTCAGTAAATTTATTTTATGCTTGAGAAATACGTTTACTTCAAAAATGACTTTTATTATTTTTTATGAGAATTTATTATTATCAATTTCTAGAACATATATATATATATATATATATATATTATTTTTTAAAAATATGCTTGTTTTTCAAATTATAATATCAAAATTATCTTATGTTTAAATATTTAGATTTTTTTTAAAAGACTGTTTTTCTACTGAATAGAGAAAAAAAAATTTATGGAAAACTATAATTTTATTTCACGAATTTATAAAGACAAATTTTGTTTTAAAATATTATTAAAATGAAATTAATTCTAATTTATTATTAATAATATAATTATGTTTATTGAAATTAATTATTTGATTAAATTTAGTGTAAAAAAATTTTATACATAAAATTCATTTTCCTGAATAATTGTTTTTCATTGTGTTTTAAATTTTGATTTTATATTAATTACTAACTCATATAGAAATAGAATCATAAAAAAATTATTTCATATGTGGAAACAGGAGTTAAAATTTTAGTAAATTGGCCCCTTTTATTATTATTTTAATTATTAATGGTAACCATAATAAATAATTATCACCATAGTTAGGGTAAATCTTTTAATTGAGGTTTAAAATATTTTTATGATGACAATAAAATGACCCTAAAACTGAAATTAATTTTATTGGATGAAAATAATTTTTTCATAATCATTCAATATTGGAACAAATGATCTTTCATCCATTTGGTTGTTATTTTTACCTTTATATTATTTTATTTAAAGAAAAGTAAAAATTTCATCCTCTTTTTTATTATCTTTAAATTTGTGACATAAGGATAAAAAATGGGTGTGAATAATAATAAATAGTTATTTGATATATTAAAATTTTTAGGGTAATTTATTTCTAAATTTTTATTTTTGAAATTATACATTAAATACTTATACAACACCTACATAGTATTTATTGAATTACTGAAAAAAAGTATTTAATTATTTTAAGAATAATAAAAGTTATATAATTTTAATGTATTAATATGTAAAAAAATCATAAATATAAATGAAATTTTACATAATTGTTAAAGTATTAGATTGAAATATCCTCTTTTAGAGATTTATTTAAGGTCATATTAAATGAATAGGGTGAAAAATGACATTAATAATTTCTTATATAATTAATATTTATGTAAATGATTTATAATTCATATAAATCTTAACTTACTCAAAATAAATTTGATATTGTTTAAAACCTAAATCATGTTTTATTTATGTGTTGTTATTTACATTATAGAATCATTCTTGACCCTTAATGTGTATTAAAATCTCATATCATGGTAATTTTCAAAAGGGTTAACTAGGTATAAAAAATAAAAGTGTAAAAATAAAATCAAAACATGTATAAAATTTATTAAATGAGTGTATTTATACAAATCATCATTATATTTTATAAATATTTTATTGTTGATGTACATTTTGTGGATAATGGATTCATATTAATTTTATACATTATGAAATTAAAAAACATCTTCTTCTCTCTCTTATAAAAGGGATACCAATATCCCCTTCTCTCCTCAAATAAAGATTCATTTTCTTCTTACAATACTCATTAAAATTCATTCCTAAAATAAATCCCCAAAATATATAGGAATTAGTTTTTTGAAAAACACAAATCATTGAGTGCTTAAGGTTTAAAGAAAAGGAGATTATCCAAAGTTTAGGTATAGATCTTAACCGAGCATTTTCATTTTGTTTCTTATCATACATTCTTAAGATGTTATCCAAAAATGATGAGATGATAAAAATAATGTCTTAAATATAATAGTATTTTATTATGTCAATAAGAAATCATATATCCATCTCTCATTCCATCAAATGGAAACAAAACTAGCATTCATGTGTAAGGTAGAGTACTACCTCATGAACCGATGTAATTAGTTTTTAATAACTACCTCTTATTTAGTCTTATAATGACAGATTTAATATTTATATATTATATTCATGAAATATTTATCATTATAATAATATAATATATCATATAATTTATTTCACTTCTATTAATAGAAAAATAATAGTGGCATTCGTGCATACATGTCGACTACCTTCTCCACGGAGCTATGTGATTTATTTTAAACCACCACATCAAATGGATGATATATATAAGTTTTTTAAAATAAAAAATATATTATTTTTGATATATTTATAATTCTGTAAATATAAAATAATACTCACATTCTTTCCATCATGATCATTGAATAAATCAAACATTACTCATGTGTAAGTTAAACTTACCATCTCCATAATTGTAACATAGTTCATTTTTCCAAACCATATTTAATGGATGGTTTTGAAAGTATAATTTACTTATATAAAAGATAAAAATTTGATTATTTTTATTCTATATCTAAGGTAATAATTAAAACATTGAACATAGTAAACTTACCACTATCATTTTTTACATATGAACCAAATATCATCAAAACGTCTGACCTGAACATAATTGATTACGTAAATGAACAAAACATGGTTTTAAATAAAATATAATTAGTAATAAAATTGAAATGTTTTATTATGAAATTAAATAATTAAATTAAATTTATTATTTGGGAACATAAATTACATAATTTATGAGTAAAACATGATGTAATGGATTTTCATCTCACTTTTATTTTAGTGAGACACTTTCCATATTCACCACTTATTTATTTTATGTTGCATATATACCACTCATGAATTTATTTTATTATTATTAATATAAATTTCTAGTTAGTTTATATATCCATATATTTCTCTTTATTTCATGTGTATTATGATTCAAATATTTCCAAATAAGTAGTGGTTTTAAGTGACAATCTAATTATTTATGAGGACAGTTTTTTATTTTGTTTTTGATGATGAAATATAATGAACTAAAATTAAAGAAACAAATTAAATTTATTATCATATAATTATTTATATTAAATAAATTTTTTCCATTCATTTTACTCTCTTTCAATTCTTAGGAACCTGAATGAATTTTTTTAAGGACAAGTGACATTATTTCTATCTTTGGTCAAAAATACATTTTATTTTATATCAATATTACATAAAAATGTTTTAAAAAATCATTATTATTATAAAATGATTTATTATAGAAATTTCTACCCATAATTAAATTATTAGAGAAAATTTTCAAAGGAATCATCGGGTTGTTTTTGGAATGATGTTTTTGTGATTTTTTTAGAAAATTCTGAATGGAATATTTTTAAACTTATACAGCATTGACATAATTTCCAAAAATCATAATCTATAAATGATTTAAATATTCCATTACATGTTTCAATGTTTCTTTTCAGAGGTAATATATTTTCTAATATTTTAGACAAATGTAGTTTTTTAATGTTATTTTTATTCTGAAAAAGATATTTTTGTCAATAATATAATTAATGATCATATTATGATATTTCTATTCTTCAATGATAACAACGATTTTTTGTACACATACTCCACATGGGATATATTTTAACAATATAATTTTATAGGTTACATTATATGGTTTAATATCTTTTTATATTTATTGATTTGAGAAAGTATTATCATTTTCTAAGCTAATTATTAAATAAAAACAATTATATATAGTATGTTCACCCCTTTCTTATGATGGTTTAATTGGACTTATTATGTGAATTTTGGGGACTTCTATATCCCCTAGTTTCATATGTTGGTATCATGATACAAAGTAGTTTAATTATTTGGTAGAGGCCTTACCCACAAATTTAAAATTTCTTGTCATGGAGCATAAATATTAAGTTTATGATGTCTGAAATTATAAATTTCATCATTGTGAAATAAAATATTTACTTCCATGTTATTATTTGAATAATTAGGATATATATATATATACATATATCTGAGTTTCAAGTTAATCATATTATTTATATTGAATTTATTGATCATCATTTATTTCTACAATTTTATTCAATTTTCCTTTATTATTGATTAAATGGAATGTTTTTAAGTTATTTAAATCCCCATACTAATTATTTATTACATAATCATGATAGAATACAATATTCATAATCATTAGTAATAATTTTGGGTCACACATAATTGTTTACATTCCACTGGATATGAACAATGTATCATTTAATATGTTCAAAGATGAAGAATAATTACATTCACTATGTTTTTTATTTTATTTCCACTATAAAATGGGTGGCATTTTCATATCTAGTTTATAAATACTACTATTATATTTTAACCATTGGGGTGTTATTAAATATATATATAACCAATATAATAAAGTAAAAAACCATATTTATGAAACTCTAGATGGGTTCTTTACCAGGATCCCATCCAAGGATACAATGTAATAATTATCAATGACTGAGACTATTTCCTAATGCATATTCAAGAGGGGTTCATCAATATAATCATTAATGTAATCATAGATATCTATTGGGGGATCATAATTCTTAAACATATAAATAATAATAATACCATTCCAATTATGAATCCAATATTGAGATAAGAATCCCTACAATAGGCTGTTTAGAATGAGAAAGAATGTTGAAAATGGGTATTTGAGATATAGAAATATGAAAGAGTTCTAGTAGTTATGCATTCATGTTTGAGTTTCTAAACGATCATTAATATGAGGAAGATGATAGATTCAAAATTATCAGTGATATGAATCTAGATGATGTGATATTGGAGTGAATCATTAAATTTCCATTGATTTTTTGATGCCCAAAATTTTAAATTGAATGAGATTTCAATAACTAATCCACATCATAGCGATAATTTTCATATCATGGAAATTTCCACTCAAGATAAAATTCCACATGTAAGTTTTAATGCTCTTAATAAGATATTTAGGCCATATATAAACCATTAAAGAGTACAAACACATATAGATAATATTTGAATTCACTAGGATGACCCTACAATACATTGAAATAAAACACCATTTCCATTATTCAAGTTTTAATTTTATAAAATTTTAAATTATACTAATATAAAAAAATTGATCATCCCTAGAATAAGAGTATTAGATAGTCTATGAAAGGGAGCATACCCTCTGAAATACCTTTCTCGTTAAGAATACATGTTTTTGTACCTGGAGAAAAATGATTCCTAAATAGATAAATTATTTTCCCCAACTAATTTTAATACCAGATAATATCTCATAATGAGTGGTAGTTTTCATTTTGAGCCAAGTATTTCTTTTATCATAGTAAATGAAGATACTTATTTCATAAACCTAAAGGATATAAGAGGTGTAAATTGGACCTCTCACAACCAAAATGATTTTCATCCTTCCCTAATTTACTAATTCAATGAGGAGACTACTAAGGTAATCATCAATAATAGAAATAATAATGATAGAGAGGGTTCACCTTTCTTAAAACCCCTTTAATAGGGGAAATATCCTTTAGGATAACAACTAGTAAAAAATATTATAGTTATCCAATTATAGCCTTTAAAAAATTTATAAATATATAATTGAATACAAATATTATTAATATATTCTCAATAAATCCTAAATACATATTCTCAATGGATTTTCTAAGATAAATATTTAAATCAATACATTCTTCTTTGGCCAGTTTCCTATGATGTTTGACACATTCAAAGACTGTTATTGGAAAATCAAATTTCCTCCACCTAATAAAGGTAAAATAATCCCATGAGGCAATTTTATTAGAAATTTTAGTCTGTTGGTTATCTACAATTATTTTGATGATTTTGTAGATTGAGTTTGGAAGGGAAATTAGAATATTGAGGTGAATTTCATAGCTACTGTAAATTTTACATATCAATGTGAGTAATTGGTAATTAATGCTGTAGAGGAGGATTCTAGTTCAAAAGAAGTAGGTTACTATCCTACACACATTATATTTCAACAAATCATATATTTTTTTGTAAAAGTATTATGTGAGCCCATATGGATGTGAAAAATATCTCAGGATAAGGTCAAAAAATTCTTCTCTAATTTCCATTATATGGGGAAGAATAGTGATCATTTTATTTTTCATTAAGGTTGAAAAAATCAATAACTATTTCTTTTATTGAGTCAAGATTTACGACTGATCCATTAAAGAGGCTATTGTAGTAAGAGACAATAAAATCCAAGAGGTAAATCCTATTTTAAAAGATAGTATCACCCTCTTTAATAGAATAAATTGGATTAGGGTACTTTCTAACTCTATAAAGAGACTTTTTAGTTGAGTGTTTCTGTCACTATAATTGAGCTATTTACCTTTGAGAATTTCTATTTCAATAACCTCTTCTGAGAAGAGAAGATAGTTGAGCTTGGGGTGACCTCAACATCAAGTGTGAGTCCTTTAACAAAGTAATTGAAAGTTTTTTATTAGGAAGAGGACTTATTTTTTCCTCAGGTATCAAAATATTCTTATCTATAGAGATAAACATGTACTTTCACTAGTCTTTAGGCTTGATCTCCTAGAATTTCAATTTTAGGATGCAGGTGAAGGCATCACTCCCACATTTGAAAACTATTTAAGTGTCCTAAACTAGTTTGAAGTAATTTTAGTGGATAAACCTATGTAAGACCTTGATATTTTATGATATATTTATATTTAATAAATTTAATTCAATAGGTATCTTTCTATTCAAATGTCATTATATTCGTACGAAATGTGATATGAAGTTTATTTTTTTATTTAAATGTGATCACTATATCCATTTCATTAAATTGGGAGTAATAATAGGAATATAAATATATTAAAAATATAAGTTATTTTTTAAATAATCCCAATTTAATTTTTATTTTTTAATATATAAGTACTCAGTTTTTTGTAAAGTCATTAATTTTTCAAAAATATGCTTTCTAAAAAATGGTTTTTATTCCATCTTGTGCATGGAAATTATAATTAATTAATTCAATTTCTATAAATATTATTTTAGATAATGAATTTAATTTTTTAAATTGGTATATTAATATTAACTTAGGGTTAACGTTTCATATTTTTCAGAAAAAAGTTTATTTAAAATTGAAAAATAGAAAATAACATTTCTTTATCAAAATAGCCACTTCTTTTCTTTTATTTACATAGTGACATTCTACTTTGTATTTATTTTAAGGTTTAATTTGTTATTTCATATTAAACTTAACCCAATAAATTTTATGTTAATCAACATTTCACTTAATTTTATTATAAAAACATTTTTGTACAAAAAAGGAAATTTTCTAGAAAACCACTTAACATCGTGCTTTGTGAGTTTGTATTTAAATTGATTTTTTTTAATAATGGAAATTGAAATTTTATAAAATGGAATAAATATTTAGAATAAAAATATCAAGAAAAATTAATGATTCCATTTTAATTTTTTTTCATTATGAGTAGTAGCATTTGTAATAAGTCAGTTACCACTACAATAATTAAATCGGGTTAAATGATATAAAACTAATTTTTTAAGGGTTACATTTACCAAAAAAATGTATAAATCCAATTTTATGGACATATTTCGTCCCTGTATAAAATAATATTCTAATATGGGTTATTTTTTATCCATTTTACTTTCATAATAAATTAATAAATTTTAATATTTTGAAGACATCTAAGTGTGCCCTCTCCTCGGTTATAAACGAACACCACCTATACTCTCTTATACTCACATAAAGATCAAGATATATAAAAAATACCTTACCATTTACATTTTAATCATATATCCCCATATCCTATAGGTCCTTATTTGATCATAATACCATTCTTTCCAGACATAATGTTTAAACCAAAAGATGTTTCTCAAGGAAGAAGTATAACTCTTAATTGAGTACATTAAATTTTATTGATTCTTGTACCTCCAATATATATATGGTATCCATTATAAGAAAATTATTCCATAATATTACATACAAATAATTATTAATATGATGCTGGATCATTAATTTACCACCTCCTTTCACTCAAATGAGAAATGAAATCATCGCTCATGCGTACGGGTGGACTACCGCCACCATTTAGTGATATGATTCATTTTCCATATCTATCATTAATGGTTGATTATTAACATGGATTTAACGTCCATATATTATATTTAAGACATTAATATTCTTATAAATTTTTAATATCTTATATACTTTCTTATATTTACATCTGTTGGAAAATGATAACGTTGCTCAAGCGTACTTGTGGACTACCACCTCTGCGTATTGATGTGATTTATTTTTCATCACCACATAATATGAATAATGATAAATTTTTATATGATTAATAAATATTGACCTTATTTCATGATTAATATTATGCATATTATGAAGCCATGACCATGATGAAATTACAAAAACCATCAAAAGTGAAACATGTGTAGAAAACAAACTTGTATCACAATAATGATCATTTTAATGACAAATCATTAATAAAAGGATAATTTAAAATTTAAAATTAATTATAAATTGATTTTTAGGTATTAATATTGTTTTGGAATTTATTCACAATAGATATATATTTATTATAAAGGAAATTTGAATACATGGGAAGAAATATAAGATATGAGGAAAGGGTTTATATTATAATCTAATTTCATTTTGGGATTATCTATGACAAATTTATTTTAAGGGAAATTTTTTTTGATATTATTCTATAAAACCATATAAATTTTGTTATCCTATTTTTATTCCTATAATTTTCAATTATTATCTCTATTTTACTCAATTTTTTAAATAAAATTATTATGATTTTTAAAGAAAAAATAGCTATATTTCTTCTTTGGTCGAATTTTTTTCACCAGTAGCCAAAATTATTAAAAAAGAATTATCTTTCCTATACATTAAATTTTTTAAAATTTTCATTTTCAATACCTTTTATTTTATTTACAATGGTTTAAAAATTAATCATTCCTAACTGTTTTCCAAACAAGTCATTTTTTACTTTTATCAAAACTGAAATGAATGTATTATTTTAACGTATATGGAATGAAAAAAAATCACACCGTTATGACCATCAATTTATTTAAATATCCATTTACATTTTTTATGTTTATTTTCATAGAAAATAATTTTCTTAATATTCTATGAATTTTTAGTTGAAATATTTTCAATTGAAAATTATATTACTCTATTATTTTCAGAGAACGGTGTGAATATTATTTAAAAGGTATTTTTTATATATTTCAACAACCTTTAAAGAATTTTATGCTTCACTAGAGATAATATATTATGATTACATACACATTATTTCCCTGTATGTATTTTGATTATGATGATTTGATGTTGAATATATATATAAGTTGTTTCTTTCTAATGGGTTAATTTTAGTTATGATGAAACCAATATGGAAGTGGTTTCTTTGTCATTGGTCATGAAATGGTGAAATGATGTATTGTTTATAAAACTAGTTTCCATTTCATAGGTTGTGATATTATTATTTGATTAATTTCTTGTGATCTTATAACACACATATAATTGGTTTTATGATGTGATGGATGGTCCTAGAATTATATATATAATGACCCAAAATTTTTTAATAAAAATTCATCTTTATCTAATTAAATGTCTTATTATGATAAAAATTTATATAAACATATGAAATTCCTTGGTTTTATGTTTTTTTATTTTGAAATACCGTTAAGAATTTTTACCATTTCTAATAAAGTCATCGAACAGTGATCACATGATTAGTATAAATATAGGTCTTTAACAAATCCCATTTATTCAGACAAAGGAAGAAATGGCCCCGTCCAGTAGAAATGATCTATACGAGGCCCATTTTTTAGAGCTCAAGAAGGAGTTGGTATCACTGGGATACGTTTTGGACCAAGCCCAAGAATAAATTCAATGCGTTAAGCTTGAATGGAATTTCCTACAAGAGAAGTGGAATTTAATAAAGATTATCACCCAAGCGATGTTATCCGAGCCTCCCTAAGAGTCTGTCATCATTTCACACATTACCCTTAGGTATTACATGGGTGTTATAAGGTGTTAAGTAACAATACCCTAACACTTTGATTTTGTGCTTTATTTTTGTATAAAATAAAGAATATATAATCATTTTATTATTATTACTTCGTATATGGTTTTTAAAAGCACAAATAGTATTCTAGTTCATATTAAATTAATAAATCTACATTGATGAATTAATGGATTTTTGAATTAAATAATATTTTTATAATATATTATTATGAAATTATGTTTTATTAAATATAAATTATCGTATAATTTTTATACAATTGTAATTTTTATTAAGGTTTGAAAGATCATTTTGTCATAACCTCGGAATTTTCAATAAATGTCAGTTTGTACTTTAAAAGTTAAAATTCGCATATTTATAAAATTATTTAGATAAAATGAATATTATTTTTGTATTTAGGAGGTCAAAATTATCTAACAGTGATTTTTTCATAATTTTCTGAGACAGTAAAATTTTTTGGTAACAATTAAAAACTGTATAAATATATAATGTGTTTTATGACATCATAATGACCCAGTAGATATTTAATAAAATACTGTAAATGGGATATTCAGAAAATATATTTTTTACCTTTAAAATAATATTATTTTATATTTTTTTGATTATTTTTACAATGCCTTAATGGAACCTCCAAGACTTATAAATTTTTTTAACATTTTTAAATGATTTCCTTGAGAATGTGACTCACCTCCACATAAGAAAGCCTAATATTTTAATATGTTCGGCCATTGGACATATAAAATAATATTTTCCAATAACCATTGGAAAAACCCATGGGCAAAATCCATGTGTTGGTTTGTGGTTTGGAATATTTAATTATATAGATTTCAAAACCTATGTTTGTGAAATATTAAAGAATTCCCCCCTCTTTTCCTATATAAACCAACACAATATCCCACTTATATTCACTCCAAACTTAGGTATAATGTAACTACTCTACCCCCATATCTCTATAATACTCCTAAGGTTCCCCAAGATTCCAAAAATTCTCTCTCAATCCACTTCCAATCCTTAGGGAACACACTTCCCTATAAGGGATTCTCACTTTCCTTCCTTATTTATGTCCAAGTTTCCTTATATTGTTATACTGTTTTATTTTAAATAAAAAAGGTTGGGGTATGATTTATCACATCCCCTATAATTCTCTACTTATTTTTTAATGATGATATATCCCTTTCTATATCATTGATGTGTCCCATGTACACCTCTTACCATGCTGAAATTCCTTAATGGATTTCTTCCTTCCTCATTTTTGTCCAAGTTTCATTATATTGTTATACCCTTTTATTTTCAATTTAAAATGTTAATGTATTATTAATCACCTCCCCTATACTTCTCTCATTATTTTTTAATCAATATATAACTCTTTATCTCTCATTAATACCTATCATGTAGATAGGTTACAATGCCGAAATTCCATAAGAGTTATTCCCTTTCTCTTATTTCGTTAAGTTTTTTTATTATGTTACACCTTATATTTCCAAATTCAATGTGTTGGGAAAATAATCTGTATGAAAATATTATTATCCATTACATTTACATATTATGAGAGATTCATTTCTCTCGCATCAACCATTTTTTTAAATTTTTATGTCACACTGTTAGGCTGCTGAAATTGCACTTCAATTTTCCATGCCAAAATCATCATGTAGTGAATACCGTGCCCATTTCTCTATCAAGGGTATTCATATTTTTGAACATATACTTATTGATTATATAATTTCATATATATATTCCACATTCATTTATCATGGAATAAATGATTATGTTGAATGATTCCATGTTATATGATTCATGTGGCACACTTATGCATGAAATGAAATGTTTATAATGGGTGAACATTGATAGTGCTCCAATGAATTGGGTAAAGAATAGTATCATGATATGCCATTTTCAATGATCCTTGGCTCATTCTAATATCATGTTGAATGTTATTTCCACATCTCCATGTTATAATTGTCATGCTATATATTGCCTTTATTTTCATATTTCTCTTATGCTCCATTTATATGCCTATTGGCTATCATGTGTTCAATTCTTCATTTTATGCATTATTTACTCCCTTAATAGGATTTATATCCCACCATTTTCTTATGTATTTCCCCAGGTTATCCCATGCAATGATAAGTAAAAAAGTAATTTTTTTGTCATGAAAAATAAGTTTTCAATAAATATGATGTATTTTATGTCTTAATTTGTCATGTAATGTTCCTAATTTCCCATGAAACTAGACCTCTCGATCCTTGGAGTTGTATTAAGTTCACTTTTATGTAATAAATCATGTTTAAATATCTAATAAAGAGCTGGGTTGTTATAGTTGGTATCAAATTATAGGTTTATTTATTTTGGGGATTAAGATTAGAAACCCCTAGTGGAAGCCTTAGGGATACGACTAAGTATAATAAAAATCCCTAAATATTGGTGATTATAGAGTAAGTTTTTTGTCACGAAAATACATCCATGTCTGGATAGGAACAAGTAGATGTGGCTCTGGCACAGTTGTATCTAGGGGTAAAACCTAAAAACACTTCGTTGAGCTAGACTCTAAAGGGAACTAGTGCACAACAACGGGCCTTAATGCCCTCTTAGTTCGACACTCCCAGGGGATATTATTTTTGAATTCATAATCTTAGATTGAACCATTATTAAGGGAATAAAAAATTACCCTAAGAATATATGTAGGAAAGTAGATCATAGATAACATAGATTGAAGCCTATAAATTTATAAGTTAAGGAAATATATGTAATTTATAAGTTATTACTTTTTTCATTAGATTCCCCTTTACGTGTTTCCCTTAACTTTTATTTTATTCCTACCATTGGCCGGTAATAGGATGACTCGGGCTAACAACCAATGTTAAGATCAATGTGATGAATATTATAATGAGATTCCTAATCTAATGGGAGTAGGAATCACAAACATTGTCATGATACTCTCTTATTTAAGTCACGTTTTGAATAGAAACATGGGACAAGAGGATCGTCCACCCCCCCCCCTAAGAATGAACAAGTAGAAATCGAGAGATTCATCATACAAAGGACCCCTACTTTCAATAGATCATCTAATATCCCAATCGCAGAAAAATGGATCAACTTCGTTGAAAAGATCTTATCCATCCTTTAGTGTTCTGAACAAGAGAAGGTTCTTCTGGATGCTTATTTTATAGATGGTGAAGCTGATCAATGGTGGAAATTGATCAAAAATAAGAATCTCTTGGAAGATATTGAGGCGTTGAAATGGAAGGATTTATGGAAAATGTTTTTCGATAAATATTTTCCTTAAAAACTCTGCCTTAAAATGGAAAGGGACTTCCTTCCCCTCAAGAAAAAAGACGAAGAATCCATTGAAGAATATGAGGAAAACATTACATGGATCGCATGGTACACCTTTGGCTTTGTTGCTACCCCCGAATGCAAGTATGAACACTTCTTTGGTGGCTTAAAACCTAGCCTACAGAAATCCCTAGCGATCCGTGACTTTGATATCTATGAAGAAATTGTCTGATGTTTCATCAATGTCAAAATGGAGATCGATGAATCTCAGGGGTATCATGGGGATAAGAAGAAAAAAGTTAAAATTAATTCTAGTGGTCTATTGGATAAATCCAATAGTGCTACGAAATTCCAGCACCCCATTTTCTAAAGGTGTGGAAAGAAGCACCTCGGAAATTGCCTAAAGGAAATAAGAAAATGCTTTAGGTGTGGAAGAGAAGGGAACTTGTCCATTAATTGCCGACAAAAAAACCTCTGATGTGATAGAGGAGAGGAATTCTCTGTTCAACCCTCAATGCATTGTTCATTACTTCAACTGCAAAGAATCAGGGTACTTTCCTAACCAGTACCCTAAGCCAAGGGTTTTCAGAGGCAACCAACAACCTCCTAAGTAGAAAGGGAGATCTTTTTACATAAATACCGCTGAATCGAACCCCGAAAACGAAGTGGTGATAGGTACTCTAGTTATTCATTCAATAATAGTAAAGGTACTTTCTGATTCTGGTTCTACGCATGCTTTTATATCCCAGAAGTTCTGTATAAAAATCCCAAAACCACCATAAATCATGAAAGTAGAGATTTTGGGGAGAATGGGAAATGGGGAAATCATTAATCCCATGAATATAACTCCTCCCCTATCACAATTTTGGGATTAAACTTCCCAACAAACCTCTTTATACTCCCTCAGGTGGAATTTAATGCAATTCTTGGCATGGATTGACTTTCCATATATAGAGCCAAAATAAATTGTCGTGAGAGCGAAATCACTCTCTATATGGAGAATCAACCCCCGATTCTATACATTTTCATGGGGGAGGATAAACCTTCTTTATCAAATTCATCTAAATAAGAGATGTTACATCCCTATGAACATGCGTATCTTTCTCAGATGATTGATTTTATGGAAGCAACCATATTTGAAGACATGCCTATTGTGAGGTAATTTGCTGATGTGTTTCCTAAGGAATTTTCTGGTCTTACTCCTTGAAGATATATTGAATTATTTATTGATATTATACCTAGGGCATTTCAAATATCCAGGACTCTGTATAGAAAGTCTATTGTGGAGATTGAGGAGAAAAAGAAATGACTATAAGAGAATTTGGATAAATGGTTTATGTGCCCTTGTGCTTCACCATGGGGTGCACTGAACCTCTTCATCAATAAGTAGGATAGGTCAATGTGCCTTTGGATTGATTATCATGAGCTCAAAAAAACCAAAATAAAGAACAAGTATCCTATGCCACAAATTGATGACTTGTTCAATCAGCTACGTGGAGCATAAAACTTCTCCAAGGTGGATCTGTGGTTGGAATATTACTACGTAATGGTAAAGAAGGAGTATATCCCCAAGACTGATTTTCATACAAGGTACCAGAACTATTAATTAATAGTAATTATTTTTGGGATCACTAATTCTCCAGAAATCTTCATGGACTTGATGAATAGATACTTTTCATATTACCTCAACAAATTTGTGGTAGTATCCATAGACGATATTCTAATATACTTCAAAACCAACGAGGAGCATGAGGAGCATCTAATCACTGTACTAGAGAACTTGCAAAAGTAGAATCTCTATGAACAGTATAGAAAGTGAGAGTTTTGGTTGAAGGAAGTCTCATTCTTTGGTCATATCATGAGAAGCAATGGGATAGATACGGATCCCTTCAAGACAAATGCAATTGATGGATAGACGAGAGCGAGATCAATGATGGATATCCATAGCTTCCTGGGATTAGCTGGATATTATCATGGATTTGTGAGTAATTTATCATGATTCTCAAACCCTCTTACCAAGATAACTTGAAAGGGATTCAAGTTTTCTTAGATTGGTGAATATAAAGACATCCTAAAGGAGTTGAAAAGGATGATTATCAGTATGCTTGTGATCACACTACCCACAAGTGGAGAACGTTTTGTGGTATTTCGTGATGCTTCAAAGAAGGTACTGGGTTGTGTGTTGATAAAAAATGACAAATTCATTGCCTATACTTCAAGAAAATTGAACGTTCATGAACAAAACTATCCCACACCTGATCTGGGGTTGAATGCAATAATCTTTGCATTAAAATTTTTGTGACATTACCTATTTGGGGAGAAGTGTGAAATATATAAAGATCTTAAAAGCCTCATGTATATATTTACACATAAAGAGTTGAATATACACCAAAAAAGATGGTTATAGCTTATAAAATACTCCAACTACTCAATCCATTACCTCCCTGGAAAAAAAATAAGGTGGTGGAAGCTATATGTATAAAGAACATATCAATTCTATCATTAATGATAATTGAAAAGGATCTAATCTTTTCTGATTTGATGAATATGGACACAGGAATCATAAAAAATAGAACATTGTCAATCCTTTTACAAATGGTTTCTCAAACGCCTCTTTTGGAAAGGTTAAAAGATTCTCAAAATGATGGTGTGGGAATTCAGAAGAAAGTAGTAACTATCAAAAAAGAAAAATCCTCAGAGTTCAATGTTATTGAGGAAGGAATTGTGAGATTTGGGACAACACTATGTGTTCCATTAAATCCATAGTTAAGGAATGATATTTTAGATGATGCACATATTTCAAATTTCTCCATTCACCTAGGAAACAAAAGGTTGTATCAAGATATCTGAGAGAATTATTGGTGGGATAACATGAAGATGGATATCATTGAGTATAAATTAAAGTTCCTAATGTTTCAACAAGTGAAGGTTGATAGGAATAAGTATACGAGGATGATGTAACTATTACCTATACCAACATGGAAATGGGAAAAATCACTATAGACTTTGTCACTAGACTTTAGAAGACATCCAAATGAAACAATGTTATTTGGTTTGTTGTGGATCGTCTTATAAAGACTGCACACTTCATTAAAATTCAAGAGGATTTCTCATTGGATAAACTAGAACTGATATACATTAGAGAAGTGGTAAGGATGCATGGAGTACCACTATCTATTATATCTGATAGAGATCCAAGATTCACCTATATGTTCTCGAAGAGTCTCCAACGTGATATGAATATTGAGCTGAACTTCAACATGACTTATCATCCTCAAACTGATGGCCAATATGAGTAGACTATCAAAACACTTAAGAACATGCTGAGAGCATACTCAATGGACTTCAAAGGAGGATGAGATCAACATATTCCTCTGATTTATTTCCCTTAAAATAACAGTTTATACTCATGAATCTAAATGGATCCTTATGACTCCCTTTAAGGTAAGAGGTTTAGAACACCGACATGTTGGAACGAAGTTGGGAAGAATAAACTCCTAGGCCCAAAAATGGTCGAAGAACTGGTTGAAAAGTTTAAGATCATCCAGTAGCACATTGAAGCTACAAAGAGTCGACAAAAGAGCTATGATAACAACCGTCGATGATACCTAGAGTTTGATGTTAGAGACATGGTATTCCTCTACATATCACTATAGAATGGAGTTATGAGATTTGGGAAGAAGGGAAAGCTTAGTACAGGGTACATTATCCATTTTGAGATCCTTGAATGCATTGGAGAAGTGGCCTATCGACAAGAACTACCACTGAACATATCTCAAGTACATGATGTATTCCATGCATCACTCTTGAGTAAGTACATACCTGACCCATCACATGTACTCAATCGATAGGTGGTACCATTGGAGAATGACCTCTCTTATGAAGAGAAGCCTGTGAATATCTTAGATCATAGGGAAAAGGTTCTATGAAATAAAAAAATTCCCCTCATCAAAGTCTTGTGTGGAAACCAAATGTTTGAAGAAGAAACAAGGTAACCAGAGGAAGCGATGAGGTAGGGTTACCCACATCTGTTTTAGTGTGGGAAATGAAAAT
The DNA here is from genome assembly GCA_963277665.1 of Viscum album. Taxonomy (NCBI): domain Eukaryota; kingdom Viridiplantae; phylum Streptophyta; class Magnoliopsida; order Santalales; family Viscaceae; genus Viscum; species Viscum album. The sequence continues at coordinate 1,392,918,445 of OY728142.1, read as the reverse complement.
TTCGAGGTAAAATTTTCTTAAGGGGGGAAGATTATAACGAACCAATCTATTATTGATGAAAATTCATCTTGATCTAATTAAATATATTATTATGTAAAATGGTTATATAAAACATATGAAATTCCTTGGTTTTATGTTTTTGGATTTTAAAATACCATTGATAAATATTATTGTTTCTAATATAGTTGTTGAAAAGTGATCACATAATTAGTATAAATATAGGGCTTTAACAAATCCAATTTACTCATACAAAGGAAGTGATAGCCACATCCAACAGAATTTCTCCATAAGAAGCCCATTTATCAGAGCTCGAGAAGGAGTTTCATCAATGGGCTTCACTATAGACCAATCCCTGTTCGAGCATCAACATGTTAAGCTTGAACGGAACCACCTATGGGAGAAGTGGAAGTTAATAGAGATTACCACTCGAGCGATGTTTACCAAGTCATCTCAAGAGTCTTTCACAATCACACACATTAACCTTATGTATTATGAAGGTGTTTTAAGGGCTTATGTAACAAGACCCTGTCACTATGATTTTCTGCATTATTTTTGTATAGAATAAAGAATATACATTCATTTTTTTATTGTTACTTTGTAAATGGGTTTTAAATCACAAATAGTATAATAGTTAGTATTAAATTATGAAATATATTTTGATGAATTATTAGTTTTTTAATTAAATAATATTTCAATAAAATATTATTACTGAAATACATCTTATTAAATATAAATGATCATATAATTTTTATAAAATTTTAATTTTTATTAAGGTTTGAAAGTTGTTTTTGTCAAAACCCATGAATTTTCAATAAATTTTGACATCTATTTTAAAAGTGAGAAGTTGAATATTTATAAATTTAAATAGATAAAATGAATATTATTTTTAGATTCATGATTTCAAAATTATCTAATGGTCAATTTTTCATAACTTTCTGAGACGGTCAACTTTTTGGGTAAAAAGTAAATACCATGTAAATATATAATGTGTTTTATGACATAATAATGACCCAATAGTGATGTAATAAAATAATATAAAAGTAATATTAGGACAATATATGGTTTAACTTTAATATAATGTAATTTTAGATTTATTTGATTATTTTTACAATGCCTTAGTAGACCCTCCAAGACTTATAAAATATTTAAATATTTTAAAATGATTTCATTGAGAGTGAGACTAACCTCTACATAAGCAAGCCTAAAATTTTAATAAGTTCAGCCATTGGAATTATAAAAGTAATTTTTTCCATTCCCCTTTGTCAAAAACCATTTTCAAAAACCATGGTTTGGTTTGTGGTTTTGAATATTTTATTATATATAATTCCAAAACCTAATTTATGAAATATTAAAGAATTCCCCTCTCTTTTACTATATAAAATCACCCAAGACCCACTCTTATTCACTAAAAAACCTTTTTGCACGTCCTTAATCTTCCGTCCTCTCTCTAAAATCCTCCAATGGTTCCCCAAACTACCAAGATTCCTCTCTCAAGACTCTCCCAGCCCTTTGGTATCACACTTATTAGTAAGGGATCCTCACTTTCCTTCCTTATTTATGTCCAAGTTTTCTTATATTGTTATGACCTTTTATTTCCAATTAAAAATGTTGGGTATGATTCCACACCTCCACAATACTTCCATAATTATGTTTTAATGATTATAGACCCCTTTATGTGTCATTGATGTCTCCCATGTACACCCATTACCATGCCAAAATTCCGTAAGGGATTTCTTCATTCCTCATTTTTTTCAAAGTTTCTTTGTGTTGTTATACCCTTGTATTTTCAATTAAAAATGATGGGGTATGATTTATCACCTCCCCCATACCTCTCCCCTTATGTTTAAATGATTATATACATCTTTCTCTATCATTAATACCTCTCATGTACACCTGTTACCATGCCAAAATTTCATAAGGGTTATACCCTTTCTCCTCTTTCTTCAAGTATCTTTATTATGATACACCTTCTATTTCCAAATTCTCTATGTTGGAAAGAATAATTATATGACCACATTAATTTCCATTTAATTTAAATATTATGAGATACCCATTTATCTATCATCAACCATTTTTTTGAATTTTTATGTCACAACGTTAGGCTGCTGAAATTGCACAACAATTTTCCATGCCAAAATCATCGTGTAGTGAATACCATGCCTATTTATTTATCAAGGGTACCCAAATTTATAAACATACAATTATTTATTATAGAATTTAATTTATTTATTCCAAATTCCTTTATCATGGAATAAATTATGATGATGAATGATTCCATTTATATGATCCATGTGGCACACTTATGCATGAAATGAAATGTTTATAAATGGTGTGCCCTGATAGTGCTCCAATGCATTGGGTAAAGAATAATATCATGATACACCATATGAAATGAAGGACTAATCATGATAATTCAAGTAAAATTATGTTTTGGTCATGCTAATTCAAGTGCAATGAGGTTTTACTAATTCTCCATGTGAAATGAGCCATGGATCATGCAAATATCATGTTAAATGTTTTTTCCACATCTCCATGTTATGATAATCATGCTATATCATGAATTTATGTTCATGTTTCTCTTATTCTCCATTGATTTTCCTATTCCCAAAAATGTATTTTATGCTTTATCTTATGCCTGTTTTACTCCATTACGGGGCATTATAGCTCACCTTTTTCTTATGTATGTCCTCAGGTTATCCCATGAAGTGCTAAGTACGAAGGAATGTTATGGTCATGTAAAATAAGTTTTCAATAAAGATGTTGTATTTTATGTATTAGGTTGTCATGTAATGTTCATAATTTTCCAAGATACTAGACCTCTATATCCTTGGATTTTTATTACTTTTATGTTTATGTAATAAATCAGGTTTAAATATGTAATAAAGAGTTGGGTTGTTATAATATAACTCTCTAATTCATATTGTAAAGAATAATAGCTCAAGGGGTGATTAGGTGAAATGAGTTGATGTACTCAATATACTATGGAAAAAATGTAGGGATTCCTAATCCAATCTGATATAGAAAATAGGTGGTGATTCTTGATCTCTTATGATATGATATTCACATTAGTTAACTGTTAGATGTGATAAATTTTATATCCATAATATGGTGCCCCACTCTTATAAAATGTTGATATGGTAGTTATTTTAACTCATGAATCATGATTTATTTTTTGTGATTCCAAAATGTTGTTACATATTAATTTTTTATCCCATGAATCAATATAATGAAATTTGGATTATTGAGTTTGATATTATAGGGACTATAACATGTCATCAAACCCTTATGCTCATAATATGACTAAATATGATCATTGATTGATATCTCTCATAGTTACCCTTATATAGCATCTAATATCACCCCTTATTATGTTTTTATTTTTCCCTGTGTGATGAGGAATGGTATATAGTTTGATGAGTCTAGAAGGGTTCCTTATATAATGAAATATTTGTTATATGATTGAGATTATAATTATATAACATGTTTATGTATCTAGTATCTATTTCCAAGAAACCTTTATGATTATAGGTAATTTTTATTTGGTATATATATTAAATATTAATCAATAATATATAATATCTATTTATATCTTTCATAGGACACTTCAATTTTTATCATTTTAGGTTTTAGATACATTTGGAGGTTATGATGTTTTCATGTGAAGTTAACTTGAGAGTTAATGACACCATCTTATATTTATATGTTAGATGTTGATCATAAGTTAAAAGTAAAAAACACTCCTTTTGAGGTTTTAATTTATTGAATATTATGGTGATTAATGAAAATTTGGTAGAGGTTTTGCTCAATTGATGTATATATAATCCTTTGTATTAACACAAAGGATTGTTTAAAAAGAATTATATTACATTTTTGGTATATAAGATTAAAGTTATATGATAACCTTTGAGGTTAAAATATTATTTAATGTTGATTTTACTAAGGTTAATTTGGATATACCATTATTTTTTTATGGAATGAGCTATGATGAACCTTTGGTCTTATTATTGAAATTTTTTTCTTAATTTTTTTTCTTCATATAAATGTTCATTCATTTTAGGTATTACATTAACTCATACTAACCATTTTGGATTTAGTATATTTAGGATGATGGTATTTTTATTCTTGTATAAATACTATGATCAATTGAAAGGTTATTATTTAGGCATAGTAAGGATTCATCATTGTTACTCATTGAGTGGATTATTCTAGGAGATATAGGTGGAAGCTAGTTAAAAACACAATTAAAGGATGAATTTAAATTTCATTATTTGAATAAAATCATGCTGATGTATTTTCTAATGTTCATAGTGTGGATAATAAATAATTCCCTTATAAATTAAAAAATAAATATTTTTACAAACATTACCAAAGCATTTGTAGTCATATTTCTCTCTTATTAATTCATGATTTTGTAATCATTAAAATTCTCTTGATCACATTCTATATCAAACCATAACAATTTTTGAACATTAATTTTCTCCTCCATGACCTTATTTTCACTTACAAATAATTTTATTCTACTTAGAAATATAGTTATGTGTTATTATAGATGGACTTCATATTTAACCATCTCTCTTTTCTAAATGAATTTTTATTAAGAATTTTAATGATGTGGGTTTTAAACCAAGGTATTTTCAAATGTTAAACCCCTGATTACCACGCTAACAAAAAAATGGTGAGGAAGAAAACTATTTTAAGGGTATATAAAATAACACCCCAAGATTTTACGATATATTTTCCTTTAAATAAATTTAATTCTTTTATAGATTTATTTGCATGAAACACTTTTCTTAAACGAACCATGATATACTATTAAATTATTATTATTATTATTATTTAAATATAACCACTAATAGATGTAAATTAAATTAGAGCTTAGAATAAGAATAATCATATTATGAAACATTTTTATAAAGGTTTTATATATTTATTTTTTGATTAATTCATAATATATATATAATCAATTTTTAGTGAAGTCAGTTTGTGATTCACGAATTTGTTTTTAAACAGTTTTTATTTTATTTGGTATAAGAAAATTATAATAAAATTATTCAATTTTTAGAAATTTTATTTTTTAAATTTTATTTTAGGAAATTATTACCATTTTTTAAAAAAATCATGTTACTATTTACATAGGTTTAATTTTTTGATATTATTGTAAAATATGACTGTTGGGAGAATAGTAGAAAATACAAAAAATTTATGAAAAAATTCCATTTCTCTTTATGTATTTACAAAGTAAAGTTCTATTATTAATTGGATTTAAAATATAATTATTTATTATAAATTAAAATTATTCCAATTAGTTTCATTTTAATTAACATGAAAAATAATTTTTTTAGAAAAACTTTTTTATACTAAAAACAAATTATTTCTTGAAAACTATTTTTCAATGCATTTTTTGGTATTTTTTTAAAAATAAATTTTGACACTTATAGGTACATATTTATATAAAATTGAATCTAAATTATAAATAATAATTTATAAATTTATTAATAAAGAGACCATATTATTTTATTTTTGTGAATAACATTATTGGTAAAAATTCACTTATCACACTAATTATTAAAAGGGGTTAAAATTGTTAAAAATATACAAGTGAGGGTTTAAAAGAATAAAAACGTTTATAAAAACTTATATGTGGTCATATTAAGACCCTATATCATATCTTATTCTTATATGAGTCATTTTGGATCCATTTGTATCAAATAATACATTAATGTATTTTAATATTTTGAAAAAAACCAATTGAGCCCTCTCTATCAATTATTAATTGAAACCCCCTCTCCTCTCTTATAGACACATAAAGAGCCTCATACCATGGAAAATACCAGAAATAATCCATTCTTAACATCCATATAAAATTCCAAGAGGTCTTGTTCGGTAAAAATAATATCCTTTTAAAGGATAAGGTGCCAGCCAATTGAGGTTTCTCAACGAAGGGGTGTAACTAATAACCGAGTACATTAAATTTTATTTCTTATTTATTATTCAAAAAATATATTATATTAATTTTGAAATAACTAATTCAGTATTAAAAGTATACTCATTTTGTGTTATTATTATAGAGAAATGTTTTTACACCTCATTTACATTTAATGAGAAATGAATGTACCACTCGTTCATAAGTGTGGACTACCACCTCTACAGGGGGATATGATTCATTTTCCATCACTGTAATTCATGGATGTTTATTGAGATTAATTTAGTTATTATAAATGATATTTAGAAAATAAATATTCTATTATAATTATATGAAATTATCTAACTTCTTACCTTTTAATCTATTGCAAATTTATAATGTTAGGAGTACTTATATGTGTACTCATACCTCAATACTATGTTGTAATTTTTTTTAGCACCACATTATATAAATTATTATAAAAGGATATATTATAAATACATATATTAATTTTTTATTTATTAATATTTTTTTATTATGAAACCATGATCATGGTACAAGTACCAAAAACTATTTAATCGAAACATGCAAGGAAAAGGGATCATTTTTCACATGAATTTTCATTTTATTGTAAAAAGTATTGCCAAATGTTAATTGGAACTTATAATGGTTTTATAAAAGGTATGGTATGTGTAAATATGGTTCTGTAATATATTTATAATAAATACATATTTATTATAAATCATATATTAATTCATACTAATAATGATGGTTCTTGAGGTATGGGTATTTGTTACAATATCATATCATTTTGGAATTATGTTTGCTGGATTTCTATTGAGGGAATATTTAAGGATCATATATATATAACCTATGTATATTATTCTCAAATTTTTTCCTATAATTTTCTTGTATTATCTCCATTTTACACTCCATTGTACATAAAATTATTGAGAAAATGTTTTTACTAAAAATATGACCTTATTTCCTCTTTTGTTGACATATGATTTATTCCATGTATATAGTCATAGAAATTTATTTATAAAATTTATTTCCTACACATGAATTATTGTAAAAAGGCCATATTCACTGCATTTTTATTTGTATAAAAAGTATTAAAAATTTATCCTTCAAAATGGTTCTCGGAATAATTTGTTTTTTCATTTTTACAAAAGTAAAAATAGTGGTTCAAATTAAAGTATACAACATGAAAAAATTTTATCAACATCATGACCATTCATTCATTAAAGAATCCATTAAAAATTTTGATAATAATTATCAAAAAAAATAATTTTTTAAATATACATGTATTTTTGAGTTATAATTTTATTAAATGTAAAATATATTTTTCTCATGCTATTAATGAACATTTTTATTGTTCTTTAAAAGGTATTTTTCTTCAATGTCAACATCCTTAATGATTGATGTGCTTTATTAGTAATTTTACATTGTGATATCATCCCATTTATTTATCTGGATGGATTATGTTGATGATGATTTAAGGATGATTCTTTGAAACCTATTTAATTAAAATGGTCTTATTAACTTATGATGGAACTTCTACAAAACCAATTTATATTCCATGGGTTATGATATTTTAAAATGGTGAAATGTTTAAGAAACACATTTCTTTTCTATGGTATATGAATTTTTATGTGATAAATATCTTATGATCATGTGGAACATATATTTATGGTTTTCATTATGTGATGTGTGGGACAAATGTTTATGAAAATCCAATTCATTGTTTAAAGACTCATATCTCATGATATGATTATGGGGAATGAGTTGATGTGTTCAATACACTATAGTAATTAGGCAGGGATGAATAAAACAATACAAAATTAGAAATAGTTTTTGATGTTTGATCTATAATGATATGATAGTCTCATTTTTCAAACGTAAAATATGATATGATTTCTATGAATATTATGGTTCCATAATATTTTTAAGTGATGGTATACATATGATTTTGACTCATGGATCCTGATTTATTTTTAATGATTCCCCAATATTGTGGCATATAAATCATTTATTCCATGACTCATGAGTATGATCTAGGAATTGTTTTGTATGATTTTCTATTGATAATAACATGTTATCATAGCCATATAATCATAATATTATTACATATAGTCATTGAAAAACTTTTACCATGTTTACTGTTATTGGGAATCTGAGCTCATCACTAATTATGTTAAGAGTTTTTCTCAACATATATAGAAGATTATTAAGTATGATGAGTCTAGAAGGGTTCCTTAGTAAAGATATAAACTTTGTATGATTATATTGTACCTAAATTATATTGTTATGTCTCTAGTATCAGATTACAGTAAACCATTTTTTTATCTTGGGAATGTTTATTTGAAATATAAATTGAATATTAATTGAGAATAATATATATATATATATATATATTTATTCCATGATTGGGACAGTTCACTGTGTATTATTAAATCTATAGTGGGGGTAATGATTTGGTAATATTTATAAAACACTCAATATAATATGGTGGTGATATGAATTGATTCTTGAATTGGTAGAGAAGATGATGGAGTACCACAAAGAAAGGGCATAATTATTGAAAAAAATTCTCTTCAGATTTCTGGAAATCATTTTTTAGATTTCAATCTAAATTATGTATATTTCCCCAAATACATTTATCTCTACCATGTCATTCGTATTTATGTAGGATTTATATTCGCTAGGGGAGATAGAGAGATTTCGTGTACCAATGCATTCATCAAATCATAGAATTGCATTATAGTACCCCATGATGAGCCAAAGAATATAAATATCACTACTAAGGGAGTCAATCATCATCTAGGTTCCTCTTCATTAATTATTTTTGTATAAATTAAAGAGTAGATGAGATAAACTCAATTACAATCAAACTCTCATGTTGCAATTTTATCTCATATGATAAAAAACCACATTCTTCAAGAAGGATTATGAAATACCCAAGGGGTCTCAAAATAAGTGAGTTATTAGAGCCACAAATATGATAACACATCATTTCAAGATATGTAATATCATGATAAAAGTTCTTGTTAGGTTAGGATAAGAAAAAAATAATAGGTTTATGATTTTGGATAAGCATTATTTAGTAGATGGTAGTAACCTTGTTGGTCAATCCATAAGTATTCAAAAAACCATTCATATTGACATTAATTTAGATTTATATTTACACTTTTTATCCCCCTACCCCATTATTATTTTAATTAGAGGTCACCAAAGGCCTTCCATATTTCATTTGTCAAAGGGTTTCCATGGAAGTAGAGATAATGGGATCCCCTAAATATATAATTCATTCATCCTATATATCATCAATTAAATCCTAAAATGATTACTTATCAGTAAAAATGTTAGACACTAAAAATAAAGAAAGTAAACCATTTACCTTTGTTTTAGATTTCATATCAATTTTCATAGCCACCATTTTTTAAGAATTATTCAATATGGAGGCTTCCCGGTTCCCTTATTTACCCATCTTACTCCATAAACACTTTGAATATTTTTTACCGTACTCCACAGTTACCTCAATATTCACCAAGGTAATAACCCTAACATTTTTGGGATCTTGAACCATGATTTATTTTAGTATTATATCTATTGGGAATTTATTATCAGCATTAGAGTTGGTGTTTGTGTCACTTGTGAAAACCACATGATCAACTTCCATACCCCACTCATCCATATTATTTATTTTTTGGAAATTCATTTTTTTAACTACCATATAGTAAAATATATTAATTATTACCTCATAATAATTATCTTGTATGACTTTTTCCTTTATCATAAAAATTTTAAACCCCTAGGTTTTATGTGTTATTAGATTTGACATGGTGCACATCCCCCTTAGCATCCCTCAAATTCTATGCATGATTCTTCTCTTCCCCATGATTAGTTATGCCATGATCCCTTGATAATGACTCTTTTTCAAAATTCCCATTATCAATGATTTTACAAATAGGTGGGAATTATGTTCACAAGTATATAGAATCCTCAACAAAAACCACCCCATTTTGATCATTTTTTACTAAATCATTCTTTTTTTGGAGACCTCAGAATGAATCACCCAGATTGGGGGTCACCCATTTTGGAGGATACATCCTTTGTAAATGAAACCCTATAAATATTCTACCTCATAGAATTTTCTTCCAAACCATAGCATTTTCATAAGATATGAGATTTAATTACTTTTATATGAATCAACAATTTTAAAGATGGTGGTCCATAATTTTTCCATGATTATGGAATGGGGGTAGGTATTCAAATTCAATATTTATTTAGATTTTTTTTTCTCGTTAGAAATTATATTGATATATTAAATATATTTACAGTCTAGTTTCACATCCAAAAGTATGAATGCATAGTATCCAATATCATCCTCCATATTGTGCTAATCAATTTTCATCTGGACAACAACACATGTGTCAAGGTCATTTTAAATTTGAGGATTTCAAACCACCTAGACAAATCCTTGGATCATGAAATAGAATTGTGATGAGGATTTATTCTAAGTATAGGTTTAAAATTTTATTTACCATTATAATATTTGAAAATTACCTTGATTTATAAGTGGAATCCCATTTTTCTACATATAGTTGAGGTCTTCATTGGAATTGATGATGATTTGAAAATAACCCTTATCTATTGGAATTAGTTCCCTGGTTAAAATTCCAAAATTGAGGCCAATTTTTTTTGTAATTTTCATGTTATTATAGGGTTTATCCACTTTTATAAGGATTATGTGGTCAATCATGGAGTTCATGTAGAGTTTAATCCTCTATTGGATATCCTTCTAGACCTCTGTACATAAAAATAATCTTACTTCAGATTGACTGATTGAAGAAACCTAAGATATTTCATCTATTAATAAATTTGATATTGAATTTAAGATTTTAATGAATGAGACCACTTTTATAATAGTCCTTGGGATTTTATGAAGACCCATGTCCTGGATTGACCTTCTAATCAAATCAGATATTAGGCCCACAACTTCTTTACCTTTTTCATTAGTCTGGAGTCCCAAAAAATCCTTTAATGGATGATCCAATCTAGGATTGAATTCCATGAGTTGAAGGAATTACTAGGTCAATAGTGGACCATCATTTTGAAGAGATAATCTTCCTACAATTAAGGAAAATACACTCAAAAAATTTAACTCATCGATAAAAACCTATGAATGATTAATATATGTTTTATAAACACAATAGTTCCATTAATGTCATTATCAATTCCCGATATGACTCAATATTTAGGAGGATGAAATTCTTACCCTTTGGTTCATATTAATTATAATTGAACAAGTTCACTAATTTTTATATAGCTAAGGTATTATACATAAATGTCTTAATATAAAAACTCAAAAAAATTATTAAACATCCATATAATACCAAATGGGACTCACCTAGACCCGCACTTTTGGATCTTGTAAAACTCATACATACAATACCTATAAATCATGAATAATTATTATAACCAATAATTCTGAGAATCCTATAATAGGTTTATTTGATAATTATGTACATATTACAATATAAAACTATATAATTGATGCACACTTATCCTGGGGTGTGGAAAAATAAATATTTTCTAATTTAAAATGCCATAATGTGGTTGACCTAGGATGTCTTTAGAGATGAGTGCATAACAATCATGTTTTTTACTTAAATTTGGGAAATAAGTAGATGTTGAATTTGAAATTGGTTGAGTTTAAATAGAATGTATGTAATAAATTTGGAACCCCTGTGATGGAGATATTGGCATTTTATGTATATTATCACCATTTTTAATAAAATCATGGTCATAAAAATTAGTTCATGTCTCTACCTATTGATTGATAAATGAATGACTCATCGAACAAGTTATCAGTCACCCTTGGTAGAAGGATGTAATGAAAACCAATCAAGAGTGAATAAACGTTCATAAACCATTCACAAAAATTTAAGGAAACTCATTATTGGGAATTTTTTCTCCTTTGAATATAATAAAAATTAACTTATTTCACACATGTTCAACAATCTCTATGAACTCACCACCCAACACAATCTACTCAATCTAGAAAAATTGCACTAGACTGAGGGAGTTTAATGTTCTTCCACCAAAGCAATAAACAATGAATGAAAACAAAATCAAAAATAAAATTTTATTAATAAAACTATAAATAAATAATAATAGAGATCATTCAATAGAAAAAGAGAGTTTTATATTAAATAAAAAGACTCTGACATTACAAAAGGAAAACACTCCCTTCCTCAATCACTCAAAATCTTTAACCCTCCATGAGAAGGGTAATCAAGATGAATTGGGAATAACAAGACATTAAAAAACTAAGAATATGAAATAGTGGAGGAAGAAGATAGTGAATCATGGATCTTTTTTAGAGATCTCCTCCTTGGTTCCCTGAATGGAATGATATGAGAGGAATGGAATGCTTTGGGAGGGAGGATCACTCTTCTTTTTATAGGCCATAATTTTCTTTCAAATGTTTATGCATTGAATCCCATGTAAATGATAGAATCATGAATTTCATTCTTCAATAAAGTTTTTTGTATATGTATTGAATGTATCCCCTAAAAATTTCACCATATTGGGACATGTGTAGTGTGGTTTATGGCTATTTTACTTTGATATTTTATTCTACCCAAGAAGACTCTCCATATTTCAAATATATGGATTTTCACACATTAATGACAGTGAAAATAGAGTATTAACAAGTGATTTCCTTCACAAAATTTTTTCCAAAACGTTTTTCACATCTACCATTCAAATTTCAGAGTATTTGGGCCCACCATTAACGATATATAGACCCAACACCAAAAATAGACAGATCTGTAAACAATTTTTAAGGCCCAACTTGTGAGCTTATTTTGAGCTTCCATGTGATCTATTCAACTTTTAGTGTAGAAGGATGAAATGAATACTAGGATTTATATAAACCTAAAGAGAAATAATTGTACGGTTTGAATTAACATAAAAAATTTATAGCCAAAATAAAGAAATAATTTAAAACTGTTAAAAATCCAAATAGGACATTTCCTTGATTAATCTCAAAATACTACCCAAATCATAAACTGTGGAAATTTATATTAACATAACACATTTTTGGGATTTAAAACATTTTAATTAAATAAAAATTATGGATAATATTTATAAGGGCCCGGCCTTAAACCTTACTTAATATTGAATTAAATGAATAATTCATGTTGAGGATCTTTTCAGGTTTAGAGTTTTAGAGAATTAGATCATGAAACTTGCATTACATTCCATATTTAAACAAAGTGGTTACATAAAAGACAGTATTCATTCTTCCCATCAACGGGAACATATTTAAAATATAACACGGATTCTTTCTTGACACATCCTTGACACTATCATCACATCATGTACCTTTCCCTTGACCTGTGAAAATTATTTCAAAAACTTGGGATGAGCATAAAAAGCTCAGTAAGAGTTATAAAAATATGGAAAGGAAACATGAGTTCATATATACATAAGAATGAAATCATAATTTACCCATAAAACATAGGCACTTTAACCTACCTCATCAAATCATGAATAAATCATAGAAATCATAAGACATAAAGGTAACTTGAGGCAATCATAACATTCTTACGTAGGGAGTAACCCTCTTGGTTACGTTTGGAATACCCATCACAGTATATTCCCTAAATCTCTTCGGATAAACCTTAACGTTTCACTCCTTCGTGTTACCCAATGCATTGGAGAGCTATATCGGGCTCACCCGCCCTTAGTTTATCACGGAACCACCCGTTCTTCATAACAATGCCAAAGAACCATAACATAATCGTATCACATAAACATGAATAAAGGAAACATAACATTTCCACATTTCAATCACAATATAACATTTTAGGATATTGAAATAATGAATCCATTAAAAAAGAAACCATTTCCAAAACCATTTAAAACATTTAATAAAGAGATTTTTGAATCAAAGTGTCTCATACCACCTTGAAGATTTTAACATTTTAAACCATTAATATCCATATAAATAAATCCTTAAAACCATTTTGAAAACATGGATATTAATAAGAACAAATAATTAAAACATTTAAAACGATATTTTGGTTAAAGGGGTTTTACCAAAATTAGAGACACTTGAATACAATAATCGAGGAATAACATTTAGTCAGAACTTTATAATATCATGAGAATAAAAGGATTCATGATATAATACTCCAAAGGACAGTATATACACCATATAAGAGTGAATTAGTGCATAACAACAATGAACCCTCAATAGAAATGTCAAATGTGATGAAATCCCTTATAAAGAAGGTATCCTTAAATTAAGGACAAATAAATCTCAAAAATATGTGTGACAAATATATATACACCCAATATAAGTGGATATTAAGTGTAAAACAATAAAAGATCATTCACACATATTCAATGGATGACATATTCAATGAATACAAGTTGAACCCAAAGAAATCGAAATTGGGTTAAAAAGTTCCCTTGACAGCCTAACGGCATCACATCAAAAAGAGTTGATGAGAGATAAAAAGAGTATCTCATCACTTGGACATAAAATTTACATCAACAAGGATATATGAGAACATATACCAAAATAACAATATGTAAATTAAAAGACCCAACAAAAAAAGTCTTTTAAAAAAAAGAAGGGTGAAAGGTTCCCTTACCGACTTGGGTATCTTTCAAAACATACACCCCATGAAAGAAAGACAATTGGTCATTGATGTAAATACTCATAAACGAAGTTATATTACACAAATAGTAGAATAATGGGCAGTACATATACCACTCAATGGAATTTGTGGCGAATGTAGCATAAATCTCATGGGAATAAAAGTGAGATGAAAAATCCCTTACGAAAACTCGGCAGCCTAACGACGCCACATAAAACTTCCAAAATGGATTGATGAGAGAGAATAGGGTCTCTCATCACATGAACATAAAAATTACATTAATTTTAATATAAAATATCATCCCAATAACAATAAATATGAGCTTTAAAAGGAATGACATAAAAGTGTATACTTAAAAAGAAAGAGAGGAGTAGGATCCCTTACCTCGGGTCCGACTTGACTCGATCGTTCTTTAATCTCCTGAATAATAAACTTGAGTTAATTTCTAATTCCTTAAGAACCCTTTTTCAAGTTCATTATTACTTTTATACCACTTATTACCATGTCACAAACATTATGTAATCATTTAAGTTAATAATATTTGTTTTGCCGATATTTGGTTCTTAAGTCGAAAGTGGTCTTCTTACAATTACATGTTGTTCGTGTGGCCAAATGTTTATTATATCCAGAATTGTATTCATTATGTATATATCATATATGTCATATATATCTAGTACATTCATGAATTTATAACATTACATAATCATTTAGAGGTAAGAAATGAAATGCACCGCTCATGGAGACGGTAAGCCGTACGTACGCATGAACGCTACTTTCATTTCTATTTCATATTTTATAGAATGGAATAATAATGATATAAAGGTATATTATAATTCCAGTATAATATCATATATAATATCATATTTCCATCCTTTATACATCCCACATATGGTATTTAACGAATCAAATCACTTTGAGGGGGCGGTAGTCCGCACTTCCTTAAATGAAGATATCGCGTATACCCATAATGGAAGCCATAAAGGTAAGAAAAAAATGAAAAATAAAGAAGCATAAATAAAACATAAACATATTATATATCATATACAAAAATAGTGACATCATAATGGCCACCTTTGAAGGTGTTATATGAGTATTGAACAATCATCGTTTCAGGAGGCAGAATTTCACCATCCACGGAAACCGTATGTTCTTTAACCATTTGATGTAGTTGTGTGAGATTGTATCTCGAATAAATATTATAACAACATCCTAGTATATTGAAGATACTGTTGTTGTTACAAAAGAAGTAAATAAAAAGAGTTTATAGGGTTGGAGAAGCCAAATAAAACAAATGAACAAGATAGAATGAATTACCTTTAAAAGTGTAACTCCCTTTTGATTTGAGACTAAAGGCTTCCTTTGAAAGGATTCTGCCCAAAGGGAATCCTCTAGGATGAGGAGAGGGATGTGAAGAGAGTAATTGGGAAGGGGTTGGCCGAGCCAAAGGCTTGAGGAGTGTGTGAAATGAGGTTGAGGTGGGGGCCTTTTATAAGAGGAGAGTAGGGGCACTTTTGGAAAGTAAAGAAATATTACTTTATTTGAAAAATTTTTCGGTTTTAAAAGGTCCCACATTGATATAATTAGTGGATAAGGTGATAAGTCTTCGAAATCCACTCATCCAATTGGTTTTGGACATGTGTAGGTTTTAGAGTTTTCATTATCTTTCCATTTTATTTAAATCGTCAAATAATGATGTCATCGTTGCATCATTATTATGTCATATATAATTAAATTTATTTAATGTCTAAAAATTCTAAAAAAAATACTATGATATATAAAATCTTTTTATCTTTCCAATTACTATTTATAATCAAATTTGGACTTGTATAACCCCACTTAAAAAATGTTTTCGTAAAACATATTATGTTTGTGTCATTTTCACTTTAACATTAAATAAAAAGTAATTTATGTCATTTCCCAACAAAAGTGGATCCATGGGGTCCCCAAGTTGACCCATGGCATGTCATGGTCGTCCATGACACAAAATATGAGGTTGGGACATGTGTCTAGGTCATTTCATTTTATTAAAGCATTATTTATACCTTAAACTACACTAATTACCACTAATCGTGATTAAGAACTTAATAAGTTACTATTCACAAAAAAATTATTATAATCTCTTTGAACCACATTTTACATACTAATGACAACCGTGTATGTCGGATTTTCAAAATTCAATACACATTAGTGGTAAACTTTCATTTAACTGAAAAATCAGTTTGCTTGATTATCACTTAGTGGTTTCACTATTCATCAAAAATTGAAGTTTTTCAGAAAATTACCAAAAATTCACCCTAATCTATATTTGATATTCCGAATTCCAAAATGAAGTCTATTTTACAAAATTCAAAACATATAGGTCACATTAATTAATTTAATAATTAATTCCCGCTTTTAGAGCAAATAGCGTGTTTTTATAAAACAATAAGTATCAAAAGATTGACACTAGTTTAAGTCTGATTTCAAAGTGAAATTAATTCCAATGACCACTATTGGATTTAATGGTAAAAATATTTTCTAATTTCACTTTAAAACCAATTCAAAATATTATCTAATCATATAAATAATTTATATTAAAAAGAGGTTTTGAATTAAAACAAAACATTTTACACTATTCATAAAAAAATGAACTTTATCAGAAAGGTACCAAAAATTTTCACAAAGTAAATTTTGATGTCCCGATTCTAAAGAAGAGTTATATTTGGTCCAAAATAATGTATAATAGTGATCAAAACTATATTTAATGACGGTTCACCATTAAAAGGTGATAAGTGAACCTTTAGTGAAAATTAGAGTATATATGCCTAAAATTGAATTCTTTCCGTATTTTAAGCCTTTATCTTTTATTGTTTAAATGTAAAAATATTTAAGTACATATATAATAATATTTTAGTTATTTCTATCCATTCCCGCCAATACAACGGCTACATGTTAACTACCATTTAAAATAATATTATTTTATTATTAGAGTGCAACGTAAGATTCCCAAGAAACTCGTTGTTGCGTGTTGGGTACGCCATCGAGCATAGCGTCCCCTTTAAAGTCATATTAATATTTTATTCACAAATATGGATAAATATGAAAATGTCTATTCTTTATTTACCTGGGGTGTTACATCATTCCCCCCTTTTGGGAATTGCGTCCTCGCAATTTTAAAATTGCGCTTGGAAACATCCTTGAAAGTCCCACATCGGAACAAAAGTCGGTAAAACAAACACTTTAAAATAAAGAAAGATAAGTACAAAGGTCACCTGAGTTAACCCATACTAGGATTCTAAGTATGAAAATATGGACATGGAGGAGAAAACATAGGGTCATGTTCTGATGGAGAGTGATAGAAAACATGTTTAGGAGAAAGTTAACAATGAGAAAATCACAAACTTGTGATGGGTTAAACGGTGTTGGGTTCCCCAGTAGGAAAAGTTAATAGACAACATTTTTGTTTTAAGTTACTTTTTATTGAGGAATTTATTCATAAGGAAGCATAATCACTTATCATGTTGACTTTCAACTTTTACTAGATTCCTTAGTCAAACTCATATTTTTTTCCAAAAGACGAGTATTTAGGGAGACTTGTTCGCATTAAGAGTACTATAATCAACTTCTAGAGAATCACCTAATCCACAAAAGAGAACTATATACTTCCCATATCTTTAGACCTTAACCATAACCAAAACCAAAAAGGTTAGTACAAGGTCAGATAATCCAGAAAAGGATAACCCTTTATAAAAAGAAAATCTATTCTTAATCTCCAAAATTTGTCAAACAAAACCCAAAGTTCAACAAGGATCATCCGATAAACAATTTGTCCATAAAATTCTTCAAAGTAATCCAAACTAAGATTGAAACCCAAATATTTGAAGGATTTAGTCGCATAGTCTTCCAAGTTAAATCGTAACATTTATCTCCAAACAACATCAGTCTCTCCTAAAGTCTCGCATTGAAAAGTAATTAACCTAATCACATATCCTCCATGATAGGTTAATCATTTTCATAAATACCCCAAAATAAACTTTCTCTTAATTCATAAAATCATATAACTAAAAATAATCTGTCAAACTAACCAGGGACTTCACGTAGTCCAGTGGTAGGCGATAAATACCAGTCGCACTTTGGTTGTGGGTTCGATTCCCGCAGCTTTGTCCGACGTGACGGGTTGTCACACGGTCTGCGTGTTGTCCTTTTTCCAAAACTATATAATTCTTAAAACATTCCCCAAAATGAGATAAAATCTTCAAGAATAATCATAACATATTTTAACCTCAAGTTTATCTCATTCCTTTCATTTTCCATCATATCATAGAGTAACCCATAATTACCTAAAAAGTAAGGATCATATAAACCCTAATGGTTACCTTAATAATTATTACCTGAATTTCCACATCGAGTTGGCCATCTCGTACATGATGCATTAGAGAACTCACCAAGGTTGAAGTGATTGATCATGACTCCTTGATAGTTGGTTTAGAACAACTATGAGATTCCTCATTGAATCCCCCATCTCATCTAGTATCTTAATCAGAGAACCACCACAGTTTCCTTCAAACCCATTGTCACTTTGGTGCCTGCTAGATCCATCCATTCACTAAAAACATAAATGTCAGTGTGAGTATATCAACAAAAACATCATGTACTAATGAGGAAGGTAAACTCTAAGATATACTTACTCATTCACTTTATCTAAAATTAGGACTCTTTCTGAAATTCTAACCATTATGGTAATGTCACTTATGCTTAAAGAATACCCTAACCTCTAAAGTTATCTAAACCGACCTCTGATACCAACTATAAGGCCTCGGCCTTAAACCTTACTTAATATTGAATTAAATGAATAATTCACATTGAGGATCTTTTCAGGTTTAGAGTTTTAGAGAATTAGATCATGAAACTTGCATTACATTCCACATTTAAACAAAGTGGTTACATAAAAGACATTATTCATTCTTCCCATCAACGGGAACATATTTAAAATATAACACGGATTCTTGCTTGACACATCCTTGACACTATCATCACATCATGTACCTTTCCCTTGACCTGTGAAAAACATTTCAAAAACTTGGGATGAGCATAAAAAGCTCAGTAAGAGTTATAAAAATATGGAAAGGAAACATGAGTTCATATATACATAAGAATGAAATCATAATTTACCCATAAAACATAGGCACTTTAACCTACCTCATCAAATCATGAATAAATCATAGAAATCAGAAGACATAAAGGTAACTTGAGGCATTCATAACATTCTTACGTTGGGAGTAAGCCTCTTGGTTACGTTTGGAATACCCATCACAGTATATTCCCTAAATCTCTTCGGAGAAACCTTAACGTTTCACTCCTTCGCGTTACCCAATGCATTGGAGAGCTATATCGGGCTCACCCGCCCTTAGTTTATCACGGAACCACCCGTTCTTCATAACAATGCCAAAGAACCATAACAAAATCGTATCACATAAACATGAATAAAGGAAACATAACATTTCCACATTTCAATCACAATATAACATTTTAGGATATTGAAATAATGAATCCATTAAAAAAGAAACCATTTCCAAAACCATTTAAAACATTTAATAAAGAGATTTTTGAATCAAAGTGTCCCATACCACCTTGAAGATTTTAACATTTTAAACCATTAATATCCATATAAATAAATCCTTAAAACCATTTTGAAAACATGGATATTAATAAGAACAAATAATTAAAACATTTAAAATGATATTTTGGTTAAAGGGGTTTTACCAAAATTAGAGACACTTGAATACAATAATCGAGGAATAACATTTAGTCAGAACTTTATAATATCATGAGAATAAAAGGATTCATGATATAATACTCCAAAGGATAGTATATACACCATATAAGAGTGAATTAGTGCATAACAACAATGAACCCTCAATAGAAATGTCAAATGTGATGAAATCCCTTATAAATAAGTTATCCTTAAATTAAGGACAAATAAATCTCAAAAATATGTGTGACAAATATATATACACCCAATATAATTGGATATTAAGTGTAAAACAATAAAAGATAATTCACACATATTCAATGGATGACATATTCAATGACTACAAGTTGAACCCAAAGAAATCGAAATTGGGTTAAAAAGTTCCCTTGACAGCCTAACGGCATCACATCAAAAAGAGTTGATGAGAGATAAAAAGAGTATCTCATCACTTGGACATAAAATTTACATCAACAAGGATATATGAGAACATATCCCAAAATAACAATATGTAAATTAAAAGACCCAACAAAAAAGTCTTTTAAAAAAAGGAGGGTGAAAGGTTCCCTTACCGACTTGGGTATCTTTCAAAACATACACCCCATGAAAGAAAGACAATAGGTCATTGATGTAAATACTCATAAACGAAGGTATATTACACAAAGAGTAGAATAATGGGCAGTACATATACCACTCAATGGAATTTGTGGCGAATGTAGCATAAATCTCACAGGAATAAAAGTGATATGAAAAATCCCTTACGAAAACTCGGCAGCCTAACGGCGCCACATAAAACTTCCAAAATGGATTGATGAGAGAGAATAGGGTCTCTCATCACATGAACATAAAAATTACAGTAAGTGTAATATAAAAGATCATCCCAATAACAAGAAATATGAGCTTTAAAAGGAATGACATAAAAGTGTATACTTAAAAAGAAAGAGAGGAGTAGGATCCCTTACCTCGGGTCCGACTTGACTCGATCGTTCTTTAATCTCCTGAATAATAAACTTGAGTTAATTTCTAATTCCTTAAGAACCCTTTTTCAAGTTCATTATTACTTTTATACCACTTATTACCATGTCACAAACATTATGTAATCATTTAAGTTAATAATATTTGTTTTGCCGATATTTGGTTCTTAAGTCGAAAGTGGTCTTCTTACAATTACATGTTGTTCGTGTGGCCAAATGTTTATTATATACAGAATTGTATTCATTATGTATATATCATATATTTCATATATATCCAGTACATGCATGAATTTATAACATTACATAATCATTTAGAGGTAAGAAATGAAATGCACTGCTCATGGAGACGGTAAGTCGTACGTACGCATGAACGCTACTTTCATTTCTATTTCGTATTTTATAGAATGGAATAATAATGATATAAAGGTATATTATAATTCCAGTATAATATCATATATAATATCATATTTCCATCCTTTATACATCCCACATATGGTATTTAACGAATCAAATCACTTTGAGGGGGCGGTAGTCCGCACTTCCTTAAATGAAGATATCGCGTATACCCATAATGGAAGCCATAAAGGTAAGACAAAAATAAAAAATAAAGAAGCATAAATAAAACATAAACATATTATATATCATATAAAAAAATAGTGACATCATAATGGCCACCTTTGAAGGTGTTATATGAGTATTGAACAATCATCGTTTCAGGAGGCAGAATTTCACCATCCACGGAAACCGTATGTTCTTTAACCATTTGATGTAGTTGTGTGAGAGTTTAGCTCGAATAAATCTTATAACAAAATCCTAGTATATTGAAGATACTGGTGTTGTTACAAAAGAAGTAAATAAAAAGAGTTTAGAGGGTTGGAGAAGCAAAATAAAACAAATGAACAAGAGAGAATGAATTACCTTTAAAAGTGTAACTCCCTTTTGATTTGAGCCTAAAGTCTTCCTTTGAAAGGATTCTTCCCAAAGGGAATCCTCTAGGAAGAGTATAGGGATGTGTAGAGAGTAATTGGGCAGGGGTTGGCCGAGCCAAAGGCTTGAGGAGTGTGTGAAATGAGGTAGAGGTGGGGGCCTTTTATAAGAGGAGAGGAGGGGCACTTTCGGAAAGTAAAGAAATATTACTTTATTTGAAAATGTGTTTCGGTTTTAAAAGGTCCCACATTGATAGAATTCGTGGATAACGTGATAAGGATTCTAAATACACTCATCCAATTGGTTTTGGACATGTGTAGATTTTATATTTTTCATTATCTTTCCATTTTATTTAAATCGTCAAATAATGATTTCATCGCTGCATCATTATTATGTCATATATAATTAAATTTATTTAATGTCTAAAAATTCTATAAAAATACTACGATATAGGATATCTTTTTAGCTTTCCAATGACTATTTATAATAAAAATTTTGACTTCTATAACCCCACTTAAAAAAAAATTTCGTAAAACGTATTATGTTTGTGTCATTTTCACTTTAACATTAAATAAAAAGTAATTTATGTCATTTCCCAACAAAAGTGGATCCATGGGGTCCCAAAGTTGACCCATGGCATTTCATGGTCGGCCATGACACAACAAATGAGGTTGGGACATGTGTCTAGGTCATTTCATTTTATTAAAGCATTATTTATACCTTAAACTACACTAATTACCACTAATCGTGATTAAGAACTTAATAAGTTACTATTCACCAAAAAATTATTATAATCTCTTTGAACCACATTTTACATACTAATGACAACCGTGTATGTCGGATTTTCAAAATTCAATACACGTTAGTGGTAAACTTTCATTTAACTGAAAAATCAGTTTGCTTGATTATCACTTAGTGGTTTCACTATTCATCAAAAATTGAAGTTTTTCAGAAAATTACCAAAAATTCACCCTAAGCTATATTTGATATTCCGAATTCCAAAATGAAGTCTATTTTACAAAATTCAAAACATATAGGTCACATTAATTAATTTAATAATTAATTCCCGCTGTTAGAGCAAATAGCGTGTTTTTATAAAACAATAAGTATCAAAAGATTGACACTAGTTTAAGTCTGATTTCAAAGTGAAATTAATTCCAATGACCACTATTGGATTTAATGGTAAAAATATTTTCTAATTTCACTTTAAAACCACTTCAAAATATTATCTAATCATATAAATAATTTATATTAAAAAGAGGTTTTGAATTAAAACACAACATTTTACACTATTCATAAAAAAAATGAACTTTATCAGAAAGGTACCAAAAATTTACACAAAGTAAATTTTGATGTCCCGATTCTAAAGAAGAGTTATATTTGGTCCAAAATAAAGTATAAGAGTGATCAAAACTATATTTAATGACGGTTCACCATTAAAAGGTGATAAGTGAACCTTTAGTGAAAATTAGAGTATATATGCCTAAAATTGAATTCTTTCTGTATTTTAAGCCTTTATCTTTTATTGTTTAAATGTAAAAATATTTAAGTACATATATAATCATATTTTAGTTATTTCTATCCATTCCCGCCAATACAACGGCTACATGTTAACTACCATTTAAAATAATATTATTTTATTATTAGAGTGCAACGTAAGATTCCCAAGAAACTCGTTGTTGCGTGTTGGGTACGCCATCGAGCATAGCGTCCCCTTTAAAGTCATATTAATATTTTATTCACAAATATGGATAAATATGAAAATGTCTATTCTTTATTTACCTGGGGTGTTACAATATTTTCTCTATAAATTTCCCGAAACTTAGAACTTGGACTCCTAGATAAGTGAACATCAAAACCAAATCCAAGAAAATTCAAAACACAAACCCATGAGATCCTCCAAATCCACACCAAGAAACAAAAAGATATCATGCCTCATAAAAAACACAACTTTAAGTTATCCATTTAGATCATTTAATATATTTTCACTTCATTTCTTATCCCATGAACAGAAAACACCAACCTCACGTGAATTCTCTATCATCTCATAAATGTGTATTTTCAACAAGGATTTTCTCATCCAAACTCATACAGGAGTCACTGTAGGATTTAAAATTCCTACTTTTCCACCCAATTTAAGTCAGGAATATGTGTTTATAATGAGAAATTTATAGGTTTGTTCTATGGCTTCTGATTGGTAGGATTTTGATGTTAAAAAATTTAAGGTCGAATGAGGAGGGCTTGGATATTTTTGACGCAAAATTGAAATATTTTAACTTTCACTCATGTATGGTATCATCCTCACTCCCCTTAGTATAAAATCAAATCCATAATCATGAAAAATCTAGGAAAGATTATTCCATTTATCATTTTAGCAGTTTGAAATTTCAAGCTTCTTAAAAAAATTCCATGAATGCTCTAGATAGGCACAACTTTCATTCTCCATTGGATGATCCAGAAAGAAACCAATTCCCTCATCACGAAAGCTCCAGACAGGTAGAAAATTCAGAATAATGAATTACTCATAAGTAACATCATCTCTTCAAAATCTAATTTTCCACCCAATGTACCACCAAAAGAGGTGGCACACCATAAGATTGCTTTCCCCATACTTAATTTCAATTCGATCATGAAATTTCTCTTCAATAGCAGGTTGGATTTTGGAATTTGGATTATAATGTGGCTAACCTAACTTGTTTTTCATAGATTATAGGGGATGAAATGATTAAATATACAAGGCAGTCCATAAAGAAAATTATTTTCATGAAAAATGGGCTCTAAAAGAAATAAGTTCCTTGATCATTTAAAATACAACTACCTCAAAGCCTAATGTTATGATAGGAATAAATCAAATTATGGTTAAATAAAGCAATGTATAGTACTCCCAAGATGATAGGTTAATGGAATTAATATGACAAAAATGTTTTATAATACTCATGGTAAATTTATTTAATAAATAAAGATATTGAACTATGTAATGAGATTCAAAAATCAATGTACATTTCATGAAATTACCAAATATTTAAACTAGAAACATAGTCATTTTCATATTCATTTAAGCTCAATTTCATTGAATAAATTGATTAACTCATTGAAATGATTTTCAAAAATGTAAATGATAGTCATTTCATCTCAAAATTTTCCAAAACACACAAAACGGTAAAAGAATTTTTTTTATTTTTTTTTTTGAAAAATAGAAACACAATCAATCAAGGATAACCTAAACAACAATGTTTTCCTCCCCCACACATAAATCATGTAGTGTTAAAAATTCATTTAGGTATATTTTAACTTGTATTAATATTTTTAATTGAATCACAATAATCAATTAAGAGTTATGGAGAGGTAAAACCTGGTTTATTAGTAGTGCATCAAAGAGTTTAGCTCCTAATAGATGACTACTTCAATACTACAAGAAAATGCAGAATAGAAAAAAAAAATTATTAGGAGAAAATGAAATATAAATAGATTTAAAAAATATGGATAGATCGGGGTGTAATCCCGCAAGTGGGCCCTAGGTTTTAACTACCTTCAGATGGGCAATTTTAATCAGTTATCCCAAATCTGATGGTGGGTGATGTTTCTTGTGTATGAAACAAAAAAAATTATTCTTTCTAGGATAAAATTATTCATTTTTATTTAGGAATCCAGGGATATAGTATGAAAAATCCACCCACATGTGAATAATATAATACTTCCATAGTATGGGTAGGACAAAGAATGAGTGTGTCTCTTTCTTGGTTTCCACATTTACAAATTCTTCTTCATTATCTAGTGATTTCTGAAGGTATGTTGCATTGGTGGAATAATCAAAGGGAATTTTAGAGTGTAATTCCATTTAAATAAAATGTAACCATGAATATTCAATATCAAATTCTTCCCTTTCAATGTAAGAATATTTTTTTCTCATTTTCCTCTAGCAATTCCACTTTTATCTTCTCATGTACTTCCTCCAATAAATGTTCAACAAGTTTGGGAGCTCTAGATGTTCCTCTGCTAATGAATCTTTCTTTTCATCATCTTCCTAGAAGGAAATACAACTATTGGATGAATCTGAAAATTTAAAACATAGGGAGGTAATACTTTATCCAGTTTCAACAAAATAAAAAGATAATGAGTTCATGAAAATATTATCTCCCTATGTTTGTTAATCTTGAATTTATTCTTCAATGGGAGGTTCCTCTTGTATTTCATTTCACTAGATAGAGGTATGTATTCAAATGCCTCCATATTCTCCTCAAAATCCACAACATGGGTGGTTTCTTACTTCAATGGCGCTAGATCATATACATTATTAGGAATATGGGGATCAAGTAGTTCCTCACACTCATTCCAAAATGTATCCAGATATTTTTGATCTCCCATATGTATTTAAGTATGAATATATTCTTCATCAATCTCTTATAACATTTATTGACCTGGTCTGAATGGATATTCTTTTAATTTCATCAGGGCCTCCATGGGTTCTTCAACTTGAAATATAAGTGGGGTTAATTTTTCTACCAATTTTTCTTGTTCTGGTTGTTTTTATTGATCAATTTTTTGATCATGAGATTCATGTACATATTCCACTATCAAATCTATTACGCCAACCAGGTTTTTTAAATTTTTGACTAATTATTTCAAATTTGGATTTAGGATCCTTGTGAACGTTTTTTCCTTGGTGTTTTAACACAACCATTTCTTGATAAAATTATGTAAAATACTCTTGGAGTTCAATTAATTATCTATATAATACCTCCAACACTGGGTATTAATGATTCTCTTTAAGGTCTTGAATGGGATCCATGAACTCATACTCAATGATGATTTGTATTCGAGCTCCCTTGATCTATTTAGAAAGGAAAGATAATAAATTTTCCATAAAAAGGGTGATTTAAACATTGGTTCTTTCACTTTTGGATAATTTTTCAATAATTTAAAAAATAATAATTTTAAAGAATCATGGTAAAAGATTTTTTATTAGTTTTTAAGTAAAATATTTACAATTAGATTATGGAACTACGTCCCCGTAAATGACACCATGTTTGACACACATGTTTCATGTGGTCTGGAAGAACAAATATTTCCTTAGTTAAAATGTTGTAAAATTGTTGATCTAGGATGTTTTAATAGAGGAGTGCATAAAAATCATGTTAGTCACCTAATATTTGTAAAGAAGAAGATGTTGATTTTGAAATTTATTGACTTTAAAATGAATGAATACAATAAATTTT
This sequence comes from Viscum album, assembly GCA_963277665.1. Lineage (NCBI taxonomy): Eukaryota > Viridiplantae > Streptophyta > Magnoliopsida > Santalales > Viscaceae > Viscum > Viscum album. The sequence goes on along the minus strand of OY728142.1, from coordinate 1,392,891,020 downwards.
GAACACAAGTGATGGAGAGAGTGATGGGTTAAGGGTAGGATTGACTTTTTCAATGTCATAATGGTCATAAAAATTAGTTATCATCTCTTTCTATTGAATTATAAATAAATGACTCTTCAATTGAGGTTTCATTAACCCTTGGTTGAAGGAAGCAATGATAACCACTCATGTGTGCATGAAAGTCCATAACCCATTCCCAAATAATTAAGGAAACTCAAGATCAAGAATATTTCTCCTTATAAATATAGAAACAATTCTCTTATTTTAAACACGTACCAATGATCACAAGGCACTCACCCTCTAATACAATTGGCTTGATCAAGAAAAATTGCACTAGATGGGGGAGTTTAGAGTTCTTCCACCAAATATATAAAAAATGAATGAAAAAAACCCCAAATACAACTGCATTAAGATAATTGTACACCAAGGAAACTAGAGATTATTCAATAGAAAAAGAGAGTTTTATATTAAATAACTGGACTCTGAAATTGAAATAGGAAAATTCTCTATTCCCTGATCACTCAAAATTTGTACCCCTCCAATAGAAGGGTAATTGAGATTAATGGGGAAGAAGAAGACATTAAAAAATTTTAAATATGAAATAAGGGAGGAAGAAGATGGTGAAGCGTGGATCCTTCATGAAGATGTAGGATCGAAATATAATATGAGATGCTCAATATACAAGAGGGGGGGTGAATTGTATACTTTAAAAATTCCTTTGGAACCTTTAAAGTTAGTTATTAACAACTAGAGTTTCCTTAAGAAAAGGAAAGGAATTCACAACACCTCTAACACCGAATTAAACTTGGAAAGAGATTCCAAAAGTAGGTTCCGGAAATATGGTTCCGGAAATTGAAACTTAACAAAAGTTACAATATGAGATTCTACCTTAAAGCGTATAGAATCTAAACTAATCAGAGTAAGTAAGGAAGTATAAGAAAATTATACTTTCCTTAAGATACAAATTTACAGCGGAATAAAGACAAGTAGTAAAACTACTAGTAACAAGATAATAGTCTTTTAACCCAAAGAGAAGGGTATCCAACAACCTTGGATAAAGGTCCCTTGATTTATACTTTCAAGCAAGTCTGTCTTACCCACACCAGGGTAAGCCCTCGATACGAAGATCGGTGTCTCTGTCTTGCTATCCCCGCAAGCCCTCAACTTCAAGGTAGTCGGCAACCTCTGTCTTTCTCAGCAAGAAAGCCCTCGATCTTTAAGGTAGTCGGCACCTCTGTCTTTCTCAGCAAGAAAGCCCTCGATCTTTAAGGTAGTCGGCACCTCTGTCTTTCTTAGCAAGAAAGCCCTCGATCTTTAAGGTAGTCGGCACCTCTGTCTTTCTTAGCAAGAAAGCCCTCGATCTTTAAGGTAGTCGGCACCTCTGTCTTCCTATCCCCGGAAGCCCTCGAATGTAATCACCAACATTCGGAGTCGCACGAAGCTTTGAGAGTTAATAAGAGACTCTCTCTCTAGAAATCACTTCAACAGCATGTAGGCACAAAACTCAGTTGTTTTTCCAACAGCACCGAGCTCTTTCAAATGAGCTCCTATTTATAGGTAAGGTCGGATCCTTCTCCAACGGTCATATTTTCCTTAAAGTTCGGAGGGACCTGTACACGTGTCACTTAGACAACGGTTAGTTTATAACAAAATGAAAGACATCGTTTTATAACAAAGTAAGTGTAACAGAATGCACGACATCGTTTTAAACTCTAACAAAAAAGGTTCGGAATAGAAACTTCGGAGTGAAAGTTCGGAGTGAGTAAATTCAGAGTGTATAAAACAATGATAATCAGATTCTGTTTAATAGGAGAATTCGGAATGAGAATTCGGAGTAGGAATTCGGAATAGGAATTCGTCATCAGAAATCGTAATGAGAATTCATCATCAGAATTCGTAATGAGAATTTATCATCAGAATTCGTAATGAGAATTCGTCATCAGAATTCGTATTAAGAATTCTTTATCAGAATTCATAATGAGAATTCGGAATGAGATTTCTTCATTAGAATTCGTAATGAGAATTCTTCATTGGAATTCGTAATGAGAATTCTTCATTGGAATTCGTAATGAGAATTCGGAATGAGATTTCTTCATTAGAATTCGTAATGAGAATTCTTCTTCAGAATTCGTATCCTGAATCTGGAATAGAACTAAGTCAGAATTCATATCCGGAATTCGGAATGAAACTTCCTTATAGTTCTTGTCCAGAACCGAATCTTAAAACAGAATGCTTTTTATCAGTTTTAATGATTCCGAGAAAGTGAATCCGAATTTCATACTTAAGAAAAATATTAATGAAAATATGATAAGGATAAATTTTTCTTATAAAAGCGATTTTCCTTAAGAAAGCATTTTTCCTTACAAAAGCAATTTTCCTTAAGAAAGCATTTTTCCTTATAAAAGCAATTTTCCTTAAGAAAGCATATTTCCTTACAAAAGCGATTTTCCTTAAAGATAAGGTGTTTGTGATTTTCAAAACAAGAAGGAATGGAAAAGTCATAAGGAAAACCTTATTGACTCAACAATCTCCCCCTTTTTGGAAAGCACAAACATCCTTACGAAAAAGCTATTCTAAGAAGAAAGAAACATATTAAAGCTTATATCCCTTGGTTTAAGAATATAGATGAATACGACTAACTCCCCCTTAGGCTTTGAAACTCTAAGGATCGTATTCATATTTCCGGAGTGATGTTTCTTTAAGAAAAACTCCCCCTTAAACAAACTCTTATTAGAGTTCTTTTTCCTTGGGTATTTTCCTTTCTCCCCCTTTGAAAAACTCTTATTAGATTTCCTCTTTTTCTTAAGGATCTTTTCCTTCTCCCCCTTTGTGATTTTCAAAAAGAATTTGGAGGGAATGGAAAAAATAACAAAGTACCTGAAAAGATTAGTAACGACAGCAATAGAAACAACAAGCACAATTTTCATTATAATTGAAATGTCAGCAACAAAAACAGATTACAACAAAAAGATCGGATTGGTCATTTCGGATCTTTCTCCTTCGACATGAGTCCCTTGAGAATTGTCTTGATCTTATTGAGGTCCTTATGATCTTCCTCTGCTTGCTTTTCTAAGGCAACTATTCTTGCTGACTGAGCTTCAATTATTTCTTCCTGAGCCTTCAACTTTTCTTCCTGAGCTTCTATTTTCTCTTCCTGAGACTTTATCCTTTCTAGAAAGTTGATCCGATGATCTCTTTCAGATTTCCAATTCTGAGAAACAGAATTGAGCTTTCCATTCAGATCTCTTACTTCCTGACTCCGAATGTTCTTTTCCTCTGTTAATTTCTCATCGAAAGATGCAGTCATCTCATGAAACTTCTTGTCCTCGGTTTGAAATGCATCCTTAACATTCTCCTGAAACTCATCCAGCAACCTCATCTCTTCCACATTCTTCTTCGACCAGCTAGTCATCCTTTTGCAAGATCTTTTATGGGCTTCGTAACCAATAAAGAAATTTTTGAACTGGGCTTCTATATCAACACAATTATCCATAACCATGGATACGGAATCAGTTTTCTGATTTAGCGTATGTTGGAGCATCTGGCACCGAGAGTCAATACTGGAGAAGGTCGGAATGGTTCCCACCAACTTCTTCAAGGATTGAACAACAAAATTGTGCCCCAACGATGATGACTCCGAATCTGACATCTTGCTAGGAGAATTTTCTTCTTCAATAAGCTCCAACTTCCTCTTAGAAGAGCTACCAGCTTCCTTCCTCATACTTTTTTCTGAACTCGGGGTATCAGCAAGAATTTGCTTTCCCTTATCTTTTTCCGGAATTGAAACCTGTTCCGGAGATCTGTTCTCACTATCAGAGACTTGAACAATTTTATCTTCCTCATCAGCAACTTCTTGAACATTGGCTTCCACGTTTCCCATCTGAGCAGCATCAAGTAAAATATGTTCTTGACAAGTAACTTCTTCTTCTCCCTTTTCTTCTTCCATTTCAGGAGTAGCAAGCTTTGAAGATTGAGCTTCAGATGTTCGGAGCGAGAGGTGTTCCGAAGGAGTTCTCTTATATTCATCTACTTGTTTGAGCACATCTCCTGTCTCACCACTTCCTTCAGCCGCTTCTTCAACCTCTTCCACTAGCTCTACTTCCTCAGTAGCAATATCCTCTTCCGGAGTAACAAGATTTCTTCCTGGAGTCTCAGGTAGAGATTCCAGAGAAAAAGATCTCGGAACAGGAATGGTTGCTGAAACCATTTCATTGAACTTTAACAACGCTTGCACAGCCTCAGCTTCTGACAACTTCTTTTTCAGCTTCTTTTCCTTAGCTTGCTTCTCAAGCTCATCAGCAGCCTTTTCTTTCAGAGCCTTAGCCTCTGCAGGATCCAATCCGAACTGCGGATCTCCTTCCTTCCTCTTCTCCTTGTCAGCTCTCCACTTCGCTGCAACCTCATCAGTATATGTCTTCTTCTTCTTAGACTTAGGAGGTGCGGAATGGACTTCCTTAGACTTAGGTTCCTCAGCATCTCCTACCACTTCTTTCTGCTTCCTCTTCCTTGCCGGCTTGGATGATTCCGGATCAGCCACTTTCGGAGTCACTTCTACTTGAGGAGGTAGATCAATGAACTTCCCTGACTCCTTGTTAAAAGCTATATTCATCCTTTTAAGAGTTGCATCACTGAGCAACATGATCTTACAAACTTTCGGCTTAGAACTGCAAGCAACCTTGAAGGATTCTAGGCACCGAACTATCAGCTTCGACAATATTGCCGGGTACATTACTATCTGAGCTCTCAGATTTCCCTTCTTCAAGTTCTCAATATTAAGAAGGATATGCTTCATCAGGTTGAACTTTCTTAGATTTATCAGGAAATCCAAGATGTATATCTCACTCTTCTTTAAGCTGTCCTTATCTCCTTTTCTCGGTACGATAAGCCCTTGCACCCATAACTCCAGAATCCTGAAGTTTGTAGAAAGACTTGCTATCTTCGGAGCCTTGTCATCATCCAATCCGAGAATTTCTAAGGCTTTCTCCTTGTTGAAACTACCCAAGGAGTCTGGCAGAACGTGCGAGATAAACTCAGCTTCACCTTCATAACCTAACCCTACCAAGCTTGCAGCCTTGGTGTAAGATAGCTTATATGTCTTGCCATACGATTTGAAGGAAAACTTCTCTCTATTATCTTCCATGAAGAAAGCAACTGACTCATAAAACTCGACAAGCAAGTCAGAGTAAACTTCATCTTGGTTGCCGGTTTTTGATACCGCAACATCTTCCCAGCCATTCAGCTTGATATTCTTTGATATAATAGAATCATAGTTGCTGAAGAAATTCGGATGCACTAACCGTTCTCTGTAGACTAACCACTGTGAAATGGGCTTAGTTGAAGACATTTCTTGAGAAGCTAACTCTGCAGACATTCGGATTAGAAGTCTCTGAGAAGTTCGGAACAGAGAAGGCTGAAGTTCGGAATGGCCTTAAATCAGAGAGTCAGAGCTTCAGCACGCAAAAGCTTGAAATCGATGTGGGACGAGAAAATAGGGTCCTCTTTATATAGGCATTGGGATGACGGTTCAACTTCCTCGGTTGATCTAACGGTTTAGAATGATCTGAGATCTGATCTAACGGTTGAAAGCTTGAATCCGATCTTTTTGAGGTTTTATTAAAACAAAGATTTAAGAAAACTATAATCCGAAAACAAACTATAAGAAATTGCCAGCAAGTAAAATATGATTACGAAAACTTCAGTAAGGAAATCATACCTTTCGGATTAGCTTAGGAAAGTTATTCGTAATGGGAAATATAAAGACGACTACGAAAAAGTTAATACAAAAAACTAAATACGAAAAACTCAATACGAAAAAGTAAATACGAAAAACTCAATACGAAAAAGTCAATACGAAAAACTCAATACGAAAAAGTCAATATGAAAAACTCAATACGAAAAAGTCAATATGAAAAACTCAATACGAAAAAGTCAATATGAAAAACTCAATACGAAAAACTCAATACGAAAAAGTAAAATATGAAAAACAAAACTTGGTACGAAAATCTGGTTATGAAAGTCCCAGTACGAAAGTTGTCCATTCCGGAAATTTTCAATACGAATACTTTCATTCCAGAATTATTCTGTACGAAAATATCCATTCTGGAAAATGGTAGTTCCGAAAGTTCCATTCCGGAAATTTTCGTTCCGAAAAATTCGAAAACAAATTTTGAAAAAACTTTGTTAAATAAACAAACAAATGTACTCCCCCTATGAAAAGGAGTTTATTACTGTAAGGAGATTTTTCAACAGAAAGTTAATTAAGGAAGATTACCTTACGGTTATCATTCCTAACTTCTGTTTAATATATTCAAATCTATCAGAAGGCAAGGATTTTGTGAAAATATCAGCAAGTTGATCTTGCGTTCCGATAAACTGAAGAATAATATCTCCTTTAAGTGTGTGATCCCTAAGAAAGTGATGCCTAATATCTATGTGTTTTTCACGAGAGTGATGTGCAGGGTTTTTACTTAGGGCAATGGCACTTGTGTTATCACACAAAATTTGAGTTTTAGTAAAACTCAGGCCATAGTCTGTGAGTGTGTGTTGCATCCACAACACTTGTGCACAACAACTTCCAGCTGCTACATATTCAGCTTCAGCAGTGGAGAGTGCTACAGAATGTTGCTTCTTGCATGACCAAGAAACTAATGAATCTCCTAAGAAATGACAAGTTCCGGATGTACTTTTCCTATCCATTCTACATCCACCAAAGTCAGCATCAGAAAATATTTTTAGAACAAAATCATTTCCAGAAGTATATAATAATCCTAGATCCATGGTTCCCTTAAGGTAGCGAAAAATTCTTTTTACTGCCTTTAAGTGAGATTCCTTAGGATTGGATTGATATCTTGCACATAAGCATACTGAAAACATTAAGTCTGGTCGACTAGCTGTTAAGTAAAGTAGACTTCCAATCATACCTCTAAAAGATGTTTGATCTACTGGTTTCCCAGCTTCATCAAGATCTAAAGAGTTTGAGGTACCAATGGGAGTACTTATACTCTTAGTGTTGTCATAACCATACTTTTTAAGAAGATCTTTAATATACTTATGTTGAGATATGTAGGTTCCTTCTGGTTTTTGAGAAATTTGAAAACCAAGGAAAATGTTAACTCACCCATCATACTCATTTCAAACTCAGATTTCATTAGACTAGCAAAGGAGTCAGTCAAAGATTGCTGAGTTGAACCAAATATAATGTCATCAACATAAATTTGAACAATTAAAACATTTTTCTTATCTTTCTTTATAAAAAGGGTTGGATCTGCATTTCCCTTAACATAGTTATTTTGAAGCAAAAATCCAGTGAGTCTGTCATACCATGCTCGTGGGGCTTGTTTAAGGCCATACAAAGCTTTGGTAAGTCTAAAAACATGATCAGGATGTTTTGTATCTTCAAAGCCAGGAGGTTGTTCAACAAAAACTTCCTCTTGAACATATCCGTTAAGAAAAGCACATTTCACATCCATTTGAAATAGTTTGAAATTAAAGAATGCTGCAAAGGCAAGTAGAATACGGATAGATTCAAGTCTAGCTACTGGAGCATAGGTTTCTTCATAGTCTATTCCTTCTTGCTGATTATAGCCTTTAGCAACAAGTCTAGCTTTATTTCTAACAATGACTCCATTTTCATCACATTTGTTTCTGAAGACCCACTTTACTCCAATAACAGAAGTTTCCTTAGGTCTTTCAACCATGGTCCAGACTTTATTCCTTTCGAATTCATTTAGTTCATCTTGCATTGCTTTGATCCAATCATCATCACCTAAAGCTTCATCAGTGCTTTTAGGTTCTAATTGGGAAAGAAATGCTAGATGTTCTACTTCATTTCTTAAGGAACTTCTAGTCCTTACAGGTTGATTTACATCACCAATGATACTGTCACTGGGATGATTCTTAAGAAACATCTGATTTGGGTTTTGTAAAACCTGTTCATCAACATAGGGTAGAAAGTCTTCTGGGGTGAATGTTTCAGAAGTATCTTCTGAAACAATTTCCTTATCAGAAGGTTCTTCTATCAAAGGTTGATAATCAGTTTTTGAAAACACATCCGAGGATGTAGGTTGGGAGGTTTTAAAAACAAAAGGATCTGATTCATCAAATTTTACATGTACTGTTTCCTCAACAGTACAAGTGTTTTTATTAAAAACTCTATAAGCCTTAGAGGTTGTGGAATACCCTAAGAAAATTCCTTCATCTGATTTTGGTGCGAATTTATGTAAGTTATCCTTAGTATTCAAAATGAATACTTTGCAACCAAAAACCTTGAAGTAGGAAAGTCTAGGTTTTCTACCATTCCATAACTCATAAGGTGTTTTATTAATAAAAGGTCTAATCAAAACTCGATTTATAGTATAACAAGCAGTACTTACAGCTTCAGCCCAGAAATGTCTAGCAATAGAATATTCACTCAACATGGTTCTAGTTATTTCTTGAAGAATTCTATTTCTTCTTTCAACTACACCATTCTGTTGAGGAGTTCTAGGTGCTGAAAAGTTGTGAGTAATACCTTTCTTACTACAAAAAGTTTCAAAATCAGAATTTTGAAATTCTCCTCCATGATCACTATGAATAGTTTTCAATGGAAGGTTTTTCTCATTTTTAACTTGAGCTCTAAAACTTTTGAAATAGGAAAAAGCTTCAGATTTCCTTGCTAGAAAATAGACCCAAGTAAATCTAGTGTAATCATCAACTAGAACAAACACATAGTATTTGCCTCCAATGCTTCCAGTTTGTGTTGGACCAAAAAGATCCATATGCACCAACTGTAATGCATCGGTTGTTGACACTTCACTGATTGACTTAAAACTAGATTTATGTTGCTTGCCATATTGACAAGGATCACAAACTTTAGAAGAATCAAATCTAAGCTCCGGTAGATCCTTAACAAGTTTCTTCTTAGAGAGTTTACATAGGTTTCTAGGATTACAGTGTCCTAATCTTCTATGCCATAACCAAGAGTGATCTTCCATTGCACTTAGGCAAGGTAAATCTTGGCTTCTTATATCTTCTAAGTTTAAGATGTAAACATTCTCTTGCCTATTGGCTGAGAGAATAAATTCTTCCTTGGAATTGTGAACTAAGCATTTATCATTCCTAAAATTCACAAGGTAACCTTCATCACATAACTGACTTATGCTAATGAGGTTGTGCTTAAGACCTTTAACAAAAAGAACATTTGAAATCAAAGTTTTACCCAAAAGAACTATATTACCAATACCAACAATCTCTCCCTTAGCATTGTCTCCGAAAGTTACCTTTCCTCCTTTCGTTTTGATAATCTTTTCAAAAAAGCTTTTGTTACCAGTCATATGCCGGGAACATCCACTATCCATGTACCAAATATTGTTGCTGGAACTTTATTTATTTTCCTGAAATTAAGAACAAAGTTAGACTTTCAGAATCCAAACTTGTTTGGATCCGAGACTTCCAGACAATAAAATTTTTGGTACCCACATTTTCTTAGAAAAGTAGGCCTTATGAAAACCTAAGGATTGGGTTTTGTTTAAGGAACAATTTCTTGCCCAGTGACCACCACATTGACATTTAGTGAAAAATGGGGCACTTTGAGGAACAAAATAATTGTTGCTGAAAACAGGTTTTGCTTGGGTATAACCAAATCCGGATTTATTTCTTAAAGGTCGTATTTGAGAATACATCTTATCAAAATTTTCCTTACCATGGGTAAAGTTTGATAAACACTTCTTTAAGGAAAAAATTTCGGACTTGAGTTTTACAACCAAGTTTTTATCCTCAAAATCATTAGTTTTGGAGCTAGAGTTAGGCTCAAAAACATTTTCATTAGAAATTACTTTTTCTAACTCTTTAGAAAGTTTATTCTTCTCAGAACTTACTTCCTCAAGATTTTTTGAAATATTTTCAAAATCAGCATTTTTCTTATCAAGATCTTTAGAAAGATCTGATATCTCTTTAGTAAGAATAGAATTCCTAGAATTTGCCTTATCAAGTTTCTTGTTGAGTTTGGAATTCTCAATCTCAAGAAGTTCAGCAAATCTAGAGACTTCTTCAAAAGTAGGTAAAGTATTTTCCTCATCAGAAGATGATTCTTCATCAGAAGAGCTATAATACTTACTATCATTAGAATTTAAAGAAACATTGGTCAATGATTCAGCATTTCGTACCTTAGCCATAAGACATTGATTATCAATGGGTAATCTGGCTATAAGACCAAGATTCTTCTGTCCTGCAGATTCATATTCAGAAGATTCATCTGAAGAGTCACCACCACTGGCACTCCAGGTATCATTAGCTTTCAAAACTTTCTTAGCTTTAGCTTTGTAATACTTCTTCCTGTTTCTGTCTGAATGTCTTTCCTTTCTTTCTTTCTTTCTGAGCATAGGGCAATCTGGTCTAATATGCCCAGCTCTCTTGCATTCATAACAAGTAACCTCTCCATCTTTCTTATCTTTCCTATCCTTCTTATTATACTTGGATTGAAAGTTTCTCTGTCCAGCTATCTTGTTCATCCTTCGAGCAAGATTGGCTAATTCATTTTCTGAAACTTCACTTTCACTAGATTCGGATTGGAAAATGACTTTCTTCGATTTGGATCTGGTTACTCTCTCAGGAGTCTTAGCTTTCATCTGATTTGAAGTTGAAGTAAAAGCAACAGTACCATTTCCATTCTTCTTCTTGATGTTGTCAGCATCTCTCTTCATTCTGGTCTCATGTTGTAGAAGAGTTCCAAATAATTCATCAAGAGTAATTTGAGTAACCTTCCTGTTCTCATCTATAGCTGTTCTCTTGGATTCCCACTCATTGGGCATAATATCGATTATCTTGTCCACAAGAGCTTCATCATCTAAACCTTTCTCTCCCATAGATTGTAGACTATTGACGATTGTCATAAATCTCTGTTGAACTTTACAGATAGGTTCTCCATAAGGAAAATTGAAGCCATGATATTCAGCTCTAAGCATAGCTCTTCTTGTCTCAATCACCTTAGAAGTCCCAAAGTGTGTAACCTCTAACTTCTTCCATATACAATTAGCTGCTTCACATGAAGAAATTTGGCTATATATATTTCTAGTCATTGAACATAATAAAGTATTGCGTACCTTGTAGTTGAGTTGATATTCTTGCTTCTCCTGGTTAGTAAAGGTTCTGACTTCCTTGTCAGGAATTTTATAATCACCAGTAAGCATGACAAAGTTATCTACCCCAGTATTGATAACAAAAGTCTTCATACGATCTCTCCAGTATTCATAATCATTACCATCGAATATTGGTGGCCTTGTAGGATTCAAATTGTCAATAGATCCAACGTTCATTCCTGCCATACTTGAAAATAACTTGGAAACAAACTTGTTAATAGCAAAAGATTCGTAATCAAAAAGTTCGGAATGGGAAAAATCTGGAATGGATAAATCGGAATGACAAAGTTCGGAATGAAAAAGTTGAGCAAGAAAAACTTGTATGTGAGTACAAGTATTTCAGTAACCTTGGCTCTGATACCAAATGTAAGAATGGTATAGAGTAAGAGGTTTCCAACCTCTGATACCAATTGTAGGATCGAAATATAATATGAGATGCTCAATATACAAGAGGGGGGGTGAATTGTATACTTTAAAAATTCCTTTGGAACCTTTAAAGTTAGTTATGAACAACTAGAGTTTCCTTAAGAAAAGGAAAGGAATTCACAACACCTCTAACACCGAATTAAACTTGGAAAGAGATTCCAAAAGTAGGTTCCGGAAATATGGTTCCGGAAATTGAAACTTAACAAAAGTTACAATATGAGATTCTACCTTAAAGCGTATAGAATCTAAACTAATCAGAGTAAGTAAGGAAGTATAAGAAAATTATACTTTCCTTAAGATACAAATTTACAACGGAATAAAGACAAGTAGTAAAACTACTAGTAACAAGATAATAATCTTTTAACCCAAAGAGAAGGGTATCCAACAACCTTGGATAAAGGTCCCTTGATTTATACTTTCAAGCAAGTCTGTCTTACCCACACCAGGGTAAGCCCTCGATACGAAGATCGGTGTCTCTGTCTTGCTATCCCCGCAAGCCCTCAACTTCAAGGTAGTTGGCAACCTCTGTCTTTCTCAGCAAGAAAGCCCTCGATCTTTAAGGTAGTCGGCACCTCTGTCTTTCTCAGCAAGAAAGCCCTCGATCTTTAAGGTAGTCGGCACCTCTGTCTTTCTTAGCAAGAAAGCCCTCGATCTTTAAGGTAGTCGGCACCTCTGTCTTTCTTAGCAAGAAAGCCCTCGATCTTTAAGGTAGTCGGCACCTCTGTCTTCCTATCCCCGGAAGCCCTCGAATGTAATCACCAACATTCGGAGTTGCACGAAGCTTTGAGAGTTAATAAGAGACTCTCTCTCTAGAAATCACTTCAACAGCATGTAGGCACAAAACTCAGTTGTTTTTCCAACAGCACCGAGCTCTTTCAAATGAGCTCCTATTTATAGGTAAGGTCGGCTCCTTCTCCAACGGTCATATTTTCCTTAAAGTTCGGAGGGACCTGTACACGTGTCACTTAGACAACGGTTAGTTTATAACAAAATGGACGACATCATTTTATAACAAAGTAATTGTAACAGAATGCACGACATCGTTTTAAACTCTAACAAAAAATGTTCGGAATAGAAACTTCGGAGTGAAAGTTCGGAGTGAGTAAATTCAGAGTGTATTAAACAATGATAATCAGATTCTGTTTAATAGGAGAATTCGGAATGAGAATTCGGAGTAGGAATTCGGAATAGGAATTCGTCATCAGAAATCGTAATGAGAATTCATCATCAGAATTCGTAATGAGAATTTATCATCAGAATTCGTAATGAGAATTCGTCATCAGAATTCGTATTAAGAATTCTTTATCAGAATTCGTAATGAGAATTCGGAATGAGATTTCTTCATTAGAATTCGTAATGAGAATTCTTCATTGGAATTCGTAATGAGAATTCTTCATTGGAATTCGTAATGAGATTTCGGAATGAGATTTCTTCATTAGAATTCGTAATGAGATTTCTTCTTCAGAATTCGTATCCTGAATCTGGAATAGAACTAAGTCAGAATTCATATCCGGAATTCGGAATGAAACTTCCTTATAGTTCTTGTCCAGAACCGAATCTTAAAACAGAATGCTTTTTATCAGTTTTAATGATTCCGAGAAAGTGAATCCGAATTTCATACTTAAGAAAAATATTAATGAAAATATGATAAGGATAAATTTTTCTTATAAAAGCGATTTTCCTTAAGAAAGCATTTTTCTTTACAAAAGCAATTTTCCTTAAGAAAGCATTTTTCCTTATAAAAGCAATTTTCCTTAAGAAAGCATTTTTCCTTACAAAAGCGATTTTCCTTAAAGATAAGGTGTTTGTGATTTTCAAAACAAGAAGGAATGGAAAAGTCATAAGGAAAACCTTATTGACTCAACAGAAGATATCCTCATTGGTTCCTAGGATAGAATTATATAAGTGTAATGTAATGGAATTTAATGCTTTGGGATAGAGAATCCATCCTCCTTTTATAGACCAGAATTTTCCTTTGAAAGTTTATGTGTTGAATCCCCAATAAATGACTGAATCATGCATTACATCCTTCATTAAAGGTGTTAATATTATTATTTAATATATCCCTAAACATTTCAGTGTATTTGGACATGTGTAGTGTGGGTTATACAAATTTTACTCCAAGAATTAATTATGCTCATGCGTACTCTCCACATTTCACAGATCTAGTTTATCATGCATTAATAACCATTAAAATAGCCTATTAACATGTGGGAGTCTTCATAAAATTTGTTTCAAAATTTTTTTGACAACCACTAGCCTAAATTCAGAGTATTTGTTCCCACCATTCATGATATATGGACCCAACACCAAAAATCAACAAATCTATAGACAATTTAAAAGGCCTAACTTATGAGCTTGTTTTGAGATTCCATATTACCGATGTAACAACCCAATATTTTATGATAAGTATTCTATTTAATTTATTTGATGTCATGTGTTTTATGCTACAACAATATTATCTTGTGCTATACGCCACACTGTATTAGCTTGAAGTATACACAACACTATTCTTAGATTGTGTTACACATAATTTCAAATTCGTTTTATAATAGTCATTCTACGTAACATTGAGGGTATATATATATATATATATATATTCAATTTATAAATGAAATATGTTTGGATTATGTTATATTAAATAATAAAGGAGTCTTGCACAACACGCAACCCTGACTTGTCTTGCATTACACGCAATCACGACCTTCCTCGATAGCGTGTGTTGTACGCAATATCGGGTTTACTAAACAAAGATATATTATTATAATATTATTAAGAACTAGATGTTATGAATAGTATTAAATAAATTTTTAATTTTATAACATTATTATTCATCTTAAACATTTTCTAGAACATGGTATAATAACAAAATAAATTTTTCAGGTAAAATATGTATTTTTCAAAAAATGCAGTTTTGCCGCCTTTTGATGGCGCACCCACTTTAAATCTAGTTGTTGACATGTTTATAATTTCAATTTGGCAAAATAAAATTCTTCTTTTGAATCAGGATATAAAAATTTACATTGGATAAAGTTTTGATATTTTTCTAATAACTTTCATATTTTAATGAATAGTAAAAACACACTATATTTTAATTAAAAACAACTTTTTCATCGTAATAATTTATATGGTTAAATTATAATATTGAGTGGTTTTAAAGTATAAATAGAATATATTTTTACCATTTAATATAATTTATGTCATTAGCATTGATTTTACATTGAATTCGTAGGTTAAATCAATTCAATCTTTTGCAATGTTTTAAACAAAAACCCGTTTTCATTCGACAATGGGATTAATTTTAATTTAATTTCTGAAACTTTTTTGTATTGAATTTAAAAAAATTGATTCCATATTTGGAATCAGTGGGTCCAAATTATGTTAATAGGCTACTTTTTATATTTGGGAATTGTGAATAATAACTACGGTAAATTTTATTTACCATAGTTAAAGGTAAATCGGGTAATTAAGGGTAAATATAATATTATAAAATTACCCTAACACATGAAAAAATTCTATTCTATGGCTAAAAGTATACCCATATCACCTAAGGGTCGGATTATATTCATTTTATGGACTTTTGACCATGAAAATAATTTAATTATTATTAAAACCAAAGAAAGTGACAACATGTCACTCTCTTAAATCTTATAAGTATAATAATTTTAATTTAGTGATAAACATCATAAAACTTCGAACATGAAGAGTCTAAAGAAACTTAATAAAATTATCTACATCATGATAATTTATTTATAATTTTTTGGGATTAAATAATTGTCATTAATAGTGATACATTAATGATGCAAAAATTATTTATTTAGTGAAAAATAAATAATATAGTTTTTATTGAAATAGTAATACATATCAAAAGGCCACAAAATCTAAAAAAACTTATTATTAGTGTATATATAAACCATAATCATCCACTGTCCTAATTTTTGACCATTTGGATCCTTATTAAGTCAATTATGACACTTATATTATTTTATTTTAAATGATGCCAAAGTTGTCACCTTCATAATTTAATAATTATAACAATTTAAATATTGTGATTTTAAGATGATAAATTTGAGTAAAATTATTATTGTGAAATTTAATAGATTTATCTTCATCATAGGATTTTATTTTTAATTTTTATGCAACAAATAAGTATATGAAATAATTATAAAAAAATGTTGTAGTAATTATTTTATTAAGAGATAAACCAAATAAATGGTTTTTAAAAATAATAAAATAACTATTATACGAACTATTTAATGTTCTAAACTAATTTTATAGATACATATGACCTTTTATGAATCTATTAAAGCTTTTATTTCGAACATATCTTCTGTATATATTTTATTTAAATTCAAATAAATCAATAGTTTCAAAATTGACACTATTGTTATTTTATAAAAATAACATATTATAAAATTGTTTAAAAATCACAAAAAATATTAAAAATTAAAAATTTAAATTTATATGGTATAAAATGTTGTAAATTATCCAATTATGGACAATTCACAACAAATAAGTAATTTTTTGTTATAATTTAAAATTTAGAATTTTATTACCATAAATAAAATTAAATTGATTAAATATGGATAAATCAAGTTGAGAATGTTTAAAATAAATTCCTAACATGTCTAAATTTGATTGGTTGATGAGATTACAAACATATACCATTTAATATTCAGATATGAGTCATTTTTGGAGGTTTTTAAGTGGGGTTAGATTTATTATAAATAAATATTTTTAAGAATTCCAAAGATGCCCCTCTCCTCCCTTATAAAAGGGCACCTCCTCCCTCTCCTCCTCACACCAATTTGAGCCTTCAAGCTCGGCCAACCCCTGACCATTTCACTTCCCCACTTTCCTAGAAACATCTTATAGGTCATGGTCTTCTTCAAAGACCAATTTTATTGCCCTAAGAGGAGGTCTCAAAGAGGCGCTTCAAAGAAGAGGTAATGTCCGTTACCGATTCTTTAAACTTTATTTCTTCTTCCACTTATTCTTCTTAGGTTGTTTCATTATGAAGTAATAACATCAGTATCACTCATACACTGATATGTTATTATATGTATGAAATAAACCTATTTCACCATCTATCCATCCTACGGAAAAAGAAATCACTGCGCGTGCATACGTACAGAATACACTCTCCACACCGTGGTGTAATCTATTTTCCACCACCACATTACTTGTATGGGTATAATGGTGTAAATAATAACTATATATTATTATTATAAAGTTATATTGATTATTTAATAGTATACATACAATCTAATAAAATTCCACGATCATGGGAACGATATCATCGCTCGTGCGTACGTACGGAATACCGTCTCCACAACGCGATGAGATTCATTCTCAATGATTAACCATTCATAAATGATTATAAAGTATATATAATAAGTAATCATGAAATATATGTCATAATAATGATACTGGATTTATTTATATATATATGTATGTCATCCAATTAATTCCATTCAATTCAATGAGGAAACGAAAACAACATTCATGCGTACGTATGGCATACCGTCTCCATGAACGGTGTATTTCTTTCCATTTATCAATCTATTATATATATGTATATTATGAATATATATTATATATAAATCATGTTTTACATTCTGTATGTAAGTAATCATGATCTAATTAATCATATGAATAATTACAAGTCAAAACACGGACGACAAATGAAACGATTTTACCAAAAATGCTCTTTAACATGGAATTTACAAAAGAACGGGTAATATAAAGTCATAAGTGAACCATATATAATATAATAACATTTAATATGATTCTTTAATAAGTCAATAACATTATTTAAATCATTATACAGGTGGTTCGGACACTTACGAAGCAAATCGGACTTAAGGTAAGGGATAATTGTGCAAATCTCATTTTTATCCGAGATTGCTTATTCGTAAGTATTTACAGGGGTTATTTATATCATCCATGTCCATGTTTTATAAAAGTGTTTTAATGTATGTTTAAATACCTTTTTACCCATTTTTACTTTTACTACATGGTATGTAAGGAATCATTCTTTTGTTTATGTTACGAGGTACTTTTTGACTTTTCCGGCAAAAATACGAGAAGAATGTTTTTTTAACTTATACGGCATGAAAGGATTTTTACAGTTTTTTAAAGCCTTATTTTCATGAAGCTTCCTCAAAAATATTTCATGAATATTTTCAACAAAATCCTTTTCTTTTAAAATTGCATGACATTTTTTGAAAAGAAAATGATTTTAAATAAGAAATGATATTTTCATCAAGAATTCATTTCAAGTGTTTGATCAAAACCATTTTCCATCTAAGATGACATTATTTCATATGTGTATGTTTCAAGCATAATGTCTCTATGATTTACATGGTTTCACTTTTCTTATTATGAAATGATATATATTCACTTTTATATGGATTATGTGATGATGGGATTATGTTTATGAAACTCATTTTATTCATTTGGTTATTATGAATGATGTATGTTTATTTTGTGGAACAAGTAAGAATGATTTCATTATGAGATGGGTGGAACCTATATCTCCCTCCAATGCATTGGGTAAAGATTTAATATCTCATGAGATAGACATGGCTGGAATGGTAAGTTAATCTGGTTTAGTGTTATAGGACTGAAACGAGGAGTGAACTCGATTCAGAATGGGACTTTGTCCACTAAGATGGTTTTGGGAGAAATGTCTTGGCTACTATGGAAATCATTACATGTGCTTAATGGATGACACAGTTACATGTTTTATTCCCATGATATTTTATCATGGTTTATGTTCCATTATGATCTATGCCTTATGTACTTCCATGTTTTATGTCGTTGCTCAAGATTTTTAATGTTCATGTTTTTTTTAAGTTCAAATGTTTATGGTATGTTTTATTTTATCCATGCTTACCCTTACTAAGCATTTGAGATCACCCTTTTTATGTTTTCTTTTCACCCAGGATTAAAATAAATATTTTAGGTAAGGAAACAAAAATGGGAAGATCTTTCACCACGATTAGAAGATTACGTTCCATGTTTCCAAAGACACTAAACTATTACGGTCCTTGTGTGTATGTTTTTGTTATGTACTAAGTATTCCGAAAAAGTAATGTAATATCTATGTACGTCAAGCTTCGGGTCTCTACAGTTGGTATCAGAGGAAAGGTTTAGTCAACATTTGGAAACTAGGATGCGAAAATGTTAGTGAGATCCCTATAGATATTTCTAAGGTATGTCTAGGGATGTCCCCAAGGATATGTATACGTATAGGATATAGTCCTATAACTATGGTAAGGATATTAGAATTTAACCTAAGATGTTAGATATTGAGGGTGCTTCCCCTTTACCATGTTGTTTTCCCTAGCATGATTTTTTCCTCTCACACTATTCTTTTTGGGTTTTAGAAAATGGATGGAAACAAGAAGATTCATGATAATGGAGGATATGACGGACAATGGAATGATATTATTCATGAGAAACCAAATGAAATGGGATTTGGGAGTCCAAACATCGTTATTATGCCTAATCAGCAATCTTATAATATGATTGTCACGACCCGCCCTCGGGGTCCGTGCCGTGACTACCCCAAGCCCGCCTTCCATAGGCCAGGGGCTGGCGACTAGCACCAAGGCGTAAATCCCGGTAAAAAGGGAAGGCATTGCCTTTGAAAAGTAAACACACACCACAGAGTAAACAAGCGGAAAGTAAACACTAAACAAGCAGAGTACGACTGAAAGTGCGGAAAAGTAAATGGGCCAGAATACAAACCCAAACTGAAAGTAAAGTACAACTCGAAAAGGGGATAACAGCAACTGAAAAGTAAAAGCCGCTACTCCGAGCTGTCCACTGGAAATCCCACCTGAAGGGTGGGTACAGATAGCTCCTCTGCTCCACGGGTCCCGCCGTCCGCTCCGAGCACGTCCCGCCCAGTGGTCCACCTCCGGGTACCGTCCCGCTGTGCAAGCCTCAGCTAAGGTCAACGCTGTCCGTCGTCTGCAACCAACACAACGTAGTGCGGGCAAAGCCCGTGCAGGGGTGAGTATAAACTACTCAGTAGGGACCCCGAGACCCCTGAAGGTCTCTCAAATCCACAAAGGATAAACCACGAAGAAAAGTACAATCACGAAGTAACAACCGACACTGCTTAGGTATATGCCCATACATATACCTAAGTCATCAATTAAAATACGCTCCAACCTCCGATCCCAAGTACAACTCAGTCCACGCAGGAAAGTATACGTATTCCACATAGGAAAGCAAAACATAACCCACACAGGATTGCACAACACAATCCACACAGGAAAGCAACAGGATTCAGCTCACACAGGTATACTTCTTCAAGGACGATAAAGATGATCACTGATCCATCTAAGTCGTCGGACCCACGAAGGATCGATAGGTAACTAACCCCCGCAGAAGACCCACACAGGATCGGGCTCACACAGAACCTGTAGGCGCTGGCTCATACAGAACCGCTGAGCGCAAGGACCCACACAGGATCGGGCCCACACAGGACCTGTAGCACTGATCCACGTAGGATCGCTGAGTGCTGTAGTCGTCGTCGTCGAATCCACACAGGATCTCTATACTGTCGTCGTCGAATCCACACAGGATCTTTATACTGTCGTCGTCGCAGTCACAGTAGCAGTCGTAGCAGTAGGAGCAGTCGCAGCCAGCACTAGGGTTCCCGCACACAGCAAGCTCGTTCGGAGGGTCCGCTCCACGAGCCGAGAGGCTGATACATCAACTGTCACAAAGACCAGAGTTGATGTATCCAAAAGTTCTGTATCGTCAACAGGAACTCAACGCAACAGACGGCGCGTCGATCGGACGCCCGGTCTGAGAGTTATTGGCATTTTCGTCTCCGGGGCCCGGTTGGTTTTTAAGGAAAAACCAACCCGACCGTACTCCACCTGCGTCCAAACCTCGGGCGGAGTATGCCAAAAGATTCGTCTCACTAAGAGGAACACTACGCGACTGACGGCACGTCAATCGGATGTCCGTAGCTCAAGATATGAGTGTTTCCGCTCCGAAGGCCCGGTTGGTTTCGTGAACGAACCAACCCGGCCGAACTCAAAGTTAACCGAAACCTTGAGTGCGATATATCGAAACGATCGTCTCGATCCAAGGATCGCGTTGCCGCAGGAGGTTCGTCATTCGGAGGTCCGAGGCTCAAGTTATGAGCCAAAAACCAAAACTGGTTCGAAACGGGGGGGTCCGGGTCCGGCCCGACCCGGCCCGACCCCCCCCCCCCTGGGCGGCGCGGCGGCGCGGCGGCGGCGCGGCGGCGGCGCGGCGGCGGCGGCGGCGCCCGGCGCCGCACGTGGGTGGCACGCGGGGTGACAAACCCCCGCGTTTTGAGGGGCGGCGCGGCCTTTGTGCCGCGCCGGTTCTTTTAAACCCCCCCCCCCCCACGTGGAGGGGGACTGCTGGCGGTGAACCAAGGGGGCCGGCTGCCCCCTTCCCTCAAGAACCCCCCCCCCCCCCCTCATTAAGAGAGGGGTTTTGTTGAACCGGCCGGGGGATTTATTCCCCGGCCGGCCGGTTTTTACCAACGGGACCGGAAATTCCGGTCCCGCCTTCGACTTCCGACGCCGGCGGCCCGGCCGCCGGTCTTCACATCCCGCCGCGGCCCGGATCCGGCCGCGGTCTCCTCGTCCCGCCGCGGCCCGGAACCGGCCGCGGTCTTCTCGTCCCGTCACGGCCCGGAACCGGCCGCGGTCTTCTCGTCCCGCCGCGGCCCGGAACCGGCCGCGGCGTTCGACATCCGGCGCGGTGCGACGGCACCGCGCCCCTTCGCCGTGCTTTGATATTCATTCAACGCGGCGCGACGGCGTCGTGTTCTTGTTGTTTCTTACAAGGTGCGCGTGATGGCATCACGTAAGATATTTGCACGTTCATCCGCGTGGTGCGACGGCACCACGCCACTTGCTTTCCTCCGCAAAATAATTAAACAAGAACGATGGAGGGGGGGGTTCGGCCGTGTTCGTGCGGTCCGGCCCCCCTCACGTTAACAATAACACTTATATAAAATATTTAAATGCCTCACGTAGACATGCGATCCACGAGCAAGAAAAGGAATAAGGAAACCAAAATGAAATCAACAACCCCTACCTCGGGTTTAAGATTCGAAGATTCATCTACGTTCCGCGGAAGACGGCGTCGCGGAGGTCGGGCGTCGCGGTCGTCGTTCGTCAAATCCGTTGACGAAGAGATATGCCCGAGGAGACACGTCGTTGGCGGATCTTCGTTTGCCGACGAAGAAGGTCCGAGGAGGAAGCGGCGTTCCCTCTTGTTGACTCCGAGGACGAAGAAGAGAGGCGTCGTTCTTCGTCGGAGTTTGAGCGTTCTTCGTTCTTCGTCAGAGCTTGAAGATGAAGAGGAAGCTCTCAAAAAGCTCTCAAGGGAATAAACAAACAACCCATAATCAAATAAGATTACATCTTATTTTATTAACACATAACTCAAAAGAATTTCAAATGTTTGAAATTCAAAAGAGTTTATCTCCCAAAATTAATTAAGTAACTTAAGTTAATTAAGAGGGGGGTTAAGGGAACTTGAAAAGTCTAGGGGTTCGTGTGGACCCCACCACACTTAATCCTCCCAAGGGAGGTTAAGTGGGTGTGGGTCCCACTTCTAACCCCCCTTTGGTAGGATTAAAACAAACTAAAAATAAAATTTGTCTTACACAAATTTTATTTAACTCAACTGAAAACCCCAAAACTTAACTTACAACCCGCAACAAACGCAACTCCCGAAAAGGTCTCTTTAAGCGAATATCGGCGTTGCGAGTTCATCGGTGCCCTCGGATTTCAATTCCGAGCACCGGATCAAAAGTTAGGAATTCCCGCTCGTTCGTTCACTGAACGTACCCGAGCCAAACTTCGGAAATTAATTCCGGGCACTACGGGCCTCGGAATCAGGTGCCGTCTGAAACCGTGCTCTTGTAAAATTCTAAAGAAAATTAAAAAAAAAATTTCCCTTGAATTTTATGGGTCTTTACATTACTCCCACCTCAGGGCTTTACGTCCCCGTAAAGATACATCAAAAACTAGGGAAACAAATGAGGGTACTGAGCACGCATCTGAGCCTCCCGCTCCCATGTGCTCTCCTGGAGATTCCCGTGCTGCCATCTGATGCGCACAAGAGGAATCGATCGCCCATGTAGGACCCGCTCCTGTCGATCCTCTATCTCCACCGGGACCTCCGTAAAAGTCGCCACATCGTCAACGTCAAGCTCCCCATGATCAATGATGTGCGTCGGGTCGTGCACGTATCTCCTCAGCTGGGATACGTGGAAGACGTCGTGCACCCGGTGCAACTAAGGTGGTAGAGCCAGGCGATAAGCCACCTCACCAATCCTGCTGAGAATCTGGAAAGGTCCGATGAAGCACGGAGATAACTTTCCGCCTCGGCCAAATCTCCGAATACCACGTCGAGGTGAGACCCGCAAGAAGACGTGATCGCCACCCTCGAACTCCAATGGCCTCCGCCTCCTGTCAGCGTATGACTTCTGTTGGCTCTGAGCTGTCCTCATCCGCTCCTGGATGACCTGGACCTTCTCTGTCGTGGCCTGGACCATCTCCGGTCCCACCAGTGCTGACTCCCCAGAGTCTGTCCAGCACAAAGGAGATCTACATGGTCGGCCGTACAACGCCTCGTACGGTGCCATCCCGATGGTGGAGTGGTAGCTGTTGTTGTATGCGAACTCCACCAAGGGTAGGTGGTCCTCCCAGCTACGACCAAAGTCAAGGACACATGCGCGGAGCATGTCCTCGAGAGTCTGAATGGTCCCCTCCGTCTGGACATCCGTCTGAGGGTGAAAAGCTGTGCTAAGACGTAGCTGCGTCCCGAACGCCTCCTGTAACCCCTTCCAAAGCCGGGAAGTAAAGCGGGCATCTCGATCGGAAACGATAGATGATGGCACGCCGTGGAGCCGCACAATCTCCTGAACGTAGAGACGTCCCAAGCTCTCAACTGAGCCCTGCTCTCTGATGGGTAAGAAGTGTGCCGACTTGGTGAGTCGGTCAACAATCACCCAGATGGAGTCGTGACCTCTGGATGTGCGTGGAAGTCCAGTCACGAAGTCCATAGATATGTCGTCCCACTTCCACTCCGGAACCTCCAAGGGCTGTACCAAGCCTGCTGGTACCTGATGCTCTGCCTTCACCTGCTGACAGGTGAGGCATCGAGAAACGAACTCTGCTACAGCCTTCTTCATGCCCGGCCACCAATGCTGTCGTCTGAGGTCCTGGTACATCTTCGCCACTCCAGGATGTACCGCCAAAGGAGAAGTGTGAAACTCTCTCAGCACTTCCTCTCGCAATGCGACTGGTACCATGGTATGTCCTCTGAAAAGGATGTCGTGCTCCTGCTCCAAGGGAGAAACCATCAGGTGCCTGTCCCGAGGATATCTGTGCACGTCATGTCTCACAGTCAGCGTCCCCGCGCTGTGCCTCCCTGACTCGCTGCAGTAGTGGAGGAGTGACTGTGAGAGACTGATGAAAGGCTGCTCCATCTCTATCCACGAAGGATATCTGCAAAGAGGCTAGCTGCTTCGTTGCCTCCTCAAGTAGCTGAATGCCCGTCCTCCTGCTGAGGGCATCGGCTACTACGTTCCCCTTCCCAGGAGTATAGACTATCTCAAAGTCATAGTCCTGGAGGAACTCGAGCCATCGTCGCTGTCTCAGGTTCAGTTCCTTCTGCGAGAAGATATACCTGAGACTCTGATGATCGGAAAAGACTGTAAAGCGCTCGCCCATCAGATAGTGTCGCCATGTCTTCAGAGCGAAGACCACTGCTGCTAACTCCAGGTCATGGGTATCATAGTTCTGCTCATGCGGCCTCAACTGTCGTGATCCATAGGCGATCACTGCCCGCTCCTGCATCAGAACACATCCGAGTCCGGTCCCTGATGCATCGCAGTAGACTACGTACCCTACTCCCTCCTCAGGAAACCTCAAGATAGGTGCGCTAGTCAATCTCTGTCTCAGCTCCTGGAAGCTCTGCTGACATCTGTCAGTCCATACGAAGGGTTTCCCCTTCTTCGTCAAAGCTGTGATTGATGACGCAACTCTGGAGAAGTTCGACACAAATCTCCGATAGTATCCAGCTAGTCCCAAGAAACTCTGAACCTCAGTCACGCTCCTGGGTGGCTCCCAAGCTAACACAGCCTCAATCTTCGCGGGATCCACTACAACTCCCGCCTCGGAGATAACGTGTCCCAAAAAGTGGACCTCACGTATCCAGAACTGGCACTTCGAGAGCTTACCATAAAGCTGGTGCTCTCGGAGTGTGTCAAGAACCACTCTCAAGTGATAGGCGTGCTCCTCCTCTGTCGTAGAGTAAATCAGAATGTCGTCGATGAAGACCACGACAAACCGATCGAGGTATGGCTGAAAGATCCTGTTCATGAGAGCCATGAACACTGCTGGAGCATTGGTTACACCAAAAGGCATAACCAAGAACTCATAGTGGCCATACCGACATCTGAAGGCCGTCTTCTGCACATCCTCGTCTCTGATTCTGAGCTGATGATAGCCTGACCTGAGGTCTATCTTCGAGAACCACCGTGCTCCCTTGAGCTGATCAAAGAGGTCATCAATCCTCGGTAGCGGATACTTGTTCCTCACTGTCACCTGATTCAGGCGACGATAGTCAACACAAAGTCGCAAGCTCCCGTCCGCCTTCTTGGCGAACAATATCGGGGAAGCCCAGGGTGAAACACTGGGTCGGATGAACCCCTTGCCCTGCAAGTCCTCCAACTGTACCCGTAGCTCTCGAAGCTCGGCGGGGGCCATCCGATATGCTGGAGTGGATATCGGGGCTGTCTCGGGGTACAAGTCAATATAAAAGTCTACCTCCCTGCGAGGAGGTAGCCCTGGAACGTCGTCGGGGAAAACGTCCGCAAACTGATCCACCACTGCAGGAAAACCAGGACTCCGCACGTCAACTGCTCCAAGGATAAGGCTAGCCAACTGATGAGTGATGGGCTGCCCTCTCCTCCGCGGAAGTCCATCCTGTGCTGCTAAGGCTCCCTTCTCGCCGGTGAAGGTGAACCTGCTCCCGTCGGTGCGTACACATCGCACCTTGCGCCTAAAACAGTCAATCTGTGCATGGACCGTAGGCAACCAATCCATGCCCAAGATGAAGTCGTAAGGCCTCAACGCTGCTACAAGAAGATCCCAGCCGAAGCTCTCGCCTCCTAGAGTAAGCTCACACTGCCGGCACCAGTGCGTAATCGTCGAGTCTGCTCCCGTAGGAGTCTCTAGCCGTAAGGATCGAGCCAACGGCTCTGTCGGAATCTCCGAGCTCCGAACAAGGGCAGTGGCTATGAAAGAATGACTCGCTCCTGTGTCTATAAGAACTGCAGCAAGGGTGGAATAGACACAGATAGTACCTCGAATCATCTCGGGTGCGCCGTGGTCGTAGGCCTCTGCTGCCTGGAGCTGTGCCTGTCGCTGCCCGCCAGCTCCCTGTGGTCGGGGTGGACCTCCTGGTGGTGGTGGTGGTAGAGCCTCAAAGCGTCGACCACCACCAGCTGCTCGTCCAGCTCCTCTGCCTCGTCCGCCTCCTCCCTGCGGACCGCCACGGTCGACCCTCTGCCTCTGCCTCGGTGTTCCATCAACTGACTGCTGCTCCTCGGCACGGCGGGTCGGGCAGTCACGAGCCATGTGGCCCTGTCCGCCGCATGAGTAGCACTGTCTGCCTCTCGGAAGACTGGCTCTGCGCTGTGTGCCCCGCACTGCTGAGCCAGTGCCCTGAGGTCGTCTTCCTGAAGGTCTGGTCTGTCTGGACCCCTGAGTCATCCGTCGACTGCCTGCTGCAGATGACTCTGCCACGTGCCGCCCTGCGGTGGGTCTCTGTGCTGGTGTAGACTCAGCAAGGAAGCTCTCGATCAGAAGAGCCTGCTCCAGTACTCCTGTCTGAGTCGGTATGCTGAGGGAGATCAGCGATGCCCTGATCTCGTGTCTCAAACCCTGCTCGAAGGTCCGGGCCCGGAAGAATGGGTCTCGTACCATGTCGGTCGAGTAGCGCGAGAGATCGGTAAATCTCGCCGAGTACTGAGCGACCGTCATGCTGCCCTGCCGCAGCTGTAGAAGCTCCTGGATACGCACCGCACGAAGGGTGGCTGGGACGAACTCCGAGCGGAAGAGGCTCTCAAAGTCCGTCCAAAGTAGAGATGCCTCATCGTGCACCTGGAGCATCAAGCTCCACCATCGTCCTGCTGCTGCGTGTAGTAGGCTCGCAGCGAGGATCACCATGAGGTCTGCTGGTGTCCTCACTAGCCTAAACACTCGAACTACTGCCTCCAGCCAGTCCTCTGCTGCCTGGGGATCCGTCTCCCCGCGAAACCTGGGCGGATGCTGGCGCTGAAACTCATGCAGTGCGCTGAGGCGACGTGCATCGTCAGCGGCTACTGCTGGAAGCATCGGGGGATCAGCGGGTAAATCTACCGCCGGTGCCACTACTGGAAAAGGGCCCTGCACCGAGGCCTCGTCGCTCGGTGGGCTGTCGTCTCGCTCGACTCTCGGAACCCTAGCTGGCTGCCGTCGTGGGGCCATCCTGAAAAGGAAACAGGTGCGCCACGGTTAGAACAGTATACCTGGTGAGCTGATATAAGTAATCACAAAGAAAACTTTGAAACACACACGCAATCAATGTTTTCCTGCATTAAGTCGGAAATCAGAAGTCAGGGTCCTGGTGTACGGATACGTCGGCCGCCGCACCAACACTGGACTCCCTGGACTGATATCCACACTCAATACGCTAAACATTATTGCTTCACATAGAAAAGATCAGAGTTCGCGGTAGAACCGAACTCCTCTGATACCAATTTGTCACGACCCGCCCTCGGGGTCCGTGCCGTGACTACCCCAAGCCCGCCTTCCATAGGCCAGGGGCTGGCGACTAGCACCAAGGCGTAAATCCCGGTAAAAATGGAAGGCATTGCCTTTGAAAAGTAAACACACACCACAGAGTAAACAAGCGGAAAGTAAACACTAAACAATCAGAGTACGACTGAAAGTGCGGAAAAGTAAATGGGCCAGAATACAAACCCAAACTAAAAGTAAAGTACAACTCGAAAAGGGGATAACAGCAACTGAAAAGTAAAAGCCGCTACTCCGAGCTGTCCACTGGAAATCCCACCTGAAGGGTGGGTACAGATAGCTCCTCTGCTCCACGGGTCCCGCCGTCCGCTCCGAGCACGTCCCGCCCAGTGGTCCACCTCCGGGTACCGTCCCGCTGTGCAAGCCTCAGCTAAGGTCAACGCTGTCCGTCGTCTGCAACCAACACAACGTAGTGCGGGCAAAGCCCGTTCAGGGGTGAGTATAAGCTACTCAGTAGGGACCCCGAGACCCCTGAAGGTCTCTCAAATCCACAAAGGATAAACCACGAAGAAAAGTACAATCACGAAGTAACAACCGACACTGCTTAGGTATATGCCCATACATATACCTAAGTCATCAATTAAAATACGCTCCAACCTCCGAGCCCAAGTACAACTCAGTCCACGCAGGAAAGTATACGTATTCCACATAGGAACGCAAAACATAACCCACACCGGATTGCACAACACAATCCACACAGGAAAGCAACAGGATTCAGCTCACACAGGTATACTTCTTCAAGGACGATAAAGATGATCACTGATCCATCTAAGTCGTCGGACCCACGAAGGATCGATAGGTAACTAACCCCCGCAGAAGACCCACACAGGATCGGGCTCACACAGAACCTGTAGGCGCTGGCTCACACAGAACCGCTGAGCGCAAGGACCCACACAGGATCGGGCCCACACAGGACCTGTAGCACTGATCCACGTAGGATCGCTGAGTGCTGTAGTCGTCGTCGTCGAATCCACACAGGATCTCTGTACTGTCGTCGTCGAATCCACACAGGATCTATGTACTGTCGTCGTCGCAGTCACGGTAGCAGTCGTAGCAGTAGGAGCAGTCGCAGCCAGCACTAGGGTTCCCGCACACAGCAAGCTCGTTCGGAGGGTCCGCTCCACGAGCCGAGAGGCTGATACATCAACTGTCACAAAGACCAGAGTTGATGTATCCAAAAGTTCCGTATCGTCAACAAGAACTCAACGCAACAGACGGCGCGTCGATCGGACGCCCGGTCTGAGAGTTATTGGCATTTTCGTCTCCGTGGCCCGGTTGGTTTTTAAGGCAAAACCAACCCGACCGTACTCCACCTGCGTCCAAACCTCGAGCGGAGTATGCCAAAAGATTCGTCTCACTAAGAGGAACACTACGCGACTGACGGCACGTCAATCGGATGTCCGTAGCTCAAGATATGAGTGTTTCCGCTCCGAAGGCCCGGTTGGTTTCGTGAACGAACCAACCCGGCCGAACTCAAAGTTAACCGAAACCTTGAGTGCGATATATCGCAACGATCGTCTCGATCCAAGGATCGCGTTGCCGCAGGCGGTTCGTCATTCGGAGGTCCGAGGCTCAAGTTATGAGCCAAAAACCAAAACTGGTTCGAAACGGGGGGGTCCGGGTCCGGGCCGACCCGGCCCGACCCCCCCCCCCCCCTGGGCGGCGCGGGGGGCGGCGCGGCGGCCGGCGGCGGTGGCGGCGACGGCGGCGCGGCGGCGGCGGCGGCGCCCGGCGCCGCACGTGGGTGGCACGCGGGGTGACAAACCCCCGCGTTTTGAGGGGCGGTGCGGCCTTTGTGCCGCGCCAGTTCTTTTAACCCCCCCCCCCCCCCCCCCCCACGTGGAGGGGGCCTGCTGGCGGTGAACCAAGGGGGCCGGCTGCCCCCTTCCCTCAAGAACCCCCCCCCCCCCTCATTAAGAGGGGGGGTTTTGTTGAACCGGCCGGGGGATTTATTCCCCCGGTTTTATGCCATCCGGCCGGCCAGCTGGCCGGCCGGTTTTTACCAACGGGACCGGAAATTCCGGTCCCGCCTTCGACTTCCGACGCCGGCGGCCCGGCCGCCGGTCTTCACATCCCGCCGCGGCCCGGATCCGGCCGCGGTCTCCTCGTCCCGCCGCGGCCCGGAACCGGCCGCGGTCTTCTCGTCCCGCCGCGGCCCGGAACCGGCCGCGGTCTTCTCGTCCCGCCACGGCCCGGAACCGGCCGCGGTCTTCTCGTCCCGCCGCGGCCCGGAACCAGCCGCGGCGTTCGACATCCGGCGCGGTGCGACGGCACCGCGCCCCTTCGCCGTGCTTTGATATTCATTCAACGCGGCGCGACGGCGTCGTGTTCTTGTTGTTTCTTCCAAGGTGTGCGCGATGGCATCGCGTAAGATATTTGCACGTTCATCCGCGTGGTGCGACGGCACCACGCCACTTGCTTTCCTCCGCAAAATAATTAAACAAGAACGATGGAGGGGGGGGGTTCGGCCGTGTTCGTGCGGTCCGGCCCCCCTCACGTTAACAATAACACTTATATAAAATATTTAAATGCCTCACATAGACATGCGATCCACGAGCAAGAAAAGGAATAAGGAAACCAAAATGAAATCAACAACCCCTACCTCGGGTTTAAGATTCGAAGATTCGTCTACGTTCCGCGGAAGACGGCGTCGCGGAGGTCGGGCGTCGCGGTCGTCGTTCGTCAAATCCGTTGACGAAGAGATATGCCCGAGGAGACACGCCGTTGGCGGATCTTCGTTTGCCGACGAAGAAGGTCCGAGGAGGAAGCGGCGTTCCCTCTTGTTGACTCCGAGGACGAAGAAGAGAGGCGTCGTTCTTCGTCGGAGTTTGAGCGTTCTTCGTTCTTCGTCAGAGCTTGAAGATGAAGAGGAAGCTCTCAAAAAGCTCTCAAGGGAATAAACAAACAACCCATAATCAAATAAGATTACATCTTATTTTATTAACACATAACTCAAAAGAATTTCAAATGTTTGAAATTCAAAAGAGTTTATCTCCCAAAATTAATTAAGTAACTTAAGTTAATTAAGAGGGGGGTTAAGGGAACTTGAAAAGTCTAGGGGTTCGTGTGGACCCCACCACACTTAATCCTCCCAAGGGAGGTTAAGTGGGTGTGGGTCCCACTTCTAACCCCCCTTTGGTAGGATTTAAACAAACTAAAAATAAAATTTGTCTTACACAAATTTTATTTAACTCAACTGAAAACCCCAAAACTTAACTTACAACCCGCAACAAACGCAACTCCCGAAAAGGTCTCTTTAAGCGAATATCGGCGTTGCGAGTTCATCGGTGCCCTCGGATTTCAATTCCGAGCACCGGATCAAAAGTTAGGAATTCCCGCTCATTCGTTCACTGAACGTACCCGAGCCAAACTTCGGAAATTAATTCCGGGCACTACGGGCCTCGGAATCAGGTGCCGTCTGAAACCGTGCTCTTGTAAAATTCTAAAGAAAATTAAAAAAAAAATTCCCTTGAATTTTACGGGTCTTTACATTACTCCCACCTCAGGGCTTTACGTCCCCGTAAAGATACATCAAAAACTAGGGAAACAAATGAGGGTACTGAGCACGCATCTGAGCCTCCCGCTCCCATGTGCTCTCCTGGAGATTCCCATGCTGTCATCTGATGCGCACAAGAGGAATCGATCGCCCATGTAGGACCCTCTCCTGTCGATCATCTATCTCCACCGGGACCTCCGTAAAAGTCGCCCCATCATCAACGTCAAGCTCCCCATGATCAATGATGTGCGTCGGGTCGTGCACGTATCTCCTCAGCTGGGATACGTGGAAGACGTCGTGCACCCGGTGCAACTGAGGTGGTAGAGCCAGGCGATAAGCCACCTCACCAATCCTGCTGAGAATCTGGAAAGGTCCGATGAAGCGCGGAGATAACTTGCCGCCTCGGCCAAATCTCCGAATACCACGTCGAGGTGAGACCCGCAAGAAGACGTGATCGCCACCCTCGAACTCCAATGGCCTCCGCCTCCTGTCAGCGTATGACTTCTGCCGGCTCTGAGCTGTCCTCATCCGCTCCTGGATGACCTGGACCTTCTCTGTCGTGGCCTGGACCATCTCCGGTCCCACCAGTGCTGACTCCCCAGGGTCTGTCCAGCACAAAGGAGATCTACATGGTCGGCCGTACAACGCCTCGTACGGTGCCATCCCGATGGTGGAGTGGTAGATGTTGTTGTATGCGAACTCCACCAAGGGTAGGTGGTCCTCCCAGCTACGACCAAAGTCAAGGACACATGCGCGGAGCATGTCCTCGAGAGTCTGAATGGTCCTCTCCATCTGGACATCCGTCTGAGGGTGAAAAGCTGTGCTAAGACGTAGCTGAGTCCCGAACGCCTCCTGTAACCCCTTCCAAAGCCGGGAAGTAAAGCGGGCATCTCGATCGGAAACGATAGATGATGGCACGCCGTGGAGCCGCACAATCACCTAAACGTAGAGACGTCCCAAGCTCTCAACTGAGCCCTGCTCTCTGATGGGTAAGAAGTGTGCCGACTTGGTGAGTCGGTCAACAATCACCCAGATGGAGTCGTGACCTCTGGATGTGCGTGGAAGTCCAGTCACGAAGTCCATAGATATGCCGTCCCACTTCCACTCCGGAACCTCCAAGGGCTGTACCAAGCCTGCTGGTACCTGATGCTCTGCCTTCACCTGCTGACAGGTGAGGCATCGAGAAACGAACTCTGCTACAGCCTTCTTCATGCCCGGCCACCAATGCTGTCGTCTGAGGTCCTGGTACATCTTCGCCACTCTAGGATGTACCGCCAAAGGAGAAGTGTGAAACTCTCTCAGCACTTCCTCTCGCAATGCGACTGGTACCATGGTACGTCCTCTGAAAAGGATGTCGTGCTCTGCTCCAAGGGAGAAACCATCAGGTGCCTGTCCCGAGGATATCTGTGCACGCCGTGTCTCACAGTCAGCGTCCCCGCGCTGTGCCTCCCTGACTCGCTGCAGTAGTGGAGGAGTGACTGTGAGAGACTGAAGAAAGGCTGCTCCATCTCTATCCACGAAGGATATCTGCAAAGAGGCTAGCTGCTCCGTTGCCTCCTCAAGTAGCTGAATGCCCATCCTCCTGCTGAGGGCATCGGCTACTACGTTCCCCTTCCCAGGAGTATAGACTATCTCAAAGTCATAGTCCTGGAGGAACTCGAGCCATCGTCGCTGTCTCAGGTTCAGTTCCTTCTGCGAGAAGATATACCTGAGACTCTGATGATCGGAAAAGACTGTAAAGCGCTCGCCCATCAGATAGTGTCGCCATGTCTTCAGAGCGAAGACCACTGCTGCTAACTCCAGGTCATGGGTAGCATAGTTCTGCTCATGCGGCCTCAACTGTCGTGATCCATAGGCGATCACTGCCCGCTCCTGCATCAGAACACATCTGAGTCCGGTCCCTGATGCATCGCAGTAGACTACGTACCCTACTCCCTCCTCAGGAAACCTCAAGATAGGTGCGCTAGTCAATCTCTGTCTCAGCTCCTGGAAGCTCTGCTGACATCTGTCAGTCCATACGAAGGGTTTCCCCTTATTCGTCAAAGCTGTGATTGATGCCGCAACTCTGGAGAAGTTCGACACAAATCTCTGATAGTATCCAGCTAGTCCCAAGAAACTCTGAACCTCAGTCACGCTCCTGGGTGGCTCCCAAGCTAACACAGCCTCAATCTTCGCGGGATCCACTGCAACTCCCGCCTCGGAGATAACGTGTCCCAAAAAGTGGACCTCACGTATCCAGAACTGGCACTTCGAGAGCTTACCATAAAGCTGGTGCTCTCGGAGTGTGTCAAGAACCACTCTCAAGTGATAGGCGTGCTCCTCCTCTGTCGTAGAGTAAATCAGAATGTCGTCGATGAAGACCACGACAAACCGATCGAGGTATGGCTGAAAGATCCTGTTCATGAGAGCCATGAACACTGCTGGAGCATTGGTTACACCAAAAGGCATAACCAAGAACTCATAGTGGCCATACCGACATCTGAAGGCCGTCTTCTGCACATCCTCGTCTCTGATTCTGAGCTGATGATAGCCTGACCTGAGGTCTATCTTCGAGAACCACCGTGCTCCCTTGAGCTGATCAAAGAGGTCATCAATCCTCGGTAGCGGATACTTGTTCCTCACTGTCACCTGATTCAGGCGACGATAGTCAACACAAAGTCGCAAGCTCCCGTCCGCCTTCTTGGCGAACAATATCGGGGAAGCCCAGGGTGAAACACTGGGTCGGATGAACCCCTTGCCCTGCAAGTCCTCCAACTGTACCCGTAGCTCTCGAAGCTCGGCGGGGGCCATCCGATATGCTGGAGTGGATATCGGGGCTGTCTCGGGGTACAAGTCAATATAAAAGTCTACCTCCCTGCGAGGAGGTAGCCCTGGAACGTCGTCGGGGAAAACGTCCGCAAACTGATCCACCACTGCAGGAAAACCAGGACTCCGCACGTCAACTGCTCCAAGGATAAGGCTAGCCAACTGATGAGTGATGGGCTGCCCTCTCCTCCGCGGAAGTCCATCCTGTGCTGCTAAGGCTCCCTTCTCGCCGGTGAAGGTGAACCTGCTCCCGTCGGTGCGTACACATCGCACCTTGCGCCTAAAACAGTCAATCTGTGCATGGACCGTAGGCAACCAATCCATGCCCAAGATGAAGTCGTAAGGCCTCAACGCTGCTACAAGAAGATCCCAGCCGAAGCTCTCGCCTCCTAGAGTAAGCTCACACTGCCGGCACCAGTGCGTAATCGTCGAGTCTGCTCCCGTAGGAGTCTCTAGCCGTAAGGATCGAGCCAACGGCTCTGTCGGAATCTCCGAGCTCCGAACAAGGGCAGTGGCTATGAAAGAATGACTCGCTCCTGTGTCTATAAGAACTGCAGCAAGGGTGGAATAGACACAGATAGTACCTCGAATCATCTCGGGTGCGCCGTGGTCGTAGGCCTCTGCTGCCTGGAGCTGTGCTTGTCGCTGCCCGCCAGCTCCCTGTGGTCGGGGTGGACCTCCTGGTGGTGGTGGTGGTAGAGCCTCAAAGCGTCGACCACCACCAGCTGCTCGTCCAGCTCCTCTGCCTCGTCCGCCTCCTCCCTGCGGACCGCCACGGTCGACCCTCTGCCTCTGCCTCGGTGTTCCATCAACTGACTGCTGCTCCTCGGCACGGCGGGTCGGGCAGTCACGAGCCATGTGGCCCTGTCCGCCGCATGAGTAGCACTGTCTGCCTCTCGGAAGACTGGCTCCGCGCTGTGTGCCCCGCACTGCTGAGCCAGTGCCCTGAGGTCGTCTTCCTGAAGGTCTGGTCTGTCTGGACCCCTGAGTCATCCGTCGACTGCCTGCTGCAGATGACTCTGCCACGTGCCGCCCTGCGGTGGGTCTCTGTGCTGGTGTAGACTCAGCAAGGAAGCTCTCGATCAGAAGAGCCTTCTCCAGTACTCCTGTCTGAGTCGGTATGCTGAGGGAGATCAGCGATGCCCTGATCTCGTGTCTCAAACCCTGCTCGAAGGTCCGGGCCCGGAAGAATGGGTCTCGTACCATGTCGGTCGAGTAGCGCGAGAGATCGGTAAATCTCGCCGAGTACTGAGCGACCGTCATGCTGCCCTGCCGCAGCTGTAGAAGCTCCTGGATACGCACCGCACGAAGGGTGGCTGGGACGAACTCCGAGCGGAAGAGGCTCTCAAAGTCCGTCCAAAGTAGAGATGCCTCATCGTGCACCTGGAGCATCAAGCTCCACCATCGTCCTGCTGCTGCGTGTAGTAGGCTCGCAGCGAGGATCACCATGAGGTCTGCTGGTGTCCTCACTAGCCTAAACACTCGAACTACTGCCTCCAGCCAGTCCTCTGCTGCCTGGGGATCCGTCTCCCCGCGAAACCTGGGCGGATGCTGGCGCTGAAACTCATGCAGTGCGCTGAGGCGACGTGCATCGTCAGCGGCTACTGCTGGAAGCATCGGGGGATCAGCGGGTAAATCTACCGCCGGTGCCACTACTGGAAAAGGGCCCTGCACCGAGGCCTCGTCGCTCGGTGGGCTGTCGTCTCGCTCGACTCTCGGAACCCTAGCTGGCTGCCGTCGTGGGGCCATCCTGAAAAGGAAACAGGTGCGCCACGGTTAGAACAGTATACCTGGTGAGCTGATATAAGTAATCACAAAGAAAACTTTGAAACACACACGCAATCAATGTTTTCCTGCATTAAGTCGGAAATCAGAAGTCAGGGTCCTGGTGTACGGATACGTCGGCCGCCGCACCAACACTGGACTCCCTGGACTGATATCCACACTCAATACGCTAAACATTATTGCTTCACATAGAAAAGATCAGAGTTCGCGGTAGAACCGAACTCCTCTGATACCAATTTGTCACGACCCGCCCTCGGGGTCCGTGCCGTGACTACCCCAAGCCCGCCTTCCATAGGCCAGGGGCTGGCGACTAGCACCAAGGCGTAAATCCCGGTAAAAATGGAAGGCATTGCCTTTGAAAAGTAAACACACACCACAGAGTAAACAAGCGGAAAGTAAACACTAAACAATCAGAGTACGACTGAAAGTGCGGAAAAGTAAATGGGCCAGAATACAAACCCAAACTAAAAGTAAAGTACAACTCGAAAAGGGGATAACAGCAACTGAAAAGTAAAAGCCGCTACTCCGAGCTGTCCACTGGAAATCCCACCTGAAGGGTGGGTACAGATAGCTCCTCTGCTCCACGGGTCCCGCCGTCCGCTCCGAGCACGTCCCGCCCAGTGGTCCACCTCCGGGTACCGTCCCGCTGTGCAAGCCTCAGCTAAGGTCAACGCTGTCCTTCGTCTGCAACCAACACAACGTAGTGCGGGCAAAGCCCGTTCAGGGGTGAGTATAAGCTACTCAGTAGGGACCCCGAGACCCCTGAAGGTCTCTCAAATCCACAAAGGATAAACCACGAAGAAAAGTACAATCACGAAGTAACAACCGACACTGCTTAGGTATATGCCCATACATATACCTAAGTCATCAATTAAAATACGCTCCAACCTCCGAGCCCAAGTACAACTCAGTCCACGCAGGAAAGTATACGTATTCCACATAGGAACGCAAAACATAACCCACACCGGATTGCACAACACAATCCACACAGGAAAGCAACAGGATTCAGCTCACACAGGTATACTTCTTCAAGGACGATAAAGATGATCACTGATCCATCTAAGTCGTCGGACCCACGAAGGATCGATAGGTAACTAACCCCCGCAGAAGACCCACACAGGATCGGGCTCACACAGAACCTGTAGGCGCTGGCTCACACAGAACCGCTGAGCGCAAGGACCCACACAGGATCGGGCCCACACAGGACCTGTAGCACTGATCCACGTAGGATCGCTGAGTGCTGTAGTCGTCGTCGTCGAATCCACACAGGATCTCTGTACTGTCGTCGTCGAATCCACACAGGATCTCTGTACTGTCGTCGTCGCAGTCACGGTAGCAGTCGTAGCAGTAGGAGCAGTCGCAGCCAGCACTAGGGTTCCCGCACACAGCAAGCTCGTTCGGAGGGTCCGCTCCACGAGCCGAGAGGCTGATACATCAACTGTCACAAAGACCAGAGTTGATGTATCCAAAAGTTCCGTATCGTCAACAAGAACTCAACGCAACAGACGGCGCGTCGATCGGACGCCCGGTCTGAGAGTTATTGGCATTTTCGTCTCCGTGGCCCGGTTGGTTTTTAAGGCAAAACCAACCCGACCGTACTCCACCTGCGTCCAAACCTCGAGCGGAGTATGCCAAAAGATTCGTCTCACTAAGAGGAACACTACGCGACTGACGGCACGTCAATCGGATGTCCGTAGCTCAAGATATGAGTGTTTCCGCTCCGAAGGCCCGGTTGGTTTCGTGAACGAACCAACCCGGCCGAACTCAAAGTTAACCGAAACCTTGAGTGCGATATATCGCAACGATCGTCTCGATCCAAGGATCGCGTTGCCGCAGGCGGTTCGTCATTCGGAGGTCCGAGGCTCAAGTTATGAGCCAAAAACCAAAACTGGTTCGAAACGGGGGGGTCCGGGTCCGGGCCGACCCGGCCCGACCCCCCCCCTGGGCGGCGCGGGGGCGGCGCGGCGGCCGGCGGCGGTGGCGGCGACGGCGGCGCGGCGGCGGCGGCGGCGCCCGGCGCCGCACGTGGGTGGCACGCGGGGTGACAAACCCCCGCGTTTTGAGGGGCGGTGCGGCCTTTGTGCCGCGCCAGTTCTTTTAACCCCCCCCCCCCCCACGTGGAGGGGGCCTGCTGGCGGTGAACCAAGGGGGCCGGCTGCCCCCTTCCCTCAAGAACCCCCCCCCCCCCCCCTCATTAAGAGGGGGGTTTTGTTGAACCGGCCGGGGGATTTATTCCCCCGGTTTTATGCCATCCGGCCGGCCAGCTGGCCGGCCGGTTTTTACCAACGGGACCGGAAATTCCGGTCCCGCCTTCGACTTCCGACGCCGGCGGCCCGGCCGCCGGTCTTCACATCCCGCCGCGGCCCGGATCCGGCCGCGGTCTCCTCGTCCCGCCGCGGCCCGGAACCGGCCGCGGTCTTCTCGTCCCGCCGCGGCCCGGAACCGGCCGCGGTCTTCTCGTCCCGCCACGGCCCGGAACCGGCCGCGGTCTTCTCGTCCCGCCGCGGCCCGGAACCAGCCGCGGCGTTCGACATCCGGCGCGGTGCGACGGCACCGCGCCCCTTCGCCGTGCTTTGATATTCATTCAACGCGGCGCGACGGCGTCGTGTTCTTGTTGTTTCTTCCAAGGTGTGCGCGATGGCATCGCGTAAGATATTTGCACGTTCATCCGCGTGGTGCGACGGCACCACGCCACTTGCTTTCCTCCGCAAAATAATTAAACAAGAACGATGGAGGGGGGGGGTTCGGCCGTGTTCGTGCGGTCCGGCCCCCCTCACGTTAACAATAACACTTATATAAAATATTTAAATGCCTCACATAGACATGCGATCCACGAGCAAGAAAAGGAATAAGGAAACCAAAATGAAATCAACAACCCCTACCTCGGGTTTAAGATTCGAAGATTCGTCTACGTTCCGCGGAAGACGGCGTCGCGGAGGTCGGGCGTCGCGGTCGTCGTTCGTCAAATCCGTTGACGAAGAGATATGCCCGAGGAGACACGCCGTTGGCGGATCTTCGTTTGCCGACGAAGAAGGTCCGAGGAGGAAGCGGCGTTCCCTCTTGTTGACTCCGAGGACGAAGAAGAGAGGCGTCGTTCTTCGTCGGAGTTTGAGCGTTCTTCGTTCTTCGTCAGAGCTTGAAGATGAAGAGGAAGCTCTCAAAAAGCTCTCAAGGGAATAAACAAACAACCCATAATCAAATAAGATTACATCTTATTTTATTAACACATAACTCAAAAGAATTTCAAATGTTTGAAATTCAAAAGAGTTTATCTCCCAAAATTAATTAAGTAACTTAAGTTAATTAAGAGGGGGGTTAAGGGAACTTGAAAAGTCTAGGGGTTCGTGTGGACCCCACCACACTTAATCCTCCCAAGGGAGGTTAAGTGGGTGTGGGTCCCACTTCTAACCCCCCTTTGGTAGGATTTAAACAAACTAAAAATAAAATTTGTCTTACACAAATTTTATTTAACTCAACTGAAAACCCCAAAACTTAACTTACAACCCGCAACAAACGCAACTCCCGAAAAGGTCTCTTTAAGCGAATATCGGCGTTGCGAGTTCATCGGTGCCCTCGGATTTCAATTCCGAGCACCGGATCAAAAGTTAGGAATTCCCGCTCATTCGTTCACTGAACGTACCCGAGCCAAACTTCGGAAATTAATTCCGGGCACTACGGGCCTCGGAATCAGGTGCCGTCTGAAACCGTGCTCTTGTAAAATTCTAAAGAAAATTAAAAAAAAAATTCCCTTGAATTTTACGGGTCTTTACATTACTCCCACCTCAGGGCTTTACGTCCCCGTAAAGATACATCAAAAACTAGGGAAACAAATGAGGGTACTGAGCACGCATCTGAGCCTCCCGCTCCCATGTGCTCTCCTGGAGATTCCCATGCTGTCATCTGATGCGCACAAGAGGAATCGATCGCCCATGTAGGACCCTCTCCTGTCGATCATCTATCTCCACCGGGACCTCCGTAAAAGTCGCCCCATCATCAACGTCAAGCTCCCCATGATCAATGATGTGCGTCGGGTCGTGCACGTATCTCCTCAGCTGGGATACGTGGAAGACGTCGTGCACCCGGTGCAACTGAGGTGGTAGAGCCAGGCGATAAGCCACCTCACCAATCCTGCTGAGAATCTGGAAAGGTCCGATGAAGCGCGGAGATAACTTGCCGCCTCGGCCAAATCTCCGAATACCACGTCGAGGTGAGACCCGCAAGAAGACGTGATCGCCACCCTCGAACTCCAATGGCCTCCGCCTCCTGTCAGCGTATGACTTCTGCCGGCTCTGAGCTGTCCTCATCCGCTCCTGGATGACCTGGACCTTCTCTGTCGTGGCCTGGACCATCTCCGGTCCCACCAGTGCTGACTCCCCAGGGTCTGTCCAGCACAAAGGAGATCTACATGGTCGGCCGTACAACGCCTCGTACGGTGCCATCCCGATGGTGGAGTGGTAGATGTTGTTGTATGCGAACTCCACCAAGGGTAGGTGGTCCTCCCAGCTACGACCAAAGTCAAGGACACATGCGCGGAGCAAGTCCTCGAGAGTCTGAATGGTCCTCTCCATCTGGACATCCGTCTGAGGGTGAAAAGCTGTGCTAAGACGTAGCTGAGTCCCGAACGCCTCCTGTAACCCCTTCCAAAGCCGGGAAGTAAAGCGGGCATCTCGATCGGAAACGATAGATGATGGCACGCCGTGGAGCCGCACAATCACCTAAATGTAGAGACGTCCCAAGCTCTCAACTGAGCCCTGCTCTCTGATGGGTAAGAAGTGTGCCGACTTGGTGAGTCGGTCAACAATCACCCAGATGGAGTCGTGACCTCTGGATGTGCGTGGAAGTCCAGTCACGAAGTCCATAGATATGCCGTCCCACTTCCACTCCGGAACCTCCAAGGGCTGTACCAAGCCTGCTGGTACCTGATGCTCTGCCTTCACCTGCTGACAGGTGAGGCATCGAGAAACGAACTCTGCTACAGCCTTCTTCATGCCCGGCCACCAATGCTGTCGTCTGAGGTCCTGGTACATCTTCGCCACTCTAGGATGTACCGCCAAAGGAGAAGTGTGAAACTCTCTCAGCACTTCCTCTCGCAATGCGACTGGTACCATGGTACGTCCTCTGAAAAGGATGTCGTGCTCTGCTCCAAGGGAGAAACCATCAGGTGCCTGTCCCGAGGATATCTGTGCACGCCGTGTCTCACAGTCAGCGTCCCCGCGCTGTGCCTCCCTGACTCGCTGCAGTAGTGGAGGAGTGACTGTGAGAGACTGAAGAAAGGCTGCTCCATCTCTATCCACGAAGGATATCTGCAAAGAGGCTAGCTGCTCCGTTGCCTCCTCAAGTAGCTGAATGCCCATCCTCCTGCTGAGGGCATCGGCTACTACGTTCCCCTTCCCAGGAGTATAGACTATCTCAAAGTCATAGTCCTGGAGGAACTCGAGCCATCGTCGCTGTCTCAGGTTCAGTTCCTTCTGCGAGAAGATATACCTGAGACTCTGATGATCGGAAAAGACTGTAAAGCGCTCGCCCATCAGATAGTGTCGCCATGTCTTCAGAGCGAAGACCACTGCTGCTAACTCCAGGTCATGGGTAGCATAGTTCTGCTCATGCGGCCTCAACTGTCGTGATCCATAGGCGATCACTGCCCGCTCCTGCATCAGAACACATCTGAGTCCGGTCCCTGATGCATCGCAGTAGACTACGTACCCTACTCCCTCCTCAGGAAACCTCAAGATAGGTGCGCTAGTCAATCTCTGTCTCAGCTCCTGGAAGCTCTGCTGACATCTGTCAGTCCATACGAAGGGTTTCCCCTTATTCGTCAAAGCTGTGATTGATGCCGCAACTCTGGAGAAGTTCGACACAAATCTCTGATAGTATCCAGCTAGTCCCAAGAAACTCCGAACCTCAGTCACGCTCCTGGGTGGCTCCCAAGCTAACACAGCCTCAATCTTCGCGGGATCCACTGCAACTCCCGCCTCGGAGATAACGTGTCCCAAAAAGTGGACCTCACGTATCCAGAACTGGCACTTCGAGAGCTTACCATAAAGCTGGTGCTCTCGGAGTGTGTCAAGAACCACTCTCAAGTGATAGGCGTGCTCCTCCTCTGTCGTAGAGTAAATCAGAATGTCGTCGATGAAGACCACGACAAACCGATCGAGGTATGGCTGAAAGATCCTGTTCATGAGAGCCATGAACACTGCTGGAGCATTGGTTACACCAAAAGGCATAACCAAGAACTCATAGTGGCCATACCGACATCTGAAGGCCGTCTTCTGCACATCCTCGTCTCTGATTCTGAGCTGATGATAGCCTGACCTGAGGTCTATCTTCGAACAGTATACCTGGTGAGCTGATATAAGTAATCACAAAGAAAACTTTGAAACACACACGCAATCAATGTTTTCCTGCATTAAGTCGGAAATCAGAAGTCAGGGTACTGGTGTATGGATACGTCGGCCGCCGCACCAACACTGGACTCCCTGGACTGATATCCACACTCAATACGCTAAACATTATTGCTTCACATAGAAAAGATCAGAGTTCGCGGTTGAACCGAACTCCTCTGATACCAATTTGTCACGACCCGCCCTCGGGGTCCGTGCCGTGACTACCCCAAGCCCGCCTTCCATAGGCCAGGGGCTGGCGACTAGCACCAAGGCGTAAATCCCGGTAAAAAGGGAAGGCATTGCCTTTGAAAAGTAAACACACACCACAGAGTAAACAAGCGGAAAGTAAACACTAAACAAGCAGAGTACGACTGAAAGTGCGGAAAAGTAAATGGGCCAGAATACAAACCCAAACTGAAAGTAAAGTACAACTCGAAAAGGGGATAACAGCAACTGAAAAGTAAAAGCCGCTACTCCGAGCTGTCCACTGAAAATCCCACCTGAAGGGTGGGTACAGATAGCTCCTCTGCTCCACGGGTCCCGCCGTCCGCTCCGAGCACGTCCCGCCCAGTGGTCCACCTCCGGGTACCGTCCCGCTGTGCAAGCCTCAGCTAAGGTCAACGCTGTCCGTCGTCTGCAACCAACACAACGTAGTGCGGGCAAAGCCCGTGCAGGGGTGAGTATAAGCTACTCAGTAGGGACCCCGAGACCCCTGAAGGTCTCTCAAATCCACAAAGGATAAACCACGAAGAAAAGTACAATCACGAAGTAACAACCGACACTGCTTAGGTATATGCCCATACATATACCTAAGTCATCAATTAAAATACGCTCCAACCTCCGATCCCAAGTACAACTCAGTCCACGCAGGAAAGTATACGTATTCCACATAGGAAAGCAAAACATAACCCACACCGGATTGCACAACACAATCCACACAGGAAAGCAACAGGATTCAGCTCACACAGGTATACTTCTTCAAGGACGATAAAGATGATCACTGATCCATCTAAGTCGTCAGACCCACGAAGGATCGATAGGTAACTAACCCCCGCAGAAGACCCACACAGGATCGGGCTCACACAGAACCTGTAGGCGCTGGCTCACACAGAACCGCTGAGCGCAAGGACCCACACAGGATCGGGCCCACACAGGACCTGTAGCACTGATCCACGTAGGATCGCTGAGTGCTGTAGTCGTCGTCGTCGAATCCACACAGGATCTCTGTACTGTCGTCGTCGAATCCACACAGGATCTCTGTACTGTCGTCGTCGCAGTCACAGTAGCAGTCGTAGCAGTAGGAGCAGTCGCAGCCAGCACTAGGGTTCCCGCACACAGCAAGCTCGTTCGGAGGGTCCGCTCCACGAGCCGAGAGGCTGATACATCAACTGTCACAAAGACCAGAGTTGATGTATCCAAAAGTTCCGTATCGTCAACAGGAACTCAACGCAACAGACGGCGCGTCGATCGGACGCCCGGTCTGAGAGTTATTGGCATTTTCGTCTCCGGGGCCCGGTTGGTTTTTAAGGCAAAACCAACCCGACCGTACTCCACCTGCGTCCAAACCTCAGGCGGAGTATGCCAAAAGATTCGTCTCCCTAAGAGGAACACTACGCGACTGACGGCACGTCAATCGGACGTCCGTAGCTCAAGATATGAGTGTTTCCGCTCCGAAGGCCCGGTTGGTTTCGTGAACGAACCAACCCGGCCGAACTCAAAGTTAACCGAAACCTTGAGTGCGATATATCGAAACGATCGTCTCGATCCAAGGATCGCGTTGCCGCAGACGGTTCGTCATTCGGAGGTCCGAGGCTCAAGTTATGAGCCAAAAACCAAAACTGGTTCGAAACGGGGGGGTCCGGGTCCGGGCCGACCCGGCCCGACCCCCCCCCCCCCCCTGGGCGGCGCAATGGCGGCGCGGCGGTGGGCCGCGGCGGCGGCGCCTGGCGCCACACGTGGGTGGCACGCGGGGTGACAAACCCCCGCGTTTTAAGGGGCGGCGCGGCCTTTGTGCCGCGCCGGTTCTTTTAAACCCCCCCCCCCCACGTGGAGGGGGCCTGCTGGTGGTGAACCAAGGGGGCCGGCTGCCCCCTTCCCTCAAGAACCCCCCCCCCCCCCTCATTAAGAGAGGGGTTTTGTTGAACCGGCCGGGGGATTTATTCCCCCGGTTTTATGCCATCCGGCCGGCCAGCTGGCCGGCCGGTTTTTACCAACGGGACCGGAAATTCCGGTCCCGCCTTCGACTTCCGACGCCGGCGGCCCGGCCGCCGGTCTTCACATCCCGCCGCGGCCCGGATCCGGCCGCGGTCTCCTCGTCCCGCCGCGGCCCGGAACCGGCCGCGGTCTTCTCGTCCCGCCGCGGCCCGGAACCGGCCGCGGTCTTCTCGTCCCGCCGCGGCCCGGAACCGGCCGCGGTCTTCTCGTCCCGCCACGGCCCGGAACCGGCCGCGGCGTTCGACATCCGGCGCGGTGCGACGGCACCGCGCCCCTTCGCCGTGCTTTGATATTCATTCAACGCGGCGCGACGGCGTCGTGTTCTTGTTGTTTCTTCCAAGGTGCGCGCGATGGCATCGCGTAAGATATTTGCACGTTCATCCGCGTGGTGCGACGGCACCACGCCACTTGCTTTCCTCCGCAAAATAATTAAACAAGAACGATGGAGGGGGGGGGGGGGGGTC
This sequence comes from Viscum album, assembly GCA_963277665.1. Taxonomy (NCBI): domain Eukaryota; kingdom Viridiplantae; phylum Streptophyta; class Magnoliopsida; order Santalales; family Viscaceae; genus Viscum; species Viscum album. The sequence continues at coordinate 1,392,846,455 of OY728142.1, read as the reverse complement.
GGCCGTGTTCGTGCGGTCCGTCCCCCCTCGCGTTAACAATAACACTTATATAAAATATTTAAATGCCTCACGTAGACATGCGATCCACGAGCAAGAAAAGGAATAAGGAAACCAAAATGAAATCAACAACCCCTACCTCGGGTTTAAGATTCGAAGATTCGTCTACATTCCGCGGAAGACGGCGTCGCGGAGGTCGGGCGTCGCGGTCGTCGTTCGTCAAATCCGTTGACGAAGAGATATGCCCGAGGAGACACGTCGTTGGCGGATCTTCATTTGCCGACGAAGAAGGTCCGAGGAGGAAGCGGCGTTCCCTCTTGTTGACTCCGAGGACGAAGAAGAGAGGCGTCGTTCTTCGTCGGAGTTTGAGCGTTCTTCGTTCTTCGTCAGAGCTTGAAGATGAAGAGGAAGCTCTCAAAAATCTCTCAAGGGAATAAACAAACAACCCATAATCAAATAAGATTACATCTTATTTTATTAACACATAACTCAAAAGAATTTCAAATGTTTGAAATTCAAAAGAGTTTATCTCCCAAAATTAATTAAGTAACTTAAGTTAATTAAGAGGGGGGTTAAGGGAACTTGAAAAGTCTAGGGGTTCGTGTGGACCCCACCACACTTAATCCTCCCAAGGGAGGTTAAGTGGGTGTGGGTCCCACTTCTAACCCCCCTTTGGTAGGATTTAAACAAACTAAAAATAAAATTTGTCTTACACAAATTTTATTTAACTCAACTGAAAACCCCAAAACTTAACTTACAACCCGCAACAAACGCAACTCCCGAAAAGGTCTCTTTAAGCGAATATCGGCGTTGCGAGTTCATCGGTGCCCTCGGATTTCAATTCCGAGCACCGGATCAAAAGTTAGGAATTCCCGCTCGTTCGTTCACTGAACGTACCCGAGCCAAACTTCGGAAATTAATTCCGGGCACTACGGGCCTCGGAATCAGGTGCCGTCTGAAACCGTGCTCTTGTAAAATTCTAAAGAAAATTAAAAAAAAAATTCCCTTGAATTTTACGGGTCTTTACAATGATCAATAATCTCAACTTTGGTAAGTTTTCCGACTCAGATAATAAGAGGAAGATGGAGTTTCATTATGATCATAGAGGAAAGAAAGTTCAATTTCCCTCATATAAATCTTGTGGGAAGAGGCATCGGGGAGATTTTTTCAAGGGAACTGGAAGATTATTTGGGTGTGGAAAAGAAGGACACAAATCCAATAAGTGCAGAGGAAAAGGTTCAGTTACCACCATGGATGAGGATAATGGTATTGCTACGACATCAAAAATGGTTAAATGTTTTAAATGTGGAATGTACGGGCATTATACAAACTAATTACCTAAGGGAATGTCTCATGAAGAGAATTAGTATAGTCGTATGGGCAGTATTTATGTTGATGATGATGAAGAGACTACAAATGATATGTGAGATGAAAGAATTGTTGAAGCTCGGTCAATGGTTTAAGAAGGTAGTGGAATGATTACATGTTTATCAAGTGTAATGTTGTATATGTAATCTCATGGTACTATGGAAGAAAGAGACATCTAAGGATTGTTACACTGTTGTCTTTCCTTAAGTTTTGAAAGTGTGTGATTAATGGTACCAGCATTTTTGGAAAGTAGATGATATGCGCATAATGAAGGGATAAGGAGAAAATTAAATGTTTGATAGTATTCATGATCTCATGACTAATATAAGGAGAAGGTTATGCCATGGTTTGAGTATATAGAATTTTTGGATTTTGGTATATGGAAAGAGTTAAATTTTGACAGCATTCATGTGTTCACTAAGGTTTAATGGGTATTCATTTTTCAAGAGAATACATGATTAAGGTATTCACATGATTGGAATGTGACCAACAAGATATATGGGGGATAAATGATGGTATTCACATGCTTGGTTGATGACATTTCAAGTAATCGTTTTCTTTATACTATGATCTTGGACCGAAGTATTTTAGATACGCCTAAAGATTGGAATGGATAGAACTTTTTTCGATATTATTGATGGGATGTTATAGTAATGTAGATTTAGAAAAAGGACAACCTGCGGGATGGGTGACAACCCATCGCGTCAGACAAGGCTGGGGGAATCAAACCCATAACCGAAGTGTGACTAGCCTTTATTGCCTACCGCTGGCCTACAGGAAGTCCCTGTTTAGTAGAAACTAGTTTTATTATATTAAGCAGTATGATATATGAAGTATAAGTCCATTTTAGGAACCATATATGATTAATCTCACTATAGATGGACTTATTTATTTTTGATAACTTTTATAACCTGTTGTTTGAGACAGATGGAATGACCCATCATTCTATAACATGATCGGCTAACACTTCACGAATGAAAAATTCAACTTCATTTCTTTAAGAGATAAAGTGGAAATTGTCCAAAGAATGATCAATGGTGAGACTGTACCAAAATCACGAAATTATTTCTTCTAATTCCAATTTCAACAACTTTAGAGAAATGATCTTGAAAACTAAAAATGTTGTCCTAGTGCTCTTATATGCGATGAATCAGATGGTACCTTAGATCATCACAAATTTATGGCTTTGTGATCGATGGCTTTTGCATAGTCATGTTCTCTGCCACTCTCCATCGTAACTTGATGGTTAGATTTTTCTTCCATATCCATATTTTAATCTATATTCTCTTAAGTGGAAACCTAGTGATGAGTTACTTTGGGTAATCGTTACATTTCATACATTAGTTTTTAAAATTAAGTTTCACTATTCCTTTTTATGATGTGGGTTTCTATGAATAGTAAACGATTTATAACCCCAACGAATTTCGAGGGCGAAATTCATTTTAAGGGGGGTAGAATGTAACAACCCGATATTTTATGATAAGTATTCTCTTTAATTTATTTGATGTCATGTGTTTTCTGTTACAACAATATTATCTTTTGCTATACGCCACACTGTATTAGCTTGAAGTATACACAACACTATTCTTAGATTGTGTTACACATAATTTCAAGTTCGTTTTATAATAGTCATTCTACGCAACATTAAGGGTATATATATATATATATATATATATATATATATATTCAATGTATAATTGAAATATTGTTAGGTTCTGTTATACGAAATAATAAAGGAGTATTTCACAACACGCAACCCTGACTTGTCTTGCATTACACACAATCACGACCTTCCTCGATAGCGTGTGGTGTACGCAATACCGGGTTTTACTAAACAATGATATATTATTATAATATTATTATGAACTAGACGTTATGAATAGTATTAACTAAATTTTGAATTTTATAACATTATTTTTCATCTTAAACATTTTCTAGAACATGGTATAAGATCAAAATGAATTTTTCAGGTAAAATATGTATTTTTCAAAAAATGCAGTTTTGCCGCCTTTTGATGGCGCACCCACTTTAAATCTAGTTGTTGACATGTGTATAAGTTCAATTTGACAAAATAAAATTCTTCTTTTGAATCAGGATATAAAAATTTACATTGGATAAAGTTTTGATATTTTTCTGATAACTTTCATATTTTAATGAATAGTAAAAACACGCTATATTATAATTAAAAACAACTTTTTTCATCGTAATAATTTATATGGTTAAATTATAATATTTAATGGTTTTAAAATATAAATAGAATATATTATTACCATTTAATATAATGTATGTCATTATCATTGATTTTACATTGAATTCGTAGGTTAAATCAATTCAATCTTTTGCAATGTTTTAAACAAAAACCCATTTTCATTCGACAACGGGATTAGTTTTAATTTAATTTCTGCAACTTATGTGTATTGAATTTAAAAGAATAGATTCCATATTTTGAATCAATGGGTCCACATTATTTTAATAGTCTAATTTTTATTTTTGGGAATTATGAATAGTAACTACTGTAAATTTTATTTACCATAGTTAACGGTAAATCGGGTAATTAAGGGTAAATATAGTATTATAAAATAACCCTAACACATGAAAAAATTTTATTGGATGGCTAAAAGTATACCCATATCACCTAAGGGTCAGATTATATTCATTTTATGGACTTTTGACCATGAAAATAATTTAATTATTATTAAAACCAAAGAAAGTGACAACATGTCACTCTCTTAAATCATATAAGTATAATAATTTTAATTTAGTGATAAACTTCATAAAACATAGAACATGAATAGTATAAAGAAATATAATAATATTATATACATCATGATAATTTATTTATAATTTTTTGGGATTAAATAATTGTCATTAATAGTGATACATTAATGATGCAGAAATTATTTATTTAGTGAAAAATCAATAATATAGTTTTTATTGAAATAGTAATGCATATCAAAAGGCCCAAAAATCGGCAAAAAACTTATTATTAGTATTTATATAAACCCTAATCATCCACTGGCCTAAGTTTTGACCATTTGGTTTCTTATTAAGGCAATTATGACACTTATATTATTTTATTTTAAATGATGCCAAAGTTGTCACCTTCATAATTTAATAAATATAACAATTTAAATATTATTATTTTAAGATTATAAATTCGAGTAAAAGTATTATTGTGAAAGGTAATAAATTTATATTTATAATAGGATTTTATTTTTAATTTTTATGCAACAAATTAGTTTACTAAATAATTATACAAAAATGTTGTAGTAATTATTTTATTAAGAGATAAACCAAATAAATGGTTTTTAAAAATAATAAAATAACTATTATATGAACTATTTAATGTGATCCACTAATTTTCTAGATACATATGACCTTTTATGAATCTATTAAAGCTTTTATTTCGAACATATCTTCTGTATATATTTTATTTAAATTCAAATAAATGTATAGTTTCAAAATTGACACTATTGTTATTTTATAAAAATAACATATTATAAAATTTTTTAAAAATCACAAAAAATATTTAAAAATTATAAATAAAAATTTATATGGTATAAAATTTTTTAAAGTATCCAATTATGGAAATTCACAACAAATAAGTAATTTTTTGTTATAATTTAAAATTTAGAATGTTATTACCATAAATAAAATTAAATTGATTAAATGAGGATAAATCAAGTTGATAATGTTTAAAATAAATTCCTAACATGTCTAAATTTTATTTGTTGATGATATTACACCCTATACCATCTAATATTTGTATATGAGTAATTTTTTGAGGTTTTTAAGTGGGGTTAGATTTATTATAAATTAATATTTTTAAGAATTCCAAAGGTGCCCCTCTCCTCCCTTATAAAAGGGAACCTCCTCCCTCTCCTCCTCACACCAATTTGAGCCTTCAAGCTCGGCCAACCCCTGCCCATTTCACTTACCCACTTCCCTAGAAACATCCTAGAGGTCCTGGTATTCTTCAAAGACCAATTTTAGTGCCCTAAGAGGAGGTCTCAAAGAGGCGCTTCAAAGAAGAGGTAATGTCCGTTACCGATTCTTTCAACTTTATTTCTTCTTCCACTTATTCTTCTTAGGTTTTTTCATTATGAAGTAATAACATAAGTATCACTAATATACTGATATGTTATTATATGTATGAAAAACCCTATTTCACTATCTATCCATCCTATGGAAAAAAGAAATCACCGCGCGTGCGTACGTACGGAATACCGTCTCCACAACGCGATGAGATTCATTCTCAATGATTAACCATTCATAAATGATTATAAAGTATATATAATAAGTAATAATGAAATATATGACATAATAATGATACTGGATTTATGTATATATATATATGTATGTCATCCAATTAATTCCATTCAGTTCAATGAGGAAACGAAAACAACGTTCATGTGTACGTACGGTCTGCCGTCTCCATGAACGGTGTATTTCTTTCCATTTGACGATCTATTAGATATATGTATATTCTGAATATATATTATATATAAATTATGTTTTACATTATAGATGTAAGTAATCATGATCTAACTAATCATATGAATAATTACAAGTCAAAACAGGGACGACAAATGAAACGATTTTACCCAAAATGCTCTTTAACATGGAATTTACAAAAGAACGGGTAATAGAAAGTCATAAGTGAACCATATATGATATCATAACAATTAATATGATTCTGTAATAAGTAAATAACATTATTTAAATCATTATACAGGAGTTTCGGACACTTACGAAGCAAATCGGACCTACGGTAAGGGATAATTGTGCAAATCTCATTTTTATCCGAGATTGCTTATTCGTAAGTATTTACTGGGGTTATTTATATCATCCATGTACATGTTTTATAAAAGTATTTTCATGTATGTTTAAAGACCTTTTTACCCATTTTTTACTTTTACTACATGGTATGTAAGGAATCATTCTTTTTCTTACGTTATCAGGTACTTTTTGACTTTTTCGGCAAAAGTACGAGAAGATTGTTTTTTTTAACTTATGCGGCATGAAAGGATTTTTATGGTTTTTTAAAGCCTTATTTTCATGAATATTCCTAAAAAATATTTCATGAATATTTTCAAAAAAGTATTTTTCTTTTAAAATTGCATGACATTTTGTGAAAAGAAAATGATTTTAAATAAGAAATGATATTTTCCTCAAAAATTCATTTCAAGTGTTTGATCAAAACCATTTTCCATCTAAGATGACATTATTTCATATGTGTATGTTTCAAGAATAATGTCTCTATGATTTACATGGTTTCACTTTTCTTATTATGAAATGATATATATTTACTTTTATATGGATTATGTGATGATGGGATTATGTTTATGAAACCCATTTTATTCATTGGGTTTTTATGAATGATGTATGTTTATTTTGTGGCACAAGTAAGAATGATTTCATTATGAGATGGGTGGGACCTATATCTCCCTCCAATGCATTGGGTAAAGATTTTATATCTCATGAGATAGACATGTCTAGAATGGTAAGTTAATCTGGTTCTGTGTTACAGGACTGGAACGAGAAGTGAACTCGATTAAGAATGGGACTTTGTCCACTAAGATGGTCTTGGCAGCAATGCCTTGGATACTATGGAAATCATTACATGTGATTAATTTATTCCACAGTTACATGTCTTATTCCCATGCTATTTTATCATGGTTGATGTTCCATTATGATCTATTCCTTATGTACTTCCATGTTTTATGTCGTTGCTCAAGATTTTTAATGTTCATGTTTTTTTTAAGTTCAAATGTATATGGTATGTTTTATTTTATCCATGCATACCCTTACTGAGCATTTGAGCTCACCCTTTTTATGTTTTCTTTTCCCCCAGGATTAAAAGAAATATTTTAGGTAAGGAAACAAAAATGGGAAGATCTTTATGGGAGATGTTGAAGATCTTTCACCACGATTAGAAGATTACGTTCCAGGTTTCCAAAGACACTAAACTATTACGGTCCTTTTGTGTATGTTTTTGTTGTGTACTAAGTATTCCTCAAAAGTAATGTAATGTGTATGTACGTCAAGCTTCGGGTCTCTAGAGTCGGTATCAGAGGAAAGGTTTAGTCAACCTTTGGAAACTAGGATGCGAAAACGTTACTGAGATCCCTAGAGATATTTCTAAGGTATGTTTAGGGATGTTCCTAAGGATAAGTATACGTATAGGATATAGTCCTAAAACTATGGTAACAATCTTAGAATTTAACATAAGATGTTAGATATTGAGGGTGCTTCCCCTTTACTATGTTGTTTTCCCTAGTATAATTTTTTCCTCTCACACTATTCTTTTTGGGTTTTAGAAAATGGATGGAAACAGTAATATTCATGATAATGGATGATATGACGGACAATGAAATGATATTATTCATGAGAAAACAAATGAAACGGGATTTGGGAGTCCAAACATCGTTATTATGCCTAATCAGAAATCTCATAATATGATCAATATTCTCAACTTAGGTAAGTTTTCCGACTCAGATAATAAGAGGAAGATGGAGTTTCATTATGATCATAGAGGAAAGAAAGTTCAATTTTCCTCATGTAAATCATGTGGGAAGAGGCATCGGGGAGATTGTTTCAAGGGAACTGGAAGATGCTTTGGGTGTGGAAAAGAAGGACACAAATCCAATAAGTGCAGAAGAAAAGGTTCAGTTAACACCATGGATGAGGATAATGGTATTGCTACGACATCAACAATGGTTAAATGTTTTAAATGTGTAATGTACGGGCATTATGCAAACCAATTCCCTAAGGGAATGTCTCATGAAGAGAATCAGTATGGTCGTATGGGCAGTATTAATGTTGATGATGATGAAGAGACTACAAATAATATGTGAGATGAAAGAATTATTGAAGCTCGGTCAATGGTTTAATAAGGTAGTGGAATGATTACATTTTTATCAAGTGTAATGTTGTATAAGTAATCTCATGGTACTATGGAATAAAGAGACATCTAAGGATCGTTACACTATTTCCTTTCCTTATGTTTTGAAAGTGTGTGATGAATGGTACCAACATTTTTGGAAAGTAGATGATATGCGCATAATGAAGGGATAAGGAGAAAATTAAACGTTTGATGGTATTCATGAGCTCATGACTAATATAAGGAGAAGGTCATGTCATGGTTTGAGTATATAGAATTTTTGGATTTTGGTATTTGGAAAGAGTTAACTTTTGACAGCATTCATGTTTTCACTAAGGTTTAATGGGTATTCATTTTTCAATAGAATACATGATTAAGGTATTCACATGATTGGAATCTGACCAACAAGATATATGGGGGATAAATGATGTTATTCACATGCTTGGTTGATGACATTTCAAGTAATAGTTTTCTTTATACTATGAGCTTGGACCGAAGTATTTTTGATACGCCTAATGATTGGAATGGATAGAACTTTTTTTGATATTATTGATGGGAAGTTATAATAATGTAGTTTTGGAAAAAGGACAACCTGCAAGACGGGCGACAGCCCATCGCGTCGGACAAGGCTGTGGGAATCAAACCCACAACCAAAGTGCGACTAGCCTTTATCACCTACCGCTGGCCTACAGGAAGTCCCTGTTTAGTAGAAACTAGTTTTATTATATTAAGCAGTATGATATATGAAGTATAAGTCCATTTTAGGAACTATATATGATTAATCTCACTATAGATGGACTTATTTATTTTTGATAACTTTTGTAACCTTTTTTTGAGACAGATGGAATGACCCATCATTCTATCACATGATCTGCTAATACTTCACGAATGAAAAAATCAACTTCATTTCTTTAAGATATGAAGTGGAAATTGTCCAAAGAATGATCAACGGTGAGACTGCACCAAAATCACGAAAGTATTTCTTCTAATTCCAATTTCATCAACTTTATGGAAATGATCTTGAAAACCAAAAATGTTGTCCTAGTTCTCTTACATCTGATGAATCAGATGGTACCTTAGATCATCACAAATTTATGGCTTTGTGATCGATGGCTTTTTCATAGCCATGTTCTCTACCACTCTCCATCGTAACTTGATGGTTATATTTTTCTTCCATATCCATATTTTCACCTATATTCTCCTACTTGGAAACCCAGTGATGAGTTACTTTGGGTAATCGTTATGTTTCATACTTTATTTTTTAAAATTAAGTTTCAGTATTCCTTTTTACGATGTGGGTTTCTATGAATAGTAAATGATTTATAACCCCAACGAATTTTGAGGGCGAAATTCATTTTAAGGGGGGTAGAATGCAACAACCCGATATTTTATGATAAGTATTCTCTTTAATTTATTTGATGTCATGTGTTTTATGCTACAACAAGATTATCTTGTTCTATACGCCACACTGTATTAGCTTGAAGTATACACAACACTATTCTTAGGTTGTGTTACACATAATTTCAAGTTAGTTTTATAATAGTCATTTTATGCAACATTGAGGGTATATATATATATATATATTCAATGTATAAATGAAAGATGGTTGGATTCTGTTATACAAAATAATAAAGGATTCTTGCACAACACTCAACCCTGACTTGTCTTGCATTACATGCAATCGCGACCTTCCTCGATAGCGTGTGTTGTACGCAATACTGGGTTTTACTAAACAACGATATATTATTATAATATTATTATGAACTAGCCGTTATGAAAAGTATTAACTAAATTTTGAATTTTATAACATTATTATTCATCTTAAACATTTTCTATAACATGGTATAAGAACAAAATAAATTTTTCGGGTAAAATATGTATTTTTCAAAAAATGCAGTTTTGCCACCTTTTGATGGCGCACCCACTTTAAATCTAGTTGTTTCCATGTTTATAAGTTCAATTTGACAAAATAAAATTCTTCTTTTGAATCAGGATATAAAAATTTACATTGGATAAAGTTTTGATATTTTTCTGATAACTTTCATATTTTAATGAATAGTAAAAACACGCTATATTTTAATTAAAAACAACTTTTTCCATCGTAATAATTTATATAGTAAAATTATAATATTGAGTGGTTTTAAAGTATAAATAGAATATATTTTTACTATTTAATATAATATATGTCATTATCATTGATTTTACATTGAATTCGTAGGTTAAATCAATTCAATCTTTTGCAATGTTTTAAACAAAAACCCATTTTCATTCGACAACCGAATTAATTTTAATTTAATTTTTGCAACTTCTGTGTATTGAATTTAAAAAAATGGATTCAATATTTGGAATCATTGGGTCCAAATTATGTTAATAGGCTACTTTTTATTTTTGGGAATTATGTATAGTAACTACGGTAAATTTTATTTACCATAGTTAAAGGTAAATCGGGTAATTAAGGGTAAATATAATATTATAAAATTACCCTAACACATGAAAAAATTATATTGGATGGATAAAAGTATACCCATATCACCTAACAGTCATATTATATTCATTTTATGGACTTTTGACCATGAAAATAATTTAATTATTATTAAAACCAAAGAAAGTGACAACATGTCACTCTCTTAAATCTTATAAGTATAATAATTTTAATTTAGTGATAAACATCATAAAACATCTAACATGAATAGTCTACAGAAATATAATAAAATTATCTACATCATGATAATTTATTTATAATTTTTTGGGATTAAATAATTGTCATTAATAGTGATACATTAATGATGCAGAAACTATTTATTCAGTGAAAAATCAATAATATAGTTTTTATTGAAATAGTAATACATATCAAAAGGACCGAAAATCTGCAAAAAACTTATTATTAGTGTATATATAAACCCTAATCATCCACTGGCCGACTTTTTGACCATTTGGATCCTTATTAAGGCAATTATGACACTTATATTATTTTATTTTAAATGATGCCAAAGTTGTCACCTTCATAATTTAATAAATATAACAATTTAAATATTGTGATTTTAAGATGATAAATTCGAGAAAAGTATTATTGTGAAAGGTAATAGATTTATCTTCATCATAGGATTTTATTTTTAATTTTTATGCAATAAATAAGTATATTAAATAATTATTCAAAAATGTTGCAGTAATTATTTTATTAAGAGATAAACCAAATAAATGGTTTTAAAAATTAATAAAATAACTATTATATGAACTATTTAATGTTCTCCACTAATTTTCTAGATACATATAACCTTTTATGAATATATTAAAGCTTTTATTTTGAACATATCTCCTGTATATATTTTTTTTAAATTCAAATAAATGAATAGTGTCAAAATTGACACTATTGTTATTTTATAAATATAACATATTATAAAATTGTTTAAAAATCAAAAAAAAATATTTAAAAATTATAAATTTAAATTTATATGGTATAATTTTTTTTAAAGTATCCAATTATGGACAATTAACAACAAATAAGTAATTTTTTTTATAATTTAAAATTTATAATTTTATTACCATAAATAAAATAAAATTGATTAAATAAGGATAAATCAAGTTGATAATGTTTAAAATAAATTCCTAACACGTATAAATTTGATTGGTTGATGAGATTACAACCCTATATCATCTAATCTTCGGATATGAGTCATTTTTGGAGGTTTTTAACTGGGGTTAGATTTATTATAAATTAATATTTTTAAGAATTCCAAAGGTGCCCCTCTCCTCCCTTATAAAAGGGCACCTCCTCCCTCTCCTCCTCACACCAATTTGAGCCTTCAAGCTCGGCCAACCCCTGCCCATTTCAATTCCCCACTTCCCTAGAAACATCCTAGAGGTCCTGGTATTCTTCAAAGACCAATTTTAGTGCCCTAAGAGGAGGTCTCAAAGAGGCGCTTCAAAGAAGAGGTAATGTCCGTTACCGATTCTTTCAACTTCTTCTTCCACTTATTCTTCTTAGGTTGTTTAATTATGAAGTAATTACATCAGTATCACTCATATACTTATATGTTATTATATTTATGAAACAACCCTATTTCATCATCTATCCATCCTACGGAAAAAGAAATCATCGCACGTGCGTACGTACGGAATACCGTCTCCACGCCGTGGTGTAATCTATTTTCCACCACCACCTTACTTGGATGGGTATAATGGTGTAAATAATAACTATATAGGATTATTATAAAGTGTTATTGATTCTTTAATAGTATACATACACTCCAATAAAATTCCACGATCATGGGAACGATATCATCGCTTGTGCGTACGTACGGAATACCGTCTCCACAATGCGATGAGATTCATTTTCAATGATTAACCATTCATAAATGATTATAAAGTATATATAATAAGTAATAATGAAATATATGACATAATAATGATACTGTATTTATGTGTATATATATATATATATGTATTTCATCCAATTAATTCCATTCAATTCAATGAGGAAATGAAAACAACGTTCATGCGTACGTACGACCTACCGTCTCCATGAACGGTGTATTTCTTTTCATTTGTCGATCTATTATATATATGTATATTCTGAATATATATTATATATAAATCATGTTTTACATTTTGGATGTAAGTAATCATGATCTAAGTAATCATATGAATAATTACAAGTCAAAACACGGACGACAAATGAAACGATTTTACCCAAAACGCTCTTTAACATGGAATTTACAAAGTAACGGGTAATATAAAGTCATACATGAACCATATATGATATCATAACAATTAATATGATTATGTAATAATTCAATAACATTATTTAAATCATTATATAGGAGTTTCAGACACTTACAAAGCAAATCGGACCTAAGGTAAGGGATAATTGTGCAAATCTCATTTTTATCAGAGATTGCTTATTCGTAAGTATTTACTGGGGTTATTTATATCATCCATGTCCATGTTTTATAAAAGTGTTTTCATGTATGTTTAAAGACCTTTTTATCCATTTTTTACTTTTACTACATGGTATGTAAGGAATCATTCTTTTGTTTATGTTACGAGGTACTTTTTGACTTTTCCGGCAAAAGTACGAGAAGAATGTTTTTTTAACTTATACGGCATGAAAAGATTTTTACGGTTTTTTAAAGACTTATTTTCATGAATCTTACACCAAAATATTTCATGAATATTTTCAAAAAAATCCTTTTCTTTTAAAATTGAATGACATTTTGTGACAAGAAAATAATGTTAAATAAGAAAGGATGTTTTCCTCAAGAATTCATTTCAAGTGTTTGATCAAAACCATTTTCCATCTAAGATGACATTATTTCATATGTGTATGTTTCAAGCATAATGCCTCAATGATTTACATGGTTTAACTTTTCTTATTATGAAATGATATATATTTACTTTTATATGGATTATGTGATGATGGGATTATGTTTATTAAACCCATTTTATTCGTTGGGTTATTATGAATGATGTATGTTTATTTTGTGGCAAAAGTAAGAATGATTTCATTATGAGATGGGTGGGACCTATATCTCCCTCCAATGCATTGGGTAAAGATTTTATATCTCATTGATAGACATGGATGGAACGGTAAGTTAATCTGGTTCAGTGTTATAGGACTGAAACGAGGAGTGAACTCGATTCAGAATGGGACTTTGTCCACTAAGATGGTCTTGGCAGCAATGCCTTGGCTACTATGGAAATCATTACATGTGATTAATGTATGCCACAGTTACATGTTTTATTCTCATTCTATTTTATCATGGTTTATGTTCCATTATGATCTATGCCTTATGTACTTCCATGTTTTATGTCGTTGATCAAGATTTTTAATGTTCATGTTTTTTTTAATTTCAAATGTATATGGTATGTTTTATTTTATCCATGCTTACCCTTACTGGGCATTTGAGCTCAACCTTTTTATGTTTTATTTTCCCCCAGGATTAAAAGAAAGATTTTATTTAAGGAAACAAAAATGGGAAGATCTTTATGGGAGATGTTGAAGATCTTTCACCACGATTAGAATATTACGTTCCAATTTTCCAAAGACACTAAACTATTACGATTCTTGTGTGTCTGTTTTTGTTATGTACTAAGTATTCTGCAAAAGTAATGTAATGTCTATGTAAGTCAAGCTTCGGGTCTCTACAACTGATTCCAATTTTGGTCCCGAAGGATGAACTGAATCCTAGGATGCGTAAAAACATAAAGAGAAAAAAATTCACAATTTGGATCAATATAGAAAATTATTTGGCCAAAATAATGAAATAATTTAAAACTATTAGAGATCCAAAATATTCTATTTTGATAATTAAGCTCATAATAACACTAAAATCATAAAATGTAACAATTTATATTAAAATAACACATTTTTGGGATATAAAAATTTTAAATTAAATAAAAATTATTGAAAATAATTTCACTATCAATAATACCATGAATAATTTTTAAATATATTATCATTGATCTAATATAAGTTGATTGAAAACTTCTTAATATATATATTCAATTGGTTATATACATTAAATAAAGTTCTATCTAAAGGATTAGTAAAACATGGGATTATAAAAAACATATATGATTCATGAATAAATATAGAATATTGGTGGGAATATTCTTCATCATCATTTGAAAAGCAGAAGATCATCATCATATGAATGATGAAATAATTTAAAGGATACTTGTAATATGGAATATACATAATATTATAACATCATAACAGTTTTGATTGAAAAATATCATGAATATATAGTAAACAAGATAGAATCATGCTAACACATAACATATGTTTACAAAGATTGTTGCATATAATGTGAACAAAGATGGTGTCAGGATCACACATAACTTTCATAGTGTCATGAGATATTTCACTTTACCAAATGAATTATCTAGATATTTAATTTTTCACCCTCCTATCACCTCATTATTTTTTCATAATCATTAATTCCACAAATAAAGGAAACAAATATCAATAATAAACATGAAAAAACCCACCAATGAAGAATGGGTTTGGTCATAAAATCATTAATAAAATAATGTTCAGTAAACATAAGTATTCATATAAGAAGATGTTTATTAATTATTTTTGAATATAAATGGTAACATTAACAAATAAAATATCAGATATGATGTATAGGTGAATAATAAATATTAGTATAACCAAACATATATTTATAGAATGTGACTCGATAATAATCTTTAAGGTGTATATAAATTAATTATAGCATAATGAAGACATGAATACCCTAATAAAATAAAACTAAAATGATAAAAATATGTCATTCATATGGGTTTTTAAAATAAACATATTGATATGAATTATTAAGAGAAGATAAATCACAATGAAGAGTTGGGATTTCGATTCCCTATATGAACATTATAAGGCATGAACAATTCAAAATTCATTGATATTACAAGGATTTCTATGTAAATCCCTTAAAAGAAAAAACTTGAAAAGTGATATAGAGTAAAAAATAAATGTAAACCTTTTAAAATAGTATTAATTAAAGAGATTTAATCCAAAGATATGGATCAATACATAATCCTCTTAGAAACATTGTGTTGTATGACATAGTCATAAATATTTGGTATCAAGATGAAGACTCTTGTAAATCCCAAATAATCATAATAATTAAATTAATAAGGTTTTTATAGAATAATATAAACAAATATGATTTTTAAATAGGGATTTACAAAATGAAGTGATCTTATCAAATTAATGTTAATAGATATTTCCTTACTCTAGGTATCGTATTTGTTTCTCACATTTAAACCTACTGTAAAACCAATATAAGTTCATTAAAACAAGAATCGAGAAGTTATTTCTATTAATTTATTTTATTCTTGATAAATTATAATAATTATAATTTATTTTATAATCATTTTTTAAAAGATGAAATGGTTTGATGAAGTGTTTCATTGAAATATCTCTTTTTTTTTATTTCATAGTTTTTGTTTATTATTAATTATATATTAGTAAAATTACCTCCAAAATATTATAAATACTAAAAATTAAATCTTTATGCATCATAAAATATTTTATTTTAAAAATCCTTTAGTGTGATGATAATTAAATAATTGACCACGCCATCATGGGTAGATAAAACCTAATTTTAATGGGGTGTGTTGGTGAGTTAGAGATATAAATATACAATGCATATATTGAAAATAATATTTTTTTGTGTCCTAATTTAATTAATAAAAATTTAATATATAGATTAAATAATTATGGTAGGGTTGTTTTAGATAGGAATATGATAATATAGTAATAGAAAACAAACCTGAAAGGAAAACATCTACGAATATTACCATATTTCGATGTTTCCCCTATATTATGACCCATAATACATTAAATGATTTTAGTTTTATGACACTATAGAATCCATATGGATATAATAATACATTTAAAGAGATAATTTGGTAGATATTATACAATGTTTTGTATTTGGGAAGTGATTTTTCAAGAGGGGAGTGGGGTATTTATACTTCTAGGGAGGGTTTTTTTGGGTAATCGTGACGAGTAAAATATTATTTCTAATGTAAAACAAAAACTAGTCATCTAATACATCATAATTAATTAAAATTTATTAAAATTATATGTATTTTTTTAATTATAAAAAATTAAAAAACTAATTTATTCATTTATAGAAATGTAAGGAAGAAAAAAATAGAAAATTTATTTATAATAATTTACTTTATATCTATAGAGTTCAAATGTTATTTTTTATGTTTGTAAAATGAAATTTTTATTTTTAATGAATAATTTATCTTATTAGATAAATTTTGGGGAATGTTACAATTATTGGATTAATTTAATCCTTATTGAATCAATATTTCATCATAAATAGTTGTTATTTAAATAAGTGTGTTTTTACTGTCAACCATAAAATTGATATTTTCTAGAAAATTTCTGAAAAATCACTCTAAAAAAATGTAGAAATTATAATTAAAAAATTAAATTCATTTTATCAAACTAATTCCCTACCTTACACAACATTAATATTTTATATAATCTTTTGAGTTTGGTAAAAATGTTAAATTAGAGTTTTTTTAAAATGAACTTATTATTTCTTATGAGGATTCGTATTTGAATATTTTGTATATCGTTATAATATTTAAATTTTTATATTTTATTTATATTATATTTTATAATTATATTTAATATTAATTACATTTCAGTTTAATAGTATATTAGAAAATTTATTATTCCTAACGTTCAATTTTTTATTCCAATGGTGGTATTGGATTTGTTACTTCCAATAGTTTTCTATCATTTCATTTATTCATTATACACATAAAATATATTCAGGGTTCTATACTCATAATTTTAAAAATGTTGATTATATAACTAATGTTTTTTCTTCTTTAAAGTGTTGTTCACATCTATGAGAATTTTTCAAGAATATGATGTTCAAGAAATTTGAAAATCTTGTTATGTTGTTTTTTTTATTATCACATTATACTAATTTTGATTTAATATATTATATTTCTTATCCATATTTTATTATTTTTCATTGATGAAATAAATTATTGTTGGTTTTTATTATGTGGTAGATGTGACTTATTTATAGTATATACATAAACTCTAGTTTAATAAATAAATTATATATTTAATTTAATCATAATAATAAATAAGATGAATATAAATTTATATATATTATTATCTCTTAATATTAAAATAATAAATTAAATTTTACACACATATTTCTTAAGGGAGTAAATATTTAAAAAATTATATTTTAAAAATATGGGATTTTTAATTCTATAAGTGTGATTGCACGGAATATTGTAATGAAATAGTGTTCTGAATAAATTATTATTTATGTGATTTTTTAATCCTCTTTATTATAAGTAAGAGGTGAGAGTTATAATGCTAAATAATTTTCCAAAAATAAAATGTGCATATTAGGGGGAGATCTCTCAAAAATCTTCCATATTTCGCTGGGAATGTCTACACACATGATCCATAAATACACACAACTCCATTATGATTTTTGGTACAATTCTATTTTGAGTGCCTCATTGTTGAATTTCTAAAACATCTCAAGTAGCTCCATGATATGTTTACATACCCAACATATGTCTTTCCTAAATATCTGGGTGGTTTAAAGTGGATTTAAAGTTATACCCAAGTAATGGGATGCTACCCTAATTGAGTAATTTAATAAAATGATACCGATGAGTCATAAAATGTTAAAAAATCTAGGCTATTTTATCCCCAACCAAAACCTCTTATATATAATCGAGGTTAGATTTCATTATTGATAGATAATAGACCTGTCTTTGTTGAAATTTTGGGTAACTTCTAAAATAATTTTTTCAAATTATATGATGAATATTTGGAATTTATAACCATTTTTAGGTTTTACTGATGGATTTCAACAAGAAGGATAAATGAATATATTTTTCATTTTATATTTAATGATTGAAATTTGATCTCATCAACAAGAAAAGTTATTCTTTAAAACACCTTCATTTACATTAAGATCACTTATAAATAATATGGACCCATTTTATAAAACATGATATTCAAATAATTTTACATCGAATCCTTCATCTAGTTTAGTGCGCAAGACCTCTGTAGTTTCTCCCTGGGTAGTTTCATGCACAGAGACACCAGTTTAGAGGCAAACCCATTAAGAAAAAATAATATGGATAAATATATTATGTTATGGCACCTGTATAAATTTATTTATAGAGGGACTCATAGACCATATTCATTTCATATATTTAGTATCATCAACACCATGAAGCACATAATTTTCTCTTATATCTTTTGTGAAAGATAATAGATAAACTCTAATTGACTTTTAATTTATTGATATATCAAGGATATTGGGAATGTTTTTATATAATCTCTCACATGAGTGCTCTAATAGGTGAGTCTTTAACTCTAGTTATGATGTTTTTCCCAGTTAGGGTTCTTTTTCAACATGGGGAGAACTTTATCGAGATAGATAAATATTTCATGAAGATGATAACATTTTTGTTTGCTGATAATGATTATATATTACGGAGGTTCTCCAAATAGGTTGAGTTCTTTAGCATGAATATGATTGTTTTATAGGATTACGGTGTATTTATATGAAATATATATATATTATAAATGATTGTTTCATCATTATAAAAAATCTAAAAAAAATTTATGTTTGTGTAAGGAAAATATCAATGATTTTATCACCCCTTGGGGGATATTAATCATTTTGTGGGTTTACAAAATCATATTAAAATTATGACTAGTGCCTTCATCCCAATGTTACCATGAAATTAAAGTATGTCGTCAATAAAATATGTTTAAAGATGTCGAGACTCACATCAGTATTGATATATTTTTATTCCCCAGAGAAGGCGGAAGAAGTATTTCCCAAGCAGGACCTCCTTCCATATTACCATGATTGGATGTCCTGAAAATTTTCCTTATAATGATGTTCCAAGAGAGTTGGGAGTGTGTGTTGTTGGAAAAAACTATAGTTGGTATGTTTCCTCCTAGTTTATTACTTTATATAAACATAGATGTATGAGACATCCTACTCCCCTAGATATGTTCGAAGGGTATTATCTTGTATAATTTAGAGAACACCAAAATGGTTTGTGATGGTGATGGTGACCACCTTCTCTCAAACTGAATCTCATATAAGGCTAGCCTTTGGGGTTGAGTTCCTAGAGAACTTCTCAATATATTTATCATAGTAAGATAATGAAATAACATTAAGGATAAAGAACCATGAATGTAGATAAACTCTAATAGTGGTGGCATAATTTTTTGAAATTTAAACATTTGATATTTTCTTGATAAAAGTTTATTGAGTAATTTTCAAATTATAGAAAAATAATTAAGGGATTCCATAGTTTATATCCAGGAATAATTATTCCTTTCTATTTTTATTATGGGGATAAAAAAATATTATTAATAATTTCATAAGAAATATTGATTTGTGAATGAAAAATCCAATAATTAATCGAACAAAAAGGATTTCTCATCAGATTAAAAATTATTTCCTCTAATACTACTATACCCAACCTATATATCATTCTTTATTATAAAAGAATAGGGTTTTATAAATATTCATGTCAAAATAAAGAGGATTGGTGGTAAAATCATCCTAGGAAAGGTTGTGTTGTTTAGTACAAGAATATTTATTGATTGACGTGTATTTATGAAATCATTCCTAATGAAATTTTTCTTTCATTAGATGATTAAATTTCATAGCACATTGAGTGTGGAAGTTACATTAAATTAAATATTTTGTTGACATTTACTAACAAAATGTTCTATTAAGATTTAAATATTATTCACATTATCAAAAAAATAATATTATGCTCATTTCACAAGGAATATTATATAATATTCATTTTACAATCATTTCAGAAAGATCCATATAATTTAAATCATCACTAAAAGTTAATCTATTCTTGTAAGTCATTGGAAAAGACTCTATAATGAAATTCATATAATAAATAACTTATTTAATTTAAATTCACATATATTTCACTCCATTAGTTAAATTATCATTGTAATATTAGAAAATTCACACTATAGTTAACAACCATCAATTGAATATGAAGGTTAAATTGGAGTAAAAAAATATCCAAACACTATTAAGGCCATTATATAGTGAAAATACAACCAAATATTAAGAAGTTCACTGGGAAATTAAAATCTATACAAATGCTATAAAGGTTACTATATAGTGAAATGACATCCAATGAAGTCATTATAAATTGAAAAGTAATCCATATACTATGAATGCAATTATGGAGTGAAAATAAAGAAAAAGTTTATTATGGTCACTATAAATTGAGAACCCATATAATGTTAGAAAAAGTTAACTTTAATATTTAAATTTATCTTAGAAGGGACTACATATTTAAAAATATCTTATGATAATTTTAATGGTCACATTGGAATTAAAATTATCCAAATAAGTTTATGTGTTGTTTAAAATACCATATGAATATTATAATAGTAACATTATATTCTAAATCCATCTAATAATGTGAAATTTGAATAAAATTACCATAATAAAAACTATTAAGGTCACTATTGATTTTGATGATATATAAGAAGGTTCTCTATGATATCAATAACATCATGAAAATTATAAATGTCACACTATAGTATAAATATATCTAATATGGAACTTTATGGTTTAAAATTCAATTAAAAGATTATAATGGTTACTTTAGGAGTTGAAAGTAATTCAATAAGGTGATCATGGAATCGTTTTTAGTGAGTGAAAAAAGAAAAACATCCTTTGGGAAGAATCCTAGAAATAAAATGGCATCCCCAAGGATCACTCAAGAATAGTGAGGAAAGAAGAGTAATGATAAGAAAATAGGATGGGGTTGAACATTAACAAGTATTCTTATGAATAACAAATAATGGAAATAAAAATCTCGGTAGTTATAATGGGTTGTTCTTATAGATTAAATTAATGTAACAATGAGTAGTGTTAATCCTTTAAAAAATAGCCATGAAATATTTTGGTACACAAGAAATAACTTTTTATCAATTTAAGTACATTATATAGTTTTAAACAGTAATCCTTGATAAAAAACTATTTTAGTTTAAAATCCCTGTATAGAATTTTACTATGTATTTTAACATCATATAGGGAGGAATATCACATGAATTATAGTTTCATGTGCGAATACTGTTACTATACAATTTTTGGTCATTTGGAATGGACCCTTGGAATTTAAAACTTATTGTGATTGATTAAAATGGTACTACTACATGATGAACCTTGAACACACATGAATAAATACAAGATGGATATGTATAGAAAGGGTAATACAATGTATAAGACATAAAGTAAGAGGAATTATCTTGACATAATTTACTATGTGTGAGTGTGTATAGGGTTGGATCATCCTGAAAATGGATCATAATAACTAAAACATGCATGGAGATATACAATTATGATTGATAAAAGATTTTTGAATAGATATCCATGAATTGTAATGATTTTAGGTTCTATTTATGATTATAGACAATGAAATAATGATAACATGGAAATAAGACATTAATATATGGGGGTCATATGACAGTTTTAATTAAATAATCTACTATATAAATTTGACCACTAAAGTGGCCTTCTTGTAGGTATGAAATTTCAAAATACATTAATGGGGTCATTAATGAAATTCCATGTCAAATAACTTGTATGAAACATTTATGAATTAAAATTCCTTTGGTTTTATTATATACAATTTTCCTATGAGTGTTCCCATTTTTATTAAGAAATAGGGAGTTTTTTATGCATGGGAAGACATATATTAAAAATCCACTATGTTTATAACTTAATTTTTTTACAAACTAACCTATTTATAGGTAAATCACATTAGTATATTATTGTGAAAACTATAAATAATTTTCAAAAAAATGACCAAGTTATGTATATTCATAGTTTGGAAAGTTTAATATTTATACCCTTGGTAAAATACATTCAATACATTCATAATTTGTTTTTTTTTCAAAATTATCAAAATTTATTCTTTATTTATATCATGATTTGTGATTTTTTTTATTCATTAGTTTACCTACAAATTAAATCATAGTCATCTTATGGTAATAATTTAATTTTTTGAAAAATTATAAAATCACCTCCAATTAATTATTCTCCAAAATTGGTATAATGTAATCCACGTGAATTTTCAATAGTTATTCACTCACTATAAATTATAGACCATGTGAAGATAAAATTAATGGATAAAAAATCATTCATAAATTTATTTTCATCCTACCATGATATCTAAGTCATTATTATTATCATTATTTTTAATCTTCCATTATGTATGAGTGTATTTGTTGACTTTTGTGTTCTAGATCCAATTTTTTATACATCAGATTGCACGTATAATCAATGAATTTAAATTATATTATTACATATCATTCATTGTGATTCATTTATTTAATATAAAAATGTCATATAGTAGATTCCTCACTAAAATGATCATAAAAGTTCCCCTCTATGATGAGAACCATGAAATTCCATGATGATATTTTTAAATATTATTTAATAGTGAGATAATATTCTATAATGGGACACATAGTGTGTTGACTATCTGGTGTGGGTTATCATAAGTAGATGAGAATTTATGACATGATGTTCACACTTGGTAATCCCCAGTAAGGGAGATTATTATATTATACATACCTGCATGAAATATTTATGTTTTTGTATCATTGGATTTTATAATATGGACTATTTTTTTAATGATCCTTATACATTATGATCATTATTAATGAAAATCGTTACTCATGAACTTTAATGTATTGTCCTAAATTATGATGACCTAAAATCATGGACAAGTTAGGTACATTTTGTAAATTATGAAATATTTGTTATTAATAAATTAGTCATGAATGGATTTATCCCTTCCACATATATTAAAGTGGATATACCATCCTTTTAATTTATATTAAAAAATTATATTAAATTCCATTGTAATGGCATAAAAATGATTTCTTTTGAAAAAATTACATAAATACATATCAATCATATAGGTTGATGACATAGTTTTGTGATCTTTTTGGAGAGATATCGTGACACAGGTGTTATATTATACAGTGATCATGAATATGTGGTTTCTATTGTTACAATATATATTCATTATTAATGGGTTCATTGAACCATTTACATATAGTAATCATGGGATTTATGAAAGATCATGTAATTACATGGGGGAAGTGGCCTATAGGGACACAAAAAATATGTTTCCATTGATCTCAGTTAACTATTTTTTTAAATTGGAATAAATAAAATTATCTGGAATAAAAATTAATATCTATTAAAAAAATATTAATTAATCTCAAATTTTAAATAGATATGTATTCAAAATGTAATTATTTATCTATAAAAATATATTTTATTTATTTATCTCTTATTATTCACATGGTAATAAATAATTATTTATTTTTCAAAGAAATAATTTATTTACTTACAAAAATATTAAACCACTATTTATTCACCACACTAAGAATAAAATTAAAATTTATTGAATAAATAATTATTAAATAAATATACCTTTTATAATTCAATAAATATCGATCTGGATGATTTGACCATATTTTATTATAGATAAATATTTATTTACCAAACTATTAAATAATTATTTATTATTTTTCATGTTTTCACACGTCACAAGTAAAATAATAATGATATTATTATTTATATGGTATGGTATTTATTGGTGATTAATTCATAGTTGAAGGTCATTGATAAATTAATTTGAATTAAACCCTATCCCTAGGTCTATTTTCTGCACTTCTATGTTAATCAGAGAAATGTTAATCATTTATCATAAATATTTACTCTCATGATTTCCCTCAACCTCTATTCCTATCAAAAATGATAAAAATAAGAGAATTTTCTTCATTGTTGATGAAATTTGAAGCAATCAAAGTGAAAACAAAAATATGATTAATCGGAATTTCAGGCACATGATGTTTCACCAGTGTTATTTAGATATCAAATGGGGATGTGTGTATTACATATATATGGGATCAACTTTGTGTCCTATATATGAAATGATGATAAACTAATTGGGTTATAACACTCAACCCCATAAACTAATAAATTTATTAATTAATAAGGTAACCTATATTCTTGTGTTTTAAATTAATTAAAAATTAACATGAAATGATCTTCTCTCTTGGTTCTAGGAATGTCATTTTTCAATATTAATTGTAAAATTATTTTATGCCCATGGTGTTCACATCATTTTGATAGAAAATGATACATTTAATTCAAAATTATCCTAGTTTTCCATAAAAAAAATTGTAAACTCCATTGGGACTTGAACAATCAAGTTGTATCATAGCAGTCACATTAAAATTATAATTATTAAATTATGGTTGATCTGTATTCACATATTATGTTAGTTTTCTTTTCATTCAATTCTCTCTTGATCCTAATGTCCTGTATTTTTTCCTCCTCCCTTTGTTTCTCTATTATATAATCATGCTCTGATTAAATATTAATGATGATACTCTAAAGAACCCATTATAAGGTTCAAAGAAGTATGTTCAAGCAACATGGGATTACATGGCATGTCACCGGAGTATACACCATGAATCAAAGTTCATTGAAATAGGAAATAGTTAGAATTAATTCATCAAATCATGTAATGAAGGATATGTGGTGCATTAAATTCTATGTGTGTTGTCCAAGAAGTCCTTGCACATGGAATGTGGGACTACATGATGTGTAACTGGGCTACATGCTGCAGAGTGCATGTTTTTTTCCTAGTAGAAAAATGCATACTCAAATATTCATTGAGTATTAATTAATTAATGAATATGGAATGGAATCCATGTTACAAGGAGGATACATGACATGTTCAAGCTATAAAGACCATGTTCCACACATTTTTCCACAAAGTAATATATTCCCAATCCCTAGGTGTGTATCACAAACAAATAGTGATAAATATATATGGCATGTAGAAGGATGTAAAATCTATGTACCTAACCTATTTATACAGAAAATTAAGATTAATTTATTTATTTATAAACCTCATCATTATAGTTTCAATATGTCGACTACTCTATGAACTAATTACATGAAACATTAATTAACATGTCTTTTTTTGTCATTTAATTAAATCGTATATTCATTATAATTATGTCATAAACAAGTATTCTAATGGATACACATGTTGAATTTACTTGATCTTAATACATAATGTGTAGTTTAAATTGGTAATCATTGTGTTTTCTCTAGGTATATGTTTTGTAATTATTAGTTTACTATTTTAAAAATTATATTAATTTAATTAGTTTAAATATCAAAGAAGATGAGTATTTTTTGTATAGATTTTATGGATAATATGATAAATTGTATTAACTAATTAATCAATTAAATTGTGTCTATCAAAAGAAATAAAAAAATCATAATTCATAATAGAATGTTATTTTATCTGCATATTCATTGGACTAGTTTATAATCAATAACACAAACTATCATGTGATTGTGATGACACCCACAAAATTAGAATTAGAAAATCTAAAAATTAAAGAAATACCATAATATGGTTACCATTTTCTCCATGAATAAATGGAAGAAAAATGTGAAAAAGATAACATAGACCGTGTGATACTCTAGAGAGAATGCAATTGTATAACCTTCAATTGGTCATTCTGACACTTCATGCGCAACAAATAACAAGAAGAACATCTCATAAAGCCCCATTGACAGGACCTTATTCTCTTTTGAAGGAATCGAAGGCACTCATTGATCATGAGAAGACTACTATACAAGCTCCCCCATGTCACATGACATATTAACCAACAGGTGACTGATAAATAATCTAAATTCCTTTTAAAACAATGAAGAAAATTTGATACAGTTGGGAGCCTCTTAAAGCCATAAAAATCACGTGACATACATAAAAAAATTCTCAATACACAAAAATACCCTAGTAATGGTTCTTCCTAACCCCACAAGAGACTGATGGAAGGTCACCCTCATCATTCAGAGGGCTTTGAACTTTTCCATTTAGTCTTGCGCTCCCCCTTTAGTTGCATTGGGAAAATAGAAGTGTTTTTTCCTGAAATGGTCTTGCATAACCATAGGACCCTTTGTTTATCATGAAATGCTTCATTTATGGGGAGAGTTATTATCCTAAAAAAACTCATATAATCTCATTATATACCTAGGCCTTTGAAATATAAATAAGTGGAAAAATATGAAAATATTGGGAGCCTCTTAGGATCATAAAAATCATGTGATGTACCCATGTAACTTGTGAGAGACCATAGAGGCCCTAAAAAATATTGATTGTGTCTCATAAGATCCTGCATACATGTCACCCTCATCACATGAAGGGTTTTAGGAATTTCTAGATGGGAATTCACTCCCCCTTCATCTCCAATGAGAAACAGATGTGTTTTCCCATGAAATGGTTGTACATCACAATATGGCTCTTTGTTGGTCACGCAATGAATCCCCAATGGGTAAGGTGTTTGTCTTTGAAAAAACTTATATATACTCATTATATATCCAAACATTTTAAAATTAAAAAGGAAATAAAAAGGGGAATGAATGGTTCTTGTAATGAAGGGAAGATGCATTAATATCACGCGAAAGGGGTTGTGCATCCCATATGATCACCATGTATCCCACAGAACCCCCCTTGAAATATCAACATGGTCCTTTAGAAACCCCCTATAAAAGCTATAACACTCATGTAAGACCCCTTTGTATGTTATATTGTTCTCCCAATGGACCCTTGGGAATCTATCCTTGGGGTAAAAAAGTTCCCATACAAATCACTTAAGATCATGTGAAAGCCTTTCAATAGGCATCTTAATCTCACAAAGTCCCCTAGAAATGTTGACCTGACATTGTGAAAACCCCTTGAAATATCTACATTGTAATGTAAGACCCTATTAATTGGATATGATCCAATAATTGAGGCATTTACAGGATAGTTGTAACGACCTGAGAAAACCATGTTTTGAGTTTTGACAAGTTTGTTTTATAATGTCACCTGTTAAGTGAACAAACAAACATCTTATAAGATGATAATAATAAAATAGAATAAAATGAATGAAATCTCCTTTATTAAAATGGGTAACATCATGGTGGATACAACTCCCACTGACCAAACAAGAAGATAAGCTAACCAAAAATCCCAATTAAAAACCCAATTACAATAATTGGGAGACCACTTAAAACTAACAGGACCCCAAGAAGGTGGTAAGGGTTTCTGACATCCATCAGAATTAACATGAGGATGGCTGAAGCCACTGAAACAGTGTTGAGAACCAAGGGAATCACACGAATCATCTCTTCCTTTCTCCATCAGTCACCTGGAGTGAGGGACAGCACGAGACC
Source organism: Viscum album (assembly GCA_963277665.1). Taxonomy (NCBI): domain Eukaryota; kingdom Viridiplantae; phylum Streptophyta; class Magnoliopsida; order Santalales; family Viscaceae; genus Viscum; species Viscum album. The sequence continues at coordinate 1,392,818,369 of OY728142.1, read as the reverse complement.
ATACCCTTTATAAGCACACTAATCCGACCGTTGAACCCAAACGGCTATAAATATGACCGTTGGATTCTCATATCCACTATGTTTTATTTTTGACCGTTAGATATAAGAATGACTTACCCCTGAAAGGTTCGGAATGTTAATTATGTAATTTTCTTTAATATTTAAATAATTACATCAATGATAATTTAATTTATTTATTTCTTGTTTTCCCAAAAGTGAGAATTATATTTTATGTTTCAAAACGGTGAACATTGATATTTTATTTTTTTCCACTATTCACTATACATATCTTCTTAATTTGAGCAATTAAACTTTTATGTTGTAATTATATTAAATCTAATGGGTTTTTACTTTGCCTAAGAAAATATGTACTCAAACTCTTGAGATATATATATAAATTGCATCAAATTAAATGAATTATTTTTATCTCTAAATTAAATATAAGTGATAATATTAATGTGAATGTCTATAATTTGAATTAACAGTTTTAAAAACTATGTCAAAACATGATTTCATTTACTTATGTGTTTCGTAGTGGTAATGTTTATATCAATGCACTCCTATGTGTGATTCAATGTAGTTATGTTTAATGTTTTATTAATATTAATCTTTAATTAAGGAAATTAAGGTAATTAGCTAATAGAGGAAATTAAAACATATATAAATATATATATATATATGATATGTTTTGATTAAACAATGTTTTCTATACATATTAAATGAACCATTGACCTTTCATAATGTAATATTAAGTAATTAATAATTATGGTTTAATAATAATAAAGTTAATATAATAAGGTTAATAAAAATTATTGATGTTTTAAAAATAATATATATATATATATATAATATGTTTTGATTAAATCAATATATTTTTATTGACCAATGAATTTTCTTAAAATAATAAAAGTTAGATTAATAATTGAATAATAAGTTAAAATAAATAATATTAAAACAACTTTTTTTTAAAAAAAACTGTTGAACCGCGTTTCTTTAAACGCCGCAACAACCCAGATCATCCGATCTTCTCCCCTTCGATCATGACCATCCATCTTCTTTTAATGCCACTCTACATCTGAGCTGCATGATCTTCTCCGGTTTAATCCCGGTCGTCTGCTGTTTTTCATGTCTCCCTCTCTCCCTCGCGTTCCACTTCTTCTTCTTCATCGCGTCGTCAAACCAGTAGGGTAGGGTGAATCGTTTTCTTCTCATAGGCCGGCCAGTAGACCCTGCCTTGCCCCTCTTTTCCACAAATTAGGAACTAACTCTCCTCGGATACCCCCCTCCATGCAAGTGAGTCCTCAGTGTTCTTTATTTAAAACCACGGTTTGCACCGAAGGCCAGAAGTTTTGCACCGAGCCTCTCTGATCTCTCCAACCACCGGACGAGTTTCACTTGCCTCGTCGCCGCCTCTTTCTCACTTCCTCTCCAAGTTAAGGTAAGGGACAATTTATGTTTTGGTTTTGTTTGAGCTTCGGTTTATATATATACATATATATGTGTTATATGTATATGTATATTTTCTGTGTTTATACATCCGGTCTTCTTTTTCCTCATCTACTCCTCCCCTCCGATCAGGTAAGGGGACAAATCTTACCCTGTTTTATTTTAAGCTCTGGTATATATATATTTATATACAGGTTTATATATATATAAACTTATTTGTATATATTTATTGTCTATACACATATGCTAGGCTTCGAAAAACCATTCTTCTCAGCTTCTGTAAAGAAAACTCCTTTGTTTCATTTCCCTTCAATTTCGAGGGTTATGCATATGTGAATACACTCTTTATATAAATCTGTATATTTCTGTATACGGGACCATGTGAATCGGTTCATACCACATTCCCCTTCCTAGAACCGAACCTAAGAGATGGATCCCTTCCTGTTTGAAAAATTTCTTTTGTTTGGGGAAAATACCCAGTTATATATATATATATTCTTCATGTGTAGGTATATATATACATAATTATAAAAATGAATAAGACCCATTCATATTAGCTTCCCACTTACTGCAAAAACAAACTGGGGTAAAAGAAGCTCTTGGGTATTATTTTACTTCGGTTTTGGGTGTTTGGGTATACATGAATACACTTTGTGTGTGTATATATATATATATATATGTATAAATATATACATATATATATATATTACATTTTATGCATGTATACACATTCTGTTCATATGTATACAACCTATTCTTCACCCTGCCCTATAAAAATGGAGTTTGCGGGTAATTGTATAAACATATAAGATTATGAAAATATATAGAGCATATAGATATATATGTACATGTGATTATATAAGATGTACATATAAATCTATGTGCGAATATGAGGACAAGCGTATTTATTTCTTTTAAAATTTACCTCTTTATCACATAAAGATTTATTGTAAATCATATGTACCCCTTTAAGATTATTACTTCAAGAACAATACTCAAAACTATTATTATACATGTTTATACGAATGATGAAGTTTAAGGGATAGTTTTATATCAAAATAATTCTTACAATTGAAAGATTTCATTATCACAATTCTTGATAAATCAGGATTTTTGTTTTGTCAAAATGGTTAGTATGAATTCCTTAAACTTTTACAAGTGTACACATGTATTCATATATATGTATTCATGTTTATGGAACAACCTTGTTTTTAACTGGGTATTATGATGTTTTGGAATGTTAAGTGTTTATGTTCATTTCCTTAAAACCCATGTTTCAATTGTTAAGATAATTACTTATGTGTACGGATTTTAGCATGCATGTCTCAGTTTATTTATGATTGAACTGTCTTAAAGTTATGAATATGTATATTAAGAGGGGGTTTATTAAGAATGTATGAAACCCTATGAATGAAAGACCATGTCAAGATATGTGAGGGATGTATTGGACTTACATGTGACGGGTGCGCCCGGAATTATATTGCTCAATATGAATGATGTGACGGGTGTCCCCGGAATTATACAGCGCTCCAATGCATTGGGTAAAGTATGAGTCTCATGAGACGTTTTGTGCGACGGTCTTGGTAGTTAGCCTTGGATTGTTCTACCATGGAAACGAGATTGGCAGTTAGCCTTGACCCGTTAAGTATGTTATACGGTCTTGACGAAAGGTCTTGACAAAGTCCGGCATTATACATTCCCTCTGCATGTGATGATAAATGGTCAACCAGGGGTTAGTTCAACTAATAGGACATCCCCTAGTTGAAAATTCCCATGACTATGAAAATGTAATTATGTGTCAAGAACTGAATTTCATGTGGTAAACTGTTAGAAGAACTGTATATGCTCATGAATCATGTTATGAATGTTTTCCCTGCTTAGTCACAGAATTCTTTTTAGAATTTAAGTAACCCTGTTTGAATTTTAAGCATTGTCTATTCTTCATGTGTTGCGCTCTCTGATCATGTTTACTTTAAAGCTTATTTCAAGTACGTACTTCTCTGTGCAAGTGGTTTTCAAAAAAAATGTTGGATTTCATGTTTTTAAGAAAAGATAATGATTTTTTTTTAAAGTATTTTATTCTCTTCAAAAGGACTTCTTTGAGAAAGAGTTTTCTTAAAACGTTTTTAAAACCCCTTACTGGGCATATTTTCTCACCCTGCATTTTTGTTTAAAATTTTTCAGGCATGGTTTGTGCTAGTGAAGTTTACCAGAAGCAGCTGGTTTCCCAGAATCCTGAGCCTCGCGATCTTCTGTAGTAATGGGACATGATATCTAAATTGTAAAATGATGTAATGAAATGATAATATAGCATGTCTCATTGAGCACCCTGGGATCGGGGTCACTACAGTTGGTATCAGAGGATAGGTTCAGGCAACTCTGGAAAACCAGGTGGTATGAATGTATTGCTATGATTGACTAAGTAAAAATGTTATAACTTTCAGATGGCTGATGTACCTACCGACCTATTGTCACTTCCCACTAAGGCTCTAGAGAACAGTGTACCTCTAGCTACCCATGAGAACTTTATGAATTATGCCCGAATTCGCATGACGTGTAAGCACCTGTATGACGTGTCAAACTCACCTAGGGTGCTTAGTCTTCACCCGGGATTGGGGATGGATTATCTCCTAATGATGATGACCCAATTTCCCTCTTATGCACGTCGGGGAAAGTATCACGAAGGACTCTTCCAAGTGTTCATGACTGGCGTGGAATTTGGCACGATGCTTGATAACCCCTTTCAAGAAGCTTCTGCTGCCGGAGACCTCCGAGCGGCATACCTATGCTAGATTTTGCACTACGGCTTCTGGGGCCAATTAATGGACTTTGGAGTGTTGGAAGATGAGTCCACCCGATTGTCTATTAGGCATGAAGTGTATACTGATGTTTCCCAACTCCATGCTCCTCACGCTAAACTCAGGAGGCATCATAAATGTTCTCATGAGTTTAGTCCTGTCTGTTCAGCCTGTGTGTGGTTTGAAGAGTTAGGATGTTTTTCCACTCTTTGTGGTGTACGTCTAGTAAACTCAGGCTTTGTCATGTAAACTTTTTCGTAAATGGAAGTTTCATGTATCCATTCATGTCTCTACCTTATCAATGTTGTTAAGAGTTTCCTTTTGAATGTTTTTTTTCAAATGGCTGGTCAAACGAACTTCTCATCACTACCCGATGAGTTAGTAGAAGTTATCTTGATCAAGGCATGCATGGTGGATTATCCATCCTTTCTCCACCTGCGAGGGTCCCGCCAGCGTTTGCTCGATCTAGCAAATGGTCCTGAGATTCTTCGGTTATGTCAAGAGGATGATCGTGTTTTTCACCTCATCGCCACTTCTCAACTCCCTTGCTACAGGCGAAGGGGAAGGTACTATGAAGTCCTATTCTAGTGTTTTACACTGGCACAGAACTTCTCTGCCAGAGCGTGCTTCCTCGTAGCCACCCAGGATGGCCATCTTAGTTCAGCCTATATGTTCCAAGTCTTGAACTTCAGTCTCCTCAACCGCATCATTCCTCTCGACTACCTCGAGCATGATGTGGCCCAAAGAGTTATCAAGGAGTTTATCTAATCGGACGTTTCCGATCTTTGCACCGCACGAGCCTCCCTTTGGAAGCCCGTGTGCAGTACGTACGAGCAGGAGTTCAGGATGTACTGTTCGAAGTACATCTGGGCTAAGGAAATAGAAGAGCTATGTGCCAACTTTGGTATCCCATTAACCTAGCCAGATCCACTATTCCAGTAATGTTGTACGTGTAGGGTTTCAGTTTTTCTTTTTATGATAGAATTGTGAGGGCGCAATTCTTTGATGGGGGAAGTAGTGTAACGACCCGAGAAAACCATGTTTTGAGTTTTGACAAGTTTGTTTTACAATGTCACCCGTTAAGTGAACAAACAAACATCTTATAAGATGATAATAATAAAATTGAATCAAATTAATGGAAGCTCCTTTATTCAAATGGGTAACATCATGGTGGCTACAACTCCCACTGACTGAACAAGAAGATAATCTAACCAAAAATCCCAATTAAAACCCAATTACAATAATTGGGAGACTGCTTAAAACTACTAGGACCCCAAGAAGGCGGTAAGGGTTTCTGACATCCATCAGAATGAACATGAGGATGGCCGAAGCCACTGCAACCGTGCTGAGCACCAAGGGAATCACACGAACCATCTCTTCCTTTCTCCTTCAGTCACCTGTAGTGAGGGACACCCTGAGACCAGACCCTTTATAAGCACACTAATCCAACCTTTGAACCCAAACATCTATAAATATGACCATTGGATTATCCTATCTACTATGTTTTATTTTTGACCGTTGGAGATAAGAATGACTTACCCCCGAAAGGTTCGGAAAGTTAATTATGTAATTTTCTTTAATATTTAAAGAATGACATCAACGATAATTTAATTAATTTATTTCTTGTTTTCCCAAAAGTGCGAATTATATTTTATGTTTCAAAACGGTGAAAATTGATATTTTATTTTTTTTCCACTATTCACTATACATATCTTCTTAATTTGAGAAATTAAACTTTTATGTTGTAATTATATTAAATCTGATGGGTTTTTACTTTGCCTAAGAAAATATGTACTCAAACTCTTGAGATATATATATATATTGCATCAAATTAAATGAATTATTTTTATCTCTAAAATAAATATAAGTGATAATATTAATGCGAATGTCTATAATTTGAATTAACAGTTTTAAAAACTATGTCAAAACATGATTTCATTTACTTATGTGTTTTGTAGTGGTAATTTTTATATCAACGCACTCCTATGTGTGATTGAATGTAGTTACGTTTAATGTTTTATTAATATTAATCTTGAATTAAGGAAATTAAGGTAATTAGCTAAAAAAGGAAATTAAAACATATATAAATATATATATATATGATATGTTTTGATTAAACAATGTTTTCTTTACATATTAAATGAACCATTGACCTTTCATAATGTAATTTTAAGTAATTAATAATTATGGTTTAATAATAATAAAGTTAATATAATAAGGTTAATAAAAATTATTGATGTTTTAAAAATAAAATATATATATATATATAATAATATGTTTTGATTAAATCAATATATTTTTATTGACCAATAACTTTTATTAAAATAATAAAAGTTAGATTAATAATTGAATAATAAGTTAAAAGAAATAATATTAAAACAACTTTTTTTTAAAACTGTTGAACCGCGTTTCTTTAAACGCCACAACAACCCTGACCGTCCGATCTTCTCCCCTTCGATCGCGGTTTTCCATCTTCTTTTAATGCCACTCTGCATCTGAGCCGCATGATCTTCTCCAGTTTAATCCCGGTCGTCCGCTGTTTTTCGCGTCTCCCTCTCTCCCCCGCGTTCCGCTTCTTCTTCTTAGTCGCGTCGTCGAACCAGTAGGGTAGGGTGAATCCTTTTCTTCTCATAGGCCAGCCAGTAGACCCCACCTTGCCCCTATTTTCCACATATTAGGCACCGACCCGCCTCAGATACCCCCCTCCATGCAAGTGAGTCCTCAGTGTTCTTTTTTTAAAACCACGGTTTCCACCGAAGGCCGGAAGTTTTGCACCGAGCCTCTTTGATCTCTCCGACCACCGGACTAGTTTCACTTGCCTCGTCACCGCATCTTGCTCACCTCCTCTCCAATATAAGGTAAGGGACAAGTTCTGTTTTGGTTTTGTTTGAGCTTCGGTTTATATATATACATATATATGTGTTATATGTATATGTATATTTTCTGTGTTTATACATCCGGTCTTCTTTTTCCTCATCTACTCCTCCCCTCCGATCAGGTAAGGGGACAAATCTTACCCTGTTTTATTTTAATCTCCGGTATATATATATTTATATACAGTTTTATATGTATATAAACTTATGTGTATATATTTCTTGTCTATACACATATGCTAGGATTCAAAAAACCATTCTTCTCAGCTTCTATAAAGAAAACTCCTTTGTTTCGTTTCCCTTCAATTTCGAGGGTTATGCATATGTGAAGACACTCTTTATATAAATCTGTATAGTTATGTATACGGGACCATGTGAATCGGTTCATACCACATTCCCCTTCCTAGAATCGAACCTAAGATATGGATCCCTTCCTGTTTGAAAATTTTCTTTTTTTTGGAAAAATACCCGGTTATATATATATATTCTTCATGTGTAGGTATATATATACATAATTATACAAAGGAATAAGACCCATTCATATCAGCTTCCCACTTACTGCAAAAACAAACTGGGGTAAAAGAAGCTCTTGGGTATTATTTTACTTCGGTTTTGGGTGTTTGCGTATACATGAATACACTTTGTGTATATATATATATGTATAAATATATACATATATATATATTACATTTTATGCATGTATACACATTCTGTTCATATATATACAACCTATTCTTCACCCTTCCCTATGAAAATGGAGTTTGTGGGTAATTGTATAAACATATAAGATTATGAAAATATATAGAGCATATAGATATATATGTGCATGTGATTATATAAGATGTACATATACATCTATGTGCGAATATGAGGACAAGCGTATTTATTTCTTTTAAAATTTACCGCTTTATCACATAAAGATTTATTGCAAATCATATGTACCCATTTAAGATTATTACTTGAAGAAAAATACTCAAAACTATTGTTATACATGTTTATACGAATGATGAAGTTTAAGGGATAGTTTGATATCAAAATAATTCTTACAATTGAAAGATTTCATTATCACAATTCTTGATAAATCAGGATTTTTGTTTTGTGAAAATGGTTAGTATGAATTCCTTAAACTTTTACAAGTGTATACATGTATTCATATATATGTATTCATGTTTATGGAACAACCTTGTTTTTAACTGGGTATTATGATGTTTTGGAATGTTAAGTGTTTATGTTCATTTCCTTAAAACCCATGTTTCAATTGTTAAGATAATTTCTTATGTGTACGGATTTTAGCATGCATGTCTCAGTTTATTTATGATTGAACTGTCTTCAAGTTATAAATATGTATGTGAAAAGGGGGTTGATTAAGAATGTATGAAACCCTATAAATGAAAGACCATGTCAAGATATGTGAGGGATGTATTGGACTTACATGTGACGGGTGCGCCCGGAATTATATAGCGCAACATGAATGATGTGACGGGTGCGCCCAGAATTATACAGCGCTCCAATGCTTTGGGTAAAGTATGAGTCTCATGAGACGTTATGTGTGACGGTCTTGGCAGTTATCCTTGGCTTTTTCTACCATGGAAACGGGATTGGAAGTTATCCTTGACCCGTTAAGTATGTTATACGGTCTTGACGAAAGGTCTTGACAAAGTCCGGCATTATACATTCCCTCTGCATTTGATGATAAATGGTCAAACAGGGGTTAGTTCAACTAACAGGACATCCCCTAGTTGAAAATTCCCATGACTATGAAAATGTAATTATGTGTCAAGAACTGAATTTCATGTGGTAAATTGTTAGAAGAACTTTATATGCTCATGAATCATGTTATGAATGTTTTCCCTTCTTAGTCACAGAATTATTTTTATAATTTAAGTAACCTTGTTTGAATTTTAAGAATTGTCTATTCTTCATGTGTTGCGCTCCTTGATCATGTTTACTTTAAATCTTATTTCAAGTACGTACTTCTCTGTGCAACTGGTTTTCAAAAAAAGATGTTGGATTTCATGTTTTTAAGAAAAGATAATGCTTCGATTTTAAAGTATTTTATTCTCTTCAAAAGGACTACTTTGAGAAAGAGTTTTCTTAAAACATTTTTAAAACCCCTTACTGGGCATATTTTCTCACCCTACGTTTTTGTTTAAAATTTTTCAGGCATGGTTTGTGCTAGTGAAGTTTATTATAAGCAGCTGGTTTCCCAGAATCCTGAGCCTCGCGATCTTCTGTAGTAATGGGAGATGATATCTAAATTGTAAAATGATGTAATGAAATGATAATATATCATGTCTCATTAGGCACCCTGAGATCGGGGTCTCTACAATAGTATTTTTATTACTGAAATTCATGTAATTCCCTAGGAATAACCTAAGGAAGGATCACATAAAACATGAGACACAAAATCCCTCCATAGACTATAGTTTAGATTTGTGTGATATGCATCAGGTAAATCATATCATGACTAGGGTGTAATGGCTTATAAATCCCCCTCATTATATTGAAAATGCATGGTTCTATCCTGAGAACATTGAACTGACTCACTGAGGCATGAGAGGAAATTTCTCAGATTGGTTGATCTCCTGACCAGAAAGGTTTTTTGTCAGGTATAATCCATGAGCAATTGAAGAAATCATGCGACATGCATAGTCACTTCATTTCATCACTCATAGATCATGCAATTAAATTTTTTAAGGTTTACATAAAAGACATCCTACATATCTTCTAAATCACACGACACTTAAATAAGCTAAAACTGAAAGAATATAAGGATTATTCAATAAAATGATGGAAAAGTCTTAAAATATGGGAGAATTATACGAAGAAAATATATGATGATTCCCATGCACTTCATGTAAACCCTCCATGTCAAAAAAAATCACCAGTACATGTTACCCATATCACACAATGCTCTTTCGGTATACTATATGGATCATGTGAATCCCCCAAGACATGTCATAGAAAGTCACATGACACCCCCTCGTCATGTCACCCAAGTCTCACGAAACCATTCAAGATCACCAGCCAGACTTTGTGATGTCCCTCATACATGTTTCCCAAATCATATGTCAATACTATTACATGTCATCTTAGTCTCTTGATAGCTCTAGGGCATGTAAAATGGCTCTCGTGATGTCCTCCAAACATGCCAGCCAGATCTCACGACATCCTCCAAACGTTCCATACATATCTTGTGACGTCCTCCAAACATGTCAATTGGATTTCATGGGACCCTCTAGAAATTTCATCTTGAATCATGAATCACCATCTAGACATCTCACATTGACTCTCACAACATATTTCAAGCATGTCAGCCAATTTTTCACTTTGAAACCATGACATGTCAGCAGGATCATGCGAAACCCTCCAAGATTATTAGTTATATTTCTTGATGACCCTAGGGTGAGTCCATTGGATCATTTGATTCCTTCAAAGGATGTTGGCCAAGATCATGATATGTCCTCTTGGACAAGTTTTCCAGGACTTGTGTTGCCCTTTGGACTAGTTGTCCTAGATCATGTGATAGCCTTCAGACATGGAAATATTATTATGTGATATCTCTCAGACAAGATAACCAGATGATATGATTATGTTTGGACATGTCCTCATTTCAAATATACATGTCCATAAATCCTATAACATGTCTTTTAGAAAATCAGGCATGTTAGGTAGATAATCAAGAAGGTCAAGAATAAAACCAAGGTTAGTAAAAAGGGAAACATTAGTGTGTACACCCTGATCAATTGAACTAGGATGAATTTGATTACTATTATAACTAGGATACATAGGATTCATTTCTAAGGAATAGGCTCCATATTAAAACATCTAAAGGGCAGTCCCAACATTGAAGTCCCGCATCTACAATTAGTGAGACTTGTTATTTTATATCCCTTTTTTACCACATCGATCATAGATCACATGGGAATAGGGAATATAAATGACCACATTATTCATAATAGGTAAACCTCAGTGTGCCAGTCTTGAATCAATGAAAAATAAAACTTTATATATACTTGGGAAACCTCTGTGGGTAATCCCCGATTAGAGGAATTATATTAATTGTCCACCCATGTAAAGGAAATGTCAGTGTGTGAGGCCTGATCAATGGATCTATGATGAATCTAATTCCGACTATAACCAAGATACTTAGGACACCATCCTAAAACCTAAGATCCATATTAAAAAATACAATGGGAAGTCCTAGCACATAATTCTTGTATCTATAAGTAGTGAGACTCGTTATTTTCTATCCCTTTTCCCACACAGATCTTAGGTCACTTGGGATTAGAAATATGCAATGATCACAATAGTCAAACTAGGGAAACCACAGTGTGTATGCCCTAGTAAGAAGCATAATACAACTGCCTACATATTAGGGAAACCTCAATATGTAATCCCCAATCAGTGTAATAATATTATATGTCCACCATTAAAAAAGAAATTTCAATGTGTAATACCTAATCTACTGAATTATTATGACTCTGATGCCTGGTATAACCAGGATATATAGGATGCCTTCCTATGGACCGTGCTGAAATTGAAATCCACTTCAATTTATGTCCACTCATTTCTCTGGAATTTCAACCATTGGGACCCAATAATTCTCTCGGGATTATCATTTTACCTCATCTGTCAAGGGATAGAGAAGCCCAACTGAACTATGATGAATCTGATTCCATCTATAACCAATATATATCATATTCCTTTCTATGTACCAACCTCTATTTTAAATATCCAAAATGTTGTCTGAGTACATGAGTTTGGAATCCATATGCATTGAGACTGACTACTTGTAATCACTTTTTTGTCACACCAAACATGGATAATGTGGTCCTAAGGAGTCCCAGGGGTCATATCATTCACATTATGAATCTCCACTAGTAAGGTAAACCTTAATATATAAGCCTCTATGAGTGGCATGATATCATTACCTCTATACAAGTTCATGTACTAAAGGTATAGTACCAGGGTGTGAACAAGTGTTGATAACATTGATTCCTACCATAAGTAGGATACGTAGGACGTCTCATTGAGACTCGAACTCAAATAGAAAGTTCCTAAGTTCCAAAACATATTTTCATTTTTTATGATGTTAAACTGTAGGGGTTCACCAAATGATGTGGGATTTTATTCCTATTATAAACATGATATGTTGGATTCCTCATAATGGATCCATATGATACTCAACATATTAAATGCCTCCCTTTCATGGTAGTAAATCCAAAGTATCTAGCTATAAGGATATAACATATAAGAAGCTAATTTTTAGCTGAAATGGATAAATATCCTCAAATTTATACAGATATATTCACAAAAAAAATCTCCTGGATGTAAAAAATAGATTCAATCTATTGTCATTCTATGAGGGTAACTGGTTCATATCTGGATTATAGAAGAGGTTTAACCTACTATAATTTTATTATGTGAACAAGTTACGAATCAATATAGGGAAGAGATTTTAAAACATATCTTAAATCTATAATAGAGTATTGAAGTAGGAAACAATTCCCCCCAAAAGGGTGTGATGAGACCAACATCAAATACTCTCAACCAATGTGATTTCCTAAGTGTAATTGGGTCGGATATCACAACTAACCACCTTCCATTAGAAATTATGAATGTACATAGATATGGATGTGGGAATCATTGGGAGTTTCTATTAAGTATTATAATGGTGACACAAAATCAATGTCAATGCAAGAAATTGAACCCCTCACAATCAACTATCAATATAAACTGAACTCACATCATTTTATGATTTTTTTATCAAAACAAAAATAGTGAAACCATCGGGAATCTCTCAAATGAAATAATTATTAATTGACCATGTGTGAGGCCATTTTTTTCACAACATATGCATACAATAATGTTGAACCTGATGTGAATCTATCAAATGAAAAAAATTATCGGTTGACCATGGATCGATCCATTTTTTCACACCGTACACAAACTTTGTGGGGAACCTAACATGAATCTACCAATTAACAAAATGATCATTCAACCATGCATCAATCCATTTTTTCACAATATATACAAACAAGATTATTGAACCATATGTGAATCTCTCAAATTATAGAATGATCAGTCAACCATGTATCAAGACATATTATTTTCACACTATATGAAAAAAAATGTGAAGCTAATGTGAATATCTCAAATAATAGAATGATCAATTGACCATGCATTAGGACATGTTATTTTCACATCATATGAAAAAATGGAATAGATTACATGAATCATATAGTTTAACCTCTGTAATAATTATATCCTCTCTTTGAAAATTCCACGTGAGGGGAATGGTTTGATTAATAATAAAAGAAAATTTTTGTTACCCATGTATATATTATTGAGCACATATCATTCCTTCATTGATTCGCTAATCAACTACCTTGTTTGTTATTGTCTTCATGAATTTAGATCTTTCTCTCCCAAACAAGACCTTGATGCAATATGTCTTCATCCAGTGAGAGTTATTGAAAATCAACTGCAATTGTAACTACTACATTCCTTATAATGACCTCACCAACCTGATATCATGAGCGTAAGCTGGCAAATGAAATGCTCTGGGAATACCGGCACTGTGGTATGATCCTGACCCATGAGGCTTCCCATGAGGTTCTTCAAGAACCAAAACTAACAAGTCCACCAATCCTATAAAATCTATTGTAAATCTAGTGGAACTCATCACCAAAACCTACTGCATTGGAAGATTATACCCATAGTACAATAATAAAAACCATAAATATATAATGAAGGTGGACCGGGGAGTCAATTATGTATCCCATTTGGTTCATGTTTCTATAGGGAGGTCTCTTGTCAGCTGCTCTCACCAGCGTCATTCCACCTATACCCTTCAGTCTCCTACTGAGGGTTCCACCCAACAGAATGCCACCTATAAAACCCTTGAATGGGAAATAATGAAGACACATCGTGTAAGGAAGGAACTAGATAACCATGAGGGGGTTCATATCCCCACTACTACTGATGATGTCTGCTGGTATATTACTATAGTATCCTGGGAGCAGGCTCATATCCCTTCTCACTCAGAACAAGACAATGGGAATATTTCTATATTTGGTGTGGGGGAGGCACATATCCCTACCCCCATGCATGAATCCCATCAGCATATTCTATTTTCGAAAGTAGGATAGAAGTGGGCTCATATTCTCAATTTAATTGAATATATATTCCAGTTTTTAATGGGGACAAAAATTTATTGTCTTATATCCTTGTATACACTCTTCGAAAATGCCATTACATCTTAGAAATAGCTAAATTACTCCTTTGAGATATTCCAACCCTTTTATAGATATAGATATAGTAGAATATTCATATCCCTACATCCATGGTATCACAACACTATGATCATTATGAACAAGTGGTTTCTCTAGAGAAAGAGCACATTATTACTCACGTTGAGGAGGATTATCAACATTCTTAGATAAAGTAAGAGAGACCAGACATAGATCACATTCCTATTCCAATAATGGATCAATAGGTGAGATAAGAACATTCCTCTCGAAAAAGACTAGGGGAATCTTCCAAAGTATGAAGAACAGGCTCATATCCCCATCCTAGTAGGTGATCACCAAGTGTGAGGGGAACATTCCTTGAGATAGACTCATATTCTTGTTGAATAAGACATGAAGCATACTCCAAATCCCTAGGATTAGGACCATATCCCCATTCTAGGAAAGTATCATTATGTGAGAATGGATCATGCCTTAGGATAGGCTCATATTACTATAAGTGAATATCCCTGACATATTCTAACAAAACATGAAATCCAGGCTCATATCCCTACTTCCACCGATAAATGACTACGTCTGCATACTTCTGTGGCTATACTGAAGGAGGAATATATCCCTTATACCATTATAGAGGGTTGTCATCATATTCCAATGCGGAAGGAATATTATGATTGGGATCATATTTCTGTTCCAACTGGGGATAACCAAGTGGGGGAGACACATCCCCCAGGACAAGCTGATATCAATATCAATAAATACCACCATCAAATTTCAAAGGATTAAGATTGATCTCATATCCCCATTTCTATCGAGTCTCACCAAGTGAAATTGACACATGCCTCTGGGTAGGCTCATATCCTTTCCAATAATAAATAATCTCATTGGAATACCCCAATATATTTTTATCTACTAGATCATATTGCATAGTACCAGATAGTTACCAACATGTTTCGGAAACCGTCAGACATCAGACTTATATGCCTATAAATTTTCAAAAGGTAGGTTGGCATATTTTTTACATGATGTTGAATGAGGTTCATATCCTTAATTTTTACAATTCTAGTGTCCTTGAGGTTTTTGAAGACACATTCTCAACAATATATGGGTCTTTCTACTCTTCAATAGAAGTAGAAAGAGATCATTAGCATGATAGTATTCCTCATGGTAATGTGGAGATGGATCATATTGAATCTAGTCTATACATCCACCTTTTTCAACATCTAGATGGTGATATATCCTATAAAAATTGATATCCTCCCTTTTAAAAGAAACCTCTATATAGATAGGTTTTAAAAATATAAACACCTTCATATAGATAGGTTCTTGAAACATCAAGATCAGTCGTATATAGTTCCCCGTCAACTACTAGCAGCACTCTACTCCATTCAGTAGGTTACCCTAATAAGAAACTTATGTTTTATGATCAAATGGATGTATTTAAGTCTGATGAAGAGAAATAAATCCTCGATATATGAATATTTAACCGTAAAAAATATCCCCACCCTGTTTGGATCTCTTTTTACATATGACAATGATATACCATATGATGTGGAAAATGATTGCAATCCCTATCTATAAAAAATATATGGGAAACTCATTAGTGAATTAAGTGTAGACACCTCCCATATCCATGATATGAGGGTCACCTTTAGAATATCAAGATACTATTTTTTCAGCTAAACCAGGCTGATATCTCCATGGATTGAGATTTCAAACTAGAAAAGCACATCGCAAATCTGGAACATGCTTTCCGCCATTCAATAACAACTATTTGACAAAAAAATCTATAAATACATGTAATGCATCGATATTTGAGGATTGTTTTTCAAGGTGGAGCCTCATCCAAAGAAAAGGGAACAATTTATTAAAGATATAAGAAAAGCAGATTACATGAGTCTAAAAGATGGGATCTTATTACAATCTTTATCATAAATAGGGAGAAAATCACCAGGAAAATCATCCATCCAAGTAATTTTCTAGTTGACTACCTTATTGGAAAGACCATTAGAAACCATGTTTGCTTCACGAAATTCATGAGTGGTAATGTAGTTTATTTCCATGAGTGAAGCAAAGCAATTCATCCAACGGGATGTGAGCGGCCAGGTGTGGTGCACCGCCCCTTTCTAAATAGCTTGGACGATAGTGGTTGAATCACTTTCAATCCAAATATTGTTCCAACCATTTTGTTTAGAAAATTCAATGGCATGGATCACCCCCATCACTTCCGCTTCTAGAGATGATGTCATACCACAACCACCAAATAGGAAACTGTGACACCTGCCAAGATAGTCTCTGAAAATTGCACTGCATCCTGTAGGTCCTAGGTTGCCTTTAGAGGCACTATCGATATTCACTTTGATCCATACTAGAGGTGTAGCTTGTCATAATACCTCAAAGGTAAATCTAGTATTTCTGTATAAACCATCAATCCTAAGCCGGTGAAGGATCTCAAAGTCACCAACAGTTTTTTTGCAATAATCTTTTTTAATAAAGGTAGTATCCTGGATGGAAGTGAGAATCCACGTCCTGCCTTCATTGAGCCTGAATGAGAAATTGTTATAAAGAATCCTATAATGTTATAACCTTTTAAAAAACTATTTGATCACATAATGCTTGAGCTATTTGTTCACTAAATATATATTTCCCTACATCAATGGTTCCAAGACACCATGAATGGAGGGATAAGATAGAAACCCGATTTTTGAATTGGTCCCTTGAGAATAAATTTCAGACATGGAAGCCGACGTTGCGATCATCTTTACATCTTCCCATAGAAACTAAATCCTTTTAGGGGATGAAATTGCACCCATCTCCTACACAGCTACAAATACACAATATCAAACAGGTCATAGTGGTTGTTGTCGTAGAATCCTTCCATGAGAGAACCTAGGCCATCAGGCTAGGGGAATGTCTACCACTATCTCCACCCCTTGAATTATCGATTCCTTAGAGGAATCTATAAATTAATGAATTAGATAATGAAAAACTCCATCCCACTGGGATGGGGGAATTTATATCTCAATCACCATCAACAGGTTCATTATTCTACGAGAAAAACCTATGGATATGAACAAGGATTCTATATCAACATCATTCCATTGGGAAAGGGACATTTATATCTCAATGTACATCCCAACTGTCATCAATTTCTTGAAGGTAATCATTGGTTCCTCAACATAGGATCAAATAATTCAAATTTTGGCCCCAAAAAGTCCCCAATCAGTAGGGTTTGGGGTATTTTCACCATCAACATCACCAAAGAGGGAATTTTTCTTCTTTAGGTTAGGAGGTGAATAATAATGGTCAGTATCTTATATTTCCCTCACTCCATAAGAAAACTATCTACTATTCAGGACTCATTCAATAGTCACAAAAAACTACCTCAAGATCACTACCCAGAAACCATGATGAGAGGAGTGTACGAAAATAGAAATCAATCCCCTCTATGACCGCAAGACAAAACTGCCCAATTGTTTCAACAGATCAAGTATCCACCCTAATGAAGTCAATAAAAAATCCTCTTGTTACATTGATATTAATTGGTGAAACAACCATTTCATGATACACATCTATAATTTCATCACCATTAACATGAAAAATATTGTGGATCAAGACACAAATTCATATGGATAAAACAAAGTAAATGTACACCAAGAGGATGGTAATCTGGATGCACCAATCAAGTCTACACACACCAAAAACCAGTGGAGGATCCAAAACCTAACACCTTCAAATATTGAGTTTCCACCTCCATGGAGGAAAACTACCAATGATAAGGGGAATGGTATTGGTATATCCCAATAATCATCCAAAAGAGATGAAATTACTTTCTTGGAGGAGCATTTGTCATAATATGAGAATGAGATACAAACACTCATACAACTCAATGAGGAGCTGATCATGGACAATATTACTACTGGTTATTCTCTTTAGGATGAGGTGATTATTCTACCTCCCATATATTAGGAAAGAGAAAATATTCCTATAAAGTGGCATATGGGTTTCATATTAGCTATGCATCTTGGTAGTCGGTCTATATAAGTGAGGATGTCGAAAATGGTTGTGGCTTCCATCCATTAAGGCAACGACCTCTCCCTCACTAGGGTGGTCACTTAGTCTTAGTAAGGATCTAGAATAATTAGGTTATAGAGACATGGAAACCTCAACATGCTTCACCCTATCTATATAGATGGGATGTGGATCAGACAACAGTATCCCCAGAACTACTCAATGTCATTTTGTATCTAGCTACTTCATTGGAACCCATATAAGGTGGATGAACACATATGTAACCTGAGAAGAATCCATATCCTGTGTGGGTGGATGACACTTTTTTCCCAACCAATTTCAACAATCCTGCATTCTCCTCCGTTAACGGTGCATGTGACCTAGAAAGACATCTCACACACTTCATATCTCATTGGGGCCTGATGATGGATCCTTGAGATCATTAGGAGGTGACCAAACTGAGGTGTTATATATAGACATGGACAATATATTCCTTTGTTTGTTACAACAACCTTCTATAAGGATCTATTGCAGGATGAGAAGACCTTCATCATCAATTCATTTATCAATTCAGCTCCATGCATAAAAAAATTGAATCATCGACCTAATGAATAACATGAAATGTGAAAATGAGAGGGTTTATGACTTTATATCTAGATGTAAAGTTCCAATATATTAACTCATCATCCATCTCTCAAAGGAGAGACTACTGGAACTATGTTATGAAATTATCTTTCATGAGTTGTAGATACCTATTATACCTATGAAGTATCCAATTGGGTTAAATGAGTCTATAGAAATGAAACAACATCTAGAAGACTCCATTCAGGTAACCCGATCCAAGTCTCTACTCATTCAATTTGGATAGGGTAAAAGGTTCAACAAAGTATATGTTGATGTTGTCACTCTCAAACCAGCAAAAATTCCTATCTAAGCACCTAGGAAAGTACCAAACCACACAAAACCTTCTGTCGAGTATAAAAAACAACAAAATTGACTATGGTTGGAAAAATTGAGATATTAGGGACACTTTTGATTTGAGTAAAAGATGAATAAAACATACTCTTTCTAAGATGAACATGTCCCTAATTTTTTCTTGGATTCCATGGAAAATGACCTTAACAAGAATCCATAGTCAAGGAATCCCAATGAAGTCATCCTCGTTGATCGTACTGACTACTACCCTATCAGTAGAAGGCTAGGTCATAACATTCATGATTTCCTTATCATCAATGAAATCCTCCAAATCATGGTAGATTCTGGATAGGTGAGGTTGGATAACTCTGTATAGTAGCTGGCTTACATAAATGTTTAACAATGAGAAGAAGAGGGTAATTGAAAAAATGTTTCAACCATGAATTGGAAGAAGTTCAACAACTTGATGACTCGAAAAATATTTGTCCAAGCTCATTCCATTATGAGAGAATAGCTTTGCAGAGCCAAAATAGCTCTGAAACCTAAGGAGGTGGCATTAGATATGTCCCCTGAGGGTGTAAGTGACCATCATACATAAGAAGACATAGAAGATGAAGAGTTATTTTTTTCCTTGATGTAAGGACTGGATCCTACATATTTCATCCCTATAACATATGAATCACAGAAACCACCCCACCAAACAGAACCCTCATCAAATGAGGATATCATATTTGGATATGCTAATGTGATACACTTTGTATACCCCTTCTCTGATGATGAATATGCCTATGAGCTTGAGTTCCTATACATAATCGGGGAATGTGAGGTCGCATGTGTAGGAACCGAGGATACAAAGGAAAACATAGGTGTGTTCAGACATAATATTTATGTCATACCCCCATAGAGGACACATACACAACTAATAACCCTGGGGAGGTGATCCACTAAGCCCAAAACAAAACAAAGGTTTCCATGAACCCTATATCATCAGTCCAAGACCAATAATCCAACATGATCTGTAGGTAGGGGAGAAATTATCTAATCATCTTAGACAAGGAGGATCATCTGAATGACCAATGCCACTATCAATAGGTTCTCTCCAACCTCTGTACAAGAAGTAAGTATATCTACCTTCAATGCCTCATCTTATGAGCTAAATAATATAGATAAACCCCACCTCAGAAAGCACTAACCTCTATCACAAATTTAATACATTCAGAAGAAGATGGGGGTTTTCCCAACCAAGCTCTCAAACATGGATGCGTTCCACCTTTTAAAAGAACTCTAGGAGGTACTCATTGAATTCCTCTAGAGATCATAAGAGTTCAATACAAAATTCTATGTTTCTTAGGTTTATCAGGTGTCTACCATGCCATCGTAATGCCATGTCACTACCTCATTTATTGAGAAAGATTGGGAGGAGGTCATCCATGGCCATATCAGTCCACTATATGGGTTGGGTAGACTTGAAAATATTGACGTATGAGGCTCTATGAGTGAAAATAGTTCTAGGATCAACCACATCGTTATTAGAATTCTATGATGTTTGGGTTATAGTGAAGGGGACTTATCTCCCACAAATCATACCATTCAAGATTATGATATGTGTGAGAAAAGACCTCTCAGTATGATAAATCTCAAATATTGATTAGGGGATATCACATTGAGTTTATGGTTATCCTGTAAGACACCTCATTCAATTTCCTACTCAAAAGGCCCTGGATCCCTAGCCATATGGCGGTACCTTCAACATTCCATCAATGTGGTAAATATCCCATTGATGGAAGGGTCAGCATACTACGTGATGATAATTCACCCATCGAGACATAAAAATCCACATATTCCAAATAAGGCTTCTACAAAAGTTAGGATAAGAAACCAATGATGGATGATGATATATAGGTTGCAACCCCCAATAGATTGGGGACTATCCCTATGAATCCCTATAATATGCTCCTCATTGATTTTGTGCTCCTGATAAATATAGAAGAGGTAATGGACCTAATACCAGATTTCTATTATTTTTATTTCCCCTGAGATAGTGTAAAAGAAAATAATCTCTGGAGTCTCTCTTCAATGACCTTAGATAAAAGGGATGATAATGCCTCTTCTTATGGTGTCTCTCACCCCAATAGTTTTAAAGGGTCCCTAATATTTCTAACTCTATATAAAATTTCATCCATAGACTCAAAGGTGGAAGATGAGGCGGATGACCATAGGAATATCCCACTTCCATTCAGGGATGGTATTTGCACCACCATTGATGATATCAGGTAGGTAAATTAGAAAATAGAAAAATACAAGTGGCCTACATTTATTAGTGTCTCCATACCTCTCAAAGAGAAAGAGATGAAAATTTATTTTTTAAAAGAACGCTAATAGGTTTTATCTTGGAATTATACATAAATGACAGAACTAAATCATAATATGGCTATGCACCATCTTGGCTTACCTAATGAGAATTGGGGATTCAAGAAGGTGACAGGGGGGACACACCCCTCTCATGCCCCCAATGTAGAGGTGGAAGTTGAAAAATTGATCAAATCCAACATTATCTAAGGTGTAGAATACCCAAGATGGAATACCAACATCATCCCTGACAAGAAAACGAATGGAAATATTATGGTTTGCATCTACATTAGAGACCTTAATCAAAACTTCCAAAAGAAAAATTTCCCATTACCGATCACAAAACTCTTAATCAATAAAACTAATATCATCCAATCCCTCTCCATCATGAATTGGTTTTCATGGTATAATAAAATAAAGATGGCCCCTAGAGATGAGGAATCTATTGCCTCGAGATAACCATAGGTGATCTTTTTCTATCAGGGCATTCCCATTCTCCAAAAGAATGTTAGATCAACATAGCAACACGCCATTATTCATATATTCAATAACTTTTTAGTAATAATATCCAAATGTTATGTCAAATACCTGGTGTTCAAATAATGATGGTGATGTGATCACTTCATGGATCATCAAATAGTCTTTAAAAAGTTATGGCAGCATAGTCTGAAGAGGAGTCCGTTGAAATTCACTTTTGGGGTAACATCAGGGAAGCTCCATGACTTTATGTTATGAAACCATGGCATCATGTATGACCTTAAAAATAATATTTCCATTCTAGCTATGTCCCCCCCCACCCCATAATCTTATAGAACTAAATGTACTCCAAGGGCATCTTGCTGACATGAGGTATTTCATAACTAACCTAGTCAGCCAAGATATCCCATCCACAAAGCTTATGAAGAAGTTAATCCTCTATCAATGGGAAAAAGACTACCATGAATCCATTTAGAGTCTCAAAAAATAACTTATACATCCACTGGTCCTGATTCCACTAATGGTAGGGAGGACACTCATATTATTTTTATCTAACATGGAACACTCAATGTGTTCCTTCCTTTCACTATATAATGATGCGGGGAGTGAGAATAGTCAATATTACCCAAGCCAGATGATGTTAGGTACTGACACCCGATACTCTATCGTTGAGAAGAACTTCTTGGCAGTCATCTCAACATTGAAGAAGTTAAGGAATTACTTGAGGTTCAATAAAGTTCATATGGTCTCTTGTATTGAACCACCGAAGTACATCTTTGGTTGTCCCATTTTGATTGGGCACTTGGCCCTATGGGTTGCCACTTTTTATCATTATGTCTTCCCGTCTGTATCATAGATTTTGGTGAAATATAAATCCCTGGATGAATTCCTTATGGAACATCCCACCCCGAAAAATATGCAAGTGGACACCAATCTCTTATATGAGGAGGTCTTATATGCCCATGATAGTCCCCGATGTTGGGAGATTTATTTTGATGGTGACTCTAAGATTTCTATCTAAAAAATTATGGAGAACCCAAATCTCGATCCTATTGGTTTAGATATTATTTAAATATCTCAAAAAAAAGTAATTTTTCCTTACTATTTCTAACTATCTGAATGCTACACAAATAATGAGTCTGAGTACCAAGCCCTCGTCAATGGATTGGTACTAGCCTTATAACTCAAAATATAATATATGAAAATGAAAGTGGATTCAGATCAAATGATAAATCAAATAAATGGTGAATATTCCATAAAAAAAGTAAGAACTAACCCCTCTCATTGGATGCATCAAGGGACTAATAGAAGAGTTATATTTTGATCCCACATTACATCACATTCCCATAGCATATAATTATCATGCTGACACATCTGGATGGATGGAGCCCATAATTGGTAATCCTAAAAATGGGACTCTCCCAAAATATCTAGATATAAGGAACCAAATTTGATTCCAATCCTTGAACATTTCCTTGTGGGCTAGTCCAAATGAGCATAAATCCTTATATAAGTGAGGTGTTGATGGATTCATCCTTATATTCATAGAAGAAGGAGAATGTTTCTCCATAATGAAAAATGAACACATAAGATCTTTTTGGGCTCATTAGTCTAGAACAAGGCACTCCCACCAATTTAGAAGGGTGGTTTATTACAAGAAAACCATGATACAAGACTGTGGAATTCACTAGTAAATATCATGCACACTAGATTCATGAAGTCTCCATCCATACAACTTTAGAATTTCTACATACAACTAAATATTCCTTGTCATTTTCCTTATGGGGAATGGATGTTGTGGGGCCATATCCACCAGCCATGACTAAGAAGTTCAAGTTCATCCTTACTACTACCAACTTCTTCTCTAAATGGGATGAAGAAATACCCTACAAGGATGTCAAGATGAAGAACATCATCAACTTTATAAAGTCCTATATCATCATCAGATTCAATTACCCTCACCCAATATTGATGGATAGATACACCAACTTATATTCTACGGAGTTGAAAAAATTGTACCAGGAGTAAAAAATTGAGTCTAATCAATCATCTCACTATTAAGCATCGTATAATAGATATATATAGGCCCTAAATAAGACTCCATCAAATATAATCCAGAAGATGTTGAATAGGGTTAACAAGTCCTTGTTGTAAAAGCTCTTCCATGCTTTATGGGACTTCCATACCACTACACGTACTACTACACAAGAAATACTATATTCATTGGTGTACTTTACCGAGGCTGTGTTACCCATATAATTCTAGTTTCCCTTAATTTGAATATCCATTTACGGATAACTCTTAGATAATAAGAAACTGAAAAAGTTACTGGATGAGCTATAATGGCTTGATCAGAACATGTTGTGTACATTTCACAACCTTGAGGTCTATCAGTTTCAGATCACGCATACCTTTAATAAAAAGGATCTTATTTGTTTGTTCCTCTAGGGAGAATTGGTGTTGGAACATAGAACCCCAATGATACTAGGAAATAATCCTATGATGCTGGAACCAAAATGGTAGGGACCTTATCTCATGCCTAAGGTCTATCACAATGAATCTTACTCACTGGTCACAATAGAGGGGGAGCATGTCAACCCCCCCCCCCCACCCACTAATGAAATATTTCTCAAGAACTACATTGTATAGATTTCATAAATCACCTATCATCCTGGATTCATGATGTTAAACTACAAAAAAATATCTCAACAGAAAGATGTTATACTACACAACATCTCTCCTCCTGACCACGTTACGTTGAAATATATGGATCTATTTCCTAGTAATAAGAAGTTAAACTATATATAATTTATTGTCCTTACCACATGATGTTATACAGTATAGAGTTATGTAATAACAGTAAGATGATTAACTAACCCACATCTCCCATCCCAACCACAGAGTGTTAAACTGTATGGATCTACATTCAAGACACATGATGATAAACTATAAAATATTTCTTGTCCATACCACATGACATTAAAATATATGGAGTTATGTCCTAGTATAAATATTTTAAACTACAAAACATGTATCTTCTTGACCACTCAATGTTAAACTATATTAAGATATTTCCTAAAAGAATGAAATTAAACCACACACCATCTATCATCCTGAACACATGATGTTAATCTGTATGGAGTAATATCCTAGCATCAAGTCACTTAACTACCCAACATATATCATCTTGACCACACACCATTAAACTATATGGAGCTACTCCTAGTAGTAAGACATAAAAATCCATATAATATCACGTTATGACCACATGATGTTAAATTATATAGAGTATGTATGGGTTTCATGATGTTAAAATTCATAAGTTCATCCCAACCATAGGAAACCAAATAGTATATAAACAATCTTAGAAGAAATACATTAAAATGTACAGCATCCCTATTCCTTACCAAAAGATGATAAACTACATGGTCGAAGTCCACACCACATGAAATTAAACTATACAGAAAGAATTATCTAACCAACTATTCACCACACATGAGCTACTTATATAGAGAATAAATATTAAATTAACATTTCTCTATGTGATAGTTAGATCCACATAAGGAAAACTATTCTTCCAAGAACTGTGTGTGTCTTCATTCCTACCATCACAAGATACATAGTGACTCACATACCTCCATTCTTAGGTATAACCTCAATATTCATTTTCATCCATGTTTGGTTAGCCATTTCCTTATGTTAAGATGTTAAATTGCATTGAATATATCCTTACCACATGACATAAAACTGCAAAGATCACTAATATTCTTCTTCTTTCACATTGAGTCACTCATGTACTTGTCATGTAGTGTTAAACTACATGAAATATGTCATTGTAAAATGTAATTAAACTACATAAGTATCCATAGATACATACATATTGATTATCATTCAAATGAGATATGTAGGATTCCATGGATCCTATATTCTGGCCTATAAACCACATGGTGCAACATCCCATTTTCTATCCCCCAATTTCCTCCATATCAGGAGGAACCTTTATAATTTTTATTTCTCACACCGAGTATAGCTCATGTGAGGTTAAGAGTTTTGGTAATGTCTCTCTCCCATGAGGAAAAGGAATATCAATTCATGGATGTCTTATCATAAGTACTCGTCATACGATAATAAATTGAACATTTTATATCCCATTTCATGACAAAAATTGTGCATTATCGTGGTCCTCACCTGAGAGAACCATTATCCATGGTGTTGGTATCCCCCCACACCTGCATTCTAGAATTATGTGTGGCTTGATTAATATCATAAAAGAATACATAGTGATGCCCAGATCTCCAATCATAGGACCAAATACAACAATAAACATAAAAATGGTCCCTCTCTATGTTTGATCCAGAACTGTTTAGGGATTATTCTTAAGAACTATGTGTGGATTGATTCCTCTCATCACATGATTCATAGTGACACTTTATCCTATATTCCATAAGACCATCCACATCATTCTCTTTACACATTTTGAATCCAATGTCATTATCGCATGATTTTAAACTACACGGTTTCTCAAGAACTATTTGTGGCTTGATTCATGTCATCACAAGATACGTAATGACTCTAG
Source organism: Viscum album (assembly GCA_963277665.1). Taxonomy (NCBI): domain Eukaryota; kingdom Viridiplantae; phylum Streptophyta; class Magnoliopsida; order Santalales; family Viscaceae; genus Viscum; species Viscum album. The sequence continues at coordinate 1,392,791,674 of OY728142.1, read as the reverse complement.
TATCTCTAATATCGGGGCCAACAACAAAATTCAATAGCAAAAATCCCCCCCCCCTCTAAATATGGTTCAGATATTTGTATAGTGTTCCCCATTCTAGAACTACATGTTTCTTGATTATTTTCCTCAAATGTTATATAGTAATACCAGGATCTCGGATTATTGGCCCCAACCATGATAAAAAAATATTTATCTATCATTCTAAAAGGGTCATACATGCACAAGGAACTTCCCAAACTATATAGGTGCCTAGTCATGCATTCTTCCTTTCTCCACATATGAGTTATATGTGTGTGTGGATTTCTTTTTCACATAATACAACATACATTATTTTTCATGTCTGGTATCTCTACCTTACCACATGATGATAAAATTTAAGGAAACATGTACTTATTTACTATAAAATGTTAAATTGTAAGGAAAAGTTTTTGGATTCATGACATTAAAAATGCATGAATAATACATCTCTACTATAGGAAACTAAATTTTGAGGACCATCACCCATTTTTGTCCCTTATCAAAGGACCATAATATCCTAACCCCAGTCAACTAGAGTATGGGTTGCTTCCATCATATTTTAAGAGCCTCAATCCATAAATCCCACATCATGTATCTCATGCCTTGGGTTTCCAGAAACATTCCATATCCCATGTATAAGTATCCCCAATGTCAAGGGACATTTTTTTGCTATTCGTGTATTCCTATGTCTCCTTCAGCTTCATATATGGTCTTCAACCAAATGTGTCACTCTTTAAAAAGGATTTTATGATCTCTGTGGGCCTAACATTGCTATGGAGGAACTCAGCACCTCAGTGTGTTCTGGTTCATCCCCAACATGATTATTTCATATCATTATTCATAACCTGACAAACTCGAACCATGATTTTTGACATTTTCATCTGCCACTCAAAAGGATTAAGGATTACTCTTAACCTTGGATATCCTAAATGTTATCTTTTGTAACATTCCTCTTATAACAATTCCATGTGAATCATGACCATAAAATAAAAGCACGTTGTTTCAAGATGTAGACCTTAAACCCTAGACTATAATGGTCCAAATTGTAAGACATTAAAAATATAGAAAAACATACAAAAAATTTCTCAGGTTGAAACCCATAAATGGAAGCTTGACCAGAAGTCAATTCATCACTCACTAAAATCTTATTTTCTAGAGTTTATGAAAAGTTATGGCATGAATAAATAATGAATAATGCTAATAGGTCCTAATTTTTATCCCTTATAAAATCTAAGTTATGATGGCTAGACCCCTTAGTCTAGGAAAATGATAGAGTTATGATTCTCATTATGAGAAAATGTTTTCTGGGTGGTGACACAATGTTTAAGAAGCTCAAAACCTTCTTGGATATTACATATTCTAGAAATCACACTTCATTATTTGATAACCTTGGGTGTCCACAAACTTCCATGGCCCTTAGAAAAATAGTCACAGCTTCGGGGAATCATTTTTTTGACTATGAATCTATGCATATGGCTCTTGAATATGCTCCTATGGTTGTCAACCAAATGAATTTTTTTTAAAAAAAATGGATTTCTGATCCTTGTGGGGCCTTATGTTACCATGATAGAACTACATACATTAATGTATTCTGGTCCAATCCTGGTATTATTATACAAACAATTATCATGACCTTAGAACTTAAAATTGTGATTTATAATCCTCATAACTAAATTATTCTAGAGGATTTGACATCCTTGATGTTACATCATTTCTATTCATACCCTTTCTCAATGCTGGAATGCAAAAACCCATTCCCAAACCATTTTGTGGCCCAAATCATATAATTTTAAACCATACATCATAGGGTTTGATCCACATAATTAAAGAAATAGATTTCCATGGGGTTACATAACACTTCATGAATATCCTTTCATTTCATACCCAACCTCATCATTTGGACGTTTGAGTCTTTAAAAATATCTCATAGCCCTTGGAAAGAGTGGATATAATATTTGATTGACCATGTTATCAATGTATAAGTTTTTTGACCAACCAACTAAATGAATCTACACTATATATTAAAGGAACCCAAATCCTTGTGAGCTATGGAAATGCCATGGCAAAACCTAGAACCTCAGGGTGTTATGGGTCTTACCCAAAACATCATCCTCATCCCATATTATATAACATAGTATTTTGGGTTATGAATTACATCACCCACATTCGAAATATCAAGGTGGTCTTAGCCTCCCTAGTATTTCACCTTCCACTGATATTACACCCATAAAATCATCCATAGCCCTTGGAAAATATTAGAGAGTCCTCTGTTTGAAAATGCTACCAATGCATATGGTCTTTGAACTATTAATCAATAGAATATCCTCCTTGAAATAAAGGAGCACCAATCCATGTTAGTTCAAGAAACACCAAGGTGGAACTCAATACTGCATAGTGTTTTGGTTTTTCCCTAGAATATCTACTTCATATTTCATATTCAGGTCTTGGAATTAAGAGTATAAACTACACAGTATCAAAATTTTGGTGCAAAAATACTCAAAACTACAGAGATATAATTACCAAAATAAAAGTCCCTAAACTACAATGAAATAAGGTTCGAGATAAAAGAATGTAAACTATAACGATAAAAGGTCCGAACTAAAATACCCTAAACTATTGAGATAGTATGTTTGAGATAAAACAACTTAAACTACATTGATAAAAGTATCAATCTAAAAGAACCTAGACTATATTGGTAGAAGTTTTGATCTTGATGAACATAAAATGCAATATAATTGTGGTTTGGTCAAAAAAGAATGAAACATATACAAATCTTGTGAGGTTGACTATACGGCCTTAGAAAAAATCATTATACACTTTCCAAGTCCCTTAACTTCAAAAAAAGTATAGATAACTCTCACTTCAGGGCATATATTTTTCCCAAAATTTTCCTTGGGAGAATTAGGTAATTTCAAGATACCTAGAGAAGATATACTAAAAAGGACTCACATTTTGGTGGGAATTCATGATCATTTAAAAAAAGAATCTATTAATATTATAACATTCGAATCTAGGTATTCAGGTGTACATGATATTATTCAAATGATGGGTATATTAATTATTCATGTGATATTGGATCAGCATAATATCATTCACATCATAAATGAAAAAATGGAAGAAAAACATATAAATTACCACTAATGTATTCATTATTAGCATGAAAAAGGATGAATCTCGACATTTCAAACTCTCTCCAAGAATTTCATCAGAACAAAATAGATGTCAAGGTTCAAACCACAATAAAATTTCATCAGTCAACCTTGCTAAATCAGCAAGAGTCTGAAGGGATATGTTGATGGAGGGTTGAATTTCCTCCCTCCCAACTTCTTCTAATTTTTCCCTAAGATGAAGGGTATCAATAAGTGTATTCATCTCTTCAACTCTATTCTTAGAGGTTTCCAATAAGGATGATTATGGTGATTGGGAAGTCCTTAGGCAAGCTATGATCAATTCATATCTCCCCATATAAATGGTTTATGTATATATATAGGCTTATAAATAAAATATTAATTCGAGACTCTATTCCAATTCCTCTGAAGCCACCTTCATTTGTTTAGCTATGGGAGTTTCATCTTCAACATCTTGCAAGACCCTCTCATTAGTTGAAAAATATTACCAAGTTAGGATGATTTTTCTCATGATTTTTTTAATGGTTGGTGGTCAATTTCATCCACTCCAATTGGGGAATTGATAAAGAATTCATTACTATTGATAATAAAATGTTTCTAGAGGAGTAAATTATCAAATAATGAATCTTCTACAAGACCATCCTTCACCGTTTCTAAGATTATGTGACTTCTGTAGTGGCTATGTCAGAAAGAGGGGTAGTTAGATATGAAAATGGGGAGAGAAGAAAGGAAACCTCATATATTCCTCCCTCAATAGGTGAATCATCCACTTCTTGTACTGAAGTGTTATCCTCCTTAGAAGATTTTTTCCCCTTGATCAGATAATTATTACCAGAATGAGAGATTTTCCTTGAAGGCTCTCCCGAGTATTGAATTAACTACATCATTACTGCAAATAGAGGGTCATGTAAAAAAAATCATTTTCCCACATAGAGGAAGACTTAGTTCAACACACTTCTTGGGTAATCTTATACCCATGCATGATAATAATCATGTTCTATAATGATGGAGGTGATGATATGCAGAAGGATGATCTCGACATTGGTGTATTCACACGCCTATATCATAAAAACTATTGAATGATCCCATGGTGGTTATCCCCCCACACACTAATTGAGGGGATAGGGGAGACCATCTAGGTTCAACCAAACTAATGGGAAAACTTATATGGTGTATACGGCTCACAAATAATCAACTCATCCTTTCTATATGCAACAACCCCATCCCAAAGGAATATCTTGTATGACCTTCCTTCATGATATTTTACCACATTTTAAATAATTGGCCCAGTTAGTGTAGGGTAAGGAATGTAATAAAATCAATTGGTTTGGATCATAATAATGGAAACCTTTTAATGGCCTAATGACATGGCCATATCCCTAGATATGTTTAGAAACCTAAGATGAAATTAAAAACTACAAATCCCGATGGTATTATAGTATTTTTATCAGTGGAAAAGATCCCCATTATAGACAAATAAATACCAAAAAGGGGAATTGATCCTATAGGGAATTCTACACTTCTAGATGTGACATATTAAAAGGTTAAGGACCACAAGAGTCAGTACTACCATATTGAGATTTTGTCCCTCTTCTATACATGGTTCCATCGCTAGTGTACTAACTCCGATTATAGAGTGTATCTCCCCAAAAAGGAAAATAAACCCATTAAGAAACATGGACATGAATCCAACTAGACAAAGGCTTGGTGATATCTCTAGATTCACTCAATATCCCTCCTAAGGTATGATCCCCAATTTCCAAAAATTTTCAATAAGAACTAACAGAGTCATGAACCTTCCATGAATGAAACTGATGGGGGAATTTAGCAGTTAGCCTATAATTACTACGATAAAGAAAATAGTAATCCAATCATTGAAATAGATAATTTAATTCATTTTCTTATTCTTTGTTAAATTTTCCTTCATGATGATAAAAATGTCCCATGACAAGACTGCAGTTTTCAAAGGGTCATCCCAAGCATCTGTGGTAGGAAGGAATGCATCGTACATCTCTCTAATAGGGGGAATCCAACCTAGTTGATAGATATCTTATAGGGAAATTCCAACCTCATTGTGGGAAAAATGATATGAGTTGAATCAAGGAAACCAAAAATTGATCAGCTCTAGGAGAATGCCATATTGGAGATAGGGAAAGAATTGGGAAAAGCACACTAGTTTGTAGAGATGGAAAGTATATGGTTAGTTAGAAAACTCTAAGTAGATTTTCTAGACCAGGAATGGCTATGCCCATTCATTGGAATAGTTTTTATCATGGAAAAATTACCACCTTGAACTCTAGCCACACCTCAAGTTTCTCAAATAAGAGATGAATATAATCGAGTTTCCTTGAGTGATAAGCTGATGAGTCGAATTGCAGCCATATAGATCTTGAGGAGAGTTCTAAAATAAATAAGATAACCCCTGGGACTATGCTTCTACCATTTTCCATCCATGAAAATCATCATCTGAATGCATCCAAGAGATTTGGACACCCAGTATGATGTCAAGTTTAAGTCTAAAGAAGGGATAATAATGTAATCTAGTAGGTCAAACCCATATAAGAGAATACAATGTGATTAAGAGTAGTCCTAGAGTTTTTATGGGAGAATCCTTTTTAGAAACTCATTTTCAGAGCGCACAAAATACTAAGGTTCAGCATTATTATTACTAGAAATCATATCCCTATGGTTAGCTACATATGGGGAATCATTATGAGACATGGAATCCATCTAAAAAAATAAGTGGCGCATGTTAGATAGATGAAAACAAAATCTTTTCAAAGTAATAAATTCGGGAAGCCTGATGCACATCTCCTGAATCATCAAATGGATTCAAAATCACATATTTCATTCATGAATCACTCGAATCAAAATAATCTTGTGGACAAAATAAACCCAAATAGCATCAAGTACCCACTAAATATCCATGATACTCATGATCACATGAACCTGACATGGTCAAGCGATTGGCATAATAGTTGAGCAGTCATGTGATCGAGTTGGAGGATCTTGTGAAACCTTCAATACAACCATACTATTTCTAGATCCAAATTCCAACCAATTATTGAATACAAACTAATGCATGATTTCTAAAATTTTATGGAGAAAACAATTATTATGAAGTAGTTCATGAAAAGAGGTCACACAAATGGATATCACGATCAGTTCTTGTGAGAGAGTCTTGAGAGAGAGTCATGTAACAAAGATGGGGTATAAGTGATCCAAGTGTTGAGTATCTGGTTAGTGAACCTCCCTTGGTTACCCTATTTATTGGGCATTACATGGAATACCAAACATAATTTGGTAGACCAAGCATTTCCCAATACACTGATTAGTGATAGCTCCAAATAGTCATACGGGAATTTAATTTCCTCAAAACCAATCCATTGTCCTCATAGAGGTATCTCCTCAGGGGAGGAATTTTTTGAAACCTACCAAATGATCATAAAAAGTAATCAAAGGTAATAAATACCTAAATATGGGTCTCATATTATCCACAAAAATGGATTAAGGTGGTGCCCATGATCACACGGATCACATGATCCTTCATAGGGGACATGATTCTATTACCTTCATTTGGTCATTCAAACACTTCATATGTAGTAAATAACCTATATAGTATCTCATGGAGCACCTTTGAGGTGAATTTATGCTCTTTTGAAGGTGTCTAAAGCACTCGTTGATCAAAAAGTGGTAGCTAGATAATATCCCTCGATTTACATGAATTATTATCTAATGGGACCCTAATAAACCATCTAAAATCATTGTAAAATAAGGGGGGAAATATGAAAGGTAAGGAGAATGTTTTGTAAATAAAAATAACATAATATTACTAGGAGGTTTTCAAGACACCGCAACCCCTTGGAAACATGTCCACCAGACCATGTGAGAGCATGTTGGCATGTCACCCTCATCATATGAAGTGATTCAAACATGTATAGCCATTCATGCACTCTTCATTCATCTCCATAGGGAAAAAAGAAGGGTATGTGCATGAAATGATATCACATCATTATAGAACCATTATTTTGTAACACGATGCATCCCCCATGGGGATATTTATTCCCTTAAATAATACTCATAAACATTCGATATCCCCAAGACTTTTAAAATAAACAAGGATAAAAATATGGAAAATGAGAGAGCCTCTTATGGTCATAAAACTTATATGCTGCATCGATGATACTCACGAGAAACCATAGAGGCTCTGATGTCATGTGTGCCTTGTTTTGTAAGATCTTGCAGAAATTTCACCCTCATCATGTGAAGTGTTTCAAACATGTCAAGGTGGTCTTGTGCTCCCCATCTGGCTCCAAATTCAAAAAGAAGGGGTTTCCCATTAAATGATCTCGCATAACAATATGACTCATTGTTGTTCAAGAGATGCATCATTGATGGGTATAGTGGTATTCTTCAACAACACCCCTATAAACACGTGACATCTATAAATTTTTAAAAATAAGTGAAGGAAATAAATAGGGATATGATCATAGCTTCTTGTGAATGGAAGATAAAATTATATCATGTGAAAGGGGTTGTGCATCCTAGATGATCACCATGGCTCCCATGGAAACCCCCAAGAAAATAAAACACAGCCTTGAATGACCGCATAGCATTTCAGATAGATGTTGTGAAGGCCCTATGGAAAGCCAACCTTATCTCATGAATGGTCCTAGGAAATTCACTTAAGATCACATGAAATATTTTCAATAGGCATCCTGATCTCATGAAGGCCTTTAGAAATGTCGACCTGACAATGTGAAAACCTATTGAAATTTCCACATGGTTATGAAAGACCAATTAATTGGCTATAATCCAATAAATGATGAATACATAGTATAGTCTCTTGAATGTTGAAAATCATGCGACACCCCGAGAATGACCTACAGAAAGATCCCACAAAACATGTGATAACAAATCCCTCCACTAACTATAGCCTTGAATTTTACAATATGAACCATGAAAAGCTACCCAAAACAAGGGTGGAGAGGTCTTTAAATACACATCCTCAGCATGGAAATGCATGAAATTTTCATGGGAACCTTGCACTGGTGCACCCCATCATCAGAGAGGATTTCAAGGTGTGCCTGATCTTGTAATCAGAAATTTTTTCTTCATGTAAAATTTAATCAACAACTTGAGTGAGAATGATTCATGCATAGAAACATTGTATGATCACTCATAGATCATGAAAAGGAATTCTGATGAGTTATAGAAATGAAATCCCACAAATATTGTAAATCACTTCAGAATTAAACAACCTAACATTAAACAAATATAAGGAACTTGAAATAAAATCCTAGAGAAAACACAAAAAATAAGGGAGACTTATGATAATAAAATATATATTGATCCTTATGAGCTTCAAGTGAACCACCCAGGTCATGAAAAATCACTAGGAAATGTCACCAAAATTGCATGACGCTCCCTTGGAATACTATTTTGATTATAAGAATTACCATAAACGTGTCAAAACTAGTCACACGGTGCACCCTCAGTATGCCACCAAAGTCTCACAAAACCCTCAAGGGTCAATATCTAGACCATGTGATGTACCTCAAACATGTAATAGAAATCATATGTCGACACTAGTAGCTAAGTATCACGATAGAACCAAGGCATGTTAACTTTCTCTTGTGACGCCCTCTAGATCTTCTATCCAGATCTCGCGATGTCCTCTAGACATGATATCCAAATCTCAAAAAGTCCTCTGGACATCTCAGCTAGATTTCAGGACACCCCCCAAACATGTCATCCTGAATCACACATCACCCTCCAGACATATCACATTAATTATTGTGACACCCTTCAAGAATGTTAGCAGGATTTTCATGATTGATCCAGGACAAGTTATTTGAATCGTGTGACACCCTCCATGTGTTTCATCCATCTTTCAAGATGACACTAGGTCATGACTAATAGATCATATGACCCCCACTAAACATATCTTCTAATATCATATGATGTACTCCAGGAAAATTCATCCATGACATAAACTGTCTCCCAAAAAAGTCTTTTTTGATGATGGCCTTCTGAAATTCTCTTCATATTATGTGATGTCACTCGAACAAGATAATTGGATCACATGATTATCTTTGTACATGTTTTCAATACCACCAAACATATCCATACATCCTCCAACATGTCATACAAATAATCGGATATGACATGTTGACAATTGAGAAGGTCTAGTAGACAACCAAGTGAGGTCATAAGGGCAATGTTAGTGTGTAAGAATTGATCAATTTAAGTATGATGAATCATATTCCTTCTATAACTAGGATACATAGGTCACATTCCTATGTCCCAATCTCCACATTAAATCATCTAGAGGGTATTTTGATCACATAAATCCCACATACATAAGTAATGATACTGATTATTTCTCATCCCTTGTTTCCCACACAAAGCATAGCACACATGGTCTTAGGGATTTTTAATTATAACATTATTCATAATAAGGAATCCTAAGTGGGTAATCCTTGATCAGAAGCATAATACAACTTCCTACATTCTAGGGAAGCCTTAGTGTGTAATACCCAATCAGCAACATAATATGATATGTCCCCAATATAAGGGAAAAGTTAGTGTGTAAGCCCAGATCAATTGAACTACAATGACCTTAATTCCAAATATAACAAGGATATGTATGATTCCATCCTAAGGATAGTGAATGACATTAATTCATCAAAAGGGTAGTCCTAACACATAATTCATTCATCCACAAGTAGTGAGACTAATTATTCTTTATACCTTATTTCCCACATCGAGCATAGCTCACATGGGATTAGGGAGATGTAATGATCACCTAATTTATACTAGGGAATCCTCAATGTGTAATCCCCGATTATCATTATAACAAAACTTCCTATATACTAAGGAAACCTCATCATGTAACCCTGATTAGAGACATAATATGATATGTCCACCAATATAATGTATAAATCAGTGTGTATTCCCTAATCAACTAAACCATGATGAATCTGATTCCTAATATAACCAAGATATGTTGGACGCCTTCCTAAGGCCCGATATCCAATGGAAATCCACTTTGGTATAAGTCCCATTATTTTAACCATAAAGACCAAATCATTCCCATGGGATAATCGTTATACCTCATACATAAACAGATTGAGAAGGCCAACTGAACTATGATGACTCTAATTCCTATTATAAAGAGGATAACTAGTATTCCTTCATAAGGCCCAAGATCTATATTAAACATCCAAAGGAATGTACCAGTACATGAGTCTCACGTTTATATGTAGTGGGACTGACTACTTATTATCCCATGTTTCACACACCAAGAATGGATCATGTGGGTTAGGGAGTTTCAGTGGTCATATCATTCACCTCATGAATATACCCCATCCAAGGAAACCTTACTATATAATCCCCCATGAGTGGAATGATAAGATTACCTCTATACAAGGGAATCTACCCTGGGGCCAATCATAAGGGAATAAATGAACTATAATAACCTTGATTCTTCCATAACTAGAATATGTAGGATGTCTCCTTGAGAATCAAGCTAAAATACCCAGTGCCTAAGTTCCCACAAATATGTTCTTTCTATGTGATGTTAAACTACATGGTTTTAGAAAACTACATGGGGTTTGATTCCAAATAAAAATAGGATATGTTGGACACCTCATAATAGCCTAATCTCACCCTCAAAATAATAAATGTGTCCCTTCATGGAATAAAATTATGAAGCGTCTGACTATATATCTAAAACATATAATCATATACTAATTAAGGGTAATGGATGAATAAAATCAAATTCATGCAGGTAGATTCTCCAAATTATTCCCATTCATGTATGTTATAGATTCAATCTATATTCATTCTGTGAAGGTAATCAGTTTCGTATTGGTATTATGGAAGAGGGTTAAGCTACTATGATAATTTTAGGGTAATCAGTTCTATATCAAGGTTAAGAATAGATTTTGGAATATATCATAAATCTATAAGAGTGTCCCATAATGGGAAAAATTCACCCCAAAAGGGTGAGATTAGCCTGACCTCTCATCCTCTCGACCAATGTGATTTTCAATGTGTCATTAGGTTTGAAACCACAACTGACCACCTGCCTTTGTAAAGCAGGTATGTACCTATTTATGGATGTGGAACTATTGGGTGCTTCTCTTAGTAATGAAAATTTTTACCCAACATCAATGGTTGTGTAAGAAATTAAACCACTCACAATCAACCATCATCCCAAATTGTACTCACCAAAGTTGTCAATCGATTCCACTAAAATATTATTTATATATTTTGTTCTAATTTAATTATTTCATATTTTTCTTGTAATTATTTAACTAAATTTAATTAATGGACTATGATTAATCCCTCTATATATATTATATATAGGCTTGTGATCCCATGATTTATTGTATATAATCTCTCCATTCTGGTTCATCTCTCCTACGAGTGTAGTTTGTACAATGTAAAGAGGTTGCTCCCATGTAAATGGAGTTTCATTAAGATGTATTTGAGGTGAAACCAAACTATGTAGATACATAAGACAAGGGGGAATACTAAAACTCGAGCCCATACCAACACATGGTGTTTTTTACCATAGGGTCAAGGTTCTTTTTATTGTCTACTAAATTAATAGACCACTGGGTACAACTAAGGATAATGATATGATTTATTTATTTTATTTATGTCTGATATACAATTTATTTCATAGATTCATGAAAATTATCATATATATAAATTAATTAATATCAAAATATAGAATTAAAGTGAATGGAATTTATATAAATATTTTTTCATGAACATTGATAAAAACTTGAGTAAAATACACATAATAATAAAAATACTTTTAAATTGTTAGAAAAAATATTTACACATCATAAAAAAACATCTCAAGTTATTATTTACTCATTATGTCTTCCATTATATCAGTCTAAGATGGTCCTATTGTTAATGTGTTAGTGAAGGCATTTGTTGAGGGAAATTTAAATTATTGATAAACCTAATAAAATATGGTTGGTTTACTTAACCAAATGTGTATTGGATACAAAATTTTTTTCTATTAAATATAAATTTAGAGGTATGTGATGAGGAAATTCATTTTAGTATTATTGGATTTTGGATTACATATAATAGAACAAGGAATATAGGCCCACAATTGGAAGGACTTCCAACCAAAATAAATGTTATTAATTTTCAAGGTCTTTGATTGTATTATAATAAGGTAAATATAGATCATTTAAATAAGAATTTACATGTGATGATACAATTTGTTTTCAATGGTACTATTCTCTTTGATTTGGTAAAATAATGGAAGACTCAATAGAATAAAAATTATTATGTCTCATAGAATTTTTTATCAAGAAAAGTATACTTAATTCCTTCTTTTTTATTGTATAATAATGAAATGTTCATCAACCACATAATCCATGTGAGCAATTCTAGTGAAATATGATCTCTTAACTATCAGTAAAAGCATGGAATTATTCAAGAGCTTATAGGTAGTGTTGCACCATGAATGGAAATATTATGTGCTAGAATCCTCAATACCCGAACCACTTACTAAATAGGTGAGTGATAAGAATTTATATATCTATGTAAAAAACTAAAGGATTAATTGGTTATTATGATTTCAATATTTACATTCATTTCTAGAGAACTCATTATATTTCATGAGAATATTGATACCTATAGCCTTATCCATCATCACTATAATCTTTCTCAATATAGATCTATACTAAAACATCTGGAGATATCCAAGAAACTCTTCATGATATAACAAAGAGGGTGTGTATAATTTTTTACTCACATAGTAAAACTAATTAGATATATAGAGCATCTTGAGTTCTCTAGGGTTTAGGATACCCAAATAAATCTCCACCAAATTCATTCTTTCATCACTCCCTCAAATGTTCTAAATTTTTGTTTTAAATTTCAATATATGAAATATAGAGAAGTCTATACAAGATATACTCACTCTATTTCACCAATATTACATGGATATGAAGCCTGAAAATCCTTCTATTCTAATGTTGAATATGATCAATGTAAACTAAAATATCTCTAAGAGTAACTCTATGTTTTAATATTATTCCAGAATCCCTTCCAGAAAGAGGGGGTTAATGGGAATGAAAGCTAGTAAGGAATAATCTATTTTTCATGTGGAAATAAGGGTATCCAGAATAGAAAATACACTTGAACCAAGAGTCAAGTGGATTATTTCAATGCATTTTTATTAAGTGGAACATATATATTTCTAAAAATTGAGTTTTAAATACTGATTGTTATGAACATGTATGTTTTTAAATATAATATCCATGTAGATTATAAAATATTTCATTCGGTGAGGTGGTACTGTGATCATCCAACCGAGCCAACTTACTATTTTGGCTATTATATATTACCACATTACAATTCTTACTGAAATTATATTTGTTTTGAATGAATTATATTGTGTTCCATTAGTCACCAAAAATACTATTTATATGTCTATAATTGTTACATGTTGATTAAATTAATAATCTTATAAGTAATTATTTATTATTTTATAAATAAAACATTGTTATATTAAGGGATGTTTAATATATGGTCTTTACACATCGAATTATGTGAACCATGTAATGGAAATCAATAACCAAAACAGTTCACCTGACTCGTACAACAACTAAAAATTGAATCACTAGAAAGGTCCTATAAACCAAATTTTTTTGTATTTATTACACCATGAATGATATGTGTATTCATTTTAATTAAACCCACATGTTCCATGTCATGCATGTTAGCAAATAAAAATGAATAAATCCTCATTATGTGGAAAATGTGAAAGGGCTATAGATATAATTGAGATGGAACATACTAATATGATTATATAATGTCACTATATATTTATTTAGAGTAATCCATAATAATTAGTGATAGGAAATAAAATACATTGTCCATGGAGATGATAGGTCCTACATATGCATGAATGTTTTCTCCATTTTCATGTCATATTGAAAGAATGAGAGGTAAATAGTATATATATATATACTTATATAAATTATATTTATAGTATAATTTTTAAGTCATATATAACAAATTTTTTTATTAATCTCATCCTTAATAAATTCCATGAAATCATGAGCAAAACACATTGCTTCGAGATGCAATAGTACACCATACACACGAATAATGTTATCATATTCCCACAAAATGGAAATCCTTAAGGTATCCATTATTTAATAATTATAGATACATTATTACATAATAATAAACATATATATAATATATTAATAGTATGTGTTTCATTATTTCCAACCATTAATAGTGATAATGGAAAAATTAATGACATCAGTTCACTAGGTAGTAGTCCACCGTACACACAAATAAAGATTTCGTAATCCATTTGATGGAAGTGTGTGTGATTACAGGTAATGACATAAAAATAAAAAAAACATATCAGTATATGGAATATAATGAGGTTATTATATAATAATTATATAAAAATAATTGAAGGAGGTGGATAAGGAAACAAAATAAAAATTCTTTTATAAAAACATTACCTCTTCTTAGGGTATCCTACTTAGGTCTGCAGTAAAACCATGAAAGGTTATCTTTGTGAACAAAATATGGATTATATGATTAAGGGAGGTGATTTATGAACTAATTTAGGAAGGGTTGGGATGATATTTATTTTTTTGTAGGTGTGAATAAGTGTATATATGGGTTAATAATTTATAAGTGGTAGAGAGGTCACACTTTGAATCTTTGAAAATAAGTTAGATGTACTAAATTTTTTACCTAAAAAGGATTAATCAATGAAAAATATTCAATAAATAAAGTGTTAAGGAATAAATATGAATATCTAATAGTTTTTAGAGCTTTTTTGTGTCATTATCACACCTTATATTCTATATTTAAACATTATGTAAACTCATTTTTACCCCAATCAGTACAATTAATTTAAACTATTTTTACTAATCATTTTGACAAAAAAAATATGTTGTCCTAATTCAATAATATAAATTTTCCATGTTCATATATGGTGTAACATCCCAAGTAAGTAAAGAATTATTGTTTTTCATATCTATGTCTATTTATGAATTATATAGTGTTTTAAAGTCTTAAAATGAGAATAAATCCAATCTTAAGCATAGAATTCTCTAATATTTTTAAAAGATTGTTTTACCGCCTTTTGATGGAGAACCATTTTTAAATCTATCTTTTGAAAATTTTATAAGATCTATTTTTTAAAATAAACTTATTTTTTATTATTGGTACATTGAAATTTACTTTGGATAAATTTTTTGGTAATTTTCTGACAATGTTCATTTTCTAATGAATAGTGAAAAATAATGCATTTTACTTCAAAACTGCTTTTTTCATCTAATTTAATTATACGGATATATTGTCCTTTTAATTGGTTTTAAAGTTTAATTAGAATTTATTTTTACCATTTAATCCAATTTTTGTCATTTTAATTAATTTCACTTTGTAATTGGGTATAAATAAGTGTCAATCCTTTGATAAATATTGTTTCTAAAAAACCCGCTATTTATTTTGACAACGAGAATTATTTTTAAAATAATTGCTACAATTTCTATGTTTGGAATTTGGTAAAATGGATTCCATATTTTTAATTATAAGGTCCAAATTATTTAATTAATACTCTTTTGTTTTTTGGACATTATGAATAGTAACGACGGTAATTATCTTTAATTATCGTGATTAATTAGTAGTCGGGTAGTTAAGGGTAATAAAATAGTATCATAATAATAAAAAATGACCCCAAAATGTGTCCTAATGCTACTGGTTGTTTCATGGACGATCATGGGATGCCTTGTACCAAACTTTGGGACCCCATGGATTCACTTTTGAGTGATAGTGACATTTTATTATATTATTTTTTTAAAGGGAAAGTATAACCAAAGTATGTATCACCCAAGTAAAACAATTTTAATTTTTTCTAAATAAGTGATCTATTAGAATATAAATAGTAATTGGAAATATAAAACTATTTCCTACATCATAGTATTTCTTTATAATTTTTAGACATTAAATAAATTAATCTTTTTATGACACCATGATGATGCAGCGATTACCTCATTAATGAATGATTTTAATAAAATGAAAAGATAATGTAAAATAAAAGACTTACACTTGTAAAAGACCTATTGGATGGGTGGATTTCTAACCCCTATAACCTTATCCCCTAAATATATAATTTTGGGACCTTTAAAATCCGAAACTCATTATATAATAATGTAACATTTCTTGACTTTCCAAAAGTGCCCCTTATCCCACTTATAAAAGGCCCCAACCTCTACCACCTTACCCACACCTCTCAAGCCATTGTCTCGGCCAAACTCTGCTTATTTTATCTCTCCACATCCCTCTCTTAATCCTAGAAGCCTTACCTTAGGCATAAATCTCTTCAAGAAATGCTTTTGGATCAAACCAAGGGGAGTTACCCGATTTAAAGGTAATGTCTTCTCTTATGTTCTTTTGTTTTATTTTGCTTCTCCAACCCCCTAAACTCTTTTTATTCAATTTTTTTGTAACAACAACAGTATCTTAAATATAATAGGATGTTTTTATGATAATTATTTGATTTACACTTACACACACTCTCGTCTAATGGTTAAAAAACATACTGTTTCTATGGGTGGAAAATTACTGCCTCACGAAATGATGATTGTTGAATCTTCTTTTAACACCTCTCATGGTGGCCATTAAGATGTCACTATATTTATATATGATATATATTATGTTTATGTTTTATTTATGATTCTTCATTTTTTATTTATGGCATAATTTATGGTTTCCATTATGGGTAAACGTGATATCTTCATTTTAGGAAGTGCGGACTACCGCCCCCTCAAAGTGATTTGATTCGTTAATACCATATGTGGGACGTATAAAGGATGGAGATAATAATATTATATATGATATTATACTGGAATTATAATATACCTTTATATCATTATGATTTCATTCCATTAAATATGAAATATAAATGAAAGTAGCGTTCATGCGTGTGTACGGCTTACCGTCTCCATGAATGGTGCATTTCATTTCTTACCTCTAAATGTTATGTAATATTATAAATGAATGTATATACTGGATATATATGATATATATTATATATATGATATCTACATCATGAATATAATTCTGGATATAATGGATATTTTACCACATGAACAACTTGTAATTATAAGAAGTTTATTTTTGGCTCAAGTACCAAAGATCGACAAAACTGCCGTTTTAACTTAAATAATTACATAATGTTCATAACATGGTAATACGTGATATAAAAGGAATAATTAACTTGAAAAAGGTTCTTAAGAAAGTATAAATTAACTCTAGTTTATTATTTATCATATTAAAGAATGATCGAGTCAAGTCGGACACGAGGTATAGTACTTCGTCTCAATCTCCTTTCATTGAGGCATATTTTGTTTTATACACAACTTTATTTTATAAGGTTTATAAACCCCTTTTACTTTTACTTTTATTCAAAAGGAATATTTTTTATACGAAACATTTTAATATACAACAAAAGGGAATGTTTTTGTCGTACGTATGCGGCGACAACAACTTCTCCACCGCCGTGACCATTATTTGAGTTTCGGATTCCTCTACAAACCATAACATTTTTTAAAATGAAAAATAAATACCACATTTTACTTTCTTTTATTTTGGTATTGAAAATGGTATTGATAATTTTTTTATTATATCAATGTGTTGTATTGATATCTTGTGATTCAAATGTGAAAATTTTATGTTTCCTTTATGCATGTTTGATGTGATACGATTATGTTATGGTTCTTGGGCATTGTTTATGAAGATGGGTGGTTCTGTGAAAAACTAAGGGCGGGTGATCCCATGATAGCTCTCCAATTCATTGGGTAACACGAAGGAGTTAAACGCTACGGTTTCTCCGAAGAGATTTAGGGAATATACTGTGATGTGTATTCCAAACGTAACCATGAGGGTTACTCCCTACGTAAGAATGTTATGAATGCCTCAAGTTACCTTTATGTCTTATGATTTCTATGATTTATTAATAAATATTATGATTTCATGAGGTATGATAAATTGCTTATTTTTTATGAGTAAAGTATGATTTCATTAATTCTTATGTATACATGGACTGATGTTTTCATTCCGTACCTTTATATCCCTTACTGAGCATTTTATGCTCATCCCAAGTTTTTGAAATGTTTTTAAAAGGTCAAGGGAAAGGTACATGATGTGATGATAGTTTCGAGGAAGTGCCAAGAAAGAATTCGTGTTTTGTTTTAAATATGTTTCCTTGATGGGATAAAATTAATAATGTCTTTTATGTAACCACCTTTTTTAAATGTGGAATACAATGCATGTTTTATGATATAATTCTCTAAAACTCTAAACCTGAAAATATCCTCAATGTGTATTCTTGAAATAACTCAAGATTAAGTAATGTTTAAGGATGGGTCCTTGTAGTTGGTATCAGAGGTCGGTTTAGATATCTTTAGGAGTTATAATTATATTAAATTATTATCCAAAAATATTTTTTTTATTGTCAAATTGAAATGATATAGCATTTGAAGATTCCCATGTCACTTCATCTAAGACATGTTTGTTCAAAATGGTTTTCTGTAGAGGAAACAGGGAAGTAGTGTTAGGAAGAAATACAAAAGGAAATGAACCTCTGAATCAACATCCTGAGATGGTCGGAATTGTAACTGAACATTTTGTTATAGTAATGGCACTGTTGACTCAAGAGATAAATGGTGGTGGTATCCATGCAGGAGATCAGCCAGATCAACCGCATAGGAACATGTCAGTGGTGGAACATTTCATGAGGCAACATCCCCCATCATTCATAGGATCATCTGACCCTGTTCTAGTTGAAGGGTGGATTAAAGCACTGGAGAATATTTTCGATGTCATGGAGTGCTCATACAATCAAAAGGTTAGTCTTGTTGTTTACTATTTGGAGGGTGAATCAGATCAATGGTGGTTGATGGTTAAAAATATCAGGGACGCTGATGAGATTGATTATCTTGACTAGGATGAATTCAAAGGTATGTTTCTTAGGAAATATTTTCCTAAGGCTATTCGACTTAGGATGGAAAAAAATTCTTGGAATTGAGGCAAGAGGACGACTCAGTGGCTGCTTATGAAGAAAGGTTCACTTGATTGGAAAGTTATGCTCCAAATTTTATCCGAGACCTTGATTGTAAAATCAATCATTTTTACTTAGGATTAAGGCCAAAATATCGAAGGGATTTAGATTCTCATGAGTTAAAAAGTTATGAAAAGATTTTTCGATGTGTTGATAAGGTGGAAATGGATTTTTTCAATGATCAAGTGTTCTATAAAAACCAACAGAAAAAGAGACTAAGGTGGTAGGAGAAAGGGAAGAATCCTTCAAACAAGTCTGATGGTAAGAAAACTAAGTTTCCAGTTTGTGATAAATGTGGTAAAAGGCATGCTGGGGAATGTCTTATAAATTATGGAAAGTGTTAACAATGTGGTAAGATGGGACATAAGGCTCGTGATTGCACTGAAAAAGCTCAGGGTGATGGTAAGACCAAATTTGATTTACAGTTAGTAAAATTTTTCTAGTGCAATGATATGGGTCATTATGAAAATGAGTGTTCAACAAATAGCTCAAATGATGGGAAGCAGTCAGACTACAAGCAGAAAGGTGTGGTGAAATCCTTTGAAACTACTTCAGAAAATGTTAGGCCATAAAATGAGGTGGTATCAGGTACTTTGTTTTTTCATATTATGCAAATGTGTTGTTTGATTCAGGGTCTACACATTCTTTCATCTCTAAAAAAATTTCTAGTAAATTTAGAATTCCATCTCAAGAAATGACTCCTGAACTTGTGGTAAAAACACCTGGGGGAAATGTTGAGGCAAAAATAATTTATAAGAATCTTCATATCCTTATCCATAGAAAGAACCTACTTTTAAACCTTATTGTTTTACCTCTAGTAGAGTTTGATGTTATCCTGGGTATGGATTGGCTCTCTTTTTACCATGCTAAGATTGATTGTAGATCTAAAGAAGTTTCTTTTCAGAAAGGCTTTCAGTTTGTGTACAATAATGAACCCTTACTATTGATAACATATCAAGAGGCTGAGAAACTTGAAAAAGATGGAAATGAATGCTACCTTGTACATATTGTTCAAAACAAAGGAATCATTCAGATTAATGATGTGCCAGTGGTAAATGAGTATCCTGATTTTTTTCCAAATGAGTTTCCTGGAATAATACCAAATCAGAAAGTTGAATTTACTGTTGACTTAGTTCCTAATTCTAAACCAATTTCAAAACACCCTTATCGAATGGCTCAAATTGAACTTTTAGAGTTGAAGGAGCAATTGCAAGATTTATTAGAGAAAGGTTTCATTAGACCAAGCACATCACCATGGGGTTCTCCTGTCTTATTTGTTAAAAAGAAAGATGGTTCAATGAGACTTTTCATTGATTATAAAGCCTTGAATAACATCACTGTTAAGAACAAATATCCTTTGCCTCATATCGATGATTTGTTTGATTAGCTCCAGGGAGCTCAGTATTTTTCTAAGATTGACCTGAGATTGGGGTACCATCAGTTGAAGGTAAAGGAAGCAGATATTCCAAAGACCGTATTTCGTACAAGATATGGCCATTATGAATTTTTAGTAATGCCTTTTGTGATAACCAATGCACCTGCTATATTCATGGACCTTATGAATAGAATTTTCCATGAGTTCTTGGATAAGTTTGTGGTTGTTTTCATTGATGATATATTGGTGTTTTCTAAAAGTAAAGAGAAGCATGAAAGTCATTTAAGGATTATTTTGCAAACCTTAAAAGAAAATAAATTTTATGGGAAATTCAGAAAGTGTGAGTGTAGGTTGCAAAAAACTTCTTTCCTTGGTCACATTGTTTCTAAAGATGGAATAACTGTTGATCTTGCAAAAACAAAGGTTGTTGAAGAATGTACAAGACCCACAAATGTTACTGAGATTCGTAGTTTTCTTGGTTTGGAAGGCTATTACCAAAGGTTTGTTAGAAATTTTTCACGGTTATCTAGTTCAATGACTAAGATTACTCGGAAGGGTGTTAAGTTTATCTAGACAAAAGAATGTGATGATTGTTTTCAGGAGTTGAAAAGAAGATTGGTGAATGCTCCAGTTTTGGCACTACCTTCTAGGAATGGTGAGTTTGTTATCTATAGTGATTCTTCATTGAAATGACATGGTTGCATCCTAATGCAGAATAATCGGGTAATTTCTTATGCTTCACGTCAGTTGAAAACTAATGAGGTAAATTACCCTACACATGATTTGAAATTAGCTGCTGTTGTTTTCGCTTTAAAAATTTGGAGGCATCATTTGTATAGTGTAAAGTGTGAAATATATACTAATCACAAAAGTTTAAAGTATATATTCACTCAGAAAGAATTTAACATGAGACAGAGGAGATGGATAGAATCAATGAAGGATTATGATTGTACAATTCATTACCATCTGGGAAAAGTAAATAAAGTGGCTGATTCTTTGAGTCAAAAAGTAATTCTTCATTAACCATGTTACGTTTGGAATGTGATCCTTTGCTTAAATATTTGATGAAAATTGGCATAAAGGTTTTTGGTGCAGGATGTTATTTTGTTTTGTTTCAGGTATCAGTGAAATCTTCTCTATCAGACATAATTAAGCAAGAACAGAAGCAAGACAGTGAGTTGTAGAAAAAGGTAGAACTGGTTCAGAAGGTTAAGTTGACTGAATTCAGCATTGATAATGACTGGGTTTTGATAGTTGGAAGAGATTGTTTGTGCCTTGTGATTCACAGTTGAAGAGAGAGTTGTTATGTGAAGCTCATAGTTCTTCGTTTTCAGTTCATCCAGGAAGTACTAAGATGTATATAGATCTTCGGGAGTATTACTGGTGGGATGGAATGAAAAGAGATATTGTTGATTTTACTGTGAAGTGTTTGACTTTTCAATAGGTTAAAGAAGAGTGGAAGTTACTAAAAGGGATGCTTCAGCCTTTACCAGTGCCAGAGTGGAAATGGGAGAATATATCCCTGGACTTCATTGTGGGATTTTCGAAGACACCTCGAGGTAATAATGCAATTTGGGTTATTGTTGATTTCATGACTAAATCTACTCATTTCCTTTCTATACGAGATACTTTTTCCCTAGATCAACTTTCTCGTTTGTATCTTAAAGAGATAGTTAGGTTACATGGAGTTCCCCTCTTCATTTTATCTGATCGTGATCCCGGGTTTACTTCTAACTTTTGGAAAGGCCTTCAGAAGTCGTTGGGTACTGAATCAAATTTTAGTACAGCTTTTCATCTTCAATCAGATGGGTAGTCAGAACGAACAATTCAGACTTTGGAGGATATGTTATGTTCTTGTTCGATGGATTATTATGAAATTTGGGACTAACATCTTTCTTTGGTTGATTTTTCTTATAATAACAGTTTTTATTCAAGTATACAGATGGCACCATTTGAGGCATTATATGGGAAGCGGCGTCGAACTCCAAATTTTTTGGATGAAGTGGGTGAAAGGAAGTTGATGGGACTACAATTGGTAGAAGAGTTGGCAGAAAAAGTTTAGCTGATACAGAAACACAAGAGAACAGCTCAGAGAAGGAAGAAAAGTTATACAGACAACATGAGGAAGGATCTCTCTTTTGAGGTAGGTGATCATGTCTTCCTCAAAGTTTCACCATGGAAAAGTGTGATGAGATTTTCTAAGAAAGGAAATATGAGTCCAAGGTTCATTGGACCATATCAAATTCTAGAGAGAGTTAGATCAATTTCATACCGAGTGGATTTACCTCCAAGTTTATCTCAGGTACACAATGTTTTTTCATGTTTCAATGTTAGGGAAGTACATGCCAGATCCATCTCATGTTTTGAGTCCATAGGTAGTTCAGCTGGAAGAGAATCTATCTTATGAGGAACAACCGGTCTAGATTCTTGATCATAAGGAGCAAGTGTTGTGGAATAAGGTGATTCATCAAGTAAAGGTTTTTTTGTAAAAACCACATGATTGAAGAGGCAACCTGGGAAACTGAAAATGCAATGAGGGATAAATACCCCCAACTTATTCAATAAGTAAATAAATTGCATGGATGAAATTTTCTAAAGGGGGAAGGATGTAACATCACAAGTAAGTAAAGAATTATGGGTTTTCATATCTATGTCTATTTATGAATTAGATAGTGTTTTAAATTCTTAAAATGAGAATAAATCCAATCTTAAGCATATAATTCTCTAATATTTTTAAAAGATTTTTTTACCGCCTTTTAATGGAGAACCATTTTTAAATCTATATTTTGACAATTTTATAAGCTCTATTTTTCAAAATAAACTTATTCTTTAGGATTGGTACATTGAAATTTACTTTGGATAAATTTTTGGTATTTTTCTGACAATGTTCATTTTTTAATGAATAGTGAAAAATACTGCATTTTACTTCAAAACTGCTTTTTCATCTAATTTAATTATATAGATATATTGTCCTTTTAATTTGTTTTAAAGTTTAATTAGTATTTATTTTTACCATTTAATCAAATTTTTGTCATTTTAATTAATTTCACTTTGGAATTGGGCATAAACAAGTGTCAAACGTTTGATAGATATTGTTTCTAAAAAACCCGCTATTTGTTTTGACAATGAGAATTATTTTTAAATTAATTGTTACAATTTCTGTATTTTTAATTTGGTAAAATGGATTCCATATTTTTAATCAGAAGGTCCAAATTATGTAATTAATACTCTTTTGTTTTTGGACATTATGAATAGTAATGACGGTAATTATCTTAAATTATCGTGATTAATTAATAATCAGGTAGTTAAGGGTAATAAAATAATTTCATAATAACAACAAATGACCCCAAAATGTGTCCTAATTCTAATGGTTGTTTCATTTCCAATCATGTGATGCCTTGTTCCAAACTTTGGGACCCCATGGAATCACTTTTGGGTGATAGTGACATTTTATTATATATTTTTTTTAAAGGGAAAGTATAACCAAAGTATGTATCACCCAAGTAAAAGAATTTTAATTTTGTCAAAATAAGTGATATCTTAAACTATAAATATTAATTGGAATGCTAAAAATATTTCCTACATCATATTATTTTTTTATAATTTTTAGACATTAAATAAATTAATTTTTTTACGACACCATGATGATGTAGCGATTACCTCATTAATGAACAATTTAAAGAAAATGAATATATAATGTAAAATATAAGACTTACAATTTTCAAAGACCTATTTGATGGGTCTATTTCGAACTCCTATAACCTTATCCTTGAAATATATAATTGTGGGACCTTTAAAATCCGAAACTCATTATATAATAAAGTAACATTTCTTGACTTTCCAAGAGTGCCCCTTCTCCCTCTTATAAAAGGCTCCCACCTCTACCACCTTACCCACACCTCTAAAGCCATTGTCTCGGACAAAATCTGTTCATTTTATCTCTCCACATCCCTCTCTTCATTCTAGAATCCTTTCC
This sequence comes from Viscum album, assembly GCA_963277665.1. Taxonomy (NCBI): domain Eukaryota; kingdom Viridiplantae; phylum Streptophyta; class Magnoliopsida; order Santalales; family Viscaceae; genus Viscum; species Viscum album. Next base: position 1,392,767,048 of record OY728142.1, on the reverse strand, counting down.
TTAGGCAGAAATCTCTTCAAGAAATGCTTTTGGTTCAAACCAAGGGGAGTTACCCGATTTAAAGGTAATGTTTTCTCTTATGTTCTTTTTTTTATTCTGCTTCTCCAACCCCCTAAACTCTTTTTATTCCTTTTTTTGTAACAACACCAGTATCTTAAATATACTAGGATGTTTTTATGAGAAGTATTTTATTTACACTTACACACACTCTCGTCTAATGGTTAAATAACATATTGTTTCTGTGAGTGGAAAATTACTGCCTCACGAAACGATGATTGTTCAATATTCTTTTAACACCTCTCATGGCGGCCATTAAGATGTCACTATATTTATATATGATATATATTATGTTTATGTTTTTCTTATGATTATTTATTTTTCATTTATGGAATACTTTATGGTTTCCATTATGGGTAAATGCGATATCTTCATTTTAGGAAGTGAGGACTACCGCCCCCTCAAAGTGATTTTATTCGTTAATGCCATATGTGGGACATATAAAGGATAGAGATAATGATATTATATATGATATTATACTGGAATTATATTATACCTTTATATAATTATGATTTCATTCCCTTAAATACGAAATAGAAATGAAAGTATCGTTCATGCGTACGTACGGCTTACCATCTCCATGAACGGTGCATTTCATTTCTTACCTCTAAATGTTATGTAATATTATAAATGCATGTATATACTAGATATATGTGATATATATGATATCTAAATCATGAATATAATTCTGGATATAATGGATATTTTACCACATGAACAAATTTTAATTATACGAAGTTTATTTTTGGCTCAAGTACCAAAGATCGACAAAACGACCATTTTAACTTAAATAATTACATAATGTTAATAACATGGTAATAAGTGATATAAAAGGAATAATGAACTTGAAAAAAGTTATTAATAAAGTGTAAATTAACTCTAGTTTATTATTCAAGATATTAAATAACGATCGAGTCAAGTCGGACATGAGGTATGGGACTTCGTCTCAATCTCCTTTCATTGAGGCATATTTTATTTTATACACAACTTTCTTTTATACGATGTATAAACCCCCTTTGACTTTTACTTTTATTCAAAAGGAATCTTTTTTATATGAAGCTTTTTACTAAATGACAAAAGGAAATGTTTTTGTCGTACGTATGCGACGACAACGACTTCTCTGCCGCCGTGACCATTATTTGAGTTTCGGCTTCCTCTACAAGACATAACATTTTTTTAAATGAAGAATAAATACCACATTTTACTTTATTTTATTTTGATATTTAAAATGGTTTTGATAATTTTTTTATTATATCAATTTGTTTTATTGATATCTTGTGATTGAAATGTGGAAATATTATGTTTCCTTTATGCATGTTTTATGTGATAAGATTATGATATGGTTCTTGGGAATTGTTTATGAGGACGGGTGGTTCCACGATATACTAAGGGAGGGTGAGCCCGTGATAGCTCTCCAATGCATTGGGTAACACAAAGGAGTTAAATTCTTCGGTTTTTCTGAATAGATTTAGGGAATATACTGTGATGGGTATTCCAAACGTAACCATGAGTGTTACTCCCTACGTAAGAATGTTATGAATGCCTCAAGTTACCTTTATGTCTTATGATTTATATGAGTTATTCATAAATATTATGATTTCATGAGGTATGATATAGTTATTATTTTTTATTATTAAAGTATGACTTTATTAATTCTTATGTATACATGGACTAATGTTTTCATTCCGTACTTTTATATCCCTTACTGAGCTTTTTATACTCATCCCAAGTTTTTGAAATGTTTTTCACAAGTCAAGGGAAAGGTACATGATGTGATGATAGTGTCAAGTAAGTGTCAAAAAATAATCCATGTTTTGTTTTAAATATGTTTCCTTGATGGGAGAAAATGAATACTGTCTTTTATGTAACCACCTTGTTTTGATGTGGAATGCAATGCATGTTTTATGATCTAATTCTCTAAAACTCTAAACCTGAAAAGATTATCATTGTGTATTCTTGAAATAAATCAAGATTAAGTAATGTTTAAGGCTAGGGCCATATATATGGAATCCATTATTTCGAATTCAACTCAAATATGTGGTATAAATTAATTTCAAATTAATCTGGTAGACATGGTGAGAAAACAGGGTTTGAAAGTGAAAATGTTCAAAAATATTATGATGTTTTTGTATCAATATTCAATATAAAAGTGATTAAAATGAAATAAATTGTATTAATAGATTTATAATTAATCTATTTCTTACTTTTAAGTTAATTCAAAATATAATTTATCATTATAAATTATTTATACATAAAGACTGTTTTCATTTAAAATTTAGCACTTTTCACTATTCATCAAAACATGAAACTTATTAGTAAAATCTATAAAATTAACCCTATGGTAAAATTTATATTAATATTTAAAAAATAAATTATTTTTTTCATATAAAATTTAAAAATATTTGAAATTTTATTCTAAAAAAATGCCCATGAAATGACTACAAAACATCATTTTATAAAAATACAGTTTTTAATGTGTAAAATTGGATTTGTTCTTATCTTATGCCTATAAATTATATTGTAAGAATTTAAAAAAATTATTAAATATATAATTTATAATTTTCATCATGGACATTCATTTTTTTTAATTAATTATATTTATTAAGTAATACACCTTTAAGTGCACAAAAATTGTTTTTTATAAAAAAATATTTTATATTAAATTGGTTTTTATATTCATTTATAATTACTTGGTAAAAATTAAATTAATTTTACTTTTATATAAACCATATATTTTCATTAGTTATTTAATCCTATTTAAACCATAAATTAAATTTATATGGGATAATTTTTTATTTTAAATAGTAATATTAATATTATTTGGTAAAACTCGGTCCTTTGTGTAACACAAGCCATCGAAGAAAGTAATTATCACATTTAATGTAATATTACATTGTATTTTATGCACATCGTAATATAGAATATATTAAATCTATTTAAAATATTAAATATATCATAACATATTTAGATGTTATTTTCCTTTCTATACTTAGTGTTATATGCCACGTATTTAATTGAATATGATATTCATATTATAAACCTTCTATGTGTTACATGAGACATGGGAGCATAATACATTGAGGATATATAAATTTTCTTACCTATTTTTGTATTCATGAACAAAATCCTTTTTGTGGACATAAAAATTCATGAAATGGATAATTATAATTCCCTTCGTGTCACATGTATGACTAATTTTGAGCATGGTTTGTCTCTTTTAAGGCATTAGAGGCTTTTGAGAGATAGAGAACTAAAATTTGTACATTCATAATAAATAGTTTATATTTATGGTTTAGGCATAGGGTTAGTAGTAACCTTAAGGTATCCATTTTATATGGATTTCCAATGGATATCTTTATAGATTTTATAACAGTTCATGTTAATAGCAAAATTATGTGGATTGTGGGATTAGGTTGAGAGGGTTACACAGAGTTTTTCTAACTAAGAAGTTACTTCCTGTAACTTTTGTATTATGGTTTTCAATGGATAGCTTCTACAATGTGGTTAGAACATGGTGTGTCTAACTATTTGTAAATAACATGTGACCTATTCTGAACTTCTTAAAATGGAAAATTATCATGATTCCTATGATCATTTTAAACTATAATCTTCTCCCATTCCATCATAATATCAAACCAGCTCCATTGTGTTACTCTAAAGTACATTCCTCTTAATTACATCGAGATCCTTGATCAATTTGTGTGGATATTTTTTAGGTATGTTTATATTTCCTCTCATATTTACCTCTTTTATCTATATATTCTCTTCACCACTATTCCCAAATTTCTCATTAGAACCCTAATGGGTTGTTAACTTCCTGGTCAATAAGGTTTTATGGTGAATTGACAATTATTATCTTTGATCTATCCTTGAGAGGTAATGATCTATTTTTCATATTTTTAGTTTTAAACGGGACATCATTCAGTCCATTAAATAGGTAGTTGTCTCTATCCAATGAACATTGATATGGAATACTTTATGTTCTTTTGTTTCCCTATAGTGTGGATTTTAGAATTTAATGGTTCTAAATACATTATAGGTCAATAAAATATTTTATAGAAATGTAAATATAATCTAAAATTTATTATTTAAACCCAATTTTATGCATGTGATCAGATCGATGAATTTTCTAAAATAATAATTATATTTTATGAATGGTTTTTTATGCATGAAAACTGAATGAAATTTCCTCAGAAAATATTTTATGAAATGTATGCATGGAAATGAAATGTATTTATAGTAAAATGTTATTAAAATATGTATTTGGTTACTTGGAAGTGGTGAATTAATAACATGTTAGGGAAACCATAGGAATTGGTAAATACTAGAAACATGAAATCCATAGTGGAGTATGGTGTCACTAAGGAAGGTGCTCCTGATCCCATGGATGGAGTGGGTAGCCTTTACCAGGGAACTGAGGATTACAGTGTTTATATTCAGTTATTATATCTTGGGTTTCTTATTTTCATAGTTTTGTATGATATTGTGTTATTATTATACCCTTGGTTCATTTTTGATATATTATATGGATGTGTGATTTATATTTTCTTACCCATGTGATTTATTGATTCATGAGAACCTAATTTATTCATTTTATTGTGATTTGTGTATATATGTTATGTCATATTTCATTGCATAATATAATATGTAATGGTTTTTAAAAGAAACGCAAAAGATGATTTTGTATGGAAAAATTATTTATTTTAAAATGTTTAAAAATAAGTTTTTATAAGAAATAATTGATTCATGTGGATATGTATTCTAAATCTTCATTAGTGGTATCCTATTAAGCTGTAGGGGTCACACACTACTTGTTTACTTAGTAAATTTTTGTCCATAGTAATAATGGATAATGTTAAAGGCTAGAGCATCATGAAGAGGACTGATCTCTTGGATCACATTGCCTTATAGTGGGTTTTTATGGTGGTGATGCAAGGTACCATAAAGATGGAACCATGGGTTTCCTTAGGTTACATGTTTATGGTATAATAGTGTTTACGACTAGACCTGGTAATCTAGTTGTTGGATTCTTCAATTGTGGTTTGTTTGTTTTGACATGTGGTGTATCATGGATATCTAATGTGATTCTATATATTATTCTATCTAATCATATGATTATTTGAAGGTGAAATTGTAACCATATTTCTTTGTATGATACTGGGGTTCTTGTCTCTATCCCTTGGTGATAAGGAAGACATTTTGAGGCTTGTTTCAGAAATGTATGGTGATCATATGGGTTGATATAGGTTGTTCTCTTACAACTCGAGTCATTTAAAGGGTTCTTGTTGTTCACATTCAATGGATAAGGGTTGAAATTGGATTGAATATGGCACATATGACACTTATTTAAAAACTATTCAACATTATATCCTAGAGGGATGGTACTAACCAAGCCTTCATCACTACAACAAAATTCATTATTTTAACACATCTAATTAGAATATAATAAAATTGTAAAAGACCTTCTTGGTTTTTATGACATCAAAATTAACAAAAATTTATACCCATATATGAATTGTTTCCCTTTATAACGTGATCTTACGGTTACTTTCCATTAAGAAGGTACTTTACCATTGTGGTTATCCAATCATAATTCTCATGAATTGGGACAATTAAGATTCAGATTATGGTAATAGTGAGTTAATATAACCATATTCTTAAACCCTTGTATTGTTAAAATGGTTTATAGACCTTTTATGAAATTTATGAATAGACATAATTTATTAATTTGGGAAAATAAGGGATGTACAAAGGTTTTCCAAGTCATCGTCTTGAGAAATATAGAAGCTTAGTATATAAAACACCATTGTATAAATGAGAAAATATTTCATTAATTCTCATGTATGATTGAGAAATTTTTCTATTTATTACTTCTTGATAGCATAATATTCATTGAATTTCAATTTCACAAACTCTATATCACCCTTCATGTGGAAATTTTGATTCAAGAGTTGAAAATCCAACTCAAGACTTGTGATAATGGATTAGAAATCTACATCATTTTTAGTGAAACCCTATAATACAATGAATGATTACCTTTGATAGAGAATGTAAAATAACATCAAGGATGGGTCTATTATGTTTAGGGTTATGCATCACTTTCTTAGTTTATTTGGAGTAGGTTTCATTAAAGTATATTTCATCAATGAATACCACATCATCAAAAAAAATTATATCAATAGGAATTTAATTTTTTATTATATTAATTTATGTGAAATATTTAATAGTTTCCCTATGATTTACTTTCAATATACATGTCGGATGTGAATTTATTATAATATTACCAGAAAATAATCATGTTGTCAACAATGGGTATTTCAGAATGTGTTTTTGGATTGAATTTAGAAATCCATAAAAATTTATTATTTTTTATGTAATGGAACAAATATTAATCCATAAAGAGGTGGTTCTTTTAAATTTAAGTATATTATATCTCATCCTTTAACATTAATTTTTTTAGGTTTTAAATAACAAATCACTTTTCTATTTCCATTATTCAGGGATAAAATATTACTAAGATATTACATTAGCTCTTCTATAAAAAGAAGAAATTATTTTCCTACTATGAGAATCATCAGGATAGGAAGATATGATTTATTTAAATATCTTTTAAAAATGTGTTTTTTTATTCTTCTATAAACATTTTGGTTGAAACTTTTATTGGAAACATAGTTAAAAGAAAATATTGACTAGTAAGTTTGATATTTAATTACATAATGTAGAAGTTAAATCCATGGAATATTTTCAACCTCACAAGGTTCAACAGAGGGGAAGATTTCAAAAATTGCATTGTTTTTCTCATGTTCAGTTTCAATTCCCATATAAAAGACCAAAAACAAAAATAATTTCATTATGGTTTCCTCAAATACACATTTCATGAGGTTTAACATCAAGTTATACAGTCATATATTGGTTGATAATTTTTTAAAGTTTATGATATAATAAAAACATGGTAAATATTTATTTAATAAATAATTATAGTAGTACTCTAACGATTTTCAAAATATGAACTTTGAGATTTTTTATATTTCCCATTGATATGTCGTACTTGTGTCCATCAAATCAAAAGGAATTAACTTATAATAGTGAAATCCTAAGTTATCTCTACATATCAGAGTATCCTCATATTTAGGGAACATCCTGATTATTAGGTACCCTAAATAGTCATTGATGTAGGAGAGTTTTTGCAAGTAATTTTCCATTCTAATCAATAGTTGATGGATGAGAATAGTAAAATCATCCTTTAAAAGTAGTGATTCATCTCTAAAAATTTCACACAAAATTTAATTATTTTCGAATTTTTTTATTAGAAGAAATTGTATAACCATTTATTATGTTATAATTATTTAATAAATATATATTTTATCAACTTTTACCAAATTGACCAATACTAAAATTCCATGTCACCTAGGTTGTCCAAACACTACGTTTGAAGTGAATTCAAAGTATACATTGGTTGGTTAATAGCATCAGTCCATAAGATATAGAACATAAGGTAATGATTTCACCCCCAAATTAGAGTATAATCTATAATGAATATTTTTTTGAGAAACTTAACATATAGATTCTACACATTGGTAATCCATGAATAAAAAAATAAGAATATGAATAAAAATGTAACAAAGAATTAATAAATAGTAAATATGAAACTACACATTTATATCCACATACAACATAATCAAAAATAAATAAAGAACATGTAATAGTAGAAAAGGAAACATGATTCAGATAATTAGTCCATCAACATGGATTATATATCAATAATACAAAAATAAAACAAAATATGAACTAGAATGTAATATCTCCTCCAGGTGAACCATGGTCACTCCCAATATTGATAGTGACTATCAATAGATTAATAAAAAAATTATAAACTTAAATGGAACATGTAACCAATATAACACGTGATAATTTCACTCACACAAAAAAAACCAGCGTGTATATAGGGTGTTATCAAACAAGCATAGTAAAATCTCAAAGATTTTATTTTTAAATTCCATTATCAAAATATTTTATCAATAATTGTTTAGAATATAATAAAAAATATGATATTCCATTTTTTTATTGAATTAATGAAACCAAAAATGATGTACATAAATATAAAGAAAATTTAGTATTTCAATACAAATCCATGTCAAATCACTAATTAGATAATGAAATAATTTTAAAACATTATAAATATTGACCTCTGAAATCATGGAAACCAAATAAAACTTATTTTAATTTTTTAACATTTTAACAAAATCTCATCCCTAAAATAAACAATTTCCTTTTAATTAAAAAAAATTATATAAAATATCCCAAGAAAAAAAGTAAATATAATCAAAACATAAGTAGTAATCATCATAGAAATGGAATGTTAAAAAACAAAGGTAATATTGGAGGTTCCACAAGAAAAAAATAATAATGGGATAGAAGCAAGTACATGGTGAGAATTTCCTATAAGAAACCACTAATCGAGGATTGTGTGTCGTAAAAAACAGCCAAGGTCCTAATGTGAGTTATTTCTAATGATAGTATAATAACACAAGGCTAACTTCCATTCTACCTTTTTTCTATAACAAGTAGATTGGCATCCAGACATAACCATAAAATACTCACCAACAGAACTCCCCTAGCCTAATAAACCATACAACTAGGGAAAACCAACTAGTGTATGAGCTAACTAATGTAGAATAAATCACGATATGCAACTTATTTACCTCAATTACAAATAAATAAAATATTAGTATAGGAAAATAATAAATAAAGGGTTGAAAAAATGAATATTTAGGTGTTATAACATACCACAATAACTCCCACATGAAGCAAACCATGTTAGTACCAAGTAACCAACATATAAATAAGGAATAACCCATAAAATGGACAAATAGTCATAAGGTGAAATAATGAGGGTCACCCAAACTTAAACTATTATATTATATAGTCCCCAAAAAACCATTAAAAATTTTTGGATCAGAATTATGACTTATTCCCCATTTCCTAAATACTCTATTTTGAATCATTTTTTAGAAAACACTTAAAAATGAAAAAACCTAGAACCCAAAACATTCCCCTACAACATGGTATTACTTATATGAAAATGAAACTAATTCCCAAGACTCTCATTTTTACTATAAAAAACTTAATGATCCTCATAGGTATTTCACACATTCTTATAGTGATAAAAACATTTTATTTTTAATGTAAAACATGAAATTTTAAAATAAAACACCTTGTAAAAATATTCAATTTCAAGGTATCAATTTACAAATCCATTCCAAATATCATATTTATTCCTAATTTATTTAAAAACTAATCAATAAAACACAATAACATCATGATGTTAAAAGTAATTTAATAACATAGCAACTATTACCTCTATCCAAAAAGAATATAATCAACCTTTCTAATATATGATTTTCTAAGAGTGAAACCACCCTCTACATGACCTAAATGATAAAAAACATGGTTAGATCATACAAAACACTAATCCTACATAATATGATGATTATAGTTCATGAAAAGTAATAAAAAATGAGGAAAATGTGAGATATATGAGAGGAGAATAAAAATAATAATGAAAAGGAGAGATTTACTTAAAAATAACCTGAATTCAATAGATAAGAAGTCAAAATTTATGGGGAGATGGATAGATCATTCCTTAGGCCACCATGGTTTTTGGTCCCATGAGTGGGAGGGTATAGGAGGAGTAAATAATTAAAAATTAAAAGGTTAAAATGATTCATTCCACTTTTTAAAGTGAAACTACACATGCCACAAGCTTTGACCATGTGGTTTTTCAAATCATGTGTTAGACATTTTGTAAACATTAGAATGAACAAGCACTCCATGAATGGTATAACCACGCAATTTACCGACCCATGTTGTAAACTCAAAAGAACCAATGTTAATGAAATTACATAATTTTAATAGTTTTATATATAATCTTCGTAGTTTACCCAAACCATGTGGTAACTGTCCATATGAATAAAAATGTAAAAAAATAAAATTACAATATGAATCTCTTAAATTTAAAAAAATAATAATTAAATATGATTAAAAACAACATTGAAAATGTGGTGTTACAATTCCCCCCACCGTGCAGCTTTTTGACACCAAAAAAGTTATAGATTTAATGTATAAGTAAATAGAACATTTAAAACCTCCACATCCATATACAATAGGTGGTGGTCAGCAGATGAATGAAATAAATTTTGGTGAGAATGGATCACCAGAAAAATAAAACTATAACTCCAAGATATGTAAAATAAAGCCCCCAATTAGTATAAAAAACCTCTAATAAAAAACTATCCCAAATAAAAAGATACATAAAAAATGGGATAGATACCAACCATGGCTCTCCATGGTATTCATTTTTCATTTAAAATGGTGAAAAAATGAAAACCTGTATCATTCATATATATTAATTCATGATTTATTACATAAAAGTATAAATTGTAAATTCAAAAATGATAATGAATCCTAGAGTATTTAGAAAATTAGGTATATATAATAACAAATTTCAACTAAAATAAAATGATATTATTAAAAACTACCTTATCATACTCCTAAAATTCCATCAGTATTCTATAACTACATGGGATAACCTAGGGAGGAACATAATAAATGGGTGATCTATAAATCCAAATCAGGGAATAAAAAAATAATTCCTTGAGGTAAAGAGGTGAATTCTATCCGAAAGGCATGTCAAGGTTACATAAGATTGGTGAGATTCATAATCTTTATCAATGAGACATGATATAATAGGATAGAATAAAGGAAATATAGAAATGTGGAAACAACATAAAACATGAAATCATAAACATAATTCAAGTGTAACAACAAATAAAACATAATATAGTGCTTTAAGAATAACCTCCCATGCACAATATATATTTTCTCATGAGATAAAAAATTATCCAATTCATTAGAGGGATATATAATTCCTAGCCCACTTGTCACATTAATTTCATATACATGCATACGTATTCCTCATTAATCATAAAATATAAGTATATATTTAATATTTTTTAAAGAAAAAATTATGTAGTGTGAGATAGATAAATTCATATCTCAATAAAATTATGGATAGGTACATCTAGGTAAATACCTTTTATGGGAAATGAAGATGATAATTCACTACACAAATTTTTTGAATGGAAAATGGAAGGATAATTTTTGCAACATAACGAGTGTATATAAAGGCTAATAGAGGAAGTGAATGTGGGAAAAAAGGACTATAGTTACTTGGGAATAATGTGGATAGTACAAGGGATTTTTAAAAATTTATCCCAACATGAACAATTTTATATAAAAAGTCATGACATAAATAAGTTTCTTTAATATATAAGAGAAGGATATGATCCCTTACTTTAAGAGGGAACTTATAAATGCATGGTAAGAGATTGTTTAGACCATGGGGGAATATTGGGATGATTTAGATAGTTATAAAAAATTAATATCATTATCAATGGGTTATAGTGAATAAGAATGGGATTTTTCATAGGTTTAAAAATAAAAAGAGGGGAAATTATTTATCACTTTTCATATATAGGTTTTTGACTCTGTAATATAATGTAATCAAACCCACAAACAATATGATTGTTTTTCCCATGGTTTAATCCAAATAATATTTTTTCCTTGTTTTATAAGTATAATAATATAACACATTACAAAAAAAACCTTCGTGATGTGGAAGTGAGTCATGTTTATAACAAATTGATTTCAAACCCGGCAAATATAATAATGGTTTTAGAGGATTCATTAAGGGTTTAAAAAATTAATAAAATAACTTAAAAACACATTATTTTAAAGGGGAAATAAATATATTTTTGTGGATACCTTTTAGGGAATATATTAAATCACTTTTAGGTCATTATGATATCATAATAAACAGTATATATTTACACTGTATTTAATTTTTACCCAAAATTCGACTATCTTTGAAAATTATGAAAAAATTAGAAATGAATAATATAGATGTTATGATTTCAAAGAAAATATTTATTTTTTTCAAAATAAATATCTAGATTTGAGAACATATATTTTTATATAAAAAATCCCTTTTTTTTAAAAATACTCAATGTTTGACAATAATAGTATTTTGACCCCTATAAAGATTAATTGTGACTTCATAAATTTGTATTAGCAATTATATTTAATTATTATTATTTAATAATTTTTTTAAAATATAATTTATTTTAAATAATTATGAATTCATAAAAAGGAGTGTCTTGATTAAAGATATATATTTCCCTAAACACAATATGATTTTTTGTCTCATTAAAACCAAATTTGTATCTCACTAAATTATTAATCATTTAAAATGTAATATTAAAAAGTTATAAATATAATAATTCTTTTAAAAAATATTAAAACAAAAAATTTATAATTTTAGGGTCCTGATACATAACTTTATTACATTATAATATTCATTGAGTGTAAGGTGTGTGATGTTGATGTTTTATTGTGGTGGTTCAATGAACATGTTTTGGGCTGTAAATATATGAACATTAACTTCTACCATAACTTTTTGTCATGATTTAATTGTTGAATATTGGTTTGGGATTGTTCAAAGACAAAACCTAGTGATTTTATCTCCCTTGTAAGTTATGATAAATTAGATTCCTAGGATATGATTGTACTAGTCAAGGCTATCTCTTCCTTTATCGGTGTTAAACAGACTTTATCATAACACTTATTATACAAATCTTAATGGTCACTAAATAAAATCTATATTATGAATGGTTAGGATTCTAAAATTTCTTTTAAATCAAAAATGATATAAATTATAATGGTACTAAACAACCAATGAAGGGGATTTTGTATTGTATAATTTCATTTATTTATAACTTATATACTCATTTAAAAAGTAAATTTCAATTAAGAATGTTCAGGTCATTACATTATTAACCATTTAGAAAATTCCCCCTTGAAAGTTTCATTTCATTCATTAAAATATATGAGGGTAATTATTTTTAACCACCTCTTCCAGTTTCCATATCTCTTTTTCAATCTTATTTTTCTACTATAACACTTTGACCTGGTGAGTTTTCCTGCCTCGTATAAACTTGTTTCTATAATATAATACCTCTATTGGATACTCCCCATATGAGATATTATTCTCCAATGGTGCCGCCTCTAGATTTGGTACATGTGATTCATCTGGTATGCACTTCCTCAAGAGGGATACAAGGAACACATCATCTACTTGAGATAGGTTATGAGGGAGTGCTTGTTAATTGGACACTGCTCCAATGTGACCAATGATCTCAAAGTGGATGATGTATCTATGAATAAGATTTAACTTCTTCCAAAACAAGATGAATTTCCAACATAATGATGTATGAAGGAACAATTTATGTATAACATCATACTCCTTATCTCATTGATAATTGTCTTCGTAGATTTTTCTACCATGTTGACTAGATTTCATATGAAACTGAATGGTTTAAACCTTATATATCATTTAATGTATAAGATTATTTATCATAATCTTTAGGTATATAACATCATCCAAGAAAATTAGAGTCTGAAACATCTTCCCATACAAAACCACATAAGGTTCCAATTAAATTCTATAATGGAAACAATTGTTTTATGAGAACTCAATTCGGGGAAGATGTTGATCCTAAAATTCCATAAAATTCATTTAACATGATCTCAACATATCCTCTTATGATTTAATAGGTCATTCTTTTTTACTATCCATATGAGGGTGATAAGTAGTGTTGAAGCTCAGCTCAACATCCAATGATTATTAAAGGATTCTCCATAACATCAAGGTAAACCTAAATTATTGATCAAATATAATAGAGAGTGGAACTTTCTGATGTATTACCACATTCTTAATGTCTATCATAGTGATTTGGTTAAGGTATAAATCTCCCTTGATCGAAATACAATATAGTAAATTGGTAAGGTGATTGAATACCACTCATATGGTGTTATAGCCTTTAGGGGTCCTAAAGATCCCTAAGGAGAAATCCATAGTTATGTTTTACCATTTCCATACTAGTATTGTAAATTATTACATTATACCCTTATACATCTATCATTCCACCATGACTTATAGGCATACAAATCATTATGATAAAAAAAATTCAATCAATCTCTTTATATTATCCCAGTAAATGTTTTTATTTATATCTATATACATCATAGTGCTTCCTAGATGAATATATAAGGATGAGATATGTGAATAATTCAGGGGTTCCCTCTTCTATTATTCCTCTAATGAACACATATCTAAGTTCCAATACTTAAAAACCTATCTTCAAAAATGTTTAACTCCAGAATATTCACATCCTTATTTTGACACAAATCGGCATATTTCGAGGCCTCCTAATTCCAATCAATAATGGATGGTTGATAAGGTATTTTTTTAGGAAATATTGAATATCCTTTTATTATTCCCATTTCTTACTTTTTAATGTCCAATAACATTGGATCCCTTTCAATTATAATCATTGACATAGTTGTAGGATCCTTTTTACTGCCAAAATCACCCACTTAATTTTCATTCCCATGATGGTAATGGATTGAAAAATCATAATCCTTTATCATTTATATCCCACATCATTAGAAAATGTTAATATATTTTTGTGTTAATATATTATTGAGATATATGTGATCAATATTTATTTCACACTTTTCATCATAGAGATAATTCCACCAAATCCTAAACATGAAGAGAACTAAATCCAATTATAGATCATGTGTTGGGTAGTTCTACATGTGAATATTTAATTAGTGGGAAGTATTGGAAGTCACTGTTTCATCTTGAATGAGTATACAACCCAATCCCTTTTTGGACACATCACTATAGATCACAAATCCTTCCCCCTAGGAGGGTAATCCAAGCATAGTTGTAGTTATTAGCCTCCTATAAAAATATTTAATGCTCTCTTCGCATGCAATACTTGAAGGAAAAATGGTACCCATTCATGTTATCTTTCTTATTAGGAATATAAATCATGCGTTGTTTCTCATAAATGGACAATAGTACCAAAATAACCCAAGGAAACATCAGATTTATGCAATAGAGGATGGCCTTGGCCATCCTTCAATTGCCTCAATTTTTTATGGATTCAAACATATCCCTTTTTACATGATAACATTCCATATAAAATATACTTGATCCTATCCAAAATTACATTTAAAGTATTTTTTATATAACATTTCCTTCTGAATGTTCTTCAGTTTAGTATTTAAATGATCCTAATTTCCCTCCATAATTTTATATTAGATAAGAATATAATCTATAATGACTTCCAAAAAAATTCAATCCATAAATACCTTTTTCAAGTTAATGATTATTTTTAGGGCACTATTAATTCCAAATGGAATCATAAGGAACTCATAGTGCCTATACCTTGTACGAAAATCTAGCTTGGGGATATCCTTCATCCTCACCATTACATGCTAATATATTAACCGATGATCCACCCTATATAATTATTGTTCTCAATATAGCTAATTGAGTAAGTCTTAAATTCATGACTGATGATACTTTATCTTTAACATGATCTTGTTGAGATCACAATTATTAATGCAAAGGTGCATTGACCCATCATTCTTCTTAAAAAATAGAACTAGTGCACCCCATCATGAAGCACTTGGGTGTATAAACCATTTTTTTAGATTCTTCTATGATTTTTTCCTCACCTCCTTATGTTTAAAAATACCCCTCATAAATATATTGTTTAATATGGGAAAATGTTCAGGTATATTTTCAATTGAGAACAAAACCTCTTAGATAGGAGGAAGACCATGAAATTCTTAATGAAACATATTAGTGAATTACTTCAAAATGGGTATGTATTCACGGATGATATTTTCCTTAGTCTTGATAATTTAATCAAGATACTACTTATCATATATAAATTATACAAATTATTGAGATGATTATGCCACTAAAAGATATTCATCCTCCTCCTTTCACTTTTATTGAATCATAGGAATATTCGCAATATGGTGGGTTATTTCCTTCACTCAAAAAATTTCATTGGTTCTTTATAAGAAAATAAATTTCATTCCTAGAATTGTATCATATTTCTCTAATTGTAGTATAATAATATTTTATAATAAATTCATCCCAAAAAAATGGGTAGGTGATGAATTATACGATAGGGATGTAATAATTTACCTATTCATCATGTTCACCAATAACTCAACATCCTTGAATTGAGGTGGTGTTTAAATATTTCTACTAAACATCCATTGTATGAAATAATGTGTACAACTATGGATGATAATAACACCATTCACTATTTTATTATAGTTTTTCTCATTTACTTCATTCAAAATAGACTTTTGGAGACATTTTTTTAAAATACAAAAAACCTAAATATGAAACCTTAAACTATAAATAGATAACTCATAAATGACATATATTCCTTAGCCTATGAGTTTCTAGGTTTCAATATCAGTTATCCATGATCTATTTCATAACATAAAATCTTATAGGAATTTATTAACCTTAATAGTGGTTCATAAATTGATTGTGAATTTACCAAATAATATCCCCCATGAGTGTAAAACTATGTGTTCATAAAGGCCCATTTTCATTAACTAGGTGATGATCAAGTGCAGCTCAATGAGCCTATTTTGGTGTTAGTACCCCTTGGTAAAATTATGTAAGAGCCAAATCATATTCCAGAATATAAAAGGGATTTATTTTGTTAGAAAAAACTAAATATATACATTAAAAATAGAGAAGTTTCCTTATGTTTAGTATTATCCCTATGTATTTCACTAGATTTTTCTATTCCTAATCCTAAAAAAGTGTGGATTTTCTCTAAGACCAACTATGACAACCCATATATTTAATAAACCTTAATTTATGATTTATTACATAAAGGTAAACATTATCAAATCCTAGAAGATCATGAAGCCCAGTGTATTTTCAAATTTAGATAAATATAATAATAACATGCAGTAGATATACAATGAAATTATTAAAAACATCCTTACCATGAACTTAAAATCCAATCGTTCTTTTAGCAAAGTATGGTATAACCTAGAAACATATATAAGAAAGTGGTGATCTATAAACCCCATTTAGGGAATAAAAAATATAGAATAATTTAATGGATTACACGTGATCCAATAGTTATATCAAGGTATCATAAGATGGTTTAGAATCATAATCATGAACAATGAGGCATAACATAACATAATAACATAAAGGAAACATAAGAATGTGGAACCAATATAAAACATTACATCATAAACATAATTGAAGGATAATTAAAAATAATGAATAACATATTCTTAATAGGATAACCTCCTAATAAGAAAATATGACATCTAATGATATAAAAACAATTACCAATTTATTAGAGGGATATTAAATTCTAGGCCCATCAGTCACTTTAATATAATGTACGTCTATAAATGTGCACCATATATCATAAAATAATAGGATGTATTTTATCAATTTTAATCCAATTATTATGTAGTTTAAGATACATAATTGTAATTTCCAAATAAATTAAGGATAGGTACATCTAAGTAAATATCCTTGAGTGGAAATGGATATATGTATTCAACAAAAAAATGTTTGTAATGGAAAACCATAATATAATTTTGGAAACATAATGGGTGTACATAAATTCTTATAGAAGGGGTGAATTAGAGAGAAACTAGTTTCCCATTACATGGGATTTATAAAGCCACTAATATAGATATGTGGAAACAAATATCAAATAGAACCATTTAAAATTAAAAGGCATAATATAAAGATGGTTCATGAATAAAGAGGAGAAGGAGAAGATCCATTACATTGAGATGATATATCTAAAATCTTGATAGGAGGATCTTAAGAGCATGGATGAACCTTGTAAAATATATATATTGGTAAATTTAGATTAATTTCATGATCCAATGGATTTTAGTGAAGTTGAATGGAATTTGTTGTGGGTTTATATAGTAAAACAAAGTATAATTCATTATTAACCCTTGAAAATGGGTTTGGACTCTATAAGATAATTTAATCAAAAAACCATCGTATTTTTTTCCCATGGTATCTACCAAATATTTTTAGTTTTTACTATTTTATATAAATAAAAATAGAACACATTAAAATAATTCCATTTCTGATTTGGAAGTGGGACATGTTTTTAAGGAATTTATTTTAAAATAGAAAAATATAATATAGGTTTTGGAGGATTATTTAAGTGTTTTTAATGTTATTAAAATAAAATTAAAAACCTATTATTTTAATGTGGAAATATATATTTACTCTTGGATAAATTTTATTTGATATATTACTTCACTTTTGTGTCATTATGGGGTAATAATATATATAATACATTTATATCGTAATTATTTTTTCCCAAAATTATGACTACCTCGAAAAATTATGAAAAATTAAACATTGGATAATTTCAATGTGAAGATTTAAAAAATAATATTTATTTTATCAAATTAAATATATACATATGATAATTTATATTTTTAAATAGAAAATACGCATTTATTGAAAAAAACATTTCTTTTGAGAATAATAGTTTTCTAACCCTTATAAAAATCTATTTTGACTTCATAAAATTATATGATCAATTATATAAAATAAATATTATTTAATAATAAATATTTTATTAGAATATAATTTATTTAAAAAATTCATGAATTCATCAAAAAGATTGTCTTGATTAAAATTATATATTTTACAAATCCCTAGTAGATTTCTGTCGTATTAATACCAAATTTTTATCAAACTCATCATTTATTCATTTAAAAATTTATATTTTAATGGGATATATATAATAATTATTTTATTAAAAATAAAATTTTAATATTCTTAATATTTGGTTCTATATTAATATACCTATATTACACAACAGAATTCCCTAATAGTAAGATGTGTGATGATGAGATTTTCATAGGGTGGTTCAGCGAACATGGTTTGGGTTCTGATCTTAATGAGCTTGAACCTCTCCTATAAATGGTTTTGTTTAAGATTATTTTATTGAATCTCACTTGGAATTGGTCAAAATAATATCTCGGTTATTCTATCTTAGTCATAAACACTCATAAATTGGCTTCTTAGGGCACAATCCTAAAGGTTAAGGCCATATCTTCATTTATCTATGTCAAATGGAATTTATCATATCCCTTAATATATCAATCATAATGGCCTCTATAAAAATATATATTATCAACAATTATGAATCAAAAATATATTTTTAAATATGAATGTATATAACTTATTATAGTCTAAAATAACCATTCAAGTGCATATGTTTTCTAGAATTTCATTTATTAATAAGGTATTTACTCATTTACATACAAAATTTTATTATCAAATGTTTGATTCGATACAAAACTTCTGGTAGAAACTCCTATAAATAGTACACTACCAATAAGAAACATCATATACATTAATCCAAAAGAAAAAATTCCATTCATTAACAACTATCAAGAACCCACGAAATTGATCCATAATTTCCCACAAGAAAACCCAACCCAACAGAAAACTAGATGTCAACAAAATAAAACCATCACCCTGAAAACTAACATCATCCAACCAAAATAAAATAGAAAAATTGACCATGAAAAAGCCCCATATTGAACTAACATGGGTTCCAGATCAGGGTCACATTACTCTATTAGGGTAAATTGGGATATCAACCATGGAACACTATCTTACAGTTATTCGTCAAAACAAAACCAAGACCCACTAATCATCAACATCATAAAATAAAACTCATCCTAGTTATCTGATTAAAAATAAAAGGGTCTTCCTTTTTAAACCCATCAATAATACCACCTCAAGAAACCAACACTCAAAACCCCAAATCCTCTCCAAACATGATATTTTTATCCAAACATAATAATAACTTTAAAAAATCAAAAAAATAAATCAAATTTGAAAAAAAAACATTCAATATGAACTATTAAAAAAATATTTAACAAAATTAAAACCAATAAAATATAATCATCAAAATAGATAAATTCCACAAACTCGGTCAAATACTGGTCTTCATCTTATAAATCAACTTACGAAACCTCTGAATATAACCCAAACGACAACATTATAGGGAGATCCTTATATAATTAATGAAAAATGACATAGAGTGCCATAGATCCCCACACTAGATGCTTGAAAGGGGTCCCTCCATCAAAAAATAGTGGTAAGGTCCTAATAATACTATCCATAATCACTAAATCAAATTATGTACCTATATACCCACTTGATAGTAACAAGGAAATAACCTGAATTCATTTTCTAGAATAATCATCTTCCACCTGAAAAGACTTTTGAATCAAGTCATTAAAATATAGCTTGCTAGATTCAAGCATAGATGATCTATGGTATAAATTATGATCTCATCCAAAGAAGTCATACTTAGAGGATTCAATGAAAACTAACTCAAAATAAACTACCATATTCTTTAAAAAATGATAAAGGTACCCCTTCACCATTCATTTTCCTTGATAATGGTTCATAACCTCAAGAACCTTTTCCACCTATAGAACCTCAGGGTAGAACCATTTAATGAAAAATGTATTTAGGAATTCCTAATAAAATTATTCATGCAACTTAGAAGTAATACTTGACTCCAAATTTACTTGTCTTAATCCAACCATCATTCTTATTACAACTCTTCCCCATGAATATTCAAAAATCACAACGAACTTGGTGTTTCCTTCAACCCTTTATAACCAATGCACTGCTCCATATGAAACTTGATCTATGTATAAATAATGTTGATTATAATTCAAGAAGTTTGATTTAGGATCCAAGAGAAGATCTTGTTTTTAGTCAACCACCCTATTTTGTGTTTATGAAAATCCTGTAAGAAAAAATATATTCCACATAAAATAATAGGATTCAAAGATAGTATCTTACCCTAAGACCTAGATTATATATTCAACATTTATCATTCATGAGTGGATACTCTAAATGAAACAAGACACAAAAAAATAAATTCATGCCTCCAAATTTAAAGGAAACCATCCTATTACATGTTAAGGGTAAAATCAAAAAATATAAACCCTTTAAAGAAAAAAACTATTAACACATCATAAAATCATTTATTTCATTGAAATAAACAACAATAAATAAATATGTTAAAACCAATTTTACCATGTAATAAATAAGAAAAAAGCCAACCTTCTATTAAAAATACTCTAAACATGGTAAAATACAACACTTTACCTTTTATAAAAATTTTATGTAGTTTCAAAATAATATTACATTTTGAAATTATTTATAAAATAAATGGGATCATTTTCAATATTTTTAATTTATATCCTATATCAATTTTAAAACAATTTCTACATATCATAAATAAATGAAAAAAAATTATAATACCTCATGAGAAAATAATTCCAACTCTAATAACCCACTAAAATTGGTTTTCAAAAAAATTATAAAATTCAACATTTTAACCAAAACAAACATTTCAAATGACAAACATAAGAATACAATATCCCAACACATCACACCGAATTCATATCAATAGTATAAAAACATTATTAAAACCAATATCCTTCAATATTAATTAAGTTTGAACCACATTAGTAGAAATCCATAATAAAAATATGTAAAACAAAAAATCAAGGATGGTTGTAGAGTTATGCATATTTTTGACACATGGTTTAGTGGGCTGTCCACTAATCGTGAAACATGCTCTTTGAAATCCTTAGAACCATCTAAATGGGATCTGTAGAGTTTACCATACCATGAATGATGAATTTTTAGCTAAATTTCTCCTTTTATTATCCCAAAAAAAAACTCAATGGCATCCCAAAATTCACATAATTAGGCATTAAAACCCAATTGTACCAAGTCAACATAAATAGAAACAATTCAAGAAAAAAATACCTAGAAATAAATCCTGAATTTATATGGAAACTCTAGTGTCTATAGAAGACAAATATTGATATAATCTCCTAAAACCTACCTATTGAGTCCCAATATTATTATATCGATACTACTATACTCACGAAATTAAAATGAGATTTAACCAAGGTTCTAGGATTTTCAAAAACCTAGACTTTTATACCATTTATAATGAAAAATATTGATATGGTCTTCCAAAACACTTGGGTCTTCCAACCACTTTGCTTGAATGTAATTATCAATACCCACATACTAGCTATTAGTGTTGTGGAATCATGATGATAACACAAGGGACTATTTCAACCACATGTTATATTTTATTAGGAATTGGATATTTTAATTAAAACCCATGATTTAGTATCCATACATTATATGATCGTGCATAAAAAATTGGAAGAAAATAATAATATAATGAACCAAAAAAATTCATAATCAATACATATGATTCAACTCATTTTTAACATGATAAAAAATCATCCAATTTAAATACAAAATATGGGATAATAAAAAGTAAAATGAATAAATATAATGAGTTGGAAAAGATAGAAAATACATTTATGGTCCAAAAAAGATGTCAAATCAAAACTAAACCCTAAAAACACCTATGTTATACCCATTATCACTCCACCATATACATGATGACTACAAATGGATCAAAAGATCAATTTACTATGTGAAACAGAGCCTGGAACTTATATAAAATTTGCGATCTTTATACACACACATGATTCCTTGTGTAGGGTGTGAGCTAATAAGCCTTCTAGGATCTACATAACGATTATATAAAATTATTTTTATAAAATTGTTCATATGTTCTAGTTTTAAATAAAATAAAATATATGTTTTTTATTTTTTAATGAAATTAACAAATATGAAAAACATTAATTTTAGTTTAAAGAACAAGTTATTGTTTTTATATATACCCATGTGAAATAACTCTTTAGATAAAGAATATAATTTTAAAACATTCAAAATGGGGACCATCAAACTCTTGTAAACCAGATAAAAACTTTTTCACTCATTTCAATACTTCTCATAAAATTCCATATGTAAAATAAAAAAATCTAATTTAATTTAAAAAATTATAAAAAACACCGAAGAAAAAAAATAAAATAAGAAAATAAGAATGAACCATCACAATAAGGGAATGTAAATAATATAGAAAAGGTTAATATATGAGATTCCACATGTAAACAAGAACAAGGGATTGAAAGAAATAATGGAATTGGAAAACCTATAAGAAAACATTAATTATGGATTGTGTGTTTTGTGCTACACTATATGTCCTAATGCGAGGCAATCTTGATGATAATATATTGATAAGGAATCAGGTACTATTCTATTTTTCATCCCACACAGGTACAAAAGTCTACTGGCTTAACCACACTGGACTCATTAAGGGAATTCCTCCTACTTAAGAAAACCATAAAACATGGAGACAATAGATTGTGTGTGAGATAAATACTATAGAATAAATCATGATCTCCCACATCATTACGCTATTTCACATAATAAAAAACATTAGGTGGATAAAAATTGAATCCATGGTTGACAATAAGGGTGAAACAAATAGCTCTCCTCACCACTAATACCCTCATACGAAACAAACCATTTCCATAGTATTAAACCATCACAAAATAAAGGAATATCCCATTAGAGAGATAGAAAATATTTGTGAGGAATAATGGTTTTCATACAATCTCACAAAATATATTTTATATGGTTATAACCATGACATTAAAATAAATATGGCATGGAATTTAAATCCATTCTCCATTTCATGAGAACTATAATTTTAATGAATTATTTAGAAAATATAAAAAACTTACACACCCCTATGAGCACAAAATTTACATAAAATATGGTATTATTTCATTGAATATCAAACAAAGTACTATGCTTCACATTTTCCATCAAAAATAAGTTAAATAGCCTCATATTCTTTTCATTGTAAAAAATATCAAATTTAAAACATAAAATTCATGATGAAAGTCATTTATTCTAAGATTCAATTTCATGGAAACAATTCAAATATCCATTTAATATATAATATACCAGAATATTTTTTATAAAACAATATAATACCCAAGTATCTCTGGAATTGAAAATTATTTGAATAACATAGAAACACATAACTATACCCATGAGGAAAACATTTCACATTTAATATGAAGGCCATTATAATAAGGGAAACATGGTTTATAATATATAAATGATAAAACCCCAAATGTTAGATCATTTGATGGCCTAAACCATCTTCACATAACAGTTAGGGTTATTGGGATGGATGAAAATCTATGGGAAAATTATAATAGAATAATATAGAAGATAAATGATAAAGAGGAGAGTCATTAACTTGATCAAAAATAATAATAAATAGATAATATTACAGAATTGAAGGGGATAAGGATGTATATCTCATTATGGATCCATTGATTTCGCTTTCATGAATGATAGGGGTGAGGAGGAGAAAAGGGTTAAGAAATCAATGTGTATCAAGAGACATTTCACTTTTTCTATCAAACCAGGTTATGCATGGTATGGATGCATGGTTTTGTAAACCAAGAATCAACCATGCAGGTGACACTAGATGTAACCTTCACAAAATAATGTTTAGAAACATAGTTTACAAAACAATGAGACAAACATGAAAACCCCAATTTAAGTAAATTTTATAGTTTTTAATATTTCCTTTGAAATCTATATGGTTTTCCCGAACCATATAGCAACAATGAAGATAATGAAAAATATAAAATATTACAAAATTATAGAATAAAACTCTAATATATTAATGGAAATACAACAACTAAAAAATATTAAAAACAATATTGATATTAGGGTATTTCAAAACATATCCCCCATTAGGTTCTACTATATCATCCTGAGTCAGTTGAATCCTTTCCTCTAATTTTTTGTAACCATTGTGGTTAACTATTAATACAAGATTATGAAAAACCTCTTGGGTATCCAATCCCCATATCTTTATATAATTCCACAACAAAAAACCATATGTGTTCGGGAGGAATTCATAATACTATTCATTCTCATATAAAGGAATGGTCGTGGGGATTATCATGGTTTTTGGATCTTCATCAATTCTAAAGTCCAAATACATTATGTTATTAACCACGGTATAGATATATTTTTCATTAAAAGGATGATTATTACACATATCTTCAACATCAAGATCATGTAGATTCAAGGAGTGATGTTTCATTTTAGATATAGGTTCTTGTTATGTTCTATTGAAAACATTTTTCTTGGGTTCATTTGTATATAAAGTGGTTGTGTGACCTTTAGGTTCCCTATAAACCATGTTATAGGATTCAAATATCCCAAATATATATGATTACTAATTTCATAACACATTCATCATATTGAATTAGAATATATTGTTTGAATATTTATCTTATATAATACAAAAGATCTAAAATTACATTTTCATTCAAAAACTAATGTGTTTGATAACATTCTTCTAATAAAACACCAAACCAACAAAAATTCAAAACATTAAATAAAATTTAAAATATAGTAATTAAATTTTTGGTTGAAATTAAATGTAACTGAATTATTAAATATTTGTATAAATAAAAATAATGGTCATTATTTGTACTAAGGCATCGATTAAAATTAAATTATTGTAGCTTATTAAATTATAAGACTGTTTTATTCTTTAAAATGAAATTTTTCTAAATATTCCATTTATGAAAATGATTTTAATATATTAAATATATTATGGATGAAATATATTGAATATATGAATAATAAATTAACACCAATTTTATTAATAACTTATAGTAATTAAGAGTAAAAATATTTAATATATTTTTTAAAAATATATTTCCCACTAAATCCACCTACATTATATTTTTCTCTTTATATTTAAAAGATAAATTATAAACTATTAAAAATTGAAATATAAAAAATAAACTTCATTATTTGATTAATCATGTTAATATTAGAACATGAATAGTTTTTGGATTTTCCTTAAATAGTTTTTTAGGTGAGTAGTGAAAGTATAGTTTTAACTAAAACTATAACTTTTATGACCCTGTCATCATATAGGAAATAACTATAAGTTTATAAAACATTTTATTTGATAACATATTTGTTTTATTATTTAAACTATACATTATATAAATAAAATTTTTAATATATAAAACATATGGTTAACATTTTAAGGACATATTCAATATTTTCCCAATAAAGCTGGTTTTTGGTATTTTCTTAAAATTAAATATAATTTCGTTATATTTTGGTTTCTTATTACATTAAATTACAAAAAAAAATTATTAACTTTATAATATTCAAATTTATAACAAAAAAATAAATTATATTTTTAATTTTTCACTATATAAAAACTTTCATCTTAAAAATACACTATTTCAAAAAGTGGTATTTTAGAAATTACATGCACTAATGATAAAAGTGAGTTTTTTAAAACATTGAAATTTAATTTTATAAAATTCATTTTATATTTTTATATAGTTTATTAAAATTATTCTATATTTATATTTTTATTCTTAGGAATAAAAATTATTTACTAAGGTAAATACTAGTTACCATGATAAAACCAAAAATGGTAAAATTGAAAATTCTAAGAGTAACGGACATAAAAACATTTTTAAAACAAGTGTGAAAATTTTTGGATGAGGAATTATCTACCTTAATTTACATAAAATAAATTATTTTCAATTTTTTATTCTTATAAACATGTGTAACATTTTATCTCTTTATATTAAGATGACATATTTTCAAAAAGACCGTTCCAACCACTTTTGAATGGGGCCTATCACCAACCCTTCCAGACCACTCAAAGAATTTGGTTTCCTATTAAAATAGTACTCTTTATATTTCCAATATAGTTATATTCCATTTTATTAATCATATTTTCACATAATATTTTCCAAATATTTCTATTTCCAAAGAGTCATCAAAGGGAAATCCCAAGACCTCAACTTTAGAACATATTTTTTCTTTACTTGTTCTCTTTTCATTCATACTTTCCAAAGACAAATTATAATTATTATATAATTACATAAGTATTATTACTATTAATTTATTTATTCTAAGGGTATAAATATTAACCATATTTTCCATTTTCAATTAAGAAAATTGAAACAATCATTTGTGTGTTGTGTGGGCTACTACCTCCACAATGCAACGAATTCCATTTTTCACCAACCCCTCTCTTCACTATTTATAGGGGTGAAAATGAATAATAAATTTTACATATATGATATATTTATGATTATTTAGAGAAAAATTATAATACACTTTATTTCCTTTTCATTCTTCAAAAAATTAAAATGTTATATGTCTGTTGTACGGACTACCGCCTCAACAAAGTAACGTATTATATTTTTCATCTAGTTTCATTAATACTTATTAAAATATCATAAAATTTGATTCAAATTCATTTAATTATCTAAATAATATCATCATTATATTTTAATAATGATATTATTTTGAAGACAAACCACTTTGTTATTATAATTATCCATTGATTATGGTATGTTTTTGTTTGGGTCAGTCTAACCACCTACAAAATAATGGTATAAAATAATATCATGAGTGACTATGGGAATATAGTTGCTATAAATATATTATATAAATAATAAAATAATTATTTTATCATGTATCATTAAGAAAAACATTAATTTTAAACTCATTAATTAAGAAACCAATGACCATTGGTGAAAAATCAATGAATCGTTCATATAATTGATTTCATCATTATAGATATTAACCAAAACACACCAAGAATGAAATTATAAAATTATAAATAATTTTAAAACACCAATTATTGTACTTTTATAGTCTTAAAATTCTGAACTGTGGGATAATATTGAAGTACAACAACGTTATTATGAAATAAGTTCAAAACAATCAAGATTACTCTTACCTGATATGGAAAAAAAGATAATAAATTTCTAATATAAATGTAGAGAATAATTATAAATTATGTTTATAAAAGTTAATATATATGAATAATGTTATTAAATAGTTAATTAATGGAATTATATTTTTAATACAAGATATTCAGTTTCTTTAGTAGAAGTTGGTAATTAAGGTATGGGATCGTTGTCTCAATTTTCACACCATAAGAAATATTACATATTATAAACTATGTTTTATTTTTTATGAAATATCTACTACCTACATTTAATATTAATGATCCTATCATTATTCATGGTATTTAATTTTTCATTTGAAAATATATCTTCTATATTGTTATGATTCGAATGTTTCAAAATTTGTACATTTTATTTGTTTCTGTTTTCAATTATATGAGGCATGTTTGATATTGCATGAAATATTTTATTTTATATGGTGTATTGTCTATACTATTTTATTTATATATAATGAATATATTTAATTTCATTATATTTTAATGTTAGGGTATCCCAATCATGTTCTTTTGATTCTTATTATTATTACCGTAAGGGTGTTAACATGTCAATTTTTCTTCATTGAGATATTATTTATATTGTCCACTCATTTCCTTTATATGGTTTATATATTGGCCTTATATTATAATGAAAATACTCTCATAATATTTTTATTTCTAATCTTAAACTCATGGAGATTCATCACTGCATTTTTCTTTCTAAATCATCCTCTATTATGAGTATGATATTTTCTTCTAGTTCATTTCCTTTGTGAACACTCTATATTTCTTTATGATGATTTAAGGATGTTCACCAATATGTCATACGTTAGTTGATTAGGTAAATTATTGACATAATAATGTACCCTTTCTCCATATGGTGTAAGTTATATGTATTGTTACAAAGAAATCTATTATATTTATTAACTGGGAAAATATTAAAAATCTATATACAGGTTACTCCAATACTGAATATTTTTATTTTCCATGATTTTGATTATATTGTTTAACCATACTCCTTAATTCTAAAAATGTATTATGATCATGTCATCCCTTTTATCAATATTAGGAAAAGTATTGAAATTCTTTATGTTTTTGTTCCAATATTGTTATTTATGAAGGAAAGTTGATTATGCATGGTATTGTTATTTATATATTTTGTATGGGGAATGCAATGGATCTAAATAAGTGGCAGGTAGATACTAATATTATATACTCATTGATTCATCATTATGTCTCATGAGATAAAAAAATATGGTTATTTTGGGTATTCTTACTTAATGAATTCATGATTCCTTGGTTGTGATCATGATGACAATAATGATGTCTTGGTTGTGACCATAATTGTAAAATAAGTTTGAAGATATTAATTCAATAACCATGAATTCATTTATTATTATCCTTGTGATTTTTATATTTTATTTCATCCAATAATTTATGTAAAACTCATGTGTTTAGTCATATAGAATTATTTGACTGTAATTATTTTTACCAAATTATTCATGTCATGATAGCTATTGTTATATATTTTACCCTACTGTGAATTTTAACTCTCCATTATTGTGTTTAAATTTCCCCATGTTGTGATGAAATATTTAATCCATTATATATCTATAATAAAATAGCATGTGTTATGAGTTCTTTAGATATTTTTAGTACTTGTTTTTGATTAAGTAGTTCTTTGTTTAGTTGTAAAATATCCATAGTTTTTGAAGGTATGGGGTTTATTAGTTAATTTTTTTACTCATTCTCAAATTATCAATGACTAATGGTCATGGGAATTTAGGAAATTAAATATTATATTAATTCATATAAATGTGGTAAAGTTGTGTGTGTATGTTGTTTTTTCTATCAAAGGAAGTGTTTAAAGTAATTGTGTTTTTCATTGGATTTGGGACTGTGGGCCCGGGGTGTCACATCATACAATCCCTCTCACTATTATACATGTATCATGAATTTATAATCATATATTAGAAAACATATTTTTCTTTCATTATTTGAAATATTTCAAGGTACACATCATATTTTCCATCCAAAAAAATAAATGATACTTAGAGTAGTCTTTCGTTTTTATCGAAAGGATAAGTTGATTTCTATAATTATGAGAAATTTTCAAAAAATAACCTATTTAATGAAGGAAAATTACATTTATAAAATGAAAAGTGTAAATTAGGATGGATCCAAATAATTTAAGGTTCCCACCTATATTGTTTCACTTAATTGTAAAATATATATCAATATTTCTTCTAAAACCCATTATTAATATAACATGTACCATTAGAATCTAAAAGAGCAGTATTATTTTTTGGTACTTCTAATCATCCAAAAACTTATGGTATGTAGATGGTATAGATACATGTAGACAAACCAAGTCCTTCTTAGTATATAAATGACTGTAATATCCTGATTGACGACTATAGACTCAGTATCTAATACCAAATTCAAAAAGTTATAATTTATTCAAATCATTACAAAGGATCTAACCATTATTTTATTATAAACATGGATCATCATATAACTTGAATTAAAATTTTATTCTATATATTCAAATCAAAATAATTTTTAAAATAGAATAATTTTTTTTCTAGAACCATTATCTACCAATGAATGATGGATCTACACATCTGTTTGTTCA
The DNA here is from genome assembly GCA_963277665.1 of Viscum album. NCBI lineage: Eukaryota > Viridiplantae > Streptophyta > Magnoliopsida > Santalales > Viscaceae > Viscum > Viscum album. The sequence goes on along the minus strand of OY728142.1, from coordinate 1,392,736,631 downwards.
TATAAGATCGATAAAACATCATAGAGGGGAGTGGGAGTGAATTTGTGTAAGTGGATTATAGCAGTTAAAATATATTTCCCCACATTACTTATGAACCTAATTATTTAAACAATATCTCAATATTTCCATTCCATTAGTTCACATGCAGGTATATTATGGATAAATGAAAAGTAAGAAGGTGTTCCAATATTTGAAAAGGAGGTTATTCTATAATAATGATGACTACATCCCCAATTTACTTTCATTTATATCACACACAAAATGTATGTTTTATTATGAAGATGAATCATAATAAATTCAATATCCATGGATCTATACACCTAAATGGAACCATGTAAAATTCATGAACAAACATAATATTTTTAGTCCATAACACCAAATAGGTATTCCATTAAAAAATTACTAAATTAATATGGATCTTCTTGGATAATTAGTAGTAGGAAAACAAAATTCACTTATAGACTATTACAGATTTGAAATTATTCCATAGTGTGTAAAATACCATGGACTTCCCCAAACCATATGATATGATGATATCAAAATCTTCTGGCCTTAAAATATCATGATATCATAGTATGATTTTCTCACATATTTGTAATGTCTGATATTCATCATATAGTGTTTATTATGATCTATATTTATCTTCTCATATTCTACAATTCACAATGATGGTCATTATAGCATCATTGGATTTATCTCATCTCTAACACAAAAAATATGGAATAAAACAATAGTGTTAGTCCTCTATCTATAAATAATCAATTATTAACCTTTTTTATTTTTATATACTCACCATGTCACCCATATATTTTTTTCATACATTGATTATGAAAGAACATCAGTCTGAGTACAACAATTATAAATCATTTTTAGATTCCACAACTCATTTAAACTGATCAAAAATAATATATCCATAAGAACATTTTTATAATATCCACATGATATCCATAATTAACATTACTATTTATTTCCATAATATCTACATAAAAATAATTCCATGTCTCTATGATAACATGAATCAACACTATAGTGACATGAAATATATTCTCATGGTGAAGGATTGTTCTAATTTTTTCCTATTCATTTCATTATAGATCTAGTTGTGGTGTGATTTTATTCTAAAACAACATCTTCATCACACACCATGGTGTGTCTTTGTCAAAAAAAATAATTTCATATCAACTTATAAAACTTTAATCATACTATTTTGTATCCATGGATTGCATTATGGTATGGTGTGGTTTTCTTCTTTACAGTGCATAACCAATTGATTTTACCCATACTATTGAACACTGAAACTAGTTTCTTGAATCCTGATTTAATACATTAACATCATTATGTTTATGAGTTTAATAATATCTCATGATTTTCAAATTCAATAATCAATAGTTCTTTCATTTATTCGAATTGAAAAATCATACGTAAGAAATATCTTACGTATCACTGAAATGTGCTCCAACACTTCTCTAGAATTCCAATAGTTGAACCTTACATATCATCCAGAAGGATAATTCATATCCTAAAATATATTACATATTATACTAAAATATATAACATATCACATTTAATTCATTCCACTAATAATTCTAACACACTCTGAAATATATTATGTATCAATGTAAGGTTTTATCCATTTTGATATTTTGGTATTCACTGACCTCTGAGTACCTTTTCATATCTACCATTATACATTCACTAAAGAACCATTTCATATCATAAATAATATCATTAAAATACTAAATATTGACTCATATTCATCATTAGATGTCACTCTTATGCATAAAATATTTTATAATATTTTCTACAATATACATGTTCTATACAAACCTTACGCATCTAGAGTATTATCATATTTACTCATATCTAATGATTCATTATTCAATTCTATAAAGACCCTCATCTTTATGAACCTCCATAATTCATCTCCAACCATCTCAAAACATCTCTAAACTCATCTAATGACTTATTGAGATCTTGAAACTAATATCAATCATCATTAGACTAATTAAAAATCATATACCTTATATAAGATCTCCTTATAACATTTCAGTGGATCATCAAATACCTCATCCAACTTTAGATACTCCTCCTATATAATCTAATAATATTCTCTATATAACATTTATATTCAGAATATAGTAATAATTAGGTTGTAAGTTCACTGAAATAAGAGTTAGTTTTTATTATTCATGCAACTAAAAATGGCTACTCAACATCCTCATGAAGATATATTTTACAAAAATATTAACAATAAATGGAACTCTTCACATAGAAATAATTGTTTCTAATTGTATTTAGACATCTAAAAAATATCCAATATTAATACGTATTTTTTCCCCATTATTTAATAACTTTTTTTCATGAATTAAATCTGATCAAACTTCAAACTTCATTTGTTGATAAGTTATAAAGTCCACTTAACTCCTATATAAATTGAATAATTTCATGAAAACACCAACCTTATTTTCATCAAAATTCTTATATACACTAAACTAATTAAAAGTTGTTCTTATTATACACATATTGACATCATGACTATTGACTATATACTTACTAAAAACAAATACAAGGTAACAATAAGTGGGTTAAAAAATCACCCCCTTTGTATTTATTTTCTAAATGCCAATATTAAATGTGTTTATAAATATTTTTTCTTCCATTTTCTCCTATTTGCACCTTATTGACAATAAATACAATTAAAGTTATGAGTTGATGATATCATTTCTCCAAAAACAATTTTTTTTTAAAAAATCCACTTTAAGTCTACATGTGCATCGATATGTGTAGAAAATAAGTGTTATTTATCTAGACAATGAAGTTGTCCATAACAAACAAGCATATAATAAAAATTGAAAATACTTTTTCAGTGTTAGTTCAAATATATTTTCATGGAGATCCATTTTTTAATTTATTATTATTATTTTTTCAACCATAATATATATACTAATCTCAATAATGTATTTAAAAATTGAATGTAACAAATGGTTTTAGTTTTAGAAACCAACACTCAAAATCTTCTTATTTTGGTTTCATTGATTAATCATAATTCTCACCCTTAATATTAAATTTTTTTTACTTCAATATAAGGATCAATAAAAATGAAATATAATATTTCAATGATATATTGAAAAATATTTTATATATATATAAGAATGTAGAAGCTTCTCAAATTTCTCAGCCTTAAGGTATACATTCCAGCTTCACTTCACCAAGGTAGATCTCTTTAACAAGTAATAATCAAGATAACAAAAGTTGTAATCAATTGAAGATGCTGAATTCCAATACTTTTGAAAAAATTATTCTAGATTTATCAAATTTTTTCCCATAATCATGTATCACCTTAAATTACTTGTATAGATTGTACAAACACAGCATTTGTAAGAATCAGTTGGGACTCCTTTTCTCTTTAGTTAGAGAAATATGGTTTAGAGTTTCATCTCAAAAAAGAAAATAATTTATTTTTAGCTATATCATTAAGAGTACTCTTTTTTTATGCCTTTGATTTTATAGCTTGCATTCTCCTTTGGAAGCATGATCTCCTGGATTATTTCAAAAACCTCCTTGTATTGAATCTCCTTTTTTACATCATCTATGAAGTAACATATATCTATTGGTTCTAGATTCATCATCTTTATAATTTCTTCTTACAAAGATAATATATTCAAAAAAATACTATGATTTTTTATTATAAATATTACACCTTCCATAAAAATTTTGGATCTCATTTTTGGAAATGGATTGTATCCCTGATATGGTGAAGACAAAAATCCTAGCAATAGAACTATCACATTTACCAAATTCCAAAGAATATTCCCTATTAACTTTTTATAGGTCCCAAATTTTATGTCCATGTCAATTATACTAGGTATCATAATGTACCATACTCTACAGGAATTGGTACACTTAAATACCCATAAAATTTTTGAAAATTTCTTGAATGGGTGTTCCTGTGTTTCTGGATGTCGTTCCCTAGTATTTCTGTGAAAATATATTTGGGAACATACTTAAAGTTCCATTATCCCCATATTTACCTATATATGGACCCTGAGGATCCTAATTTTCCACACATGTGTATAAAACAGAGAAACACAAATGATCCAAGTATCCTCTATACTCTCCAAAGACATCCAATCTCTTTCATGTGAAATATTAAGTCAAATAAATATACAATAAAAAATAAAATTTATTTTAATTTATTTACCCAAATGTTTAATAAATTAAAACTATCATAAATACCACTTATCCTCTAGTTCTCTAAAAATAGTTCAATTGAACCCCCATGTTAGGTGAATTTTACTGGGGTGACATGCACCTAAGTCCCCCTGGAGAATCGTACTAAGGTGATGATCTACCCCATTCCTCCAATCAGGGTGAAACTTAATCCTACCAAAAACTAGGGATATATATTTTTTTACCCCATGTTAGGGTGTCCAATTTTTAATACCACATACTATGCATAAGATTCACCTAAACCTATATAGTAGGTTGAACCATTGTTCAAGCCTACCATTTGGGTGACATATTCACCATACACTATAACTAGGGAGACCCTTCATCAACCAATCCATTCTGAGGAACAAATTCTCCTAGGAACCCCACTCAGGAAGAAATTCAACCAAGTACCTTGGAAAGAATCCAATTAATTCTTTTCCTCACACATATGAGTCCCTTATTCCCAATTCTCTGACTTGGGTGATATAAATTCCAAATACATTTACCTGGGATCCATCTTCCCACATGTCTCCCACATTGGAAACTAAAACATTAAGCAACCTCCTTGTATTCCAAAAAATGCATGAATGTGCTTTATACACTATAATTCACTCCATAGATCATGTACCACCTTGATAAAATGATTTACCTAGGATATAATCACTAACTGATAGGACCCTCAATGTAATCTATATCATGTACTCCCTTGATATAAATGCTCTCTATTTCGAGGATAATAGTGAGACATAGTTTGACTCAATATACTAACCTTGACAACCCATATGTCTTATTGGATACCCTAGTCTAATCAATCAACCCTAAATACCTGGTCCTCTCCCTTGTTTATGAGTTCCAACCAAGTCCCCATTAATTATCCCATCCCTTTTATTATTCAATTATACAAGGATCAATGATATGGTTCTCATCATCGGTATAACCCCGAGAAAAATAACATCACCCAAGTCACCTTCTACAACATGTGCCTTTGAGAAACATATATACCTTCTTATCACATGTAAAGGTTGATCAATATATGTGTAAGCCCTAAATTATTTCTCTTGGGGTCATATCCCTCATGCATCAAGTAATCCTTCCTTATCCCACCATCAATCGACTATAAATATACATATTTGTGGGAATCCATCATGTATTTAAGAGACAATCATAACCTTAATAATGACTTATCTTGGTGATCAATTAGTGAGCCACACCCATATGGGGATCTCATATGTAATCTCCAACTCATTATCATAGGTCCATATCCCCCCATGAAACCTTACATAATGGGATATATTCCTAAGGATCCATCATAAAATTAAAGTAATATTTTTACTATGATTTATCATATTATAAAGGGTTCATATTCTTTATGATACATAACCCCAAAACGGAATATTTATCTTAGAATCCAACATATCTATGAATTTTTATATTCCATTTGAGCCATCATTTCACATATGGTAATGTTCCATGTGATACATCATTTCATAAAGGACCATATTCCTTATGATCCATTCTTTCTCAAAGGGAAATATTCCCAATGAGAAATAATATTCTCTAAGGTTCATATTACATAATATCCATCACTCCTAAAATATGTAATATTCCATATAAATAATTATATTTTATCTCTAGTTTTGTTAAAAAAAACAAGATGAACCAGAATGTGTCATCCTAATTTATGTCATACACCATAAATTTCATGGAAATTTTATCCATCAAGTATTATATTCAAGAATTTAATAAAAATGAAATTCAAAATTACTATTTGATGTTAAAATATATGGATCACACTAATCACATGACATTAAAATATGTAACCTGATCTACATAGATTTTGACTTATGTTATCCATGATATGTAGGATGCATTATAAATATTGAATACCAACGCCCCATAAGTCTTGGATGCATTCCCATTAAATAAACTCCACTTTTTCATGGTTTTATATCCTTAGAAGGAACCATGTTGGTCCATGTCCCATGAACATAAAAGTTATGATGTGTCCCATTAAGTATTACCAAATTACACTGGTTATGATTACCTTTATGAGGATATTTTGGATGTTCTATTCCTGGGAATAAAAAATATTTATCACAAACAACCTACCTTGGTGGTTATAAATATAGATCTCCTATCAATATGGATTTAATCCATTATATTATCCCCGATAAAATGACTAATGGAGAACCTTTGATATATAAAGACTATCACCTCGATGTACTGTCTCGAAAAAAATCAAGGATGTAACAAAACACATTTAGAGAACTATGAAGGATTAATAAACATATATTAAAGCATCAATAGTTTATTAGAGTGTGAAATAATTCCACCAAATAATAGTGATTTGAGCCTGAACTCTAATACTATCAACCAATATGCAACCCATTTGTTATTGGTATGGTCCTTGTGTCATCCTCCCATTCGAAAGGTGGTTAATATCTAGTGTAAAAAAATTGGGCTTATTTCATGTCAAACATAAAATAGATGATGTGAAATAATTTAATGCAATTGGAGTAGTGATATTAATCTTTGAGTATAAAATTTCCAAAAAATGTCCCAAATAAAAATATTACATGACAGAAAACAATGTTGAACTCGATGTCAATCCATTACACAAGAAGAAGTTGATTAACCCTGTGATAACATAAGATGTTTCATTGATAGTATTCCAGTTTTTTTATAAATTTCAGAACTCCTATAAAGAAAATTATTACTTTTATTGTTCCCCATAGAGTTCTTTCGATCCAAATGGAATCATAAATTCATGTATCATCTCATGTAATCCTACCGGTAAAAACAAGTAGCCTCCATGCTACTCTTCATCAACCACTTATCTCTTACTTAGGAATGCCTCACCACATTGATGAAAATTATCATAAACTGAGTTTCTAGTGTGTTCTAAGACAAATTCATATATTTATTATAATTATCACAATGAATACATCGCATCTTTGGAGGAACCCTAAAAATTATTCTATGAGGTGAATCCCAAATGATTGTCCTATCAACAAAAAGTCATAGAGAATCGGGTGGCCCCCACTACAACATTCAACCACTTCAAGAAGATTTCTCTAGAGGCTAGAAATTCTCAACTTCCTTATCTTAGAGAAATGTATAAGTATTTCATCAGTGTCCTCATAACTATCTAGGATCCTCCCTATAGGGACCCTACTATTTGTATATCCTTCTAATATTTTATGAACCCAACTCCTTCAAAATATACTGAGGATGTAACTAAAGATATCATGACAAATTCACACAAATAGCGGGACCTAAAAAACATCCTAACAATTGATAAATACAAAAAAATTAATGGATCATGATTATATTTTTTGTACCGCCCATTATACATGTAATCATATCTAAGATAAAATTTATTAGTATGAATGTATCCGTACTCATAACTTTCCAACCTTCTAATATATATTAGTAGATAAAAAACACACCCACCAGTATATTTTGGTGGCAAAAAATGGGAAGTCCCATATTTCTAGTACATAAAAGATAAGGGAAGCCACCTATAATTTTTTGGTAGCTACTTAAGAGAATACCTATATTCCTTCTCCCCTTCAGCATGATTTTCAAGAAATAATAAAAAAGAATGAATATAATGTATAGGATTATATTCTTATTCCTATAGGAGTTTGTTGGAATATCTTGGCAGCCACAAGGGTGTGGGATTATATTTTTTTTCCTCTACTATAAGAGCTCACTAATATGTACAAATGGATATTTGGGGATGGCTCATATCCCTGATCTAACCAAAGAGGGTTGATAGAATTTAATGTATAAGGAAAATGGTTAGAACCATATTACTACCCATGTGTATAAAGCCTCTCAATATATATAGGATGAACCCTTTATGGATCATGCACGTATTCATGTTCTCACCCAAGAAGCTAATCTGTATATTATGACAGTGACTAAAGACTAGAAGTTGATTGAGAAAAATGTCATCATATTCTAGAATCTATCCAAGAGGATAGTTGACATATTAAAATTAAAAGAAGTGGGTCTCTAAGGAGGTTTATTGAGCATAAATGTTATTTCCCATAGCATATAACATAAATCATGATCAGGATTCCAAACTCAGTTTCCCATTCATTGTTATCAAAAATAACTCATCGAATGAATCAAATAACATAGGAGAAAGTTCATATTCCAACCCCAATCAGTATTTATATTCATGGGGCATGAAACCTTATCCAGTGGAAGCCCATGAATCTTCTAAATGCTCATCAATTAGAGAAAGAAAATACATGCACCAACTTCCACTGCATGGTGTGATAATCAATAGCTCTGGATGTCCTCTTCTGATTACTCATCATTGATATCATACCTATGGTGATAATGAGACCAACCATAGAGGTCCTGCACATGTTTAAAGTTACAGAGGTCCTCTATACACCTTCAAGGTTAATATCCAAGAATTCCATCCCCATTCTATCCCATAAATAGATAGTAACCATGAAGTTCATTCCTATATAATTCTATCAAATAACCATGGAGGTTCTTCCTATGTAACTCACTAAAATATCCCTCCCTATAGTGAAATCAATTCTTGATATGATGGTTTGTGATGTGTTAAATTCATTATGAGGACACCCATTTATCAATAATTACATGATTAGGAAAGTCTATCTACACTCAATCCACAAACATTGACAATAAAATATTATCCCAACCATATGATATCCAAATTAAAATTTCATTATTTAATCCTCCTTCATAAATTAGTCTCATTTATGAAACTGAGGATATTGAGAGTGACTCCACTCCTTTTGATAATTCCTTGGGGAAGTGACCACTATGGAAAAATAAGGTGAAGAAATCCCTTTAAAATAATGAAATTAATTCCATGTTCAGGGTGAAAAGACTAGAAAATGGAAGTATATTGGTAATGTTCTAGCCCATATACTATCCCTGTTATGACATTCCAAAATAATTAAAAGAAAAATACAAACCATATCCATTATAAACTCTTTTTGTGTGAAAATACCAATAATATTCATGCATAAATATCAAATGTTTTTATATGAATAATTAATACATTTCATAAATAGATTCCCTCGAGGTCTATAATAGTTTAGTGTCTTTAAAGACTAGAACCACAACATATTTATTTGTTTAATGATCTTAAAAATCTCCCATAGCGATCTTATCACATTTTACTCTTCTTAGGAATAACCAACCTAAATATTTCATTATAACCTAGGGAAGATATCACAAGAAAGGGTGAGCTCATAGTCTATGTAAGGGTAAACATTAGAGATATCAATCTATGATCATATAAAATCATAATATAATCAAAATGGTATTTGACCATGAACATAACTCACAAAGTTCACCCCAAAACTTTCATAGATCATAAACATGAGTCATGGAATAAAAAACTATCATTTCAGAAAACATGGATCATAAGAGTGAGAAATCATCATAAATAATTCATGAATAATAATATTATTCCATAAAAGTGTGAAACAATCATAAATATTGAAAAGAATTTCATATGTAAAGGTTAAATACCATTCCCATCAGCCTATTTGATTTGAATTTGTCACATGTTTCCCATTATTGATTAGGATGAACCTATTTCCCATAGTTGATAAAGACCCACATATTTTCCATATTGGATCATGCCCATGGACATGAAACTATGTCCATGTATAACCATATGGAAACTAAAAATAGTTTCACAGATAACACTACAAAGATATAATCAGGTTCATGCATAACATTTTGAACATGTCATCATGTTTATGTATAACATTTTGAACATGTTATCAAGTTCATGTATATCATATTTACTCATGATTTATCTAAATTTACCAAATTCATTGGAGTTATATATAGGTACCACCCATAACATAATGAAAATCATAAATATGTCTCCCACAATATCAAGAAATATGCATCCTATGATCTCCTCACAAACCATGTAAAGAAAACAGGTTCCATTAACATTTCTTCAATTCTTTATAGCATATCCATGAAAAATATATTGGTTTTCATAAGTATTTCATCAATTCGTCATAAAAAGACCCATGAAAAATAAATGGTTCTCAAAATAATTTTATCATCATAAAAATTTAACATCCATATAAAGAATAATGATTTTATTTATCAATATATTCCCCAGTAAATAATAAGTAAAATAAAAGGATAATATCTTATATGTAAAATGATTTTGAAAGATCACTTAGAAAATTTATTACCTAAAATAGCCTTTCTACTTTAAAAAACTTTTTAAAACATAAAAAAAATTTAAAATACTTTTCTATAAAAATATACTTGAAATATTATAATGGATGAATTAAAAACATTACAATGTTCTTGAGGAAAATAACCATTTTAACATTGATAAACTCTTTTTAAAAAATAAATAATTTTAAAATACTTTTAATTGAAAATAAAATTTTAAACAAATAAAATAATCTTCAAATAAGATATTGGTCATGATGGTTGGAAATTTCATTCATGTCATACATGATAAAAAAATATTCCTTTGATACTTTTTTAGAATCCAAACATGCCATGTTGTGAAAAAAAACATGATGATCCCTTCTGATAATCTTTTTGAAAATTAAAAAATGTATAAAAATTATATAATATATCATTGGGTATGTTGAAATTTTGAAAAAATTTATTGACAACATGGAAAGGGAAAAAAAGTTCTCTTGAATAAAGAGATAAATAATGTCAGTCTTTAAAAAAATTAATCTTTTGAACTCATGAATACATAAAGGGAGAAAAATGAAGGGAAAATTATATTCTCCTGGAATAAATATTTGATAAAATAATTCATGAGTTTTATTAGTGATGGATTATAATATTTCAGCACCAAAAGTGTAAACATAAACAATTCCATAAAATGATAAGATGGTATCATAAGACAATCACATATTTGGTAGCATATAATCATAACAAACATTAAATAATTACATAAAATGAAACATTTAATATAATTAAAATAAGTTGAATCATGATATAACTTCCAAATGTTTCAGTATATACACTTCATAGAATAATATAGGTGTATAACATAACTTCTGTCCCAAAGAATGAAACTTGAGACCGAAATCTCTTACTGCTTTGGTAACTTTTGAAACAAAAACCCATGAAAGAGAGATCATAAAATGGGTGATTAAATACCCTTAAATTTAAGGGTAATAATAATAAAAAATATTTTTGGGATGTATATACATCACATAAAATAAACATGTGGTGATTATGGAATGTGTCTCACATAAAATAAAAGTGATATGGAAATCACTTACCAAAATTCATGACTTCCTTCTTACACATTAGAACCTCCAAGATAATAAATTTAATTTTATTATAAATATATTTTAGAACAATAAATATATATTTTACCATATATTATTTACTTATTCTCATTTTTACCCATTTGTTAATAATTTCATGTTAAAATCACATTTTTAGGAAATAACTGCTTTGTTTTTCGCATATGTTTTGATTTATTATTTTTGGTCCACATAAATTAATCATAGTTCCATATTCCCCAATATATTAAACATGATATAAATATCATTTATATTCATTATATATGTATTTAGTTTAATTCCTAAAATTATGGGATATAAAATGTAATACACTGTTCAAAGAGATGGTAAGTCATATGTTCGCATGAATATCGATCCCATTTTATCAATGGATGAAATGAAATAAAGGTAAATAATATATTACCTTTATAAAATAATTTATAAATCATATCTATTACATATATTAATTAAATTTACCTTTATTACCTTCCAAGTAAAACGTTAGTGAAAAATGAATCACATCTCTTCGAGGAGCAGAAGTCTGCCATACACTTGAATGTTCTTATTGTATCCCCAATAAAATGGAACATAAGAGGGTATATGTGATATAATTATTATATAGTTATAATTATGTTAAAAATATAATATATATTAATTTAATCATATATTATTACTATACATATAAAATTGAAATGAAAAACACATCACCTCTCTTCGTGAGGCAGTAGTACACTGTTCACTCAAGAGATGTTATTATTTTCCAACAAGTTGTGAGGTAAGAAGTTATATATGGTATTATAATCAAAAAATTATAATAATATAACAAAAATATTATATAAACATTAAATTCATCACTATATATTTCCATGATTGGTTATTATATAAATGTATTAACATCAGTCTGTCTGCCTATAGTCCACCTTACACAGGAATGATTATTTTATGTCCCATTTGATAAAAGTGAAGATTAATTTAGTTAACTATATTAACATAAAAAATATAATTAAATTTAATATATTAATGTTATTATATCACGGTGGTATATTAATAATTTATGTAGGTGGAGAATCAAATAAAATAAAATGCTTCGTTTTGGACGTTACCTCTTCTTCAGACAACTTCTTTTGGTTTGCACCAAAATACTTAAATGGTATTATTTATGAAAAAAAGAATTATTGTACTATAGGACTGAATTAAGAATGTGATTTGGGTAGTTATTCCCTTAACCAATAGGTTTTTTAAGTGTAAATAGTATAGAAGAGGGGTGGTATTTGATAAGTTAGGTGAGTGGCACATTTATGATTTTTGGAAAGAAAAAAGGTGTAACCATGTTATTTATAGGAAAAAAATCCATAAATGGTATATTATAGAAAATTAGATGTTATAAGGTATAAATAATGACATAAAATTGGTTTTTGACAAGTTTCTAGGTCGTTTTACACCTTATGTTTTTAGTTTAACCCTATGGTAAACACATTTTCACCATAACTATAGTAACTTTTTTGTACTGATTTTACAATTCATAATGGAAAAAAATTAAATTAATATTATTAAATAATTTAAATTTAAAATATTCTAAAAATAGAATCCATTTTCCATAAGTCCATTCACTTAATTGGAAAATTTTAATTTAAAATTAATTCCCTCAGACATAATGAAAATGAGATTTTCCAAAAGGGAAATGTTTCAAAAGATTACAATGTTTTTAATAAAAAAAATCAACACAAAATAAATTGGAATGACCTAAATTTTATAATATATATATAATTTACCTAATTTGTTATATAAAACCATGTTAAACTGAAATTTATCAGGTAAATTGTTTGAATGAAAAGGCAGTTTTTAATAAAAATCAGTATTTTTCACTATTCACTGAAAAATTTATCATTCGAGTAAATTGTAAAAAATTTAGTCCAATATAATTTTTAAATTTATATTTCAAAATTTATGTATTATTTTTCCTAAAAATTTTCCGAATATGGAAAAATTAATATTAAAATTTAGTGTTCAAAAGTCGATACAACTGTTTGTTAGAAAAAAAATGTTGCTTTTAAGTGTAAAATTATATTCATTATTATATAATTCCTAGAAAACACATAAGATGAACATTAAGAAATTGATTGAATATATTATATATTAAATTAATTAATATCACTCACTAAAAGTTATTTATTTTATCTGTTATGGTAAAGCATGTTTATGCGCATAAATGTTTTTTTAGAAAAACTTTTCCATTATTTTCAAATAGTTATTATTTTGATTTATAATTAATTGGTAACCAAAGAATTAAATATATACACATGATTAAACCATGTATTTTCATAATTTATTTAATCTTATTCATACCCACCATTCCACCATCTAGGTGATAAATATAATATTAAATAATATTATTTGAATAATAGGTCTTGTTTCATTTATACTCGGTGCAGTGTGTAATGAAAGATGAATTATTAACTCATATAATGAAATATAAACTCCATGATGTGTTTAATGGAAGATAATATCATTTTATCATTCAAAATAAATAATTTTGGTGTTTCATGTAACACAAAATATCAAAAAGACTAAATTTATTTGAAATAAATATTTCACAAAACCACTGGGTATTACATTCCACCTGCATTAAAATAAATTTCATCATAAAAAATCATCACATTGGTACCATAAACTGGGGATACATTATTCCTCATTAAATCTATATATTCCCATGTAAATTCCCCAAGAAGGTTTTTTTTTCAAAAAAGAACATTGACCATGATAGATGTATTGTTTCATAAAACATTTTATGTATGATACTAAATCACCATAAGTTGTTCCACATAAGAAAGATCATGATACAATGATATAACCTATGAGTTCAGTACAGGTTATGGACTAGGTTTGTACTTATTCAATATAAATACTTGGAACACTCTTTTAAAGTATTATAGGTCTAATTAAAGCTCCAAATGGTAAGCTATAGTTATGATATGATCAATAATTTAAATGGGGCCTATATAACTTGTGCTTATTTTTCCCTTCTTTCTTTAATTGAAAAATTAGTAAAAACACATTATCACCAACTAAAAATTTAAGATCGGGTAGATGATTATCAATATAATATATTTTTCAATGTTTCCCTTACTGTTTCCTAATTTATCAAACATTATCATCCATTTAATCTTCTAGATCAGGTCCTAATAGCTTTATTTAGTAAACTTTATTCTAGTAGGTTGGAGTTATAAACTTCATTACATATAGGGATTTATAAGTATCCATTTGAAAACATTATTGAAAGATATTGTTATAATAAAACTCAACTTGTTGAATGTGTTGATCCCTACAAAAATTAAATCCATTAAAAAAGATGTTAGAATTTCCTCTAGGGTTTTAATTATTCTCTCAGACTGAGCATCTGTCTGTAGATGATACATTGTACCAAAACTGAACTCTATATCAATATCTTAAAGAATTAATCACTGAAACATGAATGTAAACATCAATTATGGTTATATATAGTATAATTTAGTACCCCTTTCAACCTGAACACATCCAAAATATATATTTTAGAAAGAGGATCTAGAGGGAAATATTATATGATTGCAATAAATTGTGTTGAATTCATAAGTTGAGAAAATGAATGACAAAATTACCTCAACATCAAAGATAAGATAAACCTAAAAGGTTACTTGAACCTTTAATCATATATTCAAAAAGTTTAATGTCATTCCTTTTCAAATAACTTCTTTACTAAGACATAAACATAAAAAAAGTGTTATATTTCTATAAATTTCTCTTAAAATATCCATAAGCTTGATAAAACCCCATCACAAAAATACTCAAAAGGGGTGTTAATGAATTATTACATATGATTAACCTTAAAAACATAAAACCATGTTTGTATTCATAACTCTTATGTTAATATTACCTGGAGACATATACACTTCCAAAAGTTAATTTAGGATTTATTCATTATATAAGATCTTGTATTTTACAAAACAAATCACGGGATTCTTAGGTTCAACCATGTACCGATGGAATATAAAATGTAATTTCATATAATGATCAGATCTTGACAGTCACATTTTACTTTATATTCAGCTCCTTAATAAAAGTACACAATTTGTTATGTTCAAAAATAATATAACAAAAAAATTATCTAGAAACAAATTTTATTTTAAAATTCTAGGTCATTGCATGATCTGAGGTCAGTCTTCAAGAACTATCATTCCCCACTCAAATAATCAAAGAGTTCATCAATCCTTAGTATTGGATACTTATTCTTCACGATCACCTTTATTAAGTGCTACTATTCTACAAAAAAACTCATTGTAACTCCCTGAGATTTTCTAAAATATATATTTCTGAATTAAATTAATCTTTTTCATATTTTTCATTTCATGCTACAATGAAAATTGTTTTTTATATTAAATAACTAAATGTGTCTTTCATTATACACAACAAAAATTTAATCATGCACTACATGAAAACATATATTATTTTATGGTACACACAACACTATTTTTTCATTGTATTACATTCAATACTGAGTCCCTCCGATAGCTTGTGTTACATGCAAGATCGAGATTTAATAAACTAAAATATTATATAAATATTATTATTAAAAAATTATTATTTCTATCCCTTAGATATTGGAATGGATGTTAAAAATAAGATTAAATAAATTTTGAATATATGATTTACAAATGTATATAAAATAAATCATTTGGATATCAATTAGTATAAGTATAAAAACTATTTGAAAATAAATAAATTAATTCTTCAATAAAAATATATTTCTATGAACAAAAAATATATATAAATAAATTAAATAAATAAATTTTGATTAATTTTTTCGATAAAATTTATATATAGTATATTCAATCAATATTTTTCCTAATCATCCTATATATTTGATGGGTACAAGATAAGAATAAATACAATTTTATGAATAAGTAGATATTTTTTCAATCTCTCTTATTTCCTTTTTATTCATTCCCTCACTTAGAAATTATGTTTTATTAATGGAATACCAATTTCCCCTCTCATTTACCCTTTTCTGAAACCATGTTTTATACAAATTATATTTCTTATTTTACTTCTTAATATTTCTCTCTTATCCTCAAAAAATTATCTTTTATTTTCTTTTGGTGATTACCCAAACCACATTATTTTATAGGGGTATTCACCAAGATATTAAAATTATTTATTTTGTTATTTAATTGAGATACAAAAAACTTACACTCCTTTTCTGTGGGTTAAAATGACATAATATTCTTGTTTTTAAGCTCTTTTTAAAATGCCATGATTTTGATATGAAACCCTTTTCTTTTATTCCCTAAAGGTTATTTATAAAACGTGTGTTTATGATGTATCTTGATCATAATAATTAATACATGTGAATGGTGTACTCAGATATTTCTCTAATGCAATGGGTATAGAAATTAATATATATAAATGATATGTTTTACGATACCTTGGTGAATAAGAATGGTAATTTTTACGACATCTCGGTGAAAAAAAGTGGTGATATTCTTATGAATATATAATTTAAATGTTGTAGGCACATATCTATGTTCTGATTCATGTTATTTTTATTATGATATTATCCTTTTTCCATTTCTCATATCTTTATGATATTCTTTAGGTAAATATTGAAATTTTCCATGTTCACATGTAAACTATTTCCTTTGCTTTGCCTTACTAGAACTTATGCCCTCCCTTTCCTTTTATTTATGTCCTGAGGTTATGATATGAATTAAATGTACATTGGATGAACCTTTTATAAATTCTTTCCTAGAGTATTATAATAATATTCTATGTTTTCATGTATTATGTACAATATTTCCAATAAAGTAAACATTAAAAGATAATATTTTTATAGAAAGTAACTGAAATTTTATGTAATAAAAAGGCGATATTCCATAGTTGGTATTGAAGGATAGTTTTAGTTATTTATTGGAATTTGGATTTGAAAATGTTTTAAATAATCAAAGAGAAATATTTAAATATATAAAAACATGCTGGTATTTTGGTGAAGTATAAATTATGTGGTTTCCATGAAAATAAATCCATGTCTAGAAATAAAAAAATTGATATCGCTCTGGAAAGGATATATCATGGGGTAAAACCCAAAAACACTGTTTTGTGATACACTCAATCAAGAAGTAGTAAATGTGAATGGACCTTGTTGCACTCCTCATTTGACACTCTTAGGTTATATGTTTGGTTAATCACATGTTTTTTGTAAACCATTATGGAGGATATATAGAAAGTGTGATTTGTTTTTAATGAATAAAATATTTAAATCTGATGTTTTAAGACATGAAATTATTTTATAATTATATTATTCTTAAATTAAATGTGTTTCTCACTATGTTTTTTTCTTTATAAATTGGCGGGAAATTAGAGGAACTCTGTAAATGGTTAGTACAATTGACCATGAGCTGATGAATCTCTGATGGAATCCATAATGGAATACTTCATGACAATGATAAATCAATTTACTCAAGTTATGAATAATAACATAAATAATGATGAGATACCAGATTCACTTAGAAGGGAAAAACATTTCATTTATTCTTTTATACATAAATGACCACCTTTATTTAGTGGAACTACCAACACATAAATTTTTGAAAAATGGATAAGCTCTATAGAAATAATATTTTCCATACTTAGTTGTTTGGAAAAAGATAAAGTCACTCTGGTAGTGTACCTCTTAGAGGGAGAAGCTGGTTAGTGTGGAAACAGATGAAGAACATAAATCCAGGAATAGATATTGATGAATTAGAGTGGGAAGTGTTCAGGTAAATCATTTTCAATAAATATTTCCCTCATTCAATGCGAACGAAAATGGAGAAGGAATTCATAGAGTTGAAGTAGAAGTAAATTGAATCTGTGAGAATCTATGAGATGAACTTTTCAATAATTTCCCATCACTCCTCTAGTTTTTTCATAGATCATAATGGAAAGTTTTATAGACTATTTGTTGAACTGAGACAACATATATGGATGAATATATCCAATAAATACTATGATATCTATAACGAGATAGTGGAGAGTTCTATGAAGGATGAACTAAAGTTTTGTGAGATGATGTGGTCTCACATATCGAATATAAAGAATATATCTTTAGATAAAATCTTGGGGTGGAACATTGATCATAGAATAGGAGGAATGAATGTGTAGCTTCCTGCATGCTAAAAATGTGGGAATAAGCCTTTGGTTAACTACTTTGGCATGAAGGGGAAATGTTACATGTGTGGAAGTGATAAACATGTATCTTGGAACTGATATACTGAGGAGAAGCCTCAGCTTCTCAACACTGATGAAAAAGGGATGATGGTTCAGGCCTAGCCTGAAGCCCAAATCTATAAGTGTCGACAACTTCATAACATTTCCAATCACTATCCAAATCCAAAGACAGTAGAGATAAATCACTATCAACCTCAACATAGGACATGGGAGCTAGGTTTTCCTTTTTCAATCATGATGGATAAATTTAAAGTTTTAATGATTTGGATGAAGGTATTCTCATTGTTCTCTCAACTATAGAAAGTAATTTGTTTGATTATGGTTTTACACATTCCTTTATTTCCTTTAAGTTTGCAATGAATATAGAATCAATCCCTGAACTACTTGATGTATAGATATCAATCACGACTCCTTGAGGGATTATCCTAGAATCAATAGTTTATAGAAACTCTTTTATTGACTTTGGTGATCATAATATCATCGCAAATCTAGTAGTCATTCCCATACTGGAATTTGACATTATACTAGCGATGGACTGTATTTGAATGTATAGTACTAAGATCAAATATAGAAGAAAGGAAATCATAGTAGTCTTGAATGGACAACCTATAATGGTTTTCAAAGGTGATATATCTTGACCTGTGTTGTGTATATAAGATCCTCCCATAGCCTTCTTTTAGGAAATTATTGGTGATGATAAAGAAAAAAAATGAATGTATATGAATATAAAATGTCCCCATTGTTGAAGAATACATTTTAGTATTTTATGAGGAGTTATATGTACCTCCTATAGAAAGATTTGTAGAGTTCTCCATTTAAATCATTAATGGATCCAAATAATATCAAAGACCCCATACAGAATAGAAATTTTGGAGCTGAAGGAATTACAAAAACAACTCCTATATCATTTGGAGAAGGGTTTTATCCAACCAAGCATGTCTATTTGGTGATCACATATTCTCTTTTTTAAGAATAAGGATGAATCAATGTGTCTATGAATTGATTATAGAGTACTTAATAGGATCATAGAGAATAAAAAATACCCACTTCCATGTAATGATGATTTACTTGACCAGATTCACATGGCTCTAAACTTCCCAAATATTGATCTTCGATCTGGTTACCACCAATTTAGGAGGTAGAAAGAATATATTCCAAATAATTCCTTCTAATCAAGATATATAAATTATTAGTTTATTGTTATTCCATTCATCTTGAATAATTCACCTTCTATATTAATGGATTTAATTAATATAGTTTTTAAGGAATACCTTGATAAATGGTTGGTAGGTTTTATTGATGATATTATAATATATTCCAAATGATGTGAGGATCATAAGGATCATGTAAGGGTTATATTGAATAATTTGAGTAAGGAGACTCTATTTTGAATGTCTAAAAAATGTGAATTTTGGTTACAATATGTTTCTTTCTTAGGTAACATTGTAACTAATGATGGAGTCTCAGTTTACCCTAATAAGAAATATGTTGTGGGGGAGTGGCCTCATCTTACAATAGTAACTCAGATTCGTAGTTTCTTTAGTTTAGAAATATATTATTATGGGTTTATGAAAAACTCTTCATGAATTTCTAATAAAATAACCATGTTAACTCGAAAATGGGTTAATTTCATTTAGAAAATGGAGTGTAAGGAAATTTTCCAAGAGTTGAAGAAGAAATTGGTTACTACACCCATGTTAACTCTACCCTCTATAGTATAAGGATTCATTATTTTTAGTGATCCATCTCTGAAAGGTCATGGGTTAATCCTCATGAAAAATTAATAGGTAATTGTTTATGAATCCCAACATTTGAAGACTCGTTAGAAGAATTATCCTACACATGACCTGGAATTAGCTACAGTTATTTTTTCTCCAAATATATGTGGAACTATATTTATTGGGAAAATTTGAAATATATACATACCAAAAAAGTTTAAAGTATATTTTCATGAAAAAGGAATTGAACACGAGACAAAGAAAATGTTTTGAATTTCTTAAATTCTATGATTTTTTAATTCATTATCACCATGAAGAGAAAAAAAATTAACTGATGAATTAAGTAGGAATATCCCTATTGTTCTGAAAATGATGACTATTTAAGGAGATTCATTGATCACAAATCTATTGAGGTTGGACATGGGAATCATAAGGCAAGGGACGTCATCAACCCTAGCCCTAATTATTTCTCATCCATCGTTAATAGATAAGATCAATAAATCTAAAATAGAAGATCCTTTATTAGAGAAGAATATAGATTCTGTGAAGAATAGGGAGTTTACTAAGTTCAATATTGATCAAGATTGTGTACTAAAATATCATACAAGGCTCTTTCCTCCATATATTTTAGGAATAAAGAATGATATGATTGATGAAGCTCATATCTCTACATTCTCTATACATCCGGGAACCGCTAAACTGTATAGGGACCTGTATGATCATTATTGGTGGGATAACATGAAAATGAATATTTCTAAATACACTATAAGGTTCTTGGTGTGTTAAAAAGTTTAGGAGATGTAAAAACTTCCTAAAGGGTTGTTACAAACACTAACCACACCAACATGGAAGTGGGAAAATATCACTATGGACTTTGTCATAGGTATCCCAATAAAAACCAAAGGAAAAAAATGTGATATGGTTTATAGTGGACCAACTAACTATGACTGTCCATTTCATCATGATTTGGGAAGACCTATCTCTTGAACAACTTTACAAGATATACATGAAGTAAGTTTTGAGGCTACATGAGGTACAAAATTATATCATTTATCATCTTGATCCAAGGTTTACATCTAAATTATAGAGAATACTTAAACATTCTCTGAATACTAAATTAAATTTCATCACAGACTATCACTCCAAACTAATTTCAAATCTGAAATAACTATTTTGACACTCAAGGACATACTGAGAACATTTTCAAACAAATTTAAAGGTGGATGGGATCAACATCTCCCATTAGTTGACTTCTCATACAAAAAACAACTTCCACTCTAGTATTCAAATTGAACAATATGAAGGGCTATATTGGAAGTGATGTATAACCCCTACATGGAGAGATGAAGTTAGTGAGAGAAAGCTTTTTGGCCCTGATCTTGTGTAAAAGATGATAGAAATTGTTCCAATAATCCAACAACACATAATGTCTGCTTAGGGTCAGAAGAATATATTTGCTGAAAATAGTAAAAGGGACTTGGATTTTGATGTTGGAAATAAATAAATCCTTTAAATATCATCAAGTAAGATATTCATGTGGTTTTGGAAGAATGGGAAGCCTTACCCATGTACATTGGCCCCAATTAAATTTTTGCTCGCATAGGAGCAGTATCCTATCTGTTTACACTTCCACTAAATCTGGATCAATTTCATGAAATATTCCATGTATCTATCTAGAGGAATTATATACATGACCATTCACTTATATTGAATCTTAAGGTGGTACACTAGAAACATGACATTTCTTATGATGTGGATCCGGTGTAGATCTTGGACCGTAGAGACAAGGTTCTTTGCAATAAGAGTACCCACACCGTAAAGATGTTGTTGAGTAACCATAAATATGAAGAAGTGATGTATGAACTAGAGTAGACATTGATACATAAGTAAAAACACAATTTCTCAACTAAGATAACAAGTTGAAATTTTGGGGATGAAATTTATTATTGGGGAAGAAAGTAATGATCCAAACATTTTGAAAGAAATTTGTTTCCTAAAAGTATTTGTGTTATATTATTTTTGTTCAAAATGAATTATGTCCATTTAATTAAAAAGTGTCTGCAAATTGAAATGATACCATTAGGATTTGACCAATTATATAACCATTTTTTAATATGTCTATTTGTAACTATACTCATGAAAATAATTTTAATATTGTAATTTTATTTTGTAAGTATAAATGATAATTAATAATTAATATAAGAAAGAGACAAAATGGTCTCAACTAGTAAGGTCATGTCGTATGATTATCTCATGTTAGGACATGGGAGGGAGGTGGAATAACTATGGTTTTCCCTTTACCAAGCCTAATCTTAGCTTCAAAAATTGAATATTTGATGAAATCTCCCACAAGAGAAGTTTAAGTTAGTGGAAATTACCACGTGGGTGATGTTAGCTGAGCCACACCATGAATATTTCAGCATCACACACCTTACCCTTAGGTTATATGAGAGTGTTATGAGGAGTTATGTGGTGAGTAAATGGCCTCAGTAATTTGTTATTTAATTCCATTTTATAAATAAACTTTTTATTCCATAAATTCCCTTTTAAGAACAGTTTTTCTTAATAAAATTTTGATGGAATTAGATAAATTTATTTTTCAAACAAAAAAATTACATTCTATATGAGATATAAATATTTATAATAAAATAATATATTATTAATAATAAATATTTAAATTAAATAATATGATAACAAAACTCTTATTTAAATATTAATGACAAACTATTTTTAGTTTTTCAAGTGTTCGAAATTTTACTATGCATTTTCAATCCACAATTATTTTTAATAAATACATATTTTGATATTTAAAAGTTAAAAATATAATATTTATATAAATATTATGATAAAAGAAACATCATTTTCTAAATCATAACATAAAAATTTGGTTAGGGTGAATTTCTGAGAATTATCTAAAATACTTTGTTTTTCGGTGAGTAGTTAAAATAAAATTTTGGGTTTTCAGTATGTTAAATGAATTCATAATTAATTAATAATTATGTAATAATTATTTAACTATAATAAAAGACTAAAATAATTTTATTATATTAATATAAATTAATTTAATTTATTTTAATAAATTTTTGAACCTATAATTTACTTTCCAAAGTCTAAAATGGAAATTTTAACATTAAAAACATTATTTTTGTATAAATATTAATTTTACATGAAAAAATAAGTAAAATAAATTGATGGTAAACTCTTTTAGAATAAAATAAAATTTAATATGACCCAAGAGTCCTATAAAATGATATAATAAAATGGTAAATCCCTTGGTTTTTTATTTTCCATAACATAGGTTTCCTAAGAAAATACTTGGAAACTAATAAAAAAATATTCCACTTTTTCTATAAATACCCACCCATTTAACCATTCATGTTCACTCCCAATCCATACTACATAAATATATAGTATTTCAACCTCCCAAGTATTCCTCCCAAGGTTTCACTAATCCTCCAAGGTCCCAATCCTCAAGATTTAGGAATAACTCTTCATGGTAAGGGAAATGCCTTTCTTTTTTCTCCATTTCATTAAAATATTTTTTTATGCATTTTAAATGTAATGGTAACTCTATATTATTTACATTTTATTCATTACCATACTTCAAAATTAGGTTTTATCAATTTAATACCCAAGTACTCTCTTTTTACCATTTTCTAAAACTACATTTTATACTCGTTATGCTGTAGATTTTACTTCTCAAAATTTATCTCTTCTCCTCAAGAAATTCCCTATAATTTTTTTGAATACCCAAAACTATTTATTTTTTAGGTGTATTCACCCATATTTAAAAAATTAATTATTTTATTCTATAATTGAAATACAAAAAATACAAATTCCTTGTAAGTTGGTTAAAAATGATGTAATAATCTTGTCTTTAAGCACTTTTTAAAATGCCATGATTTTGATATGAAACCCATTTCTTTTATTCCCCAAGGGTTATTTATGAAATGTTTGATTATGATATATGTTTCTCACATTAATTAATAAATATTAAGGCTTTACTCTGTTGGTGCTCTAATTTATTTGATAATGAAATTAATCTCTAGTGACAACATGTTTTAGGTTACCTTGGTGAATAACCTGGGTAATTTTTATGAAACCTCCATGAAAAAGCATGGTGACATGCTTATGAAGGTATCATTTAAATAATGTATCCAAATATTCATGTTATTATTCATGTTATTTTTATTATGATATGAAATTTTTTTCTTTTCTCATTAAATTATGAATCTCTTCATGTTCTCATTGAAATTTCACATGCTCACTTGTAAACTCATTCCCTTGATTTATCTTACTCGGACTTTTGCTCACCCTTTACATTTATATATGTCCCAAGGTGTTGGTATGTATTAAATATACTTATAATGAGCCTATGATGTATCCTTTCAAGTGGATTAGAATAATGTTTTAATTTTTTATTTATTGTGAACCTTATTTCTAAGAAACTAGACCTCAAAAGATCCTCTATTTGTACCTTATAAATGAAAAGTTATGTATTAAAAAATAAGGGATGAAAAATATTGGGATAAATCCAATTGAGAGTACATGGTGATGAAATATATAATATGGAATTCAGATTCTACTATGGTAACTATGGGAACATGGTGGTTCCCTATGGCATGAGAAACACCCTAGCAGTGTTCATTGGGACTCATAAACCAGATCTTTGATCCTTTCTTAGACTAGTTCATGGTAGTCTTCATTGAAGATATCCTTGTGTACTCAGAATACATATAGAAGCATGTGGGATACTTTAGTATACTTCTATACATACTCTAAGATTTTCAACATTATGAAAAGCTCTCGAAGTTCTAGTTGTAGATTTAAGAGGTCCACTTTATAGGGTACGTTATTTCAGCGAGTGGTGTGGAAATGGAACTGATGAAGTTCGAGGTAGTGTTAGACTGGGAGAGACCCAGGAGTGTGAAAATGGTGAGGATTTTATTTGGGTTTTATGGATATTAATATAGATAATACCTGCATTTTCTAGTGTATCATCACTTATGAAATCATAGACCAAAAACATGTAACCTTTCATGTGGATAGAGGGGATGACTACAGGCCTTTCTAGAGTTCATAAAGAGATTGATGAGTTCCCCCATCTGGATATTTCTAGATATAGGTGGGGAGTAAGTAGTTTTCTGTGATTAATTAGGAACTAGGTTTGGTTTTTTTCTAATGTACAGATGGGAAGTGATCGCCTATGGTTCACATCATTTTCGACCATGTGAGTAGAACCACATGACACACAATATTATGTTTATAGTTGAAGTTTTCTCACTAATGATATAGCTCCACTACCTGATGGGTGAGTGTTTTATCATCTTTTATGACCATTAGAGTCTCAAAAATATATTCTCATATAAATATCTTAACATGAGACCAAGACGATGGCTATAGTTCCTATAGGATTATGAATTCAGATTTTTCTATAATACATGGAAGGGGAACATGTTAGAAATTTCTCTCAATGTGATCTCTTATTCAAAGCTATTGAGAGAGATTTCAGAGCATTTGGAATCCTTGAAGTCGTAATTTATTAACAGATGTTCATAAGCTTACCTCCAATGAAGATTTTTTACTCCTCCTCTTTTATGGTGAATTTGGGAGTCACAACACAAGGATGCGAACTGAGAGACCCTATGTATTCAAATATCCACTAGACATGATCCTGATGGATTTTTTGAATGTGGGGAGCATGTTTTTTTTAGAGGGAAAATGACGGTACCAATAATGTTTTAGGAGGAGGTTATGATATATTTTCATAAATCTCATATAGTGTTACATCTAGGTGTAGAAAAGATATACTAGAAACTCTGATGTCAGTTTTGGTGGAAAAGGATAAAGAAGGGAGTTGCAGAGTTTTTCAGTCAATGCCTTACTTATCAGTAAGTAAATTCTCTTCACCATGTTTCAGTATGATTAGCACAACCCCATTATGTTCATAGGATATGTGGGATGGGAAATACCTATACTTAATAATAGTATTACCACATACTTCTTGGGGACATGATTATATATAGCTGATCATCGACCAACTCATCACATTAGGCCACTTCCTATATATTCAAGAGAATAGTTTATTATAGGGATTAGGATTCATCTACATGAAATCTATAGTGGAACTCCATGGATTTCCATCAATGATCATTTTTATCCTTGATACTCACTTCACATCTTGGTTGTGGAAGGTATTTGAAGGGAATATTGGGATTGATTTTCATGTGATCATAGATTCTCACCCCCATACAGATGTCCAGATAGAGGAGCCCATTCAGTTCTTAGGGGACATGCTTCAAGCTTGAATGTCAGATTTTTTCCATAATTGGGAGGATCAAATATCCTTTGTGGAATTTTCACACAAAAATAGCAACCATTCTACCATTGGTAAGGTTTTATATGAGGATTTTTATGGGAGATTCTACAAGTCACCATATTACTAGACTAAAAATGGAGAGTTACAACTTGTGGACCCAGAGTTTATAAAACCCACTAAAAATAAATTTCAAATTATCTAGAAGTGTATGAGGACTAAATAGAGCCTTCAGAAGTCCTATTTGGATAGAATATGGAGGTCATTAGAGATTAAGGAGGGAGACCATGTGTTCCTATGGGATTCAGCTCAACATGGATTACAGATATTTGGATAGGGTGTAAATCTATCTCATTGATTAATTTTCCATTTATAGATAATTCATATAGTTGGTTAGTTGGATTACCACTTATCTCTAGCTCCATAGTTATGTCTGGTACAAAAAATCTTCTACATGTCATATCTAAGAAGGTATATGCATCCCCTATCATGAAATATCAACTGGGGTGAGCTTGAAATAATGTATGGAGACAACTTTTCAGAGTTCCTAATGGATATCAATGATCTTAATGAGAGAATCCTTCATGGGTGAGAGATTCCTTTAGTGGGTGTCTGATGGTCACACATGAATATTTAGGAGAGCACCTAGTATCTATAGGCTCAGATGCATGCTCAGTACCCACATATATTTTAATAGCAATTTTTTTTACATGATATAAAGCTCTAATGTGGGGAAATTGTAATGAATTAGATTTTCCATGTATTTTTTTGTTTATTTTATGAAATATTTTTGAGAAAATAATATGAGGTGGCATGTGACTCGGAGGCCCAGTGCTCCAAAAATAAATTTTTGAAATATATTAAATATATTCATTTCACAAGCATGAATTTTGAATAAAAATTGTAATAAATTCTAAACCAATTCCAAGATCTAAATTACAAGGGTACCGTTGAGTTCATAATGTGAGTTTGACCATAGGTGTGACATAACCATTATCGACACAGGGAATTTGTGAAAAAAATCATCATGGTAATTGATAAAAAAAATTAATAAAATTAATATATATAATCCATAATGGTGAAGTGACCTAATCCTATTTTCTAATTACATTCTTATGGAAATTTTATAAGGTTAGACACATAACCCTTCAAATTTTCAAGATCCTTTAGAGAGCTTTGTAAGAACTCTTTTGGTGGACTAGAATTAGTTTGAGGTTCTAGGATCGGTGAATAATAGAATCAGAGGATCCCAATAACAATAATGAAACAACTTCTTTCATTGTCATAAATCGATCCAAATTGCATTAATAAACTTATTTCTCTATATTTAATCCCTTTTTATGATTCTTATGAATAACATGAATCAATCAACTAACGAATTGATTATAGGATCGTGTGTATTAATTTTATGAGATTAATTAATTCGGGAATTGGGGAAATTAGATTGTGATTATTTTTTGATCAATTCATTAAAATTTCAAAAATAAAATAATCATCTCCAACATGAACATTGTACAAGGTTCATTCCATGTGTTTTTTATCGTGATTTTAACTCTTATTCATTTATTCATCACGGGCGATTAACTTTCTATCATGGTTCGATGAACAACAAAAAATCAAAAATTAGGAAGAAATTTCATAGAGAAATAGTTCGATATCATAGACATAAGATCTGTATGATAGGAAGATCATGTGATAATTGATGTGGTAGTAGATCAAATGACTTTAAAATACCATATTTTTTGTTCTTTGGCATGCAATGGAGGATGAAGAGTAAGGGAGTTATTCAAACTAATTAGAAGGCCAAAATCTATTATTCATAAATGTAAATTATCATTCAAGGATATTACCTAGTTTTTAGTGAGAAACATGAATAGAATGGTAGCTATAAGAGTAGCAGAAGATTCATGAACCAGATCCATATTTTTGGAAAATCTCGATACACACGACATGTATTTCAGGAACACATGCCATGTGGGACCCTTTTACGATGGTTAGGGTTTCCTTAGTGATGTTAAATATTACACAGTGTGTGACCCTTTCATATGGAATTTTATTTCAATTAGATGGATTAATGTGAACCTTGTTGGATACCTAGACACAACCATAAGTAAACGATCACGGACATACTCTTTACTCCCACATCGGCACACCCGGACCAGGTGTACATGGGTAAATCCATTTACGTGGACATGCGAAGAAGTACATGGTTAAGGGAATGTCATGTACTTTTACATGAACATGGCATGGGAAATTCACATGAGAAGAACCTAGTTTTGATGGGACACACCATATCCTAATAGTACACAATATTTACTCCTTAAATGTTGGTTTGGAGGCCTTTTCTACTATATTTTTGACACTTTTCATTAGGTTGACTTCCATATATCATTTCTATGAGGTTTGGTGTATAATAAACTCCAAAACATAGTCTAATAAGTCATTTATCATGAATTATTGGATAGAGTTCATGGAATCCTTCCATGAGTCCTGTAGTGAGATCCTTTGTCATATTCTTTCCCTATATATAGTTCTTGGTATCATCGAGAACAACACTATGTGGGTACCGATCCTCTATTTTTTTGTTATTCCAAATTATTTTATTATAATATATAGTGACCCTTTATTTTCATACATATAAATTAAATCATTTTTTTCTAATACTTAATACATTAGAAAAACATACTCCCAAGGACCATGTTAGTTTAGTTGTTTTGGATACAAGGAAACATAATCATTGGTACAAGATTGATATACATTATCTCCCCCTAGGTTCTTCGTGACTAGTTCCCTTCATAGATACATCATAAATAATACATTTATTCATAAAATGTGTAAAGGAAAAATAAATATGGGTGAACTTAGATTCCCAATAAGGATAAAAAAAGGTTATATGTAACCATAATAATGAGCATAAGGATACGACAACATAATCATACCATTAAAAGATCATACCCATCATATCAAAGATCTTATAAATGAGACATTCCATAAATATTGGAATTTAATAATACATGAATAATAATAAAATGAAGAGAATAATCTATGAATTAATAACATAGGAATTAGCTATGGAATTTTAGAAGGCACATAATCTTATTAAATGATTTCCCTAGTAGTCAAGGTTTAAGGTCAAGGTCGCCTTCATGGGATGGATTGTCTCCCAAATCAATTTTGGTGGTCATTGTTCACTCCCATGACCATATTAGTAGTTAAGGTTAACTCTTAAGACCATATTAGCAAAAAATTCCATTTATTGAACCAAGTTCACTCCCCATTCAATCCATGTATATCTCATGATATATAAATCATTACCAAATTCATCGGAGGGTTATATATGTCCCATCAATCTCATAATGAAATCATAAATATGTGTTCAACTAGATCATAAAAAATAATCATATAATAACCCAAAAAATGAAATGGGTATCATAAAAATTTCATCATATTAAAACCTATAGAAAATATAAAGGTTTCATAATCATTTCGTCAAAGCATAACTCTTGAAAAGAAGTAGTTTTCAAAATCATATAACTCGTTGAAGAAAAGCGTTTGTCATAGACAACATTCCATCAAAACATAAACCTTTCAAAGAAGGAATTTCAATTATAACCATAGAACATATCCCAAGAAATATATGAGTAACTC
Source organism: Viscum album (assembly GCA_963277665.1). NCBI lineage: Eukaryota > Viridiplantae > Streptophyta > Magnoliopsida > Santalales > Viscaceae > Viscum > Viscum album. The sequence goes on along the minus strand of OY728142.1, from coordinate 1,392,706,212 downwards.
CAATAGATATCAACTTATATAGAAAATAGTTTTTTAAATATATTTTAAAATGTTTCTTGATGAAAATACCATTTCTTCTTTGAAAACCACTTTTCAAAATATAAAACATTTTTTGATAAACTTTTTATTTGAAAATAGCTTTGAAAAATTAAAAAGGATAACTTAAAAATCATTAAAATCTATTTTCTTTGAAAATAAGTTTAAAATATCATTTTAAAGAATTAATAACTTTTCTGAAAAACATGGTTTTGGAACAAAACATGATTCTAACAAAATAAAGAAATGATGTCTTGTTTTCCTAAATACAATTTCATAATTATATTTAGTACCAAAAAGTGGAGAAATTGTACCATTGCATTAATATATGATGAAGAACCAAAATATAATAATATTTATGAGATTTCCTATGATAATGATCATAATATTTCATCAATACAATCATAATCATAAACAAACCCGATAAATGATGAGATAGTAGCAATAGACTCTTACCACTTTGATGGCATTGAATAATAATCCCCATGAGAGAAAAATTTTAAATTGAGATTAAAATATATTTAAAAGAATTATATTCAGGATATAACATGTCAAATTTCATTATATACACCTCTAAAATGAATATAGGTGCATAGAAAAACATGTGTCTCAAAGAAACCAAATAATGACAAACTTACCTTATCGATTCAGTAACTTTTGAACCCATGAAATAGAGATCATAAAATGTATATTTAAATACCCATAAATTTAAGGTGAAATTTAATATAATGAATTCATGGGATGTATATTCAACATATAATATGAATGAGTGGTGAAAAAGCCATAATTCTCATAGAAGTAAAAGTGAGATTAGAAATCCCCATACCTGGTTTCTTGACTCTCATCATACTCATTCAAACTTGTGGTATAGTAAATATATGTTTCTTTATAATTATATTGAAGAACCATATTCCATTATATATTACCATATATGATTTTATTATGGCCTTTTATTACCCTTTTATTAACACTTCCATGTTAAAGTTACATTTCATGTTATAACCCCTTTGATTTCCGCATGTGTTTTGATTTGTTATATTTTTTTCCTCTTACTTAAATCATGATTTCATCATCCCAATAATGATAAACATTAAATAAATATTATATATATTGAATATATATTTATTTATAATTTATTATGAAATATATAATAATGAAAGACCCTATTCATGGAGATAGTAGGCCATAAGTACGCATGAACAATGTTTCCATTTCCATGTTCTGTTGGAAGAAATGAGATAAGTAAATGATATATATATTATCATAAAATTAGAATTATTATTACATATCTATCACATAATTTTACTAAAATCATCCTTAATACATTCCCTGTAAATCATGAAAGAATCACATCACATTGATGAGGTGGTAGTCTACATGTCCACAAACGAATTTATCGTATTTCCACAAAATGAATAGAATTAAGGTATATATTATGTAATAAAAAAAAGAATAAATAAATCATATATATCATATATATCATATAATAACATAATATCAATAATTATTATTGATATTGAATTGTGTAAATGGAAGAAGGAATATCATTGGTCCGTGAGGCGGTAGTCCGTCGTGCGCACAAAAAATGACTGTGTATCCCATTTGATGGAAGCATGTGTGATTTTAGGTCATACCCATAACATAAAAAATATATGTATATTTAGGATAATTATATTATTATATTATCATGGAATTATAATAATTTATGATATGGATAAATAAATAAAATAAAAGTTCCTTTTGAAGGATGTTACCTCTTCTTTGGGTAACTCTATTTTGTTTCATCAAAGGGATTCCTTGGTTGATGTTATTCCCAAAGGTAGTATTTTATGATAAAGGTAGGTATGTTTGGGGGATATTTTGGAATTTATTATGAGCCAAATGTATTGATATTTGTGTAGAAGTGGGGGGGTGACTTCCCACTTAACAGTGGATGAGGAGTGACATTCTTGTAAATATAAAAATGTAAACACTACTGAGATGTATCCCTTACATAATGTCACTCCAATAATTTTAAAATTTTATAATAGATGTTAATTGTTATGAATATAATTATTAAATTGATTTTGGACAAGTTTATAGGTTATATGGCTCCAAAAATTAAAATTTTAACCACTAAGTAAACTCATTTGTACATTAATTAATCTAATTAATTTTAATTAATTTCACTAATCACTTTGGTAAAAAATCAATTTTACCTTATTAGAAATTTTAAATTATGATGAATAAAATTATGGAATCCATTTTTCCAAATTCTAATAACATTATTGTTTGAAATAAATTTAAAATTAATTCCATATACATGTCGTCAAAGTGGGTTTTTGAAGAGAAAATGTTTAAAATATTGAAATGTTTTTATTTCGAATTTTAATGTAAAATTGGATTAATTTATAAAAAATTGAACTATTTATAATTTAAAATAAAATTAAAATATAATTTAACTTTATTTATAATTAATTTTAAATAGTAGGTTTTAATTAAAATTCAGTATTTTTCACTATTTATCAAAAAATTAAATATTTCAGAATTACCTGACAAATTCATCCTAAGATAATTTTGACTTTATGATTTAAAAAATGAAGACTATTTTATAAAATTTAATTTATACAAGTTTCTGAAATTAATTTTATTATTTTTCATCAAAGGATATAAAAAGGAACTCTTTTGAGAAAAACATATTTTTCAAAAAATAAACTTGACAAAAAAATATTTCATTATCAATGTACTTAATTTCGGTGAAAATATAATTAAAATTATTTAAAAATTATTTATTAATATTAATATTATAAATTATAATGGATATGTTATAATTTTCTTGTTTAAATTGTTATAATAATAAAGTGTTGTTTCCTAGAAACTCAATGTTGCATATAACACAAGCTATGTCGTTGTTGCGTGTATTGTAAGATTAACACGGTGTAATTTATAATGAATTTTTAACTTGTTATAGAATTAAATTAAACAAATAAAATAAATTTATTTTATTTTATAAAAGGGTTTATTAAAAAATAGGGCGTTATGTTCTACCCCCTTAAAATGAATTTCACCCTGGAAATTTGTCATTATGATACAAAAAAATGAGGGTACTTCTACTTCAACATATCCTAAATATTCATTGTAAACTACTATAACTGGTGATTTCTCCTTAAAACTATGATCAAGTGAGTGGTATTTTTTTAGAACATTCTATGTATGATACAAAACTTCATCTAGTTTCTCCATTAGAAAGATCCTACTCCAGTGGTATGAATACTAAGTTCAGTACATGTGAAGGGATAGGTATATACTCCCTCAAGAGAGACATTTGGAACACATCATGGACTTGATAAAGGATTAGTGGAAGTTCCAATTGATAGTTTACCATCCTGATATGATAAATAATCTCAAAGGTACTGATATATATAGGGCATAATTTCCCTTTCTTTCGGAATCTCATAACCTTCTGCGAAGGAGAGATTCGTAGAAACACCTTCTCACTAATTTCAAATTCTAGATCACATCGATGGTTATGAGAATAAATTTTCTTCCAAATTTTAGATACATTGCTATTTTTTTGAATGGTTCTAACATTGTCATCCATTTCTTCACCTCTCCCTTATCCTAATATATTTCTTTCTCTAACTTCATTCCAATACATTGGATCTCAGCATTTCCTTCTATAGAGGTATTTATAAGAAGATATATGCATTATTCAGTGGAATATATTTTTTCAAGAAAAATAAACTAGATTAAGTGGTTGATCCCACCCACCTTTAAAATCTATATAACAATATCTCAATATATCCTCTAGGGTTTTAATTGTTCTTTTAGACCAATCATCCTTCTGAGGATAATAAGTAGTGTTGAAAATGAGTTCTATATTGAGGGTTTGCTGAGGAATTTATCTATACATTGAGGTAGTCCTCATATCCCAATTAGATATAATGGAATGTGGTACTCAATGAAACCATACTACTTCCTTAATCTATATCCTAGAAAGTTGATCCTTAGATAAGTCTTCCCTGATAGAAATAAAGTGTGTTGAATTCATAACGTGATTGAATTCCACCAATATAGAATTATTCTTTTTATATGTTTTAGGGATTCTAGTGAAAATTTCCGAAGTGATGTTCTCCCATTTTTGTTCTGGTATGAGTAATGGACATAAAATCACCTTATACTTTTGTCTTTCAACCTTAAATTACTGGGATACCAAGCACTGAGATACAAGCTCTACGATATCCATATTCATACAATCCAAACAAAAGTATTATTTAAATTGTTTATTCATCTTATCACTTATATTATGAATATATAATGAAGAGATATTATCTTCCACTAATAGATCTTTCTTAAAATATATACCTAGTTCATGGACCTTACCATTATATTTGGATCAATGGTAAACTTAGGAAAATTATTTTGTATCTCTATGTCTTCTTTTTGTGCCTCTTTAATCATCATTAGGATAGATGGATTAACATTCAATTAAGTAAGATAATATTTTTCTCCTTTCTTCAATATTTATAGAACCATCTTTAGCATATCAAGAAATATTATATATTTTTTTATCCTCATCATAGATAACTTTTCATGATTCTTTTTACTCAAAGAATTGGCAACCTTGTTAACCTTCCCAGGTTACTAATGTATTGAGAAATCATAATTCTTTTCAAATATAACCATATTATTTAAAGCATGTTCAACTCCTTCTGTTTGAATATATACTTAAAAATTCTATTATCAGAATATATATCACACTTTTATCCCCAATGATATTTTATCCATATCATTAATGAAAAAATTACTACAACTATCTCCAAATTATGAGTAGGGTATTTTTTCTCATGAATATTCAATTTTCCTGAGGAATAGGTTATAACCAAGTTATTATTCATAAGAAAACTTCCCAATACCTTCTTGTAGCTAAAAAATATATTAAAAACCCTTCTCCACTACTTTTTAATGTAAGAAAAGTTTCATTGACTAACCTTCTATACAGTTCCTAGAAATTTTCCTCATATTCATCCTTCAAGAGGAACTTTACACCCTTCTAAGTTAACATAGTCATGTAATTAGATAGTTTTGAGAAATTCTCAAAAACCCTTTAATGATATCTAGGTAAACCAATAAAACTATGGATCTGAGTATGCATGGCTAGTCTAGTCTAACATTCAATATCCATCTTATTTTATGGATTAACTAATATACCATATCTTGAGATTATACAACCCAAAAATGAAACCTTTTATAGCCAAAATTCATAATTTTTAAATTTTTAAAATATTTTATCCTTCCCTATGGTCTTTAGTGAATTATAATGTTTTCTTTATGATCTCCTTTATTTTTGGAATAAATATGAATATCATCAAAAAAAATACTACCCCAAATTGAGTGAGGTAATCTCTATAGACTCTATTCAAAAAATCCATGAGGATAACATATGAATTAGTAAGACCAGAAGGCATCACTATATATTCATAATTTATATACCTTGTAGGGTATTCCATCATGGGTATATCCTTCTTCTAGAATATCCATTGATGATATACAGAATGAATGTCAATACTTGAAAAGTATTGATCTCCATGCAGTTGATCAAACAAGACCTCAATATTGGGAAGATGATGCATGTTCTTGATCATGATCTTATTAAACTCCCAATAATCAAGGAAAAGTCACATTGATCCATATTTATTTTACACAAAAATAATAGGTTCACCCAAATTTCACAAAATTGGAAAAATAAACACCTTATCAAGGTTTTATTGTAGTTTCTTCTTCAATTCCTACAACTCAATTGGGTCCATTCTATAGGGTGTCTTTGAAATTGGTGTGTAACCATGTGTGATTTATATTGAGAACTAAACTTCACATTTTGTTAGAAGGCCAAGAAACTCTTCTAGAATGAAATACACAAATTCATAAACAATAGGAAAATCATCGATGTCATGTCTCTCCACAACCATTTCACATATAAAGATCTTCTAAATGGGAATTAAGACCATATAAAAGATGTAATCTCCATAGGAAGTTCATATTTATCATCATATTGATATAAAATCATTGGTTGATTTGAAATGTCAAATGTAACTACCCTTACTCAATAATTGATATGGTATTTACATAGATAAATCCAATATATGAATAAGATGAAATCAAATTCAACTAGAGGAATAATGAAAAGAGTTGTAGGAAGCACATTCCCACAAACATCAACCAGAGATGAATCATATATTTGAGATGCAATCATCGTACACTAAGAGGTTTTCACTGATAATTCCATACCTAATCATTTTAGTGGAATCTTAATAAAATAATAAAATTAATTAGATTATATTGAGTGGGTATATCCAGAATAAAATAAGACTTTAGAAGTTCTATAGTGTGTGGTAAGTGTACCTTTCACCATATCGTTATCACACTCCTTGCCAGAAATAGTGATTGTATGAGATTTCCCCTTTGACCTTAGCATAAGAGGTTTCTAATGTCAATCATCATCATTAAGCTTCTAGTTTTGGAATTGGTTAGCATAATTCCCATTCTCTTTGAACTTATAGAAGTGATGTAGGAGTGGTGTATTTTGTGCAACATTCTCTCCATTCGCACTGTTATCTCACTCCTTCCCATCACTTTGCTAATCAAAATCTTAGTGACCTTCATTTCCAAACATAAAAAATTATTATAACATTTAATAAAATTTATGTAATTCTTCTTCCCACACATAGAGCATAATTAAAAAGCTCATCTTGTTTTCTCTATGGTTTTTAGATTTTCCTTTGAACTCCATCTTTATTTTCTTGTCAAGACAATGAGATCGATACATAACTCCAACCTATATTCCAACCATTATTGCACAATAAATAATATCTTCATATCTCATAATATCTATTACATATAATTACCTTCTGAGACTTGTTTTTATGCCACTGAAGAACCTATCAACATTACATTCATGTTGGATGATAATACCTGAAGCATACCTTTCAAGTTTTGTAAAATTATCCTCGTATGTACAAATAGATTCACCATCACTTTTATTTAACATAAGAAATTATTTCTACATATTAATATGAAGAATATGTGGAATTTAGTTATTGAAAAATAAGTACTCAAACATGTACCAATCCATAAATCTTATTTCCTCATATTTTTTATTAGAGTACACCATGGTTCTGCTTCACCATCTAACTAATAAAAAACCAGAATTATTTTATAATGTTTTAAACATTGAAGAACAAAAAATATATTTTCAATGGTATCAATACATTGTTTAGAAAAAATTGGATTATAAGACCCACAAAAATAAGGTGGGTGTGGACTCATTAAGGACTCAACAAAATATTTTCCAGCGTGATTCATATCTTATGAAAGTTGGGTGAGCATAGAAATAATATTTTTCATTCCAGATCCCCTATAATTCATATGATCGGGTGAAAAATCAATGATTTTTCTATTGTACTCAGAATTAATGTGATTTCTTTGGGTTTTATACATTGAACAAAACCAAATAGGATAGATTAAGAAATAATTATCATATTTCAGAACCACATAATCATCAAATCACATACAGGATTCCTAAATTACAATAAATTTTTTAAAATATGAAACCTTGGGTTTATCCTAGGTTACTCTCATCTAACTTCAATTTAAATCTTCCATGATATTTTAGGAATAGTTTGTGAATTTTCAAATCAAATTTTCTAGGAGTTTCAAACTATGTTAGAAGAATGGCCCATTTTCATTCACTAATTCCCAATAAAGTCTAGCTCAAGAATGTGTTTTCAGGGTTCTTACCACTATGTACATCTGAGAAAGATCCACATACACTTTTAGTATCTATTCAAGGATGTATTTATAAGAAAACACTCATTGTATCCTTTACTAAAATTCCAGGAGATTTTTCTCTACATTAACTTATCCTTAGGGTTTTCTATAGGAACATTTCCTTAGAAATATCATTGTGGTTTTATCATCCTAGTTTCAGAAGGGTAACAAAACCTTTTATATGATACCGACAATTTAAAATATCTCTTCTCATATATATATATATATATATATATATATATATGAGCATAATTTTTACGAAATACATAACACATTACCTGAACAAACACCCAAAGATCATATTAGTTTACTACCTTTAGAAACATTGAAGCATAATCACTAGTACAAGATTAATAGACATTATATCCCATTAGGTTCTTCAGTACTATAACTATTCTTAGACACATCTTACATAGAACATATCTTCCTAACCTAGGGAATTAAAACATAACATGGGGTGATCTCAGATTCTCTTTAAGGGTAAACAAGGGAGATATGTAAGCATAATCATGGGCATAAGGTTATGATAACATGATCATAACAATATAGGATCATACCCTACATGTCTAAGATTATAAATATAAATCATGTTATAAATATATATAGTTAATAAGACATGAATAATAAGGAAATAAAGAGAATAATCCATAAAATAACAACATAGGAATGAGAAATGGAATTTTGGAAAAAAAAATTAAGCATATAAAATTATTTTGATAGTAGTCAAGGCTTAATTCCAAGGCAATCATAGTGGAATGGATTCACTCCCCAAACCATCCTTCTAATCATGGTTCACTCACATAACCATATTAGTGTTGAAAGTTCCTCCCAAGACCATATTAGTGGATAAAGACCTTTACTAAACCTATTTCACTCCTTGTTCCCACCATTTATATATCATGAGATTTAAATCATTACCCAAATAAATAGAGAGAGATACATGTCCCACCCATCACATAATGAAATCATACATATATGTGCCACCAAGTAATAAAAATTCATCATATCATAACCCATGAAATGAATTGGTTATAATAAAAATTTCATCATATGATAACATGTGGAAAATATACAGTTTTGATAATCATTTCATTAAATAATAACCCATGAAAATAAGAGGGATTTATAAGCATATAACCTATAGAAGAGAAAGAGGTGTCGTATACCTTATGCCATCAAAACATAAACCATTTTAAAAATGAATATGAATGGTAACTTGTATAATATCCCATGAAATCCATGATTAACACCAAAGGATCTCATATTATATGGATTATAATTTTGAAATATCATTTGAAAACATTTCTTGAGTAAAATCTCCATTATTCTTTGAACAGTAGTTTTTAAAACAAAAAACATGTTTTGAAAACCTTTTTCATTAAAAATAGAATTGAAAATTTATAGTGGATTATTGGAGAATTATTAAAATAAATTTTCTTTTAATATAATCATAAAAAACAAAAATTGAAAAAATTGAAAATGTTTTTTGAAAAATGTGGTTTTGGAAGAAAATAGATTTCTGACTGAAGAGAGAACTGATGTCGTATTTTCTTAAAAACATTTTCTTAATTATCTTAAGTACCAAAGATTGAAAAAATGGTACCATTACATGAATATATCATAAATAAACATAGGACAATATATTTTATTATATATCTCTAGATAATTATTATAAGATTTTATCAATAAGAATAATAATCATAAACAATCCCAAAAATGATGAAATTGTATTAATAAAATCTTACCACTTTGGTAACCTTGAATCATAAAAGAAATGATATAAAAACAATACATGAACCTTAAAATTCCATTAAAATAAGTATAGTCACGAAATAAAATATCAAATTATTTTATATACACATCAAAAAAGAATATAGGTGCATAGTAAAACATGTGTCTCAAAGTAATAAAATTGAGGCATATTACCATACCAATTTGGTAACTTTTGAACTATAAAAAACCATTAAATATTGATTGTAAAATGGATGTTTAAATACACTTAAATTTAAGGATAATTATGATATATTATATTCATGTTAATTATGTACACCACCCAAATGAAACGAATGGTGAATAAGGTATAAGTATCACAGAAATAAAAGTGAGACTAGAAATCCACTTTCCTTATGTCTTGACTATCGTCAAAATCATTCAATAATAATATATAATAAATATATGTTTATTATAAGTCTATTAAATAATAATATTAAATTATATCATAAAATAAATGATTTTATTATGAAGTTTTATTAAAATTTTATTAACACTTTCATGTCAAAGTTATGTTTCAGGTAACAACCACTTTGTTTTTCACATGTGTTTTGATTTGTTATATTTTTGGTCCTCTTAATTATATAATGATTTAATAATATACATAATTATAAACATGAAATAAATATAATATATTTTAGTATATATCTATTTATCATAATCTATGATATATGGAAAAATTAAATATACCGTTCATAGTGATGATAGGTCATACGTAAGCATAAATATTGTTTCCATTTACTTAATGTATTGAATGAAATAAGAGAAGTAAATGATATATATATATATATATAAATATACATAATAATCATTATAGAATTATTATTTCATATATAACACATATTTATATTAAACCCATGCTTAATACAATCCATGTAAAGTGTGAATGGATCACATCGTGTTGAGGAGACAGTAGTCCACACATCCACAAATGAAGTTATTGTATTTCAAAAAAATGAAAATAATGAAGTTGTGTGATATATTATACTTAAATAAGAAAACAATAAATGATAAATATCACATATATCATATAATAACATGATTTTTATCATTTCTCCAACCCATTAATAGTGTAAATGTAAGAATGATTAACAATAGTTCACAAAGCGATAGTCCATTGTACAAACTAAAGATCACTATGTTTCCCATTTTATGGGAGTGCGTTTGTTTTTTTTAAAAAAAATAAATAGATAAATAACTTAGTATATTCACGATACTTTGGTTATTATATAATCATGAAATATTAATAATTTATAATATGGAGAAAAAATAAATAAAACATCATGTGGAAGGATGTTACCTCTTCTTTGGGTAACTCCTTTTAGTTTTCACCAAAGGGTATCTTTGGTTGTATTTATTCCCAAAGGGAAGATTCTAGTATGAATATAGGGTTGTTTGGTTATGGTTTTTCTGATAAAAATGGCTTTAGATGAGTGATGAAGTTAGGGGGTGAGTGTCTTCTTCATAGTGGAGGAGGAGTGGCATTCTTGTAAATATAAAAAGGTAAGTAAACACTATTGAGAGTTATATTTTACATCATGTGCCTCAAATAAATGTCCATTTTAAACCCAAGATGTGAATTGGTCTAAATATTTCCATCAAATTTATTTTGGACATGTTTCTTAGTTATTTGGCCACTTAAATTAATGTTTAACCACTAAATAAATTCATTTTTACGTTAATTGCTATAATTAATTTTAATTACCTTATGTAATCATTTTGGTAAAAAAATTACATTGAACTTATTAGACAATATAATTTGTTAACATTAAAAATATTGAATCTATTTTTTCAAATTCTAATCATAGAAGTGGTAGAAATGAATTTAAAATTAATCTCATTGACGTGTTGTCAAAGTGGGTTTTTAAAGAGAAAATGTTTAAAAGATTGAAATGTTTTTATATGCAATTTTAATGAAAAATTGGTTCTAATAACCTAAATTGGATAAATTATTGTAAAATTGAACTAATTATACTTTAAAAATATTAAAATATAATTTTACTATATTAATATATTAGATGAAAAAACAGTTTTCAATTAAAATTCAGTATTTTTAACTATTCATCCAAAAATAAAATATTTCAAAAAAATTATAAAAAAAATATCCTAACATAATTTAGAAATTTTTAATTCAAAAATAAATTTTATTTACAAATTATACTTCTAAAAGTGCCTCAATTTGATTTTATTATTATTCACCGAAGGATATAAATAGTAGTTCTTTTGAGAAAAAAAGTAATTTTCAAAACATATAAACATTATCAAAAATTATATTTTTTGTTATAAATATGTATTATTTAAGTGAAAAAATTGTAAATAATATTTAAAAAGTAGTTATTACTATTTATATTTCATTTTTTAACGAATATTTTATTACTATATTTTTTAAATAGTTATAATAATATTAATGTGTTGTTTCGTAGACACACAGTGTGGCATGTAACGCACACTAAGGAAATGGTTCATGTCATGAAATATTAACTTGGTGTATTATACTGTGAATGTTTAACTTCATGTAGCAAGAAACACAAGGCATCAATGAAATTTAATTTATTTGAAAAAAGGTTCATAAAAACATGGGGTGTTATAATATACACTGTGGCTATGGGTGTAATCCTCATATTTGTATTGTTTATCTTCAGACATCATGAATATACTTCTTATGTAGTGAACTGATGATTTATAAATCTTGAATGAACTCCATCTATGGTATCTAACTCATCGAGTGTGTTCTCACAGATGAGTGCTATGTGCATCCATAAAGGAGGAATCTTAGGATTACATTACGATGGTGGCTTTACCTTGAGACTTTGTGACTTTGTTGAGTATTTTTGGATATTTTTGTTATCTGAACTATATAAATATATTTTTTTATAAATTAATTTTATTCATTTTGTTATATTAATTTCATTTTTTGGGTTATCCTACATGGTATTGTTATACGACTGCTCAGCGCTAGTCCCCATCTCTAGGCTTAATGGTGGTAGGATATAGGAGTTACATAATAGACCCCATTATGATGTTTTGTGGCAATTTAAACCAAGGAAAAAATATAAATTATATTAAAATAATATAATTTCAATTTAAAATGAAATACAAGGTTAAGAAACCCTTACTTCTGTATGTAGGTTCTTAATGATTGGGGGACCCCATATAACATTAAAAACTCTATGGGATATATTTACAGAGGGGGTGAAAATGGATCATTGGGATAAATTCATTTGGGGTAGAGTGGGATGAGGTAATTGTTTGTTGTTAAATCCATTTATAGGTGAAAAATATAGTAATTTTCAAGGAAACTAATGTTAAGTTAGAGGTAAGAATAGAATCACATGAGCACTTTTTGGGTTAGGTGGTTTACATGAGTAAGGTAGATTAATGGTAGATAATAAATTTTGGTATGAAATTCATATCCAAATATTATTTCTACAAGGTTTATGTGACCTTTTAATTGTTAAAAATTATTGATGCTTCATTTGCACTTTTTGACCTTTATTAATGTTGATTACAAATTAACCATGTTAATTATTTCAATTATAAAAATATAAGATGACCCATATTATAAAATTTTGATATTTTTAATCAAAATTTGGACTCCTTTTATTCTTATTAATTTTATAAATATTCGAAAATAATCTTTTAATTTAAAACATAATATATAGAATAATTTTTTATCTAAAATTTCTTTTTATACATTAAGTGTTTTTTATTCCTCTTTCATTTTAATTATTAATTTAATGAGTTTTTATATATATATTAATATAATTTAAAATAATATTAGATTCATTGGTTAAAATATATTAATCTAAAAAATTTAGATAAAATTTATATCACTCATATAATATTAATTCTTTGAAAACAAATATTATTCTTTTATTGTGGTAATTAATCCTTAACCAAGTAATTTCTTTAAATACCTAAAAAAAGGAGTGGGATTGTTATATAATTTAGAATTAATGATTCTAAAATTTATTTCCCTATTATAAAATAAAATAAATATATATAGAAAAAAATGACATTCTCTCCTTTAAAACCCATTTTTTATAAAACTTGTATTTTTAAGAAAAAAAAAATTTTGATAAAATAATCAAAGATTTTAATTATCATCACATAAATTAATTTATTATTGAAATATTATATTTAATACAAACCTAGTGAATTCAAAATGTTATAAAAATATTTTTTGATTAAAAGAAACCATAAATAGTTTTTTCTAGAAAATGTTACATAAGTTAATAAAATGTTAAACATAGGATTCATAAATTCAGAATAGTATTTTAAACTATATAGTTTGAATCATTAAAAAATATTTGATAAATTTTATGGTTTTATAAATTCATATGTCTTACTCATATAAAATCATAAAAAGTTACAATTTTGATCAAAACTATATTTTTTACTATTCACTAAAAATTCAATTATTACAAAAAAATCCCAAAAGTCATTGTATGCTATATTTAACATGTTTAATACAAATATTGCATGATTTTATAAAATATAAGTCTCATAATTTTATAAATTTATCTTTTAAGTAAAATACCTAAAAATTATCTTTAGAGAACACATTGGGAAATATTTTTAGGATGTAGTGTTTACATGCTATAGTAGGGTCTTGAGTATTATAGATTGGTTGTGCGATAAGATTTATCACTATATCATGGATCGTTTATAAATGGAATCATCTTGAGAATTTGGTTTTAGGATCTCAATACCAAATCTTTGTAGTCAAAACCTAGTTTTGAGTAACTAAAATAGTTGTCAATTGTGATTTGTATATTTGAAGGAAGGAATTTGGTATTGTGGAATTTCAGGTGTCTTTATATACATTGTTTTTTTGATCCATGTTAAATGTGGGTAAGTTACAAAAAATTAATATTTCACCATTTTAATACTTATAGAGGTAACTGCTTGATCTCAAGATTCCTTAGAAATAAGTTTCTTACATCATCGTAATGCTGAACATGACACAAAATAAAACAAGTCAGTAAATATATTAAATTAAAATTTCTATCTTATAGGAATCCATGTGATTTTTTCATTTAGAATTTGGCATGGAATTTGAGTAAATATAAATAATAACTTTCCTATAAAAATTAAATGAATAAAATTTTTAATGAATCACTGAATAAATGGATCTATCATATAGAGGACCAAGAATCCAAAGTGAAAGTGGTCATCAAGATAGTTGTGTATTTAGAATTCTATATTCTCTTTTTATTTTTCATTTTTATTTTTTATAATTTTTTAATTTGTTTTTATCATAAATAATGTATTTTTTTAATCAATTTTCAATACCTTTATTTTATTTTAATCTATTAAATTTCAACTTCTATGATGTTTAGTATACTTATAACCAAAAAAAGTCAACTTTGAGTGTTTAAACTCATAGAGTGGGGGAATTAATGGACGAGGGTTTGTGTATCAATTTTTCAATTATTCTTTTCTTATGAGTATTTTCTTATTCATTTTTATTTCATTGGACCAAAACCAAATCCATTTGTATCCCCAAGTTACCTAGTGATAATTATTATGATTAGTGAATGAACTCTAATGTGATAGAGGGGAGTGGGAGACTAAGAGTTTCCCATTGACACGATTTTATATTTTTTTGGTAAAATATAATTAAACTAGGTTTTTTAAGATGCATTTGAACAAAGGAATAAAATCATCATAGATAGAATTAGTTTATTCCAACCTTGTAGAATTAATTTTCCTAATAAGTATTGGGACTATTAAATTTATTATATCTATGAAGTTTAGTTGAGTTTTTTAAAAAAAAATACATAAATTCCCCTTACTTCTATATAATAATTAATATTTAATTCATGTACACATTAACCAACTAATAAAATTTAAATTAGTCTATCTTAGATTATATTTAACTTCTTGAAAATATTATAAAGATTTATCAATTTATTTCATAATCATAAATGGGATTCTTTATTCCTCATGCGATCGATATTTAACATTAACTTTACTATGATTTTAGGTTTAGTTATATTCTATAAATAAAATATTCTAAAATTTGATCAACATGGGAAAATAATGATGCAGAACATCCTTTCATGTTTTTACCATTTTACCCAAGGAAAAAAATTAGTAATGATCAATAAAACTAGTGTCCTAGATCTATAATTTTTTATCCATATTTATTTATCCTTATTTTAGTTTGGTATTTTTTTGATTTTTTGTTTTATTTATATTTATCTTATTGAATATTATTTTTTCTAGGTCATGGGTTTTAAAGATACAGGCATACTTATTTTTGTTAAACTAACTATATAACCTAGGATATAAAATGACAACACTTACTGGTGAATTTAACTTTAGGTTTGGGTTCCACATTCATTCCTTATTGGATGAAGTTACCACTGGCCATGTATCAAGGTATATTCTATCAAATTCAAGGAAGAACAATTCAGTGATTGGTTTGAACATATAGAGGAAGAAATAAGGGAGTTATTCAAAAAAATTTAATTCCCCAATGATGAATATTAAATCTAATTGGGAGAGAGATATAATGGTGATACCAAGTTGAATGATAAATCAATAGATTTTTTCAATGATGAAGTTGGAATTAAAAATCTAGGGATAATGAAACAACTACCATTATTTGATCTATGGAAGAGGGAATTATGGAGGAACGTTCTATATAATTTTGGGGGAGGGAACATTGGAACCCCATGTTTCAATTTTCCCCCTTTAGAAGAGACATGATCATTTTGTAATTATATTTTGGCCAGTTGGAAAATTTTGACTCATCAAGATCATAAATGATGGAGATATAAGAGGAAATTTCTGAATCATAAATTATTATTCCAATTTGGAGTTGGTTTAGAAAATATTTCCCATATGATTTAAATTATATAAATTTATTCTTATATAATTTTACTTAGTTGACTAATTTTTAGGTTTCATACCATGACCTTATTGACCAACATAATTTTATTCTCACTAATCTTTTTGATAAATTTTTCATTTACAGTTTTTATTGAAAAAACATGGGATGTGAATTGTTTATTTTTATTATCAATACATAATGATTTTAAACTTCTTGAAAAGGATAAAATCCATTAATATAATTATATTGATCCCATTTTTTCTTGAGACCTTCCCAATATCTGATATTTTTTGAAACCCATAGAGAACATATAATACCTTAATAAGAAGCCACATTATAAGCCTATGTATTGTTGGGATCGATAGTATGATAGATATGATACTGATTATAGTATCAAACTATGGTGCAGATACTCAATATACAAGATGGGGTTGAATTGTATACTTTAAAAATCCTTAAGGAATTTTTGCATAAACAAAATTCACAACACCTCTAAGTTCTAATAACTTGCTTGATTTCAGAAAAGTGAATCCGGAAATAAAAATTAATAAAAGTTTACAACAACTATGATTCTATCTTAAAGCTTATAGAATCCTATATAATCAGAGTACAAGTATAAGGAAGTATAAGAAAGTTATACTTTCCTCAACAACTAAAATTACAACGGAAAACAAACATACAACACTACAAGAAACAAGTAGTAACCCTTTTAACCCAAAGAGAAGGGTATCCAACAACCCTGGATAAAGGTCCCTTGATTTATACTTTTAAGAAAGTATATCTTACCCAAACCCAGGTAAGCCCTCAATCCGAAGATCAGTATCTGTCTTTCTATCCTTGCAAGCCCTCAATTTTTAAGCAAATTGGCACCTCTGACTTTAGAACCCAAAGTCTCTGATTTCAAGGAAATCTCACCTCTGCACAAATCAAATCTGCACGAAGAAAAGTTTGAACAAGCCATTCAAACTTTCTGCATGAAGCCTGAGAGTTTATAAGAGCCTATCTCTCTCTCTATAAATCACTTTAACAGCATGTAATCCAAGTTTTTAAAGTTTAGTTCTTCAAAAGTTGTGAGATCATTCAAATGAACTCCTATTTATAGGTACGGATTCAATGGTCGACTCCTTTCTCCAACTGTCATATTTATCCTTAAATTTCTGAGGGACCTATACACGTGTAACTCAAACAATGGTTAGTGAGTAACTGAATGCATGACATCATTTTATAACAAAAATAAGTGTAAGAAAAAATATGGTTACATAACCGAAATCAGTTATTCAGAGTGTAAGCAAATAAAAGTTTGGATTCTAACCAAAAACACATTCGGTGTCTATAATACAAGTATATTCAGATTCTGTTTTCTAAGGAATTTGAAACCTGAACTCTATAGAATTCCGGAGTCTGAATTTCAAGGAAATTTAGAGTCTGGTTTCACAAGAATTCGGAACCTAATCTTACAAAGTTTGGGGTCAGAGTTCATAATAATTCAGAGTCAAAACTTGGAATAGTTCAGAGTCTGAATTCAGGGAACTCGGAGTCAGAACTCAGAAGAGTTCGGAGTCTAATTTCAAAGAACTCAGAGTCAGAACTCAGAAGAGTTTGGCATCTGAATTCAAATAATTCAGAGTTAGAACTCAGAGGATTTCAGAGTCTGAATTTAGAGAATTCGGAGTTAGAACTCAGAAGAGTTCGGAGTCTGAATTCAGAGAATTCATAGTCTAAATTCAGAAGACTTATTTATCTATGTATTACATGATTCCAAGGTTTTAGATATGAAACAAAATTTTACACTTATACAAGATAATGAACAATTATAAACATGGTAAGGATAAATTTCCTTGGGGAAAGAAAATTTTCCTTATAGAAGTAAAACATAGGGTAAAATGAGATTTTCCCTGAGATAAGGTGTTTGTGATTTTCAAAACAAGAAGGAATGGTAAAGCCATAAGAAGACCTTACTGACTCAACAATATCCCCCACTCATGAAGGAATAGAAAATTCATAAGGGAAACCTTATTGACTCAACAATCACCTCATTTTTGGAAACCACAAACATCCTTACAAAAAGAATAAAAGGACTTAGACAATATTTTTCTAGACTTTTAAAATAAAAACTTATCTCTCTTTACACATGGACAATGATGAATATGACTAACTCCCCCTTAGGCTTTAAAACTCTAAGGATCATATTCTAAATTTTATGAATGAGATTTTTCATAATCTTGAATATGGAAATCTTTGTAATGAAAAGTCCCCCTTAGATAAACTCCCCCTTAATTAGGGATATTTCTTCTTTTCTTAGTATTCTTTTTCCTTTCTCCCCCTTTGTGATTTTCAAAAAGAATTTGAGGGAATGGAAAAGAAATTATAGTACCTGAAATATTAGTACAAGGCATCCAAAAAAATGAGTAACCAAAAATTTAATTAAGATAGGAATAATTTGTACAAGGAAAGAATACAACAAAAGATCATATTGGATCTGTTTTCATTCCTTCTCCTTGGGTATCAATTTCTTCACTATGGTCTTTAACTTTTTTAGTTCCTTGTGGTCTTCCTCTACTTGCTTTAGGATCTGACCCCGATCCTCTGTTTTCTTCTCTAAAGATTTGATCTTTTCATCCTAAGCCTTCAGAGCCTCTGCCTGAGACTTCAACAAATCATCTTGCTTAACTAGATTCTCTTCGATCTCGATCCGAAGATCCCTTTCCCTCTTCCAACTTTGGGAAACAGAATTCAGCTTCCCCTTTATAAGACAACCCCACCAAGCTAGAATTCTTTGTGTATGAAGGGGCATAAGTTTTTCCATAGCTTTTGAAAGAAAATTCACTCCTCTCCTCTTCTTGAAAAAGATAAAAGATTCATAAAATTCTACAAGCAGATCCAGATATACTATATCTTGAGCTCATGGCTTTAATATGCAAACTCTTTCCCATCCATTTAACCTGATGTTATTGGATATAATGGAATTATACTTGGAAATGAAATTAGGGTGCACCAACCTCTCTCTGTAAATCTTCCACTTTGAAATCAAATTGATAGTTGACATCTCATGAGAAGGAACTTCAACAAACACTCGGATTTGATCAAGATTTGAGAGGTTCGGAATGGGGTTTTGAAAGAGGGGCATAGCTTTGGCACGAAAAGGCTTGAAATCGATGTGGGGTCACCTTCGAATGGTCCTTTATATAGGCGTTTTAAGTAACATTTGAACTTCCAAAGACAATCCAATGGTTGAGAAATCTTCTTATTTGATCTGACGGTTGAAATGATAGTTATAAGGAAAATATGGTAGGATCTGATCTTTTGAGGTTTTTAAAGGAAAAACATTCATATTTAAGTAAACTAGAATCTGAAAAATTTAAAACATAAAATAAAATACCAGTAAGTAAATGATGACTACAAAAACTTAAGAAAGAAAATATACCTTTCAAAATTCCAGGAAGATTATTCGTAGTGAGGAAAAAATTCTTCTTGAAGAAATTTAGATTTCGAAAATTATTATTATGAGAAAAAAATCATTACGAAGATCTTCATTATGAAAATTTTGAGTACGAAAATTTTCATTACAAAAATCTCCATGACGAAAATTTTAATAACTTCATTACAAAAAATTACGAAAATTTTTGAAAAAGATCATTATGAAAATTTGAAAAACTTCATTATGAAAAATTTTAAAAACTTCATTACGAAAAATTTGGAAAACTTCATTATGAAAATTTGAAAAACTTCATTACGAAAATTTTAAAAAACTAACATGAAAATGTACTCCCCCAATGAAAAGAAGTTTATTAGTGTAAGGATATTTGTTTCAATAGGAAGTTAATAAGGAGTATTACCTTACAGTTATCATTCATAACTTATGTTTAATGTATTCAAATCTATCGGAGGGTAAAGATTTTGTGAAAATATCAGCAAGTTGATCTTGCGTTACGATAAATTGAAGAATGATATATCCTTTTTGTATGTTATCCCTAAGAAATTGATGCCTAATATCTATGTGTTTTGTATGAGAGTGGTGTGCAGGGTTTTTTCTTAAATCAATGGCACTAATATTATCACACAAAATTTGTGTTTTGGTAAAACTCATACCATAGTCTGTGAGTGTGTGTTACATCCACAACACTTGAGCACAACAACTTCCACTTGGTACATATTCAGCTTCAGTAGTGGAAAGTGCTACTGAGTGTTTCTTCTTTCATGACTAAGAAACTAATGAATCTCCTAATAAATGACACGTTCCATATGTACTCTTTCTATCCATTCTATATCCACTAAAGTCAGCATCCGAAAAAAAAAATTCAAAATAAAATCATTTTTCGAAGTATAAAATAGTCCTAAATCCATGGTTCCCTTTAAGTAGAAAAAAATTATTTTCACTACCTTTAAATGATATTCCTTAGGATTAGATTGATATCTTGCACATGAGCATACTGAAAACATTAAGTTTGGATGACTAGTTGTCAAGTAAAGTAATCTTCCTATCATAACTCTAAAAGATGATTGATCTACTGGTTTCCCTACTTCATCAAGATCAAGTGTATTTGAGGTACCAATAGAAGTACTAATACTCTTAGTGTTTTCATATTCATAATTTTTAAGAAGATATTTAATATAATTTTGTTGGGATATATAGATTCCCTCTGGTTTTTTAAAGATTTGAAAACCAATAAAAAATGTTAACTCACCCATCATACTCATTTCAAACTCAGATTTCATTAGATCTACAAATGAATTAGTTAAATATTGATGAGTTGAACCAAATATAATTTCATCAACATAAATTTGAACAATCAAAACATTTTTCTTATCTTTTTTTATAAAAAGGGTGGGATCTTCATTTCCCTTAACGTAATTATTTTTAATCAAAAATCATGTAAGTCTATCATACCATGCTCGAGGGGCTTGCTTAAGTCCATATAAATCTTTGGTAAGTTTATAAACATGTTTAGGATGTTTTATATCTTTAAAACTAGAAGGTTGTTCAATGAAAACTTCCTCTTGTACAAAACTATTAAGGAAAGCACATTTCACGTCCATTTGAAAAAGTTTGAAGTTGAAGAATGCTGAAAAGGCAAGTAAAATATGAATAGATTCAAGTCTAGCTATTGGAGCATAGGTTTATTCAAAAACTTGATTTATGTTGCTTTCCATATTGACAAGGGTCACAAACTTTTGAAGAATCAAATCTAATCTCTGGTAGATCCTTAACTAGTCCTTTCTTAGAAAGTTTGTATAGGTTCCTAAGGTTACAGTGTCCTAGCCTTCTATTCCATAACCAAGAATGGTCTTTAATTTCACTAAGTTAAGGTAAGTCTTGGTTCCTAAGTACTTCTAAGTCTAGTGTATAAACATTATCTTGTCTATTGGCAGAAAGAATAAACTCTTCCTTGGAATTTTGTACTAAGCACTTGTCATTCCTAAAATTCACAAGGTAACCTTCATCACATAATTGAATTATACTAATGAGGTTGTTATTAATACCTTTAACAAATAAAACATTTGAAATCAAAGTTTTTACAAGAAAAACAATGTTGCCTATACCAATAATCTCTCCCTTAGCATTATCTATGAAAGTTACATTTCCTCCTTTCATCTCGATAATCTTTTCAAAGTAGTTTTTGTTACCATTCATATGTCAGGAACATCCACTATCCATTTACCAAGTATTGTTTTTGGTACCTTATTTATTTTCCTAAAAATAAGAAAGTTAGACTTTCGGAATCCAAACTTTCTTGGATCCAGAATTGTTAGAAAACAAAATTTTGGGTATTCACATTTGTTTAGAAAAATAAGATTTATGAAACCCAAGTGATTGAACATTATTCAAAAAGAAATTTTTCTTCCAATTCCCACCACGATGACATTTAGTACAAAAAAGGGATCTGGATGGAATAAAATATTTGTTTTTGAAAATAGGTTTTCGATGAGTATAACCTACTCCAGTAGTATTTCCTTGAGGTTTTATTTGAGAATACATCTTGTCAAAATTTTCATTACCAGAGGTAAAGTTTTCAAGAAGTTTCTTAAGGGAATATATTTCAAATTTTAATCTGATGACTAGGTTCCTATCCTCAGGAATTATTTCCTTAGAGTTATATTTTTCCTCGAAAACATTTATTTTTAAAATAGCATTCTTAATATCTTTAGAAAGTTTTTCCTTCTCAGATTTTACTTCATTAAGGTCTTTAGAAAGTTTTTCTAGAAGCTCATCCTTATCTTTAAGATCTCTAGATAGGTCTAAAATCACTCTTGTAAGAATTTCTTCCCTAGTATTTGCCTTATCTAATTTCTTAGAAATGTTAAAATATTTTGCTTCTAACAACTTGGAAAATCTAGATACTTCTTAATATGAAGGTATTTATTCATTATCTGAAGATGAATTATCTTCATTAGAAGTAATATCTTCGGAATAATAATTCTTATCCAAAGATAAAATTGTTAAAGCCTTGGCAGAGTGTACCTTGGACATAAGAAATGTGTTTGGGAAAGAATTAGTAGCAATGAATCCCATATTTTTCTGTGCTGATGATTCATATTCAGAAGATTCACTTCCTCAAGAATCTCCACAGCTAGCACTCCAAGTATCATTTGATTTAAGGCATTTCTTGTGCTTCTAATGATATAACTTCTTCTTGTTTCTTTCTGAATTACTTTCCTTCTTTTATTTCTTTTCCTTCTTTTTCAATAGAGGGAAATCAGGTCTGATATGACCTATTCTTCTATATTCATTGTAACGCCCTGACCCTCGTTACCCAGAGTCGGTGCTTTATTACATAACATTGGCATGATCACAAGAAAGATCAAATCTCGAAAGACCGATTGGTTTAGTAGCCTTGGAAACACTAGATATATTCATAAGTTTTACATTACATCATAAAGTGAAAAACTACTACGACAACATAATGTCTCCATAGTCCACACTATTATCCCCTCATAATATCCCTACAGGTCATTCATAACTTACTTCTTCACATCCTGGGAAAAATAAAACATAGAAAAGGGGTGAGCTCAAATGCCCAGTAAGGATAACAATATAGCGGAACATTCAAAAATAAGCATAAACATTTAAGGCAATGCATTACTAAAACAAAAGCCTTTTAAACTTGAACTTCAACATAGTATGGAAAAAGTAAAATGAAATAATTCCATTTAATTATTCACATAGATATTCTACTAATCGAATAATCACATGCAATATCAATAACCACTTTCATAATGTCAGAATGCATAATGCTGAACTTTAATTTCTTTGTCAAGGCCTCGTCCCAAGACCTAGGGGCTAACTGTAACCGGAACCCAACCCGGAGTGCCTCTAATAAGCGGACACCAACCCGGAGTGCCTCTAACAACCAGAGACCAAACCGGAGTTCCTCTAATAACCGGAGACCAAACCGGAGGGCTTAATTTTACCAGTCCCCAACCCGGAACATAATTGTCTAACATATTCATCTGAATGAAAGGTTGAAATATAACATAAACATTCGGATTACAAATAACTTATGAAGTGTCAATACTCTAAACAAAAACCATGAGTGACATAATAATAACTTATCCACGGTCAAAAATATCACAAAACCTTCAATAAAATATGGATGTTTTGTATCATAATAAATCAACTTCAAATAAGCTTAAAATCCATCAAAGGATGTTGACATAGATGAAATAAATACTATTTTAGAAAAATATCTCTTTCTATTTTGAAATCACTTAAGAGTCTTATATTTATGAAATAAAACATTTTTTTTGAAAATATTCTTATTATCTTGTAAGGGAAGCTTCGACGATTTTATAACGGCGGAAAATAGCCACACCCGTCGTATAAGTTAAAAAAAACATTCTTACCTTAATTTTCTCGAAAAGGTTAAAAAGCACCTTGTTTGGAAAACGACGGAAAGATTCCTTTATAAACCTCTTATAAAAATTCAAACAAGGGTAAAAATGACTTTAACCCATAATTCTAGTAAATAGTAAAAATGTTTTGAAATTCATTTTTAAGAAACATGGATGTGGATGATAAAGAGATCCCAGTAGATTATTACGTATAAACAACCTCGTATAATGAAGAGATTGTGAAATAACCCTTACCAATTTGGTAACTTATGAAACATACAACCCATGAAAGAGGTATCATACAATGAATATGTAAATACACATAAATTAGGGTGTATTACACAAAAAATATAATTATGGGCAGTATAAACACCACACAAAAGGTGATGGTGGCAATATGGCATGAATCTCACGAGAATAAGGAGTGATATGAAAACCCCTTACCTTGTACTTTTCCTTGGTTGGGGTAGGTTAAACTCCTCTTCTTCGGGTTCTTCCTTTTGATTTGATCAAAAGGGCTCCTTAAGTTGGCTTTCTGATCAAACTAAGGCCTCTAGGTTGTAGTGAGGGAAGTTGGTAGTGTATTTGGGCAGAGTTTTTCCGAACCAAAAGGTTTTGAAGGTGTGAAGAAAAGAGAAGGAGGAGTGCCCTTTTATAAGAGGGGTGAGGGGCACCTTTGGAAAAGCTAGAAATATTAGTTTATAATAAATTCATATTCGGTTTCTAATGGATCCAAAGTTGATTATTTAAATGTTAAGGTGGGGATGGGTCGAAAAAAACTCAACCAATAGAATTTAGATAGGTTTGGGTACTTATATTAACCTTATCTTTAAGTATTAACTCTAAGTTAATTAGTTTCACTTTTACAATGTCTCTTTGTATTTTTATATAATATGGTTAATAAACTTACTATATACATCCAAGCGACCCCCAAGTGGTCCATTAATGATGAAAATATCATGATATAAGTCTCTTTGCCGAAGGTTAGATTTTTAGGAATTTAATATCAATTAATAATATAATATTTGTTTTAAGAACTCTTTTATGTCAATTTTGACACTATTCAATAGTTGATTTTTGTGAAACTCATAACAGATTGATTACTTCGAACAAAGTCAATTTAATCAATCCTAATATATCATATTATCCTATAAAATTAGTTTAATTGATTAAAAGTTTCATATTATATTTATTTGGGTATTTATAATATCAATTATTTTTATTTTTCACTATTATAGTAATTACTGCATCATCATTCTGTCATAAATAAATTAAAATATTTAATGTCTAAAAATTATAAATAAAATAGAATTATGTAGGAAATATTTTTATCTTTCTAATTAATATTTATAATCTAAAATCCAACATATATTACCCTATGTAAAAATTGTTTTTCTAAAAGATATATGCTTGTGTCATTTTTGTATTCATTTTAACTTAATTAAAATAAAGTGTCCCTATCACCTACAAGTGGCACCATGGGGTCCCAAAATCAGCCCAAATATGCCTATGTCCAAACATGTATCATCCAATAAGGCTAGGACACATTTTAGGGTAATTTAGTATTATTATAATATTATTTTTTAAACCCTTCTTTACCGGATTTACCGTTAACCATGGTAAATAAAATATTTACCGCAGTAATTATTCAAAATGTCTAAAAATAAAAGTTACCTATTTACACAATTTGAACATCCTGATTACAAATATGGAATCCATTTTTCTAAATTCAAAACACAGAAGTGGCAGAAATTAATTTAAAATTAATTCCCGCTGTCAAAACAAAAAGCATATTTTTAAGAGATAATAACTATCAAAAGATTGACACTTGTTTATGTTCGGTTTAATTGTAAAATTATGTCCAATGACCAACATTATATTAAATGGTAAAAATATATTCTAAATATACTTTAAAACCACTCAAATTCATAATTTATCACTATTAATTATTTTCATTAAAAAAGTTGTTTTTAATTAAAATTTAGTAATTTTCACTATTCATAAAAATATGAAAGTTATCCGAAAAGTACCAAAATTTCACCTTAGGATAAATTCGATACTCCGAATCCAAAAATGAAGTCCATTTTGAGAGATAAAATTTCTAAAATTTTAAAAGGTAGGTATTACTATTCATAACGGCTAGTTTGATTGGTTGTGGTGTGTTAGAACTCGAAGTTGCGTACAACACACGCTACTGTATTATTCAAAGGGAAAGCGTACCGTAGAAGATTGGGATGTTTCATTTTAAATTTTTTGATGTCCCCATTTAGTCAAAAAGTTTAAAATATTGTATTTAAAAAGGTTTCACTATTAAAAGTTGATAAAAGTGCAATACTGAAAATGAATCTGTTCTTGCATTATGTCTAAGAAACTCATAATATGGATTCTAAAATTATAAGGATTATATAAAGTTTAAAATTTAGTTAATACTATTAATAACCTCTTTTTAATGGCTTTTTTTTTGTAAGTCATGGTGTGATTGAACTCGGTGTTGCGTGTAGTGCAAGTTATTGAATTATTTTGAAGAAATAACACACTATGAAATCTTGGGGTGTTACATTCTCCCCTCCTTTAATAAATTGCGTCCTCGCAATTTGAAATTGTTCTTCTAAAATAAAAGGTTTAAAATAGAAAATATATTTGTGGGAAAACCCACATCGGAAATTGGGTTACTAAAATTTAGTCTTAATATAAGGAAAAGAGAAATGAAAGGGTCACCACCAAATTATGATCTCGATTAGGAGAACATTGGTGGAAATTAGAGACATATAATTGGAGGGAAAACGTAAATATTTATAGGTAGTGATTGAGGTCATCAATCACAAACAAGTATAAAATTGAGGTCCTTAAACTCATCAATCTATGATGATCTGAAATACCATCGGTTCAACAAAACATAGGGTATTAGGATAACACATTTTTGACGTTTCAAAATATCTTAGTTGAAATCCCACATCGAAAAATGAATTAATGAGGCCACTATTTAAAATAAAGAGTGGAAAGTATGAAGATTACCGAAAATAACACATATTAGGGTTCCATGTAGGAAAATATGGATATGGAAGAAAAATCTAACCATCAATTATCTGATAGAGAGTGGTAGAGAACATGGCTATGAAAAGGCCAACAATCCCAAAGCCATAAATTAGTGATGATTTAAGGTACCATCTAGGACAAAATTTTTGTTCTAAGTTCCTTTTCTTAATGTTGAGGAATTTATTTATGAGATTGGCTAAGATCATAAGGAGATATACTTACTTTATAATTAGAGTTTTATCCATTAATACAAACTCATCTTTCACTCTAAAAGATAATAGAACGTAAAAAATTCTATTTACACTATTCGTATAGGGTTCCAAAATAAACGAATTTATAATTCATCTACAAGATCTTTTAATAAAAACTACATTATTTAATCCAGGACATCTCATGGGCCAGTGGTAGGTGATACACCCTTGTCGCCCTTCGGTTGCGGGTTCAAGTCTCGCAGCCTTGCCGGACGCGACGGGTTGTCGCCCAACCTCCGGGTTGTCCTTTTATGGCAATCCAAAATAATCCAAACTAGAACTATCCAAAATACTTCTGTCCAAACTCACAGTCCAACATTTATAAGGAAGGTAAACATAATGTAGACCCTTTTTACCCCGTATTTGCATATGAATACCTTCATCATGTATTCTTTTAATACACTGAAACATCCTGAATTACCATATTCCTTATTCATGCTCCCTTATTCCATAGAGAATGCTGGATATACTTCATCAATCCAAAAATGTTTTAAACCCCAACAATGATGGAATATACAAATCATTAATCAGTTCCAAGGTAGTCAAGAATATCCAATATAATTTATCCAAAACAATCATGTATTATTCCCAAATCACTACCTCGGTATCAGAAGTATATTATGGATTATCATTCTCTCAACCATATATTTTCCAAAAATTTATCCTGCTATTGAGTCACTTTTCTTTGTTCCACACAATCTCAAGTCCTTAATGAAATAGTACTGTAGTAAAATCCTTATATACTCCATAATTATTATAACAAGTACATTGTTGATACAACACTCAATTGACATAATCAACATAAGAACTCTAATCATTCCTCTTCATCTGTGGTAGTATCATAACTTGATTATTATCCAATAGCATTATTTGCGGCATAGTCTGATGACTGGGACATAGGTTCGCGTAGTGTCCAAACTCCTTGCAAATGAAGCATTGTACATTTGAAACCATTTTCTTGACCTTGCAGCCACGTACTTTGTGCCCTTTTCCTCCACACTTATAACAAACTCCCATTCCTTTCAGTCAAGTTCCAGGGTGTTTCTTTCTACAGTTATCACATATGGGAAAATTATTCTTTTCCATCTTCCCTTTATCCATCTTTCTCTCTTCCATACTTTTCTTCTCTTGCTTCCCTTCAAAGCCATAGGACTCAGTAAACTCTTTACTTATCTTATCAACACATGATATTATTTCTTCATATGATGATAATACATGCGAGACTATTTCTCTTGTAAATTATGGCTTAAGACCATAAAATATATGATCCTTCTTTCTCTTTATATCATGTGCATTTCTAGAGTTCTCATTCCTTCTACTGGGCGTCATTGATAAACAATGGAATACATTAGATTAGTTTATGAATAACAATACCTAATCCCAAACTTGTAAAACACATAACATAAATTAAATAGTTTATGGATATAATCCATAATCATAAAAATGTCTCCTTTGAGGAAGTATATACTCATAAACCCTTCATAATGATTTGTAAAGAAAATGAGAGTTATCCTAAGCATATCCCCCGGGAGTGTCGTAACCAAGAGTGCAGAAAGGCCCGTTGTCGTGCACCAGTTCCCGTTCGAGTCTAGCTCAAAGTGGTGTTTTCGGGTTTTACCCCTAGGTACATCTGTGCCAGAGCCACCTCTACCTACTCGTATCCAGACAGGGATGTATTGCTCGGAAAACTCACAAAATTTCTACAATACCAAAATTCTAGGAAGTTCTTCTATACTAATCCTCAAAATTCAACTTAAATCTATGTGCTCTAATCAGAGTTTATCTAAATCTATCTTCCAAGGTTTGTACTAAACTTCCTCTGATACCAACTGTAACATCCCGACCCTAGTTACCCAGAGTCGGTGCATTATTACATAACATTGGCATGATCACAAGAAAGATCAAATCTCGAAAGACCGATTGGTTTAGTAGCCTTGGAAACACTAGATATATTCATAAGTTTTACATTACATCATTGGGTGAAAAACTACTACGACAACATAATGTCTCCATAGTCTACACTATTATCCCCTCATAATATCCCTACAGGTCATTCATAACTTACTTCTTCACATCCTGGGAAAAATAAAACATAGAAAAGGGGTGAGCTCAAATGCCCAGTAAGGATAACAATATAGCGGAACATTCAAAAATAAGCATAAACATTTAAGGCAATGCATTACTAAAACAAAAGCCTTTTAAACTTGAACTTCAACATAGTATGGAAAAAGTAAAATGAAATAATGCCATTTACTTATTCACATGGATATTCTACTAATCTAATAATCACATGCAATATCAATAACCACTTTCATAATGTCAGAATGCATAATACTGAACTTTAATTTCTTTGTCAAGGCCTCGTCCCAAGACCTAGGGGCTAACTGTAACCGGAACCCAACCCGGAGTGCCTCTAATAACCGGACACCAACCTGGAGTTCCTCTAATAACCGAAGACCAAACCGGATTTCCTCTAATAACCGGAGACCAAACCGGAGGGCTTACTTTTACCGGTCCCCAACCCGGAACATACTTGTCTAACACATTCATCTGAATGAAAGGTTGAAATATAACATAAACATTCGGATTACAAATAACTTATGAAATGTCAATACTCTAAACAAAAACCATGAGTGACATAAGAATAACTTATCCACGGTCAAAAATATCACAAAACCTTCAATAAAATATGGATGTTTTGTATCATAATAAATCAACTTCAAATAAGCTTAAAATCCATCAAAGGATGTTGATATAGATGAAATAAAGACTATTTTAGAAAAATATCTCTTTCTATTTTGAAATCATTTAAGAGTCTTATATTTATGAAATAAAACATTTTTTTTGAAAATATTCTTATTATCTTGTAAGGGAAGCTTCGATGATTTTATAACGGCGGAAAATAGCCACACCCACCGTATAAGTTAAAAAAACATTCTTACCTTAATTTTTTCGAAAAGGTTAAAAAGCACCTTGTTTGGAAAACGACGGAAAGATTCCTTTATAAACCTCTTATAAAAAGTCAAACAAGGGTATAAATGACTTTAACCCATAATTCTAGTAAATAGTAAAAATTTTTTGAAATTCATTTTTAAGAAACATGGATGTGGATGATAAAGAGATCCTAGTAGATTATTACGTATAAACAACCTCGGATAATTAAGAGATTGTGAAATAACCCTTACCAATTTGGTAACTTATGAAACATACAACCCATGAAAGAGGTATCATACAATGAATATGTAAATACATATAAATTAGGGTGTGTTACACAAAGAATATAATTATGGGCAGTACACACACCACACAAAAGGTGATGGTGGCAATATGGCATGAATCTCACGGGAATAAGGAGTGAGATGAAAACCCCTTACCTTGTACTTTTCCTTGGTTGGGGTAGGTTAAACTCCTCTTCTTCAGGTTCTTCCTTTTGATTTGATCAAAAGGGCTCCTTAGGTTGGCTTTCTGATCAAACTAAGGCCTCTAGGTTGTAGTGAGGGAAGTTGGGAGAGTATTTGGGCAGAGTTTTTCTGAACCAAAAGGTTTTGAAGGTGTGAAGAAAAGAGAAGGAGGAGTGCCCTTTTATAAGAGGGGTGAGGGGCACCTTTGGAAAAGCTAGAAATATTAGTTTATAATAAATTCATATTCGGTTTCTAATGGCTCCAAAGTTGATTATTTAAATGTTAAGGTGGTATGGGTCGAAAAAAACTCAACCAATCGAATTTAGACAGGTTTGGGTACTATATTAACCTTATCTTTAAGTATTAAATCTAAGTTAATTAGTTTCACTTTTACAATGTCTCTTTGTATTTTTATATAATATGGTTAATAAACTTACTATATAAATCCAAGAGACCCCAAAGTGGTCCATTAATGATGAACCTATCATGATATAAGTCTCTTGGCCGAACCTTAGATTTTTAGGAATTTAATATCAATTAAAAATATAATATTTGTTTTAAGAACTCTTTTATGTCAATTTTGACACTATTCAATAGTTGATTTTTTTGAAACTCATAACAGATTGATTACTTCGAACAAAGTCAATTTAATCAATCCTAATATATCATATTATCCTAGAAAATTAGTTTAATTCATTAAAAGTTTCATATTATATTTATTTGGGTATTTATAATATCAATTATTTTGATTTTTCACTATTATAGTAATTACTGCATCATCATTGTGTCATAAATAAATTAAATTATTTAATGTCTAAAAATTATAAATAAAATATAATTATGTATGAAATCTTTTTATCTTTCTAATTAATATTTATAATCTAAAATCCAACATATATAACCCAATGTAAAAACTGTTTTTCTAAAAGATATATGATTGTGTCATTTTTGTAATCATTTTAACTTAATTAAAATAAAGTGTCCCTATCACCTACAAGTGGCACCATGGGGTCCCAAAATCGACCCAAATATGCCTATGTCCGAACATGTATCAACCAATAAGTCTAGGACACGTTTTAGGGTAATTTAGTATTATTATAATATTATTTTTTTAACCCTTATTTACCGGATTTACCCTTAACCATGGTAAATAAAATATTTACCTCAGTAATTATTCAAAATGTCTAAAAATAAAAGTTACCTATTTACACAATTTGAACATCCTGATTCCAAATATGGAATCCATTTTTCTAAATTCAAAACACATAAGTGGCAGAAATTAATTTAAAATTAATTCCTGTTGTCAAAACAAAAAGCGTGTTTTTAAGAGATAATAACTATCAAAAGATTGACACTTGTTTATGTTCGGTTTAATTGTAAAATTATGTCCAATGACCAACATTATATTAAATGGTAAAAATATATTCTAAATATACTTTAAAACCACTCAAATTCATAATTTATCACTATTAATTATTTTGATTAAAAAAGTTGTTTTTAATTAAAATTTAGTAATTTTCACTATTCATCAAAATATGAAAGTTATCCGAAAAGTACCAAAATTTCACCTTAAGATAAATTCAATACTCCGAATCCAAAGATGAAGTCCATTTTGAGAGGTAAAATTTCTAAAATTTTAAAAGGTAGGTATTACTATTCATAACGGCTAGTTTGATTGGTTGTGGTGTGTTAGAACTCGAAGTTGCGTACAACACACGCTAATGTATTATTCAAAGGGAAAGCATACCGTGGAAGCTTGAGATGTTTCATTTTAAATTTTTTGATGTCCCCATTTAGTCAAAAAGTTTAAAATATTGTATTTAAAAATGTTTCACTATTAAAAGTTGATAAAAGTGCAATACTAAAAATGAATCTGTTCTTGCATTATGTCTAAGAAACTCATAATATGGATTCTAAAATTATAAGGATTATATAAAGTTTAAAATTTAGTTAATAATATTCATAACCTATTTTTAATGGCTTTTTTTTGGTAAGTCATGGTGTGATTGAACTCGGTGTTGCGTGTAGTGCAAGTTATTGAATTATTTTGAAGAAATAACACGCTATGAAATCTTGGGGTGTTACATTCATAACAAGTAACTTCCTCATATTTCTTATCTTTGTATTATCTCTTCTTGTACTTATTTTAATAGTTCTTTTGAGCTACTATCTTGTTTATTCTCTGAGAAATATTAGCTAATTCATTCTCATACTTTTCTGTATCACTAGATTCTGACTAAATAATAACTTTATTTGACTTTGATCTAGTTACTCTTTCTAGAGTCTTGGATTTCATCTGTTTAGAAGTAGTTTTAAAAGCAACTCCTCCATTCCCATTCTTCTTTTTAACATTATTAGAATCTCTCTTCATTCTAGTCTCATGCTGAAGAAGAGTTCCAAACAGCTCATCTAAGGAAATCTGGGTAACTTTCCTGTTCTCATCAATTGTTGTCCTCTTGGACTCTCACTCATTTGGCCTAATGTCTATGATTTTATCTACAAGGGCCTCATCATCCAAACATTTTTCTCCCATAGACTGTAAGTTATTCATGATAGTCATAAACCTTTGCTGAACTTTTCTTATAGGTTCTCCATAATGAAAATGAAATCCATGGTATTCAGCTCTCAATATAGCTCTTCTTGTCTCTATGACTTTAGAAGTACCAAAATGTGTAACTTAAAGTTTCTTCTAGGTACTGTTTTCATCTTCACATGAATATATTTGACTATATATGTTCCTAGTCATGTAACATAGCATTTTATTTCTGACTCTGAAGTTTTCTTGATATTTTGATTTCTCCTGATTAGTAAAAGTTCTCAATTTCTTATCAATAATCTTATAGTCTTCTATCAGCATTAGATAGTTATCAACTCCAGTATTAATAATGAAATTCTTCATCCTATCTCTCCAGTACTCATAATCATTTCCATCAAAAATAGGAGGTCTGGTAGGATTTAGATTGTTGATAGAACCAACATTTAAAACTTCCATCTTAAGGAAAATATTTCCACACAAACTTGTTAGCAATAAGAGTTTGTAAACTAGAGAAAATATCCTAAGTAAGGAAAATAGAACTAGAGTATCTCTAAGCAAAAATGAATCTGAAATTTATGGATTCGGAAATATGATTTCGAAAAACTGAAGAAGAAAACTTCTCTTCTGAATTTAATCATGAGATTAATTCAGATTGAACCAAAATTTTGAAGCCAACTGTTAGATTGGTTTAGGAAACAAGGTCACCTCCTCTGATACCAATTATGGGGATCGATAGTATGATAGATATGATACTAATTATAGTATCAAACTATGGTGTAGATACTCAATATATAAGAGGGGTGAATTGTATACTTTAAAAATCCTTAAGGAAATTTTGTATAAACAAAATTCACAACACCTCTAAGTTCTAATAACATGATTGATTATAAAAAAGTGAATCTAGAAATAAAACATAATAAAAGTTTACAAGAGCTAAGATTCTATCTTAAAGCATGTAGAATCCTATATAATCAGAGTACAAGTCTAAGGAATTATAAGAAATTATACTTTCCTCAACAACTAAAATTACAGCACAAAACAAATATACAACACTATAAGAAACAAGTAGTAACTCTTTTAACCCAAAGAGAAGGGTATCCAACAACCCTAGATAAAGCTCCCTTGATTTATACTTTCAAGAAAGTATGTCTTACCCAAACCCAGGTAAGCCCTCAATCCGAAGATCGGTATATGTCTTTCTATCCCTGTAAGCCCTTGATTTGTAATGAAATTAGCACCTCTGACTTCACAACCCTAAGTCTCTGATTTTGAGTAAATCACACCTCTGCATAAAGAAAATATACACAAAGTAATGCTTTAACAAGCCGTTCAAACTTTCTGCATGAATCCTGAGGGTTTATAAGATTCTCTCTCTCTATAAATCACTTTGATAGCATGTAAGCCAAGTTTTCAAAGTTCAGTTCTTCAAAAGTTGTGAGCTCATTCAAATGAGCTCCTATTTATAGGCACGCATTCAAGAGTCGGCTCCTTCCTACAATGGTCATATTTTTCCTTGAATTTTGGAGGGACATGTACACGTATAACTCAAACAATGGTTAGTGAGTAACCTAATGCATGACATCGTTTTATAACAAAAATAAGTCTAAGAAAAAATATGGTTACATAACCAAAATCAGTTATCCGATGTGTAAGAAAATAAAAGTTCAGAGTCTAACCAAAAACACATTTGGTTTCTATAATATAAGAATATTAGGATTATATTTTCTAAGGAATTTAGAACCTAAACTCTATAGAATTATGGAGTCTGAATTTCAAGGAAATTCGAAGTCTTATTTCACAAGAATTCGTAACTTGGTCTTACAAAGTTCGAAGTCAGAGTTCATAAGAATTTGGATTCAAAACTTAGAATATTTTGGAGTCTGAATTCAGGGAACTCAGGTTCATAACTAAAAATAGTTCAGAGTCTTAATTCAAAGAACTCAGAGTCATAACTCAGAAGAGTTCAGAGTCTAAATTCAGAGAATTTGGAGTTAGAACTCAGAAGAGTTCAGAGTTTGAATTCTGAGAATTCAGAGTCAGAACTCAAAAGAGTTAGGAGTCTGAATTCAGAGAATTCAGAGTCTGAATTCAGAAGACTTATTTATCTAAGTATTACATGATTATGAGGTTTTAGATATGAAACTGAATTTTACACTTAGACAAGATAATGAACAATAATAAATATGGTAAGGATAAATTTCCTTAGGGAAGGAAAATTTTCCTTATAAAAGTAAAACATATGGTAAAATGATATTTTCCATGAGATAAGGTGTTTGTGATTTTCAAAAAAATAAGGAATGGAAAATTCATAAAGAGACCTTACTGTCTCAACAATCTCCCCCACTCATGAAGGAATAGAAAAGTCATAAGGAAAACCTTATTGACTCAACATGTATCCCACCAACAATTATTATTTTATTATCGATATATTTTTATTCTATTGATATTTAATATGTGGAATTGTATTATCAAGATACCATTTGAGGATAATGAACTGAATCATTTTGGGGTATAATTACATTGGGTTTTTAGGGGAATGGGTTAAAAATCATTCATTTATTGTGCGTACCATATGGTTACTCAATTTCTAAAAAATTAATAGAATGGAATCTTTCTAGAAAAAAAACTCATAATGAAAATATTTTCATTAGAAAATCTAAAAAGGAAAGTGAAATTATTCATTGTATTTGATATTGGTTATAGAACCCATAAAAAGGAGACATGGATGTGGATATGTTGTATTTTTATGTAAGCTAGAGGATAAAATTTAATTCATTAAGATTAATTGAATATTTTTCATTATGTATAAATATTTTATCATCCGTTATCATGCCACTAAATTTAATTTTTCAAATTATAAACCACATACTATTATACTTAGATATATATATCTTAAATGAAAATACCTTATGATTTTTTTGGTTTTATGTTTAATTTGATATTTAAACTGCATAAATTCTTCTAGATAGAGTGAACATACAAGAGATTGATAATACTCTAATTTAATGAACTTGATGAATAAGTGAAACTAATTTCTGATGAGGTGAATCACTAATGGAATAAATATTAATGATAAGTTAGATTGTGTGAGTAGAAGAAGAGAAAATTTCTTGAATTTATACATTTACATTAATCATGATTTAATACATATTATTGGATGTGATTTGTTCTTTTTAAATTTTCAGGTATGATCTTATTTTTATAAGCATGGTAATTTGGAATCATCCCTCCTCAAGGTATATATCTTTCATGATTGGATGTTGAGGTTTTTATTGTGGATAAATAAATATTTATGTGTAGGGGAATTTTATTACTCATATATATATATATATATATATATATTACCATAATTTCATTTTTTTAAATTTTTATTCTATCATAATTATAATATTTTTTGTATTTTATGGAATGAAAAATATTAATATAGATTTTAAAATTGTTTTGGGGATTTTGATAAAAAAGTTGAATAAAAATGTTATTTATTTTGAAATTTGGTGGAAGAAAATAAAAAATAAAGTTAAGTCTAAAAAATATAGTCAACAGTTATCCAGGACCACTAGAGAGGACAATAGTCCTGATGTAGCTAGTTGAAGTCAACTATAGAAATGACCCCGACAGTAGAGATTGTGAGTAGAATGGAAGCATGGTATGATTTTTACATATAGATCATATACAGGGTAGGAGTGAACTAGAGGGTGATTCTTAGTACATAGTGATTCAATAGTGAGGCAATTATGTGGAATGGGGCACTAAGATTTATGAAGTTATTCCCTTCTAAATGAAAATGTGATGTGTGGTTCTCTATGAGGGACACTATACAATTCATAATATATACACAAAAATCAATCTATAAAACATTTCCCCATGTTTTTCTATCTATAAAGGTAGGTTTTTCACCAAATATCTTTCTATATCACATCATAGATGGCCATGAATGGAGGATGGAGCTTGAATCGTTACACAACCTCTATGAAGGACCTATAAAACAAACAATATTAAATTACACAAAACCCTAAATAGTATGTTGTATAAAATGCTCCATCATCATGAATTTTCAATTTTCAACATGTATGTGTACATGCATGTGGAATGATACATGTGTATTTGAAAACCCTTTGAAAAATGGACATTTTCTCTTTTAATTAACATGTGAAATTAAAGGTGGAAGATAATGGAATTTAAAAATGTTTGGTTGTTTGTGTTTCCATGTACACTTAATGATTTTTCATTAGGGTTTCTATGTACCTGGTATACTATACTGTTTCTCACTACATCATAGCTCCTCAAAAAATTCTATTAGCTTAATGATTTGGTTTTATGAGATCCACAATATATGATTGAAATCGTGGTGAAGGGCTGAAAACAATTACATGGTGGTAATATCTATATATAAAATTTCAATGTCACATTCCATATCCCAAGTAAAATAGAAATATATCCTCTATTTGAATCATTATACACATGTTAGGGTATAACACTAAGGTATGATTTCATTATATCTTCAATGTTTTTCTTTTTAAATTCTATATTTTTTAAATTTTTTGGGAGAAAAATAAGAAACATGAATATCAAAATTTCATTATACCAAGATGTAATAAAATTGGTTTCACTAATATAGACTATTGAAAGGTATCTAAAACACATTATAACTACAATTTATCTCTTTTAATGTATCATTCCAATGGTTTTATGTCTTCATAGTCTTTAAAGTTACTCTTATATACGAACCACAACATAGATAATGTCCTACCAGGGAACAAATTTTTCTTCTCTACTTAAAATTAACCTTAACATATAAAAATAATATATTTATTAAAAATTACTTATAGTAATTAAAAACACATGTTATTTTTAAATATAATTATATTCTAACATTAAATTAAATTATAAAAATAAGTACCAAAACTTGGTATCAATACAGAGGTGTCATGGTAAGGGATAAAAGTTATAAGATAACATGGGATAGATAGACCATGAAATAAATTGATAGAATCATTAATGTAAATATATTTTATAGATACTGATTCATTATATATTCAACCATTATCATAGGTGGGTGATTAATTTTTTATATTTGACCACGATTCCTCAAACATCGATGATATGATATGATTTGAATACAAAATTTAAAAATTATGTTGTTTTTTAGGTTTACTTTTTTTAGTGAATCATTTAAGGTTGGTTGTGTATTTATAAATTCTTAGGTGATTAATATTTGATTTGTTTTAGTTAAAATAATTCTCTTATGGTAAAGTGTTATATTGAAAATTATTTTTCCTAATACTCATTAGGTTTTCTAAAATAGGTACTGAATTGAGATTTTTGTATTTATTAATCATGTAAAATCATTAAAATAATTAGGGTATTCATGATTTATAATGTTTCATTCACACCATATAGGCATTCCCCAAGTGTACATATACACAATGTATGTCATTATACATGAAAAGGGAAGGATCCATTATTTATTGATGGTGGACAACAGCAGACACTATATAGAATTGGTGTGTTTATGTTTAATCACATACCAATAGAAGATTTTAATTATCCAAGGAATAAAGGAAACCCTTTTATTTATATTGGTTTTAGTGTATGAAGAAATTGTTTTCCTTACTGTCTACTACATTCTAGATTAACTCTAATGGTTCTTCAAAGTCATATTATAATTTTATTCCAATTTTCATTTAATTTATTTTTTTGGATTTTATTTTGATGAAAAATTATGCTCTAATGATTTATATTTTAATCCCAAAGTCATTTGTCATCATCTAGTGATCGAGGAATGAAATTTAAGCAGTATGACAATTAAAAATTATCATACTGATAATATATTATTCTCAATATAAAAATAATAAAACCATTAAAAATTAGAGGATCAAATATATAAGGGATAATAAAAGCATTAAAGAGACAATAAAATTAAAAAATGAAATTATATTTTAAAAAAGTATCTTTTATTTTCTATTTCAATGTTATGAAAATATAATTATTTCTCTGATTCCCTATGAAAAATACTTAGTTTCAATCATATTTTTTTTCCAATTACAATTCCAATGGAATTTTTTCTTCATATATATTAATTTTTTTGTGGTTTAATTATGTTAAACATGAATATTATAGAGAATATATAAATTTCATAATTTTATATAAATAAGAGACCATAGTAGAAAAAATGAAAATATCTTACAGTAATTTCCTTTAAATGAAATTTTTTTACAACAGCATTATTTGGGAAATGTTTTTTCATTTAGTGATGGAATTATTTATGTACATGATAAATTTTTCTTTGACTAGATAATACCCCCCATCCTAATTAAGATGAAATGCATGGAGAGCGTAGGTCTAAGGAGAATTAATATTAAATTAATAATGAGATAAAACAGATATAGTAGGATTGTTGATCATCCCATGTTATTTTTTTTACGAATTGTGATTCATGAATTAAAATTTATCATATATAAACATTTTAATAATAACAATACTAATATTATTATTAATTATTTTATAAAAAAACCCACAAACAATGGTGTCCAATATATTATTTCCCTTGTGTATTATCACATCTATTACCACATCTATATATATTGTTAACTTCGTAATTAAATAGCATATCACCATTCTTTTAGGTAGAGGAAACATACAAGCACTAGGAAAAAAATTGATTAGTTATTCTCCATGATTAAACATAATCTCCATTAATAGAGTTCTTTGTGATATGTGGATGTGAAATCTAGGATCTTTATAGAAAATTTTAGGGGTATATGGTAGTTTTTATGTCCATCGATAAAGAGTTGTTGGGGTACTGGTGAAATGGGATCTATGGAATCTAGGGTTTCTAGTGGTGGTAGTATCAAAGGAGGGATGAAGCAGTTTAGAGGAGAAAAAATATGTGTCTCTAATCATTAAATATTATAGATAAGGATAATGGGGCCCATTTTATAGAGTCTATGGATTAGAGTTAAATCATTCATCCTAACACTGGTTGGTGTGTTTTTGTGAGGTGACTAAAAATTAGTTGAGAAGATTAGGAAATAAACCATGTAAAGTTGCCTGGCCGAGAACGACACATAACTTGACCCATGTAAGAAACTCCCTTGAGAACCTGATTCACCGTTCCATATGTATTTTCCCCTTAAACATCCACAAATTTAAAAAAATATATTCTTTACCTAATTTATTTATTAGATAACCAAATGTTCCATTTTACTCATTTTTTAACATAGATCATCATAGTGAAATTTTTAAGGTTTTCCAATATTTTTTAAAGGGGTGTATTCCATTTTCAATATTGAGTCATTAAATTTGTAGATGTATTGGTATATAAAAATTTTAAGAGTTCTGTTTTATTCATTTTCCAATGTATAATTCCATGGTATCCTTTATAAATTAATTCAAAATATAATGATGAATTTTTTTATAAAATAATATTTTGTATATCAATGTTTGTGAACATAGTTTAATGATAGTTGTGAAAATAAATGGGCATAAGGAACTACTAGTGGGACCCAGTTTCTTTAGTATGACTTTGATTACAATTTATTATATATGGTTTATAATAATAATAAGTTTTAGTGATGTTATTATAGTAAAATAGGATGATAAATATTTAATTGATTGGATGACTTACATGCCCTCTATGAGTGGTTAATGTTGAGATGTGAGTGTTAAATACATTTGAGGTAGAAAGTTTGATTTTAGGTGACAAAATAAATTTGGATACATATTATTCTCTATCAATTCGTGTTATGTGTTATTGGTTTTTAGAGTTTGGTTTTATTATATTTAAAAGTTATGTAATGGTTTACTACACAATCATGACTGGGTAATTACATTGTAAATATTAATAGTTCAATGTGTTATTGACTAAATTAAATAATAGTATATTACTTACCTAGAGGTTTTATATATTTTAAAATATTCATGTTGGTGAATTTTTTTCATTCAATTTAATTTTTCATAAAATAATTTCATAGTAATGTGAATTGTTGTGTGTTAGAAGACCCTATTGGTGATGTTTAACAAGATTCCAAGTCATAATTCTCACCCAATTATTTGGGTTCAAGGTAAACCATCTATAGAGGATTCAATTCAACACTAGACCGCTGATTTATTTTATGGTTTATTATGGGAACATATAAAAAATGGGATTTGTGGCTCTATATATAATTATTTTACTACATTCTAAATCTCATTTCATTTCATTTCGTGTATTTTTTAGGGAGACCCAAATAGATTTGTTGAAGTATATAACTACTAACCACATATGTTATCATGAGAGTTATAATTGTATATTGAGTTTTATTTATCATTTTATGTATTCATAATATCTATGGTTTATTAAAATGTTACCCCTCCCTGAGTAATAAATGATTTGGTGGAGGGATGAGATGAGAGAATAGATGTAGAAGTCTACTAATAGTAAATAGTATGTGTATGACATTATATAAAGGTTATTATTATTGTATGAGTCATATATATTATTTAATTTTAATTGAGGAGTAATGATAGAGGTGATATTGGAATAATATTTTTTAAACAAGGGAATTTTTAATTGGGAACTTATGGATGTGTGGGATATAATAGAATTTTGGGTAATATCTTCTAAGATATTTAAGATTATATAGTATCATAAGTTTTATTGGACTTAGATTACTATTTGGTTTATGGGGGATATTCTTTAAATATAGTATAAATA
Source organism: Viscum album (assembly GCA_963277665.1). NCBI lineage: Eukaryota > Viridiplantae > Streptophyta > Magnoliopsida > Santalales > Viscaceae > Viscum > Viscum album. The sequence continues at coordinate 1,392,664,010 of OY728142.1, read as the reverse complement.
ACACAAAAATCTATTTCGTGAGATCTGAATATAACAAATTTGATTTGAAATCAATAAATAATGAACATTTCTCTATTTTTGGAAGAAAACAAAACTTATAAATATAAAAAATTATTGAAGGAGATAACTTAGAATAAGACAGCATATTTCTTCCTTTTAGGATATTTTATGGGTTAATGATTCAATAATATCACATCTTTCTAAGATTCGTAAAAGAAATTTGTGAAAATAAATGATTCGGTTTGGATGTTGTATGGATTGTATCACCACAACTTAACACATTTCACATGGTTGAACCAATTTATATAGACCTCCCATATTTATATTAGTATTACCAAATGTTTTATAATCATATTTATTTAAAAAAATTCTAATTCATAGTTAAACTATATAAATGTAAAATAAGATTAATGTGTTCAATTAATTCTTAGTTTATATTGAATAATAAAAATCTAATTACTTTTTTATCATATAAAACTATTAGTAAAAGTGTTAAATTGGTTTATAAATATTTTTAAGATGTTCCTATGGAATTTTATAACTAATTTGAAATGTATAAGAGGAGTTTGATGATGTTTTTTGAGCTATTGAATAAATAAAACCATGATAATATATGTCATGTTGTAATATTTATATGAATTATCTATACTAATTTTTCATATAAATATCATTACACAATTGTAATTTAGTAATCATAATCTAATGTTATATATGAAGATGTAGGAACTCATAAAAATGATATGAGGATTACAACACAATTGTAATTCATGATTAACATTAGTTCATGTTGAAGGATATTAGAAGGTGATTGGGCCATGCCTTGACACTATAATTTCAGAATAAATGGTTGTAGGTCATTAAGGCTTGGTATTACACTATAATGAAATGGTTTAATGTAATTTTTTTATGCATATTCAATATAGATATTTATTAAGACTATTATTTTTAAGTCATAATAGATATGAAGATGGTATTTTGTTCTATTATAGTTGGCTACACCATAATAAGTTTGAAATTAATGTTGGATATTAATGAAAAAAATTCTTTACTATTTTTCAACCACTGGAATTATTCAATGAATTTTTAATGATCAATGTATATTTTAAAATTCAGAATAATTCATGAGAAATTGAGTGAGAGAAGAATTTAACACATTTTTAGGGATTGGGAGATAATTTAAAAGACCTGAGTAAGGGTATAAGGAATATGGGAGAATTTTCTTGATGTTTAAACAAAAATTAGTCAACATTTAAAGGATATTACCATTGATTTTATACTGGTGATTCTACTATAAATATTGATATCATCTACTATTGGTGTGAGGAATAAAAAATGATTATTTATAGGTTTTTTTATTCTAATAATAATATATTTCATTATTTTTATTTGTGAAATTTGAGACCCATTAAAAGGTAGAAATTATGATAATGAGAAAATTTGTTTCTTTTTGTAAGATATGTCAGGGTCAAAATTAAATTTCATTTAAAGCCTTGAGGAATGGAAAGATTGAAAAATAAGTTAAGGATGATAAAGATAATTCTATTTCATATGATGACATTGAGGATAGGTTTGATAAAATATTCTCACTTATCTCATTTATCTTTTAAAATTATTTGGGAAACTATCATGAAAAGTTACCATTGAACTATTTCAATTAGGGTGTATTTGGTTACCTACCCACAAATTATCCCAAGATAAATTAATATGGATATGATGAAAATTATGATTTATCGATGTAGTATTCAAGGAATAAAACATACAATTACAAAAAATATTTTTTTTTTGATCAAAATAGAAATAATGGAGTAGATAAACAATTAATAGTGTAAATATTTTATATAAAATAGATTTAAAATTAAGTGAAAATTGTGAAAGTGGATATTTTCTGTTATATAATGAATGAAGTGTAAATAATTGATTGTGAAGTTAAATGAAGAATAATTCTATTTTAAATTATATGAATGAGGACGATTTAGAGAATTCATGGAGAACTTGAAACAAATGGTATTTTTTGTGACATATCTAAAATAGAGATAACTAATAAGAATTTAGTGAATGCACTTAATAATCCAATGAGTTTTTGAAAGTCCACGATAAATGGGAGTTGGACTAACTGAATTAAGTTGAAAGTTTAAAAGTATTACTTTCTAAGGATAATAAGTTGAATGAATCATTAGAGGATAAATTTAAAACCAAATGAAACAAACATTAATATTCTTAGAAAAATAATTTCGAGCTAAAAAATATTTGTGAAAGTTTATTTTTTTTATTTTGGAAAATTCGATGCAAGAAGATGATGAGAGGTCACAGGATAGTGAGAAGTATTGTGATCAATCTAAGAATTTTAATTATTATTATAATCCTCAAAACCCTCATTATATAGACCACATGGTTTTAAAGATATGCATAATAAGTATGAAGATCACCCAAAGGGAAAGGTGAAAATTTGTATTCCATTAAATGAAAAAGTAATGAAATACTAAAATGTCAATTTCAATTTAAAATATATTATGAATGATAAATAGAATATTGTTAAAAAAGTGTCACCATGGTTTTTTAATAATTATAAAATATCATGTAATTATAATTTAATTATTGGACTCAATAATAATGGATAAACATCTATTTTAATGTAGATGAGGATATGGTTTTTGAAGAAAAAAAATATTTGTATGTCCATTGTTGTTGCTATATTGAATTTGGTCACATGGAAGGGAATTAATTATTCAATATACAAAATTTAATTGAATTTATAATATATAAAATTATATAGTTATGGGTGGATAATACACTCTAAGAAAACAACTTCATAAGTAGGTTGAAATACAAAAATTGAAAGTGGGTAATTATTTTCCATTATTAAGTAGATTTTCTTGAATGTGCGACCAATTAGGTAATTTTATAACAGACTGTCTAACTATTATTCTGGAATTATTGAATCTAAAGAAATACTATAATGGGTTTCAAAAGAAAAATAAAATAAATGAACCACCTTGTGTTATTTAATATTCAAAAATGGTTTCACAAGATAAAAAACCTTGGATAGTGTATAGTGGTTTTTAATCACAATTGATAGATGATATATATCTTCTAAAGGGTTTTGAGATGTCAAAAAGAGGGTTCCATCATTATTTCAAATAATAGATTTATTTTTTGGAATTTATTTTAAAGATAGTAATATTTTTAGTAAGGGATAGTGAACTTAATGAATATTATTCCATATTAGAGATATTGAATACTCATGTTATTTGAGATTTAAGGAGGAAAGTGAATTGTTTAATCAAAGACTTGGTGAAACATGTAAAAAATGAACATGTTTACTCAGGAAAATGATATTCATATTTTTTTATTCTAATAAGATAAATTGATTGGATGTGTATCATATATTATATATAGAATATTTTTAATTATTTACACGTGAATTTGTTCATTCCAATGACTTAATCTATAGATTAATTTTGATATAATATATATAGACCAATAAATTATAAATAAATTCCATGAGATAAGTATTTTATCACATTTATTTTTTATTACACTAAAATAACTTGTATTATTTTTATTTAACATAACTATTATACTCTAAAAAGGTGTTGGTACTTCCTTGTTTTAATGTTCACAAATCATTTTAATTATGATTTTAATGAGTTTTATGTTTTATGATAACATTTTATAATATATAAAAATTTCGATTTTTTTGGATAAGAATAGAAAATACTCACAATTGAAGATGAGTCACCACCAGAAATGAATCACAGTTAAGTATAATTTTCCTCTATATGTTACCCACCACAAGAGTGGGGTCACCACTACAGTTCACCTATGGTTGAGAATGTCTCACTATCATACATGAACTATAGTAAGATATCCTACTACCAGAAAAAATCCACCATTGAAAAGATTTATCATTGAGATGAGTCACTATTGAAATGATTCATTGTTGAGATGATTCACTATTAAAATGAGTCACCATTGAAATGAGTCACCATTGAAATGATTCACTGCTAAGATGGGTCACTGCTGAGGATGACCTGATACTAGATGACCTACCCCTAGCCTGACTCACCATCGAACTGACTCATTGTCGGCTTATGTCACCACCAGGATGAGTCATCACCATATTTTTCTCACTAACAAAATATTCACTATCAAAGTTTCTGGGATATTTAAATTACATGGTTCTAAGAGCTGTATTATCAAATTTAATGATGAAGATTGTTTAATTTACTCTTCTTAAACTATCAGAGGGATGCATTAATGTGTGTATCCTAATTTATTATGTGTAGTAGAATATATAGATGATTTTTCTTCAAATAGATACTTATACATGGTGCTATGATATTAAAAAGTAGACTCTCTTGTGTGTACAAAAAAAAGGAAGATAGAACAATTTTCAAAGAACATAAAGACTGTTGTAAAGTGTGTGATTTATTATAAATCATATGCACTTCATCCTTACCTACACACAACTGTGGAAGGGTAGATCATATAATAAATTTAGAAACGTCCATATTCTTAGGACAAATGGATCTTATATTTTTCTATTTTATTAATATTCTCTAAGAAAATAGCTGATCTTCGCTCCAATCTACATCTGAGGAGACTCAATCTTTTAGATAACATCAGATCCAAAAATAATAAATTCTTTAAATATTTAATCATTCTCTTTCTATTTGTTTCATTTAATTTCAAGTAGTTTGTGGTTTACAATATATATTAAACCCACACTAACTAAGGAACTTTAATTTGAAGATACAAGATATCTTCTACACACTCTTTATTTTTATAACCAATAGTGTTCTCTAAGAGGTACTTTTGTGGAATGTGTTTATTTTATTCCCATCGTTATTATGGAAGTGGTCCTTATGTGGCCTAGATAGCGGGTTAGCAGTTCTGTATACGCATTCCATGTTGGGATAATGATTTTTTTTATAATCTTTATGGCAGTGGGTGATTTCCAGTATAGGAAATTAGGTCACTATATAAAACTAAACCTCTTGTTTTAATTCCTCTATATGTTTTTTTGTTTCATTTATAATCTTCAAACTGGATTTTTTTAAACTGTAAACAAAACAACTACTTTTATAGTATATATTAACAAGTGTTTATATATGATTTTTATTATGGAAATTAATTTGAAAATTTAAAATGGTTTTTGTATTATTTTAATTGAGTCTTAATCACTCCTTGATAATTATTTTTGAATTATAAAAAATATGTCAATATTCTCTTTTGATTAATTGGGTTGTTTGAATTTAACTACATGATTTTATTTAAACTTGTTTTGAACATAAATTTTTATTGGGTACTCAATTCACCCTATCTTTACATAATGACTCCAACCAGCATTTTTAATCAATGGAATTTAAAAATCATTTCAACTACGAATATAGTCGTGTTTTAAAGATATTATATTTTCGTTCATTCTAAATTTATTTCTTCAAATAGATAATAGACAATAATGTTATTATACCAATATGCCTCCTTTATTTATTAGTAATAACAATAATCTATGGAAAATAATGAGGAAAATTCACATGGAAAGTATGGGTTTTGAAATATAGTCTATTATAGAAGATAAATATGAATTACCTACATATTCTAGGAATACAGGGGATGATTATACTAAACATTCTTACAACAACATGTGGAAAGCTATGAATGTTCAGTAGTGTACTTTAGGTGATGAAGAGTTTAATAGGATATCTTTTAGTAAAACTTCTTATGAAATTTGGGACACATTAATTATTTATCATGAAGAAACTACTAATGTTAAATAAATGATATTTAATACTTATAAAATTTAATTGAAACATTCTCGAAGAAAGCTAATGATATTATTTATGATATTTATGTTAGGTACAATGAGATAGTTAATACAACAAGATCCTTGGAAAATATAGTGTTAGACAAAGGTTAAATCATGAGACTATTGAGATGTATTCTAAAGAGATGGAAAAGAACACCAATTTCAATAAGTGAATCATGTGACATCAGTAACTTACCTTTCAAGGAATTTATTGTGATGCTGATAATGTGTGAGGAAGAGCTTAAGGATAATCGTTAAGAGGAATATGAGCCTATCAAAAATTCTATATCCTTCAAGACTAATACAAAAAATAGAAAGAAAAGGAAAAATTACATGTCGAAAAATCTAGTGATGAGGAATCATCATCCAACTGTAATGAGGAAATAAACCATTTGGCCTAAAGATTTAAAAAATTATATAAGAAGAATAAATTATTCCTGAAATTAATCTAAAAGGTAATGTTAGATAATAGAGTTAATTAGAATAAAAACTAGAAAAAGAAATGATAATTCAAATGAGATTACCTATTATGAGTGTAAGAGAAAAGGACATGATAAGGTTGATTGTACAAAGTGAAATTACAAAAAAAAGAATGATGATAAGGATATAATGTATTTCAACTCAATTAAATACACCTAGACTGCCTATGAAAAATCTCCAATGACTCATACTCAACTTGTAAAGATAATCCTGACTGAGAAAATATTTGTTTCATAACAAACATATCTAAGGTAACTATTATATCTCTTGTAAAAAATTATGATAATTATAAGGAGGAAAATGATCATGATATTTTAAAAGTTGAAATGTTTTAATATTTCTATATGCTATAAGATACCTTTAATGAGATTAAATTAAAATAAAAAATTATAAAGAAACAATATATGTTATCTACTAATATCAAATCTAACCGGGCAATAAAAAAATGCAATAATTTACAACTTTAAAAAGAAAATACATAACAAAAAATTTAAAATGAACAATTAAAGAATTACTTAGACATATTCACTAAATGAGGATAAACACTCACTCAAATACAGGTAAAAATTTTATCATAAATATATTACTATTCTAGGTTACCAACCTGAATAGAGAAGAATCATTAATAGAACTTTTAATACTAAATTTAATTATAGAAATTATACTTCTAGTTATTATTTATATAGACCTAATAATGTTTTTAATTATAATAATTTAAAATATTCTTACTGTAATCCCATTAAAAAAATACAGGTTCTAAATCACTAATTACTAACATTTATAAACCGAAGAAGATATGGGTACTAAAAGTATTTTCATTATAAAAATTTCTTATAGGGAACCTTGTTGAAGAGATCCTATAAAAATCAATGGTAATAAGATAGTGGTTATTCCAGAAATACGATAGGAAAATTACTCAATCTTCAAGAACATGATAAAGGTTGATGGTGGACATGTCAACTTTAGGGATAGTGGTAAAGGAAAAAATAATTTTCATTAGACAAATCGGTAACACTGACTCATTTTTAATTTCTAAATTACTTTTTGTTGATAGATTAAAATACAATATTTTTAGCATATCAAACCTATGTGATGATGTATTTCATGTGAAATTTATAAAAAATTCTTTTAATGTATTTGATTCAAAAAAAATATTTATTATTTACTACTTTGAGAAATGAAAATTTTATACTATTAATCTTGATTCATTAATTACACAAAAAAGTTTCTTTTCTAAGTTCCATTCATAGAGAATCTTGGCTTTGGCATAGGATACTATGACTCTATAATATACTCTAGCATATAAAGCTTACTTTTAAATAACTAATCAAGGGTATACACAAACTTCAATTCCAAAATTAAAAATTATATAACCCATATCAAATAGAGAAACACCAAAAAATATATTTTAAATTAAATAATGAAGTTTTAACTTAACAACCTTTTGAGTTGGTTCACATGGACTTGTTTGGACCATCTTGAGTATCTAGTTTAAATGGGAATCACTATGTCTATGTACTTATAGATGACTTTTCTTAATATACTTGGGTATTCCTTTCATATAAAAAAGGTTATCATTGTCACATTTTACCAAGTATAAAAAATATATAAAAAACCTATGTGCACATAGAATTAAGACCTTTAGAAGTGATCACGACCTTTTGTTTGAAAATAATTACATTGAATCATTTTACTCAAAAAAAGGCTCTAACTATGAATTATCTTCTAATAAAACTCCCAATAAAAATGTATTTGTAAAGAGATGAAACAGAAAACTTCAAGAGATGTACCGAACAATGATTAATTAATATGACTTACTTATCTACTTTTGTGTTGATTATATAAACGCAGACTACTATATAATTAATATATTTTTAATTAGACCTATCATGAATAAAACCACATATGAAATTTCAAATAATTGGAATCCAAAGTTTAATTAAATTATATTTTTTGGTTGCAATGTCCTTATTCGTAACACTAAGAATAATCTTGACAAGATTTCCTCAAAAAGTGATAAAGGAATTTTCATTGGTTATTCAACCTCTAGTAAATCATATAGAGTTATTAAAAAAAGAATAGAGAATGTGGAATATTATGCCCATATAAATTTTGATGATACCGATTCATATAATCCTAAAACTCATTAGGAAAACAATGAGTATGATTTTTCAACTATAGTCACAAATTTCAAACCAAATGATACTACTGCAAAACATGCTAGAAAATCATCCAATTCTAAGGAACTTACAGAACCTGGACTAGAACCTGTAAAAGACCATGATGGGATTATCCTAAATTTTTATAGATTTGTTGGGAATTTTTAATACCATCCATTAGGTGGTTTAGTTGTATATATAGATAGAGGTGCACAAACTATAGTTTCTCTAAGGAACCAAGTTGAGCATCAAGCTTTATTGTTACGACGTGAACCTAAGAATATCACAGATGAAATTAATGATAAATTATAGGTAATGGCTATAAAAGAATAACATAAGAAATTTGAATGAAATAATGGTTTGGAAAATGTTGATAGACCCAGAGTCAAAATAAATATTGGAACTAAAAGTGTGATTAGAAAAAAGGTTGATGAATCTGGAACAAGAGAGAGGAATAAGGATAGACTTGTTATACAAGGGTATAGTCAAGAAGAGGGTATAGACTATGGAGAAAGAATTTCACCTATAGACAAACTTGAATCAATCAGAATAATACTTTCTTATAAATCACATCTAGATTTCAAACTATCTTATATGGATGTAAAAAAGTGCATTCTTTAATGTTTATATAATTGAGGATGTTTTTGTGGACCAACCTCATGGATTCCAAAATCCTCATTTTCTAAATCATGATTTCAAATTAACATAATAATTTTATGGTTTGAAACAATTTCTTATATCTTGTAATGATAAGATCACATATTTTCTTATTTTATAAGGTTATCCAAGAGGTATAGTTGGTCTTACCCTTTTTATAGAAAAAAATTCAAAATATGTCATTGTTTTTCAAATTTATGTAGATGATTTTATTTTTTGATCCTGTAAAAAATATTTAAGCACTATTTTTTCATAGATGATGCAAAAAGAATTTGAAATGTGTTTAATGGGTGAATTGAAATTATTTATTGGTTCTTATGTTTTTCAAAAAAAAGAATGAATTATTTTAATTCTATGTAAATATTGTAAAGATATTTCAAAATGTTTTGTTCCATATAGCACTAAATATTGTGAATATCTGATGAGTACTACCTATAAGTTATATCATGATGAAGCTGAGAAATTAGTGGATCAAACCATCTATATATGGATGATTGGAAGTCTACTCTACTTAACTAATAGCTGACCTGAAATTATGTTTACTGTGTGTATGTGTGGTCACATTCAAGAAAACCCAAAATAATCACACTTACATTATATTGAAAGGATTTTTAAAAATATATAAAATATAAAATATATTTATGATTAATATACTCTAGGGGATAAGAATTTTATTTGGTAAGTTACTCAGATACCGATATTGGTGGTTTTGTGATAAATAGAAAGAACACCTCTAGAATATGTTGTCTTTTAGGAAAGTCTCTAGCTTCTTATGGCAGTAAGAAACAAAATTCTATTTAATTTTATACTATATAAGATTAATACATTGTTACAGGTAGCATATGTTCTTGAATATTGTGGATAAAACACACTTTTCTAGACTATGGATATCAATTCTGAAATGTACCAATAAATTGTGCCACCAAAACTGCTATAAATATCTCTAAGAACCCTATATAACAATATATATCTAAACACATTGATATAAAACATCACTTCTTGATATGTAATTTTCAAAATAGTGATATAAATCTTGAATACATTAGTATTTAGCATCATCTTATCAACATATTTACTAAGACATTCAATTATGAGGGAATAAACTAAATTAAACACGAATCAAGCATGATTAATGTTGGTTAGACATAATTTTTGTGTACCCACCATTAGATTTTACCCATTATTGGAATTTACCCATCGTTGGTGTATACCCACCATTTTAGATGACCTAAAGTTAGAGTTTACAAACCATTGTAGTGTACCCACCATTTGAGTTTACACACCATTGGAGTTTACCAATCATTTGAGTTATCTATATTTGGAGTTCACCAACCATTGTAATTTTACCCACCATTGGAAAAACCTGCCGTTGGTAATGATTTGTTTTTGGATTTGAGTCTCTATTACTAATTTTATTAATGTTAGTTTTTATTCCTTATTTATTTCTATATTTAATTTCATTATGATATAAATGGTTTTTTTTCCTCAATTTTTAAATCCAAAAAAATTATTTAAATTAGAAACTTTTCTAATTTCGACGCTCACTCCCTCACACGTTACCATTGAACATCAATGTAACCCTTTCTACTCTAAATTTTATCCTTCTATCAACCTCATATGAACCTTCAACATTGTTATAAATGGTTATAGAAAAATTATAATTTGTGTTATCTCCAGAAGAGGCATGTTATTCAAAGAAGAAGAAACTAGAATCGAGCATATATGTATTCAAGCTATGAAACATGCGTCTCTTGAGTCAAATAGTGGTACCTAAGAAGGAAGTTCATTATGAGTGGTTTCTATTGAGAAATTCATTATTGAATAGAGTAATGAAAGAATAGGGATGGGTAGATTGGTTCCCTAATAATGAGAGGTCATTCTATCCTAGTTTAGTGAATTAGTTATATTAGAATGTAGAGTTTAGATTTGGGGAAGATACAGACAAGTTTCAAAGTGGTATAAATGGGTAGAAGGATATCTTCTCTTCAATTATATGGTCAAGATTTATAAAAGTACATCATTATGGTGTTTCTAATGATTATAAAGGATCGATTATGAGTGATTATAATACTTTCAAATATGTGTACACCTTAGCCGAGCTAACTAGAGATGGGACCTTCAGAAGAATAGCCTCAACTGATATTGATGGTGAATGTCAATTGCTGTTTAAGTTCATTCAGAACATGTTTTTCCCGAGAGAATGTGATTTGGTATGATGTGATACCAACCTGTGTACCTATAATATATTATGAAAATCGGAGAAAAAATCAATCTTTGTAGATATTTAATGGTTCATATGATATATATTTGTAATAAATATTCCAGGTCAAATTACCTAATTTATTGCAAGTTCATTTTTTCCATGTTGAGACCAAGGGATTGGTTGATGGGGGAAAAGAAACTATGGTGAAAAGTGGAGGATTTTATCTGACAAAGGAAATTTTTAAAATAATTGAGATTAATGGGAACCTAGTAAGGGGAAATGGTTATATTATAATGAAAATGTTTATGATGGTTTCAATCCTATTAATCATCTAATAAGGCTGAAGAATCTTGCAGATCATGTCTTGGAGCCAGATGAGGTGGTTTTGTACTTAGATCAATAAGATAGGGAGGTTTTTTCTTCTGGTAATGAAGAGAAAATAGTTCTCAGTTGATGAGGGTAGTGACCCTGAATTCCCTAAGAGATATCTTACTATCACTTTTGTTCTAGCTTGTCCACCTGGATCTCTTCATGTTAGAGATAATATTTTAAAAGAATGAAGGGAAGAAGAAGAAATTAAGGTTTCTGAAGAGGAAAAATATAAGATATCTTCTAAATCCTTTGAAGAAAATGGAAATATAAATGGAAGTGATGAAGAAGATGATTTTTATGGATAATAATAATAAGATGAAGGATAAGATGAAGATAATAATGACGAAGAAGAAAATAGAGATGATATTGGAAAAGAAGGTGATGGAAATAAAAAAGAAGGAGATGGTGTGGAAAATAGAGATGGTGAAGGGGTTGAAAGTGATCATGATTTAGATTTTATGGTCATGATGATCATATTGGTTCTAAGGATGTTGATATGTACTAGGTACTTTTTTCATCACTAGGTTAGATAGTTTCTTCTTGGTATGAGGTGATACCAACCTTAGTTTAATATTTTGATAGAGCTTCTAGAGAAGATATGGAATCATCTGTTTGGGGGATTAATTGTGAAGCCTTATTAGTCACCATTTTGAGCATGCTAATAGTGAATCTATTGATCTTTCAGTTAATGAGTAGATGGTTGATAAACCTATAGTTGTTGAGCCTACATTTTATTAGTATATGGTTGATGAACCTACATTTTTTTAGCCTATTTTTGTGTCTTCAGTGAAGTTTGATTTCACGTCCTTTGAGGAATGGGGAAAGTACCTTGGTTATGTGAGACTTGGTTAGGAATATTTTAACTTGGATGATGATAGTATTCCAACAAAGCATGGTAGACCTGATATTATAGTTAAAATTGACTTGTATCCTAAGGGATTAATGGTAGAATATATAGATGTTGCTGGAGTGCTATAGAGTTTTGCTTAAAATATTCCTTCTAGACCTATGCCTGCAGAGGTTGTGTCCATTGAGAGAGATTTTTTAACTGTGTCTGATCCTTTCGCTGGTCATATTCTTATTGAAAATGTATCTTGAACTGATCTTGAATCCTTAAGATAGAGATATCTCTCTGATTTTGGTATGTTGTTGATAAATCAGGAACCTCATGTCATTATGCTTAGTGAGAAAGATTCGTGATATTTTTTTGAGCTTCTCATGCATCACATCCAACCCAAGATGATGCATCATATTCCATAAGTTGAATTAGAGAATATAAGACTTCCCATGTAGAGCTCTAAACCCGCACTTCTGGATTCAATAATAAAACATGCTATGTATTTTTTTTGTATAAAGGATAAAAAAAATAAAGAGTACATTATACAACTGGGGACCTTTTACAATCTAGTTTTTGGAGGATTAGACAAACCGTACATTATCATTTACAACATAAAACATAATCATTTATTTAATTGTTTCTTCTCTAGCTTCTTATTGGCCCTTGGATACTCCTTAGTACATGTAGTCACATAAGGATATACACAAAAAGTGGGTGAGATAAAATCCCATTAAGATGATAGATAAGAACATGAAACAAAATAACATGGTATGATCATAACCATGATCATCATAACATAGTAATAGGATTATAATCATGAGAGGAAACATTAATAAAATACTTGCAATGTGGAAATGCATAAAAAATGAAACATGATGTCTTAGTGGTTAACTACCACACATAGTTGTGAACAGAAAAACATCATTTTTACAAATTATTTCACTTAAACTCATGAGATTCATCACTTTACCCAATTCATTGGAGCATTGTATAATTTTGGGCACTCCCGTCACATTCAAACATTCATATTGCGCTATATAATTGCAGGTGCACCCGTCACATCATAACATTTTCATTATCATGCATGCCACATATAAAATATATCAATAATGAACATAAATAACCAATGTAAGGGAATTAATTTCATATCATAAGAACACATTAATAATCATTGGGTTCCCAAAAGAAAGAGGGAATGACATACATGTTACAAGAACTACCAACCTTGAGTGAGAAGTAAAAGGTGTGTTTTTAAAAGAAAAGTTATTTTGTAAAACATTTTGTTTGACATAAACTATAGTGAAAAACATTTATATCTCAAAAAAGGTATTATAATCATGAAATATTTATTTTTAATGAGTAACCATATTGAAAATGGAGTGAAATAGGGAGAACCCGAATAAATAAAGTTAGGCTTGAGAATTTCCCCTTCCCTTGTATCTGAAAGCTTTCTTCAATTTATTATTTTGTATAATGGCCTTATATTAATTAATTAGAAATAACAAAACCTTTTTTACATTATTTTGGTTCATTATTGTTTTATTAATATCTTTTATGGTCCTTTGGATGAGTTATAGAGTTTAAATCCATTATTCGAGAGTGTTCTTTTTCTTAGTTTTCATGAACGGTTCACTTGTTCATGTGGATTGAAGTTCATGTAGAACATGGATAAACATACATAACTAATATTATGTGATATTAATGATATTAAATGATTTTAAGTTATCTTTTGATGAATTATGTTATATACCATGTGGATTAATTATTAGTTAAAAATTAATGATGATCATTTTAGGTTACTTTGGGTGGTTTTTGGATCACAACAAACAGGTTTCATTTTATCAATTAGTATTATGAATAAAAGTTGTTTCCAGAACATAAAAGGGGTTAAAAAATACATAATATAATCTGGTTTCAACCATTTAATGGTTAAATTTACATCCTTGATGTAGTTGAATGAATATTGAATTGAATCGCCCACGATGTGGGTAGATTAACTCATCATGGGCACCAATTAAATTTTTATAAACAAAGAGAGAGAGGGAGGTGTATAATGAATAACCATCTAATAACATGATATCATACCATTATATCATTAATAATGGAGTTATAATGACATTTGGATAAGAAAATTTTAGGATAAGAGAATAAAAGAAATGAAATTTTAAAGGAAATTGAAAGAAAAGAGAGAGAGAGGAATTAGCTCTTGAATCCTCTTCTTGAGATCCTCCTTAAGGAACCTAGGCTTGGTCTTTTGATGAGAAAAAGATCTACTAGATGTGTTTGAGGGGATATAGAATAGATTTGGGTATAATTTTTACAATTCTTGAAGCTTGATAGGTCTGAAGAAATGGGGGTGTGAAAGGTGGTATTTATAGTGGAGGGGGGAAGGAATTTCTCAATATAATATTCATTAATTTATTTTTTCTCCACAAGACAAGAAATAGTGTTGATTACATGACCAATAATAGTAATAAGTGCATGTGTGTTCTAACCAATGTCCATTTACATCATCCATGACTCAAGCATAATGCAAAAATTCATTTATTTAGCATATTTTGTAAATTATTGAACTTCACTATTCACAAAAAAAATAAGTATTTGAGAAAAATACCAAAAATTAGCCCTAACCATTTTTCAGTGTGTGGAATAAAAAAATTAACTCCATTTTATGAAAATAATTTTTTAAATATAATTAATTTAATTTTTTTAATTAAAATCCTAATTTACCTGAAAAGTGCATATTTAAAAATTAAAACGGATTTTATAATGATTTCAAAAATTGCATAATGTCTTATAAAATTATCTTAAAAAATATAATACATATAATTTTTAATTTATGAACACATTTTAGGAAAAAAATTTCTTTTAATTTAATTAATTATAATTATTTATTTATTACTTATAAAAATATCAATACTTTTGCTATGGTCGTATTGTCACTTAAAAGATGCCTAACATTTATTTATAAATTCATGGGTGAGGTTACTATTATTTTTTAAGATTTAATGTTCATAATGTTCATATTAATATTCATAGGGGTAGGTTACTATTCATAAGGGTATATTACTATTCATTAAAAATTAAGTTTGTCTTATCGGGCTCCAAACATCTTATTGATCACAACCGTGTATGTCAGATTTTCAAAATTCAAAACACAGAAGTGGAAAAATTATGATTAATGGTTAGTTTATAAAGGTGAAATAGTATTTAGTAGCTGATTTAAGCACATGGTGTTTCCTTTTAAAATCTCGGTATGTTACATTACCCCCCCCCCCCAAATGAATTATGCCCTCACAATTTGTTCATTGTACTTATATTTCTGAATTTACAAATAAATAATTAAGAAAAACTATTTTATTATGTGTACTTAATTAACTAGACCTATAAAAGTAAATTCTATCACTTATTTTTTTCTTAAAAATAAAAATGTTTAATCTCTAAAGTTTTCTAGACCATTCCTCTGATACCAACTATAAAGCCCTGAACCCGCACTTATGGATTCAATAATAAAAATGCTATGTATTTTTTTGTATAAAGGATAACAGAAAAATACACAGTACATTATACAAATGAATACCTTTTCTAGTATAGGTTTTGGAGGATTAGAAAAAACATACATTAACATTTACAACATAAAACATAAACATTTATTTAATTCTTTCTTTTCTAGCTTCTTATTGGACCTTGGATACTTCTTAGTACATGTAATCACCTGAGGATATACACCTAAAGGGGGTGATCTAAAATCCCAGTAAGAGGATAGATAATAACATGAAACGACATAACATGGGATGATCATAACCATTATCATCATAAAATAGTCATAGGATCATAATCATGAAAGAAAACATTAAGAAAGGACATGTAATGTGGAAATGCATAAAAAATGAAACATCACGTCTTAGTGGTTAACTAATACACATAGTTATGAACAAAAATATTATCATTTTCACACATCATTTCACTTAAACTAATGAGATTCATCAATTTACCCAATGAATTGGAGTGGTGTATAATTCTGGGTGCACTCGTCACATTCAAACATTCATATTGCGCTATATAATTTCAGGTGCACCTGTCACATCATAACATTTTCATTATCATGCACGCCACATAGAATATATATCAATAATGAACATAAATAACCCATTTAATGGAATTTATTTCATCTCATAAGAACTCATTCATAAACATTGAGTTCCTAAAATAAAGAGGGAATTACATACTTGTCACAAGAACCATCAACCTTGAGTGATAAGTAAAAGGTGTGTTTTTTAAAGAAGTGTCTTTTGGAAAACATTTTTTTTGAAATAAAATCTAGTGGAAAACATGTATATCTCATAAAAGGTAATATAATTATAAAAAAACTAATTTTAAGGAGTAACCATACCAAAAATGGATTGAAATAGGGAGAACTCGGATAAATAAAGTTGGGTTCAAGAATTTCCCCTTACCTTGTATCTGAACGCTTTCTTCACATTATTTTCCTGTATAATGACATTAAATTCATTAATTAGAAATAACAAAACATTTTATAAATTATTATCATTCATTATGGTTTCATTAAGTTCTTTTATGGGAATTTGGATGAGTTATAGAGTTTAAATCCATTATTCGAGAGTGTTCTTTTTCTTAGTTTTCATGAAAGGTTCACTTGTACACGTGAGTGGAAGTTCATATAGAACATGGATAAACATCTAGAACTGATATTAAATGTTATAAATAATATTCTAGGAGTTTAAAAGTTATTATAATTAATTATTTTATACACTATGTGGATGAATTATTAATTAAAATTTAATGATGGTCATTTTAGGTTAATTTGTGTGGTTTTTGGATCACAACAAACATGTTTCATTTTATCAATTAGTATTATGATTAAAAGTTGTTTCCAGAACATAAAAGTTGTTAAAAAATAAATAATAAAATCTGGTTTCAACTGTTTAATGGTTTCATTAATATACTTGAAGTAGTTGAAGGAAAATCGAAGTGCATCGCCCATGATGTAGGTAAATTAACACATCACAGGCTACAATTTAATTTTTATAAACAAAGGGAGAGAGGGAGGAGTATATTGAATAATCATACATTAACATGATATCATAAAACTATATTAATCAAACTAGTGTTATCATGAAATTTGGATAATATATGTTTAGGATACGAGAAGAAAATAAATGAAATTTTAAGGGAAATTGAAAGAAAATAGAGATAGAGGAATTACCTCTTGAATCCTCCTCTTGAGATCCTCCTTAAGAAACCTAGGCTTGGTATTTTGATGAGACCAAGTTCTCTTAAACATGGTGGAGAGGATAGGGAAGATATTTTGGAATAATTTGTACAATCCTTGAATCTTGATAGGTGTGAATAAATGAGGTTGTGAATGGTGGTATTTATAGTGGAGGGGAGAAGGGATTTATCAATATTATATTCATTAATTTATTATTTCTCCACAATACAAGAACTAGTGATAAATCCATGACCAATAATAGTAATATGTTCATGTGAGTTTGAAACAATGTCCATTTACATTATACATGACTCAAGCATTATGTATAAATTCATTTATTTAGCATATTTTGTAAATTGTTGATTTTCACTATTCACTAAAAATTAAAATATTTCATAAAAATCCCAAAAATTCACCCTAACCATTTTTTGATTGATAGAATACAAAAATGGAATCCATTTTTTGAAATTAATTTTCTAAATATAATTAATTTAATTTTTTAATTAAAATCATAATTTAATTGAAAAATGCAGATTTTAAAATTAAAACTGATTTTATAATGATTTCAAAAATTACATAAGGTATTATAAAATTATCTTAAAATTTGAATACATATATTTTTTAATTTATGAACACATTTTATAAAAATACATTTTCGTTTAAATTAATTAATTATATATTTTATTTATTACTTACAAAAATACCAATACTATTTCTATGGTCATATTTTCACTTATACAATGCCTAACTTTTATTTATACATTCATGGGTGAGGTTACTATTCTTTTGTAAGATTTACTATTCATAAGGGTCATGTTACTATTCACAAGGGTAGGTTACTATTCATGAGGGTAGGTTACTATTCTCCAAAAATTATGTTTGTCCTATCGAACTCCAAACATCTTACTAATTGCAACCTTGTATGTCTGATTTTTTAAATTAAAAACACATAAGTTGAAAAGTTATGTTTAATAGTTAGTTTAAAAAGGTCATATAGTATTTAGTAGTTCATTTAAGCACATAGTGTTTCCTTTTAAAATATCTGGATGTCACATCCCAGCTATTAGAGAAGATTTTTGATATATTTCTAGGGTTGACTTTGATATCCCCCATGAGAGTTTAAGAATATTAGCCATAATAGTGACCATGTTAATAATATGGTCAGGGAATGATTCAATGAAGATAGAGCTGGTAGAAAAACTCTTACAAAGTAAATAATGTATTACCTTTTAAGGTTCTACACAAAGCATGAGATCAACTCTCAATTTATATTCCTTACTAAGAACCTCAGGATGCCTCTAGTTACTCAAGCCTTCAAATAATCGGTCAATAAGCTAACAATGATGAGCTCAGTGCTTAAATTGTTTATGGAGAAAAAAATCCTTTTTCTATTCCATGGAAAGAGGAGGAAATATTATCATGGACATCATAAATCTAATGAATCTATTTCTTGATTATTATGGAACCACAGTAGTGGTTTGGGATTCCATTCCATTGACTTCTCATCTTACTCCTCTAGGTTTTGATCTATATTTTTTTAGAGCTTATATTACCTGAAATCCCAATACACCTTTACCTGATTGGTTTAATCCTTTCATAATAACACCTAGAAAAGTTTTCCATCATCTCTGATATATTATTATCAAAGAGAAACCTTTTATACCTGTTATCCCTACAGCTGACACATTAGTTTCCTCTACTTCTACCACTTTCTCCCACTACCTCTAACATGGGAAAGGGTAAGGCACCTCTTATTTCAACTACCCAGGCTGATAAGCATTGATATTAGACTTTATCTCTTTGATCTGGATTTTATTATGACTTTTTGTTGTATCTATTTTTGAATGTAAATCCATTATTTTTTGTCTTTAATGTAAATTATCTTTTTATTATCTTTTTTCTCTTTGAATTTAAAGTTTTTATTTTTACTTTTTGATAATCCAAAAAGGGGGAGAATGAATATGGAAATATTTTTCTACTTTTACAATGATGTTATCCTTTGATACCATCATTAACATTTTCTCTTGATACCATAACTTTGATTCTATATATAATTAATTTATTCCTTTGATACCATCTTCATTTATTAAGGGAGTTTAATTTTATGGTTATGTTATTTTCTCATACCATAATTTTTTTAATTATTTTCTTTGATACCAATTTAATTATATTATATTCTTTTTTAAAAGAGTTAAATTTTATCATCAAACTCTCACAATAGATTTTATAAGTTTTAAGTTGATTAATTTTAAACCAATTCTTATTCTATAAAAGGTTTATAAAAATCAATGATTTGTTATCATCAAAAGGTGGGATTGTTTAAACCACCTTGTTTTAATGTTCACAAATCATTTTAATTACTTTTTTAATTATTTTTTTGTTTTAAAATAGAATTTTACAATATAGGAAAAAAATAAAAAAAAATCGGCGGCCTATATAATTGAGTTATCATCGAAGATAAGTCACCACTAGAAAAGACTCGCCATTGAGGATGAGTCATCACCAGATATTACCCATTGCTAGAGAGAAGTCACCACTAGAATTTACATACTGGTGAGGATGTCTCACCATCAGACCTTACCTACCATCATATTACCTACCTCCAGAAATGAGTCACCGTTAAGACGAGTTTCCATTGAAATGATTCACTGTTAAAATGAGTCACTGTTGAAATAAGTCATCATTGATATAATTCACTTTTGAAACGAGTCACCATTGAATCCAGTCACCATTGAAATGATTCTCCATTAAGATGAGTCACCTCTAGGGATAGCCTATTGGAAGATTAACTACAACCATCCTGACTCACTATTGGTCCAACTCACTACTGGCTTAATTCACCACAAAGATCAGTCATCAGTAGAGTTTTCTCATTACCAGGTGATCTACAATCATTATTTTTGGGATATTTAAATTAAATGTTTCTAATTACTATAACATCTATTTTAATTCTAACAGTTATTTTAATGTTTTTTCATAAACTATTGAAACGATTCATTAGAGTGTGTGTCTACGTTTAGTATGAGGATAAAAAGTTCTAGATGACTTTTTTTCTAATGGATACTCCAGAATCCTACTGAGACATTAAAAATAATATTCCCTCATGAACACAATAAAAATATATATGGAATAGTTTTTTAAGAACATAAAGAGTGTTTTGA
The DNA here is from genome assembly GCA_963277665.1 of Viscum album. Taxonomy (NCBI): domain Eukaryota; kingdom Viridiplantae; phylum Streptophyta; class Magnoliopsida; order Santalales; family Viscaceae; genus Viscum; species Viscum album. The sequence goes on along the minus strand of OY728142.1, from coordinate 1,392,643,098 downwards.
AGTGTACGAAATGCTTAAGATATTGCACACTACATCCTTACTTACACACAACTATGGAAGAGTATAATATAATGGATATTCATATACTTCCCTAAAGTGAAGAAATGAGAGATTATGATTTTATGTTTTATTGATATTATCTGATAAAATACTTGAGATTAACTCTAAACTACATTGGAGGAGACTCCAGATTTCAAATTACATCAGATTGAGAAACAATGCATAATTTACATCTTTACACTTTCTCTTTCTATTTGTTTGATTTAATTTTGAGCAGTTTGTGGTTTACCATATTTTTTAAATAAAAACTTACTGTGTTTCTTTATCTAGAATATACTAGATATATTCTACAATATCTTTATTTTTTTTACCCTCAATATTTTGGATAAGGTCCTTGTATGGTATATGTTTAATTTATTCCCATGGTTATTGGGGAATAGGTCCATGTGTGTTCTGGGCATTTGGATAGTTCTTGTGTATACCCAATCTAGGTTGTGGATAATGATTATTTTATATAATATTCTTGGTCGTGGTTGTTTTACAAGTGTATGGAATTAGGTCTCTTCTTGAGACTAAGCCTATTGTTTTAATTCTGTTGAGTGTCTTGTTTTGTTTCATTTTTAGGATTCAAAATGAATTTGTTTGAAACTTAAAACAAACCCACTATATTGATAGTTAATCATAATTAGTGTTTATATTGGATTCTTATTTTGTAAATTGATTTCAAAATTTAAAAAATATTATTATCATTTTAGATGACGCTTAATAACTCTATGAGAAATATTCTGAATAATTAGAACATATGTCAATCTATTATTTTGATTAAATGAGATATTATAATTTTTCTAGAGAATTTTATTTAAACTTTTTTTCAAAATAAATTTTTATTGGGTACTCAATTCACCCCCTCTTTAGATACTCACTCCGACCAAAAAAAGGTTTAAGAGTTTAAAAATATGTGTCGAGAATGAATTTGGTTGTTCTATATTAGAAGTTTAAATTTGATAATGGGTATGAATACATGATTTACTTGTTCAAACACTATTTATAAATTCATGGAATTTCATATGAATTTAGTTCTCCATAAACCACATGAAAAACTAATGTTATAGAAAGGAAGAATATGATTTTTTTTAGAGATGGATCATAACATGGTGGTTAAATATAAAAAAAATCATTATTTCCTAAGTTATGTGGTTATAGAAATGTTTCATATTGGAAATAAATATCTATATCATCTGAATTCTTACACGCATCTAAATGAGAAGTACTACAAAAACCATACTATTTTTTAGTGCTCCTAGGTTTTAAAAATCCTTGTATAATCAAGTTCAAATTCCTAAACATGATTAATTTTTTTGAGTATGGTGTTGATAGAATATTTTGTTGATATTTCTTAAATGGAGGAGGTTATCGGTGTTATAAGGAGGAATTGGAGAATATTACAGATACTATTAATGAAAAGGTGTTTTATCTATCTTATAATGTGTTTGGAAATTATAAGTTTCCTAGGTAGGATGGAGATGAAGATGTTATTTTACTTGGAGAAAAACCTATAAATTAATAATGTGTTTAAATTTTACAAAAAGAGAAATATTTTTTTTTTGACTATGATGATTTAGGTTAAGAAAATAAACTTATATCAATTCAACCTAGTTTGAAAAAATAGGTGTAGGCTTGAAAAATCATCAGTGACAAATATAAAACTTTTCAAATGATAAGATATTCGAGTAAATTATCTCATACAAATTTCATTTCTCTATTTGAACTAAGAATAAGAATTATACATTAAAAAATCTGTCTATATTGATTAAATAAAAAAATAAATGGATTATATTAATAATAATTACACATGTGTGTTTATTATTAAGATAAGAGATAGTAATGTTATTAGAAAAAAGTGGGGGGTTTTTAGCCGACGTAATCAAAAAGTTAAATTTAAAATGAACAAGTTATGACATGTTTATAAGGGATACTATCAATTGGAAATAATTTTATTTAATAAGACTATTGATTATATATAAATTCATGATATACTTAGAATAATTCATATAATTTATTCTCAAAATAGTTAAAATATATTTCTAACAAATGGAAAGTATGAATTTATAAATTTAGAGCTTGAGTAAGATCTTTATATTGATGAACCTAAGGGTTTTCATATAGTTGACAATGTTGTGCATGTGTATAGGTTAAATTGGTCTCCACTACTTTAGACCCCCCCTAGGCCTCTCTTATTCTGCCTGTGTCCTTTGTCCCCTTCTTTATTAAAATAAAAATTTAATGTTATGATGATGATCACTCAATATCATTGTATATGTTGATGATATTATTTTTGCAGAAAATTATGAAGAATATTTGAAGGAGTTCAATACTCTAATATAGATGATTTTTTGGACGTCAATTCTTAGATAAATAATACATTTATTAGGTTTAAAAATTACATAAGATGAATATTTTTTTATTCCTCAAGATAAATATATAAAAAATGTTGAAAATTTATTTAATTGAAGGAAATAATTTTTAAAAACTTTAATCAAATTTATAACAAAAAAATAAAAATATATAATAAATAAAAATATATAATATATAAATATTTCAATAGAATAATGTTTAGTCAATTTAATGGATATTTTCAATATTTAACTATTTAATGTCTAATAATTATATATGTATAAAATTATTCTCTTAATATACAAGTACACAAAAGGAATATTCTCTCATTATAATAAACAGATTCAATGTTATATTAAAGTAACTATTGATATGAGTAATTTTTTTATCAAAATGTAATGATTGATTATTTTTAATTTATTTATTTTTATACACCATGAAATATTGGTGATTTGATTTCCATGTCAATTTGAGTGTTATTCATATTATAAAATGTGTACATTTACGTGGTAAGAGTAATTTTTTATTATAAGTATAGTGGATATGAAATATCAAGTTACAACTCATTAAAATGATTAATTGAAATTGATGTGGACTTAATTGGAATACCTCTTTGGTGATGTGAAGTTGATTTTGTTAGTGGGATATGATAATTAAAATATTATTAAACTATATAATAATTAGGTTCAATACACTATATCAAATCATATTTTCATAAAGTACATCATTATAAAAGAAAACATAGAACAAGGAATATTTCTATTTGAATTTTTTACCAAAAAATGGAATGTGTAATATGTTTTTATAGTAATAATAATAATAATAGGACACATTATAAATAAATTGTTTGGTCCTAGAAAATTTATAAAAATTTTACAATGTGGTTTTACAATTGCCAACGAACAACAGTTCTTTATATGATTTCTGCGTAGTCTAATTCCTATTAAATAATCCCAACCTAATTCCATAACTAGATAATTATTCATCAATTATGTTACCCTCTCTATACATATGATACAAACAAAAGTTTCTATACCTAAATAATCTCTAAAATTATCCCATTTCATTGAGAACCACTTGGAGGAATATGAACTATTAAACATGAAATCCTGCACAATTAAGGGGTAGTTAAGCTTAATCATACATTTGGTTTAATAATTGAAACACATAATTTAGATATCTAGAATTTTTCCTTCAATCTTAGATTAATTTGGAATATCCATTCCCTGATCCTTGTAAAAAACTAACAGAGTTCCTCATTTAGAGTCCCTAAAAATACCATTTCCCAAAAGATTCCAAGTATTTATTTTGGAATCTCTATCTATGACAATATTAATCCATATTACAATGGGATGTTTTCAAACATAAAATATGTATCCAACAAAATTTTTAATTCATCCTTGAATTATGAGTCTGTTAAAGATAAAAAGTTCTGATATATAATTATTAACTATTAAATAGAGGTTTCAACTCTTATAGTAGATATGATTTTTATCATGATAGGGTCAACTAAATGAAATATATATCATACCTACTATTATTTTTGTTCCACTAAATAAGATGGAAAACATTGACAACACCAGCATATGTGGTTTAACATTTAGGAGGAACCTTTTCAAATGCTACAAAAAACAATGATATATTTCTTATAATTAGTATAGAAAGGCCCTACATAAAAAAAATTGTAATCTATATTCCAAAGGGTTTCAAAAAAATGAAATTTTAAGAACACGAAACTAATGGAATCTATTCTAATCATGAAAGAACTACCCATTTCATAGAGGTGTAGGGTGATTCCTATGGGGAAGGTTTATATTGGAAATATTTTGTATGCATCTCTCAATAAAATAAGATAACCATAATGGGGGATCCATGTATTGTATAATTATTTTGACTCAGTGTTTATAGCCATGTTACTTTCCATATAAATGTTTTAATAGAGCCTACAGTTGATATTACCAGTCTTTAAAAGTTCCCAAATCATTGTATCCATTAATTACATCAATGGATAATTATATATATCCTCCCTCTAGGGAGTAGGAATATTCTCTAATGAAGATCCAATCATTTCCTAGTTGATTAAATTGGGGTTTTCGATCTCCAGGTCCAGTGCTTTCCCAATTAATCCTTCAAATAAAGGAGTTCCAATCCATGTATCTTCCCATAAATTGTGGTTTTAGTTGATTCAAATAGTCCATCAACTTCATTAAATCACAGTTGAGTAGGTTTTTTATACATGTTCAAATATAAGGTATATGATAATTCATTTTTACAAAATATAACCGCTTAAAAAAACATTTTCTTCAAAAAATTATTTCTATTAATTTTTTTATTTAGGATCCTCTATAAGAATTGTGGATAAAGAGAATCATTGAAAAGGGAATGATATTTTATATCCATGCTTACCTCCTTCAAATACTTTGTGAAATTATTTCATTTGACCACCATTAAATTCCATTAAAAAATATTTCTCCTCAAAATGATATTTATGAAGCATTAGTTCAGGCTCTTAATCAAATAAAAATCCAATTTATAACCATTAAATGATTAGAAAATATTGGTTATGAATCTGATTTTCATTCAAGAGATACATTTGGAAAGTTAGAGTGATTTAACATTATAAGAACATTGTTGATCATTAAATCTATTATGAATATCCTTGATGTGGGTATACTAGGGACCTCCCTATAATAGGGGAATTCCCAAATATATTTAAGTGAAGTTACCCTCTTTGGTATCAATTTTCTAACAAATTATAACCTCCTATTGCAGTTGAAATTTTTGATAAAATGGATTTCAAACTTTTTATAACATGTTTGTTGATTGGAGATGCACCCATAACGGTCTAGGAAACCTTTGATGAAATCTGTGTTTTTTTACCCCTAGAGAAAAATAGTTAAATCATTATCATAATATAAATGATTATGATTCATTACCCATCTCCAGGATTGAATGGACTTAAGATATACTTTTAAAACCATGTTATAGATGCATTTTCTTGTGTAATATTTTTTAATGCTAAAAACATTAGAAAACTAAGGGTCACTAGACCTATTGCTAAAAGAGTGTGATAAATACCACTCAAGAGTTCCATTAACTATAGTTGAAATTCTGACTGATTAAAAAAGTGATTAAATCCTATCATTTAAAAAATTACTAAATATAAATCTGTAAATAACATCAATGATAATGTTGCATTTTATAGTCTCAAAATACATTCTAACGTCTATCATTATAGTGGTGTTTCCATTTGATATAGGGTTCCTTAATATTTTAAAAAATTCAGAGGTAGGAAAGACAAAATCAGGTATCTTTCATCCCTGAAATAAAACCATTTTGATTGGATTAAACCACTTTGTTTGTGATGATATATATCTTTTTGGTCAAAATATTACTAAGGATCTTGTAACTGGAATCATAAATAGTAATCAAACTAAAACAGATATGAGTATGAGAAACATCAGTCTTGGTAAAAATAACCAATAATTGGGAATTAATTCTATTGGTAAGGATTATATTACTGAATAGTATGAGTATTATCTTTATGAGATCATCATTTAAAATATCCCAAAAATTATAAAAGAATATATTTATGAAGATATCAAGAGTAGAAAATCTCTTGGGGGTAATAGAAAAATATAATGATTTAATTCAACTAGATTCTAAAATCTATTAAAGACCACTTTATAAGAATTGTCAATGAACCTAGGAATGAAATTCTAAAATTCAATAAGGTTTACATGAGAACCACTGTTGAAGATCACCTAGTAATAATGAACAATTTTATCTATGATTTCCTTCTACCCTATGATAATTTAACGTACCTTCTTCAAGTATATAATATATTTATATGCCTTTTTAAACGTTTTAATATTATTGAAAAAAAGTATTTCTATCACCTTCTTTTATAAATTATATTATGAATTTTTTATTCAATATTTCCTCCCTTAAATTTATTTTTTCATTCAATATTGAAGAGAATTCCACCTATCTTTTAAGAAGAGTGATTTCAATCTCATCATCATGGATATTATAAATATTTATTGTCTTTATTTCTTGGAAAACATGTTCACATCCATATAATTAAATACCACCAAACTCTAATCATTTAGTAGGGATTTTAGGATTTTTAGCTTGAGGAAAAAATGAAATATATTGTTAGTACATTCTTTATTATCCTATACCTATGTAATAATTCCCCTATAGTCTGGATTATTGACCCAATAAATATTAAATTACAAAGGTAATGAACCTGTTTTCTTTTTTGTATTAATAAAAGGATGGGTTTATGGTAAAAGTTTTTTAAATGAGAGTCATGTATTGTAATTCCACTCATTTCTCAAGTATAATAAATTTGAAAATGATTCATTACATTTTTAATTGTACAATATAATTCATTGTCTTCTTATACCAACTATATTAATATTTATGGATTTTGGAATTCACCAGGTTATTGTGGTATATACATTTAAAAATTCATTTTTTTTATATAATAATATATGTTTCCCCTCTAAATGCATTGAAGTTTCCAGAGAGAACCCATGTACCTTGTATATCATGTCTAATAATCCATATTTCCTCCCCAAGATACCATATCCTTTAATAGTTTGAGATTTTAAAAATGAGGTAATTAAAAAAAGTTTTACCATCTATATTTATTATGGAGGTAAACATTTTTTGACTACTCATAATTAAATTATATCTTGAGGATTTTATAGAAACAATGAAAAAATAGTTTCCACTATTTTTGAATATTGATTAATCCAACATTCTTATATGCCATAGAATTGATGTTGATACATTTGATATCTCTTAGATAGATATTTATACTCTTAAATACCAATATTAATGTGACTATTCTTTAAAATGAATATATTAAGTGTACTATTAGTGAAAAGATTTACTAAGCCTTTATAATTCATATAAAGAATATTTGTTTCTTATCATGTCTGAATTTTGATTTCTTGAAACCTGAGGGTATCTTCTTAGTTCTAGTTAAGACTTTTATTTTTCCCTTATTTTTTAGAGATTGTTGTGGTATAGAAGAATATAATGTGGATGATGAATCCACCTTGGGGACTCCTTGAAACCCATCTTCATTTATTATAATATTTACATTGATCATGGTTATTCTTATATCACATGGTTTAGAGGGAGAGTCCTTTGATAATGAAGAATAAGACATATGAACATTATCCTTATTAGAGAGGGTTGCCTCTATCTAATTCTATACCTATTTTTTACTTTATTTACCATAAACCATATTTATTTTATCATGGGTTACTTTGTGGGATGAAAAAAGTAATACATTCCCCATGTTATCCCCTATTCTTGATTCACTGTCAAAAAAACCCTCCAAGATAGAAAGTGCACATCCATCAATATAATTGGTATCCTTCTGTCCATGAGTAGTTCTCCCTTCTAGTGGAGAGGTATTCCTTTGTAATGATTCATCCAAGTCCTCCTCTTCCACTAGTTTTCTCTAATACATTCCAACAGAATATTTTTCCCTTGTTAAAATATTATCCATTTTATTTGATTACTCCTTTTGAGGATTTCCCTATTTTGAATAATTACCTAATTAGGCCACATCACTACATACCTTGTTTATATCCTACCTCAAAGCTCCAATATGAGGATTCCAAACCAAATCATCTAACTTATTTACCCTATTAAAGTCCATGGGGATTCTATTATTACCATAATTTCACTCCTTTTTTCAAAAAAACTATTCTCGGTTCCTGGATTTTTTCTTAGAATCTCAAGTATTTTTAATGAATCATTATGATTCTATTTCTTAACCTACATAATGACCACCCTCCCTACATCACCTACATATTTATTTTAAAAATTTTGAATCTACTTGAAATTAGAGATCTTGTGACCTATTTTCTGTCAAAAAATCTAGAATGATGTTATGAATTTGTATTCAAACTAAAATTTTATTTTTAGTACTGTACACTTGAATGGATTTTTTTTCAAAGGTGGGAAGTTTGTGATACTGGATGCAACTTCATGAACGGACTTTAGGAGGTTTCAGAGCTTTCTTTTCTTCTTTGCATATTTTTTTGGATTTGGTTGTTTGATAGGGTATGGCGTCAGCCATCGGATCGGGCCTGTGCTTTGACACAGGACACTTGCTTGCCGATTAGCCTTGCAAATATGGAGAGTTTATTCAAGATCAAATGTTGGGGAGGACTTGTTCAGTGGTTTCATTTTGGTCTTACTCTTTCTACCTTTCAGTGTGATTGTCCTATGTCAATGATGTCTCTGGGTTTTCTCCCCCTTTATCCCTTAAAAGGGGGATTTATCATATAATAATAAAAATTGAAGGCCTTCGGGCCGTTGGATGGATGATAATAGTACCTAATCGTGAACTTAATTGAAATTTCAATAATATTGATCATATCTACAATGTAGTAAGTGATTTCCTTAAATATCTAAGGGTTCCAAAAACAACCATTTGAAACTATGGAGTTGAAACCAGATCTAAGCATTAGTGTGGCTTTGTTGATGAAGATTGAAACCATTGTAATATTGTATGATTATAAAGACTATAATATTAAGGTTATATATTTAAGAATTCCATGAAAATGAATGTTAAAGATCAAATGAAAAAAATTATAGTATTCACTTATGAAAAGTATGAACTTCCAACAGAAAATCCCAATATCTTACTCGGTTTTAATTACAAATCCCTCGTATTTAAGGGTTTATCCATAAAAATAAAAATACCCTCAAAAGGATGAGGGTACTGAGATTAAATAATGTTATCGCAATCCCAAGTGATCTATTAATGATTATTATGCTACCCATGAACATGAACCAAGGTAATATCTCAACCATGATAGACATTCTCTTACCGATCTTTGATATTTTCTAGGTTCTATAAGAAATTAGCTACATCTTCATTGTACAGATCACCCCAGTTGATGAAGTGTGAAGGTTCTTTCACATATCTACTCAAATAAAAAAATTAATACATTATGTGCACATTCTAACTATACTATTAATGATAAGTGGTACACCACTTCACCAATCTTGTATAGCATCTAGAAAGATCCAAAGATTCTTGAAGATATCTTACATCCTCGTCTAAGTCAGCACAATCCATGTTGAGGTGATATCATTAGGAACACATATTACTCTCTCATAAAACTCTAATTTCCTATTTTTTCCATCCTCAGATGAATTGTGATGACTTTTTATAGTCCCCATCGACTCCATGATTATTTTGACCTTCTCTGTTATCACTCGCACCAACTCTAGACCCATGAGAACACTCTCCCCAAGAACCATCCTAATCAATGGTGACCTATACATTCATTAGTAAAATTCCTTAAATGGTTCCATAACTATAGAGTAATGGTAGATATTTTTATACCTAAAATCCACCAATGATAGATGATCCTCCTAACGACAAGAAAAATACAATAAAAAAGCATGGAGAATGTACTACTAAACTCGAATGGTCCACTCTATCTAGTTATCTGTCTAGATGTGGAATATTATGATCAAAAATAGATATATCCAAAAATCCTCCTATAATCTTATCCGTAATCAGGATGTTAAGAGATCAAAAAGTTACAAAATTACTTTCAAGATAACTCAATGAATTCATAATTTCTTTCAACGTACTGGAGCCCCAAACTATCTACTAAACCCTACTCTTGTATGGATAGGAAGTGGACCAACTTGGTTAGTTGGTCTATGATCACCATGATAACATTATTACTTCTTTATAATAACATATGTAATAATAAATATCCATGGATATATCATCAAAAATTCACACTATCACCTCATGTGGTCGAGATAAAGCTGATAGAACCACATGCTCAGCCTTCACCTGATGGAAAGTGACTCATCAAGAGATATTCCAAACTACACTCTAATTTATCTCTGACCACCAAAACTAATGTAAAATGTTTATATACATCATCACCATGTGTAGATTTACTATAAATAGGTATGTACGAAACTCCCATGGAACTTCCTCTCACAGCATGAATATTACCATCATTTATCCAAAAAATGAGTAATGTTATCCCCTCCTTCATAAATTCAATTTCAAGCTTGTTATCCCCTCATAAATATATGCCTCCATGAAACATTAAATAAGAGGAGGGGTAAAAAAATTAACAAGAGGTAGGTTATTCCATCTTTGTCTACTAGGGGAAACAACGGCGAGGAAAAAATATTTGGTTCCTCTCTCAAAAACTGTGATTTGAGTTTTCTACTAAGAGAATCTGCCACCATGTTTCCCTTTCTGGGGTATAGAATATCTCAAATTCATAGTACTATTGGAACTCCACTGTATTCTCCAAATTGGATAATTATTTTGCTACTATAATATACACATGATACTCATATGGTATGAATATATAATGAATAAATTTCCTAGAAGATAGTGTCACAAAACTTTCTAGGGGAAATTTATAATTCCAAATACATGTAATTGGTATTGTAATTATTATCATTAAGTCTTAGCTACTAAGACCCATAAGATAATATTGTGTACCTATTCATCATAATTCATCCAAACCTATATCTCAAGTCATTGTATAACACCACATAATCAACACCCCTCATTTGGATGTCATAAGATGGGGGGACTCATAAACCTTTGTTGTAATTCTTAAATATAATGTTGAAACTTCTCTTTCCACAAAAAAATGATAACCCTTTAGGTTTAAATAAATAATAGTTTCCATGATCCTAGAGAAATCATGAATGAATCCCTAATAATATCCTTCCAAACCATGGAATATTCATGCATCAGACATGATCTTGGGTGTATCCCAATCTAGAACTAACTCAATCATTTCTGGGTCCACTTCCACTCCATACTCTAAGATGAATTGTCTCAGGAAGTGGAATTCTTGAATAGTGATATAAAACATCATGATATTCCCATATTGTTGGTTCTCTTAGATTTTATATGGGACTATACTCAATATAATTACATTCTCCTCCTATTATTCTTAGTACACAAGGATTCAATTGATGAATACAACCAAAAATTGGTCCAAGAAGGGATAAAAGATCTAGTTTATGATTCATATTACATTGTTACATCATTCATCATAAGAAATGGTGTCCCTATGTAATTATAGTGAACATAGGGTCACAAAAATTCCATATTTGGTGTGTTATCCTCTCGAACTCAAAGCTGTTAATAACCTAACATATGTTAAATCTTTGATAACCACCTCTCCCCTTACAACTCTAAGAAGAGGTTTTTTAGTCTTAGAAGTTGATAATTATTCTTAATGGTCACCTGGTACATGAAATGTTAATCCACACACAACCTCAGTCTCTCATCCCTATTCTTGAAGAAAAACATTGGGGTTTCCCATTAGTAGACACTAGACCTAAAAAATCTCTTCCTCTGTAGATCCTCCAACTACACCTTCATCTCTCGTAACACGATGGGGGAAATTCAATATGATAGCATAGATATAAGGGAAGTTGTTAAGTTTTGATCTATATATAATTCTATCTCCTATACAGAGGTAATTTGGGAATATCCTCAGGGAAGATTCAACAAACTCCTTTTCCACTATATGAAACTGAAATCCCATAGAATATGATACTCCATGGTCATTATAGCCAATAGATGTGAAATTTTTTATATCCTCATGTTTATGATTCCATTAAAATTCATATGGGATTCCATATTTCAAATGAATTAAAAACAATCCCATAAACTACAATTCATTATATCTTCCACCAAAAAATCAACATTTGAATGAACTGTGGAGACTCGGTCCATAACTTGAATGAAATCGTAAGGCCTCATTATAGCAACAAATAGATCTCATACAAATAACTATCCTAAAAAATTTATGTCACGCTATTAGTTGATTTATGTTATCCCTAATTCTCCACCAGTATATGTCTTTAAATAAAATGGTCAAGCTAAAAGTTCTATAAGAAACTCTAAATATCATGAAATGGATGCATAAATAAAGGAGTGGCTTGTTTATGTGTCACTAAAAACATTATAAAATGTATATAAGAAACAAATCATACCTTGTATCATATATAGTTCATATAGTTCATAAAACTCCACTACACACAGCTATCCACAATCCTAACCATCATATCCCTATTCCTAGCATGGACTACATAGAGGTTGTAGTGGAGGTAAAAGATCACAATGTTAGAAATATCCTATTGATCTCCTAGTTCTTCTACCACATATACTACCCTAAAACCTCCTTGATAAATCCTCTACATGTACCTTGGTTTTCTATCAATAGTCTACCTATTTATTGCATGGAGGTTTGGTAAACCATGAACTATAAAAAAACACCCATCATAGGAGAATCAGCACCTCTCCCTCATCTAACTGGAACCTCCTTGATAGCCCTGAGTTGCTAAGTTTTTATCCTGGGAGTGCCTAAAAATCTACCTCACATGATTGGATCCCTGATTTTGAGATCAACTACTAGTGTCTGAGGTCTCAACCCCAAATATTCCAATTCCTAAACTAACATTTAGAAACTACTAAACTAAAAATATCATTGCAACCAAGGCATGCTACTGCACCCCATCATATGAAGGGATGAAAATTAATAACACTCCATCCCAAATATCTCAGGGAAGGACACCTTTAATGTTCCATTCTCAAAAGTATCAATCACCAACCATATCCATGGTATACCATGAGAGGATTTTTATCCATATCATGTACTCTATGAATAATATGTTACCATAATGGAGCTCTAAATTCTCTTGGAGAAATACAACCAACATCATAGTTGGATAAAACTCTTCCCTAATGATATTCTTGAACTATAACCAAGTGAGAGTTACCCTATCATGATTCTTCAACATCAACCTCCATTATCTCCCAACTGGTTTATTGATACATCTTGCTACTAAAACCACTATCTGGATGGTAGGGGTCCTCAAAACGTATCCAACTCACTCTACTTCCTTGATCCATTCATATGCTTCTTGGGGGTCTATCTCACCCCAAAACCTATGTGGTCTCTATCTCTGAAACTCCTGAAGTTCTCCTAGAAAACTCATATCATCAATAGGTTTTTCTAAAATAATAGGCTACTCAATAGGTGGAGGGAATTTTGGAAATCAACCATGAGGAATAAACTATTGAAAAAATCCTAGAAAAGTATCCTCATTGATAATAAGAACATCATCATGACCAATCTACCAAATCCTTGATGGCTTTTATTTTAGATGCATGTTGAAATAGTAAAGACACACTATGGTCAAAGATATTGTATATGGAGTTGACTCAAGAAAGACATGAAATCTATAATGCATTACTATGTGATTAATGTATTTATGTTTTCCCTACAACCTATTCCTATATGTTTTGACTCAAAAATAAATTTATCAGAGTCCTGGAGAATGGATACATCAGTCACTAGACCATCACAGGGTTCCCTAGCCAAATAGATGATCTCAAGAAGCTTTAATATTTTCTCCATAGTTCCTAAACAAATTCTCTACCTCTTTCATATATCACTTCTCTTTTCATAAGATAGCATACTCTGATACAACTTTTTCATGACACGACCCATTAGGTCCCACCTAGCGTGAAGTAATCTAAGTGTAACACCTCATGTACACATCTACAAGGTAATGGATGGATACTAGCACCATGTAGACATAACACGCACATGGAAGGCCTTATCCTAAAGTATCTATATTTACACACATATCCAAACACCAGGATAATGTAGAAAATGCGAATATCTAATACTTTAAATGCATTCATAAACACTAATCCCACATCATTTTATGACAAAGAGTATGGAATATAAAATAGAAAATTATAATCCCACAAAAACTATAAAAAGAGTACAACATGCTAAATAATATGGATTTATATGAAAATGAACATCCAAGAACCATACACAGTCAATATAGAAAAATTAAGCTCCACCTACTCCTGGTCCTCTAAGAACGATATTGAAATAAATACCATATTTATAAGACATGAATGGTATGGATATATCCCATATAGGGGTGAGTGTAAACATACCCAGTAAGAAACCTAGAAATCAATAATCAATATATATAGAGAGTTAGCACAAAATCACAATATGGTGATCAAACAATAATGAATGAAAAAAACACATATATTATAATATAAAAACACAAAGTCTCAATGTAAGGTAATATCCTCACTAATATCATAGGATTCTACCTGAGGCTCAAATGTCACATTCATCTAAGGGAAATCATTTTTCAGGTATCACAGATTTTGATGGAACTCATCTGATTTATTTCACTCATCGGACCATTCCATTCCCAGTAATAACTGGTACTCGTAAGCCATAGATACATATGTAGGTGATCAACCCATGTCATATTAGTATCTCGGATAATCCACTAGAAAGGGGGTTATATGCCATAAAATTCGAAAACATGATACCTTACCCAACCATGGGGAGAATGTTAGAGGATCACAACTAGGTATACATTAAGTGATACATGACTCTATCTAGAACTATCCCATAGAGGGGTTTTCTCATCCTATTATCAGGATAGGTTACCAAATATTTACCCTATTAGTGACTAAGCAAGGGAATTAACCCACACTAATACTGAAACTAGAATGAGGGAAATAATAGATCTAAACTACCATAGAAGGAGTACAAAATGTGTATAAGGGACACACAACATGTTCTTCTATGTTAGGTCCTTCCAGTGTCCATGTACGTGTATTCTGTCTGGTTTCCTTGAAATCTATCTATGACAATTTACACTGACAATGTTTATTACCTTATACCCTATGGTATATGCTAGTAAATGGTATTGAGGTACACATGGTGTGTGGCCATGTCACATGGTTGTTTGGTATTTAACTTCAGGTGTAAAACCTAAATTTCATGCCAGGGGGTCCACATGGAATTTGTTCTTCAAAAATACACACCATGAATATCATTATTTCATTGAAATTCAAGGTAATTCACAATTCTTTTCCCATTCTTCCACCTCCTCTGAACTCTTATTCCACTTTAATTCTCTAGTCTATGTTGATCAATTTTCATCTTCATCGGGGCTATATTCCTCTCATCCATTAATTAGAATACACCATACAATTCCAAAAATATGAACTTGTATTTCAAGGATAATAAAAACTTCATAACCACACAATCATCTAATCACTATCATATCACAATGTCTCTTTCACTCCTTCTATTCTAAAGTATTATATGCTACAATGATCCATCAAGCTAAATATTGATTTCACAACAATCAGTTCTCAGGTATAGTCGATCCATCAACCAATTGAAATACTAATGATGACCATTTTAATAATGGATAAAGAGAATAAAAAAACAAAAATGAGATATGAACATTTGTCATCGATCATTTTGGACTTCATTCATTAATAGAAAAATCAAAGAGCATGTTCGAAAAATCCAGAACAAAAAATTCTTAATTCTAGGTATAAAAAGAAAAAATGATAATCCAACATTAAAAAAACTTGAATTATTTTATAAAAGAATCAATTATTATACACCATGTAAAATAATGGAATTAAAATAAATAATACATCCTACCATTATATCATATTGATCACTAAGGATGATTTCTTTTGTGTCGTTGTTGTTAGCAAGATCCATGAACTTTTCCTATAATGAAAATATCCTCTATATACTAATAGTAAATCTCAGATATCATAATTTTCCACCAACTACCTTTTTGATGGTCATATCTTACAATCTATATGGTTTGGTAGCTTAACCTATGATTTTTATATATCCATGCTTCAATAGAGGAGAATTAGGTTACTAGAAATTAATATACAATAAATTATTTAATTAATTTGTTTATTTATTATTTGACATACGACTACACTAAAATGGAACACCCAACATGTTAAAAGATTGTTTCATTAATAAGGTAAAAAGAAAATTTTAGATTTAATTTTATACTCAATTTTTCTAACACCCCAAGATTTTACAGTATGTCTCTTCTTAAATAAATTCAATTTCTTCGATAGCATACATTTCACATAACACTAAGCATACAAAAATGATTAAATGTTATTATTTAATTATGGAAGTAATAACATAGATGTAGGAATATAAGTAATGAATTAGAATAACTAAGTTAATAAAATATATCTTACACATGTTTAAAAAAATAATTCATTGATTACAAATTAATGACAACCAGTTGAACATAAAGGATGGGTTTTTATAAAAATCTATTTTTTTGAACACAATAGCATTTTATGTTAAAAAATTAAATTAATCAATATTAGGGAAATATAGTAATGAAATATATATGTTATATATTAAAGAATTTTTTTTTAAAATTCATCCAATATGTTTTATAAGCTTAAGATAAGAATAAATTAAATTTTAAGCATGAAAATCTATATTTTTTTAAAAGACAATTTACCGCCATTTGATGGCGCACCTATTTTAAATATAAATTTTCACACTATTATAAGTTTTATTTGAAAAAAATACACTTCATTTTTAAAATAGGTATATCAAAATTATCTTATGGTTCATTTTTTGTATTTTTTGGAGAAGTTCTATTTTTTGATAAATAGTGGAAAATGTTGAATTTTAATTTAAAGTTACTTTTTCATATAATATATTTATATAGTTAAATTATATTTTAAATTTTTTTTACAGTATAATTATTTAAATAAAGCATCAATAAAAATATTTTAGGTCCTTGGAAACATTTTTTCATTGAAATTGGATAAAAAATATTTTCAATGTTTTGAACTTTTCACATTAAAAACCCTCTTTTTCGTTATTGTAGTGGGATTAATTTTAAATCAATATTTGAAAATTTTGTGAATTGAATCAGGTAAAATAGAATCCATATTTGGAATGAAATGTTCCATATTATGTAATGGTGTTAATTTTATTTTTATTTTTAAAAAATTTACCATGGTAAAAATATATATTTACCGTAGTATAGATAAAATAGGGACAAGGGTTAAAGTTATATTGTAAAATATTAACATACCTAAATATTACAAAATTTGATGACCAATTTTGTTATTTATTGACCCTAAATAGCCTCTACAATATTAAATAAAAATATAATTCTTTTAAATTAAATCCACCTCAATGTGGTTGGCTTTAAATATAAAATAATCATCATTTTAATCACTTAACCAACCTCTCCTCAAGTATAAATACCACCCCTCACCTCCCAATTTCAGCCCAAAAAACATGTAGATCCTAGAATATCTACCCAAAACTCTCCTAATCACTATCCCCATGTCTATGTGCTTATATTATCACCAAAATACTAAATCAAAGATCCTCAGGGGTCTCTTAAGGAGGTGATATCAAGGACATAATTTTCTCAAAACACCTCTCTTAATTTCATTTCTTCTTCTATGTTCTCATCACCTCCTTCATCCATTATGAAATTATAATTATAGAATAAAATAAATATTTCAATTTTATGTTTCAAATTAAATATATTATATCCATACATTTTGCGTCTTCTTATTCAATGAAATGAAACTATTTTACATGTTATGCCGATTAATAACCTCCATGAATAATATTTTTGTTCATTTTACATTATCGCCTTCATGGATGGTCATAAAATAGTTAATCTATTTAAATAATATTTTAATTAGTATATTATATCATATTTCATATTTTTAACTAATATATATACTCATAATAGTAACTAAAATGAAACTAGTTTATTATGTTCTGAAAACCCACAAAAATAAACTAAATGTTTATCATTAACATTTTATCTGATGAATGATCCTTGTGTAAGAAATAAAAATTATATGTGGGAAGAATTATATTTATTGAAGTAATTTAATAGTATTTCATTCCACTTATATAGTTATAATTCTATTTTAAATGAACATCTATAATTTTACAAAAATGAACTGATCATGAAACCATGAAATGAACACACCCGAAACAATGAAAATAATGAAATTTTATTAATTAATGGGTTAGATGATGTCAAAAAATAATAAAATAAGGTATTATAAATATTAATATAGTTCTATAATAAGTTAATAACATTATTTAAACCATAATATATGAGGTTAAAGAGCTCTATAATAAATAAAACCGTGATGTAAGGGTTATATCATCTCACTTTTACTTTTACGAGATGCATCCCTTATTCACCACATAATTCTTGTGTGTGTTGTATGTAATTCAATTTTATATATCATATTATGAATATCATTATCTTAATGGAATTTAATTTTAAATTTGATAAATATTACCCTTAGGGGGAATACGATTCTACTGATTAAAAATTGGTAAGGGGTTTCTTCTTAAATTACATTGAGGCTTATCTGTTATTATACACCAATTCACTTCCATATGGTGTATACACTTTCTATTTGAATTGTAATATCATGGTTTATTCATTATTCATGGTATTTTATGTTTTTTTAATTTTATTCCTTCATGGGGATTATAATTCTAATGTAACAAAGTGGTATGGGACACATTGATTTAAAAATCTCTTTTTATATCGATAATTCAGTTTATAAAGAATGATTTGTTGTGTTATAACATGGGTTGGGGACCATTTAAATAAGTCCCCTTGATTCATTTTTAGTCTCATGAGATGAATAATTTTTCCAAATTAAATGGGTTTCAACTCGATATTATAAACCGTCTTGTGAATGGTCTTGATGGTAAAGGTACCATGAACCTAGGAATCATGGTGTCTAATAATAAGAAATTTTCATTATTGAGAATTCAGTTATTATTATAATTATCTGTGATATTTTTCCTTGACATTATCTATCTATGAATTTCATTCTTCATCTATTAATTAAATGTAATGTGTGTTTAGTTATATACCAATCCATGTTGATTATGCTCATTGATTGTTTATTGTTTTTGTTGTACATAACCCTTGTTGAGAATTTGGGATCACCCTTTCTTATGTATTATTTTCCATAGGTTTAAAATAAGTTTATTATAATTGATATTTTGGGTTATGCTAAGGGTAATAAAGGAGTTCTAAATGAAAATTATTTTTCAATTTTATGCCCAAAATGTAAATTGAATCTCACATTATCTAGTTTAACAACACTGCTAAACTATTTTATCCTCTAGGATGTAATTTATTTTATCTTATGAAAATTTAATAATGTAAGGCACCAACTCTAGGATACTGGGTTCGGGGTCTGTATAGTTGGTATCCATGCACGTTTAGTAGAAAATATTTGGAACATGATTTAGGAAAACATAAATTAGGTAATACAACCCTATTATTGACTTTTTTTTATATGTTTATGTATAGGATAATATCCTATATGTTTTTCAATGAATTTGGATAACCTCGGTTAAACATAATGTCTCATGTATTGATAAGAACATGTCATTATTTATAAATACATTATATTATATTATCTCACACTGATTAGTGTAGTTTGATGCATTCACTTTACTTTTTGGTTTTAATTAGTTTTTTGAACTAAAATGATCTAGGTTAACATTGAATGTTATAGACAATGTGTGGTTGATAAACTGAATGGGATAATGACTATAATATATTATATCATGTTTATGACTAATAATTAATCATGATATATGATTAAAAACATATAGCATCACTAAATATTTTACATTCCAAAAAATATAAGGGTAAAAGTTTGTTGAGAGATCGAGTGGTGCATATCATAGAGAGAATATTTTTTAGTTTCCTATATATTGAGAATGTGAACATGAATACATTTTGGGAGTGGAATGAAGGATACAAAGTAAGTAATTTCTAATGAAAGATGAAAATTTTTTAATAATATTCCCCCTATGGAATTATCAATGGATGAATATCTCAAATTTAGAAGGTATTAGAATTATAAAAACCTATTTCATGCTGGGAAAACTCATGAAGTGAATCTTGTGGGTTATATATCTAATGGTGATACTACTGATAATGAAGGGACAATAAATAGAAAATGAAAGAATGGGGTTATTAAGAAATAAGATGGTGAAGTGTAGTTAATGGAATAAGAGTGATGTAGATTGATAAATTGTTATTTTGTATTTGGATTCAAGAATTATTTTCTCAATGATGCTCTAGTTATAAAAAATCGTGAGATATATAAGGATTTTTCTAGAATACATCTTCTGTAATGATTTGAGATCACATGTTGAATCATACTGATAACCAGGAATTTGATTCAGTGGAAAGTTGATATTTTGGAAAACCCATGATTAAGGGAAGATAACCCTTAATATATTCTTGAATTTGAGAAAATAATGAAAAATATATATTTATGGGATAGTATTGGTGACTCTGAAATTGGTTAGTGAATTGATGGTTTATATTATCTTTGTTGTATTTACTACATGTTTCAATTTAAAAAATATATTCAATAACTAGAGATCTTATTTTTGGAAGCATCCCTTTTTTCATTAAGGTTTAAAGATGATCAAGGTAATTATATATTTGGTATGTGGAAATAATATCAACATTATGTTGAAAATTTTATGATTTTGAAAATTCAGTGACCTTGCTTCAAAATTTTTAGTCTTTGATTTTGTACAGAATTATCTAGAATGAGAGTTAAATTTAACTAAATATGTAATGGATTAAGTTAAACATTTTATATTATTATTTGAGGTTAAAGTATAATTTATTTTACATAATTTTTCTGACCATTTTGGCTTCTTTAGACATGTAAAGTTTGAAGGAATTAATTGTGGATTTGATGACCCATTAATCTACTTAAGGCATAAAAAAATCATTGTGAACATAAATTTCCTGGTGTATGGGATAAAGTAAAAGTAAATCAAAGAACAATAAAATGATAATATTATGCTTATGACATGGAATGTAATCAAGTAATTTTATTTTCTAAAGTCGTTATCTGGATAAAAATAATTCCTCAACTCTTGGTAAAATGACATTAGAAAAAAATTGTTATCCATTTACTTTCCTTACTAACAAATAAATAGTCTTTTAACTGATCACAAAATTTATAGACTTTTGATTGTTAACTTTATAATGACCATGTACTCTAGCATTCTCTATATAATTTTATGTTTATATTTCCATTACTTTTATTATTTTTTATTTCATAAAAATGTGATTCTATTTGAAATCCCAATCTTGTGTTAACCTTTTAATTTCTATTTCCCTCCAATTAATGGGATTTTTTATTAACACTATTCTCAATGTGGGTTTCCCATAAGGGAATTTTTATGCATCAAAATTTTATTTTTGAGGTGAAATTATAAATTTTGAGGATTCAATTTTATGATGGAAAGGATAATATAACATCCCTTTATTTTACAGTATGTCACTTCTTAAATAAATTCAATTTCGTTGATAGCATATGTTACACAGAACATCGAGCATAAAAAACAATTAAATATTATTATTTAATTATGATAGTAATCACATAGTCAATAGAATGTCGGGAATTAATTATAATAACTAAATTATTAAAATATAGTTTACATATGTTTAAAAAATTAATTCATTGGGTACCAATTATTGAGAACCAATTGAATATAAAGGATGTTTTTTATAAAAAAACTAATTTTATGCCCACAAAGAAATTCAATCTTAATAAATTAAATTAATAAATATTATTGAATGATATTATATAAATTTTTATTTTATATATTCAATAAAATTTCTTTAAATTCATCCAAAAAAATTTATAGGCTTACGATAAGAATAAATTTAATTTTGATTATAAAAAGATATATTTTTCTAAAAGATAATTTGCCGCCTTTTGATGGATCACATGTGTTAAATATAATTTTCCACACTTAATAAATTGTATTTGATAAAATAAAATTAATTTTTGAAATTTTAATATAATAATTATCTTAGGGTGATTTTTTTTATTTTGAAAACATTTCATTTTTTGATGAATAGTGAAAAGTATTGAATTTAAGTTTAAAAGTGGGTTTTCATCTAATTTATTTATATAGATAAATTATATTTTAATTTGGTTTCAAAGTATATTTATTTCAATAATACATAAATTAAACAAATATAGTTAATTTTAAATAGTTTCACATTGAAATTGGATATAAAAACATTACAAAATGTTGAACTTTTCACTTCAAAAACTCACTTTTTCATTTTGTTTATGGGATTATTTTTAAATATAAATTTTTAAATTATATGAATATACATAGGTAAAATGGATTAAATATTGGTAATATTATTGTCCAATTTTTTTAAGGTTAATTTCCTATTTAGGTATAAAAAATTTACCTTGGTAAAAAAATCTTATTGTAGTTTATGTAAAATAATGACAAGGGTTCAAGTTAAATGGTAAAATCTTAACATACCTAAAAATTAAAACATTTAACGGTTGTTTAAAAAATTTATAGACCTTAAAAACCCACCAAAACATTAATTAACAATATAATAAATTGAAATTAATTCCACCTAAATGTGGTTGGCTTGAAATATAAAATTTTCATTAATTTAATCACTCAAACCCACCACTCCTCAAGTATAAATACCACCCATCACCACCCCATTTCACTAAAAAATCATTTTAGATAATAAAATATTTTAAATAAACTCTCATAATAAATATATCCTTGTGAAAGGGCTTCATGTCTCACCAAAATACCAAATTTGTGGTCCTCAAGCGTCCCTCAAGGAAGTGATATTCAAGTGGTAATTTTCTCAAAAAATCTCTCTTAATTTATTTTATTCTTCTACTTTATTATCACATCCCTCATCCATCATTAAATAGTAATTTCATAATAATTAAAATATGTAAATTTTATTCTTATAATAAAATATCTTATATCCATACTATTTACCTCCTCTTATTCAATGAAACGAAACCATTAACTATGTTATGTCGGTTAATCTCCTCTAAGAATAATGTTTTTGTTCGTTTTTCATTATTGAATTCATGGATGGTCATAAAAATATTATTATGGTTAAATAATATTTTAATAATTATATTATAACCTATTTAATCTTCAATAACTAATATCACACAGTAATAAATAAATTGAAACTAGTTCATTGTGTTCGAAAAAAAATGCCAAAATAAACAAAATGTTTATTATTTACATTTTTTCTAATTAATAATCATCATATAAGAAATAAAATGATATATTAGAAAATTTAAAATTATAAATGTATGTTATTTTTATTTCATTCCACTTCTAGAGTTATAATCCCATTTTACAATAACATCCATAATTTTACACAAAGGAACCGATCATTAAACTGTGAGATGAATGCCCCCAAAACCCTGAAAGTAATTAAATATTATTAATTAATGGGTCATAAAATGTTATAAAATCATCATAAAAAGTTTTTATGAATATTAATATAGTTCTTTAAGTAGTTAATAACATTCATTAAACCATCATACAGGAGGTTAAAGAACACTACACTAAAGGGAAGCGTGAGGTAAGGGCTTTCTCATCTCACTTTTACTTATGTGAGATATATGCCTTATTCAACACTTAATTCCTTTGTGTAGTGTAGATACATCCATTTGATATATTATATCATGAATCACATTATCTTCATGGTATTTAATTTTATATTGGATAAATATTAATTTTATGGGGTATATGATTCAACTGATTAATAATTGGTAAATGATTCCATATTAAATTACATTAGGACATATTTCTTACTATGCACCAATTAACATCCATGTGGTGTATATACTATCCATTTGACATATAATTTCATGTTTTATTCATTTCTCATTGTACTTTATGTTTTTTAAATGATATTCCTTTACGATTATTATAATTCAAATATATCAAAGTGGTATGGGACACATTGAATTAAAAATATCATTTTAAATCGATCATTTGGTACATGAATAATTCATTGGATTGGTATGGAATGGGTTGGGGACCATTTAATGTAAACCCATAGATACATCAGCAGTCTCGTGAGATTAATCAATTGGCCAAATCAAATGGGGTTCTACCTAATAATATAAATTGTCCTATGAAAGGTCTTGATGGTAAAGTAACCATTCACCTAGGAAACATGGATTCCACTAATTAATCATTTCCTTTATTGGGAAATCAGTTATTATTATTATTATCCATGATATTTTTTCATTTAAATTTTATATGGATTCATTTCATTCTCAGTTTATTTATTAAATGACATGTGTGTTTAGTTATCTACATTTCCATGTTAATTATGCTTATTGATTCATTATTGCTTCAATTGTACATAACCCATACTGATAATTTGTGCTCACCCATTTCATATGTTTTATTTTCCCTAGGTTTCGAAGAAGTTTATTATGATTTACATGAATGGTTGTGCTTATGGTAATAATGGTGTTCTCAATGAAAATAATTTTTAAATTTTATGTCAGAAACAAAATTTGAAATTCAAGTATTTATCGAGTTCACCAAGACAACTGAACTATTAGGACCTTTAGGATGAAATTTCCTGTATAGTATGACAATGTAATAATGTAATGCACCAGCTTCAGGAAACTGGGGCTGGGGTCGCTACAATTTTCCCATATGAGACTCCGCTAAAATGATATTCCATTATTGTTGAAAACTATCTGGACATTATATAATAAACTAGATATCATTAATATATATATATATATATATTGAGGCTCTACGGGCCACTAAATCTCATGATCACTCTGTTCCTAACTCTAAAAATATTCATTAATATATTATACTATGTTTCATGGAAAATATAAATATGTTACACACATGATACAAGAGATTGTATCCCAAATGATTAAATAGTTAAAGAGTCTTTGGAAATGACAACCTCTCTCTCTAATGCACATTAATTCATGACATATTACATAAAGATACACTTAATACAACCCTAGATGATTTAGAGTCCTAATATCTACCATAAATTAATTAAATACCATGATAACATGACTATAAGTACAAAATTATTATTTATAGGTTTTATAACATGATATTAGATTCCTTTGATCTTTTAAAACTACATAGGATAAATTGGGAATGTATGTAAGAAATGGATGATCTATAAATCCTAGTAAAGGAATAATTTTAATAAAATATGTTGAAGTAGTACATGTGATCCTATATATATGTCAATTTAACATAAGAGGGTGGAGAATCATAAAAATGTTCTTCAAATCATGATATAGATTGATAACATAAAGGAAATATAGGAATGTGAAGACAACATAAAACTTGAAATTATAAGAAAAATTCAAGGATATAAACCAATATATAATAAAAAATGATATTTGGATAATATCTCATGAACCACTCATGAAATATCATGAGGTAAAAACATTACCCAATGTAATATAGGGCTATATAATTTCATTCCCACCCTTCACTTTTACATCATGTACATACATAAGTGTACCACATAGATCATAAAACAAATGGATTTATTTCATCAATTTATATCAAATAATTGTGAATTGTGGGATACATACATGTAAGGAACCAATAAAATAAGGATAGGTACATCTGGGTTAAAACCTTTGAGTGTAAATGGGGATAGGTATTCAATATAGAAATGTTATACATGAGAAATCACATGATAATTTCAGTATCATAACGAGGGTACATAAAGATTAATAGAAGGGTTTAATGGGATTGAAAGGGGTATATCATTACTTGAAAATAATAAGTATAGTAAGAATTTTTTTTAAGAATATATCCCAACATGATAAATTTGAAATCAAAAAGCATAATATAAAGAAGGTGCATGAATAATGCAGATAAGGAGAGGATCTTTTATCTTTAGAGGGTGACTCTAAAATCTTGGGGCGAGCTTCTTAAGAGATTGGGAACACCATGGTAGGGATATATAGGGGTATTTATAGATTAAAATCATTATAAAATAGTTTTTAGTGAAGTCTTATGGGAGGATTGGTGTGTTTTTATAGAAGAAGATAAGGGAATTCATTACAAATTTCTAAACATAGGTTTTGGGAAATATATGTTAAATTAATCCAAAACAATGACCAACCCATTTTAAACATCTTTTCTAAAAATTTGGAGTGGGTTTTATTAATTTATATGTCTATGAACCAAACTCATTAAAATAATACCCTTGGTGATGTGGAAGTGAGTCATGTTCATAAACAATTTATTTTTGAAACCATAAAAGATAAGATAGGCTTTGGAGGATTATTTATGAGTTTATAAAATTAATCAAATAACATCAAAAAAATTATTTTGAAGGGAAAATATTTTTTTTTCTCATATACTCTATATAGTATTAATTTTTTTGATTTTGGGATTTTATTTTTTCATAAAAGATAAGATATATTTATATCATATTTAATTTTTACAAAAAAAATATAATGTCTCATAAAATTATGAAAATTTCACCATTGGATAATTTAAATGTTATAATTTCAAAAATAATGTTTAGTTTATCAAAATAGTTCTCTAAATATGAAAATTTACATTTTTGTATAAAAAAATCCCATTTATTAAAAAATATGGGTTTTTATGATGAAATCAGTTTCTGAACCTTATAAAAATTAAATTTTACTTCATAAAATTATAATTTCATTGATATTTAAAATATATTTTATTAAATAATAATATTTTATTAAAATAAAATTAATTTAAACAATTATTGAAGTCATCAAAAAGAGTTTTTTATTGTAATTGTATATTTTTAAAAAATAAACTTCTATTTCATCATATAAAAATCTATTTTTTATCTATAATATTATTTAATATTTATAAACTAAAAAAAAGATAAATATAATCATTATTTTATTTAAAATAATATATATAAATTCAAACTATATGGTTCAAGATACATAACTTTCGATTAAACCAATGTATTCCCTAAGGATATGGTGTGCAATTGTCTCGATTTCTTGAGGTGGTTTGGAGAGCATGGTTTATGTCATGATCCCTTTGATCTAGAACTTATCCCATAAATAGTCTCACTCATGCATTATTTATTGATTCTCATCTTGTTAATGGTCAAGGATGAATCCTAATGATTCCATCTCTCTCATAATATTCGATAAATGGTCTTCATAGGGTTGGAATATAATGGTCAGGGCCATTGCTTCATGCATATTGGTAAAGTAGACTTTATGATTACAATTGATATACTAATATTAGTGGTTATTTTTCTATTACTATATTTTAAATATATATGATTCTTGAAATTATTTTAAATCCAAAAATCTATAACTATATAAAATATACAAACTGATTCATGTTCTTTTTATAACTACATCCCTTGGTAAGGAATTTATTTATTCAAAAATTGGAAGTTTATTTATAAAAGTTTGGTTAGTTAATTTCTACCCACCATTATAAATTTCACCCAAGAAATTATCATTTCCTAAACTAAAATATATTAGGGTAATTTTGTTTCATCACATACTTACGTTCCCAATTTTCCACTTCAAACTTGTGGTTTCACCAAAGCACTTTAATCAGGTGTGTTGTCTTTTTTTTGTTGAATATTGTCTATAAGATCTAAGATCTTCATTGATTTATCCTTATATGAAATATCATTCTTAAAGGGGACCAAATCTGGATTTAGTACATCTAAGGGTTCTTGTATGTACTTTATCAAGAAGGATAAATTGAATACATCATTTATCTAAGGTAGGTTAGGTGGGAGTGCTAGTTGAAAATCCATGACTCTAATGTGATCAAGGATATAAAACTGATAAATATATCTTGGACTGATACTTCAATTATTCCAAAACATCATTAATCTCTTCCATTGTGATATATAGAGGAACATATTATCCCTAACCACAAACTCAATGTCTCATCAATGATTTTCTACAAATAAATTTTGTCTACTTTTTATGGATTTCATATGACATTGAATGGTTTGAATATTCTATGTATTCTATTTGATATATTTAGTTTACATCAGTTTAATCACTCTAAAATCTCCTTATCTTGATGAAGTCTAAAACAACTTCCCATATAGATCAACATAAGGCTCTATTAGAATTCTAGAATGAAATTTTTTATATATCAAAACTTCACTAGGGTAAGGTGTTGATCCCAACTTCCTTGAAAATCTATTGAACAAGATCATAGCATATCCACTAGAGTTTAAAGGTCCATTTAGACTATCCATCCATATATGGGTGATAGTAGTACTGAATTCCATCTATGTATTCAATTATTTTCAAAGGATTCTCTAGAATATCATGGTAACCCTCGGATCTCGATCAAAAATAATTTACAGTATCAATCCATGAAATCTTAAAAATTTCCTTATATATATATATATATATATATATATTGTTGAGTTATTCCTTAGAGAAATAATTATTGATAGAAATGAAATGATATTACTTTTTATAGTGGTCCACTTCCACCTAGATGGTGTTATTGCATTCAAATGTCCTATGTAGTTTTATGATGAAATCCATGGTTCTGTTTTCCTATTTTTGTTCTGGTTTGGGAAATGGATTCATCATACCCTTAGAATTATTTCATTTATCCTTGAATTTTAACAATACCAAGAATCAAGATATAAATTCCACAATATCCCTCTCCATGTTATCCCACAAGATGTTTTTCATTAAGTATCTAAACATTTTAGTTCTTCCTAGATGAAAGGAGATGGATGAGTTATGAAAATCATCCAGAAGTTCCCTCTTCGGTTCTTATTTTTAAGGGACACATATCTGGGTTCCAAAATATATAACTCCAACATTGGAAATTATTAACTCCAGAATATTTTCTCCTTTTTATGTATCCCCTCATCTTCCTTTTAGGTCACCTTGATCTCCTCATAAATATATGGTTGAGGAATTATTTGAGAAATTAAATATGATTCTCCTTTTATTATTCTCATGTCTATCCTATGAAGGTACATTAATATTTTATCTCATTCAATCCACTTTAGGGATAGGGTTTTAGGATCATTTCTATAAAAATAATATTCTAATTTATTCACCTTCTAAGGATGATAATAGATTAAAAAATAGTAATCCTTGACCATATATAACCACCAATGTAGGTGTATGTTGAATTAATTTGGTATGAATATATACTTGATGGATTAATGATCCACATATATCTTTCATTTCTCCAAAATAGAAAATTTCCCCAAATCATCAGTGAAAATATCACTAAAACAAAATCTATATCATTTGTTGGGTAGTTACTCTCATGGATCAATAATTATAATGAGGAATTTTCTATCACTTATTCCTCTTTCATAACTACACAACCAAATCCCTTTTTGGATACATAGTTAAAGATCACAAATCATTCCCTGCATGTGGGTAATGTGAGCACAGGTGTAGTGACTAGCCTATTCTTCAACTCTTTAAATATCTATTCAAATTAATTATTCTAAAGAAAAATTACCCCCTTCCATGTTATATTAGTAATTGGGACTAACAATTGTGATGTGTTTCTCACAAATCAATGATAATACTTAGTTAATCTATGGAATCTATGAATTTCCATTATAGATATTGGGATGGGTCATCCTTCAAGTACCTCTGTTTTTTATTGATCCACATTGTCACAGCCCAACCTCAGAATACCCAGAGTCGGTGCCTTAAAACATGATGTGTAATTTTTAACAAAAACATGCAATAATATTTTACACATCATGTCTCATACAGAGGATCGATTTGGTCCAGGTTCTAGGAAACCAACTACTTCTAACATGCTTCTTCGGCTAAAACTGATACCTAAAATTTTTATTTAAAAATGTAGGGTGAGCATACGAATGCCTAGTAAGGGGTTTTAAAATAACATAATATTCTAATATAACATTAGAAAACATTCTCTTTAAAAAATTTCCCAAAAAACAATTTATTAAGGAATACTGAAACATAAACATCACCAAAGCATTTAGTCTAAGAATCATAAGGGCACATTTCATGGAATTTTGACAATGTTATAAGGAATCATGATTCAATTATAAGAATGTTCACTCGGAATAATAAGTAAAAGACATTCTAAATAAGTATTACATATGAAATTCATGTAAAAATTTAATAACTAAGGGTAATACATAATCATAGTTGTGCATAAAGGTAATAACATCAATTTCATTATCTACTATTGTGAAATGTACACTAGCTAATAAATCACTGGGTGAAAAATAAAATTCATGTCATAACCATTTACTTCTTCTAATAATCATAAGTATTAGATCTTAACCATGGATATTCTACTAGTTGAATATCCACTTGGTTAATTAATTATCATAAACTTAATGAGGGAACGTATAATATCAGACCCTGTCAAGACCTCGTGTCAAGACCTGAAATGTTAATGGCCTCGTGCCATGACCTGATTGTCTCATGAGAACTATCGATACAAGGAGGGGCTTGCATTAACTGGTCTCAAACCTGTTATAATGAGTCTATAACATTCCTCATATTCCAAATAGGGTCTTATATTCAAAATATCCAATACCACTTTGAATATTTAATTTCTAATTTCATATTATTCAAGGAGTCACATACCACCTTGAATAATTTAATTCATAATTACATAAAAGTTCGTAAGATTTTTAATTACATTCATTAGCATTTACATATATATATTGAATCAGGCATATAAGTATTAATTAAAAAACTATCAACTGCATGGTGATGTCATTGAATGGTGAGTATGATAAGCATATTATGGCATATGTGATGAGAACTAATGCACTAAAATAAATACAAGTTTTTCTACATAAAATGATAACCCTGAATTCTAAAATCTTTACTGATAAATTACACATTGGAATTTCATTATGGATTGGGTGCTTAATTAATTAAAGGATAAACCAAGTATTTTAAAAGAGGTATTAAACACATAAATTTCAAAACTTTCATTTCTGGTATGCTTATATTTAACATATCACAAGGTACACATAATGTTAAACATGAAAATCATGAAATTCATCCATAACTAATGCCATTCAATATATGTTGAAAATAAGTGACTCCCACATCTGTACCTAAGTGTAGCGAACCCCAAATATTATACTAATGAATTCTCTATAATTACTAAACGTATCAGAAGTATAATATTTGGAATATCCAAAATTAGGGTTTAGTGTTGTGTAAATATGTTCATACACAAGGGTGTATATAAAAAGTAGTATTTTTAAATAAAGACATTTATATTTCGAAAACACGTGTTTTATTCTTTCTTAGCAACCCTTGTAAAATTATAAATAAAATTAAGGATCAAAGTTTATGTGTATACACATATATTATCATATCCGAATATACACTATGTATTAAAGGGTTTAAATCAAAGGAAAAATTCACTAACACCCATATGACTTTAATATATTAGTCACGTTAATTAACAAGAGTCCCTAAAAATCATTATATAAATTTTAAAAGATTTATTTATTAAACCACGTACATACATGTTTATGTGAACATATACAACTTATATGCATAACCAGGTATACATAAGGTTCCTACACCAAAACTAATTGATGCTTACATGTTTATTAGAAATGTCAATAAATCATTGATGTTAAAAGTTGAGAGACATAAAACTGGTCCAGAGGGTGAGTTATACGAACTATATAATTATATATGACCATGTATACAAATATATATATATATATATAATTTTTTTACAACACATTATTCCGTACTTTTTTAAACTCTACTTATGTTTGAAACTCAAGGT
Organism: Viscum album; assembly: GCA_963277665.1. Classification (NCBI taxonomy): domain Eukaryota; kingdom Viridiplantae; phylum Streptophyta; class Magnoliopsida; order Santalales; family Viscaceae; genus Viscum; species Viscum album. The sequence continues at coordinate 1,392,611,149 of OY728142.1, read as the reverse complement.
TTAGAAGTCTTGAAATCGGGTATAAAAGAGTTTTACCCAAAACCATATGATCATACATGTATATATTTATATATTCATAAACTGAGTATACAAATAACCGCATATATATAAAGTACATAAATAAATTTTTTATGTATAATGTAAACCCTTATGTTCATAATACTTCTTGAACTCCAACTTCAGAAGACTTAGGATTGGTATAAGGGAAGATTTTAACTGAACTGTAGGGTTATATATATATTGTTATGAGTATACATATATACATATATACCCTCAAAGCAACAAAACAAGACAACATATCCCTTACCTTGGTTTTTGGAGGAGGAGAGGCTCGGGAAAGACTTGTGGAAGTTTATTGGAGGCTTGAGAAGAGGAAGAACAATCGAGGGAATGGGGCGAAAACTATATTATGAAAAAATATAAAATATTTTAAGGCCACTTGCTAGAAAACCATGTCCCACTCGGTATTTCAAATGACTGAGGTGAGTCGGTCTTGTGGAATATGGAAGCAAGGAGGCACGGATAGTGACGGAAGGACTCATGGGTGTGGAAAAAATTGAAAGGGGGGTAGGGGTTACTGGTCCAGCGCAGGTCGGAGGAAGAAGAAGGTAGCATGGGGGAGAAAAACCAGAGAAATGATGGACGACTGGGATTAAAGGGAAAGAAGATCAGATGAACACGGTGATGCAGCGATTATAAAAGGAGATGGATGGTCACAATCAGATCTGAGATATATTGGATGGCTCAGATTCGACACAGTGTTTTAAAAATCTTAGATGGCTGAGATTAGATCCGTGTTGGATTGAACGACGCACAAAAAAGGAGGAGGATTCTGCAGCTGCTAGGAGTCGAGCATTGGATTGAAATGAATGGTCCAGATTTCGCAAGATGTGATCCAATAGCCATGATTAGATCCTAGCCAATTTTCCTCTTCCCACATCGAAATGAAGAGACTCCCACGGTTTCTTTATAATCCAGGAGCTCCGAGAAATGGATCATAATTCTCCCTCCCCCCTCTCGGTACTGCCCTGTATCGGGTTCTATGAGCACACTCCTACACCCACCCACATCGTCATGCCGCCCCGCACAATGGTGTGCTCTTATCCTCATTTGTGCTTTAAGCATGCGCGCAATATTCCCACATGTCAGCCTGTGCTGAGGCTGGAGGCTAGGCTCAGCTGCCTAGCGTGTGCTTCCTCCTTCATCCCAGCTAGAGGGCCGGCCCATGTGGGGTTTATTTTTTGTTAACTAAAACACTAGGTTTCATTATATATAGGTGTTTTTTAAAACAAAATTTCTATTAGTTTTTATAAACACTATTTTTTTAAAACACAAAGAGATAAATTAAAATTTAATACATCTACATGAAAACTTTATACTAGTATTATAAAAATCAAAGACATAGTTTAGTTAAAACCTTGTTTAAGAATTAAGAATGAAAAAATTTACAATATATTTGAAATATTTGAAAGGTGTTTGAAATCCTCACCACATTTTTACATCACACATACTGTAGCTCAGAAATATTAAACCATTTTCCTTTGAAAGTTTATAAAAACAGTTTATATGTTTAAAATTATAATTTCAATGCATTATTTTATTATTTTATAAAACTAACTATTTCTGGGTATTTTAAATTAAGCCACAAAAGAGAAGCGGCTATAATTATAGACATTAGAAACTCAACAGTTACCCAAATATCAACAGTCGAATCAGGGACTTATAAAACCATACGTTAGAGTGTCCTAAATTCAAGACAATTGAAGAAGATGGTGCACATCATTCCACTAATTCTCAGTGTTATTGCAGTGGTCCTAGCTATAATAATATTCATTGTGATAGATCCAAAAGACTCATATTCCCTTCTTGGGGTTCTTTTTGTTTTGGGTGGTCTCCCTATAATTCTAATATGTCTTGTAATAGGTATTTTTGGTTAGTATAGTTTTCCTTTGACCTTATTGTAATGTAAACACTTCAGTGTTTTATTTAAATGAAATTTTTGGTATTTGTAGTTTGAAAATTTGTTCGGATAACACGCAAATAAAACCATAATATTATTATTACATGAAAGACTAGTTTTGGGGCGTCACATTATTCCCCTCTATGAAGAATTGTGTCCTCACAATTTATTTCCTATAATCGTGCCAAAAAGAAACTCTCTGATGTTCTTCACCACATCATCCATCGTTGAGGATCTTCAGGTGTGGCTAGATGAATACCCAAATTGGTGTTTAACTCTTCTACTTCCCTAGCCCAGACACACCTTGAATAGTATGGGTTAAACTCATGCAGTGTACACTTGGGCTTCCAGAGGGAGGCTCGAATTGTTGAGAGTTTAGAGACGTCCGAATGGAAAAACTCACTAAGAAATCATCAGACTACCTCTTGTTTGAGAATGTTGATGTCGTAGATGTGTTCATAAAAACAAAAACTCAGGATTTGGTGAATATAGGTTGTCTGAAGGTCCCCTTCCAAGGAATCCTCTTGAAACCTTACCCTAGTTATGAAGTTTTGGGAAAGTGTGAAGCATAGGAAAAGACCTTCATGGTACTTTCCCATTCACTTATACTCAGTTAGTTGGGCAGTGGCTATGAGGTGGTAGATGTAGGCATTCCCTTGGTAGGATCAGAGAATGTCTGGATTGTTCGATACCCCATAACGATGTTTGCAAGTTCTTCACATATTTGTGAAGGGAATGTATTCTTCTGCACAAGTTCTGACCATAATGGCCTCTAGTACCTAAACAGGGAGAGAAAATATATGAGTTTGTTCTTCCATTTGAAATTAAAAAATTTCATGAGAGTCTAATCAGTGTAACACAAAAAACCAGAAAGGTAGAAGAAGGAAGAAACAACAAATTATATTTTCATAAACAACTGGTACATAACACCTAGGACTAATGGTTTCCCCAGTTCCCGGTTACATGAATTCCCAAAAAAAATTGAAACTCTCGATCCCCATTAACCAAATGCAACCCAATCAGTCTGGTTTAATCTTGTGGGTACACTTATGGTGTCTCCAGAGTGTGACATGAGGGGTATAAATCCAAGAGACAATAGTATGTACTTGAAGTCTTTACATAGAATGATATTCCTCAAATTTAAGAATTTCAAAGTCCATTACTTGACCATAATGGCCATAGGACAAGATTTGGCACATATATGTTGTGCGGAGGTCACCCGCTGCTGCAGCTTCTTGGAAATCCATGAGGGACTGGATGCCTTCTTCTGTGGTGAAGCATCTAAAAATACCCTTGAAGTACTTTCCCCAAAGCCCGTAAGATGGAAATTGGGTTTTCATCATAAAGAGGTAGTCTTAACCTGCTCCTCGATGAATTCTTTGTACACGAGGAGAGTTTGACATATTGTAGAGGTGTTTGCATGTCCTACGAATGTGTACATATTTTACAAAGTTGTCATGGATGGATATGGAAACTATGGTTTATAGAGCCTCAACAGGAAGAGAAAAATACTGGTATTTCCATTTTCCATCTAAAAATTAAGAAGACGTCATACTTAGTAATGATTAAGTAAATTTTTCTTTATTCAGTTCTAGTTTTCTAGAGTTATCTAAACTGAATCCTCTGATACCAACTGTCACAGCCCAACCCCAAAATACCCAGAGTTGGTTCCTTAAAACATGATGTGTAACTTTTAAAAAAAATATGCACTGATATTTTACACATCATGTCTCATAGAGAAGATAGATTCAGTTCAAGTTTTAGGAAACCAACTACTTCTGACATGCTTCTTCGGCTAAAACTGATACCTGAAAAAAATATTTAAAAACATAGGGTGAGCATATGAATGCCCAGTAAGGGGTTTTAAAATAACATAATATACCAATATAACATTTGAAAACACTATTTTAAAAAAAATTCCCATTAAACATTTTCTTAATGAATACTGAAACATAAACATCACAACATAGCATTTAGTCTAAGAATCATAAGGGCACATTTCATGGAATTATGATAGAGTTTTGAGGAATCATGATTCAATTATAAGCATGTTCACTCACAATAATAAGTAAAATACAATCTAAATAAGTATGACATATGAAATTAAAGTACAAATTTAATAACTAAGATTAATATATAATCAAGAGTTTCACATAAAAGTAATAACATAAATTTCATTCTCTACTACTGTGAAACATACACTGGATAATAAATCACTGAGTGCAAAATAAACAACATGCCATAAGCATTTACTACTTCTGATACTCATAAGGATTGGATCTTAACCATGGATATTCTATAGTCGAATATCCACTTGGTTAATTAATTATCATAAACATATTGAGGGAACGTATAATATCAGACCTTGTCAAGACCTCGTGTCAAGACCTAAAATGTTAATGGCCTCATTCCATGACCTGATTGTCTCATGAGAACTATAAATGCATTGAGGGGATTACAGTAACCGATCCCCAACCCATTATACCGAGTCTATAACATTCCTCATATTCCAAATAGGGTAGTATATTCAAAATGTCCCATATCACTTTGAATATTTAATTTCTTGTTTCATATTATTCAACGTGTCCCATACCACCTTGAATAATTTAATTCATAATTCCATAAAAGGTCATAATAGTTTTAATTACATTCATTATCATTTACATATATATAGTTAATCATGCATATAAGTATTAATTACAAAACTTTCAACTGCATGGTTATGTCATTGAATGGTGAGTTTGATAAGCAGATTATGTCATATGTGATGAAAACTAATGCACTAAAAGAAATAAAAAAAAATTACATAAAATGATAACCCTAAATGCTAAAATCTTTACTGATAAATTACACATTGTAATTTCATAATAGATTGGGTTCTTAATTAATTAAAGGATAAACCAAGTATTTCAAAAGGAGTATTAAACACATAAATTCCCAAACATTCATTTCTGGTATGCTTATGTTTAACATATCACAATGTACACATAATGTTAAACGTGAAAAGCATGAAATTCAAATGTAACTAATACCATTCAATATATGTTAAAAATAAGTGACTCCCACATATGTTCCTAAGAGTAGAGAACCCCAAATATTATACTCATGATTTATCCATAATTACTAAACGTATTATAGGTATAATATTTAGAATATCCAAATTAGGGTTTAGTGTTTTGTAAATCTGTTCATACACAACGTTGTATATGAAAAAGTAATATTTTTAAATAAATACATTCATATTTCAAGAGCACATGTTTTATTCATTCTTAGCAACCCTTGGAAAATTCTAAATAAAATTGAGGATCAAAGTTTATATATATACACATATATTCTCATATCTGAATATTCATTATGTATTAAAGATTTTAAACCAAAGGAAAAATCCATTGACACCCATATGACTTTAATATATTAGTCACATTAATTAACAAGAGTCTCTAAAAATAATTATATAAATTTTAAAAGATTTATTTATTAAACAAATTACATATATGTTTATTTGAAGAGATACAACTTATATGTATAATCGGGTATACATAAGGGTCCTACACCAAAACTAATTGATGCTTACATGTTTATCAAAAATGTCAATAAATCATTGATGTTCAAAGTTTAGAGACATAAAACTGGTCCAGAGGGTGAGTTATACGAACTATATAATTATATATGACTGTGTATACAAACATATATATATATATATAAGTTTTTTCCAACACATTATTCCTTACTTTTTTAAACTCTACATATGTTTGAAACTAAAGGTTTAGAAGTATTGAAATCGGGTATAAAATAGTTTTACCAAAAATCGTATGATCATACATGTATATATTTATATATTCATAAACTGAGTATACAAATAACCGCATATATATAAAGTACATAAATAAATTTTTTATGTATAATGTAAACCCTTATGTTCATAATACTTCTTGAACTCCAACTCTAGAAGACTTAGGATCGGTATAAGGGAAGATTTTAACTGAACCGTAGGGTCATATATATATTGTTATGAGTATACATATATACGTATATACCCTCAAAGAAACAAAACAAAACAATATATCCCTTACCTTGGTTTGTGGAGGAGGAGAGGCCTGGGAAAGACTTGTGGAAGTTTGTTGGAGGCTTGTGAAGAGGAAGAACACCGCGGGAATGGGGCGAAAACTATATTATGGAAAAATATAAAATATTTTAAGGCCACTTGCTGGAAAACCATGTCCCACTTGGTATTTAAAATGACTGAGGTGAGTCGGTCTTGTGGAATATGGAAGCAAGGAGGCACGGATAGTAATGGAAGGAGTCATGGGTGTGGAAACAATTGAAAGGGAGGGTAGGGGTTACTGGTCCAGCGCAGGTGGGAGGAATAAGAAGGTATCATGGGGAGAAAAACCAGAGAAATGATGGACGACTGAGATTAAAGGGAGAGAAGATCAGATGAACATGGTGATGTAGCAATTATAAAAGGAGATGGATGGTTGCAATAAGATTCGAGATAGATTGGATGGCTCAGATTCGATGCAGTGTTTTAAAAATCTTAGATGGCCGAGATTAGATCTGTGTTGGATTAAACAGCACACAAAAAAGGAGGAGGATTCCGTAGCTGCTAGGAGTCGAGCGTTGGATCAAAATGAACGGTCCAGATTGCACATGATGCAATCCAATGTCCAGGATTTGATCCTACCCAATTTTTCTCTTCCCACATCGAAATTGAGGGACTCCCGCGGTTTCTTTATAAGCCAGGAGCTCTGAGAAATGGCTCAGAATTCTCCCTCCCACCTCTCAGTACCGCCCTGTATCGGGTTCTGTGAGCGCACTCCTACACCCACCCACATCGTCATGCCGCCCCACACAATGGTGTGATCTGCTCCTCTTTTGTGCTTTAAGCATGCACGCAATATGCCCACATGTCGTCCTATGTTGAGGATGGAGGCTAGGCTCAGCTTCCTAGCACGTGCTTCCTCCTTCGGCCCAGCTAGAGGGTCGGCCCATGTGGGGTTTATTTTTTGTTAACTACAACACTAGGTTTCCTTATATATAGATGTTTTTTAAACCAAAATTTCTATTAGTCTTTATAAACACTATTTTTTTAACACACAAAGAGATAAATTAAAATTTAATACATCTATATGAAAACTTTATACTAGTATTATAAAAATCAAAGACATAGTTTAGTTAAAACCTTGTTTAAGAATTAAGAATGAAAAAATTTACAAGATATTTGAAATATTTGAAAGGTGTTTGAAATCCTCACCTAATTTTTAAATCACACATACTGTAGCTCAGAAATATTAAACCATTTTCCTTTGAAATTTTATAAAAACAGTTTATATGTTTAAAATTATAATTTCAATGCATTCTTTTATTATTTTAGAAAACTAACTATTTATGGGTATTTTAAATTAAGCCACAAAAGAGCAGCAGCTATAATTATAGCCATTAGAAACTCAATGGTTACCCAAAGATCAATGGTCTAATCCTCGACTTATAAAACCATACGTTAGAGTGTCCTAAATTCAAGACAATTGAAGAAGATGGTGCACATCATTCCACTAATGCTCAGTGTTATTGCAGTGGTTCTAGCCATACTAATATTCATTGTGACAGATCCAAAAGACCCATATTATCTTCTTGGGGTTCTTTTTGTTTTGGGTGGTCTCCCTGTAATTATAATAGGTCTTGTAATATGTATTTTTGGTTAGTATAGTTTTCCTTTGACCTTATTGTAATGTAAACACTTCAGTGTTTTATTTAAACGAAATTTTTTGTATTTGTAGTTTGAAAATTTGTTCTTATAACATGAAAATAAAACCATAATATTATTATTACATGAAATATTAGTTTTGGGGCATCACATTATTCCCCTATACAAAGAATTGTGTCCTCACAATTCATTTCATATAATCATTCCAAAAAGAAACTCTCTGACGTTCTTCACCACATCATCCATCGTGGTGGATCTTCAGGTGTGGCCAGCTAAATACCCAAATTGGTGTTTAACTCTTCTTCTTCCCTAGCCCAGACACACCTTGAATAGTATGGGTTAAACTCATGCATTGTACACTCGGGCTTCCAGAGGGAGGCTCAAATGGTTGAGAGTTCAGAGATGTCCGAATGGAAAAACTCACTAAGAAATAATTAGACTACCTCTTGTCTGAGAATGTTGATGTCGTAGATGTGTTCATAAAAACTAAAACTCGGTATTTGGTGAATATAGGTTGTGTGAAGGTCCCCTTCCAAGGCATCCTCTTAAAACCTTACCCTAGCTATGAAGTTTTGAGAAAGTGTGAAGCATAGGAAAAGACCTTCATGGTACTTTCCCATTCTCTTATACTCAGTTAGTTGGGAAGTGGCTATGTGGTGGTAGATGTAGGCATTCCCTTGGCAGGAGGATAGAATGTCTGGATTGTTCGATACCCCATAAATATGTCTGCAAGTTCTTCACATATTTGTGAAGGGAATGTATTCTTCTGCACAATTTCTGGCCATAATGGACTCTAGTACCTAAATGGGGAGAGATAATATATGAGTTTGTCCTTCCATTTGAAAATAAAATTTTGCATGAGATTCTAATCAGTGTAACACAAAAAAACAGAAAGGTAGAAGAAGGAAGAAACAACAAATTATATTTTCATAAACAACTGGTACATAACACCTAGGACTAATGGTTTCCCCAGTTCCCGGTTACATGAATTCCCCAAAAAAATTGAAACTCTTGATCCCCCTTAACCAAATGCAACCCAATCAGTCTGGTTTAATCCTGTGGGTACACTTATGGTGTCTCCAGAGTGTGACATGAGGGGTATAAAGCCAAGAGACATCAGTATGTACTTTATGTCTATACACAGAATGATATGCCTCAAATTCAAGAATTTTAAAGTCCATTACTTGACCATAATCTCCATAGGACAAGATTTGGCACATATATATTGTGTGGAGGTCACCCGCTACTGCAGCTTCTTGGAAATCCATGAAGGACTGGATGCCTTCTGCTGCGGTGAAGTATCTAAAAAGACCCTTGAAGTACTTTCCCCAAATCGCGTAAGCTGGAGATTGGGTTTTCATCATAAAGAGGTAGTCTTAACCTACTCCTCGATGAAGTTTTTGTACATTAGGAGAGTTTGACACATCGTAGAGGTGTTTGCATGTCCTACGAATGTGTGCATAGTTTACAAAGTTGTCATGGATGGCTATGTAAACTATGGTTTATAGAGCCTCAAGAGGAAGAGAAAAAATACTGGTATTTCCATTTTCCATCTAAAAATTAAGAAGACATCATAATTAGTAATGATTAAGTAAATTTTTCTTTATTCAGTTCTAGTTTTCTAGAGTTATCTAAACCGAATCCTCTGATACCAACTGTCACAGCCCAACCCCAGAATACTCGGAGCTGGTTCCTTAAAACATGATGTGTAATTTTTAACAAAAATATGCACTGATATTTTACACATCATGTCTCATAGAGAAGATAGATTCAGTTCAGGTTTTGGGAAACCAACTACTTCTGACATGCTTCTTCGGCTAAAACTGATACCTGAAAAAAAAATATTTAAAAATGTAGGGTGAGCATATGAATGCCCAGTAAGGGGTTTTAAAATAACATAATATACCAATATAACATTTGAAAACATTATTTTAAAAAAATTCCCATTAAACATTTTCTTAAGGAATACTGAAACATAAACATCACAACATAGCATTTAGTCTAAGAATCATAAGGGCACATTTCATGGAATTATGATAGAGTTTTGAGGAATCATGATTCAATTATAATCATGTTCACTCAGTTTAATAAGTAAAATATATTCTAAATAAGTATGACTTATGAAATTCAAGTAAAAATTTAATAACTAAGATTAATAAATAATAAAGAGTTATGCATAAAGGTAATAACATAAATTTCATTCTCAACTACTGTGAAACATACACTGGATAATAAATCACTGAGTGCAAAATAAACATCATGCCATAAGCATTTAGTACTTCGAATACTCATAAGTACTGGATCTTAACCATGGATATCCTATAGTCCAATATCCACTTGGTTAATTAATTATCATAAACATATTGAGGGAACGTATAATATCAGACCCTGTCAAGACCTCGTTTCAAGACCTAAAATTTCAATGGCCTCATTCCATGACCTGATTGTCTCATGAGAACTATCAATGCATTGAGGGGATTTCATTAACCGATCCCCAACCCATTATACTGAGTCTATAACATTCCTAATATTCCAAATAGGGTAGTATATTCAAAATGTCCCATATCACTTTGAATATTTAATTTCTTGTTTCATATTATTCAATGTGTCCCATACCACCTTGAATAATTTAATTCATAATTCCATAAAAGGTCATAATAGTTTTAATTAAATTCATTATCATTTACATATATATAGTTAATCATGCATATAAGTATTAATTAAAAAACTATCAACTGCATGGTTATGTCATTGAATGGTGAGTATGATAAGCAGATTATGTCATATGTGATGAAAACTAATGCACTAAAAGAAATAAAAAAAAATTACATAAAATGATAACTCTAAATGCTAAAATCTTTACTGATAAATTACACATTGGAATTTCATCATATATTGGGTGCTTAATTAATTAAAGGATAAACCAAGTATTTCAAAATGAGTGTTAAACACATAAATTCCCAAACATTCATTTTTGGTATGCTTATGTTTAACATATCACAATGTACACATAATGTTAAACGTGAAAAGCATGAAATTCAACCGTAACTAATACCATTCAATATATGTTAAAAATAAGTGACTCCCACATATGTGCCTAAGAGTAGAGAACCCCAAATATTATACTCATGAATTCTCTATAATTACTAAACGTATTATAAGTATAAAATTTGGAATATCCAAATTGGGGTTTAGTGTTGTGTAAATCTGTTCATACACAACGTTGTATATGAAAAAGTAATATTTTTAAATAAAGACATTCATATTTCAAAAGCACATGTTTTATTTATTCTTAGAAAACCTTGTAAAATTCTAAATAAAATTGAGGATCAAAGTTTATATATATACACATATATTCTCATATCTGAATATTCATTATGTATTAAAGGGTTTAAACCAAAGGAAAAATCCATTGACACCCATATGACTTTAATATATTAGTCACATTAATTAACAAGAGTCCCTAAAAATCATTATATAAATTTTAAAATATTTATTTATTAAACAACTTACATATATGTTTATTTGAATAGATACAAATTATATGTATAATCGGGTATACATAAGGGTCCTACACCAAAACTAATTGTTGCTTACATGTTTATCAAAAATGTTAATAAATCATTGATGTTGAAAGTTTAGAGACATAAAACTGGTCCAGAGGGTGAGTTATACGAACTATATAATTATATATGACCGTGTATACAAATATATATATATATATATAAGTTTTTTCGAACACATTATTCCTTAAATTTTTAAACTCTACTTATGTTTGAAACTCAAGGTTTAAAAGTCTTGAAATCGGGTATAAAAGAGTTTTACCCCAAACTATATGATCATACATGTATATATTTATATATTCATAAACTGGGTATACAAATAACCGCATATATATAAAGTACATAACTAGGTTTTATATATACAATGTAAACCCTTATGTTCATAATACTTCTTGAACTCCAATTCTATAGGACTTTGGATCAGTATAAGGGAAGATTTTAACTGAACTGTAGGGTTATATATATATTTTTCTGAGTATAAATATATACTTATATACCTTCAAAGTAACAAAACAAGAAAACATATCCCTTACATTGGTTTGAGGAGGAGGATAGGCTTGGGAAAGGATTTTGGAAGTTTTCTAGAGGCTTGAGAAGAGGAAGAACAACCGAGGGAATGGGGTGAAAACTATATTATACAAAAAATATATATAATATTTTAAGGCCACTTTCTAGAAAACCAAGGCCCACTCGGTATTTTAAATGATTGAGATGAGTTGTTCTTGTGAAATATGAAAGCAAGGAGGCTTGGATGGCGACGGAAGGAGTCAGAGGTGTTGAAAAAAGAGAAATGGAGGGTAGGGGTTACTGGTCCGTCACTGGCGGGAGGAAGAAGAAAGTAGTGTAGGGGAGAAAAAACGGAGAAAGGATGGACAGCTATGATTAAATAGAGAGAAGATCGGAGATCCATAGTGATGTGTTGATTATAAAAGGATATGGGCAGTCATGATCAGATATGAGATAGATTGGATGGCTCATATTCTACACTGTGTTTTAAAAATATCGGATGGTCTAGATTAGATTCGTGTTGGATCGGACGGCACATAAAAAATGCAGAGGATTTTGCAGTTGCTTGGAGTTGAGCGTTGGATCTAAATAAACTGCCCAAATTGCACGCGACGCGATCCAACAGCCTGGATTCAATCCTAGCCGATTTTCCTCATCCCATATTGAAATGGAGAGACTCTCATGGTTTCTTTATAAGCCAGGATCTCTGAGAAATGGCTCAGAATTCTCCCTCCCCCTCCCGGTACTTCCCCGTACCAGGTTCTACGGGCGCACTCCTACTCCCACCCACACCATTGTGTTTCCCTCTATGGTGGTGTACTCTGCTCCCCATGTGTTCTTCAAGCATGAGTGCACTATTCCCATAGGTTGGCCTGTGATGAGGTTCGAGGCTAGGCTCTGCCACCTAGCGTGTGCTGCCTCCTTCGGCCCGACAAGAGGGCTAGCCCATGTGGGGTTTTTTTGTTAACTATAACACTGTGTTTCCTTACATATATTGGTGTTTTTTTAACCAAAATTTCCCTTTGTATTTATAAACACTATTATTTTAAAACACAAAGAGATAAATTAAAATTTAATACATCTATATGAAAACTTTATACTTGTATTAAAAAAATCAAAGACATAGTTTAGTTAAAACCTTTTTTAAGCATTAAGAATGAAAACATTTACAAGATATTTGAAATATTTGAAAGGTGTTTGAAATCCTCACCTAATTTTTAAATCACACTTAGTGTAGCTCAAAAATATTAAACCATTGTCCTTTGAATGTTTATAAAAATAGTTTATATGTTTAAAATAATAATTTCAATTCATTATTTAATTATTTTAGAAAAATATCTATTCCTAGGTATTTAAAATTAAGCCACAAAAGAGAAATGGCTATAATTATAGCTGTTAGAAACTCATTGGTTACCAGAAGATCAATAGTCAATTTGGGGACTTATAAAACCATACATTAGAGTGTCCTAAATTCAAGAAAATTGAAAAAGATGGTGTACATCATTCCACTGATTCTTGGTGCTATTGCAGTGGCTCTAGCAATACTAATGTTCATTGTGACGGATCAGAAAGTACCATATTATCTTCTTGGGGTTCTTATTTTTTTGGGTGGTCTCCATGTAATTCTAATAGGTCTTTTAATAGGTATTTTTTTAGTATGGTTTTCCTTTGACCTTGTTGTAATGTAAACACTTAAATGTTTTATTTAAATGAAATTTCTGGTATTTATAGTTTGAAAAAAAAAATTAGATAACATGAAAATAAAACCAAAATATTACTATTACATGAGAGATTATTTTTGGGACATCACACACATATATCTCTTTTTTAGTGATAAAAGTCCCCATGAATGTTACTTTTTCCATAAAATCTCATATTTATTATAAATCACTAATATTTTATCCTTTATTATTTTAAATAGTACAAAATTAAAATTCTCCACATGTTTCTATTTTCTTTTTGAGTAGATAAGAATATTAGATATAAAGGATACTGCAAATTTTTCATGTTTACCCCTAATGACTCTATTAATCAAGTTTGTGAAGACTATAGGAGAACATTTGACTCAAAATGGAATCACTATGAACTCATAGTGCCTATACCTTGTATGAAAAGATTTTTTAGTGATGTAATCTTAATTCACATATAGATGATAATATCACAACTTGAAGGTCTGCCATAGTAAAGTATGGGGCTCCACAATTCCAATCCAACAATTCATTAATACATGGTATAGGTTACTTATTATTTATATTGATCTTTTTTAGCTCCTAATAATCAATGAAAAGGTGTATTGACCCTTATTTTTCATAATGACAAGGACTGGGGTATGCCACTGTGAAGAACTTGAGCGTATAAACCCTTCATCCAAATTCTCTTGTACTTTCTTCTTTGTTAATCAAGTTAAAAAAATCCATTAAATATAGAGATATGGATTTTTGGAATTATCAGTGTATTAGTTATATTGATAACTCATCCTCATAGAGTGGTTGAATACTATGAAATTATTCTAGAAACACATCAGCGTATTCCCATACAATGGGCATGTCATCAAAGATAATCTTTTCCTTAGTATCAATCATTTGAATAGAAACTCTTACTCATATGGAAATAGTATCCAAGATATTTATTATTATACCAAAGGATATGTATCCCCCTCTATGCACTTGGATATAATTTGAGTTATGTTTTTAATGGGTGGGGTGATTCCATTCTCCTAGAAATTTATGTTGCCTCTATACATAGAAATCCAATCCATTACTAGATTTACATAAAATTATACTAAAGGTAGTATAAAATATTTTTGAGAATTTTAACTCAAAAATATAGATAGGTGATGAGTTATATACTTGGGATTTAATAATTTCAACTTTTTTTATTTTCACAGGTATGTCTACATCTATGTACTACAGTTGTATTTGAGTTGTTCTACTAAACTTTTGTGGTATTAATGAATGCATAGAACCAGATTAAAATAGTGTGTTAACTATCCTTGAATGAGTTAATATTATACCTACCACCATGTCATTTTAAGGATCCACTTTAGTAGTTGTTATTAAAAAATAATTCTCTTTATCTCTTGTCCTTGGAGGTTGATGTCATCTATTTTCATCAATAACTCTTGGATTTGTGAATTAGTTTGCATAGTGTCATTATTCCTTTAAGATTAAACATTGTAGAATAGGTTTAGGGTTGATAGGTTTACTCATTTCATCTATCAAATTGGTGGGTTATTCCAAATGACATTTTCTAGATATGTTCTCTTCCTTCCTACTCCTAAAGCATTATCTTTTCCCCTTAAATAAATTTCTCAGGTGCTTCATCCAATATTTTTGACAAGAGGGATATTGGAATTTCATACCACCATGAGTTCTCTCCATCGTACCTCTAAGACTAAAATCCATTATCTATTCCTTATCTTATAACCCATAAGACCTATGATATTCACAAATTTCTATTTCGATTTTGAGGGAACAACAAAAAATTTCCTTGTAGTTGTCAAATTTACGAATTGAAAAATCTTTTCATATATTTGAATTTATCTCACTAAAGAAGTTGTCAAATTTATTTTCTAGGGAATTAATAAAACATATGTGTATCATTAATTTTTTTTTTATTTCTCATCATACACCCTGATATATTTTTTGTATGTTTCTATGAGGTTATGTAATTCCCTCTCCAATTTCAGTCAATGAGTGCATTGAAAATATTTATCCAAAAAATCAAGATTTATTTCCACTCCATCACTTTGATCTCCTCATCATGATTCATTTTTTTATCAATTTCCACCATTGATAAGATTATCCTTCTTTATGATAAGTATCCATCATGACCTTATATTTCTCCATGCATTTATGTATGGAGAATATCTTTTCAAAGGAGTTGATCTGTTGTTCTATGACTAAGGGTTCATAAGATCCACTGAATTGTATAGCCTTTTATCGTAAAATTTTATAAATTGCAACTTTTACTTTCTTAGGGAGTGTGGGTTTTCACCTAATTCATGTTTCTATTCAAAATATGAGTTGATTGACAAATTATCATTACGATATTTCTGATTATGGATCCTATCGGATTGGGAATCTCATTTGGGAAGTCATTACATTTCCAATCACATTGGTTGTTGACTCAGTTCTTCCTATTTCCATATATTAAAAAAATAAAGGAAAAATTAGGGATGGGAATTTTAAAACTACTAAAAACATATAATAGAAACTATAAACATTGATATGATAACTCATAAATGGATATAATTCCTTAAACTATTAATTTTTAGGTTTTAATCTAACTTATACATGATTTATTTCTTAATATAAAATCTTATTGATATTTTTATTCCCTTCATAATGGTCAGTATTGGTAATTATAATTTAACAATGCATATACCCCAATAATGTCAGTATAGGTTTGGAATATATCCTCATTGTTGTGCCCTAGGTGATGATAAATTCAAGCTCAATGTGCCCTTTTCATGGCTATTACCCATATGTACAATTGTTTTAGAGCCACATACACTAGTAGTATCTGGATAGGGATGTATTTTTTTGGAATCCAATTACTATTTACACCCAAAAAATTGGAAATTTTTCTTATGTGTAGTCTTATCTGTAAGCCTTTTTCTTTGTTTTTCTAATAATATTCCCAAAAATATCTATACATTTCTCAGATACCAACTATGAACACCCATATCATTAACACACTTTAATTCGTGATTCATTACAGAATGATAAACTTAATACAAACCTATAATATCATCATTCCTAGTATATTTAAGAAATTAGGCCCATAACCTGATAACATCAATACTATTACAACATCATTATTTAAATATCCCATAATAATCCCTTAGGTTCATTTGAACTTCTAAAACTGCATGGGATAACATGGGGATGTACATAATAAGGGGGTTGTCTATAAATCCCATTAATAGAAGAATAAAAGATTAAAAATGTGATGTAATACATAGGATATAATAGGAATATCAATGTAACATATGATATGTGAGAATCATAACCATGAACAACGAATCATGATATAAGATGATAATACAAGGCAACATGGGAATGTGGGAAAACATAAAACATGACATCATATGAATAAGTTGTGAATAAATTCCTATAAATCATAACATAATGTGATTAGGATAAACTCATGTTTACCATATATGGAATATCATGAGATATAATCATTATCCGAATCATTAAAGGGCGATATATTTCTAGGCCCACCTATCACTTTTTATCATGTACATGTAAAAGTGCACCACATAGATCATAGAACATAAGGATGTATTTCATCACTATTAATCCCCCTATTAGGGAATTTGGGTTAAATACATGGAATTAAACATTCAATGATGGATGGGTATATATAGTTTAATACCCTTGAGTGGAAATGGAAATAGGTATTCACTACACAAATTTTTGGCATGGAAAATCACAAGATAATTTCAGCAGCATAATAGGGGTATATAATGATTCATAGAAAGGCTTAATGAGAGTGAAAGGGGTATATACACACTTTGAAATCATAACTAAATTAATATTAATGTGTAATAACACATCCCATCGTAAAAAATTGTAAATTAAAAGGCATAATATAAATTAGATTCTTGAATAATGAGTGATAGAGAGGATCCCTTACCTTTAAAGGGCACTTCTAAAATCATGAGAGTAGATTTTTAAGAAACTATGAACACCTTGAGAGGGCAATATTATGGTAAGGGTATAGTAACTTCATTCTAAAAGGATTTTTAGTAAAGATGAAATGAAGTTTTGGTGGTTTTTATAGAAAAATAAGGGAATTTTATATTAATTTCTAAACATAGGTTTTGGACTCTTTATGATAAATTAATTCCAACCAAAAACCATCCCATGAATTTTGAACATTGTTTCTACCAAAGTGGAGTGACTTTAATTAATTTATATTTGTATGAAAATAACTCATTAAAATAATACCTTTACTGATATGGAATTGTGTTATTTTCAAAAAGAATTAATTTTCAAACCTTAAATTCAAATATTATTTTTGGAGGATTCAATAAGAGTTTATAAAATTACAAAAATATTTTTGAAAAAACATTTTTTTTAAAGTGGAAACATAATTTTCATCATGGATACTATTAATTTCATTTATTTCATCACTTTTTGGATTTTAGGATGTCATAATATGTAGTGTATTCTATTTTTATCCAAAAATTGGATTGTCTCGGAAAATTATGAAAAATTCACTATATAATAACTTAAATATTTTGATTTAAAAAATAATATTTATTTTACCAAATTAATTCTCAAACTATAAATATTTACACATCTAAATCAAGAATCCAATTTAATTTAAAAATACTGGTTTTTATGATGATAATAATTTCTAACACATATAAAAAATTAAGTTTTCCTTCATAAAATTAAATGATAATTTATATTTAAAATAATATTATTTAATAAGAATATTATATAAAAATAACACTAACTTCAAACAAAATTAATTAATCAAAAATAGTGTCTTGATTGAAACTATATATTTCCCAAAAAATACAATTTTTGTTTAATTGTATCAATATCCAATTTCTATCAGGTATATTATTTAATCCATATAAAATAATAAAAAATTTAAATATAATAATTACATTTAAAAAATTTATAATATACATATTCATACTATTAGGGTATAGATACACAATCCCTGATTACACCTGCATATTTCCTAAGGATAAAGTTTGTTATGGTGACACATTATTGGGTTGGTTCGGTGAACATGGATGGGCCCATGATCTTTGTAATCTTGAGCTTCTCCTATACATGGTTTCATTCATACATTAGTTTTTGAATCTCATCTTGGCCCTAGTCATGGGAAAAGACAACTGATTCCATCTCCATCAGATTACCTGATAAATAGGATTCATATAGTATGATCTTAAAAGTCGAGGTTATCACTTCTTTAGTCTATGTAAATTGTACTTTATCATAACCATTAGTATACCAATCTTAATGATAATTATTAAATTTCTATATTATCAATATTTATAATGCTTATTGATATTTTAAATCAAACATACTATAACTATCCAAAATAGCCAAAGTAGTGAATATGTTTTCTATAATTACATTACTTGATAAGGCATTTATTCATTCAATAAAGGTAATTTAATTTATAAATGCTTGGTTCATTACATGGTAGATTATATATACACATGATTCCCACATTAATTTTGAAAATGTGAAATAAGACATAAAAATATAGTGATAAATCTTTTATATCTTCTCGAATATCTTTAAAATCATTCATATAGCCCTTATTGGTATCTTGGGGAATAGAAAACCAAATAAAGGTTAGGTTAAATGCTCATTAAGGGGAATCATAATACATAATATATCAAATAATAACTTATGTATGAATAATATTGAAGAGATAAACAATAATTAAATGTGGATAATAAATAATATCATAAAAGGGTAATATATATTTGGATGACATAACAACATAAACAGTCACATGGATAATAATAACTTGTTTCATAATGAGAGAATGTATAGCTTAAAATTACATTAAATAATCATTGGAACATATTAAAATCATTCTTAAAAAAATTATATTGTAAATCGATATAGAGGGTAATGATTCTATACCAAAATGAGAAATAAGGTTATTTTTCATTAAAAAATGTTCTCTGGATTTTTATGTTCCAAATAGAAGAAACTAAAAGAAAAAAATATAATCCATATATAACCAAAGAAAAATGAAATAGTTTTATTTTAAGAGATAAATGTCTTATAAATTCCTTCCATGGATTTTTACACATAAATAATCCAGAATAAAAATGAGATTGTAGAATAAACCCTTACTTTTGACTTACGCTTGGTCAAAGAATTATACCCTAAGGAATTATAAATATAAATTTAATATATCTATTCATAATAACCTTTTTTATCTATATTTTTATTCATTTTTTAATTATAATCATTTGGTATCCACTCATTGAATAGTTCCTTTCTTTGTTGACCGCTTATGGTTCTTTGTTCAGTTTCCCCAAAATTACATTATTATATTTACTATGGTTAAAAGGTGTTATGAAATAGCTCCATAATCTCTATAATATTAATAAATTCCTAAAATTTATTATATAAACTTTCATAATAATCCATTGATGGTGTAAATAGAAAACCAATACACATCTCCTCATGGAGATGGAAGTCCACACGTATACACAAAAGACATTATAATTCACCAAAACATGGAAGGGTAAGAAGGTATATTATATATTATATTCCCATCATTATATTTATGTAATAAATATCATATATATATTCATTAGTTCCATATTTATTATCATACTTTTAAATTGGTGATCAAAAATGAATTACACAGGTATATGGTGATGATAGGTCGTACGTACACATGAGCAATGTTTTCATTTTTTATATAATGGAATAGAGATATAAAATGGCTATAATATTAATAAAAAAACATATAAATGTTATTAATATACTGATTTTATAGTTTCAATGTGGTTAATTAAGATTTAGGATAGGTTTAAAAAGAATTGAAATTTAAAATCTCAGTAATAACATATACCTCTTCTTTTGGTAACCTTCTTTGGCATGCACCTTATGCCTTCATGGAGTGGTTTCATATTGATAACCAAACATCTAGGACATTGGAAGGTATTTTTGGATGGTATTTAGGTTAGTATTGGGCATGTTAAGTGTCTCATGTAGTGAGGATAATAAGAGATTTGTGTTTCTATTTTATAGTTGATGTCGGTGGAAAATAGGTAAATACTTGAAATTTTATTATATATTATATATCTTACTCATGTCATGTTATGGGGATCTACCATTTTAATAGATTATTTTTAACATAATTTTTCATAAAATATTAAATTAATAATTTATAATGAAATTTTTAGGTTCATTATCTTCAAAACAATCTATATAACACATTAAGTACATACAAAAAACATACACATGGTCTTTAAATAAACTATTCAAAGAATCCATTATTATTCTACCCTAGTTCATCTAACTGTAAAAATTACCTGGGAACATACGTCAATAAAAATTTGTAATCACAAATCCTATTAAGGGATAAATAAGTAAATAGAACAAGATAGGTTATCATAGATAAAACACGAGTTATAACATGATAGATTAATAATATATATATGATAGATAACAAGGAAATTTGGAAATAATATAGAAATAATAAATTTAGAAGAATAACCCCAAGGATAAATACTAAGGGTTCATAAAACACATTACTAAAGTTATTTACTGGGGTATAATGAAACGTGTAATATATAGAGATTAATTCTTTACACAATTCATTGGACTATTGTTAGGGTTCACACTTCATATGTCTTAATTCATATGTGTCATGTATATCACATATCATAATAAATTATTTCATTAATAACCAATGGAGAATAATGAATGAATTTCATATGAAATCATTAAGTACATAAGTGTTTAAAGAAATCAAATTTTCAACATTTTTAACCAACAAGAAGTGGATGTATATTTTATACATGTAAATATCTATTCAATGAAGTATAATTACATATATATTAATGAAATTAAAGAAAAATAGGTTTGGGTATTCCTAACTTGAAAATGGGGGCATGGAAAATCAAAGAATGATTTTGATATCATAATGGGTATGAAATGTGGTTTGTGGAATGATATTAACAAGGGATAATGGAAGTACCACATTGTTGTAAAAATATTTGGACAGTAATTGAATGATCATAAGTGCATGAAAACATAGTAAAATTTATATTATGAGACTAACTATAATGAATGTAATTGTATAAAATAGAGAGGAAGATAATATTTACCTTGATAGATTGCTTATTTATGTTTGAGGATAGCTCCTTGAAACCATAGAACCTCCTTGGAAAGGCCATATAGTGGGAAAATGAGGGATATTGTTTACTTCACTACACCAAAATTTGTATTTTGTAGTGGTTTTTTTCATTTAGCAGTGGTTTAAACCGCCGTTAAATCATTCTACAGTAGTTTTAAAAAAAATATTGTTAAATCTTGTGTTGTGAAATAATTAGCAGCAGTTTTTTAAAACCATTATAGAATGATTTAGTAATGGTTTTTTACCAGTAGTTTAAACCGTCGTTAAATAGTTTTTTTTTACTTTTTTAATTTTTTTATTTTCTTAATTAGTTTATTTATTTATTTACTTATTTATTTATTTTCCTAATTTGTTTATTATTTATTATTTATTACTACCGTGTTAATGCTCATCTCCAAGCACAAGTCCTTGTCCATGCACATGCCCATGCCATATATATAAATTCTTCGTTGGGTGAGATTTGAACCATTTACCCCTTACTTATTCTCCAAAGACTTTTTCACTCCAGCAATCTCTTCATGTGGTCAATAAATCTAATTTAATATACTTGTATATATATATATATTAGAAAAATAAATAATACGTAACAAATAGATAAACACAAAATAATTATTAATCATTAATTAGTAACCAATAATGATTAATCAATAATAAATAATTAATAATTAATAATTATTAAGTAATTATTAATATTTAATAATTACTAATTTAAAATTACTAATTAATAAATATAATATAAGTGAATAATAAATAAAGAAATATGTAATATGGAAATAAATGGTAAATAAAAAATAATACATAAAAATAGTAAATAATAAATAGTAAATAATAAATAATAAATAGTAAATAGTAACTTATAAAAAATAAATACTAAATACTAAATACTAAATAATATATAATATATAACACACAATACATAATACATAATAGATAATACATAATACATAATACATAATATATAATACATAATACAAAATACATAATATATAATACATAATACATAATATATAATATATAATACATAATATATAATATATAATATATAATATATAACATATAATACATAATATATAATATATAATATATAATATATAATATACAATATATAATATATAATATATAATATATAATATACAATATATAATTTATAATATATAATATATAATATATAATATATAACATATAACATATAACATATAAGTAATGTTTAAATAATAAATTAATTAAAAAATATTTTAATATATGATAAATAAATAACAAATTAATAATAAACTAATAATAAATTAATAAATTAATAAATAATAAATGAATAAATAAATAATAAATATATAATATATAATATATAATATATAATAAATAATTAATAATTAATAATTAATAATTAATAATAACTAATTAATAATAACTAATAATTAATAATTGATCATTAAGAATTAATTTTTAATTTTTAATTTTTAATTTTTAAAAAATTATAAATAGTTAAGAAATTATTAGGATATTATTAATAAATAAATAATTAATAATTAATAATTAATGAATATTGAATAAATAATATATGAATAATAAAATAGTAATAAATTAATTTTTAGTGAATTAAGAATAAATAATAAATAATAAATACATACATACATAGATAAATAAATAGAAAAATTAATAAATAAATAACTAATAATTAATAATTAATAATTAATAAGAACTAATAACTAATAATTAATAAATGATAATTATTAATTATTAATTAATATTTAATATTTAATATTTAATATTTAATATTTAATATTTAATATTTAATATTTAATATTTAATATTTAATTAATAATCAATAAATAAATAACTAATAAACAATAAATAATTAACAATTAATTGATAATTAATTAATAAACAATGAATAAATAATAAATGAATAATAAACTAATAATAATTAATTAATTAATTAATAATTAATAAATTAGATATAAATTAATAATTAATGCGTACATAATAACTAAATATTAAATAAATATTAAATATTAAATAAATAATAAATAAATAATAGATAAATAAATAATAAATAAATAAATATTAAATAAATAAATAAATCATGAAATGTTAAGAACCACTAAAAACCCTAAAAACATTAAAATGACACTAAAATATAATCTGGGACTCCTTTTTCTATGCACCAGCTAGTCAAATCGAATATCATGAGATGAGTTGCGATATGATATATGGTACGGTCTGAACATACTCCTCGATCGAAAGTTATATATGTTTGAATTTTAAGAAATCGGGGTCTGCAACAAAAATCTCTGTTTCGGAGGCCTTCTTGGCATTTATGGAAGAATAAAAAGAGGTATAATTCTTAAATTTTAATGACCAAAACTTTTAATAATGGAAATTTCTCTTGATCTAATTAAATTTATTATTATGTAAAATGGTTATATAACATATTCACTTCTTTGGTTTTATGATTTTGGAAATACCGTTAAGAATTGTGACTATTGCTAATATGGGCATTGAACAGTGATCCATGATTAGTATAAATATAGGGCTTTAACAAATCCAATTTACTCAGACAAAGGAAGTGATGGCCTCATCCAGTAGACTTTCCCTGTACGAATCCAATTTTTCGAAGCCCGAAAAGGAGGTGGCATCATTGGACTTCGCTCTTAACCAATCCCAAGTCGAGCTTCAACATGTTAAGCTCGAACAGAACCACCTATGGGAGAATTGGACGTTGATAGAGATTATCACCTGAGCGATGTTATTTGAACCACCACAAGGGTCTGTCACTATTGCACAGCTTACCCTTCGGTCTTATGCGGGTGTTATAAGGGCTTATGTAACAAGACCTTAGTACTATGATTATGTGCATTATTTTTGTATATAATAAAGAATATACATTCATTTTATTATTGTTAATTTGTAAATAGTTTTTAAAGCAGAAATAATATTTTTAGTTAATATTCAACTAAGGAATCTATTTTGATAAATTAATGGATTTTTTAATTAAATATTATTTTAATAAAATATTATTATTATTAAATTACTTTTTATTAAGTATAAATGATCATATAATTTTTATGAATACAATTGTAATTTTTATTAATGTTTGAAAGCTGTTTTTGTCAAAACACACGAATCATCGATAAATGTTGATTTTTATTTTAAAAGTAAAAATTCACATATTTATAAAATTATTTAGATAAAATAAATATTATTTTTGGAATCAAGATGTTGAAATTATCCAATGGTGAATTTTTCATAATTTTCTGAGATAGTCGAATTTTTGGGTAAAAATTAAATATCGTTTAAATATATAATGTGTTTTATGACATCATAATGACCCAATAATGATGTAATAAAATACTATAAACATTATTTTCATCCAATATATGTTTTAACAATAATTTGATGTGATTTTAGGTTTGTTTTATTTATTTTACAAAGCCTTAGTGGACCCTCCAAGACTTATAAAACATTTTTTCTTTTTAAATTGATTTCCTTGAGAGTGTGACTCACCTCCACATAAGAAACCCTGTTATTTTAAGAATTTTGGCCATTTTCCTTATAAATTATTGTTTTTAACTCCCCTTTGTAAAAAACCATGGGAAAAACCATTGGTTGGTTTGTGATTTTGATTAGTTTATTGTGTGGTGTCCCAAACCTAAAAAATAAAGAATTCCCTCTCATTTCTTATATAAACCCACCCAAGATCCCACTTCATCTTAACTCAAAGCCTTTGGAGTTCATACAACCTCTGCTCTCATATCTCTAGAATCTCTTCAAGGTTCCCCAAGCTCCCAAGAAGCCTCTGTCAAGCCTCTCCCAAGCCTTTAGGATCACACTTCCAAGTAAGGGATTCCTTCCTTTCTCATTTTATCCAAGTTTCTGAATATTGTTATGTCATTTTATTTTCAATTATAAATATTGAGGGTATAATTTAAAACCTCCCCCACACCACCCTCTTTATGTTTTAATGATGATATACCCTTTTCTCTCTCATTAATGCCTCCCATGTACACCTTTTTCCATGCCAAAATTCCATAAGGGATTTCTTTCTCAGCATTCACATTCAAGTAATACTTTTGTATTATGAATCTAAATTCAATTAAATTTGTTGGTACATGTATCTACAATACCCCCCCTTACTTTCCATTTCATGTACATATGATGAGACACCCCTTTATCGCTCATTAAACATTTTTATGAATTCTTATGTCATGCTGTTATGCTGCCAAAATTGCACCACATTTTTTCAAGCCAAAGTCATTGTGTCGTGAATACCATGCCTATTTCTCTATCAAAGGTATTCAATTTTATGCACATTTAATTATTGATTTAATAGTTTCATGTTCATATTCCACATTCCTTTAATATGGAATAAATTATGATGTTTAATGAATCTATATTGTATGATATTGCGGCACACTTATGCATGAAATGAAATGTTTAAGAAGGGTGTGCCCTGGTAGCGGTCCAATGTATTTAGTAATGAATAGTATCATGATACATCAAGTGAAATGAAAATTTACTCATACTAATTCAATCTAAATGAGGATATACTCATTATAATTCTAATGCAATTAGGGTTTACTCATGCCCCATGTGCAATGAGCCTTGGCTCATGCTAATTCCATGTTAAGTGTTATTGCCACATTTCCATGTTATGATAATCATGCTATATCATACCATTATGTTCATGTTCTTTTATACTCCATTAATATGTGTATTTCATAACATGTATTGTATCCTTAATTTTATGAGTTGTTTACTCCTTTACCGGGCTTTATAGCTCACCCTTTTCACATGTATGTCCTTATATTTTTCCATGCAAAGAGAAGTATGAGGGAATGTTGTGGTTATGTAAAGGAAGTTTTCAATAAATATGTTGTGTGTTTTATGTTTTAATTTG
This sequence comes from Viscum album, assembly GCA_963277665.1. NCBI lineage: Eukaryota > Viridiplantae > Streptophyta > Magnoliopsida > Santalales > Viscaceae > Viscum > Viscum album. The sequence goes on along the minus strand of OY728142.1, from coordinate 1,392,584,657 downwards.
TTATTTATTGTTCCTTATCCCCAAACACAGTAGACCTCTCGATCTTTCATGTTGTATCAACTAAAGAGTTTGTGTAATAAATCATGTTTAAGTGTGTAATAAAAAGGAGGGTTGTTATAGTTGGTATCAAAGGATAGGTTTAGTTATTTTGGGATTATGATTAGAAAACCCTAGTGAAGCCTTAGAGACAAGAATATGTATAATAAAAACATCCCTAAATATTTGTGAGTATTGAGTAAGTGGTTTATCAAGAAAAATCATTCTTGTCTGGATACGATCAGGTAGAGGTGACTCTGGCATAGATGTACCTAAGAGTGAAAACTCCAACAAGGAGTTTCGGGATTGACCCGGATTATTCTGGTACATGAAAACAGACCTTGTTGCACTCTTGGTTACAACACCCCTGGGGGGATATGATTTGTTAAATTCTCAAGCTTAGTATGAACCATTATTAAGGGAATTAAAAAAAATCCCCTAAGAATATATGTTAGAAAGTAGATCATAGATAACATATATTGAAGCCTATAGATTCATAAGTTAAGGAAATAAAAGTTATTTATAAGTCATCTGTTTTTCCTTTGATTACCCTTTATGTGTTACCCCTAACTTTACTTTTATTCTAGATAATTGCTGATAATAGGAGGACTCAGGCTAACAACTGATACGAAGACCAATGTGATGACTATTCTAATGAGATGCCCAATCTGATGGGGGAAGGAATCACAAACTTTGTTATGACACTCTCTCAGTTAACTCAATATTTTAATAGAATCATTGGTCAATAGGAACATTCAACCCCCCTAATAAATAACAAGTCACTATCGAGAGCTTAATGAGACAAAGGCCTCCTACTTTTAGTGGATCATTTGATCCCTCAATTGCCGAACAATGGATCAAATCCATTGAAAAGATCTTCCCCATCCTTCAATGTTCTGAACAAGAGAATGTTCTTATGGATTCTTATCATATGGAGGGTGAAGTCGGTCAATGGTAGACATTGATAAAAAAATACGAAGCCTGAGGAGTATATCGAGGCGTTCAAATGGAAGGATTTCCAAAAATAATTGATAAATATTTTCCTCTCACCCTTCGGCTTAATATGGAAAGGGAATTCCCTACCCTCAAGAAAAAAGACGATGAATCCATCAGAGCATACAAGGTGAACTTCACAAGGCTTGCATGATATGCCTCTGGCTTTTTCATTACCCCCAAATGCAAGGTTAAATTCTTCTTTAGTGGGTTGAAACCTAGCCTACAGAAATCCCTAACGATCCATGAACTTGACATCTATGAGGAAATTGTCTAATGTGACTTCAAGGTCGAAATGTATATTTGATAATCTCAAGGGTATCATGGGGATAATAAGAGTAAGGTGGACTTAAATTATAGCAGTCTGATGGATAAATCCAATAGTGCTAAGAAAATCCAGCACCCCACTTTCCAAAGTTGTGGAAAGAATCACCCTATAAATTACCTAATGGGGATAAAGAAATGCTTTTAGTGTGGAAGAGAAGGACACCTAGTCGTTAACTACTGACAAGAAAAACCCACAACTGCAAAAGAGGAGAGAAACGCTCCATTAGAACCTCAACGTGTTGTTCATTGCATCAATTTCAAAGAACCAGGGCACCTTTCAAATCAGTTCCCTAATCCAAGGGTTTCGAAGGCAACCAATAACCTCCAAGGCAGCAAGGGCGAGCTTTTTCCATCACTACCACTGAAGTGAACCCCAACAACGAAGCGGTGACAGGTATGCTAGTTATTTATTCAAGAATAGTGAACATACATTTTGATTCTGGTTCTACGCATTCTTTCGTATCCCAAATTTTTAGTATAAAAATCTCAAAACCACAAAAAATCATGGAAGTAAAGATGTCGGTGAGTATGGAAAATGGGGAAATCATTTCATCTCATGATATAACTCCTCCCTAGTCATAATCAGTGGATTGAACTTCCCAGTGAACCTCATCATACTCCCTCTGGTGGAATTTGATGCAATTCTCGACATGGATTGGCTTTCCTTATATAGAGCCAACATAAATTGTCATGAGAGGGAAATCACTCTCCATATGGAGAATCAACCCCCAATTCTATACAAGAGAAAGGAAAAAAGATGAATCTTATTTAGCACCATCATCTCAAAAGTGGATATCATTTCCCTATGAGCATGTGTATCTGGCTTAGATGATTGAGTCTAAGGAGGCGACCATCCTTGAAGACATGCCTATTGTGATGGAATTCGATGAAGTGTTTCCTGAGGAATTGTGTGGTCTTCCTCTTAGAAGAGATGTTGAATTCTCAATTGAACTTATACCCAGGGTGTTTCCAATATCCAAGACTCCATATAGAATGGTTGTTGTGGAGCTGAAGAAACAACTATAGGAGAATCTGGATAAAGGGTTTATACACCCAAGTGCTTCACCATGGGGTGCACTGGTTCTCTTCGTCATGAAGAAGGATGGGTCAATGTGACTTTTCATTGATTATCGTGAGCTCAATAAAATCATGATAAAGAACAAGTATCCTCTTCCTCGAATTGATGACTTGTTCGATCAGCTGTGTGGAGCACAATACTTCTCCAAGGTGGATCTGTAGTTGGGATATTACCAAGTAAGTGTGAAGAAGGAGGATATCCCCAAAACTGATTTTTGTACAAGATACGGGCACCATGAATTCATATTAATGCCTTTCGGACTCACTAATTCTCCAGAAATATTCATGGACTTGATGAATAGAGTCTTTCGAGATTACGTTGACAAATTTGTGGTAGTCTTTATAGAAGATATTCTTATATACTCTAAAACCAAGGAGGATCATGAGGATCATCTAAGAACTATACTAGAGACCTTGCAAAAGGATAATCTCTCTGAAAAGTACAGAAAGTCTGAGTTCTGGTTGAAGGAGGTCTCATTTTTTGGTCATATCATCACAAGCAATGAGATATCTATGGATCCCTCCAAGACAATTGCAATTAAGGGATAGTTGAGGCCATCATAAGTAATGGATATCCATAGATTATTGGGCATAGATGGATATTATCATTGATTAGTGAGAAATTTCTCATGATTATACAACCTTCTTACCAAGCTAACTTGGTAGGGTGTAATGTTTTCTTGGAGTGATGAATGTAACGAGAGATTCAAGGATTTAAAAAGGAGGATTATCATTGCACCCGTGCACACATTACCTACGAGTGGAGAACCTTTTGTGGTATTTAATGATTCTTAAAAGAATGGAGTGGGTTTTGTGTTGATGTAGAATAATAAAGTGATAGCCTATGCCTCAAGGTAGCTGAAAATCCATGATCAAAACTATCCCACACATGATCTGGAGTTGGCAGTTGTGATCTTTGCGTTGAAAATCTGGTGTCATTATCTCTATAGGGAGAAGTGTGAGATATATACTGATCACAGGAGACTCAAATATATATTCACACAAAAAGATCTTAATATGAACCAACAAAGATGGATAGAACTCATCAAGGATTATTACTGCTCAATCCACTACCATCCTGTTAAGGAAAACAAGGTGGAAGATGCTCTATGTAGAAAGGATATTGCATCTTTATCAATGATGAAAATTTAAAAGGATCCAATCTTCTTATAGTTGTAGAGTATGGACATGGGAATCATTAAGGGAAGAACATAATCAATCCTTTCTCAAATTATTGCTCAACCATCCCTCCTGGATAAAATAAAGGATGCTCAAAGAAAGGATGTGGAAATTCTAAAAAGGGTGGAAGCTATCAGAAATGGGAAATTCTCATACTTCATGGTTGACAAGGATAAAATTTTGATATTTGGGTCATGATTATGTGTACCATACAATCAAGTGATAAAGAAGGATCTTCTAAATGATTCACATAGCTCAACCTTCTCTATTCACTCAGGGATCAAAAAGATGTATTGAGATCTCTGAGAAAACTTTTGGTGGGACAATATGAGAAGGGATATTGCTGAATATACATCAAAGTGCATGGTATGTCAGCAATTGAAGGCTAAGAGGAAAATGTATAAGGGGATGATGAAACCACTGCCCATACCAACATGGAAATGGGAAAACATTACCATGGATTTTGTCACTGGACTTCCAAGGACATCTAGAGGAAACAATGCTATATGGGCCGTTTTGGATAGTCTTACAAAGACATCTCACTTTATCATGATTCGAGAGGACTTATCATTGGATAAACTTTCACGTATTTACATCAAAGAAGTGGTAAGGCTTTATGGAGTACCAATATCTATTATATCCGATCGTGATCCGAGATTCACCTAGAAGTTATGGAAAAGGCTCCAACATGCTCTAAGAACTGAACTGAACTTCAGTATGGCCTATTATCTTCAAACTAATGTCCAATATGAGTGAAATATTCAGAAAATATAAGATATGTTAAGATCATATTCTATGGACTTCAAAGGAGGATGAGACCAACATCTTCCACTGGTTGAATTCTCCTATAATAACAATTTCCACTTGATCATCCGAATGGCACCATATAAAGCACTTTATGGGAAAAGGTTCATAACACTAGTGTGTTGGGATGAAGTCGGTGAGCGTAAGTTTTTAGGACCTAAAATGGTCAAAGAAATGGCGGAGAAGGTGAAAACCATTCAGCAACATATCAAGGAAGCCCAAAGTCGACAGAAGAGTTATGCAGATAACCGTTGATGAGACCATGAGTTAAAAATTGGATACATGGTATTTCTATGCATATCTCTAGGGAAGAAGGCCATGAGGTTTGGAAAGAAAGGGAAGTTAAGTTCTAGGTACATCGTCCCCTTGGATATTCTTGATCGTGTTGGGGTGTGGCCTATCGACTAGCACTTCCACCCACTATAGACAAAGTACATGATGTCTTTCTTGTATCCCTCTTAAGGAAGTACATACCAGACCCTCAACATGTACTCTCTTCAGAGGTAGTACAGTAAGAGGATGATCATTCTTAAAAGGATAAACCATTGAAGATATTATATCCTAGAGAAAAAGTTCTACAAAATAAGACAATTCCCCTCATCAAGGTGTAGTGGCGAAACCATAAGTTTGAAGAAGCGATGTGGGAATCAGAGGAAGTGATGAAGCAGAGTTACCCACATCAGTTTTATTATGGGAAAAGGAAATTTCAAGGGAGAAATTTCTTAAGGGGGGAATATTTTAATGACCCAAACTTTTTATAATGTAAATTTATCTAGATCTAATTAAATGTATTATTATGTGAAATATTTATATAACATATGCACTTATTTGGTTTTATGATTTTTGGATTTTTAACATAACTTTAAGAATTGTGATCATTTCTAATATAACCGTTGAACAGTGATCACATGATTAGTATAAATATAGGGCTTTAAAAAATCCAATTTACTTTGACAAAGGAAGCGATGGCCTCATACAGTAGACTTTCCCCATACGAGTCCCATTTTTCGAAGCTCAGAAAAGAGGTGGCATCATTGGGCTTCACTCTTAACCAAGCCCTAGATGAGATTCAACATGTTAAGCTGAACGGAACCGCCTATGGGAGAAGTGTAAGTTGATAGAGATTACCACCTAAGCGATGTTATCTGAGCCACCCCAAGGGTCTATGACCATCGTACACCTTACCCTTAGATATTATGCAGGTGTTATAAGGGGTTATGTAACAAGACTTTAGCACTATGATTATGTCCATTATTTTTCTATATAATAAATAATATACATTCATTTTATTATTGTTACTTTGTACATGAATCTGTATGACCCCATTACTATCCATTTTATGTACATATGATGAGACACCCATTTCTCTCTCATCAACCATTTTTATGAATTCTTATGTCATGCCGTTATGCTGCCAAAATTGCATAGCATTTTTCCTAGCCAAATTCATTGTGTCATGAATACCATGCCCATTTATCTATAAAGGAAATTCACCTTTATGCACATTTAATTATTGATGGAAGATTTTCATGTATGAATTCCACATTCCTTTACCATGGAATAAATTATGATGTTTAATGAATCTATGTTGTATGATCTTGGGGCACACTTACACATTAAAATGAAATGATTAAGAAGGGTGCGCCCTGATAGCACTCCAATGCATTGGGTAAAGATTAGTATCATGATACATCAATTACAATGAGTATTTAATCATGATAATTCATGTGAAATGAGGATTTACTCATGCTAATTCAAGTGCAATGAGGGTTTCCTTATGCTCCATATGCGATGATCCTTGGCTCATGCTAATTCCATGTTAAGTGTAGTTGAAACATTTCCAAGTTATCATAATCATGATATATCATGCCTTTATGTTCATGTTCTTTTATGCCCAATTGAAATTACTATTGCCTAACATGTATTGTATTATTCATGTTATTCCTTGTTTTCTCCCTTACTGGGATTTATAGCTCACCCTTTTCACATGTATATCCTCAGGTTATCCCATGCAATTCTAAGTATAAGGGAATGTCGTGGTTATGCAAGGAATTTTTCAATAAATATGTTGTGTGTTTTATGTTTTAAGTTGTTATGTAATGTTTCTAATCCCCAAAGACACTAGACCTCTTGATCTTCCATGTTGTATCAAGTGAATATTTTATGTAATAAATCATGTTTAAGTGTGTAATAAAAAAGTAGGGTTGTTACATAAAGAGTTGGTACTAGACCTAAATGGCGTAGAGCTCATCACATGCTTCTATTTGATATGTTGTAGATCCCAAATGAACACCCTGATTAAAAGTTATGGTCGTTTGATGTTCTAGATCGATTTTTGAATTTTGAAATTTGAATCTATTTTTTTCCTTTGATTATCACATGATTTAAATCTCACTTGGTTTTATCTTGTTTGATAAGTTTTGATTTGACTGTTTGCAGAGCAAAAATGGACTCCCAAATCAAATGTTATGGTCATTTGATGCTGAAGTCTATTCTTCAACTTATTAAAGATTTTTTTTCAGTTTAAAAATATTATTAACTAATAATTATAAATATTTATGAATTGAAACATTATAAATAATTAAAATTATAAATAATAAACTATATTTGATTTTAAATAATAAATAACTGATTTTTAATGATTTTTTTCTTCAATTTTGCAGCAGTTTTGAAAAAACCACCACTAAAAAATTGTAATTTTTTTGGAAGAAATTTTAAAACATTTATAAAAAATATTTTAAAAAACATTAGCCTATTTTTTGAAAACCACTGCTAAAACACTATTTTCTTATAGTGCATAATGTATTGGGATTCAATGAAATGGGGTGTAACTATTGGTATTTATAGAAAATGTGTGAGGTTATTTTTATTAATTTCTCAATATAGGCCTTAGAAATCTGGGTTGTGGAAAATAAAAAACCATATCATAACTATATATTTAGATCATGAGTTATAACACTAAGAAGGTGGTTTTGAGAATGTTTTAGTTTCATAATTGAGCTTCAAAATTTTATATTACTTTTAGAATGGGAAATTAATTTTTCCTAAAAATAATTTTTTATATCCTTAATTTACATTTTAGACATATGATAGTTTTTTTAGGATTTAAAATTCATTTTAATACAACATAAATAGTATATATTTTCTCATGGATTCTGTTTGATTATTTATTATATCACTATTACATATTTGTGAATTCATAAAACATTAAAAAACATGAAACTATATTTTTACTATTCACTAAAATAAACTATTTTAGAACATTCATAAAATTTCACCCAAAAATAATTTCAATAGACTGATTTCAAATAAAAAAAATTATGAATAAAATTACTATGTTTGATAAATAATTATTTTAAATAAAAATTATATATTTTCTATAAAATTCTATTTTTAAGGAAACACATTATTTATTCACATTAAATAATTATATTTAAAAAATATCACACATAATTAATTATTAATAACATAACTAAAATTTAATTATAATACTTTTTAATAGTCATTTAAAAAGGTAATTTACAATTCCATTAGGTAATATTACTATTACAATGTCCATATAACAGGCACATTACAATGGTTGGGTAACTTTCATATAATGGTTAGATCCCATTGGTCACATTACCTTTGAACCCTATGTATAATCCACCATTCACATACATCGTCATTCACTAATTTTCTTAGAGTTTTTGTACGCTTCCTTGATAATTTCTATGGTATTGAAAACATTTCTCTTTCTTTTTATTGATTTTATAATAGGAGTGACCGTTATTGGAGATTTCAATCCTATAGAGTTTACATTAGTTTTTGTATTGTTCTTTTTCCCTTATCTCTATATATTATTTCAATATATTTTAGTCAATATTAATTCATGATGGGTAATGAAATTTATAATTCCTTATATATGATTCTATTTTAAAGCATAATAAAATTGTCCTTATGAAAAATGAGTTCTTTTATTAAGGAAATTTTTGGGTTGTTACAAAACTTATTCCAAATTATTATAGTGTCAAATATGATAATCGTGAGATTAAAATATTATTATAAAACAAGGCTTAATCAGGTGTTTTGGGATATCTTTAAGCCACATCCCGTTATTTTAACCCTTTTAACTCATTTTACCCATAATCAAAGTGATAAATTTTTTCATAGTTAATATTCATTATGAATAGTAATTAAATTAAATTTATAACCTATTATTAATAATGTTGGTTACAAATATGTAATCTATTTTAAATTATTCAACATTATATATTGGTAATAAATTACTTTTAATATATGTTCATAAAATTTAGTGGAAAGCGTTTTTAGAAAAACATTTGTTTTAAGAATAAAAATAATTTTACATCAAAATAAATTACAATGATGGTTATGTTGTAATTAATAGTATTAGGTTAATTAAAAATATACATTTTTATCATTTAAATAAAACCTAAATTGAAAGATACATTGTAAATAATTTATTAAGAGAGAATAACTAAAGGCTTTTTTTACAAAATCATTACTTATATTTTCAAATTGTTAAACATGGAATTATAAGTTCAACATTATATTTTTATATTCATTATATTAATTTTTAAATAAATAATTTTTCTATTAGAAAGGTTTCATATAAATAAATTTTATTCTTATATAATTATAATGTTACAAAACTCACAACTTTTGTAAAATCTGTATTTTAAATATTCACTCAACAATCTATGTTTTTGAATAATATCAAAAAAAATCCATTATATAATTAGAAAATTATACATTAAAAATCAAATTCAATTCATTCAATTAAATTTATGAAATTGGTGAATTTTTATTTTAATCCCATTCTTGAATAAAGTTATAATTATTATGTTGTTTTTTTATTGGTAATAAAGGTGTACTTAATATAATTGATTCTTGGTTATTACAGTATGAGACAAATAAGAAATAAGGAATAATTTAGAATGGTAAATGGGATAAAATATCCAAAAAATTATTAAAATCTACACAAATAACTGAAATATTTCCCTAATAGAAAGGAATAAGTGTGATGAGAAAAGAATATAAAGGATACCAACATCAAGTAGTCAATTAGAATAACTAGATATAGAAACATTCAAGAAATTAATGGATTATATTTCAATACATGAGGATTTATCAAGAAGTTAATATTAAATAGTTGGAATTACATATATAGTGAAAATACAAAATACTTAAATTTAAGATTCCCATGATGAAAACTCTAAAAATAAAGTAGGAAATAATGTTCTTAAAGAAATAGAATGAAAAAAATGAATAAAGGAAATGAAGATCTTATCAAAAATGTATATTTTTATATTGATGAAATCATAAATATGAAGTAGTAGAATATAAATAAATTTAAAACTAGTCAATGATCTTGATGAAAAACAAATTCTAAAGGAATAATTATTAATTGAGACATAATCAAAGAATCTTGAAGGGAAAAAATATCTATATAAATTTGAAGAATGTTTCTACAAGGTTGTGAAGGCTAAATATAAATCATATTAAGATTCTGAAATTATTTACCAAAATTGCAGGTTAAATATGATCCAATTAAAATTAAAAGAAAATATTTTATTTCTCACTATGTAGGTTTTCATGAAGGTAATGGGAACATTTAGGCTAAGGATATTAATGATAATTCTTCTTATACATCAGTGAATGATGATTTTGGATTAAGAAAAACTATTTGTCCCAGATATAAAGAAGAGAAGATTAAATAATGAAAAATAGTAGTTTTCTAAATAGCACTATCATCAATATGTAATGACATCATTTAGAGGATATTACTAGTGTTGTTGCATTTATGGTCACAAATCCTACTCATTATAGAAAAAAATTTCATTCCCATTAAGTCTTATTTAATAAATTGGGGTTACACTGAAAATAAAAGAAAAAAATATTATACTATAGAAACATGTTTAGAAAATTATAAGGCTGTGAATAATAGATCATCAAATATATCCACAAAGAAAAAATTTGATAATTTTGGAGAGATGTGTGAATGATATGACCAAAATTTTCAATGTGATGATTAATATATGAAAAATATTCTTGGTTATATTTCATATGGTGAAAATAAAAAATAAATTTAGAAGATTAATAATTAAGAAAAGAAAATTATTGTTTAAGTTTCTTTAAAATCATGAAATAGATGAAAGACATGGATTATTATTTATGGTCATTTCCCACATATGACAGGTGATTAAAATATCTTAAAGAAATTCAATATCATTTTGGAGGGTTAGTTTCCTTTGGAAATGACATCTCTTTAAAAATCAATAGAGTTGGTACTACTGAAATTGATGATAAGATGCAAAAAACAAAATATGTGATTTTAATTGAAGGGAATAAACACAAAATATTATATGTGATCAGAATTCATGATGATTAATATTAAAAATTTCCATAAAAAATTTATGCATTATCTTATGTTAATATTATATAATATTGGTCACTAATATATAAAGAAACAATGACTATTTGTTTCAAATTTTTGATCCTTCTAATTCTTATTATTTTTTTTCATATAATGAAAAAAAAAATGGAAATTAATTATTAGAAAATTTTGTAAACAAAAATTGAGTAATATCTAAAAGAATGAGGTGAATAGATATCTACCCCAAAATAAGAGAGAGAGATTGAGATGTTGTTTTTGAAACATTACAAAAGGAGGAAATGGTTCAAGGAAGTATCAGAATAGTATAAATTTAGTCTATTAGGCCACATGAGATAATAAATTCTAACATATATTGGTCTATGGTGAATAAATATTACATGGGTGATCTTTACATTATCACATTTATTTTTGAGTTAACCCATATTACCAATGTTTTATTTATAAATCCCAAGTGTGATGTAAAATAAATGTTAAAAAATTTTAGAAATTGGTCGAGAATGATCTAGGATTGTATTTAAAAAGGTTTTTTTATAAAAGAAATTAGTTTAATTGTACATATTTTGAATCTTATTTTTCTTAGAATTGGATAAAACATAGATAAATTAATCCATATACTCTCTAGAAAATTATGTAGGTTCCGGGCGCAGAGGAATTGTGTTGGAGGGTGTACCCAACTTTAATTTTTCCATTAACAACGATCAATCTGAGATCAGTCATGATAATAAAATGTCGAATCTTCAGAATAGAAATAAGAATGAAATAAAGGAAGGGAGTCCCGAAACCATAGAGAGAATCATCATATATTGGTTATAATTAATTTAATTAAAATACAATAATTACCCTGATGGGATTATCTCTTCATTTATGAATCTGGTCACGATCTGATGTGATCTATCATTTCATCATAGAATCCAAGTGTAGGATTATTCTAGCGATGATCCACATGTGCTCCACGTATCTCTGGACTTCACCAAAGGTATCTCTATGTGCTAGCGTGGAAGATCCTTCACTTGTGATGTCCGCCTTCGATTTCATTGAGAGCCGCTTGAAAGCGCTCTCCTTGATTCGGTTGAGGAGGATCTCTATCATACCTTAAGAGAATTCTTGAAAGAAAAGAACTATCTCTTGGCTTGAGAGATTTCTCTTGATCCGTTGTGCACAACCACAAAAAATGTCTAGGATAATGATAATTATATAATTGGGATTTTAATTACATAGAATAATAAAATGAATTAATTACCCGAAATAATTTATTCATTTTATTTAATTCTTAGTAAGACCCCATGTCTAATAATAACAGTTGACTATTATTATTACATGACATTCACCCATTGAATTACACATAATATTATTTCACAAAAATCCCTAGAAAAATTACATGGTGTGTATATTAATATACATGGCGTGTACTTTTGTTTTTCCATTTTATTTATTTCTTTTACCAAATTTATTAGACCTTGAATAATGGATATTTATTTCTCAAATAAATATCACGAAATTACTCTCTAATGAATATATTATTTCACCCACAATATATTCTCTCGAATAACTAGTGTCAAAATAAATGTAATTATGCATCCTTGAATAATTATTAAACCACAATCAAGAATAATATTTATTCAACTTGTTAAATTAATATTTCACTAAGATACTTAGAAACACTTAGTGTGTGACCATATAGAAATATTTCTCGGTTGAATTAGGTGGATCCTGCCTAAAGTCCAAGTTTAGAGTCTAGAAACATGTTGAGGCACTCATAGTGAAAGAAGTTAACACTGCAATGACGTGTCACCATCTACGAATGCTTACCATGTAATGTAACCACTTTTTCTCGATATCTCGAATCAAGAGGGTTGCATGCTAGTTCCATCAAACCAAGTGCTTGATTATTCTTTCTTTTTTCTTTCTTGAATTTAACTCACTCATTCCTTACCATGGACATGGATTTATTTAGTCTATATCAATTCCATTAAAGGGCTTGATATATCTACTTCTATTGTGTAACAGAAGGGAAGAATCCTCGCTCACATTATCTATTAATGTTGTATTATTCATGATGCTCCCAACAAATCCTACCTCACTGCGAACAGTGTGTCATAACAGTTTTTTTCAATATATCTAAGTGTGCAAGTTGTAATACCCATTAATAATAATCTTAAATTCTATGGACCAATACACACGTCCGCATATAGGAACATCCAATGACACTATGAAATGTGTATTTCCTGCTGGTGGGTATCTTCCTCATAATTTCCTCCTGGATATTATCAGGAGCACAAACCATGAGAAGATGCATCAATGTTTTATGAGTCCTCATACCTAATGGCCTGTATTATTTTTGTCCCTCAAATAACATCATCCGTCCATAGAACATATATATTCAAGAACAGTGTTATGGAACTTCTGGGTTCTCATCGTAGCAGAGATCCGTTATGACCCTTTAATGCAACAGCTATCCTTAGGACATTATCACATGCATTGTCATAAAGAAGAATAGTCAAGATGTGATAAGGTATTTATTAATGAATAAAGTACAAAGTTGTTGGTTCTAGGCCAAAAACTCCAAAAGACTCCCACTTGGACTTGAGCCAACTGCTAACAACCTTTAACCCACTAGCTCTCACATGATATTCATGCTTCTACTAAGATAGGCCTTTAGTCATGGGGTCTACCACATTATCTTCTGTAGACACTCTTCTCACTTCAACTTCACCCCTTTGATAGAAATCCCTCAATAGGTGATACTTTTGGAGAATGTTCTTTGTCTGTTGATGTGACCTTGGTTCATTTTCAAGAGCCACTGTTGTAGTATTATAACAATAAAATATGATAGGATCTTTAATTCAAGGCACCCCATCAAGATCATAGAAATTTTTTTGAATCTATATGGATTCCTTGGCTACATCAGAAGCCACTATATATTTAGAATACGTTGTAGAATAGGCAAAAACTGGCTGCTTTGAACACTTCCAGCTCACAGCTCCTCTATTAAGACAGAAAACATTTACTAATCGTGACTTCATATCATTCTGATCTATCTGAAAACCAGAATCAGCATACCCTTTGATGAAAATTTCCTCATCTCCTCCATACACTAGGAACATATATTTAGTTCTTATCAGATACTTAAGGCTAGTCTTAATTTCATTTCAATTTTGTTCTCATAGATCTTCTTGATATCTTCCTACCATGCTTAGTGCATAGGAAACATCAAGCATGGTACATAACATGTCATATATGATGGATCCTATAGCCGAATCATATGTTATCTTACTCATCCTATAATTCTCCTGTTGTGTCTAAGGATGCATTCTCTTAGAAAGATGTAGGCCATGTGACACTATAACTAATCCCCTTTAGGATTGTTCTATACTAAATCTCTTTAGTATATGTTCAATGTATATACCTTGACATAGTCCAATCAACCTCTTGGATCTATCATTAATGATCTTGATCCCTAGAATGTAGGCCACTTCAATTATGTCCTTCATGGAGAAACACTTGTCCAACAAGTTCTTAACTAACTGTAAGACCGGTACATCATTTCCAATATGTAATATTTATTCAACATATACTACTAGGATAACGAAAAAATTCGCATTAAACCACTTATAAACACATAGCTCACATTCATTCTTAATGAAACCAAATTCCTTTATGGCTTCATCAAATCAAATTTTCCATGACCTGGATGATTTCTTTAGTATATAAATTGATTTTTGTAATATGAAAACCCATTTGGCTTCACCTGGTTTTAAAAACCCTTCTATTTGTGTCATATAGACATCTTACTGAAGGTTCCTGTTAAGGAATGTTGTTTTGACATCCATCTGCCAAATCTCATAATCATGGTAAGATGCTATGGAAAGTATGATTCTTATGGATTTAAACATGTAATCTTGTGAGAAAGTTTCATCATAGTCAATTCCCTGTTTCTATCTGAATCGTTTATCCACTAGTCTTTCTTTATAGGTTCTAACATGACCTTCCATGTACAACTTTATCTTGAATACCAATTTTCATCCAACAGGCTTTACATCAATTGGCTCATCAACCATAACCTAGACTTGTTTCTGATACATGGAATATATCTCATAATTCATAGCTTCTAGCCATCTTGCAGCTTCTGATCTTTCTACTGATTCCTTTTAGGATATATGTTCATCATTGTCCAATAATAATTATTTACCATCCTTAGTTACTAGAAAACCAAATCTCTCTGGTTCCCTTACCTCTCTTGAGCTCTTATGCAGTACTTGTGTTTCTGGAACCTCTTGCATGGGGACATTTGGAAATTTTTCCTCTACCAACTTCTATGTATCTTGAGTATCAATTTTGTAAAAGTAAATCTTTCTCCCACTATCCTATTTGAGGATGTTCTCCTTATCAAGAAATACGTCTTGTCTAGCAACAGTCACTTTATTGTCTGAAGTGTTATATAGGTAATATCCTTTTGTTTCTTTGGGATATCCTATAAAGATACACCTCATGCCCCGAGGTTCTAGTTTGTTTCCTAAGAAGGCCTTAAAAAACTCCTCACACCCCTATACATGTGTGTGAGACAAAACAGTTTTCTTTCCTTTCCATAACACGGAGGGAATTCCATTTACCACCTTAGTTGGTACTTGGTTTAATGTGTATACTGTAGTTTGTAATCCATAACCCCAAAAGGATAATGGAATGTCTACATGACTCATCATCGACCTCACCATGTCCAACAAGGTGTGGTTCCTCCATTCACTAACACCATTCCACTATGATGTATAAGGAGGAGTGAGCTGAGATAGAATCCCAGACTCCTGTATAATATCAATGAACTCTTGGTTCTGATATTTTCCACCTTGATCCGATTAAATATTCTTTATCTTCTTACCAAGATAATTATCTAATTTATTCTTGAATTACTTAAATTTATATAATAACTTTGACTTACACCTCATTATGTAGACATATCCATATCTACTCAAAACATTAGTAAAATTAATGAAGTAAGAATATCCATCTATAACTTCTTCTGGAAATGGTCTTCACACATCTGTGTGCACCAATCCTATAATCTATGTTGCCCTTTCACCCTATCCACAGAAAGGCATCTTGGTCATTTTACCTTCTAAACAAGCATGACATCTATCAAGTGGTTTTAGCTCAGTAGAGTCTAAATAACCATCTTGGCCAAGCTTTGTCAAGTGTTTCTCATTTACATGACCGAGATGACGATTCCACAACTGGGTGATGTATGAATCATGTGAGTTTGTTTCATTATCGATTTCCAACACTTGTCTTTCATAATTTAATACATACAAACCATTATTTAAATGTTCCATACCCTAACATATGGTGTTCTTATAAAAGAAACAACCCTTATTTTCAAACTTGAAAATAAATCCATCCATATCCAAATATGATACCAAAATTATGTTCTCGGTAACACTATGCACATAATAATAGTTATGTAAAACCAAAAGCATCCCAGCTGGAAATGAGAGATGGTAATCGCCAATGGCCAATGCAGCCAACCTCATGTTACTAGTAGCTCAAAGATCCACGTATCCTCTGTAAATATTTCTAAATCTACTTGGTTCCTGAATTTCAATACAGATGTTAGCCCCACAAGCTGTATCTAATACCCAATGTGTAGAAATGGAAATATTACACTTGATAACAAATGCACCTTTAGAATCCTCAAGCTTATGGGTGCAGTCCCTCTTCCAGTGGCCTGGATTGCCACATTAAAAACATACCACCTCCCTTTCCTTGCCATGCCTCTAGATCTTCCCCTTCTTGGAGGGATGATGCTCAGGGGATTCAAACCATTTATGAATCCTCATCCCTTTTCCTTGTCCTTCCTTTTCTTATTCACCATAAGGACTATAGGTTTGTCACGCCCCAAGTCCTTATCTACCTGGTGAATTAAGGTCAGAAGTTCCAATAGACTCTTCTCATTTTTTCTCATGTTGTAGTTGACAATAAATCTAGAGAAGGTCTTAGGAAGTGATGATAGGATGAGATATTTATAAAACTTATTCGGGAACTTAATCCCTTAGATGTCCAGGCATTTAATGTAGCCAATAATCTTAACTACATGAGGCCCAACTGGTGAAGACTCTCCAAGATTAGTTGTAAATAAAGAGTTTTAGATCTCATATCTCTCCTTTATCACCTTCTCTTGATAGAGATCCTTAAGGTGAGACATCATGCTATACGCATGCATGTTTTCACGTTGCTTCAAGAGCTCATTAGACATGGATGATAGCATGAAACATTGTACATATATGGAATCATCCATATGTTTCATATATAGAGATAGTTCCTCATCACTATACTCTTTTCTAGGCTCAATTGGAATAGGCTCCTCTTGCACATACAATTTCCTCTCATGGTGAAGGATGATGCATAAATACCTCTGCCATTCCTAGAAATTGGTGCCATTGAGAAGGTTTTCCTTCTCGACTATGGTTCGCAATGATATTATTGAAGTCACTTTTATTTATACTTATACAAATTAAGATATGAAAAGGTTTAGTACTTTATCATAATAAAACTGAGACAAATAAATAATTTAATACTTATTAGTCCCCCACTATTTTATCGAAATCTAATATCCCTCACCATTGACTTCGGAATATTCTTTTTCCTAGATATTCTAGTGTAAAGGATCCATATTTCCCTTCAAATTACCCAAAATATGGTTGATCAAGCCACTTTAAGGGTTTTAGGTAGGCATTCCAAATGCCAACTGCATTAACTCACAGCTCCTTGATCCGCTAAGTGGAATCCCCAATCCTGAAATCCTTTTATTTTGGATTTCCTCAACCATCACCTCTTCATCACACCAATTCCTGTTGTGGTAGTCAACCCTTGATGTGAACCAAGTCAAGTCACCCCAAAACATTGAATTAGAATTCCCCAATAATTTAAAAGCACCCCAACTAGGGTTGGTCAAGCACATTGAACTATGGCTCAATTCTAACCAAGATTACACAACGCTATACCAACGTAATATTTTCTTTGAGGTATTTTATCCTTATATGTAAATTTTCATTTTATTATCTTTTATTACATGCTTTTTATTATTAAGTGTGATATACTTAAGTGATTTACCATGTCTAAGATAATATTTTTTGAATAATCTGGTCTTATTTTAGTTCCATATTTCATGCTTGTTTAATTCATTAATTATGTGATCATGAAAACACACCCACAATAAATAAACCGTGAAACTAACATAAATAAAATAAATTGTATGATCATGAGCTTGTTATGTTGGTATTTTATATGGCATTTGATAAACTAACCCAAGAACTAAGGGAGAAATACCTTGAACCTTTTGGGGTCCTATTTACAGCTTTCCACTTATCCACCTTTGTAACTCCTTGGATTGGTTTCACCTTGGCTCCTAACTTGAGTATCCTCTACTAGCTTGGGAGCTCCATCCATTACATATGCTTTTATCTCACTCACGGTTGAGGGGTAAAATGGGGTTTTACATAAAAGAAACCTTGGGCATGAAGGCCCTACATGTTAATGAGGAGAAGGCTCGCAGGCCAACAAATTTAATTAAAATAAATAAATTAAAAGAAACCATTCACATAAAAAGGTCTTGGTCTAGCTCATGATCATCCATACATGCAATGTTATTTATGCATAAATAAAACTAGCTTGAAATTCTTTAATCGTTCTTGTTTAAGATAAATCATGCTCGAATAAATTATTTATCTTTAATTAATCAATACTTTTATCTTAAACCTTTTTCTAAATTTCATTGAGATTCTCATCCATCATAATTTTAAACAAATAAATTCATCTAAAATTATCTTTGTACGAAACATGTACCTTGTAAGAAACCTAGTGAATTCTCGTTCATATCTACACAATGAGTAGAAATGAACATTACACAGATGTTAAATTAAACACATATATATAAAACACTTATCACATGTTGTGACTCAGCTTTAAGCTTGCACTATGGTACACGTCTCAAGGGTTTGTATAATATAATAATAAATTTTAATAAATCTGCGTAATTTGGATGAGTACACAGTGTTTAGTTCCCACTACATGGTGTGTACTTTTTCTCACCATCCATCCGAAGTACACACCTAGGGACATGTCATGTAGATGTACTTCAGAAATCTTTGGAGTACACAGCATGTTCAATGGGACACACACCATGTAGTATCCACGTTACACAATTTCCAATCGGGCAAGCTATGTACAGGGTACACAGTCCAACCCTAACCCGAAGGGGATACACGTCGTGTTCAGGGGGTCACACGGCGTGTAATCTGGAAACCGTGTGCCACCTATTCCTGGTCAACCCACTGAGTCTTAAAGACATAGATAGAATCCAATGACACGGCCTAGTTTGGTAGGTCTTCCTGGTGCATGGAAGCTATACTACATGGCGTGTACTACCAAATACACACCGTGTGTTTCGGTGTTGTACGGACAGGAATCTTTGGCACCTCCAGATGAGATTCTCTATTTTATTTTAATCAAAATTAAAAGAAAAAATCATTTCTGTAAGGTGAATGAGAAACGAAAGAGAAGGAATATATCTCTAGATTTATATTTATAGAATGATTAACTTGAATTGAAACAACTAAATTATTAAATGAGTAAATCACAAACAAAAAACTAAATAATTATAATCAATGACATGATTGCTCTAATACCACTTGTAGGATCCAGGCGTAGCAGAAGTACGTTGGTGGGTGTACCCAACATTAATTTTTCCATTAACAACAATCAATCTGAGATCCTTCATGATAATAAAACATCGGATCTTTAGAATAGAATGAAGAATGAAAGAAAGGAAGGGAGTCCTGGAACTATAGAGAGGATCGTCATATGTTGGTTATAATTAATTTAATTAAAATAGAAGAATTATCTTGATGGAATTCTATCTCTGTTGATGTTTCTAGTAATGATCTGATGTGATCCTTCATTGCATCGTAGAATACATGTGTAGGATCCCTCTAAAGGTGATCAACATGTGCTCCACATATCTCTGGATATCACTGAAGGGATCTCTGGGTGCTAGCGCGGAAGAGCCTTCGCTTGTGATGCCCGCCTTCGATCGCCTTGAGAGCCGCATGCAAAGCACTCTCCTTGATCTGGTGGAGAAGGATCTCTCTCGTACCTTTAGAGCATTCTTGAAAGAAAAGAATTCTCTCTTGGCTTGAGAGATTTCTCTAGATATGTTGTGAAAACTACAAAAAAATTCTAGGCTAATGAGAATTATATAATTGGGATTTTAATTACTTATAATAATAAAATAAATTAAATACCTGAAAGAATTTATTAATTTAATTTAATTCTTATTAAGACCTCATGACTAATAATAATAGTTGACTATTATTATTTCTTGAAATGCGCCCAGCAAATTGCACTTAATATTATTTAATTAAATAAATATTATTATTTCTCACAAATCCCTAGAAAATTTACACAACATGTATATTAATATACTCACCATGTATATTTGTTTTTCTATTTTCATTATTTCCTCTACAATATTTATTAGACCTTGAATAAGGGCTATTTATTTCTCAAATAAATATAACTCCATTACTCGATAATAAATATATCATTACACCCACTATATATTCTCTAAAATAATTAGTGTCGAAATAAATGCGATCAGGCATCCTTGAATAATTATTAAACCACAATTGGGAATAATCTTTATTCAACTTGTTAAATTAATATTTAACTGGGATACTTGGACACACATAGTGTGTGACCCTCTAGGCCTCTTTCTCAGTGGAATTAGGTGGACCCTTCCTAAAGTCCAAGGTTAGAATCTAACAACATGCCAAGGAACCCATAGAGAAAGAATTAATGCTGCAATGACGTGTCACCTCCTACGAACACTTACCGTGTAATGTAATCCCTTTGTCTTGATATCTCAAATCAAGTGGGTTGCATGCTAGTTCCATCAACCCCTATACATGATTATTCTTTCTTTGACATTCCAGAATTGAACTCGCCCATTCCTTACCATGGCCATGGATTTATTTAGGCTATATGAATTCCATCAAAGAGCCTGAGATATCTACTTTCATTATAGAACATAAGGGACAAATCCTTTCTCGCATTATCTATTAATGTAGTACTACTCATGAAGCACCCAACATATCCTACCTCACTGCGAACAGTGTGTCGTCACAGTTTTCGTCAATACATATAAGTGCGCGAGTTGTAATACCCATTAATAATAATCTTAAAATCTAAGGACCAATACACACATCCACAAATAGGAACATCCAATGACACTATGAAATGAAAATTTCCTACTTGCGGGTCTCGTTATCATAATATTCTCTTGGATATTATCAAGGACGCACACCATGAGAAGATGCCTCAATGTTTTATGATTCCTCACCCCTAATGGCTTGAATTATTTGTGTCCCTCAAATAAAATCATTCGTCCATAGAACATATATATTCAAGAACATTGTTATGACACTTGCGGGTTCTCATCATAGTAGGGATTTGCTATTACCCTTTACTGCAAGAACTATCCTTAAGACATTATCACATGCATTGTCACGCAGAACAAAAATCAAGATGTGATAAGGTATTTTTTAATGAATAACGTACAAAGTAGTTGGTTCTAGGCCACCAACTACAACAAATTATAATTTTACAAATAAATAATAGGAGTTTGGTATAGATGGAAATAATTGTTCTTATTGAGAACAAACATTCAACATTCTTTTGAAGGGACGAAATGTGTATAAGAGTTCTTATTAAAATAAATTATTATTGATACCTAATTCAAACATGAATCATCATTAAATGGGGTAATGTGATATCTTATAATGAATTACTCTAAATATTTTTCTTTTCCATGATTTATAATGATCAAAATTCAAAATCTCGGAATATTTAAGAAGAATTATCCCGAAGTGATCTTCATGGAATAACCATCTAATAAAAGTGTCTAAAAATACTAAGAAAAAATGTTAAAAAAGTTGGTGTATTTTTTTTATGTGAATTTTTTTGAAATTAAACCCAACATAGCTATAAAAAATGTAGCAGCTTATAAAAACTCTAAACTGGATAGTGTAGAGAATTATAGAAATAAATAGTAATGAAGATACTGGAAAGGAGTAAGAAATTTTTGATGTTGTCTTAGATAAAATAGTGATGTGGAAGAAGTTGCTAGAGGTGAGAAATTAAAACCATGACATTGGATAAGCTTATATCATTATAAAATATAATTGGTAGTCAGGATGCACCGGTGAATATTTGATGAGGATTGACGATGGAAAATAAAAAAACCTTAATTTCACAAATATAACAAAAAAAAGACTCTAAAATTATTAAAAATAAAGAGTGGATAAATTCCCTATATAAAGAACATTATTATATAGAGAATAATTACACTTGATAACTTGTTAACATTTTTGAAGTGGAAATTTTTATAGTAATGATGAGCATATTCCAAAATAATTTGAATGAATATATTAAGGAGTAAATAAAAAAATCCCATACTTTTTTGTAAATGGTATTCATACGCAGAAGGGACAACCATTCAATAGTTTTTTTACTAGTTGCAAGACATTAATCAATGAGAATGTTTCTTGTAGTTGTAGAAAATATAAACTGTAATTATTTTTAAATTGATGTAAAATATTCCTTTTCAAATAGATACTTTGAAGAAGAAGCCTTTATTAAGAAAAATAATTCCATCAAACTTTATTGTTATGGAAACATGGTATATAGATCAAATAAAGCATTATATTTAGTTAAAACATGCCTTTAGAGCCTAGTACTCTAAATAGTGCAGTTTCTTAAAGAAATTCTTATTTTATAGAGGAGAAGTACACACCAACTTATAAGTGAATGATATGAGTAAGATCCCATGTTTGTCTGAGCTTATAATTTTTGAAGGAATTTAAATTTCTTATTTAATGAACAGGCCAAATATTTATCAGATATTGGAAATGGAATTACGAAGGTTTAAATGGCTTTAAATTTGGTTTTTAGATGTGGAGTGGGGTTTGGTTTGTATAATGGACTTTTTAGGAGCGTCTCAGGGGGTTCAGAATTCAAAATATGAGTTTTGGGAAGAGTGCGGAAGATGGAGCATGGTTGGCGCACGACTAGAGAAACCCATTCGACCAAACCGTACCTCCCAATTTGTTCATGCACATAGGCTGGGGAGACTGTATGGCGATCCATTGAAAAGTATGTGGGTGTCTACAGATTATTGAAGAATTATCACACAACTAACACATAGTCTGTTAAACCGTCACTAAGGGAAAATGGATATTTGTGATGGGTTATTTGCGACGGGCCGATTACCCCTTCGTAAATAACTAGTATTTGTGACGGGAGATGAGAACTCGTCGCAAAAGGTATGGCGCGAACTACGCGCTGAACCATGGGTAAGGGTATTTGTGACGGGACACTTGCCCTATCGCAAATAACTGGCAGCGGTTTTTAGTATTTGTGATGGGATATTTTCCCTGTCGCAAATACTCTGTCAGCAGGTACACATTTGCAACAAGACCCATTGCAAATAACTTTTTTAACGGCCCAATGTAATTAATGCGGACAATGTTATTTGCGATGAGTGGCCCGTCGCAAATACCCTCATCGTAATTAATCTAACCTATATATACCATCATCCGTTTTTCTCTCATTTCACTCTTTACTCAACTTCTCTCTCTATCTCTTCTGAAAAAATTCTTCTAAAATTTTTCATAGTTTAAACATTTAAATCAGTGCATTATCTACGATTTTAATTTTCTGAAAGCTTCAGTTTCAAGGTATTTATCTATTTTTTATTATTTATTTATTTTATTTTATTTTAAATTATTTATAATTTTTGTTAATAAGATGCAAATTAATTAAATTTGAATTAGATATTTGTTTTCAGTATTTATTTTTATGAATAGTTATATCTAAGTGTTAATTAGTAATAAATTGAAATAATTAGTAATAATTTGTAATAATTTGTAATAATTAGTAATAACTAGTATTAATTAGTAATAACTAGTATTAATTGGTAATAACTAGTAATAAATTGTATTAATTAGTAATAAATTGTATTAATTGGAAATAATTAGTAATAATTAGAAATATTTAGTAATAATTTAAAAAAATAGATATTATTAGAAAAAATTTGCAAAAATTAGAAATAATTCTGTATAATTATCAATAATTATGAACAATTAGTAATAAATTGTAATAATTAGTAATAATTGGAAAAACCTGTAATAATTAGTAATAATCAGTAATAATTAGGATTAATTAGTAATAATTAGGATTAATTAGTAATAATTAGTAATAATTAGTAATTATTAGTAATAATTATTAATAATTAGGAATAAGTACTAATAATTTTTAGTATTTAGTAATAATTATCAATAATTAGTAATAATTATTAATAACTAGTAGTAATTACTAATAAATAGTAATAATTATCAAGAATTAGTAATAATTATCAATAATTACTAATAATTATCAATAATTATGATTAATTAGAAATAATTTGGATTAATTAGTAATAATTAGGATTAATTAGTAATAATAAGGATTAATTAGTAATAATTGTGATTAATTAGTAATAATTAGGATTAGTTAGTAATAATTAGTAATAATTAGTAATATTTAGTAATATTTAGTAATATTTAGTAATTAATAGTAATTATTAGCAATAAGTAAGGATAATTAGGAATAATTACTAATAATTAGGAGTAATTAATAATAATTATCCATAATTATCAATAATTATCAATAATTCGAAATAAATTGTAATAATTAGAAATAAATTGTAATAATTTGAAATAATTAGTAATAAGTTGTAATAATTAGTAATAATTAGTAATAACTATTAATAATTAGTAAAAATTAGTAAAAATTATCAATAATTTGTAATAATTATCAATAATTAATAATAATTATCCATAAATAGTAATAATTATCAATAGTTAGCAACTATTATCAATAATTAGTAATAATTAGCAATAATTATTAATAATTTTCAATAATTATAAATAATTATCAATAATTAGTAATAATTAGCAACAATTAGTAATAATTTTCAATAATTAGCAATAATTATCTATAATTAGTAATAATTAGTAATAATTAGTAATACTTAGTAATAATTATCAATAATTAGTTATAATTAGCAATAATTAGTAATAATTATCAATAATTAGAATTAATTAGAAATAATTATCAATAATTACGATTAATTATCAATAATTAGGATTAATTAGTAATAATTAGGATTAATTAGTAATAACTAGTAATAATTAGTAATAATTTGGAATAATTTGGAATAATTACTAATAATTTGTAATAATTTGTATTAATTAGTAATAATTTGTAATAATTAGAAACAATTTGTAATAATTAGAAATAATTAGTAATAAATTGTAATAATTAGTAATAAATTGTAATAATTAGTAATAATTATCAATAATTAGTAATAATTATCTATAATTAGTAGTAATTATCCATAATTAGTAATAATTAGCAATAATTATCAGTAATTATCAATAATTAGAAATAATTATCAATAATTAGTAATAATTATCAATAATTAAAAATAATTAGTAATAATTAGTAATAATTATCAATATTTATTAATAATTAGAAATAATTAGTAAGTATTATCAATAATTAGTAATAATTATCAATATTTAGTAATAATTATCAATAATTAGTAAAAATTATCAATAATTAGTAATAATTATCAATAATTAGTAATAATTAGAAATAATATTAAATAATTATCAATAATTAGGTCTACTTATCAATAGTTAGGATTAATTATCAATAATTAGGAATAATTAGTAAAACTCGGGATTTATTAGTAAAAATTTGGATAAATTAGTTATAATTAGGATTAATTAGTAATAATTAGGATTAATTAGTAATAATTAGTAATAATTACTAATAATTACTAATAATTAGTAATAATTAAGAATAATTTGGAATAATTTGGAATAATTAGTAATAATTAGGATTAATTAGTAATAATTAGGATTAATTAGCATTAATTAGTAATAATTAAGATTAATTGATAATAATTAATATTAATTAGGATTAATCAGTAATAATTATTTATAATTAGTAATAATTACTAATAATTAGTAATAATTACTAATAATTAGTAGTAATTAGGAATAATTAGTAATAATTAGGAATAATTTGTAATAATTAGGATTAATTAGTAATAGTTAGGATTAACTGGTAATAATTAGGATTAATTAGTAATAATTAGTAATAATTAGTAATAATTAGTAATAATTAGTAATAATTAGTAATAATTAGTAATAATTAGTAATAATTAGTAATAATTAGTAATAATTAGTAATAATTAGTAATAATTAGTAATAATTAGTAATAATTACTAATAATTAATAATAATAATTAATAATAATTAGGAATAATTAATAATAATTAGGAATAAATCATAATAAATTCGAGTACATTGATAAAATGGAAAAATTTCCAAGGGTTTGGAGACATTCCTTTTGATCGATGTCATAGCTCCTTGAAAATTTCTTTCAATGAAATCAATATGAAAAATATGCTCCTACATACATCGGAGCAGATTTTTCAGAGTGATTTAAGTCAAAGAAAGTTGTGAGGAGTTGTCTTATCAGACAAAAGAGGCTCTTTTGCCTGACGAATCATCCCATTGAAACATTCTACGACTGAAATCACTATGAATTGTCTGCTCTAACATACAAATATTCATTTTTGTATGAATGAGAGCATGGAGAGTAGCGTAGTGAGGCCTCTCTACTCTCCATCCTCGTGCATATGAAAATGGATATTTTTACATTAGAGAAGACTTTTCATAGTGTTTTATGTCATAGAAAGTTGCAAGGGGATGAGTCGTTGGGGAAAAGAGTTGCTGCCAATCCATTAGAAATTGTGCCGATGGTAATTAACAAATAATAAGTACAAAATACCCAATTTTAACAATAATTAGTGGTAATTAGTATAAATTTTTATAAATGAGTGTATATTAGTATATGATCTTAAAAAATAGTATAAATAACTATAAATTATTATAAATTATTATAAATTGCTAGAAATGATAATTTAATTGTCTTCTATTTTTTGGGTATTGTTTATCTTATATCTAATTATACAAAATAACTAATTATTTAATATTTTTTAGAAAAATATGGAACAAGGAAGTCGAAAAAGGCATTATTAGATGATCATTCTTGGATAACTCAGCGTACGAATCCAAACGGTTCTGGTTTAAATCATGTGTTTATTGAGGGATTTCAAGCTTTATTATCATTTTCATCATCAAAACCAAAAAAAAAATTCAGAAGGGACAATTAAGTGTCCTTGTAAAAAATGTTCTCTAAGGGCATATGAAACATTTGATAACTTTAGAGGTAATTTATTGTGTTTTGGTTTTCATCCAGATTATGTTTTTTGTATCAACATGGTGAACGTAGTTCCAGAGATGATATTAATATTTTGGTTCCAGATCGAGCACAATTTCAAAATTTAGTACATGATGTGGAAGGTCCGTTTGTTCAACAAACTGAACTTAGGATGATATTGATTTAACTCCTGAGTTGGAACCATCTCATTTATATGAGTTGTTGAGGTCTTCTAAGGATGCCTTATATCCTAGTAGCAAGATAATAAATTTTTAAGTAGTTGCTAAATTTATGGCCATTAAATATGATAATGGAATGTCAAATATTTTTCTTGATCAAATATATTATTTGTTAAAAACACTACTACCTAAAGGAAATGTGTTGGCTGCAAATTTCTATGAAAGTAATAGGTTGGTTCATAATATGGGTCATGGTTATCAAAAGATTCATGCATGTTCAAATGATTGTATATTATATTATGGTGAAAATTATTTGTTAGATAGTTTTCCTATATGTGGAAAATCAAGGTATAAATAAGCTCAACCAGAGAAGTCTAGATTTTTCCTGTAAAACAATTGAGATATTTCCCACTCACACCCAGATTCTAGCGTTTATTTATATCTAAAAACATAGCATCATTGATGTCATGGCCCAAAACCAACATTTCAACCAGTAAAATCTTAAATCATCCCTCTGATGGTGATTCATAGAAACATTTTTACCAAGCGCATCTATCATTTTCTTTAGAAGCCCGAAACGTGTGATTGGGTCTTTCAACTGATGGTTTCTGGCCATTTGGTTCTTACGGTGGTTAGTATTCATGTTGGTATGCCTTTATAACTCTGTATAATTTACCTCCATGTATCTTGATGAAGGATTCATATATCTTTTTTTCCTTATTAATTCCTGGTCATCGAAAAAAAGAGTATCGATGTTTATTTGAAACAATTGATTGATGAGTTGAATTCATTGTGGATTAATGGTGTCAGTACATATGATATTGCTATGAAACAAATATTCTTACTAAAAGCTACATCCATGTGGACAATTAGTGACTTCCCAGCATATGGAATGTTATCTGACTAGAGTACACATGGTCCAAAATCATTTATGTACTGTATGAGAGACAGAGAAGTGTTTATGCTTGTCAATGGAAAAAAACCTAGTTTTTTCTACTGTCATCATAGGTATCTTCCAACTGATCATCCTTTTCAAAGAAATAAATATAATTTCAGAAAACAAATAGTTGAAAAATATGGTCCTCCAACAATGATCTCACATGAAAAGTTAAAATAAATTGTCTCTTCATTACCTCCCATCACATTTGGACCAACAATATAAACCTACAAGAAAATTGAAGGGTTTGGAAAAGAGAACAATTGGATAAAATAAAGCATTTTTTAAGATTTTCTATATTGGTCTGATTTGTTGGTCTGTCACATGTTGGATGTGATGAATATTGAGAAGAATTATTTTGATAATTTATTTCATATAGTTTTGGATATACTAGGTAATACCAAAGATAATGTAAAGGCATGATTAGATCATTCCCAAATTTGAAAGCAACCAGAACTTAAACTGTTTGAAAATGTCAGATCACATAATTTAATGAATCCAAAAGCAGCTAATACACTATCCAAAGAGATTCGTTTATTATTTTTTCATTGGATTTCATATTTGAGACATACAGATGGTTATGCTTCCAATTTGGATAGATGTGTCAGAAATGGTCATATGAACGGATTGAAAAGTCATTACTCTCATGTTTTAATGGAAGTAATTATGCTAATTGGATTAAGAGGTTTGTTAAATACTATGATTTGGGATAAACTTACAGACATATCATATTTTTTTCAAGATATTTGTGTGTTGACAACAGACTATGATTCCGTAGGAAAACTGCAAGAAGATGTCATTTTAATTTTATGTAAACTGGATAAAATATTCCCAATAGGTTTGTTTGACTCAATGGAACATTTTATATTACATTTTCATCATGAAAAAAAAAATTGGAGGTCTGGTATAGTTCTAATAGATGTACCCATTTTATAGGTGTATGAAGAAATTGAAAAAAAAAGTACATAACAAATAATTAGTTGAAGGCTCAATTGCATAAGCTTATTTGCAAGAGGAAATTTCTTTTTTATTCTCTCATTACTTTCAATATAAATATCCTTCAAAACAAAACCATATGATCCATAGCAATGGAAATGTTGATGACGACATGAGAAACCAATTATCAATTTTCAATTATCCCGGTCTTGGATTTAGTGGAGTTCATGAATGATGGATTTTATATTATGAACATTACAGAGCTCATACATATATTCTACTTAACTGTGAAAAAATTACACCATTTGTACTATGATTTATCCTATAACTTATTCTATAATTTTTATAACAATACATTAATCTTATTTTATTTTTTGGTTATATGATAATCATATCAAGATATAGTTTCCAAAAATTACAGCATCTGCTCTTAAAGAACAATGTCAAATTTTTTTCCTATTGGTTTCAAAAACTGGTAACATAAATTATTTTACATTTCACATAAAAAATTAATTTAATACTTATTATAGCTATAATTGTTTTACAACTTTTCAGGTAGCTCAACATGCTAATAAAATTGATAATTTATTGTCTGTATTGAGTAACCCACCATCAAAAATGGTTAAATATTATAATGCATATGGGGTGAATGGTTTTCGATTTCATACATGTGAATATGGGGAATCAAAAAAACAAGGAATATTGGTGTTTTTTTATAAGATCTCATCATATGGAAACTAAATATGACTTTTACATCATGTTGGAAAAAAATTATTGAACTATGTTATCTGGGACAACATTACATAACGTTGTTTAAATGTTAGTGGTTAGATAGTGAGAGAGGCTTTCATGTTCATCCAATCCATGGAATCGTTGATATAAAATATAAAAGTCTTCTTGTAGTAAATAAACCATTTTTATTGGCTCATTAGGCACATCAAATTTATTATGAAAATTACTGTGTTTTTTCAAGGGAGTTGGGTGATTAGTGGAGCATAAAAAAATATTGATAGAATCAGTTTACTTTAAGTTAATATAGTTCCTCTGAAGTACAAGGAACTGATATTTTTCAAGAGACTGCTCTGAATCCATATTTTTCAAGAAGAGACATGAATATCATTGATGACACCCCATAGTTAAGGGATGATGGTGATGATGATGATGTTAATGATGTTACAACTGAATTTGAAATGAAAATAGATGATGAGACTAAAACTAATATGGAAATTGATGATGCTTATGAGGAAGATGAATACATTGACATCGACAGCTATGAAAATGAGGAAGAATATGGAAATTGACATAGTAAAATTCTAGTTATAATCATATATAATATATATCTATATATAATATTTGTTTTCAACTATTTTCTAATAATAATAATTTCATGTTTCAGATGGATGAGGATCTGTATCGTATGTTACAGGAGGCTGATCTACCTTTGGAAGAGTAGGATGTCAGATCAGTCGACCCTCATACTATTGGTATTTTAGGGGGTACTCAGAGGGGGAATGGTCTATCTCAACTGATGATTCCCAACCTTATCCTCGAGCGATGTCCACATATTGGGTTTCATCCACACACATAGAGGTATGTTTACCTATGAATTTTAGTGAGTTTTCATTAATTTATTTATATTCTAATTGTTTGATTAATTTTTTTTCATAGATTTATGCATATAGCTGTTAGATAGGCGATCACTATATTGCACAATCATTTTTCTGATGCATGGGTGTCATGGGATCAGATTCTTGTTGATGTTTAGCAGCGCATGTTCAAGAATTGTCTAGTATATAAATAAATAATATTTATTTTAAAATTAATTTAATAAATAACATGATATAATAAATTATTTTTAATTTTTATGGTATACTATTGAGGAGAGCATGTGTGAGCCTATTTGGAAGGCATGATAGGGAGCTATGCATCTGTGTTGCACTCAGTTTTTTCACAATTTGACAAAAAAGCAATGGAGAAAGGAGTGAAGGAGTTTGATAATACATGTTGTATCCACTGACCTGATTATATTTAATCTTAGGTTTGGAATGGATTATGTACACACGGGTTGAGTAGGCAGTTTCAGATTAGATCATCAGTACGTCGGAAAAATCAGGGGAGACAAGAGGTAACACATCGAGGTAGTAGTCGTACATTCAGTACGCATAGGGAGCATATGGTAAGTAAATTTTTTAAAATATTTTATATAATTGTAAATGTAAATGGTTTATTTTATATTCATATAGGTAGTCACATAGCCTGATATTATAGAGTAAGACATTTATAAGAGGATGTATAGTGATCTAGACACTGGGGAGATTATAGGTGCTTGCCCGCATCAGATTGTGGTCAGTATATGTTTTTTTGAGTTTTAAATTTAATTCAAAATAATATTTTAACTATTTTAATTTTAGATTTCTATTTAAGGAGTCATATGAGGGCTCGATGTCTCAGATAGATGTTGAGAGTCAGGCCGAGACCGATGGTCAGACCAGTGCCCCCTGATTTGATGAGGCATCATGGATACAGGCGACCCAGTATGGATTTGAGAAAGGCCTAGTTGTTGGTATCAGCTCTCAAGTGACCCCTGGGGGTTTTTATGGAACCTCTAGGATGTCATCATCTAGCTCAAGAGGATATCGTAAAGAGTCTTCATCATCTCATGCACAGTATCAGGAGCAGTTTCGAGCTCAGAGTGAGCTTATAGAGACAATGCGTTGGAAGCAAGAGGAGATGTGTCAGTGGAAGCAACAATAAGAAGAGTTCCTATGACAGTAGCACCAACAACAATAAAATATGAAGGATGATATGCATCGATGGTGGCAGGAGCATGAGCAGGATATGAAGTACATGCGACATTTGACTCGCAGTTTATGAATATAGTTCCCTCCACCATCTCCTCGAGCTCCATCAGATGACCCTCCCCCTCTGTGTTATATTTTTATTTTATGATGAATCATTTGAATATATTTTTTTGTAGTATTCACTATTTAAAGTTTTAAATAGTGTAAGTTTTATATTGTCTAAAAAATTACAGTTTTTTATTATTTATTTAATTTTTTTATTATATTTATTATTTTATTCATTAATATATTTTTATATTTTTATGGATACTCAAGTTTTTATTATATTACTAATATAATTATTTTATTAATATAATTATTTTATTAATATTAATAATATTATTATTATATTAATTAATTATTTTATAATTAATTTTATTTTACGAATATTAATATTATTATTTTATTTATATTAATATTATATTATATTTATTATTTTATAAATAATTTTATTCTATTAATATTATTATTATTATCTTATTAATATTAATATTATATTATTATTAATATTATTTTATTTAACTTTTTTAATTTTTTTTAATTTTTTAACGATTAGCAATGGGTCCATCGTAAATACTAATTATGACAATCCATCACAAAAGGGGTTAATTTTTAATATTTCTAGAAGTAATTGTGACGGTCCGTCGCAAAAAAGTAAAAAATGGGAAACTATTTGTGATGGGTCACTGGGCCATCAAAAATAGTTTCTTAAAAAATTCACTGAATGTTTTTTGCGATGGTGATACTACCCGTCACAACTAATTAGTTTTTGCAACGGTCCATCGCAAACGGTAATATTTGCGACACCGTTTTCCGCAATGGGTCATTTTTTATGGGGGTACCGTCACAAAAAAAAGCTATTTGTGACAGGATCCCGTCGCAAATAGCACGTTGCAAAAATCCATTTTTTTCAGTAGTGCAAGTTCCATGCCCGTGTGTGGGGTGTAGGGATTGGATAGTGCCAACCACACTATTGGCGCATGGTATGGCCAACCATGTGACCCTTTAAAAAGATTCAAAATTACCCTTTCCCCCTATGGTCTTTATAAGTGTACCCCATCTCTTTATCTATTATCCTCCCACTCACACGCAACCCTTCTTCTCCCATCCACCATGGTAGTTATCCTTTTTTTAATCTGAATTGGATGTCGTCAGGTGCATTGGAACCCTTTAGGTAACCCTTTGACTTTGTTAGTCTTTGTTGGTTTCATTTCCTTCATCCTCTAACCTATGATTCTCTAGTTAGGGATTTTGGTCCCATTTCCACTGGAGCATGGTGGAATCATATGCCGAGGTTGGTGCTTTCTCTATTCCTTGGGAGAGGATAACTCGATACGTTGTCTAAAATTTTCCAGATGTATTTTTATCGAGGTACGTCTCCAAGGTGAATTTATAATGATTAAATGATTTTAAATAATTTTTTGTGGGTTCTATTCGGACCTTATTGCTTAGGTATTTTACTTTAGTTGAGGTTGGATGAGTATCACTTGTTTTAGAAGAATGTTAGGTAACCATTGTGATGAGAAGAGATCAGTTGGTGATATTTTTAGTTCTATGTCATTTTAGAATAATGTAGTTTTCCTTTTCTTATAGTTTGTTTGGTTTTATTAATTAATTATAATTCTATTGTAATTTAATAATTTTGAGTGAATATTTTTTAACTAGGTCCAGTACGACTTGAGTGAGTGTGGACTAGCCTTGGTAGCTACTGTCAGCCTATAGAAAATAAATGGAAAGATTTGTAAAGGTAGTTAGTCTTTAGACCTACCCTTATGTATTTTATGCATGTTTATTTTCTTATATGGATTACCAGTCTCATCCCTAAGGATGAAGCCCCCTTGTATAAATTCATTCTAATTAATTGATTAAATAAAATGATTTGGTATATTGTACTAGATGAATTCTCAATGTCATTAACAACCCTAGTGTTCTGGCATCATCCCATGACCTACGGCTATGAAATTTCCCAATAATCCCTTAGAGGACCTTAGTTTTGACTTAGACCCTTTTAAGTTGATGTTCATTTTGATCAAGGGAATCCCATGAGTGAGGTTGGCCTATATTTTTTATTATATTTTTAAGCAGTGAGATAGATTATATTCTCGTTTGATACTGATGCATGGATAGATATTTTTTTTGATATAGGCCTATTAATTACTTTGGATTTTGATGAATAATATAGGGTGTTTTTGAGACAGTATTCAGTATGAAGGACTATTTGGGTGATTGGACTTGTTTACAACAATTTTTTATGTTATTAATGTAGTTAAAGAAAATTTAGATGCTCATGATGCGAATGATGCAAGGTAATGGGAGGTCATGTAATAAATCATCGAACATGTGAGGTTTTTAATTTTCAAGAGGATTTCCAAGGGATATTTTTGGTTTAATGATACCAAATTTCTATATAGCATTTTCAGGTTAGATTTGTGGTAGAAGACTCCTAGGAGTGTGAGTCAGGTGATAAAGGTACATTCTGTTTACACATGGTACTTTTTAAATCTTTAATCAAGGGTGTTTGTGTGAAAACTGAGGACCGATGTTTTTGAAGACATTACATGGGAATGGTTTCCTAGAAGTTGGGGATAAAATGACCAATGTCCCTCCATGGTAGTGGAGACATCAAGGATAAATAAATTATTGGAAGGTGGTCAACACATATGTGTACCTGGACATATATGGTCAATGCACGTGATGTTTTGAGTTAGAAAAGGCAAGTGCAACCTATTTATATATTAGCATGGATCTAGAGAGATATTCAAGAATTTCAATGAAATATTAGTGTAATCCTGGTTATATACGATCATTTTATATATTGAAATCATCCTGACTAGTCTGATAGAGCATTATATCTATGCTAAGATTCATTCCATTTTTAATATCATTCCTGGTTAGATTAAGGAACCTGTTGAGGTTTCCCCCGAGGAGAGGTAAATGGTTGTCCATATGGTGCACAGTACACCATTGGACATTTGAGGCTGTTGACCCTCATCTTGAGATAAAATTTGGTGGTTTCCATAAAAATCATTCTCAGGAAGTAGGAACAGGTGATTCTAGGATATCGCAAGTTGATGCTCAAGGATGAATGGTTTTTAACTGTTCCTATTATTATGTCCAGAAGTCGAAGTAGAATTGTATTTAGTGATCAAGATTTCATTTCATGGATGCAAAAACATGGATGGCCTTATGGTGGGGAGTTGGAAAACTTTCACAAGAGGGAGACCCTTATGAGGGATGAGTTATGGGTCCATGAGACTGGTTGTATGACGATGGTTTTAGAACTCATATTCCATGTGATAAATGAAACATGTATGATTGAAAATATCATTAAATACTAGGTACAATTCCAATTATGGGTTGGTAAAATTATGATATGGGAATAATCTGGGTGTATCATAGATGATCCATGGATTCTAGGTTATGTTTCCATTGGTGTGGGTGCCATAGAAAAACTAATGTCTGGATCGGGTTAGTGTTCTCTCAGGATACATCACCAAAATTCGGGTATGAGATTCAATTATCATGATTTGAATAATCATTGAATTATTTGAGATAAGGTTGAAAAAAATCTAATTTTGATAACACATTAGACTTCAAAGATGATCATTCATATGGGTAGTCGACCAGAGTTTTTTCGATAAGAAATTCCTCAAATATTTTGATGCATCCAGTAGGGTACCACACATAGTGCTTCATCAAAATAAGTTGGGTGTAGTTTAAGGTTCAGTAGAGACTTTTCTAGGGAATGTTTGTGTGATCATGTTGATTTTGGTCTATGGGATTTTGAAAATTGTGATCAAATAAAGAACTGATGAAAGTACCCTCACATTTAATTTGTTAAATTAATTATAAGTTTCACTAGGACACATATAATGAGTTCTCATAAGAGAATCTAATGGTGGAAGTATCATGGTTCGAGTTTTGTGGGATTAAGTATCGTATTTTTGAAAAAACTCTTTGAGGTGAATTTGACCATTATAAATGTGACATAACCATTTAAGAAATCAATCTCTAACCCAATTACTTTAGGTGATGAAATATTTTTCCAGTATTTCTTCTTGGGGATGGGAAGTTCTAAGGTGTGGAGATTTATAGATCTCATGTTTTTCCGAGTTGGAGATTTCGAAAGGAATTTCAATTTTCAGTTTACTGGACCGTTCAAATCCTTATTGGATATTCATAATGGAATTCATAATGTTAAAATGACTCAAAATGATTTTTTATGTGGAATGCATCTTGTTTTAAATCTTGGAGGTTTCGTGAGTTCCTCAAGGGTTAGATACCCAAAATTTGTGTTTTTGGAAGAGTGTGTCAGAGGGAACATGGTTTGAAGATGGTTAGTAATAACTGTGTGAATGATCCATGTGGCTCAGTTTGATTATGTGTAGGGGCTAGGGAGACTATGTGGTATGATTGGGAAAACCATGGTGGTATCTACAATTTATTAATGACATGTCAAAGGACTAGTGCATGATCTATTAAAGTGTGTTCCATGCTAGTGTGTGGGGTGTGGGGCATGGATTATGCTATCCACGTGATTGATGCATGGTTTGACCAACCATTCATCCAAAACCACTCATCACTTTAAAAAGAGGGTAAATTACCCTTTTCATTATGGTCTTTATGAGGTTAGCCCCTCTCTTTTTCTCTTTTCCTACCCCATGCACACATTCATTCATCTCCCATACTCCATGGGAGTTCTCCTTCATTTGTGATTAGAATCAGATGTCATCATGTGCCTTAGAACACTTGAGGTAAGCCTTTGACTCTATTTGTCTTTTTTGGATTCTTTTCATTATTCATATTACATGTGATTATTTGTTTTGGTATTTTGGACCTGATTCCAAAGTAGCATGGTGGAATCAGATAATGATTTTGGGGTTTTCTCTCTTCTCAGAAATAGGATAACTCAAGAGGTCGTATGCACTTCACCACATGTTGTTTCATCAACATACATATCTAAGGTGAATTAAAAAAGATTAAATGATTATAATTAAATTTTTGGGGTAGATGTTTTGACATCATTACATAAATAGTTTACCCTATTCAAGGTAAGTTGTGTACCAATTTTTTTTAGTGAGTGATAGTTCATCGTTCTGGTAAAACTAGATCGACTATTCAGTTTTTGATCCATAGTCCCCTTTATAATAAATTGGTTTCCCATTGTTTTTTTAAAAAAGGATACATGAATTATTCACCCAATTCATTCCCCAAATAAATGTATTAACTAAAAATTATTACAATGCATGCTCGAGGTGTAATGAGTTTACACCAACACAAAAGGTAGAGCAATATATGAAGATATATCAAAGAAGCTTAAACTAGACATCATGCCTTCAAGAAAGTAATCAACTAAAGATAAAAGTGAAGAAACTCCCAGAAAACTTCAAGGCCTCAAGATCCATAGTATACCATCAAAATCATGTCCAACTCAACTGGATTGGCTATAAATGAAATTTTCGACGCAGCCCATGAATTCAGAAAAAAGAAGGAAAAACACGGTGAAATCAGACTGGAAACATAGGATCACTGATCAAGAAAATTAGGGAGTTTATTTAGACTCCTACATCAAACTCTTATTAAACATTCAATGTTTAATATCAAGATAAGTATCTGCAAAATTTCACCATTTATGAGCCTTTGATAATCTATTTCTTCTCGTTTCTCCTTTATAACCAGGTCAGAGTCTTCATTCGGGTTATAAGTCGAGTATGACCCGGGTGATCCTAAACAGGCCATGGTAGTTGCTACAGTCCTAAGAAAAATAGATTGAATGATTAATAAAGGTAGGTTCTCTATCATACCTGCACTTTAGTATTTTATTCATGTTTATGGACTTATGTGGATGGTCGATCTCAAACATAATGGTGAATCCTCCTTTTATAAATTCATTCAAATGAATTTTTTAAATTAAATGAAACCGGTAGATGGTATTGGATGATCTCTTGGGTTCACTAAAAACACTAGTACCCTAGCTTCATTTTAGGACCAGATGGTATGAACTTGACTGAGGATACCCTATGGTATGCCTCTAAATTTTACATTTCTATAATCCCAAGGGGGATTCCTTGATTACTATTTGACATAGATGACCCTAAGTGAGAATCCTTCATTTTCTAGAGGACCTTTATGATCCTAAAAAGGATGTGTCTCCAACATTTGACATAGGGGACCAAGTGATTTCTCGATGTTTGGATGACCTTAATCTTGTTCATTTTGTTTGGGTAGATATAGTAGTGGATGTCACCTTATAACCCATGTCGAACTTATAATCCATTAGGATAATACATTATTGGTATGTTAAGAGTTCATCCCCCTACACACTTTTATTTATACATTCACTTATTTACTATTTATGCATTGATTATTACCACAGGTTTTTTCAGGTTTATGGATGATGTTCCTGATGTGATGTGACATTTTTCTTTGGGATTACTAGATGTGGTAACATGGTCCTGGATTCGAAGACTTATTAATGGAATTTTTTGGATTCTCAAACATGATTATAGGATCCATCTGTTGATCCTACTTGATTTCCATTATTTATATTCTCATATGTGCTTCTAGGATCAAACTATTGATCCTTCTTGAATGAGATTATTGGGATGCCCAAATGTGGTTCTGGGGTCCATTTTTTGAGCCAACATGACTGGTATTATAGGGATTCCCAAAGGTACTTCCTGAGATCTGACATATGAGCCTTATATTATTTTTTTGGTTCACATTGACTTACTTGTGGGGTGTCATTATTTCTTGATGGGTCTAATCATAATACAAAATTTATAATGACTCAAACTTTCATACTCAATTATTTAAAATACAGTAATTGGTATATTTGAGGTAAAACTCATATAAAAGGTGAATTATTTTAATTAGGTTTCCAATATATTTTATTAATTTTAATTTAAGAAGTAGGTAAATAAAATTTGGATTTGATTAATTTAAAAAAAAGATGAATGAAATGATGATTTATTGGATTGGAATAATATTAGAAAGGATTTCTAGGTTTTTGATATTTCAGGGATTATGTGAAACTTTATTTCTATAAAACAAATTTATTAATCCATTTTTAGTGTCATAGTTGAGTTGGGAGAGATCCAATGGTTATGGTATACCCTCCTTGAAGTGACAAACCCTTTTTTCCATCAGAACTATAATTTAGGGTTTTTTCCCAAATCATGTTTGTCTCAAAACCATGTTTAAACATAGTAACCTTAAATGAAAAAATGGTCCCAACATGACTTACGTCAACCAATTATTCAATTTATAATGTTGATATCATATTTAGATACCAGTGTTCATGATAAAAGTAAAATAATGAGATTGGAAAATTGATTCAATAAACTATGAAAATCCAAAAAATACATGAATAGTTAAAAAGGAATAAATCCAACGACACCTTCCCCCTTCAACTACATAATAATAGAACAATTTGGGTTTACCCCCCTCATCTTAGTGATGGTATAATAAAAGGTAAGGATGAAATAAATATAAATCATAATTAAAACTGAGATGAAATTGGGGAGGACCCTGCACATCAAAACTTCTCACTTCAAGCTTTGGTCTTTAGGTTCTCTTCATAACATCAGGTTGGATCTCAACTTATAGGATATATATGGGTTGACACAACATTTAATAACATTAAAGAAGGTTAAAAAGTATTAATAGGTGGGTCTTGGGT
This sequence comes from Viscum album, assembly GCA_963277665.1. Taxonomy (NCBI): domain Eukaryota; kingdom Viridiplantae; phylum Streptophyta; class Magnoliopsida; order Santalales; family Viscaceae; genus Viscum; species Viscum album. Next base: position 1,392,544,892 of record OY728142.1, on the reverse strand, counting down.
TATAAAAAATAAGAAATCATAAAGATACTTCAAATCTGGCCAATTTTGGTCTGTTGAGAACTTTACACGCCATGTAGTGATTACACCACATGTAAATCATTCACCGAGTGTAATCTATTCACCATGTTTAATATTTTCACAACATGTAATCTTTTCCCAACATGTGAATTTACATAGCCTATAATATTTACATAAAATTTAATATTTACACAACTAGTAAATTTATAGATTTGTCTACTTTCCTAGATTTCAACCTCTAGAAGCTTATCATTGACATCATTCATCATTGAAATCCAGATTTAAGTGGATATAATGATCTTTTATACTCATTTTCCTCATATCCCAAAACATATAGAATCCTGACAAATATAAAGAAAAAATAAGGTTTCTAGGCCAGCATTAACAATTAAATCATCAAAATAATTTCTTTTTAATGTTAAAAAATTAAACAATAAATTCACTAGTCAAATTCCCCCACACATGAATTCATAATTTTTCAAATTTATGGAATCTCAATATACTATGTTTCAATCTTACACTAAATTGGTTTAAATTTAATTTAAAAAATATATTTTATCAAATGGAAAATTAAATGTTTGAGAATCACACATAGAAAATTTATCAATGCCTAATTTTTTAAAGAATACAAATTATCCATGTATTTTATTAGTCCTCATTTGAAATAGTTAGTCCTTTCCCATTCATCAATTTTTAATTTTTAATTCATTAATAATACACATGACATTTTTAATTTACCTCACATTAATTTTATTGCTCATCGTCAACATATAATTGAATAGAGTGATGCACATACCTCAAGAACATGTCACTTACCATATGATTGCAAGTAATCTAACATGTCTACAATGTAAAGATAAAATCTCAATTAATCATGATGTATTAACTATTTTGGATAAAATGAATCTGAGGATTATGGGATGTAGGTAAATTTTGTAAATAAATTAATGCTCAAAAGGATGTTTGTCTCTAATGTACATTTTATGATGATCAAAAATAACTCAATGAAAGTCTCCTCATCCCCAAGTATCTTAGATAAGTCTCATAAAGAGTATAAATGAAAAAAATTAAAAACCTTATTTTATAATTATTATTTATTTTCATTTTTTTTTGAAATTTGTGCTGGGAAAAATTCTCACATCCACCACTCTACCTCAAATGATCTCATCATGACACTATTTGTAATAGTTATTATAGGATCACTTGTAATGACCCGGACCCAGCCAGCCACCCGAACAGTGCCGAATGGGTCAAGTGTCACTACCTTAGGTGCACCTCTCTGAATGCTAATCCATACCAGCACCTAAGGTCATAAATGCCTTAAACAATTACTAACATTCTTAACAAATCAAACTCAGCAGTTTAATCCAACAGCAACAACAGAAGTCTAAAATCAACAGTTTAAATATTGGTCCAAATCATATGCATTTCGGCACCCCCGGATGAATTGCCCCAAACAATCCATGACCTCTCACTCGGCCTTGCTCTAGAACAAAAAGGGTCAGGGAACACCCAGAGGCATCCCACAATGCAGATAATTAATTAACAACAAGTAAACAGGGTTTCGTTCAACACCCGACGTCGCACCCGGAGATCGCAAACCCAATTTGTCAACAAAAACACGAAAGAATGTATGCACCACCCACCTCATACTCGTACGATGACACTCCTTTGATTTCATCCTCTGAATCAGACTGAATCATGGTAGATCTGTGTTTCCGTCAAAATCTGACAATTCCATTCAGATGGAATCTATAGAGGAATAGGTGAGGGATCAAGGATGAAGAAGGGTGTGGGGGGTTATCCCTTCCGATGCGGTCCCGCTACCACTGACGGATCTAAGAATGGAGGTCTTATGGAGATTCTGGGAGGGTTTGAGTTTTCGGGGTTTTTCAGACGAACTGTTCATCAAAAGGGGAATAAGAAGGGACTTCTGGGAATGAGACACAACAGCGTCTCGATCGCTCAAATAAAAATAAAAGTACATGGCGTGTATTTCCAAAGTACACACCGTGTAGATGTGTTTCTGTACTCCGACTTAAGCGGAGTCTAGTACACGGGTTGGGTCGTGTACACGGTCAACACACGGCCAGGGTCTCGGCCGCTACACGGGACAAGGATACACGACGTGTCAAGGAAGGCTACACGCCGTGTAGATTGAAATTTATACCTGGGCACCACACATTATGTACTTGGCCTTACACGAGTAAGGGATACATGGTGTGTCTATAAATACACACTGTGTAGTAAGAAACTTCTACACGGTCTTCACGCGGCATGTACTCGGAGATCACACGGCTGGTCACTCGGGTAACTCATACACGGTGTGTACCTAAAGTACACGGTGTGTAGTCTGGAAATTTCCAGAAACTGCCCAGATTTTCCAGACTTCTCAAAAACTAGTCAAAAAGTTTAAACAGGGTCGGAATTTGACCCATTTCTAAAAACCTGGGATCTTACATACTCCCCCACCTTAATGTAGCTCGTCCCCGAGCAACCAACCAAAACCAGGAGATGGCACCGAACACGCCCATCCTGGTTAACCAACCTAGACTACCCCGGTCCTAAGGTTCTGGCTAAAATCCTAAAGGGGCTCCCCACCTTAGGAATTTCCTACTCAGTCTCAACCCGAACAAAGCTCAAAACAAATCAAATAAACAAGCAAGGCCCAACAACCTACTTCACGGACCCATGGTCCTCCCATGACGCATAGTCACCCCTGCACCTCCTTGGTGCTCACGTGTCGCTTTTGACACCCAACATAACCCTCACCGCATCAGTGTCCGCCTCCCTGAGGTCCTGCATCTAATAGATGCTCAAATCAAACTTGGTGTCAAGCACCTCAAGTAACCCGCATCCACGATGCCCCGATGCCCACGATACCTCAAGTAAACTTCATCCTTGATGCTCTTGATTCAACACATCTCAAATATATAATAAAATATATAACACATCGGATATGATTCCAACCCCACTAACTAGTCTCTAGTCAGTCCACAAGTAACATGTGCAACTCGTGCACTCAACCAAACACGCCTCAAGAGGCCATGCCAAAAGAAAGCAAAGAAACTCATGGCCACACCCGCGGTGTACCTGCCACCGTCATCAGCTCTCCAGCCTGTTCAATACCTGGAAGCTCCACAGCGTGCACCTGGCCTGAAGCATGGCTGCCCGATGCCTGACCTCCCTGCGATGCTGCTCCAGTCACCGGCCACTGACCCCTCAGCTGGGTTCTACTATCCCTATCATGTCCTCTGCGTGTAGATGAACCTCGAATACCCTCTCCTAGTACCGAACCCGAACCATCTCCTGACGCCACAGTCTGTCCTGGTCCCTGCCTTCCAGCTGTCTGAGAAGGCTTCCTGCAAAACCTCTTCAGATGCTCGACCTGCCCACACGCCCGGCACTCCTTCGGGGGCCTATCGCACTGAGCCTGAACATGTCCCGGCTGTCCGCACTAAAAGCAACCCATCGCTGAACTACCACGAGGTGGTCTAGCTGAGTCCTTGGCCTGCCCGCCCTGCTGGAACTCATCTCTCCCTCACTTCCTGTTGTCTAGACCATCACCTGAATTTGTCACCCTGCCAAAATGATATTTCTCTCTCTCGTTTCCCTCGGCTATGAGCACCTGGTTCACCGCCTCGGAGAAGTAACCCAGTCTAAAGATGTTTACCTGAACCCGAATGGTGTGTCGTAATCCGTCCTCAAAGCGCCTCACCCTAACTGCATCATCGCTCACCATACCAGGTGCAAAATGAGATTACTCTGTGAAGGTAGATGTGTAGTCCATGACGGACATATCTCCCTGCTGAAGACTCAAGAACGCCTGGGCTCTCTCTGCCCTCAGTGTCTCTGGATAGAAGTGCTCGAAGAACTTGTCCTTGAAGTCCTTCCATGCCAGTCCCTCGTGCCTACGAGTTTGTACCTGTACATCCCACCAACGCTTCGCCGGTCCTCTCAGCATGTACGTCGCCAGCTTGACCCTCCAACCCGGAGGCGTCTCGAGCTGCTCGAAGATCATCTGCATACTCTCTATCTAGTTCTCTGCCACCTATGGACCACCCTCATCCTAAAAAAGTGGCGGATTCTGCGACTGGAACTCCCACATCAGATACGCCATAGAAGGCTATGTACCCTACGTGCCTCTGTCAATCCCCTTCAAGATGCATACCAGGATCGCTCGGAGATTCTCATTGAGCCACGGCCCGAACGATGCCAAGCCCGGCTGCGGTCCTACCTGCACTGGATCCTGAACCTGATCATGTCCCTGAGCCTATACCTGTGGTTCATGCTCTGCCTGCACCGGATTCTGATCCTAATCCTGCGGTACCGTATCCTCTCCTGCATGACGCTCCATCATGTCATGAAGGAGTAACCCACTGAATAAGATAAATAGTCAGACAGCCCATATATATATAACAATATATTCTACGCAGATAAGGAAAGCAGTAAAGAGGCAGTGTATAACAACTACCCTTACTATCCCCTATCACAACCCATGCCCTCATCATCCCGACCTCATGGCCTCCTTACCCACAGCTCTCAACAGAGCCAAGTATCAATAGTACCTCGGGCCAAGCCCGTCTTGACAACCAACATTACCTCAAACCTGACGACCGAGTCACCCAATCCTGACAGTTACACTACCTCACCCATAGTACCTGCCTGCTCTCATAAGAGCCAGACCCAAATATCCTGCACATGCATTTTTTTCAAATACAAAGCATGACATACACATTGCAATAAACAAGAAATTATATCAGGAGTTTCACCTATTCACATTTTATAAGCACAAAAATCATGGAAATTGATTATATTCACATGAAATTATCACTTCAAAAAGCATACATGAAGTTATGAAATTGAAATACCCTAAAATGTGCCTATCAAAAGCCAAGCAAGCAACCCTTGCCATACCAGACAAGGTTTACATATCATAATCAATAACATCACACAATAAGTGATCCACCAAGGTGGAAATCATATAAACCGTAATCTGAGCAAAAACAAATAGCAATTCCCACCCACGGCAACTCAATCCATCCCTCGTACATGGGGCTGTAGGCACCCAAGCACGAGTTCAAAATCCAGTTCCAACAACCACCTATCTCCAGTCTACCATATCCCAAATAGTAAAACCAGGAGAAATAAAAAGAGAAGTCTCTAACTCATTAGTATCCAGAAAACACTACTACTAAATCCATATCAAGAACCTCCCTCTGATACCACTTTGTAACGACCCGGACCCAGCCAGCCACCTGAACAGTGCCGAATGGGTTGAGTGTCACTACCTTAGGCGCACCTCCCCGAACGTCAATCCATACCAGCACCTAAGGTTTTAAATGCCTTAAATAATTACTAACATTCTTAACAAATCAAGCTCAGCAGTTTAATCCAACAGCAACAAAAGAATTCTAAAATCAGCAGTTTAAATATTAGTCCAAATCATACGCATTTCGGCACCCCCCAGCCGAATTGCCCCAAACGCGCCATGACCTCTCACTCGGCCTTGCTCTAGCAAAAAAAGGGTCAGGGAACACCCAAAGGCATCCCACAATGCAGATAATTAATTAACAACAAGTAAACAGGGTTTCTATCAACACCCGACATCGCGCCCGGAGGTCGCAACCCCAATTTGTCTACGAAAACATGAAAGAAGGTATGCACCACCCACCTCGTACTCATACGATGACACTCCTTTTATTTCAGCCTCTGAATCAGACTGAATCGCGGTAGATCTGCGTTTTTATTAAATCTGACAATTCCGTTCGGATGGAATCTGCAGAGTAATAGGTGAGGGATCAAGGATGAAGAAGGGTGTGTGGGGTTAGCCTTTCTGATGCGGTCCCACTTCCACTGACGGATCAAATAACGGAGGTCGTACGGAGATTCTGGGAAGGTTTGAGTTTTCGGGGTTTTTTCGGACGAACTGTTCATCAAAAGGGGGAGAAGAAGGGACTTCTGGGAATGAGACGCAACAGTGTCTCGATTGCTCAAATAAAAATAAAATTACACGGCGTGTATTTCCAAAGTACACGCCGTGTAGATGTGTTTCCATACTCCGAATTAAGCGGAGTCCAGCACATGGGTTGGGTCGTGTACACGGTCAACACACGGCCAGGGTCTCGGCCGCTACATGGGACAAGGGTACACGGCGTGTCAAGGAAGGATACACGTCGTGTAGATTGAAATTTATACTTGGGAACCACATGGCATGTACTTATCCTTACACGGGTAAGAGATACATGGCGTGTCTATAAATACACGTCGTGTAGTAAGAAACTTCTACACGGTCTTCATACGGCATGTACTCGGAGAGCACACGGTTGGTCACTTGGGATAATCAATCATAGAATTTGATACAAATACCTAAATAAACTAATACAAATATCATAAATTCAATGCTTAGAGAAATATATGAAAAATATCATTTATAATGATCAACATGCTCCCCTAAATCATGATTGGTTACATCCAAATCCACATGATTATTTTAACTAATTATTTTACAATTTTTTTAATTCAAATTTATTGAAAAATAAAATTAAATTCTTGGAATAATAATTATCCTAGGTAGTTTATATCTCTTAGTTTGGTTGATTAAAGAATGAATCAAGTTAGTGTATGGAATTTTTATTTTAATATCAATGATAGATAAATGTGGGGAATATAGAATAAAAAAATTAAAATCATACTCTCCTTGAAATTGGTTCTTAAAATATGTATATGCAAGATCATCTTATACCGGTTCAAAAAATGTACTGATTACATGATGTGTATTTTTTCCTACAACCTTGTTTTTTGTTTTTTACTAATTTCTTCCATCATTTGTATCGATGGTACTGAAAATTAAAAATAAAATGGAGAAATCAAAGGCCATTATTAATTAATTTTGAAATATTTGGAGTGAGTTCTTGTATTCCTAAAAACCAAATAAATAAAAATACAAAAAGAAACTCTAGTTAACTCATGGAAGTAATTTTATTTACCATTGTTGGATTAACCTTAAAACTTTCATCTTCATATCCTATGACAGGTGATTTAAAATTATGTTCCTGGATAGGGTCCATAAATTTTCTCAATTGTGCCTTGTCCATATAGTCCATCCATTTTCATTCCTCTCTAAATAGTTTAATTCTTCAAGATGGCATCAATTTATAGATCTATAATAGTCTAATCTACCATTTATTCCTTAATCCAGATAAACTAAATGGATGTTCATGTACCATCCATACCTATTTTACTTTCTCAAATGTGGGGGAGTTATTTTCTTCTCCAGTTTCATCGATCTCAGTCCTCATCTTCTATTTTTTTCTTTAGTTGAGCATACTTTTTCACAACAACAGCTATATTATTTAACTCTTTACCTTAAGTGACACCCTAAACTATGGGTATTTTTATTTATCCAAAATCATTGTTCTTTATCACAACATAGTTTTTTATTTCCTAATGGATGTTGAAACTTACATTATCATTTCCAACTCTTAGATATATTTATCTACTTTGTGCGTTGATTAGCGCACAATCAGTGGCAATAAATGGTCTCTGTAGAATGATTGGATTATGTTTCTCTAACTTATCCAACACTATAAAGTTAAAGGGAAGGTAGAAGTTATTGAATCTCATCTGGATATCCTAGATTATCCCTCTTAGGTATTTTATTATTGAGTCTTCTATTTGAATTACCACTTTTGTGGGATTCAACCCATCTAGTCCCAACATCTCAAATGTCTTGTACAACATGATATTAACATTGGAACCTAAGTCAAAAAATATTTTCTATATTTGATAGATATAAAAATTATGGGAACCTAAAATCTACATAGATAAAATTTCTTCTTAGGTAGGTCCTTATATACCACTAGCGAACACTCTCATGTGAGTGGAATTCTTCCATTTTCTTCCATCTTTTTCTTGTTTGTTACCAACTCCTTCAATAATTTCTAATATGTCGTTATATTAGTGAGGGCCTATGAAAAATGAATATTGATATGAAATTTTTTAAAGTGTTCCAAATATATACTTTTATGTATGTTGTTCATTATATACACCATTCTTTCTAGAAAATTCATTCTTGCCTTATAATGTGGTTTTTCTTCTTTATCTTCTTCAGATACTTGTTCCTTAGTACTTTTAACTACATTTTAACTTGATCCCAATGGTTGTTATCCTATAAATTAAATACCACTTCCTTGTGTTTTTATCCCACTTCTATAATGTAAAACTTTTAAATATTCATGTCTATGTACATAAAAAAATCCTCACAGTACTCCTCTGGGTCTCTCTCTAAGCTAGTCTACAATTTGACCAACTTGGTGCCCCAAATTCTAAAACAAAAACTTTTTGTTCATTGATTCTTCTTTTATATCCTTGGTTAAAATGATAGTTGTAGTTATGAATGTATCCAGTGTCTCTTCCAATGTATAGACCTGGCTCATGATTGTGTGTCCTTGAGGTTCTTTTTGTCAGTATCCTTATGGCCTTTTTTGATATGATGTCCTTATTGTTGTTGAGGCATCCAACCATGAAATAAATTACCTCTATTGTAATATGAATAATTTTCATCTTCTATAAATGTAACATTGAGGTTTTTCTACAGGATCATCATGATTTCTATCTTCTTGGTTAATGATTCCAATTGGGCCATCATCGAGTCATTATGGTTATTTACTTGAATTCCTTCTTGTTTCACCCATTATACTTTCCACTAGAAACTATTTCTCTCCATTTCATCCAAAAAGGTGTATCTTTATTTATGAGACTTCCCCAATAATTATCCTCTATCTACAACATCAATAATTTATCTATTTTTCTATGATAAACCCTTTTAAAAAATTGGATTAGTAGACACAGCTCTATAGCATTATGGGGTCTTTTTTAGTCATATTTTTAAAATATTTCTAAGAATAATATAGATACTCATCCTCAAATTGAAAAATTTTCAGAATATATACATGTTTTTCCATTGACATAGAACATGGGACTAAGTGTGTAAGAAATTACTTGACCAGATCATCTCATGTAGTGATGGGATGAGCTGGACAGTGAATACAATATTGCAACTGAGCATCCTAGAACCCCTCATTTTAGTAAATATCTTCTAGATCAATCTTATGATCATTTTGATGATCTCAAAAAGTATTTAATTCAATGTATTGATGCGTGATAATACAAACACACATTTTTTACATGCCTATGGAGATTCATTTATTCTTGATGGGTCCAATCAAAATAAAATATTTAAAATAATTCAAACTATGTTATTCAATTAATTAAAATGTCATAGGGGTATGTTTGAGTTCGATCTGATAGAGAAGTTGATTTAGTTTAATTAGTATTCTAAAATATTTTATTAATTTTAATTAAAGGATGTTAAGAGAAGATATTTTTGATTCATTTTAAGAAAATAAAATATGAAAGAAAATAATATTGATTGGTAGGAAATTATATTTGAAAGGCATTATAGGGTTTTGTAGTTTTAAGGTTTATGTGAAATTGGATTTTGAAAAACCAAATTGATTAATCAGTTTTTGGTTTCATAGATAACACAAGGTAGATCACATGGTCATGGTATCCCCTCCTTGATGTGTCAATGTCCTTTTTTTCCTTCACACCAAAAATTTAGGGTTTTTTTAATCAAGTTTGTTTCAAAACAATGTTTAATCCTAGCCTCCCATAATGAGGCAATGTCCATGCCTTGATTAAGGGAAAAAAGTATGAAATTCATAATTTTTCTTTTAGATTTTGATATTGATGGTCATGATAAAAGTAAAATAAAGAGATAATGAATTTATTCAATAAACTACGGATATAAAAAATACATGAATAAATAAAAAATAATAAATCCAACAACACTGTCCCCTTCAACTATGTAACTCTAATAAAGGCAGGTTTAACCACACATCCTATTGATGAGAGAATAATATTGAAGGAATAAATAAAAAGAAAGAATAATTAAAACATAGATAAAACTGGGGAGGACCCCACATAACATATCTTCTCTCTCCAAGCATTGGCCTCTAGGTTCTCTCTGTAGAAGTGGGATATATATCATTATATTGTATTCATATGGACTCGTGCATCATTGAATGACATTAAAGAGGGTAAAAATTGGTCATAGGTGGGTCTCTAGTCATAAAATATATAAAATATTAAATATAAGTGAAATATAGATGAGTTTGGTCCATCACGATCTTTACACACCTTGTAGCAATTACAGTATGTGTAAATATACCACCTAGTGTTGTTTTATTACCATGTGAAATCAATTCACCACATGTAATTTGTTCAACCCATGTAATATGTTCACCACATTTAATATATTCACCTTGTATAATATATATAGCCTGTAATATTTATATAGTCTATAATATTTACATATCCAGTGTTATTTTACACAGTTTTTAAATTTCCAGATTCATCTCTTTTCTTTGATTTCGACCTCCTAAAGAATCCCACTAACATTATTCATCATGGGAATCCATATTTAAGTGGATATCATGATAGTTTACAATACATTTTCTCATTACTATAACTTATAGAATCTTGAAAAATATTAAGAAATCATATGGTTCATAGGAATGCATTGACAATTAAATTATCAAAATTACTTCATTTTAATATCAAAAATGTAAATAATATATGCACTAATTAGACATGTTTATCCTCGCTATTGATGTGAGGTATACTCGATGAATGCCTGTGATCTACTTGAGTGATCCCTAAGAAGCTCTCTAGGATCGGGTGGATGCACCATTATTAAATCACCTAGAGGTTCTTCATGGGGATTTGGTTGTTGAGCTTTTATATGAATGGATTCCAAGCATGTACTTGGATTTGGAGATAATTACTTATAGATCTCCTACATATGATCCCCTTAGGGATTGTATGGGTTATTATGTCGTTATTTCATATGGAATTAGACCTAGGAATCAGATATTAGATTGGATGACATGTGGATTGATCAGTATGACATCTAACACAATGCCATATTTTCAGGATTGTCTCTTGGTATACGGTATCCCTTATTATAGTGATTGGATGAAAGTACAGGTTATCCCAGGGTTAGAATGTGATTACCATATGGTGATGCAGCTTGCTTAGAGATATTTATAGTGTTGGGGGAAGTAGGTATTGTTGATCAAAATGATAGAACCATGGATCAACATGATGATATATGGCTTGAGTGGTGTGACATCCAACTCAATTACCCTTTTATAGGATTTCCAGGTGACCCGAACATGGATCTAGGGATATGTGGTGGTTTTAGTTACTTATATTTTTCCATATTTCTAATTTAAATGTTTATGTTATCACATGTATATATATATATATATATATATATTGGTTTATATCAATATAAATTCATATATATACTTTTATAATATGGTTTTGTGTCCAGAGAATTGGGATCACAAACCTGAGGACCAATTCTGGACATGTTCCTTTTATTTTCTTTAGTTAGTTATTCTTTTATTATTATTTAATCATGGTGAGTATCTCACATATACTTATAATAAATACTACATTATATATATGAGACCATGTTAGTGGTTCCCTACTATTTTTTAAACCCACTCCCTGCTCGGGTCGACATTTCACTAGGGTACCCGAGCATACATTTACATGTATGTTTGCACAGGTAGGGATATATCCTAGGGAAGATCAAGCAAGATGGCTCAGATTTTTATGTGGATATCATGTGTGTGGACTATCTAAAAGATAAAAGTAGATCCATGTACATTATTTTAGTTCCTTTTTGTACTCCTACTTATATGGCCATACCAGTGGGTGACTGATGTTGTATGTATGGAATGGTTGTTCAGGTTTCATATAATTTCATTTATTATTACAACATGATTATATTTCAGTCATTTAATCATTTCAAAATTTGTTTATTTACTACATGGATGATATCTAGTTATTTTTTTATTGTTACCATGATATGAGGTTAAATCTCCCCACTATATCCCCTTTAGACCCTTGCTACTAGTTGGCATCCTCTAGCATATGGGGAGGTTCACTTCAGGCCTTGTAGAAAATAGGCTTGAAGTACCATTTTAGTGGGTTCTAGGTCAGGATGTTATAGTATGAGTTTACATACTCTGATTTTGATAGGTTATGTTTATGAAAATTTTTTGGTGATAAAGAGTGTTCTTATGATGAATTTTCTAGAAAGATAAAGATGTATTTTGAAATGTCAATAATGGGTGATATGTGCTATTTTATAGGAATAAATGTTATAAAAACATATAATTACATCTTCTTACCCAATGAAAAATATTCCAAATAGTTATTGAATATATTTTTCATGGGAGATCTCAAGAATTCAGAAATCTAATAGAAGTTGGTATGAAACTGAGTAAGGGTAATGAAGGAAGTAGTGTACAGAAGATGGAGTTCTGGAACATCATTAGAACCTTTCTTTGTCATGAAACATGAAGGAAAAAATATTTTTTATTATATGACTATATGTGAATAGTATTCAAGTGGTCCAAAGTAATCAGACAAAATTATACTAAAATAATTCTCAAATATATGAAAGGAACATTGATCTATGTTCTGATGTACATAATAACTGAAGACATGAATCTTACATGGTTAACTAATTAAGATTGAACTTTTGATTGAAATGGTATAAAATATACATCAAGTGGGAAGTTGATTTTAGTTGAAAATTATATGATCTGGAATGGGAAAAAGAATAGATCATTTACAATTTTTACAAATGAGGATGAATAAGTAGTCGTAACCCATTTCTATAGAAAATTGTATTGGATGAAAGGGTAGTTGGACGACATTAAAGTAGATGTTTAGAATACCTTGAGGGTCATTTAGATAGTTACATTATTTTATTTTAAAACCATATCCAGTATTATAGATCCATTAATATTGATATCAAATATCAATTTTTAATAAGAAAGTATAAAATGAGGATATTAGTTTGGATTTTATCCCTATAAAGTATAAGATTACTGACAAATATAAAAAATTAATTCCATTTAATATATTTTTTATTTTATGGATTAAATTTCATGTTTATCCTTCCCCTATAAATTTAGCATGTGTAGGAATATCCTTCATAATACATTAGATTCAATATTCATAGGGGCAGATGAAGTACAAAACTCTTATGGATGTGATGAAGGTAAAAAAGTTATCTCTATCAATTATAAATCTAAATTTTTTGTTACTATAAATAAAATGGATAAAAAACTTAATGATTAAATAAAATTTGGGGTAATCATTTAAGTACCTTGTCCAAAAATTTATTATCAATGTGAGTTGAAATTATCTTAGAAACATTTACTTATTTGGTAATGTGGTATCAAGACGCATCTCTTGAGAAAAATAGTTATTTTATGACTCTTGATGAGATTTTTTAAGATTGAAAACAAATCCAAAAGAGGTTATTTAAGAAAACTTAGAATTGTTGAAGGGGTATTTAATTTTTTATCAACCATGATTCATAATCATTGGAGGATACTGATATTGTTTGTGATGTATTTTTAGAATACTTATGAGATAATTAATGGTTCCCTAATAAGTGTTGAAGAAATTATGAGAATTTTTTCACAGGTTTTGGAATTCTCTCATGGGGTATGAAATTGAAAACAATTTGAGTTTTGTTACATCTATAATTTCACAGTATATAGAGGAGTATGAGAATTCTTATAAGGAATGGAATACATAATATATTTTTCAATCCTTATATAAAAAATTGGTAAATTGATTAATGTATCCCCTTCTATACATATGATATTTCATTAATATCATAAAACATGAAAAGTTATGCAATGAATAATTTTTTTTAATCATAATGTTTTATAAGCATACTTATGTTTTATTTAGAAAAATATGTCCAGTTCAAAAAAAACTTATTCATCATATGTGAGTAACAAGATATTATACATTGGTCCTTATTTTTAAGTAACTATAGAAAAGGATTATTATGACTCTAAGAAATGTATACTTAAATATATATTATATAATAATCATTTAATAGAGTTATAATATTATATAAATTGAAAAAAAAAATCACTACTGTCTATGAAATATATGGGCCAACATAATATATTTTTTAGGTAAATGATATTATATATCTTATATATAGTTTTACATTTGTAGAATACAATGGATTCTTGAAAATTGTAATACTAGAAATGATAAATGTGTTCATCAATGATTTAAACATCACAATTGTCAAGTGTAGTTTTGATTCAATCTAAGAAAAAGTTCATTGTGAACTGAAGAAGAAGAACATGATGTGAATTAGTTTGAGAAAGAAATACCATAAAAGGAAGGTTTTATGAATTTAAAGGAATTTGTGTCATGAGTAAAATTCTATGAAATAGTTAATGATTGAGAAGAGAGTCATAATTGAAATTTGTGCCAGGATTTCATGTAATTGAAGTTAGGATCATCACTAAAATGAGATGATGAACTCTATTTCACTATGATTAGAGACACCATGAGACTACAAGGTAAAATATAAATAATTTGTGTTTTGAGGGATTGTTTCAAGCTACACTATTTTCACTATATTTTTTCATGTAGATTTTGAGGTCAAATTATAATTGATTTTTTAGGAAATTTAAAGTAAGATTTCTATGATTAACAATGGTAAATCTTGAGAATGAATGATATTGAGAATTTTGAAAGATCATGGACTGATAATTGGTAAACTTTCAATATATTAAATATTAATTTGGAGGAAATAAACTTCAAATTAACTTAGAGTTTTGAAAATTGAGAATATCAAGGATTGATAATAATAAATGCTAATAAGATATAGTGTTGATAATTAATTATTTTTGTATCTTAGAGGGTGAAGGTAGATCTATATGCATTGTTTCAAATATTATTCCTTGGTTATATAATTCTAGAAAGTGGAAGAATAAGATTTCATATAGTGATATTTTGACATCATACATCTCAACTAATGATCTTATCACTATGCTAGTGGTTCATTTTTTTCAACTAGTGGGAACCAATATAATAATTTTTGGGAGGCATAGTGTTGGGAAACATTTTTGGGTTTGAGATGATATCCTCCCAAACCCACTTATAATCATATATTATATTATTATAAAATACATTACTTAAAACAAGAAATTGTCATGGAAATAATGTAATCACCCAACTTAGAGATAAACCCTATTAAAAGTTTTTATGCCATATATTTTTTTAAATATTACACATTAGAGTAAAAATGTAAAAAGATGATGTGGGTAGATAGTTCTCTAACATGTAATAGACATTTGTTTCAAGAATATAAATTGTAAATGAAGCACAATTTATTCAATACCCACACCTTATGAGTGATTTAACCAATTCATAGAAACTTAAATTATTAAATAGAATCATTGTTGTTGATTATTGAACTTATATATTTTAATTATAATAAGAGGTGGAATAATGTAATGAAGATGATGTATGAGAAGGGATGGGTATAGATGACCTTAGAAGGAATTTGGAGCATATGTATTAGATATGTGTATCTATATATATCATTTTAAATATATTTGTATCATTAGTTAATTTGGAATTCTACACTACTACATGCCACTACTCGAGTTGGATAACTAATAAATTTCTATATTGTGGAAATGGATGACTGACTAATCCCCCTCTCAATCCCTCTCTTTTAGTTGTGCGGTGTGTTTTTGTTTGTGGTATGATGTTTAACTAGTTTTATCTATAGAATAATAATGTGAAATATGTATTATGATATTGTATTTGGATATTATAGAGGATTGGAAAAGAAAAAAATGTTTTTAGGATTTTATAGTGACAAAATCAGTTGGAAAGTATGTATAGATTATGTATCCTTCTATATTTTCAAGATTTTTTATATTTGTAATGAGATAATATTTAGTATATTGTGTTCTCGGGGAGATCGGTTGTAGGTGACTTGTGATGGGATCATGCGTCAGTTTCATAATTTATTCATTGAATCATTAGTATACTTGTTCCATATTGACATGAAAGTTCTTGGGGAGGAACCTATAAAATATATTTACACATTTACCCCTACTTATATATACTTGTCTTTTAATTTTTGGGTTAGTTTTACATATTAGGATGAGCCTTACTAAATCATGACTTGCTATATGGTAGAATTTAAAGGAATATTTTTTTTGTCTTGAATGTTTATTATATCCTGGTATTAGTTATTTTATGGTTATTTTGACTATATAAAATTACATGAATTCTATAAAATTATTGAATATAGATTTTGTTACATGAAATATGATACATCAATTGAATTAAGGAAGTAACTGGGGTTTCAAATTTTTGTTATGTCCAGTAATTGGACTCCCCTATATGGGATTCAAATGTTCTTTAACCTTTCTCTATCACATTTAGTCAATGGAGGTAGGATAAATAATAACAGAAACAAGGAAATATAAAGGATTGTTCTCACTATCCCTCCCTTAATTTTTTATAAAATATTCATATATTAGGTAATTATATAAGTAAATTTATTTTTTACAATCACAAGACCCATATATGTATATATATATATATATATATATATATATATTGATTCAATAATCTCAAATGATTATGGAGACGTAATACCAAAAAACATTTACAAAAATATGCATGGTTTAAATTAGTAGACATATTTAATTTTAAATAAAATATTGTATATGATTTTTTATTTTACTATTATTAAAAATTGATAACTCTTAGGAAACTCTTTCTCAAATTTCTATACAAATAAAAGAAATTATAGAAACATGAAGGCCAAAATATATTTTATTTATGCTTTTGATATTAGTAATGTACAAGAGGCCATTAATAGTGGGTGAATATTGTTCATGATAGTTCACATGCTAGTGAAACTCATTATATTATTTCCCAAAATCTCATCATAGACGGTGGGATGATTTATCTACTTACTGAAGTTGTTTATTTTTTCAAAAATACTATATTTAAAAGGAATTACCAAATAGTTTAATAGTTTCCTATTAATTAATTCCATCATCTAGTGGTAGGGAGTTTCTTCTTGAGACATCCATAATAAGGTGAAGGGGTTGTGAATATAATCATTTTTTCTAATATATTATGACTAGATTCTTCTAAGAAGAAGATCTATCCCATATGTCTATGAATTCAGGAACCTATCATGATTTAATTCTAGCTCTTTTTATTCTTATAATGTGTTTTTAATATGTTATTCCTACTAAAGAAGACAATATTATACCATTTCCAATGTCTATACATGATATTATAATTGATAAAAAGAAATATGGAGAGTTATATTCTTTTTATAGGGTGTTCCATGCGTTTCAGAGTTGTCTAAGGATTATAATGATTCTGTAATAGGTGATGTCAATGAATTTAATTATGACTAGAAATTTTATTAGGTACTATAGTGGGTATTTATGGACACATTATGTATAGGTTTCTTACTTCCCCAATATTAGGTGGTGAGAATAAGTGACCTTTTTTTCATGCCCTAAAACCAAATTATTCAAATTTATATTCATTAAAGGAGGTGACTGAAACATTAATTAATGATATGTTAGCAATAAAATAGAGAAAACACTTTTTATATATATTCAATATAGTGTTTAAGAATGAGAATTTGTGGAAATTAGAGCATAAATTATTTAAAATAATTAATCTATATTGGGATTTTCCTAAAGAACTAATGAATTATCTTGCCTTTTCAACCATAATAACAAATAAGTAACATGATAGAGTGATTATTGTATCATATAATGTCATTATTAAATGATAATTAAGGAATGAATATTCATTTTTCTTTGAAAATAAAATTAAGAATCATTGTAGTAATTTCCTATAAAATCAGTGCATTCCAAGTTGGTCCTAATTAAATTTTGGTGTGTTATGCATTATACTACTATGTATAAAATTTTATGAGGCCTTTTTTAGGATAGAAATAATTCCAAATTTGTTACTTGATAATCTATGAACACCAATTGATGTAAATACAAAATTTAAAATTCTTTATGAAGGGGATAAAAATAGAAAATATAATGGAGTATTTAATAAAAATATGTTAATAATAATAAAAAGAATAAGAAAATATAGTGAAGGAATTAGTGATTGTATAGGATAAATTTTCTTCAACATTTTAGTATGCTCAGACATATCCAGTTTCACTTTAATTAGTAAGGGGGAATTTATTTATATATTTTTTATTGTGAATCCTTAATAGGTGATTATATAGCCTCATGGAGAGATTATGTGCATGTTTTATTACTTATATTTGTAATTCAATTGACCATAATTTCATGTGATTTTATAGTAAAAAAGTATATTGTGGGTTTTATTACTTATACTGATTGGGATTTGATATGTTGTTTTATTCTTTACAAACATAAAATTGGAAATTCCAACCATATTATTAATTTAATACCCTTGGTTCTATTCTCTAATACATGTTCTATTGAAGTTGGTCTTCGAATATCACTCTTAACTTCAACATTGACTTTGGATGAGTCTTGGTGGGGTCAGTTTATGATTCATCTTATATATAGAATGAGTTCATTTAAATTTTAGGAACCCAAACAATTTATTTGGATCTCCTAGTATCCTATATTAATATTTTTATGTGTGAAATATTTTAATTTTAATAAACTTAATTAATGTCTCTTCATGCATTTTGATAACATCATCCTTGGATCTATGATGTTTCAATTTAAATTCATGAAATATAAAATCTTGGATAAATATTTTACCACTAAGATATTTATTCTTCATGTGTTAACTCATTGTAGAAAATGTGGCTAAAATGGATGATTCAATAAATATATTTTTACTTCCCTGAAACTCCTTTTAATCATATGAGATTTTTTCTTATAGCTATAAAATATAATGGTCCTTAGATTTTGTCATCAAGGTGATATCATTAGGATTTCCAAAAAAATAATGTATACCATTATACTTTATTTTGAGGGGGATATCTGTTACTCAAAGAATATATCATAAGTAAAAATTTTGAAAAATTGAGATATGAGTCTTCAAGATCCATATATATAACCCCTCCTCTCCCCATCTAGACATGAAAAATGGAAAATGAATCAGATTCTGAAAAGGGGGAATATCTTAGAGAATATTTGAAGTTTATAGTTGATAATATTGTAACAATTTATTTATGTTATTTCTAAAAATTTCATATATTTTAATTCACTCCTGAAATATTTCAAGTATTATTTATAGGAAGCCCTTAAGGAGTAGAGCACATGAGGGACCTTTATACCTGAGGGTGGGAAGGATATTTTTCTTATTTCATTATGAAAGAAAATTCACTCATGTCGGGTGTGGGGATTTTAGGTGAGTGTATCTGTTAGAAAAATGATCAGTCATTAAGGAACTTCTTAAAGGGAGGATGTATATAATGAAAAAATAGACTCTTTAAAAGCTAAATTTTAGGAGATGGGTGAGGTGATGGAGGATAGGATTAGATCCTAGGTATAGTTAATGTTTTTAGACATGAAAATATACTTTTAGATTATATAACTCACTTCCCCACCTCAACCTATATGTCCCATTTTTTCACCTCCACTTACATATCCCACTCATCTACCACCTCCTCCATAGTTTCCCATCTACTATGATTTATATATTGAGGATCTTTAGTATCATATTATAGCATATGGGATCATTAATTATATTATAGATACCTTATATGATAATAATATAGAGATGGATCAACTTAAGGTAAAAATATAGGATATTATAGATGCACTAACTAGATTTTTTTTCCTACTAATGAGGTTTATATAGTTGGAAAACGTATTGAAAATTTTTTACTTTATCCATATAGAATTTTCAAACAACTTACCACTGAGGTGAGTATAGATTATATCCTTTATATAGTATTAAAATTAATTTTTTTAATATTTTAATATATATATATATATATATATTCTAGGAATAAATTAAAGTTAAATACATGCTTAATAGAAAAAAATAGCAAGTTAAGGTCCCTTCGACTTCATATACAACTATTTCTTAATTCCTTTCTATATTATCATCATATGCATTTATGTTGTTGAATTTTTATGAGAGTCCAATGAGTGCCAAAATTTTTGGGAATGATTATATATTGATTCTTTGTAAAAGTGATATCTAATATATTGAAACTACATATATGTTAGGACTTACAGTGATGAAACTCTTTTCCATGTAAGTCAATTATAATATATTTTTTTCAATTATATCAATTTGATTTAACTTAAAACCTTTGTTTTTTTTTCTTAGTTATCATCATACACATTGTATTTATTATGATGAAACATCAATGTATGGATTCATGGACCATTATTTATTTCCCCAATACTGAAGGAAATGCAGGAAAAAGAAAAAATAGAATATCGTTCTAAAATATTTCAGAATGAAGAAATTAAGTGTTGGATGATTACTTATCTTGATGGGTATGAAAAATATATTTTATAAATTTTAATTTCTCTTAATTAAAGAACCAATCACGTTATTTTTTTTGTATATCAAAGACCACTGTATGTTTTGTTCTTTTTGTTCACAATAAAAGACCACTTACTAGTTATGCTCCATCATGGTGATGTATGAGAAAAATTTAATGAAGTATTATAATCATAAGTTTGATTATTTTAATAATTATATATTATAATAACATTTTATTTTATTTAATACTTATCATTTTCAAAGTGGTCAATAAATTAGTATAACCATTTGATAGAAATGAGTATAAGAAAGATCAAATACGTGTGCATAAAGGTGACTTATTTTATAAGTACTACAATTAAGAAGATACTTAAAATGTTATTTACAATTAATAACTTATTTTAAAATAGAAATTTCATCATCAAAGAGTAATTGAATGTAGTTATTATTCTCTAAGATTTTTGTATGAAATAATTACAACTAGGATAATTACAAAATTCGATAAGGTTAGATTTTATTTTAAATTTTACTTTTATTTATTATATCAATATATTTAGAATAAATGTTGAATAGTTTGTTTTTAATTTTTATATTTTAAATGATACTCTCTTTTATAATGGAAATGAGCTAAATTATCTATGGGGAACTTAGGTTTATTTTTTTGGAAGTTTTATTAGGTTTTAGTTTATTATTTTATATTTGTAATGTATATTTTGAAATTATAATGTAATAATTTTGACAATGTTATTATATAAATAGTAATTATAGAATTATAGTGGATTTATTTGATATTTTTTGTTGTATTTTCTGCTATTTTATGAATTTTTTATCCTATTATAGGTTTGGGTAGTGATATTTTAAAATTAGTTTTAAAAAATTATTTTTTACATTATTTAATTTTATAATCGATAAAAAATTAAACTTAAACATCGGTTATAAAATAACCGATGTGTAATTTCATGTGATTCTGTTTTTTACACTAATTATACAACATAGACAATATAAAAAACCTTCTTCCACATTAGTTTTAAAATAACTGACATGGAAAGCTCTCCCAATTTTTCCTTTTGGGAGGTTTTTAAGTTTTGCATATAACAATAACTAACTTGGAATCAGTGTGTTAAATTGTTTAAAATAATTGATGTTAAAGACCTATTTACCACATTACTTAAAAAGTTGTAACTTATTAATCAATATTAAAAATAAAAATAAAAAAGACGTTAAAACCCCTTTTCTGTACTAGTGAAGTTCAAGTTGTGGGGAGTATAAGGAGGATAAGCATATTAAAATAGTTGAAGTTCTATACTCAAAAGTCAAGGATCATTTGAATAATGTTCCAATTGAAGTGGAACTTATATATTTGATTGTAGTAAGTGAATTCATGATGATAAGAAACTACTATATGTAGAGGCTGAAGAAATGGAGAATGTTTTGGACAAACAGTTCTAAATATTAAATACACTCACACAACTTGTTGAAGATAAAGAATAATATGTGTTGATTTTCAATGAACATAATTCCGTGATTTAGGGATATTTTTTAATAATTATTTTTGAGAAATATATGACTAAAAAGGTCTTTTGAGAAGTGATCCACACACTAAAAAACTATAAAAAGCCTCTATGAATGTCAAGGATGCTCAGTTAGAGGTTAAATAAAAAAGAGTAATATAATTTTATGACTCTTTATCAGGAGTAAGAAAATCGAATAAGGATCAAATAAATAATCTAAATATAAAGTTGGAATAGATTTTGAGATCAGTTTGGGATGATAAAAATTCCCTCATCATGAAGTGTCTCGAAATTAAGGTCAAATTGGGAAATTTGGAATCAATACAAACTATAACTTACCAAATTGATAAGAAGTGAAGTATTTACACAAAAACTTATAATGATAATATTATACCAAAAAGGAATCATATCAGTGGAAATAATAGATTCAAATCATATCATGATCAACCTATAATAATATCTTGGAAAAGTGTAACCCATTGTCTTGTTAATTCTAGTTTCAAAAATGTAGTTTCATGTGAAAGTGTAGGTTCAAAATTAAAAACTATATTGAAATGGGTGGATAAAATGAAAATAAATCCATCACTACATCAAGGGTGGATATTGGTATATCCAAGAAAATAATCTCCTTAAGAAGAGCAAGACAAAATAGTGCTTCTACCCAAAAATAGTAAGTTTCACAACCGGGCCAGACTATAACTAAAGTAATAAGAAGAAGAAGATTAATTAAAAATTAATGGTTTTATTAAAGGTTTTTTCATAATAAAATAGACTATTGGTATAATATAACAACTCATAGAGATTTTATAAGGAATAAATTAAGGTGTATTAGATTTTAATAGAATATAAATCCTATTGTACATAAGAAATATCCAAATAATATGATGAATTTTTTCATCAAGAATAGATTT
This sequence comes from Viscum album, assembly GCA_963277665.1. Classification (NCBI taxonomy): domain Eukaryota; kingdom Viridiplantae; phylum Streptophyta; class Magnoliopsida; order Santalales; family Viscaceae; genus Viscum; species Viscum album. The sequence goes on along the minus strand of OY728142.1, from coordinate 1,392,522,049 downwards.
AGCTACTTGGAGAATTTTTATGAATATTGAAATAGAATTGGTCACAATTATGATGAGTACTGGTATTCACCAATTAAGAAAAAAAATCATTTTATTATTTGAAAATAATACCATAATAGAAAAGGAATCAGTTAAGAAAAAGAGATGAATCTACCTTAGGATGTAAGAAAGTGAATAAAAGTAATCAAATACAGAAGAAAACTGAGAAAAATACTCCCAATAATTTAAATAATAAGGTTTAAAAGGATTGCCAACTCAAGTGGATATTGTTCTATTATGGTATGAAGGACTACACCCTAAATAATTTCAAATAGGCCAAGGATATCAGAATTAAATAAACAAAGATAGATCAAATAAAGGAATCAATCTAAGAAAGTGATAAGAGGATTGGTTTAGTGGTTTACATTATAAAATATGAGTTTATGGATTTTCCTAAGAAAGGTAACACAAAGTTTTTTAAGAAACCATGTGGAAACTCTAAGAAAGTGGAGTATGTTAGGAAGGAGTTCCTGACAATTTAGACTACACAATTGGATAAGGCTAGATTGATGGAGAAATCTCAAGCAAGTTAAATTTCTAAAGGGAGATACATTTTTCAAAATTAATAAGAAATCTAATTTCATGAGAGTTTTTTGAATAATTATGACCCAATATTTCTTGATGATTTATGTGGAATATGTAAAAAAACTTATCATACTCCTACAAAATGATTAATGATTATGCCTAAAAAGGAGGGTATGATGAGAAAGAAAGACAAAGCACCACTGAATGTAGGTTATTTTTTATCAAATATGAAAAATGATATTCCACACAATGAGAAATCTAAATAAAATAGTAATAACATGATTCCCATGTAACGACCTGAACTTTTTATTAATATTTGTTTCCTAAATTGTGTGTCTTATTTTATTTTATACTCAACAAAACCATATTCTTTAATTAATGAAGTGGGTATAATTAAATGAGATCGTTGGGTTTCGACTATTATATGATCATTGGTCAATATGACCATTGGAAGCTAAACTATTAATGTTACAATTTTTTATAAATACAAGTGATCTTGGTTAATTAATACAGAAAGAAGATTTGATAGCCCCATCCAGTAGTCTCAGGCCGATCAAAGCTCATCTGACAGAACTCGGGAAGTAGGTAGCACCATTGGGCTTTGCTCTGGACCAAACCCAAGCCGAACTTTATCGAGTGAAGCTCGAACAGAATTTCCCTCATGATAAGTTCAAGCTGATAGAAATCACCACACAGGCAATATTGGCCGAGTCGCCCCAAGATTCTATCACCTTAGCACACCTTACACTTAGGTCTTATTCCGGTGTTATAAGGGGATATGTAACGAGACCTTAGCTGCTTTATGTAATCCTTTGATATAAATGAAAATTGTGATTTCTTCTTATGGTGAAGTTTGTGAATTTTCAAATGTCCGGATAAATATAGTACGCATATTATTAATGAATTTTAGAAAAAGGGTATTTTAAAATATTTATGTAAACCTTAAATAATTAATAATGTGTAATGATTTTCAAAAAATGGTCTTTTGCAGTTATGTTTAGTAAGAAATTTAGAGTCTAATAAGATCAACTTAATTTTTGATGAATAGTAAATTATGAATAGTAATTTTACACTTATGATTAGTAATGTGATCAAATGGATTATGTAACCTCACTTAACAAATTATTAATATAATTTAGGCACCTTAATTAAGTAATGTGATTAAATAAAATAGGTAAATAAATGTTTCAGAAATTATTAGTCAATTATTAGTTTTTTTCAGGTGAATAGTTTTTTTTATTTAAAAATTAAATTAAAAATATTTAGAAAATTATTTTTATAAAATGAAGTTCATTTTTTGAATTCAGAGCATCGATATTAGGTTAAGGTTATTTTTGGGGATTTTTCTGAAAAAGTTGAATTTTTGGTGAATAGTAAAAATACAGTTTTTAGTTTTAGGTGTTTAATGACATCATTAAGGATGTAATAATTATGTAATATTTCTGTTCGACTTATGAATAGTAAGATAAGGTATTAGGTGTCCCAAGTGGCCAATTCCATGGTAAAATACCATGGGCAAGCCCATAGTTTTGCCAATACCACCGATGAGGTGTCCCTTGGCCATTAATGACTTGCCCCCTCGCTTCTCTTATAAATACCAAGACATTAACTCATTAATTTCATTTAAAAATACTCCCCAACAAAGTTATGGTCTATTTACCTCCCAAGTATTCTTCCCAAGGTGCCCTCAAGCCTCCCAAGGTCTCGACCTTCAAGCTTTCAAAGTTACTCTTCAAGGTAAGGGATCTTTTCACCCTCCTCTTTTAAGTCACGACTTCCTTTATGTTGTGTCTTCTAATTTCCATATATTTATGTTGACGGTATGTTTTTATATGTTCTAATTTCTATCCATTTCATGTCTAATTGTTTAGAGACACTTTCCGCTCTCATTAATTTTTTTCTGAATTTTTTAGTGATGTTGTTAGGCTGTTGAATTTTTCGTAAAAGGAATCACATCTTCTCTTTTCTTTCATCTTTCCTTTTCATGTGGTATGTCATTAAAATTATCATAACATGATCTTATATCCATGTTATTCTGTATTTATACTGTATTATAAGTTATTTATTAGTGGTTTACTCTTGTACCCTCTCTTTTTATTGTTTTCTAAAACCATGTTATATAGTCGTTATGCTGCAGAAATTTCGTCTCAAAATTTCTATCTCTTTCTCTCAATAAATTCTCTTGTTTTATTTATGTGAATATTCAGACCTATTTAGTTTATATGGGTGTTAATAAATATATAAATATGATATATTTTATTCTTTAATTGACATACATATAACCCTCTCTCTCTTTCCATGGGTTATAAATGACATAATGATCTTATTTTTAAGAACTTTTAAAACATCGCGATTTTGAGATGAAACCCATTTCTTTCATTCTATATGGGTTATTTATGAAATTTTTTATTATTATATATGTGGCTCACATGAAAGTAAAGACATATTAAGTTTTTGCCCTGATATCGCTCCAATGGATTGGGTAAAGAATTAATCTCTAGAGATGATAAGTTTCACGATACCTTGGTGAATAACCTTGGTAATTTTTATGACACCTTGGGGATGGACCTTGGTGATATGTTCATGAATGTATAAATGAAATGTTGTATCCACATATTCAAGTTATGTTTCAATTTATTTTCATTCTGATATTTATATTCTTTAATTTCTTTTGTCTTTATGTTTTATTCAAGTTCGTATTGATATCACAAGTAAACTGATTCCCTTGTTTACCCTTACTGGGCCTTCTGCTCACCCTTTACTTTGATGTATGTCTCCATTATATGAGATGTAGTAATTGTAGATATAATTAACCTATGATTAATCCTTACAAGTGGTTTAGAAGAATGTTTTATGTTGTTTTCAGGTATTATGTTCCCAATTTCTAAGACACTAGACTTTAAAGATCCTCTGTATGTAAAATGTAATGAAAAATTATATATTAAAAAGGCAGGATTCTATAGTTGGTATCAAAGGATAGTTTAGTTATTTATGGAAATTAGGATATGAAAATTTTAGTAATAACCCTATATAAAAGTTTCAATATAGGAAAACTTCTTGGTATTTTGGTGAGTATTGAGTAAGTGGTTTATCAAAAAAATACATCCCTATCTGGATACAAGAAGGTAGAGGTGGATCTGGCACAGATGTACATAAGGGTAAAACCCAAAAACACCACTTTGATCTAGACTCAAACAGGAACTGGTGCACGACAATGGGCCTTACTGCACTCTTGTTTATGACACTCTCGGGGGATATCTTTGGTTAATCACAAGCTTGTTATGAATCATTATGAATGAATTATAGAGAAATGTAATTGTTTAAGCATGAAGTTTTAAGACATAAAATCCTTTATAGTTAAAAGATTCTTAAATAAAATAAGTTTCTCACTAAGGTTTTACTCTTTTAGAAAAATGGCGGGAAATAGGAGGAACCGTTCAAATGGTGACCACAATGGACCATGTGCCGATGGCCCTCCGATGGAAGCCAGAATGGAAACATTCATGCGGATAATGAACCAACTAACTCAAGTTATGGGAAATAAATTGAATCAAGCTAAGAGACTGATCTCACCATGAAGGGAAAAACATTCTGTTGATTCCTTTATGCATCAACAGCCACCAACCTTCATTGGATCGACTGACCCATTGATTGCTGAGTAGTGGATCAGCTCTATCGAGAAGATCTTTTCTGTGCTCCGTTGTTAAAAGCAAGAGAAGGTCACCCTGGCTGTATATATCTTAAAATTATAAGCTTATCAGTGGTGGGAACTAATAAAAAACACGAGGCAAAGAGTGTAAGTTGAAGCTATGGAGTGGGAAGAGTTTAGAGGGATCTTTTTCAGTAAGTATTTCCATTGTTCCATGAGAACAAGAATGGAGAAAGAGTTTCTCGAGCTAAAGCAGAAAGAGAATGAATATGTGGGAAGCTATGAGATGAACTTCACAAGGATTTCATGATATACCTCTAGCTTTTTCATGGATCCAAATGGTAAGGTTGATAGATTCTTTGGTGGACTGTGACCTCATCTGCAGAAGAATCTAGCCAAGCGAGACTATGATAGCTACGAGGAGATCATGCGGAGTGTGATGAAAGTCGAGCTAGAGTTTGGTGAGATGCAGTGGTCTCATAAATCAAATGAAAAGAAGAGATCATTGGAGCCAAGCTTAGGGAGGAGCTTCGATCAAGTAAGAGGAGGCAAGCAAGTACAACTTCCCACGTGTAATAAATGTGGGAAGAAGCATACGGGGAACTGCCTACGAAGGGGTGGAAAGTGATACAAGTGTGGTAGAGATGGCCACATTGTGAGGAATTGTCATAGTGAGGTGAAACCTCAACTTCCAAACACTAACGATAAGGGGAAGATGGTTCAGGACCTACCTAATGTCCAATACTTTAAGTGTGGACAATGTAGGCACTTTTCCAATCATTGTCCAAATCCGAGGGTAGTGGAGGGAAACCACCATTAGCCTCAGCAAAGGCCACGGGATCAAGGCCATGTTTTTGCTATCACGATAGCTGAAGTCAAAGCTCCGAATGATGTGGTAGTAGGTGCTCTTGGTGTTCTCTCAAAGCTAGAAAGTACTTTTTTATTTTGGTTCTACACATTTCTTTATTTCCTCCAATTTTGCAAAGAACTTAGAATCAACCCCTGATTTGATAAAAGTAGAGTTATCAGTCAAGACTCCTGGTGGGACTATCCAAGCATCGCCAGTGTTTAGAAACTATAGTATTTACTTTAGTGAGCACAATATTATCACAAATCTAATAGTCATTCCCATGCTGGAATTCGACATTATACTAGGGATGGACTATCTCTCAAAGTATAATGCTAAGATCAATTACAGAAGCAATGAAATATCTGTAGTCTTGAATAGAAAACCTACAGTTATCTTCCAAGGGGAGATATATCAACTTGATCTTTGTCTAAAAGAACCCCCTATATCCTTCTTTATGGAGTTGATTGGTGAAGAAGGAGAAGAATATGAGAGTTTAAGGATAGAAAGTGTCCTCATCGTCCAGGAATATGTTGATGTATTTCCTGAGGATTTGCCTAGACCTCCCCCTAAAAGAGAGGTAGAGTTCTCTATTGATCTCATACCTGGATCTCATCCAATATCAAAGACCCCATATAGGATAGAAAATGTGGAGCTTGAGGAATTGAAGAAACAAATCCAAGATCTTTTAGAGAAGGGGTTTATCCGACCAAGTGTGTCTCCTTGGGGAGCACCTGTTCTCTTTGTAAAGAAGAAGAATGGATCTATGTGTCCATGCATTGATTATAGAGAACTGAATGGGATCACAGTAAAGAACAAATACTCTCTTCCAAGAATTGATGACTTATTTGACCAACTTTGTGGGGCTCAATTCTTATCTAAGATTGATCTTCGATCTGGTTATCATCAATTGAGGGTGAAGAAAGAAGATATTCTAAAAACTGCCTTCTGATCAAGATATGGGCATTATGAGTTTGTTGTTATGACCTTCAGACTGACTAATGCACCTTCCATTTTTATGGATTTTATGAATATAATCTTTAAGGACTACCTTGATTAATTTGTGGTAGTTTTTATTGATGATATTATGATATATTCCAAAAGTCACGAGGAGCATGAGGATCATCTAAGGGATATTTTACAAACACTACAGAAGGAGAGGATTTTTGGGAAGTTCAGTAAATGTGAATTCTGGTTACAACAAGTTGCTTTCTTAGGGCACATTATTACCAATAAAGATATCATAGTTGACCCTACAAAGACAAAAGTTGTAAAGGAGTGGCCTCAACCTACAACAATAATAGAGATTAGAAGTTTCCTTGGATTAGCAGGATATTATAGGAGGTTTGTGAAAAACTTTTCATGACTTTCTAATCCATTAACCAAGTTAACTCGAAAAGGGGTCAAGTTCATCTGGACAAAGGAGTGTGAGGAAAGTTTCCAAGAGCTGAAGAATAGATTGGTTACTGCACCCGTGTTAACTCTTCCCACAAGTGGATTAATATTCATTATTTTTAGTGATGAATCTCTAAATGGGATTGGGTGAATCCTCATGCAAAATTACAAGGTCATTGCTTATAAATCTCGACAGTTGAAGACTCATGAGCAGAACTATCCTACGCATGATCTGGAGCTGGATGTGGTCGTTTTTTCTCTGAAGATATGGAGGCACTATCTTTATGGGGAGAAATGTGATATATACACAGACCATCAAAGTTTGAAGTATATTTTAACACAAAAGGAATCGAACATGAGACAAAGGATATGGTTGGAACTTCTTAAAGACTATGATTGTTCAATTCATTATCATCCTGGAAGAGCAAAAAAGGTTGTTGATGCATTAAGTAGGAAATACCCAGTTGTTCTTTCCATGATGCAGATTAAAAGAGATCCATTGATCAATGATCTAGTAAAGTTGTACATAGTAATTATAAGGGAAGAGACATCATGAAACCTAAACCAAATTATTTATCAACCATTATTACTAGAGAAGATCTAGAAAGCACAGAAAGAAGATCCTTTATTTTAGAAAAGGTTTGAGGCTATAAAGGATGGGAAGTTTCCTGAGTTCAATATTGATCAAGAATTTGTACTAAAATTTCATACAAGACTATGTGTTCCATCTATTTTAGAAATAAATAAGGAACTGATGGATGAAGCTCATAGCTCTACTTTCTCTATATATTCTGGAAGCACAAAAATGTATAGGGACCTTCGTGATCATTATTTGTGGGATAATATGAAAATGGATATTGTTGACTACACTTCAAGGTGCCTAGCATGTCAGCAAGTGAAGGCAGAGTGACAACTTCCTAAAGGGGTATTACAACCACTACCCATACCAGCATGGAAGTGGGACAATATCACTATAGACTTTTTCACTGGTCTTTAGAGAACTTCCAATGGAAATAATGAGATATGGGTTATTATGGACCATCTCACCAAGACTGTCCATTTTATCTCCATTTGGGAAGATTTATCTCTTGATCAAATTTCCAGGATTTACGTGAAGGAATTGGTAAGGATACATAGAGTTCCACTTTCTATTGTATCTGATCGTGATCCAAGGTTTACATCAAAATTCTGGAGAATTCTTCAACATGCTCTGAGCACTGAATTGAATTTCAGTATGGCCTATCACCCCCAAACTGATGTACAGTCTGAAAGGACTATTCAAACACTCGAGGACATGTTGAGAACGTGCTCAATGGAATTTAACGGTGGATGGGATCAAAATATTCCTTTAGTTGAGTTCTCTTACAACAATAGCTTCCACTCAAGCATTCAAATGGCACCCTATGAAGCTCTATATGGGAAGTGATGTAGAAATCCTACTTTTTGGGATGAAGCTCATGAGAGAAAGATTCTTGGGCCTGATCTTATGCAAGAGATGACAGAAAAATTCCATGTCATCCAACAACACATTAAGGCTGCTCAGAGTTGGCAAAAGAGTTATGCCGACAACTGTCTAAGGGACATGGATTTTAATGTCGGTGACATGGTCTTTCTTCTAATTTCACCTTGGAAGAGAGTCATGAGGTTTGGGAAGAAAGGGAAGCTCAGCACGAGGTACATTGACCCCTATGAAATCCTTGATCGTGTGGGAGCAGTGGCCTATCGGCTTGCACTTCCTCCAAATCTAGCACAAGTTCATGATGTCTTCCATGTATCCCTCTTGAGGAAGTACATACCTGACCCTTCACATGTACTAAACCCAGAGGTGGTACAACTAGAACATGACCTCTCTTATGAGGAGCATCTGGTGGAGATCTTGGATCGTAGAGACAAGGTTCTATGCAACAAGACTACCCACCATGTTAAGGTGTTGTGGAGGAACCACAAATATGAATAATCCATGTGGGAACCAGAGGAGTCTATAAGGTTGAATTACCCACACCTTTTCTCCTCTGAGGGTACGAGTTAAAATTTTTGGGGGTGAAATTTCTCAAGGGGGGAAGAATGTAACGACCCAAACTTTTATTAATATTTTTTTCCTAAATTTTGTGTGTTATTTTATTTTATACTCAACAAAACTATATTATTTAATTAATTAAGTGAGTATAATTAAATGATACTGTTGGGTTTTCACTGTTATATGATCGTTGGTCAATATGACCATTGGAAGCTAAACTCTTAACTTTACAATTTTTTTTATAAATACAAGTGATCTTGGTTAATTAATACAGAAAGAAGATTCGATGGCCCCATCCAGCAGTCTCAGGCCGATCAAATCCCATATAATGGAACTCGGGAAGTAGGTAGCACCATTGGGCTTTGCTCTAGGCCAAACCCAATCTGAACTTCATCGTGTGAAGCTGGAACAGAATCGCCTTTGCGAGAAGTTCAAGCTGATATAAATCACCACTCGGGAAATGTTGGCTGAGCCGCCCCAAGATTCTATCACCTTAGCACACCTTACACTTAGGTCATATGCTGGTGTTATAAGGGTCTATATAACGAGACCTTAGCTGCTTTATGTAATCCTTTGATATAAATACAAATTGTTATTTCTTCTTATAGTGGAGTTTGTGAATTTTCAAATATCCAGATAAATATAGTATGCATATTATTAATGAATTTTAGAAAAAGGATATTTTAAAATATTTATGTAAACCTTAAATAATTAATAATGTGTAATGATTTTAAAAAAATGGTCTTCTATAGTTATGTTCAGTAAGAAATTTAGAGTCTAATAAGATCAACTTAATTTTTGATTAATAGTAAATTATGAATAGTGAGTTTACTCTTATGATTAGTAATGTGATCAAATGGATTAAGTAACCTCACATAAGAAAGTATTAATATAATTTAGTCACCTTGATTAAGTAATGTGATTCAATAAAATAGGTAAATAACTGTTTCAGAAATTATTAGTCAAGTATTAGTTTTTTCGAGTGAATAGTGTTTTTTATTTAAAAATTAAATTAAAAATATTTAGAAAATTATTTTTATAAAATGGAGTTCATTTTGGAATTCATAGTATCGATATTAGGTTAAGGTGATTTTTGGGGGATTTTTTTAAAAAAGTTGAATTTTCGGTGAATAGTGAAAATACAGTTTTTAGTTTCGGGTGTTTAATGACATAATTAAGGATATAATAATTATGTAATATTTCTGGTCGACTTATTAATAGTAATATAAGGTTTTAGGTGTCCCAATTGTCCAATACCATTGGAAAATACCATGTTCAAGCCCATGGTTTTTCCAATACCACTGATGAGGTCTGGGTATTCACATGCTAGAAAGTTTATGGATAAATTTTTGGTCTATGTTAATCACTATTGTTTTCTACATTGGGTTTTCCCATGTAGAATTTTAGTTTTTTAACTGATGTATCATTTCTATATAATAAATGTGATAGCACCCATTTCTCAATAATTGTATCTTACTATAATTCTGAACAAAATAGGGAGAAGAGTTTTTTTTAAAACATATAAGATGGTTTAAGATGAGTAATACCATCCCCAACTTACACATTTGAATTTATTTTCAATAAGGAGGGTAATAACATTGATTTTATAAATTAAATTGGTATTGAAAGAAAATAAAAAGGGGTGATTGAACATCCCAAGTGAATGTTAAAGATGAATGTTTTATTTTTTCAATGTATTTATGAAAATTAAAGTCAATTTATGATGAAGATACTAGTGTTATCTTGGAATATTTATCTAGATATATTCTATGAAAGAATCATTTATATTTTATGATCTTAGATCTTATTTTAAATGCTTCATGAAAAGTGATAAAGGAAAAAATTAATTCATTTTATACAACAGGTTTCTAGTGAATTGATAATTTTTTTCTATATGTGATATATTGGAGGGTTTGTAAAATATGGCTAGTGTACAATTTATAAATCTACAATTAAAAGAAATTAAAATCTTGTTGAAATGAAGATAAACCATCTAAATAAAATTGATAATCAAAGCTACAAAAAGTAGTGAAAATGGATTTGTATAATGTTATGAAATGATTTGAAAATCCCTATGAAAATTTGGATGTTTTGATATGAATTTAAGGTGATTGTTGAATATTTAATTATTAGTATAATAAGTCTATAATTATTGTTCTAAAACTAATAAAATGTATAATTTTTGTAATTTTTATAATATATTAATGAGATTTTATAAGATACTTTAGTTTTCATAAGAAACCTAAATCTAGGTAAGATATTGAGGTGATTTTTTAAGAAACTTGGGATTTCCTAAGATATTTGGATGAATGCGTGAGATATTTGGATCACATAATATTATTTTATAGACTTTAATATCTTCTTAAGTTGTGTAAGACATCTTAATACTATATAATATATATTAGTTCTCATTGGAAAATGGAGACTTTGTAATATATTTTACATTGTGATTTATGATATGAAGACTTGGGAATTGTAGAATATGATGTCCCTATATCATAGTACACGATATGTATATTAAATTAAATGATGATTTAAGTGTTATTAATTTATTAAAAAATCTCAATTACTTCATTGTATTATGATTCAAGTTGATATCTAAGTAAGATACCTTCACACCATGAATTATGTCACAAATTTTTGTAAGGATGAAGTAGAGTTCCACATCACGAAGTAATGTACCACACTGTGACACTTCATGAGTCCATGCACACCTAGAATAAGTTTAAATAAATTAAAATTCATGTATTTTTTAGATATTTTAAAGCAAAAAATATCCCAAGTCACTTGGATAATTAAATGAAGATATTGATTTGGGATTTTAGAGAGTTTGAATGAATTTAAAATTTAAGAATATATCTATTCTAAGAATCAAGGAGTTTCTATATTTGAATTATGGAAACAATATTCACAATATTTTATGAATATAAAAGAGAAATGTAATAAGAATATAAGTTTTCTTCAATGTTATTTCTATCAACAATATATTATACAAATTCAAATAAGTTAAGGAGAGAGAACTTGATATTGAATTTTAATAGTGAATAATTTATTTTATCAAAGAAGATAACCCAAATACATCTAGGAATAAAAACCATGTGCATCAAAGAATAAAAATAAAAGTTATATAATAAATTTTTATAATATAAGGTGATTGAGAAGATAATTAGGCCAACACTTCAACTACTCTGTTGAAGCTTGTAAAAAAGTAGATTAGTGGAAACACGATCCTACTCTATGATATAATCATATCATTGGGGGATAAAGTAAAAAAGGCCAGTGATCCTAAAGAATAATTTTTCATGAGGATTTAAAGTTGTAAAATAATGAAAAGCACATATAATTAGATAGGAGTAGTTGAATTCATATTCATGGAAGTTGTATAGGACCTTTAAAAACCTAACAGTTCTAATATAAAGAGCATCATTCTAGTGGGAGGTTGTACCAGTTCTGAAACTGAAGACTATGTGATGTAATATAAAGATATTTTGGTGATATGTTGAAACACATGGTGGTATTTCATATAACATTGTGCAATACCATATGGGTGTGGGATGAACTATAGGTTCTAGGGTGATTCAAACCCATTGTAACCAGTTGTGTTTATAGTGGAAGAATATGTTATTGGAGTGAATAACTGATCACAATAAAGAGTAAGATTTCTAAAATGGGGTCAAATATTATAAAAATTGACTATGTAATGTGCCATTTATTTCCTATAGTATTCATATAACTTTTAGATATTCATATTTAGTGGATCATACTTTAAATAGTCTCATAAGATGATTCAAAAAGAAGAAATCGTAAAAGATCATCATTAATTCACCCCCTCTCCCTCTCAATAATATTGTAAAGACCTTGACCCTAGTATACTAGATTTAGTGGTTACTTTATTAAATCATTATATACAAATAATCACATCCTAAAGGACCTAATAGTTTAGTATATTTAGAATACTAGATACATACTTGAATCTTACATTACAATTGAAAACATAAAATATGACATAGTAATTCCTTTGAGAACACCATTATTCTCCTATATTATCTATTTATATCAATCATAATATACTTCTTGGAACCCTAGATAAAAATAAACATAATAAAAAGGTTGATCTTAGATGCTCGGTAAGGGTATGCGTACAGTGGAAACTAAATAAGGCTTGAATAATATGGCAGGAAATAAATTGAAATCTAATAATGCTATATAAATAATCACAAGAGCTAAAAACTATCCATGGATATCATAAATAATAAAATAATAACATGTAAATCAATAAATAATCTCATAATTATGTAAATATGTAATGTCATACATCATAAACATACCCTCTAGGCCTCATGCCATTACATCGTACATAAATAGATAAGACCTCAACCAATGCCCAAGCTAGTTTATCTCATAAGACCTGTCGAGGCATAAAGGGGCATGATCCTTACCCATCACTTACTAATTCCAATTCATTAATCATGTGAAATAGGTGAAACATAATCAATATAAACATTCATATTGAAACTAACATATAGAATGTTAATAATTATCCCAATTAATAAACTAAATCATAACTCATCCAAAGTAATATGGTGAATGGTATTAAAATAGAACATATCCAATAATATTAATCATAAACCATCCAATAAAATATGGTAGATGGTACCATAATATAATAACCTTAGTAAAGCATTAAATTTAACAAATTATGTTGACATAGATTAAAATACTTTAAAAATAACATTGGAAAAATTTTGATGAAAATACCCTTTTCACTTTGAAAACACTTATTTTTTAAAAACATTTGCACATATAAAAGAAAAAAAATTATTTGAAAATAAATTTTCAAACTTGTAAAGAAATATGAAAATAATATATTAGTAATGGAGGTGGTAAAATACATTCATTTTTTGTAAGTTAAAAAACATTTTTTTCATATTTTTCTTAGAAAGGTTGAAAAATACATTTTCAGAAAGCAAAAAAAAGAATATTCCTTTCAAACCATTTTTAAAAAATTAAAGAATGGGTAAAAATGAATTTAAAAAACCATAGGATAATAGTACAAACATTTTTTAAAATGTTTTTAGAAAACATGGAAAGTGAATATAAATATTCCCCAATGGATTCTTAAACATAAACAATCATGAATAATGATTAGATTATGAAATAAACTCTTACCTCGAGTTTGACTTCCTTCATATGTGTTTAAAAATCCTGTATAATAAATATAGATTTATTATAAATCTATTTTAGAACAATAATTATATATATTATATCATTTATGTCATACTTATAATCTTTTATCACTCATTTCTTAATAATTCTTTGTTAAAAATCATTGTTTCAGGTAATAACTGCTTCATTTTTCATGTATGTTTTGGTTCGGTAGTTTTGTTATTTATAATTTTATCAATGATAAATCGTATAAATAAATTTAATAATGATATAAATATCATATATAAACATTAAAACAATCATAATTCTCATCTATATAATATAGTAATAAAAAAATAATTGTATCGCCATGTGGAGACGGTAAGCCGTATGTACGCACGCGTGATACTTTCACTTCTCATTTAATGGGAAAGAGGGAGGGTAATGGTGGTTTAATAATCATAATAAAATTTTATTATATTTAGGATAATTAAGTTATTATTTTATGATAACTCTAAGATATTTATAATAGTTGGAATAAGGAATAAATTGAAAGAGGTCGGGTAACACAACCACCTTTTCTTCAAGAAACCTTTGTTAGATTCTTTCTTAAGGGACTTAAGGTAAGTATTTTAGGGAGACCAGAACCTCCATAACTTTTATAAGGATTTTTATAAAATATATGGATAGATATTGGTTGATATATATGGCTCAATTTTTTGTGACGAAGTTAAGTAGGAGGTTCCCTTTTATAATTGAGGTGAGGGTCACTTTTGGAATTTCTCAAAATATTAAATTATAATAAATTCATTATCGTGGAAAATTAATCCAAATGGAAATTTATTAAAATTTAAGTTAGGATAGAGTTTTAATAAAATAAACAAATAGAATTTATACAAGTTTTTTTATTTCAATCCTTATCATTTTGATTAACCCTTAGTTGATCAGTTTTAATTTTAACTATGGTAACAAGTTTTTCCAAATTAAAGAGTTGTAATTTTTACTAATAAAGTCACAATTAGACCATAAATGGCTATGTTATTATATTTTATACCATATAATATCTACCTTTAATAATTTCAAGTTTATATTATTTTTAAATAATTTAATAAAATATTATTTTTGATAAAATGTCATTTTTTCAATTTTGAAACTATTCATTTAATTTGACTTAAAATACATCAATACAAAAATAGAATTATAATATAATGATTTAAAAACTCTATAATATGTAATTTAGATCTATAAAATAAATTTTAATCATTAAATCATTCAAATTATTTCAAAATTAATATTTTTAAAATCATGTATTTTATTTTTATGTTAATTAAATAAATAATGTATTACCATTTCACAAGAATTTAAGGTAATTATATAATTTATAAAAATTATAATTAAATTTATATAATGAAAATAATTTCATTAATATAAAAATAGACATTTATTTTTTTCATATATTTATTTCTTACCAATGTGGACAAATAAAAGATATTAAAAACAAAGAGAGTGACATTTTGTAACTATCTTTGATTTAAATAATATATAAGTAATTTTAATGGACAAGTTTCCATTAAAAAACTAAAATTATAGCCTAAGGTGATAATAGTATAATACTATTCATCCAATAAGAATTATTATGAATAATTATGGTCTTATCACTTAGTTTTAACATAAATTAACCCAATTTACCCTTTATCAATGTGATAAATTTTACCACTGTTACTATTCATTTTGATCAAAAAAAATGTGGCCCAATTATCAAATTTGAACCTACTAAATAAAAATATGTAATTAATTTTTATCAAATTAAATTCCTATATTTTTCATAAATTAAATTAAAATAATTGTGCAAAACACGACAAAAACTGCTTTTTAGAAAATGCAGTTTTTAATAATAAAACTAGATTTATTCAAAAATAATACATAATAAAAATATTATATGAATGTTAAAGAATTTTATTTAATATATATATTTAAATTTAATTAAAATAAGTCACTAATAGTGAATAATTCAATTTATTATGATATAAATATATTATACACATAAAAATAGTTTTTCAAAAAAACACTTATTTTAATTTTTTTTATTTCTAATCAATTGACAACCAACAAATTTATTCTTTAAATGTATAGACCATTTATTTTTAAAAATTTAGTTAGTAAAATTTATACCCAAAAATTTAAGGTATTGGTTATAATAGTCTCATGATAATATATCGTAGTTCATTTGAACTCGGTGTTGTGTGCAACACAAGCTATCGAAGAGATTAAATTTATTTAAAAAGAGACATATCATAAAATATTGGGGTGTTACATTCTCACCTCCTTCCAAAAAATATAATCCTATAAATTTACATAATTTCACCTCATAAATATATTTGGGTATTTTTTTCATCATAATTTCCTTAGGTTCCCACATTACCTCATCAGTCTTATGATTTTTCTAAAGTATATTTACAATCCAAGTTGTCTGGTTCTTCAACACTTGTTCTTTAGTGTCTAGAATCTGGATAGGATCTTAAAAATAAAATAAATCATGTTCCAAATATATTTCTTAATAATTAAAACATGTGTCAGGTATGTGATGTACTTTCTTAACAAATAGATATGGAACACATCGTGTACTTTAGAAAGTCTAGATGGTATTTATAAATAGTAATCCACACCTCTAATTATTTCTAGAATTTCAAAAGGTCTAATGTACCTGGGGATCATTTTTCCTTTCTTACCAAATCTTATAACACCCTTCCATGGAGATAACTTCAATAAATTTTGATCTCCCACTTGAAATTCTAAATCTTTCCTTTAATTGTTGATATAGCTCTTTTTCCTACTTTGAGCTGCTTTGATATGAGTTTGAATAGTATTTTTCCTTTTAAATTATTTCCTCTACAATTTAGGGTCATACCAGCTTCCTTTAACCAACCTCAATCCAAAAATTTGGTGTATTCCATCTCTTACCATATAACACTTCATACGACACCATTTGAATACTTGAATGGAAGATATTTTTATAGGTGAACTACACCAAAGCTAAATATTGATCCCACATACCTTGAAAGTCAATTTATAAGGACCTAAAAAGGTCTTATAATTTGTAGATATTTCTTTCTGACTATCTATCAGTTTTATGGTGATAATTAGTACTCAAACGAAGCTCGGTATTAAGATACTTCTAAATATTTTTCCAAAATTTCAATGTAAATCATATATCATGATCAGACATAGTTGAAAGAGGTGCACCATGAAGTCTTATAACTTCATTAATATAGATTCATACAATTTGATCTAGTGTAAAATATTCTCTTATAGTGAGGAAATTTAAAGATTTGTTGAGTCTATCAACAATAACCCATAACGTATCATTACTTCTTGGAGTCTTTAGTAATCTAGTGACAAATTCCATTGTAATATCATCCCATTTCCATGTAAAAATTGGTATAGGTTACATGACTCCTCTAAGATGTTATATCTCAGCCTTAACTTATTTACAAACCAAACATCTTGACACATAAGAAGCAATTTACCACTTCATATTATCCCATGAAATATGTTCCTTCAAATCCCTATACATCTTAGTGATATCATAGTGTATAGATAAATTAGAGCTATGGGAATCATCCAATAATTCTCTTTTTATCTCTTGTATAGAGGGAACACAAATACTCTTTCCAAATTTTAAAATTTCATCTTCATATGTGAAGTCTGCTAATTTCCCATCATTTGCAGCATTAATTTTCATTTGAAAATTATCATCGTCAAGTTGAGAATATTTTATAATTTCCAATAATGATGGTTTGGAAATATTTTAAAAAATTATTGATGTTTCCCCTTTCATAATAATTTCCATATTGATATTTACTATACCTATAAACACATGATCTCTATAGACCCTCATTTTGTTCACAAATCCATGATATTTCCTTCTCAATGCATCTACTACCTCATTTTACTTCCCTAGGTGGCAGTGTATTGAGAAATCATAATCCTTGAATTGCTCAATCCATCACCTTGTCCTCATGTTGAGTTCTTTCTATGAGAAGATTCATTTAAAACTCTTTTTATCTGTATATATCTCAAATATTTTACTATAAAAATAGTGTCTCCATATTTATAGAGAAAATATTATGGATTTTAACTCAAGATCATGAGTTATATAGTTCTATTCATGAGTTTTTAACTTCCTTGATGCATAAGAAATAACTCTATCATTTTGAAAATAATACAACCAAGACCATTCCTTGATGCATCATTATATATCACAAATCCACCATTTCTTGATGGTAGATTCAATATCATATCATTCACCAATCTAATCTTCAATTCTTCAAAACATTCTTCACATTCATTTATCCAAATAAATTTAACCCCTTTAAGAGTAAGTTTGGTTAAAGGGTTAGCTAATTGAGAAATTTTTTGAACAAATAACTAATAGTAACCTACTAAACCAATGAAATTATGTACCTTGGTTATGTTCATTTGTATAGTACATTCTTAGAATGCATTTTTATTCATAGGATCAACTAAGATTCTATTCTTAGAGATAATATGACCAAGGAAAGAAAATTATTGAATCCAAAATTTTCACTTACTAAATTTCCCATATAACTCTTTTTTTCTAAGAATATCAAGAACAATCTGTAAGTGGTTTCATGGTCCTTATAGTTCATAGAGTACACCAAGATATATTCAATAAATATCACCAAAAAAATATCAAGATATTCTTTGAATAATATGTTCATTAGATCTATAAAAATAAGGGTGCATTAATCAATCCAAATGGCATTACTGTAAACTCGTAATGTCCATACCTCATTTGAAATGTTGCATTTGGTATATATTCCTTCTTTACTCGAAATTAAGGATATCAAGAATGAAGGTCAATATTTGAAAAATATTAAGCTCCCTGAAGTTAGTCGAATAAGTTATCAATGTGAGAAAGAGGATATTTTTTCTTTATTGTAATATCATTGATTTACCTATCATCAATACACAACCTCATAGACCCATATTTCTTCTTAACAAAAATAATAGGGGCTCCCCAAGGTGAAATTATAGGGTGTATAAATCCCTTACTTATCAAATCCTCTGGTTGTTTCTTCATCTCCACTAACTCTACAATGTCTATTCTATAAGGATTCTTTGATATAGGTCTTACATTAGGGATTAAATCAATGGAGAACTCAACTTCATACACTAGTGAATATCTAGGTAATTCCTTAGAAAATAAATTAACGTATTTCTATACAATAGGTACATACTTGATTTTAAGATTTCCTTTTTTATCAGTAGGTAGTGTCTGCTCTTATTCTCTAAGAATTTCATTTAGAAAAGCTACTATAGGTGGATCCTTACATGACTCATATGATGAAATATCCCTTCTAAAGATAAGGAATTTCATATCTTCATCATGGATCATAATTTTCTTCTATTTGTAATAAATTTTTTCATTATATTTTGAAATATAGTCTATAATAATGATTTTATCAAATTAAACCATAGGTATGATAAAAAAACTCAGAAAATAGAGCACTTTTATGTGTCATGATAGGAACTTCTTGACATATCTTTATTACAGTGAGGTTTCCACTTGGAGCCTTGACTGAAAACTCCCTTTTTAAGGTGAAAAGGAAATATTTAATTTTTTTATCAAACTAAGAAGATATAAAATCATTTTATGATACATAATCAAATAAATATTTAGATAAATTTGAGGATATGATTAAAGTACCATCCACCACATCAATGGGAACTTCAACCTCAGCTATTGTGATTGCATAAGCTTAGCCTTTATCCCTTGAACTTTTCTAGGTAAAGTTCCCTTGACGCCTAGGATAATAATTTTCATATTTTTCCATATCTTTACAGCTAAATCAATGCACATTGATGGCTTATTCTTTCCCTTGAAATCATGGGCCTGGTATCATTTTTCTCCAAACTTGTATAAAAATCCCATTCCCAATAGGCATGTTCCATGGTGTATCTTTCCACATTTATTTTAAGTTGTAAATTCCATCCTCCCCTTCTTCCCCTTTTCTTTATTTATTTTTCTGGAATATTCAACATCCCTCTTCTTATCTTGCTTCCCTTATAAGTTATAATACTTTTATAATTATTTCTTTATCTTGATAGCACATGATATTATATCCTCAAATGATGAGAATGTTTAGGAGACGATTTCTATTTGAATAATTTGCTTAATGCCATCAAATAAATGGTCAATCATGCTCTTTGAATTGTGTATTTATTATATGGAATGCCTTTCTAACCTTTTAAAGTTGAATTCGTACTTAGCAACATTCTCATCTGACGTTTGTTTCTGGCCCAATAATTGTCTCTCCATCTCCGCTCTCTATTCGCAAGGAAAATATTTTTCCCTGAAAAGTTCCTCAAAATCCTTATAATCTATGTTTTATATTTCCTTCTCCTATTTAGTGTTTTGAATAAATTAACACCATTGATTTGTATCTCCAGATAGATGATAAACTGCCATGACAAACTTCTTTATTTCATTACTTTTCAAAGAAAGAAATATCCTCTCTAAGGAACTTATACATTACTCAGCTAGAAATGGATTTTTAGTCCCATTAAATGATGTAGGTTTCTAACTCCTGAATTGGTCTAAAATTATTACACCATGTTTTGGATAAGTAGGTTTCTCTATACAGGCAAGGTTATTTCTCATAACCTAAGTCAGATGTACTAATATAGCTATAAGTTGTTCAGCTCTAGTTGCAGCTCCAACTTTAACATCATTATCTTACCTAGGAGGGAAATCCCTACATGAATTATGTGTAATGATATGGTTTACATTACTTTTATTAGGTTTCATTTATAAACAATGGAATGCAGTGTATTGGATTATGAATCATAATGTATAATTTCGAAACTAGTGATACACTTAACATAAATTGGAAATTTATGTATAACTAATATAAAAAACATAATCTTGGTTTATTTTGGAATATTATCAAATTCCATTATAGGATTACATTTCCCTAATATAGTTCCTAAGTTTTCTACTAAACTTCCTATGATAACAACTATAAACACCCCAACCAAAATAGCCCAAATTTTGTGGTTAATTTATTATATTGTAATTAGATACAAATAATTATATCCCAAAGGACCTAATATTCTAGTAGTCTTGGAAGACTATATACATATTTGAACCTTATATTATAATTGAAAACATAAAAAACAATATACTAATTCCTTTGAGAAGGCCATTATTATCTTACCTTATCCCTACATATCAATTATAATATACTTCTTGTAATCCTAGAGAAAAATAAACATAATAAAAAGGGAGATCTCAGATTCTCAGTAAGGGTACGCATATAATAGAAACTGAATAAGGCATGAATAATATGGCAGGAAATAATGGAAAACTAATAATTCCATATAAATAATCACATGAGCTAAAACCTATCCATGGATATCATAACTAATAAAATAAGCACATTAAAATAAATAACTAATCTCATGATGAGGGAAATTAATAATTTCAGACATCACAAATATACTAGTGAGGCCTCCTGCCAAGACATCTTATATAAATGGATAAAGCCTCAACCAACACCCAAACTAGTTTTTCTCGTGAGACCTACTGATTCATCAAGGGGATATATCAGGACTCGTTCATCACTTAATAAGTCCAATTCATTCCTCATATTAAATGGGTTAAATATAATCAATATAAATATTTTTATTTAAACTAATATATGAAATGTTAATAATTACTCCAATAAATAAACATAATCATAACCTATCCAAAGTAATATGGTGAATGGTATTAAAATAGAATATATCTAATGAAACTGATCATAAATAATCTAATAAAACATAGTAGATGGAACCATAATAAAATAACCTTGG
The DNA here is from genome assembly GCA_963277665.1 of Viscum album. Lineage (NCBI taxonomy): Eukaryota > Viridiplantae > Streptophyta > Magnoliopsida > Santalales > Viscaceae > Viscum > Viscum album. The sequence continues at coordinate 1,392,500,554 of OY728142.1, read as the reverse complement.
TAAATCATAAAATTTAACAAATTATGTTGTCATGTATGAAAATAATTCAAAAAATATCATTGGAAAACTTTTGATGAAAATACCCTTTTCACTTTGAAATCACTTGTGTTTTTAAAAAACTAAACACATATAAAAGAAAAAAATTCTTTGAAAAGAAACTTGTAAACTTGTAAAGTAAAATTAAAAGAATATATTAGTCAGGATGGTATAAAACTATATAGATTCCATATAAGTTAAAAAATAATTCCTTTCATATTTTTTTCAGAAAGGTTGAAAAGTACCTTGTTCAAAAAATGATAAGAATATTCCTTTCAAACCATTTTTTAAAAAGTAAAACATGGGTAAAAATGATTTTAAACAATAAAATGATAATAGTAAAATTATTTTTGAAATTGTTTTTAGAAAAAATTGAAATGGAAGAGAAATATTCCCCAGTGGATACTTAGACATAAATAATCTTGAATAATGATAAGATTGTGAAATAAACCCTTACCTTGGGTTAGACTTAATTTTTACATGTTCAAAAATCATGTATAATAAATATATATTTATTATAAATATATTCTAGAGACATAATTATATATATCATACCATTTATTACATACTTATAATCTTTTATCACTCGTTTCTTAACAATTATTTGTTAAAAATCATTATTTCGAGTAATAACTACTTCATTTACCATGTATATTTTGGTTCAATATTTTCAGTATTTATAATTTTATTAGGGTTAAATCATATAAATAATTTTAATAATTATATAAATATAATATATAAACATTAAAATCATCATAATTATCATCCATAAAATATAGTAATGAAATATGAATTATATCACCATGTGAAGATCGTAAGTCATACATACGCACAAGTTATACTTTCACTTCTCATTTGATGGGAAATAGGGTGGGTAATAGTGGTTTCAAAATTATAACAACATTTTAGTATATTTAGGATAATTAATTTATTATATTATGATAACTTTAATGGATTTAGAATAGGTATAATAAGGAATAAATTAAAAGAGGTCAGGTAATATAATTACCTCTTCTTTGAGAGACCTTCTTTAGATTCTTTCTTAAGGGACTTAAGTTAAGTTTTAGGCAGACCACCACCTCCATAAATTGGATAATTATTTTTATAAAATAAATTTATAGTGATTTTTATATCTATATGGATCAATGGGGTGTGAAGAATTAAGGGAGGAGGTTTCCTTTTATAATTGAGGTGATGGGTGCTTTTGGAATTTTGCAAAAGATTAAATTATAATAAATTCATTCTCGTGAAAATGACTCAAAATTTTAAGTTATTTGAATTTAAGTTAGGATAGGGTTTTAATCCCATCAACCAATAGAAAATATATAAATTTTTTTGTAATTTTAAACCTTATCATTTTGATTAACCCTTAGTTAATCAATTTTAGTTTTAACTATGGTAACAAGTTTTTCCAGATTAAAGAGTTGTAATTTTTACTTATAATGTTAAAATTGTCCCATAAATGGACTATTTATGAAATTTTATACCATATAATATCCAACTTATCTTATTTAAAGATTTTATGATTTTTAAATAATTTAATAACATATTATTTTTATAAAATATCATTTTTTTAATTTTTTCAATATTCATTTAATTTGAATTCAAATATATCAAGACAAAAGTGGAATTAGAATATAATTCTTTCAAACAACTCTAATATGTCATATAGATCTATAAAATTTATTTTACACATTAAATAATTCAAATTATATCAAAATTAATATTTTTAAAATAATTTATTTTATTTTATTTTTTAATTAATTAAATAATGTATTAGAATTGCACGTGAATTTAAGGTAATTATATAATTTATAAAATTTAAAAATAATTTTATATAATGAAAATAATTTCATTAATATCAAAATATATGTTTATTTTTATTTATATATTCCTTTTGTCCCTATTTGGACACATAAAAGATATTAAAAACAAAGAGAGTGGCATTTTGTAACTATCTTTGATTAAAATAATATATAAGTCATTTTCATGGACAAGTGTCCATTAAAAAATTAAAATTCAAGACTAAGGTGAAAATGTTCAAATTATATTTATCTAATAAGAATTATAATGAATAATTATTCCTTATCACTCAGTTTTAACCTAAATTAACCCAATTTACCATTTACTGAAGTGGTAAATTTTACCACGATTACTATTCATTTTGACCAAAAATAGATGGGGCACAATTACTAAATTTGATCCTCCTAATTATAAATATGTAATTAATTTTATCAAATTAAATACCTTTAAGTGGTATAAATTAATTTTAAAATAAGTACACAAAACTTGACAAAAACCACTTTTTAGAAAATGCAGTTTTTAAGAATAAAATTATATTTATTCTTATCCCATGCATAATAAAAATATTATATGAATGGTAAGAAATTTTATTGAATATATAACATATAAATTTCATAATAACCATTCAAAAATGGGGGCTAATTCAATTTATATGATATAAATATATTCCAAACACAAAAATAGTTTTCCAGAAAAAGACCTTTTTAATTTTTTTTAAACTATTTCTAATCAATTGATAACTGATGAAATTATTATAAAAATGTATAAACCATATATTTTTAAAATTTTATTTAGACTCATTTATACACTCCAATTTAATAACTAGGTTATAACAGTCTCATAATAATATATCGTGGTTTGTTTGAACTCAGTGTTGCATATGAAATAAGCTATCAAAGAGATTAAATTTATTTAAAAAATGATATACCATAAAATATTAGGATGTTACATATATAAAGGGACACATCAACTTTAATTTATGTATGTAAAATTTATCAAAATGGTTTTTTCAAATTTTAAGGGAATTTTGGTTGAAATTGTATTTCATTGGATGTATAACACACACTTTTTAATAAAAAAATTAAATATATTATTTTATTAGTAATTTTAATGAAATTGTGTACAATTTAAAAAAAATCTAGGAATCATGGTCAGATTGCATGATCATGGGGAATATGCATAATGATATTTCATATAATTTTTGTATTTTAGTAGGTAGCTCATGGTTGGTTCATAGTCATGGGGGCCATGCATGGAAACCTTTCATTTCTTAAAAACTTATCCAAATTTTCAATATTTAATCAAAAATCATTAGGGGATTTATTTTATTATTTTGGGACTTCAATTGGGAATAAAAGGGTGTTTTAAAACTTATTTTTAAGGATAGATTTTACTTTTAACTTCTACAAGTGGAGTTTTTAAATTATTTGAAAATAATGTATTTTTTCAAAATATCTCATTATTAAATACATATGTTCCATTTATAATGTATATAATGAATATTGTTTTGAGTGTTACTAAATTCATTGGCGTTTTTAGAATACCAAGTTAGTCGATTAGGTTTTCTTATATTATGTGTATTCTATCTAGGAACAATTGTCTTAAGGAAATATTAATAGAGCACTGATGGGAACTTTGGTACCGGTGGGATATAGTTGAATTTTTATTAATTTTCATGGATTAATTAAAGTTTATCTCACTTGGTTCCTTGGGAATTGCATTCCATATGATGTTGAAAATTTTTCAATTATTTTTTCTATTGATTATTAAAAGAGGCTTAATTATAATTATCAATGGATTGAAAGTGACTCTATGGCTATTGTGAATACATTTGAAGTCCAAAATATCATTATCCCTTATCCCATTATTAAAAATTAGGTCAATTTATTGTGATGTTTAGAGGTTATTCACATCAAAATTACTTATATTTATAGATAAGGTAGTAATATTTTCTATACTCTTTCAAATATGAATATTGAGGAAAGGGTCTCTTTTTTTGTATTTTTCTCTTTTTAAGGAATTTATCTATATTCATAACTCAAATATCATTAGTGATATCAATTATTATACTCATCACTATCTTTTGTAACAACTATATTTATTTTTATTAAATTTTATGGTATTATTTATTTTTTATTAAATTTTATGGGTACAAGTCTTCGGACCCAATGCCTGAGATATTTCTGATTATTGTTGTTGTTTTTGTTGTTACTGTTGCTGCTACTATTTTTATTATTATTATTATTATTGTTGTTGTTTTTGTTGTTTTTGTTGTTGTTTTAATTGTTATTATTATTATTTAGGTTAGTTTAATTGAGGGTAAACCCCATTTACCTCCCCCCCACCACTCTTTTTTTGTCAAATTCAAGCATGAGAAAAGGGGTTCTTTCCTCTTTATCTCCTTCAATATTCTTCTTATCCCTTTGGTCCATCATCCAGGGAGTCTCAAGGTCATAGAATGTGAGTTTCTTCTTACCCTTCTCCCTCTTTCTCTTTTCCTCCTCCTATAAGTTTCTTAATTTCAATTTTTTTAAAAATTTAGGGATTCTATTTAGTTTTTTCACCATGGGATTGAAAAATATTCAATTTCATATAGTTATTTTTTCATAGGATGGAATAATAGGTTAATTATGACCTTGTGTATATTGTTTGAATTCAATTAATCACTTATTCACTAAACTATAGGTATTTCAACACCTGGGTCTTGGTGAAACCTTCTCCATCCTTTGAATTAACTATGATTTTTTCTTTCTTTGGTATATTAGGTGTTAATTCTTGGTTATACAGTTTCGTCACTTGATGCTTCACTTTTTTTCATTAGTTTCAAGAGGAATATGGTTCCATACATCTTATATAATTAATATAACCTTTGATTATTGTTTGTATTAAATGGTTATTTCTCTTAATTATAATTTATATTAAATATATATGATGATTGTTTTATGATTAAAGTGGTGTCTCTTCTTGATATTTATTTTTCATAGAAATGTAAAGGTCTTATAAGATAAAATTATAAAATGAAATAAAACATTCATGTAATTTGTTCCATAAAATTGCAATATTTTTTAATGGTTAAATAAATTAGATTATTTTTATCATTGATTTTGATATGAGTTTTGTTGAATTGATAAAGTATATTCATATCTATTTTCATTGGAATAAGGTATGTTTCGATTGGATTAAAGTAGTAATTTATTATTTCTCTTTCATTAAGGGGGTAGATATTTTTATAGTGTGATAAAAATAATAAATGAATAATAAATACTGGTTAAATTATTTTTTAAGTGTGTGTGGTTTTTTAAATTATTTAAAACTTTTTGTTTTGAAAAACATTATAAAAAACCCTTGGTACTGGGAGGTTTTCTAGGAAAAGTACCATGCTAAAATTATGGGGGTACCCAAACTCATGGATGTTAAATTGATTATCCCATAATGGGACTATGGTAGTGTATGGTAAAACAATGGTTAACATTCATCACTTGACTTTCCCTTTATAGGTCTTATGCTAGCAGTGTTGTTATTCTATTTAGTCTTATCACAGGACTTACAATAGAAAATTTGTGTACAATAGGGTATCAATATGGATATTATTTTAGTATGAGGATCTTGTACTTCTCGATGTTAGCCTTAGGTTATCTCTCATGATGTTTGGTCAGTTTTTACTTAACAAATGTTTTTATTTAAACTCAAATCACCATACTTATACATGTTTATCTAAAAATTTTTAGTGTTTTCCTTTTAAAACCATGTTATAATGTTGTATAATCAAGTTATTTTTTTAAAAAAATGAAAATAGTACTTTTATATCAGTAGTTTAAACTAGCATGAATGGTTTATCTCTATATGAAATTCTTATAGAACCCTTCACAGAAATTCATACTAGGTATGCGTATACTCACTCCCTGTATATTCATTCTGATTCATATGAAAATGTGATTTTATTATTTTTTATTTTTGGTTAAACTATGGTGTCATTCATGGTTTTAGTCATTAGTGGAAATGTGTTCCCACTTGGCACTTGGTGATGGATCAATAGTGATCCATAGAGGATCTCATCCATTTAGTCCACGATAATTATTTATGTTATTTAGTATTTCACTATATTATATTGTTTTATATGTATACATTTATTATTGTATGACATTGACATTAACATGCATTCATATTTTCTCTATTTTTCATTTCATTTGTCTATGGGAATCTAATTTATGGAGTTAATAAAGTTTGAGGGAAATCATTCCCCAATGGTGTGATTTCATCCCTCACTTCTTGTCGACATCCTTTAGAAATTAGGGTGAGTGTGCCTAAGGTTAGTGGTAAGTTTTCTTGGTTTCAAGGTAAATATAGGGGTTTTTTTAGTATAATGGTTTTGTGCTATGGAATTATTCTAAAACCTTTTTATCACATAACTATGATAATTTTTGGATTTAAAAAAAATATACAAGTTTATAAATGATTATTTTTTTGGTATTAACATTATTTAATTTATTTAAATTTATATTAAATTTCAATTGGACTATTTTGGGATATAATTTTAATTTTAAATTGATTATTTAGATTGATCGGAAATATTTAGAAAGAGCATACATTCTTAAACATTTTTTAGTATGGTAAACCAATTGATAAGAATTAGAGGTTTATATACCATAAAACACTCATAGTGTTTGTATCTATATGTATAATAAGTAGAGGGGTTTGGGTTTGGGTTCATATTTACCTTACAAGATTTTTCATCTCTAGGATATGCTATAGGGAATAAATTTATTTTCCCAATGATTGAAAACCCTAGTATGGGTGTTAGTTGTTATGTGTCCTAATGAGGTTTAACTCCTCTTATTATCTCGAGGTTATTCTCTTGAATTATTATTATTTTCCTTTAGATAAACTTAACATGGATGATTATATAATGTAGTATTCATTTGTTATTAGTATGGATGAGTGAGTTTGTATGCGTTTACATATAAATTTTATTAAAATCGTTATTATTAATTTTTTTGAATAAAGAGGTTGTTTATTTATTTAAAACACATGATATTTCATGGTTTTTCATTTTCATGAGAATTTTTGGGAGTCTCTCAAAGATATCCTATTGGTTATATTTCACCCATCCCTTACATTCATTCCTTGTTTGTGCATGTATATAGTGTTTGTTGTGATACAGGTAAAGGGAAGGAATCAATATTTATTATTTATTCTCTATATATATATTGGGTGGATCTTTAAGGAGTAGGAGTATGATAATTCTATGTTATATACCCTATTTTAGAGTTATTTTGTTTTGGGAAAGATAATTGGAAGATGTTATCCTATTATATATTGTACTTCATGTAATGAAAATGTAATCCCCATTTGTACTCACTTTGGGTAATTCATGTATCATAGTTATTTTTTATGGAGTTTTAAATTAATTATATTTTTTCTATATTTATATCTCATGATATTAATTACATATAACAAGTATTATATATTTTGAATTTTTTACTAAAGTGTAAGTATCTTTAAGAATAACTGATTGAAATGTGCCTTCTTGACTTGTAGTTTAGAGAAAAAATTATAACTCACAGACCCCTCCATTTGAATTTTCAGTAAACCATCAGTATGAGTAAGAGTTATTATTTGAGTCCAAAACTATCAATACCATAGGTTTGTTCAAATTTCATCACTAATTTTTAACCTTTAGCAATTTAGAGAAACATTTGGGGTCATATGATGATCATAGACTCCTTTCCTTGGTCAGATATGGGTTGGAGTATTATAAATGGTATTAGATATAAACCTATGATAGCACTCTATTTTTAGGTATTGGAGGTTTCATGGTTTGTTTCATGGTTTTTAGATCATGAAACCAAATCATATATGAAATTTGTCTTGTCAATGGTATTTCATAATTTATAAATTATGCATATAAATCATGAAATGTTTAAAACATGTGTGTAAATTGATTTTTAACTCTTAAAACAATCATTTTTACCCTATTTTTAATATTTTTCCTTGTATGTATCACTTGGGACTCTCTTAGATGATTTTGGATCCATTAATCCCCCATCAATCCTCTCTCTTCTATCCTTGGATGTTGGAGTGTAGAAATCTAAAATTTTAATTCATTAACTTTGTATATTTTAAGGGGTATTTTGTTGAATTTGGAAAATAAAGGTGTGAAATAATTGTTTTTTTTTCTCAAAAGTGAATTTTTATTGTACCATTAACTTCAAAATGAATGATCTACCTTGGGGTATAAGTATGGTGAGAATTCAGGTCATTGATAAAAGCTGAGATTCATTTTTAGGAGGCTAAATATTGTTCATGCATGGTTAAATTTCCATGAATTGATCATGAATTTAAAATAATTATAGGTATTTTTTGTTTCATGGATCATTCATAGTTAAACAATCATGTATGTCATGATAATTATGGATATTTTTGGATTTTAAGGGTTGTACAGTTAGTTCATGGATAACTAATCATATAGAACCCATAGACACAAATTAAAAATTAACATTTTAACATTAAATCGCCTAAAAATCCACACATTTAACTCCCATAATCAACCATAAATGCCTCATTTTACTTGTATGAGATCCTTTGAATAGATTTGGGTGCTCTCTTTAAGAATTATAAGTACCATTATTGTAGGGGGTCAATTTGTCATTAGATCAAAGGTGAGATCTCTAAATCTATTCTTCTATTATCCTCTCTATTTCTCTCTCTTAAAAATTCATGAGCAGGGGAGATTAGATCTATGAAGATTTCATATTTATAAATTTATTTTAGGAATTTATTAATAGTATTAAGGAAAATCATTCTCAAATCATGATTATGTGAACATAGGGATCCAAGGTGACAAATATTGGAAATTAGTGGAGCTTCTATTTGGATCTAAGGGATTTAGATTGAAAAAACAATATTGGTGACTCAAAATTTTTATTATTCATTGCTATCATGGATTTATCACGTTTTCATTATCTATGATAATTTGAAAAACATAATTTTCAATTTAAGATAATTTAATTGATTTTTTATGGAAAGGGATATAGTGATGAATTATATGATCGAATTATGAATGATTTCTTGAATAATTTATATTATTAATCTTAATATTTTCTTTTATTAACATGGGATAATTATTAAAAAAATATGATGGAAATCATAATTTATGTACCGGATTAGATTTTTTACTCTGATGGATGAATTTGGTATTCCAATGTAGTGGTCTAGATATGGTATTCTAGGAGAAGATGGAAAAGAATAAATTAGTTGAAGATTGAGGACATGATGAAATTTATAGATTCATTATATGGTCAAGATATGTAAAATATTTCTTAGATGTGGTCAACTTCCTTAATTTTCTCATGAGTTGTATTGAGTATAAATAATTTATTTGGTTAAATGAGTTTAAGAATTCATTAGATTCTATAGGTTTAGTTACCTGAGTTATTTTTTTGAATGTGGGTATATCATTTTATATTTTGTATTCAAGTGATTTACGGATGTTTTATTATTTATTCCCTATGTAACCACCCCCTTAGTTGGACCAAGAAGGATTAAATATTCAGGTTGTATTTGATTCCAGGTGAAATCCAATATCCATGTTATATTGAATGGTCATATGCCAATTCCATTTCTCACAGGATATTGCATTCCCTGAAGCAGATATGTTATTTCATTAATATACTAAATATGGGATGTTTTATTCCCAATTATGATGGAATTGGTGGGAAGTGGGTTCTAATGACCCTTTATGATATATTATTTTTATAATAATGTGAGTTGTATTATATTTATATAATATGTTTCAATGGAGTGTGCTTATGGTGATACATGGATATATGTAGAGTTTTATTTGGGTTGGGATGGATTATATATTTTTTATTTTATTCAAAAATTCATTAGTATGTTTCATCCATATTGACACATGATATTTCTATAGGAGGGTCCTATTAAGTATAGTGTATACTCACTTCTAAATTGAATTTTTTTTTCATATTTGTGAGACCAAGTTCAAAGTGGTGTTGGGCCTTTCTAGTTCATATTACATGGTTTTTAGTTGAATTTAAAGGATTCAGTATTTATGTTTTTTCCCATAATGAGTGTGTTGGAAATTATTGAAATGGAATTCTTTTAAAGTTTGGTTTGTTTTGATTTATTTATTAATTTATTTATTTATTTATTTATTTATTGTGTGACATATCATTCATGTATTGGCTAGTGATGTTTCAATATAGCTATATTATGGTGTTGGGGACTTTTCTTTTATGTTGGCATGAAATTTTATATTAAAAAGGGAAATTTATTCGATAAATTTATTTTTTACCCTTGGTTATAGTCATCATCCCATGGACTATTTGAGGTGGTATCATGAACTAACTCGGGTCAACCCCAAACCGGTCACCCGATCCGGCTAGCGATAAGGCCTAAGAGGCATTCCTGATCCTCTAGGACTAGTGAATAGCATTAAGAATCAAATATATCACAATAGGAATGATTTATAATAATAGATAACTAGAATAAATAAACCAAATAGATCACACATAAAAACTAGAATAATCTATAAGCACTTGATACAAATAAATACAACCAAATCTTGAATACAAAAACAACTAAATTAAATTGAAAACTAAAAAACAAAACTAAAACCAAACTGAGAACTACTTTATATTCATGTGAAATCTTGGTCACCACCAACCAAAATACCAACCCTCTTTAAAGGAAACTCAAACCAAAGGCATGAACCATTAAAAAAACTTGGGTCTACCGATGTCGAGTGGTAAAAGTAGGGTCTGTGCATAAACAGCATAATAGTCAATCACCAGAGAGTCCATAAATTTACTTTCCCAAAAAAATCCATAACCATAGGTTTGAAATAAATTTAGAAAATAGTTTTTTATCATTTTAAATAACCAAACACATCTTTCCACAAATTCTATTTTTAAAGAAACACACACCTTTCCTTTTTAAAACGGTTTTACATTCCAAAACCCATTTCAAAACCAAAACCCAATTAAAAATCCATCCCAGATGATCAAAATGGTCTATGCTAAAAATAAATGAAATAAAAAAGAAGACCTAAACTAATAGATATAATAACTAACATGCATCACAAGTAAAAAATAGAATATATAGATATTTAATCATAGGAATTTCCTAAGAATCTATAGAAGCAATCCCTGGATGTACTCAATTAGGAATCACCTATCAGCGTATGGTGCATCACTATAGTTAATAACCAACTGGCCACTCTAAACTATCCAATTCAGTGGCACATCCCACCTTGCCTCTCAACAAATCCAGGGGGTACCAACCCGTCTAATCAGGGTCGATAAGAAAGTGTCACTCAAACCTCTAGATAGAACCTAGGAATCCCATGATAATAGTACATGGTGAATGGGGAGATCCTCACATGATTGTCTCAAACCAATAACCCACATCCATCATGCTTTCCTAGCCCAAACACCGACACCACCTATGCAATGACCCTCTCCTTTGAGGTCCACCATAGAGGTTCCCATCACACATCAAGCCACACACAAGTGCCAATCAATCCTACACATCATGACACTTTGAAAAACATTTTCCAAAACATCACAAGGTACCAATTGGTCCTTTAACATTTCCAATCCAAATCCATTTCCAAACTACTTTCAATACCGAGGTGAAACCACCAATCATACATAAAAGATTCCAAATGGGACTTTGAGTCATTTGGGAAGCAATTCACATTCTAAAGTTCCAAATAGGACAAGATTTATAAACCTCATTTGAAGACCATTTTTTAAATCATTTAGAGACCAAATAACCATTTAAGAACCAATGGGGTTTTTTAAGGATCATTTGGGAAGATGACTACTATAAAAAATAATAGGGGAGAGTAATAGCATTTGAGAAATTTGAATTTTCTTTATGAAAGACCATCTTCATTTATCTACCTATCCATAGTTGCACCGCATGAACCTATGGATATGCCCACATCCAATGTAATATCCTTAGAAAACCATAGGAGTACCCAAAAACCAATTCAAGAGTCATCTCTTGCACTACACACATAGAACCAATCAACAAAAAACACCACAAGTCACACACGTGACTCAATTCACAATCAACCCAATCCACAAAAACATAACCAAGTCTAAACATACTCTAAAAATAGCCAAATTCATTTAAAAAGTACAATTGGAATTTCATCAAACACTTCGCATACATATATACATAGGCATATTTAATAAAACCCTTTGAAAACCCATTTCTTACCCAATTAACAACATGAAAACACCACACTTCATCACATAAACACATCAAAAGAATTCAAAAGACATTTATAAACTATTTATAAACACCTAATCATCAAATGAAATGTTTTGAAAAGGAAATGGATGGAAAAATATACCTCAATGACATTCGCCCGCAATGAAACCCTTAGATAAGTAATAACTAAGCTCAAGGAATGATATGAACCCCCTAGAACCAAGGAAACACAAGCCACACATCATGCCTTTACTCTAGAGTTCTTACAATAGATAATACCACCAAGGAAACCCAATAACCTAAGATGGGGAGAAGAGAAGAAGAGGAAAAGAACCTAAAAATCATGAGAAACTCACCTCAAAATATTAGACTAGTATCCATGGAGGGATAAGAACCGAAGGGAATGGGTTTAGGAACCCCCTTCATGCACCAAAAATGACCAATAAGGGAGGGTACTTGATTTGGGGTAAAAATTAGGGAGGGTAGAAAGCTAATTTTAGGGTTTTTAAACACCTAGGAAACTTGTATGGTTTGGCCACACAGTTTGACAAACCATGCGACAACTATGCGCACCATACTGGAGAAGAGGGACACCCCACATGGGCTGGATGCATAGTTTGGAAATATTAGTATTAGACATGAAAATTGGTACTATCAAATGAAATATCCTTCTTGCATGCTTGCTGCACAGTTTCAGAAAATAGTGTGCAGCTCGTGCTCCTTCCCCAGACACCACCCAAGAGCCACATGGTTTCTCCTAGGACTCACACATTTTGTCCCAAACCCTACTCAAACCATTCTAGGAAAAAATATATGAGAATGAATTGAATTTAAAATACCCTCAGACTCAATAGGCTACATGGTTCACCCAAAAACTGTGCACACAAACCGTACATGGGCCAAAAATCCACATGATAACTCCAAAACTCAAAAATTATCACTGGGAACTTAACTCAAACCTCAACCAAAGGATCCAAAATCAATAATATATTAAAATAAAAGAGAAATAAAGGTTGGGGTGTCACAATTATCCCCATAAAAAATACTTTCTTCCCCCAAAAAGTGACCCAGCCGCATGAAGAACCCAACTCAAACCCAAAACAGAATGAAGCATAATGAAACCACCAACCTCAAGGTGATTATTTTAAATTTCCAATTAACACTTAACCATATCTAAGGAAAACCATAGTCAAGGAGATCCATGGTGGATCTCTCCACCATAAGAGACCATCTAGCACCAACTAACACTCGAACCAAGAACTCCCAACCCAAACCAGAAACCTTTAACGCAGGGGAAACCTGATGAAATAAACTCGAACCAAGCATCGGACCAAACCATAATTCATCATTTCCACAGGATAAGATCATATTTAAAGTAATAAAATTCCAAAACCAAAATTTATCCACAAAAGTCCATGATCACAATAAATAACCATCTATCATAGACTCGCCTCTACAAAGTCACAACCACTAGAATTGCATGAGGAAAAGGCCATCAAGATTTTTAAAACAAGGAGAAACTTAAAATGAAAATGAAAACTAAAAAAAACATTTAAACTTCCCACGCCTCAATGGTGGAGACAAGAGTTGAACCAAGGTTCCCTACACCCCCAATGATTCCTGACTACATGAAGAGATTCATTCTAGGACTTATGGATGGAGCCCTGATGTCTTAAAGCATCTACTACGCCACAATAAAGAGATAATAACCTTTGAATAAGACTTAACCTTATATAAACATAGCTTACAAAACTTTTCCATATCCAAAACAAAGACAATTCTTCATAAGTTTATAGCAAGATGGATTAGAGTGCCAAAACTGATCATACCAGAAACAAATGAGTGAGTGGTCTAATGAATGAAAGGTAGAAACCAGTCATTGAACCCTGAATGGAGACCCCACATGAAATGAGATCTTCTAATTAATCACTTGACACTATAATTGGAGAAAAGAAAACCATATCATTGAAATGGACAACATTCCTCTTTACCATCAATTCACTTTCTCAAACATACATAATCTCTGGTACTTTCCACTCCTTCACTTCCTCAAGAATAAACCACCGGATTAAAGTGGTCTTGAAGATCACCCAAGACATACCAACTCGTAATGAGAATTGAATGGTATCCTTCTACTAGTCAAATCATAGTCCTTCAAATAGACCCAAGACAACTCACACTCACACAAAATTTAGAGTTCCCAAAAACCCAAAAACATTCCCAACTTCCTCAAGACACTCCACATCCTCCAGCATAATTTTAAGACTACATACAATAGGAAATGATTAAAAATAGTTCAGATCCACCACTCCTCTAGGAGTCTAGGTTGGGCCAATGACTGGAAAAGAAAATCCGCAAAAACCTTCTAGGTCTTTCTGGGCGGCATACTCCAAACAATGTAAAGCACAAAACCAAATCAATATTGAACCATAACTCGACCAATTAACATTTTAAACCAAATTACAAGATCATAAACTATATCATAATAAAACCAAATCAAATCCAAATAAAATATTAACTGAAACAAAACCATATCAACATCTCAAAACAAGCCAAAAAACCCTCTTTTAGAAACAACCATTTCTAAATTTACCCATTTTTAAATTTAATTCCCCCTTTCTAAATCAAAATAATTTTCCATTTTCAAAATCATTTTAGCACATCCACTTAAAAATTCAAAACACCGCCTCACTTTTCCCTTTAAAACCACAAATCGCATTAGAAAAATCATATTTTTAAAAAAAATCATTTTATTTTTCAAGAAAAAACTCTAGAAAACCAATTCAAATGTTTATTTTAAATACTCACCAAAGGTATCCTATGAACCATCACATGTGTGTTCATCCACACTCTTAGTTATATACATCCCCACATACATACCAACATGAACTTTACATACACACACATATGTAAACGTCCATAATGAATACCAAGGATCATAAATACCATTTTATCATAAAAATCAAGCATTTTCCAAATTTCCAATTTACTTTTCCTCCAAATTTTCCAAAAAAATAAAAATTTTGAATCATTTTTACTTTTAAAACCAATTTTTTTCAATCCAGAAACCATTTTCAGAAATCATTTTCCATTAAAAATTCCACTCTAACCAACCCAAATCAGACCGAAGCATCACCCATACCAAAATAATTGAAATAGATAACTAGTGGTCATGCATGATCCATCCACATGGTTTAGAAGACCATGCACTGAGCATGAACCAACCACTAGATGCATATTGAACCGTTAACATGAGTTCTAAATGGTTCTCTACACCATGTAATCTCACCATGTAGCACTATCTCACTTCCACTATCATCCCATGATATGAACAAACTCATCAAACTCAACAAATTCCAATAGTATAAACCCAACTATCCCTGGTGACTTAGGTCTCATCATGAGTGGTGGTGATCAAGAACCAACCCATGAACTACCTCCTGAGCCTCAACAATATTTTCTCTGATCAACCTATCATTCTAAATAATAAGGGTCTACTCTGATACCATTTTTGTCAGAAACCAACCCGGGTCAACCCTAAACTAATCACTCAAGCCAGCTTGTGACAAAACCTAATAGGAATTCTTGATCCTCTATGGTTGGTGACTAGCATTGGGAATCAAGGATATTGCAATGGGAAATATTTCTCCTAATAGAAAACTAGAATAAATAAACCAAATAGATCATGCTGCACAATCAAAAAGAATTTGTAAACACCTGACACAAATAAATGCAACCAGATCTCGAATAAAACAACAGCTCAACCAAACTAAAAACTACAAAAAAACTAAAACCAAACTAATAACAACTCGATCTACACATGACCTATTTTTCACCACCACCAACAAGACCAACCTACTCCAAAGGAAACTCAACCTAGAAGCCTAAACCTGCAAAATAGCTCAGGTTTACCCACATCGAGTGGAAGAAGTAGGGTGTGAGCATAAATAACTTAGTAAGTAATCACCACAGAGTCCATAAATTTATTTTTACAAAATATTCCATAAAAACTGGTTTGAAATACATTTATAAAATAGGTTTTTATCATTTTAAAGAACCAAACACATCTTTCCACATATTCTTTTTTAAAGTAACACACACATATTTACTTTTAAAACAATTTTACATTCCAAAACCCAATTTAAAACCAAAACCTAATTAAAAATACCTCCCAAATGATCAAAAAGTGCTATGATGAAAGTAAAGGAAACAAATGATCAGTCCTAAAATAGAAGGTCTAATAACTGACATATATTAGAAGTAAAAAATAGAACATGCATATAGTTAATCAGTGGTGTTTACTAAACATATCTAGAATAAATCCCTAGACTTACTCAATTTGGACTCACCATCTGGAATATGTTGTAGCTCCATAGTCAATAATCAACTGGTCACTCTAAACTATCCAATCCAGTGACATAATCCACCTGGTCTCTCAGCAAATCTAGGGATACCAACCCATCTAATCAGGGTTAATAAGCAACGATCGCTCTACCCTCTAGGTGGCACCTAAGAATCCCATGATAATAGTACACAGTGAATGAGGAGGTCCTCACATATGTGGCTCAAACCAATAACCCAAATACACCATGTTTTACTAGACCAAACACCGACACCACCTATGTGATGACCATCTCCTTAGAGGGTCCACCATAGAGGTTCCTATCACACATCAAGCCACACACAAGTTCCAATCAGGCCTACACATCATGTCACTTTGAAAACCATTTTCTAAAACATCACAAGGTACCAACTAAGACTTTAAAATTTCCAATCCAAATCCATTTCCAAACCACTTTCAAAATTGGGGTGAAACCACCACTCATACCTAGAAGATTCCAAACAGTACTTTTAAGTCATTTAGAAACCAATTCACATTCTAAAGCTCCAAAAATGATAAGATTTAGAAACCACATTTGAAAACCACTTTTCAAATCATTTAGAGACTAAATAACCATTTAGGAACCAATTGGGTTTTTTAAGAATCATTTGGGAAGAGGAGGACTGTAGAAGACAAGAGGGAGGAGGAATATAATTTTAGGAAATCTAGATTTCATTTATGAAAGACTATATTCATTTTTGTTCCTATCCATAGGTGTGAACCTATGGATATGACCATATCAAATATAATATCTCTATAAAATCATAGAAGTACCCAAAAACCAATTCAAGATCCATCTCTCGTACTAAACACATAGAACCAATCAATAAAAATAACCACAACTCACACACAAGGCTTAGTTCATAATCAACTTAACCCACCAAAACATAACCAAGGCCAAACATACTCTCAGAATACCAAAATTCATTTAAAAAGTCCAATTGGAATTTCATCGAACACTTCACATACATATATACATAGGCATATTTAAGAAAATCCATTTATTACCAAATTACCAACATTAAAACACTACACTTCATAAAAAACACATAACAAGACTACATAATACATTTATAAACTATTTAGAAACAACCAAGAATCAAATGGAATGTGATGGAAAAGAAATGGATGAAAAAACCTCCCTCAGCGACGTCTGCACACAACAAAACCCTCAAATAAGGAATAACTAAGCTCGAGGAATGATCTGCACCCCATAGAACCAAGGAAACACAATCCACACATTATACCTTACCACTAGGGTTCTTACAAGAGAGAATCCCAAAAATAAAACCAAATAAACCAAGAGAGGGTGAAGAGAATTGTAAAGACCTATAAATTTCAAGGAAATTTTTTTCTTAATTTATTTGGGATTTTACAAGAACGCAGTTTCTGACGGCACCTGATTCCGAGGCCCGGTGTGCCCGGAATCAATTTCCGAAATTGAGCTCGGGTACGTTCAGTGAACGAACAAGCGGGTTTTTCTAACTTTTGAACCGGTGTTCGGAATTGAAATCTGAGGGCACCGATGAACTTGCAGCACCGGTTTTTGCTTAAGAAGACCCTTTCTGGAGTTGTGTTTGCTCGGGAGGAGTTGTTAAAAAAAAGGTCACGAATAAAAATATAATCGTTTTACAATTTTATTTTTATTTCTTACTAAGTGGTTTAAGTGTTTTGTCACAACACTTTGTCCCTCTATATTGTGGTTTAACTCCCAGGAGTGGAAGTTGGAGTGGGACCCGTTGGGTTGCTAACCACCCTTAGGAGAATAAAGGAGAGGTGGGGCCCACAAGATCCCCACCCATTCACTTTTTCCATAACTCCTCACCTCCCTCTTTAATTTTGTAAACTCATATTAAATTGAGTAACGCACCCGTACCCCCACTTAATTCCAAGTCAACTCTCATTTTTGTTTGGTTTATTAAACGCCTCATTAATTGGTCAACAAACATTAATTAATTCGTGGATTCTTTTGAATTTTGAAAGAGTTGACATGAGGAATAAAATAAGGGAAACCTTATTTTATTTTGGTTGTTTTGTTGTGTGAGAAGATTTGGGGAGAAATACTCTAGACTTGAAAAATGTTCTTCCTCGTTGAAGAACATGAAGAACAACGAAGAACGTCGACGATCCTCTTCTTCCACCACGACAAGGTAGAAGTCACCGACCACGGTGGTCATCGCCAACGACAATGTACCTTCCTTCTTCATCTCCGCAACAAGTGAGGAGACGTCGTTTCCTCCTCAGACGCACCCCGACATCCACGGAATCTATGTCTGACCCCTGCGACGCCGTTCTCCGCAACGTTCAACGTGCGACGTCAATTTTGTGGTAGGGGTTTGGTTTTATTCGTAATTAATTCTTTGCATTTTTCGTTTAATATTTGGGCCGCCTGTTATCATTTAACGGGAGGAGGTCGGACCGCCCGAACATGGCCGATCCTCCTCCCCACTTTGATGTTGTGTTCTTTGCGGCATGAACAAAGGCGGCACGGTACAACGGCACCGCGCAGAAACAAGAAAGAATGCGACGAAGAAGCGCAGTGTCGTCGCACCGCGCCGGCATGGCGGCGCCGGCGGCCGGCACCGGTCGGCCTCCAGGAGGCGGCGCCGCCCGGCGCCCCACCGGGAAAGACCGTCGCGGCGGCAGGCAGCCGGTCCAGCGGCCACGCGGGACTGAGGGGGGGGACGCAGCGCTGGACCGCGTCTGTTGGCAAGGAACGGCCCCCACACGGGGGGCCATGGTGAAAATCAAGGGGGCAGCCGCCCCCTTTGCGCAGCCGCTCGGCCAGCGCCGAGCCGACCCGCTCGGCCAGCGCCGAGCCACCCCGGGCCGGACCGACCACACCGGGCCGGGCCGCCCAAGCCGGGCTGGGCCGCGCCGACCAGGCCGGACCCAGACCCGGTTCGGGTTGACCCGGGGGGGTTGGGTCGGGTCGGACCGGGCCCAGACCCCCCATTTTCGGACCACTTTCAATCTTTTTCCCATATCTTGGGTTATGGACCTCCGATAGACGCATCGTCAGTTGCGATGCGATCCTTGGATCGAGACGGTCATTTAGGTATATTACACTTAAGGTTTTGGAGAACTTTGGGTATGACCGGGTTGGTTCGAACCCAAAACCAACCGGGCCCTCGAAGCGGAAACACTTATAATTTGAGCTCTGAACATCCGATTGACGTGTCGTCGACTTTGTTGGATTCCTCTTGATGAGATGAAACTTTCGGAATATTTCACCTAAGTTTTGGACGCAATTGGATAATGGCCGGGTTGTATTGAACCCGAAATACAATCGGGCCCCTGGAGCAGAAAAGATGATAACTTTCAGACCGGACGTCCATTTGACGAACCGTCAGCGGCGTTGGTGATCACGTTGAGAAACGGTCACTATGAGTATACCCTATGAGAGTTCGGGGTACAGTTGAGATACGGCTGGTTTGGTTCTCACACGAAACCAACCGGGCCCCTGGGACGAAAAGGCTAATAACTCATAGACCGGGCGTCCGATTGACGCGTCGTCTGTTGCGTTGATACCCCTATGACGAGGCGGTCCTTTGAGATACTTCTTCGTGGGACTTTGTGATACTTGGAGTATCGACCTGTAACTCGTGGAGCGGACCCTCCCGGAGATGAGCGTATGGAGTACGGAGACCGTGTAGTTGGCTGAGACCTGAAGACTACTTGTCCGACTCGAGTTGGAGTGACTTGTATAGGCCAGTGGGGAGCATTACTATGCTTGGGTGGCGTACCCACGGCGGGGAGCACTACTGTGTTTGGGTGGTAGACCCGCGGTACTCGACAGAAGGAGTACCTCTACAGGCTATTAGGGGGGTGCACTACTGTGTTTGGGTGGCAGACACCGGCGGGAAGCACTACTGTGTTTGGGTGGGTGGCCCACGGTACTCGACAGGAGGAGTACCTCAGCAGTCTTAGGTTAGTGAGCAGTACCTCGGAGTCGTGATAGGATCATTGTACTCTCCAGAGACAGAGCTCTTCAGCAGTTACAGTTTCGATAATGAAAATCCTGGTTTGAGCTGAGTCTACGACCTTTGTGTTTACCTCATGATTGAGATGGGTCACTTGATAACTTAGGTATATGTATGTGCATATACCCAGGTAGTGGTTATCCGTTGATTTCATAACCTTTGTGTTTCCTCATGATTGAGATGGGTTACTTGATAACTTAGGTATAAGTATGGACTTATACTTAAGTAAGGGTTATCTGTTGAGATTCTACTTTGTGGTTATCCTTGTTGGATTTAGAGAGACCTTGAGGGTCTCGGGGTCCCTGCTGAGTATCTTTATACTCACCCCTGCACAGGCTATGCCCGCACCTCATTGTGTTGGATGCAGACGACGGAAAACGCTGACGGAGGCCGAGCATTCGAGGACTAGACGGTACCCGGTGGTGGACCTCACGACGAGTCAGTATCCGGTGGTAGAATTCACGAAGAGATGATACTCGGAGGAGGTTGAAGGGCGAGAGCATTGTGGAGGCTATATGTACCTACCCTTCAGGTAGGATCTGTGGTGGACAATCCAGGAGATGTGCTATTTTTACCTACCCTTCAGGTAGGATCTGTGGTGGACGATCCAGGAGATGCGCTATCTGTACCTACCCTTCAGTTAGGATCCGAGGTGGATGACCCAAGAGCTTATTCTTTTCTTCCATCTGTTGTCTTTTTTTGTTGTACTTCCTTTCAGTTGTAGCTGTACTTTTCAGTTGGGTTTATATTCTGGCCCTTTTTACTTTTCAGCACTTTCTTTTGTACTTAGTGTATTACTTCCGCTTGTACTATGTGGTGTTTTTTTACTTTATAAAGGTAATGTCTTCCTAGTTATCAGGATTTAAGCCTTTGGTTCTAGTCACCAGCCCATGGCCTATGGAAGGCGGGATTGGGGTAGTCACGGCACGGTCCCCAAGGATGGGTCGTGAAAAATTGGTATCAGAGGAGTCGGTTCTACCACAGAACTTATAACTCTGATATTTTTCTTTCTGTGAAGCAATAGTGTTAAGGGTACCGAGTGTGGTTTTAATTTCAGGGAGTCCGGTGTTGGTGCGGGCGGCTGACGTATCCATACACCAGGACCTTGACAATTGATTTCCGACTTTGTGCACAAAAACATTGATTGTGTGTGTGTTTCCAAAGGTTTTTCCCTAAAACAGCTCAAACCAGGTCAGCTCACCAGGTATAAATCGTTTGACAGTGTCCCGTATGTTTCTTTGAGGATGCCTTTTCACGGATGACCAGCTAGAGCCCAGAGGGATGTGCGTACTGACAGCCTGCCGAGCGACGAGGCTTCGATACAGGGCCCTCTTATAGTTGAGGCACCAGCGGTACTACCATACGTTGGGCCACCGATGCCACCATCCCCAGCAGTAGGCGATGCACGCCGCTTGAGCGCACTGCACGTATTCCAGCGCCAGAGGCCACCCAGGTTCCGGGGAGAGACGGACCCACAGGAGGCTGAGGATTGGCTGGAGGCTGTGGTGAGAGTTTTCAGGATAGTAGGTACACCAGCGGACTTCATGGTGATCTTTGTTGCTAGAATCCTTCAGGAAGCAGCTGAGAGATGGTGGAGCCACTTGTTCTAGTTTTTCGATGGGATGACCTTCACATGGGGAGACTTTGAGACCTTTTTCAGGGTGGAGTTTGTACCTGTGGCTCTACACCTCGAGCGTGTTTAGGAGCTGCTGCCTTTGCCGCAGGATTTTTGATCAGTAGCTGAGTCATCTGTATGTAGTAGACAGATGATGCAGAGGTCCAAGAGGACCAGGCCAACAGGTGGGCAACCTCGGGTTTTAGGTTCGGTTGTGCGAGGCAAACGAAACAGAGCCATCGATGCGAGGAGCAGGAAGTATTATGAATGCGGCAGGAAGGGTCACCTGGCACGTGACTATCCGACTCCCAGCACAGTTTATCCGCAGGCGTTGGGGGAGCCACCGAGACAGAAGCAGCGACGGGTGATTGAGCAACAGTCGAGCGGTGGACAAGGCAGTAGAGCTCCGAAAGCTGGCAGACAGGAGTGAAACTAGTGGATTCCTTTTGTTCTTGGTACTTCTAGTTCCATGTTTCTGTTGTATTTGTGTCTTTGTACTATGAGATGCAATAATAAAAGACACTTATCTTTGTTATGTTTGCTTTCCTATCCTTTTGTTTGGTTGATACTGAGAGGTCCTGGTTAAAACTGTTGACCTGAACCTCACTTTTGAGATTTCTATTGGAGGATACCCAGTGACCTCACACTGATGCCAACAGTGTGACTCGACCCTTGGAGGCGAGAGTGACGGTTGGATCTCTTGGTATTAGCATCGAGGCCTTACGACGTTATCCATGGAATGAATGCATCATTCATTTCAGGATTTACTGTATTAGGCAATGGGCGTGGTTCATCTAGGGGATGAGACTGAGTTTCTCCTTTCGACAAAGGAGAAATCTTAGCAGCTCTTTCAGATCGTAGGCAAAGAAGGTGCAGATCATCCAGGAGCGGATGAAGACTGCACAGTGTAGTAAGAAACAGAAAACTGGTGCCAGTCTTAGATACTCAGGCGTGTTAAATGTTTCAAGAAGAGGAAGCAATATAGAGAGATGATTCTGCAAAGCAGCAGACATGGAGGAAGAGTTAGGAGAGCAGCATGAGGTGGTGTACATTTTAACATGCTACAACCACCCACCTTAGTTGTCCCCGCCAGGATCAGGGAGCTGGAGAGCAGGGGGAGAGTGCAGCTACATGCAGTCAATGAGTGTGACCCAATGGCTCTAAAAATGATTCAAGGGACAGTCTGTGTCCACTACTAGCTACAGTAGTAACAGACATTGATATGAATCATTCCTTCCTTCCACGAATCTTGTCCCAGACCTAGAGTTTCCGGTAAGCCGTAGACTTGACCCTCACTTCTGAGATACCTTGGGAGGAGACTCAATAATCACACTTACGCTGACAGTGTGTTCTGACCCACGAGACGAGAGTTTTGGTTGGAATCTCTTGGTGGCAGCGTCGAGGCCTTACGACGTTGGTCTCAATATGGATTGGATTCACAGTTCATACTCAGATTGACTGTATTAGGAAAAAGGGTTGTGGTCTAACTACAATGTCGGGATGGGTTTTCCTTGGTCGGTGAAAAGGAAACCCTAGGCAGCACAGGATGAACTCATGCATAGGAGGGTTTGGCCGATCACTCTTGGGTCGACCAACCTTACCCTTGTGGTAGCAGGAGTTTTGAGTTTCAAATCAAATTAGGAAGTGGAGGCCTCTAGAATTCGAGGATGGCGATCGCGTCCTTAAACGGGTCTCACCTCGACGAGGTTTACGGAGATGTGGCCGAGGCGACAAGTTATCTCTGAGGTTCAACAGACCTTTCTAGGTCCTCATAAGGGTAAGCGAGGTGGTTTACCGCTTGACCCATCCACCTCAGTTACACAAGGTGAACAACGACTTCCACGTATCTCAACTGAGGAGATACGTGCTTGACCCGACGCATGTCATCGACCATGGGGAATTGGACTTTGGCGATGGGGTGGCTTTTGCGAGGTTCCAGTAGAGGTTGAGGATCGACAGGAGAGGATCCTACGAGGACGGTCGATTCCACTTGTGCGCTTTCGTTGGCAGCACGGGAACCTCCAGGAGAGCTCATGGGAGCGGAAGGCTCAGATGTGTGCTCAGTACCACTTTTGTATCCCTAGTTTGTGTTAAAGATTTATGGGGACGTAAAGCCCTGAAATGGGATTAATGTAAAGACCTGGAAATTTCAAGGAAATTTCTTTCTTAATTTCTTTGGGATTTTACAAGAACGCAGTTTATGACGGCACCTGATTCCGAGGCCCGGTGTGCTCGAAATCAATTTCCGAAGTTGAGCTCGGGTACGTTCAGTGAACAAACGAGTGGGTTTTTCTAACTTTTGAACCGGTGCTCGGAATCGAAATCTGAGGGCACCGATGAACTCGCAGCGCTGGTTTTTTCTTAAGAAGACCCTTTTTGGAGTTGCATTTTCTTGGGAGGAGTTGTTAAAAAAAAGGTGAGGAATAAAAATATAATCGTTTTACAATTTTATTTTTATTTCTTGCTAAGTGGTTTAAGTGTTGTGTCACAACACTTTTTCCCTCTATATTGTGGTTTAACTCCTAGGAGTGGAAGTCGGAGTGGGACCCGTTGGGTTTCTAACCTCCCTTGGGAGAATAAAGGAGAGGTGGGGCCCACACAAGACCCACCCGTTCACTTTTTCCATAACTCCTCACCCCCTCTTTAATTTTGTAAACTCATCTTAAATTGAGTAACGCACCCGCACCCCCACTTAATTCCAAGTTAACTCTCATTTTTGTTTGGTTTATTAAATGCCTCATTAATTGGTCAACAAACGTTAATTAATTCAGGGATTCTTTTGAATTTTGAAAGAGTTGACATGAGGAATAAAATAAGGGAAACCTTATTTTATTTTGGTTGTTTTGTTGTGCGAGAATATTTGGGGAGAAATACTCTAGACTTGAAAAACATTCTTCCTCGTTGAAGAACGTGAAGAACAACGAAGAACGCCGACGATCCTCTTCTTCCACCGCGACAAGGGAGAAGTCGCCGACCGCGGTGGTCATCGCCAACGACAACGTACCTTCCTTCTTCATCTCCGCAACAAGTGAGGAGACGTCGTTTCCTCCTCGGACGCACCCCGACATCCACGGAACCTATGTCCGACCCCCGCGACGCCGTTCTCCGCGATGTTTGACGTGCGACGTCAATTTTGAGGTAGGGTTTTGGTTTTATTCGTAATTAATTCTTTGCATTTTTTGTTTAATATCTGGGCCGCCTGTTATCATTTAACGGGAGGAGGTCGGACCGCCAGAACACGTCCGATCCTCCTCCCCCCTTTGATGTTGTGTTCTTTGCAGCATGAACAAAGGCGGCACGGTGCAACGGCACCGCGTGGAAACAAGAAAGAACGCGACGAAGAAGCGCAGCGCCGTCGCACCGCGCCAGCACGGCGGCGCCGGTGGCCGGAGGCGGCGGCCGGCACCGGTCGGCCGCCAGGAGGCGGCGGCGCCCGGCGCGCCACCGGGAAAGACTGCCGCGGCTGAAGCCGCGGCGGCAGGCAGCCAGTCCCGCGGCCGCGTGGGACCGACGGGGGGGGGGGGGGGGGGACGCGGCGCTGGGCCACATGCGCTGGCAAGGAACGGCCCCCACGCGTGGGGCCACGGTGAAAATCAAGGGGGCAGTCGCCCCCTTTGCGCGGCCGCTCGGCCAGCGCCGAGCCACCCCGGGCCGGACCGGCCACACCGGGCTGGGCCGCCCAGGCCGAGTCGGGCTGCGCCCTAATGGGCCGAACCCGGACCCGGTTTGGGTCGACTCAGTTCGGGCCGACCCGGGGGGGTTGGGTCGGGTCAGACCGGGCCCAGACCCCCCATTTTCGGACCAATTTCGATCTTTTGCACATATCTTCGGCTATGGACCTCTGATCGATGCACCTTCAGTTGAGATGCAATCCTTGGATCGAGACGGTCGTTTTGGTATATTATACTAAAGGTTTTGGAGAACTTTGGGTATGGCCGGGTTGGTTTGAACCCGAAACCAACCTGGCCCTCGGAGCGGAAATGCTTATAACTTGAGCTCCGGACGTCCGATTGACGTGTCGTCGACTTTATTGGATTTCTCTTGATGAGACGGAATTTTTGGAATAATTCTCCTAAGGTTTGGATGCTATTGGATAGTGGCCGGGTTGGATTGAACCCGAAATCCATCCGGCCCCTGGAACGGAAAATCTGATAACTTTCAGACCGGACGTCCGTTTGATGAACCGTCAGCGGTGTTGGTGATCATGTTGAGAAACGGTTCTTATGAGTATACCCTATGAGAGTTCAGGGTATAGTTGAGATACGGCCGGGTTGGTTCACACACGAAACCAACCGGGCCCCTGGGACGAAAAGGCTAATAACTCACAGACCGGGCGTCTGATTGACGCGCTATCTGTTGCGTTGATACCCCTATGATGAAAAGGTCCTTTGAGATACTTCTTCATGGGACTTTGTGATACTTGGAGTATCGACCTGTAGCTCGTGGAGCGAACCCTCCCGGAGACGAGCGTACAGAGTACGGAGACCGTGTAGCTGGCTGAGACCTGAAGACTGCTTGTCCGACTCGAGTCGGAGTGACTTGTATAGCCCAGTGGGGAGCACTACTGTGTTTGTGTGGCGGACCCACGACGGGGAGCACTACTGTGTTTGGGTGGCAGACCCATGGTACTCAACAGAAGGAGTACCTCTGCAGGCTATTAGGGGGGTTCACTACTTTGTTTTGGTGGCAGACCCCGGTGGGAAGCACTACTGTGTTTGGGTGGGTGGCCTGCGGTACTCGACTGGAGGAGTACCTCAGCAGTCTTAGGTTAGTGAGCAGTACCTCGGAGTCGTGACAGGATCACTGTACTCTCCAGAGACGGATCTCTTCAGCAGTTATGGTTTCGATAATGAAAATCCTAGTTTGAGCTGAGTCTACGACCTTTGTGTTTACCTCATGATTGAGATGGGTCACTTGATAACTTAGGTATATGTATGGGCATATACCCAGGTAGTGGTTATCCGTTGATTTCATAACCTTTGTGTTTCCTCATGATTGAGATGGGTTACTTGATAACTTAGGTATAAGTATGGGCTTATACTTAAGTAAGGGTTATCTGTTGAGATTCTGCTTTGTGGTTATCCTTGTTGGATTTAGAGAGACCTTGAGGGCCTCGGGGTCCCTACTAAGTATCGTTATACTCACCCCTGCACGGGCTATGCCCGCACCTCGTTGTGTTGGATGCAGACGACGGACAGCACTGACGGAGGCCGAGCATTCGAGGACTGGACGGTACCCGGTGGTGGACCTCACGATGAGTCAGTATCCAGAGGTGGACTTCACGATGAGATGATACTCGAAGGAGGTTTATAGGCGATAGCGTTGTGGAGGCTATCTGTACCTACCCTTCAGGTAGGATCTGTGGTGGACGATCCAGGAGCTGCGCTATCTGTACCTACCCTTCAGGTAGGATCTGTGGTGGACAATCCAGGAGCTGCACTATCTATAACTAACCTTCAGGTAGGATCTGAGGTGGACGACCCAAAAGCTGCTTCTTTTCTTCCAGCTATTGTCTTTTCTGTTGTACTTCCTTTCAGTTGTAGCTGTACTTTTCAGTTGGGTTTGTATTCTGACCCTTTTTACTTTTCAGCACTTTCTTTTGTACATAGTGTATTACTTCCGCTTGTACTCTGTGGTGTTTTGTTTACTTTATAAAGGCAATGCCTTCCCAGTTATCGGGATTTAAGCCTTTGGTGATAGTCGCCAGCCCCTGGCCTATGGAAGGCCGGCTTGGGGTAGTCACGGCATGGGCCCCGAGGACGGGTCGTGACAAGAATAATAGGATAAGCACCTAAAAACCAAGAGAATCTCACCTCAAAAGCTTGGAGGAGCATCTATGGAGGGAGAAGAACCAAAGATAAGGGGTTTAAGAACCCCCTTAGTGTGAAAAAAATAATAATAAAGGATTGGGATCGATTTTTTAAAAAAATGAGGGATGGTATAAAGGGAATTTTATGGTTTTTAAACACTTAGGAAACTCGCATAGTTTGTCCACACGGTTTGAAAAACTATGCACCAACCATGCACACCATACTATAGAAGAGATAAACCCTACATGGGCTAGCCACACTATTTGGAAAACTATGCACTATCCATGAAAAATGGATCTGTCAATTAATAGAGCCTTCTTGCATGCTTAACACAAGGTTTCAATAAACTATGTACAAGTTGTACTCCTACCCTAAACACTACCCAACAGTCCCACGGTTTCTCCTAGGAATCGCATGGTTTGTCTCAAACCATTATCAAACTATTCTAATAAAATTGTGCAAGAAGAAATTGAACTAAAAAACCCTCAAACTCAATATTCCACACCGTTCGCCCTAAAACTTGCACACAAACCATGTACATGCCAAAAATCTATCTAGGAGCTCCAAAACTCAAAAAATTTCACAAGAAACATGACCTGAACCTAAACTAAAGGATCCAACATCAATAAAGGATTAAAATAAAAGATAAATCAAGGTCTGGGTGTGATAGTTGGACTTCAGGGGTCACTTTTGAGCTTTCAATGACTCGGGATGAGTTTAGGTAGGTTCAATCCATGATAGAATGATATCATATAAATGTTTAAGATGGATTTTAAAGTAGTAACTAGTGAATATTTTATTTTTTTTGGAAAAATAATAGTATTATTTGAACATAGTGGGTGAATTAGTTCAAGGAAACATTCCATGGATGTGGAGGGCCCCATGATTCTAAGTTAGGACTTGTATTTCTCTTGAATCATCGTCGAGGGAAAGTGTATTGACTATAGGGTATCTTAATAAGTATGGGTTTTATGTATTATGTAGTACTATTTTATGATGATTACATATGCTAAATTGACTTTGATTGTTGTGAAGTTTTAATGTTGTAGTGGGGTTAAAAAGTTTCTATATCCTTGGGCTTAATATTTCTCTTACAAACTATAGATGTGTATTCTATGTGACTTACTCATGTGGTTTTGTTAGAAGTAGTGCAGCAGGCTCCAGATCCTATTCAATGAAGGATTTACCTAAAATCTAGTTAGAATTATAGAGAAATTTTATATAATTTCAAAGGAATAATATATCAATGTACTTTTAGTATATTTATAAAGAGTAAATACATCATTAGTTGGAGTCCATGTATATTTCCTTATAGTTGATTTGGGTAGAGGATGATAATTTCATATCATTGTTTATTAGTTTATTATAAGAAGTTACTAGGCTATGGTGAATTATTTACCTTATTGATAGGGATATATCTATAGTCTCATGAAATCAATTTTGAGGTCTTCTCAATAAGGAATTTCTATCATCATCTCTTTGGGATGAGTGACAATAAAAGTTATTAAACATTAGGAAGGGGAGTTCTAGTTTATGGGAATTTGGGGTCAAGTTTATAAATCTGTTAGGTTACCCGCCATATTTTCTATCAGATAAATATATGAGGTCACTTAACTTTAAGTGATCTTAACTACTGGAGATACGGCATTAGGTTTCCACATTTACTCTAAATAGTTATTTGGAGATAATGATGAAGGATGAAGTAATCAAGAAGACCCTAGAACATATAGATTTATTTCATGATTTAAATCATTAGAGTGAGAGTTTAGATAGAATCTATCACTTTTCTATTAACTCATGTTTGTGACATGTGAAAATATTCCTATACATATCCCAATATCATTTCTCTAGATATGGCAGTTTTTGAACCTCTATTGGGAATTCATATATTATATATTATCTCTATGGTGGTCATGGGAATTAAAAAATTTAATTAACTTTTTATATGTATGGTTAGAAAAGGTACAATAATGTGAAATTTGATGGACTAGATCAATTATATATGGAACCTCAATGGTAATTACCTCCTCAACTATACTTGCAATAATAGGATTGAAGCGCATTTGGGAAACTAGTGTAGGACGATGTATAAGGAAGGTCAACTAAGTGATATTACTCTCCCTTAGGTACCTTGAGAAGGTTTGGGAAAAGTTAGTGTTAGACGTAAAGGATAATGAGGCAGAGGAGTTGGACATGGGTAGCTCATGCGATGGCATTACCTTCCTTAGAGGGACTATAGGCCATGTGAGGTACTATATGTCTTCATTCTACATTATATTTTTTTTATAGGTTAAAATCTATTATTACCATTTCTATATCACTTCTATCGTATTTCATGAATTATAATGCAAGGTAGAGATAATTCACAGGACATTGTTTTAATTTACACCTATGAGAGTTTGGTTAAGGATGAAGTATGTCATGGATGTGAATTGGTGGGGGAAATTTAGATAAACTTGTGAATTGAACTTATTATAGATACAAACATATTATATTATTCTCGACATGGTTTGGTTTTATTTTATATGATATTATATATATTTTTATTAACATTGGTTTAATTTTACTAACATGGAGGGTGACTATGTGATTTTCCTTGGTGAGTGGGATCATTGGATGGATCATCGATATATAGAATCTATCACGTCATAGCTAGTCAATTTAATGATATTTACTATAGAGGCTCAAATGTAAGAGTTTCTAAGAGTTATAGAAAACTTTATTGATTTTTTCTGAGAAGTTAAGTCCTTACCTCCTCTTTGTGAGATAAAATTTTTTATATAATTAAATTCGTGTGTTTCTTCTATCTCTATATCACCTCATGGAATGACACCTACAGAGCAATAAAAAATTTCATTCAAAATGATGATTTGTTGTGGAAGTATTTCATTTTATCGAGTGTATCTCCATAGGGATATCTAGTTCTATTTTCCAAGAATTTTTATGGAGGTATAAAGTAGTGTATCAATTATCGAAGTATAGACTAGGTGAAGGTAAAGAACTGATGTCCTTTGATAAGGATTTATGACTTATTTGATCATTTTAAGGGAGTTAGTTTGTTTTAAACTATATTTTTTCAATCAAGGTATCACTAGATGAGAGTTAATAGAGAATATATTATGAATTTTATGCTCCTATGTCAATATGTAAATTTTTAATTTGATGTGATTCTCTTTTGAGTTACAAATGAATCAAAAATATTTATAGGGTTTATGTATTGGGTGTTTCATCCTTATCATAATAAATTTTTTGTGAGATTTATCATTTACATGTTGGTATATTCAAATTCATAGGAGGATAATGGGGAGAATTGAATTATATTTTTATGACTTCTATTCCATCATCAATTGTATAAAAAGGAACTGGATTGAAATTTATAGAAATGAGATGTTCATTTTTTGGCTATTTTTTCACTCAATGGGGTGTATTTGTGAATCCATCAATGATTGGGGTAGATTTTTCTGGATAAGTACCTAAAAAGTTTCAAAGGAGCATAGTTTTCATGGATTATTAGATTATTATAATAGGTTTTTGTATGATTTTTTTCAAATTACAACTCATTTAACAACCCTTATCAAGAAGGATTGAGATTTTGTCTAGATGGAGCATCGTTGGATTACTTTTTAGTGTTTAAAGTAAAATATTATTAACACCCCTATTCTATATTTAACTAAGGAAGGAATTATGTTTAGATTTATTATGAGGATTCTCATCATGGATTTTTTTTCATGTTAATGGAATATGGGGTAGTCATATCTTATGGGTTCATAAAGTTATGAACCCATTAATTTAATTATACTACCTATGACCTAGATATTTAAATTGTGGAATTTTCTTTGAAACTATAGATATTTTACCTGATTGTAGAATATTTAGTTGTATTAATTGACTAAAAGATTTTATGCTTCATATTTTGTAGGGAGATATGATTTTTTTCTATGAAGATAGATATAATTCCACCAAGGTTATGATTTTAAGATCTCTTATACTCTTGGGAGAGGTAATGTGATAGATAATTCATTAAGTAGTAATTCTTATGATGATGTTTCTAAGGAATAAATTGAATATTTAAATATGATGTATCATTTGGAAGCTTTGTATTTGGGCTTGTAAAAAGTTGGTGGAGAAATATTCTTGTATTAGATGATCGTACATTCATTTTTGTTTCAACATGTAAAAGGGTATCAATTGGGAGAACCAAAAGTGGAGGTTTGGAGAAACCATGTATTTAATAGATAATCTCTAGATGGTTATATAGGGAATGAGGAAAATTGAATATTATTTCATGAAAATATATATGTTCCTCAAAGAATACAGTAATCATTTTTTCATGAGTTTCATAGCTCACCCTTAGTTGTATATCCAAGTAATGATAAGATGTATCATGCTCTAAAAAAAGTAGTTTTGGTGGATTGAGAATAAAAAATAAGTGACTAAGTTTATATTCAGATATCTTATACTCTAATAGGTGAAATTCAAACATCGAGTTTTGAATGTTTATTGAAATCCTTGAATATTCTTCAATATAAGTGCTAAGACATTTCCATGGATTTCATGACAAGTTTATCTCATGCATTGATATAATTTGATGTTATATGGGTTGTTATTGATATATTATTGAAGTAATCCATATTTTTTTAAAAATCAATAAATAAATCTTGATGAATGTTTTGTCAAGACTTTATGCGGTGGAGGTGGTGAAGCTTCATGGAGTCCCTCAGTTGATCATTTCATATCATAATCCTTGATTTATATCATATATTTAGTGGTTATTACAATGTATTTTTGGTAACCAATTATTCTTTAATGTTATATCCTACCTATAGGATAATGATTATACTAAGAGGATGTCTTATACCTTGGTATATAGTTTGAGAACCTATATTCTAGATTTTAGAGGATATTGTAATGATCATTTACTATTGGTTGAGTTTTCCTATAATAATATCTATCACACTTCCATTAATATAGAATTTTTCAATGAATTTTATAAATTATCATGTTGACACCATTATGTTAGGTTGATGTTGGTGAGTTAGTTATCATTTAACTAAACCTATAGTGGGATAAGATAGAAAAAATATATATGATCCAACAATGGATGATGATAAAATAGAGTTGAAAGGAGTCATAACATTACTAAATAAGGGGACTATTATATTTTGTTAATGATGGTCACACATTCCTGAAGTTTTCACTCATAAACTACCCCCCCCCCACACACACACACATAAACACACTATATTGGTCGACTAAGGCCTCCTCCAACTTACCTTGGTCGATCTCTTCACTCTATTTATTTTTCAAATCAATTTTTTAGGACATATTGGGTGTTTTCCTCATTCTTCATTTATCATCATTTTTTTAGTAGGTAACACAGTATAAATGGAGAATTAAATGAAGAGATTTACATAGAAAACTAGAAAAGTTTGTTTTACAATCTAATGAAAAGAAATTATGTAAAATAATTAAATATCTTTATAGCCTTAAACAAGCTCCAAAGCAATGGCATGAAAATTTTGATTCTATTATTTTATCTAATGGGTTTACTCATCACATTGTGGATAAATGTGTTTATTCAAAGTTTAAAAAAGAATATGGAGTTATTATGAGTTTATATATGGATGATATATTAATTTTTGGAACCAATATGATTGGTGTAAATGAGACAATGAGTTATTTATCCTCTATGTTTAAAATCAAGGATCTTGGAATAGTTGATACTTTCTAGGAATTAAAGTTAGAAAACATAGTGGGGGTTACTCTTTAAGTCAGCCTTATTACATAGATTTTTTTTAAATAAATATGATTATCTTGGTTTCAAGGATGCTAATACTCTATTTGATTCTAGTGTTAACTATTTATGAATACAAGTAGTGTCATAGGACAACTTGAGTATGCAAGTGCAATTGGTTCTTTAATGTATGAAATGCATTGCACTAGACTGGGTATTTCTTTTGCGGTATGTAAAATGAGTATATATACTAGTAGTACTAGTGTGTATAATTGGAGATGTATAACAAGAATATTTGTATACTTAATAAAGAAAAAAGATTTAAGTTTATACTATAATGATTATCCGACTATATTTGAAGGATACACCAATGCAAGTTGGATTACCGGTATTGGTGATAACCAATCAACATCTAGATGGTTGTTTACTCTTGGAGGTTGTGTTGTTTCTTGGGTGAGCACGAAATAAATATGTATTTTTCATTCAATCATGGATTTAGAGTTTATCACCATAGTGACATGTGGAAAGGAAGATGAATGGATTTGGAATATATTATTGGATACTAAATTATGGCCTAGTATGATGCCTCTTATCTCTATTAGTTTTGATAGTTAATAAACATTATGAAGGGCATATAGTTTCATGTATAATGGAAATTATATACATATAAGTTTGTGACATGATTATGTGAGAAAATTATTACAATATGGTACCATAATAATTGTCTTTGTGAGATCGTGTAAAAAACTTACAGATCTATTTACAAAATCTCTAATGAGAGAGATCATTCATTAAACTAATAAAGAGATGAGGTTAAAATCCATAGAATAAATCATTTCTATAATGTAAACTTAACACTTTCATTAGGTAGATCCTAATCAAAGTGTTTAATGTGTAAAAACAAGTTATTAAGCTGATTATTGATATTGAAAATTATAACCCCAACTACTTGGTGTCAATATCATCTGTTGTGACTTGAGGTTGAGTTATAAACTCTTAACAAAATATTAATACTTGATGAGTTATGTGTTTTAATAACAGAATCACATTGTAATATTTTGACTATGTGAGCTTAAAATTAGTGTCACTTCTTACATGAGTTAATGGGTTTACTCTTTATAGAGTTCATGAAAAGGATATAAGTACATTTCTATAAAAGTTCCAAAAATGAGATGTTGGATGGAAAGTTAATTTTATGTATGATATCTCCGATTTATCTTAAATATTAACAGGTTTAATGTTTCGACCACTTGTAAATCTGATAATACTTTGAGATATTGATATTAAGTAAAGGTTTAAATCAAAAGATACCTTTATTAGGTATAATGATTAACTTGTGATCTAGAGAGATAAAAAATTTGAATAAAAGTGGGGGATTATTATAATTTTATTCATAAAAAAAGGAATATATTGTTTTTTGGTTGGTCCATTTTTTATTGGCTTGGATTGATGAGGTGGAAAACTTTAGGAATCCAACATTGGAAATGTGGGTAGAATTCCCAAATATACTCCCTTATAAAAGGGGTCTCGAGAATTAGAATTTTCATAAAAATATAAATTAGCCAAAATAATTTTAAATTGTTTTAAAAATATATATTTAGTAAAATGTTTTATTATATTATATATATATAACAAAACAAAACAAAAAATAAAAATAAAATATTTTATAAAAATGACTAATAACGTGATTATTCATAACAATTTGATTTTGAATTTTTTAAATCCAAATGGGTGCCCCCCCCCACCAAGATTTTTCTCATTTCGATCAAACCAAGGTGTTATTTGATCGAAATAGTGATATTAAATCAGTACAATTCACATCAATTTTGATCTATAAATAATTGATGATGAGATCTCTTATTTAGATTAATCCCTTCAATCCAAAATTCTCTAGATAAAGTTTCTCAAAATTAGTGTTGTGGGGATGTCGGTTTTTGGTGACCAACATCCCCAAAATCTTGGTGAAATCCTCAAAGGAAAATCCCACGGAGAACCCTACACCAACAAGTGGGGGTGTATCAAACCCTTTTGGATAGTGAATTAAATTCATGCATCTAGATTCAATCTGTCTTCTCAATCTGCCTATTTATTTTTCCAATAGATGACACTACTATTGCATATGTTTCTCTGAAGTGTTGTTGTGTGTTCTCATGTGATGCTAAAACTGCTGAAACGCTTCCATGGAATTGTTGGATAAGAAGATTATTGAGCCATTGTTCAAGAAGATATGGTAATGTACTAGTATTTCACACACATGGAAGAAGGATAAGTTGTGGAAGGCCAGTCATGGCTGAAGTGGCTGAAACTCAAAACAGTGAGGGAGGTCTATGTCGCAATGCTACACTAGAGTGAGGCACTATGGAGCTACTAGAATAAATGAAGTTGAAACGCATAGAAGTAGTGTCACATGGATGTTGAGATATCTGGTTGAACTAGGTGGTGTTGCAGCATGATTTGGAGGAGAATCCATCACTGAAGAAGATGCACACAAGGAATAACACCACATATATATATATAACCATATATTTATATATATATATAAGATCAAATATATTATTATTATTTAAACTAATTTTTTATAATGGATTCATAATATACACACACATATATGTGTATGTGTGTGTTTCTGATTAGTATCACATTTTAAGATTAAAACATATGATTAATGCATGATTAGAATGTTTTTAATAGTATTTATTAAATTTGATTTATTAAGTTACAATATTTTTAAAATGTTTGAAATTTATATAATTAAGTTATTTTAATGTATTTTTTAACATTTCCTTCATTTTTGTACATGTTTTTAATTCATGTAGCACTACAATAGATTGGGCTAAAGAAAATGCTAGAAAAATACTTTAACAGCACTAAAAAGGCATTGTTTTCCTAAGCGTCTTTAAAAGGGGGTCCTTTATCAGTGCTAAAAACGCTAATAAAGGTGGGAATTTTTCAGCGCTAGCTTAGTGCTGATAAAGGGACTCATTTATCAGCACTATTTCTATAACTGGTAAAGGGAATCCTCTATCAGTGCTATAAATAGAACTGATAAAGGTCATACTATTATAGTGTGCTATTGATATTATAGCACACTACAGTAATAAACAGGCTATAAATACAGGAAGCAGCAGCAAAAAATATAGGATATGGAAAAAATAATTTAATTGAAATAAAAATTACAACACGAATACAAAAAAAAACATTATATTATAAACATTTCAAACATTTTTTTGTACAATTATATTATAAAGTACAATTTATCACAAACATTCAAAAACATTAATGGTTTCATTGTCATTGGCACCCGACCCCCCCCCCCCTTAAAAAGCCTGATCATGGTATCAGTTGACAAACAAACCACCCAAAATTGAGCAAAAGAATCCACCTATATAAGAAAATAATTATTATATGAATAAAAAAATTAAACATAAATATGAACAAATACATTAATAAAATGTTAATTTTAAACTGATAACGGACACTTAGTGTCATACCGGGCACACCATGTATCGGATTGAGGTGCGGATGATTCCTACATATCAAAAATGACTTATAGATAGTTTTTATAAAGTATCAAAACAATTCAAGTGTTTTTTATTGGTTTTGAGTATGTCACTTCACTTTTTTATTAAAATGTCAATTTTAAATAAAAAGACACACTTTGAGTCATACCGATCACACTATGCATTGGATTGAGGTGTGGTTTATTCCTACACATCACAAATGACTTATGAATAATTTTCATAAAGTATCAAAACAATCTGAATGTGTTTTCTCAGTTTTGAGTGTATAAATTTTGTTTTTTACAGAAATGTCATTTTAAACTTAAAACACACACTTTGATTCATACCGGTCACATCGTGTGTCGGTTGGACGTGATACTGATTCCTATACATCAAAAATGACTTATGAATAGTTTTCCTAAATTATAAAAATTATTAAAGAACATTTTCTTGATTTTCACTGAGTGACACATGTTTTGAACTAAAATGTCAATTTTAAACTGATAATGGACACTTTGAGTCATATCAGGCACACCTTGTATCAAATTTAGGTGAGGTTGATTCCTACATATCACAAATGACTTATGGATTGTTTTTATAAAGTATCAAAATAATATGAATGTTTTTTCTTATTTTTGAGTATGTCACTTGTCTTTTTTACTAAAATGTCAATTTTAAATAAAAAGACACAGTTGGATTCGTATCGATCACGACGTACATCAGATTGAGGTGTGGTTGATTCCTACACATCACAAATGACTTATGGATAGTTTTCCTAAATTATCAAAACAATATGAATGTGTTTGCTCTATTTTGAGTATGTCACTTATTTTTTTTACTAAAATGTCATTTTATACTTAAAACATACACTTTGAGTCATATCAGTCACATCATATATCAGTTTGATTTGAGACTGATTATTATAAATCAAAAATGACTTGTGAGTAATTTTCCTAAATTATCAAGACAATACATGCATGTTTTCTTAGTTTTTAGTGAGACACACACATTTTGAACTAAAATGTCAATTTTGTACTAATAATGGACACTTTGAGTCATACCTAGAACACTGTGTATTGAATTTAGGTGCGGCTAATTCCTATACATCAAAAATGACTTATAGATAACTATCCAAAAGTATAAAAATAATATGAATGTGTTTTATTGGTTTTGAGTTTGTCAATTGTCTTTTTTACTAAAATGTATATTTTAAATAGAAAGACACACTTGAAGTCACACTGGTTACACCATACATACGATTGATGTCTGGATAATTCCTACACACAAAAATGACTTATAGATAGTTTTCCAAAAGTATTAAAACAACCTAAATTAATTTTCTTAGTTTTGAGTATATCACTTTTATTTTTTAATAAAATTTCATTTTAAACTAAAAACAAGCACTTTGAGTCATACCGGTCACATTATGTGTCAGTTTGATGTGATACTTATTAATACGCATCAAAAATGACTTAAAAATCACTTTATTAAAGTATAAAGACAATATGAGCATGTTTTCTCAATTTTTAGTGAGCAATACACATTTTGAACTAAAATGTCAATTTTAAACTGATAATGGAAAGTTTGAGTTATATTGGTCACACTGTGTATCAGATTGAGGTGCAGTTGATTCTTACACATCAAAAATGATTTATAGATCATTTTACTAAAGTATTGAGATAATATGAATTTGCTTTATTAGTTTTGAGTATGTGATATGTGTTTTGAACTAAAATTTCAATTTTAAACTAAAAACATAAACTTTGAGTCATATTGGGAATAAAATGATGAGAAAATCAACTAAATAAGTAGTATGAAGTCACTTATGTATGATGTTTATATACATTTTTCCACTAATTATACTGCACATTTGTTTCTAAATAAATATATTTCCTATTTTGAATATGAGGACTATTGATAGTCTTGGTAGTACTAGAAAAATATAAATAAACAAAATATTAATAAATATTTTAAATGAAATTGTAATTATATTCAAAAATACCTCTTCGTGGATGCTTTTTTATTGATGGTATACATTATCATTCATAAATTTTCATACATAATAACCACAATCTTTGTCATTGGTTTCTTTCAGACATTGTGGAAACATTGTGAAAAATAAGTAATTTTTTTTTGGTCAGAGTGGATACTCAAGAGGGGGGTTAATTGAGTTCCAATTAAAATTTTCTGTTAAAAATATTTCTATTAAAATCCCCCAATTTAAATAACAAGCTAAACTGTAGTGAATTTGTAATACAGTAAAGGGTCAGTTAGGTTCTCAAGAGATTGATTAGTTCTCAGTTAATCTAATCTGGAGATTAAATTAGCTTTTGAAACTAACCTAATTCTTTACAATAAATACAAACACTTTCTATTTTAACTATCAAAGTTACTTTAAAATAGATTTGTATTTAAATTACTTAGTAGTGGAATATTATATATAGTTTAAAACAAAAATAAACAAGCATAGCATGATTAACCAAGAGGTTCAGTCACAAGAAGAGACTTAGTCCTCTCAAATAGTTTATATAAACTTTGATCCACACCCTGGATCGGGGTTTACAACAGTACTCAGACTGTCCAGGTCCTATGACCTCTACCACAGTTCTTCATGGGAAAAACAAAACAATAGCACACAGGATATCTAGGTCACACTTGACCTATACCACTATCCACAGTGGGAATCAAAATATTTAGAAATATTGAGTGAGGATATTAGATATCCTCTAGTTCAGCACAGGAGACAGTGTGTGTCTGAAAATATAGAGCACACACACTTCTCAAAATGTAAATAAATGAAACACAATAGAACTAAACATATAGATATGTTTTTAGAATGCTCTATGTGTTTTGAGTGAAGCTCTGGACTCCTTGGATTGATGCAGATGAGGCTTTGAGTCCTTCTCTGGTTTTTGTCAAGAAATAGAGTTTCGTTTTTGTATTTGACTTCTAGGTCCAGGTTGATCAGTCTGATGAGCTTGAGTTCAAGTGAAATCATTGAAACTCTTTTCTCCTTGAATGTTCAGGTTTTATGGATTCAGTATGTATTCTTCCTTCTTCTTCTATGCATGTAAGTCCTTGAATATCTCCAGAATATTGTCTCGTATGTGCATGGAAAGACTGACTGACCACCACACCTTTAGTAGTTCGAGGTTCCCTTATATAGCTTTTGCTTCAGCAATGGGAATGATTACCTTTTTACAGGTACGAGGTACGGTTCCTGAAATACCAATAACTATCATTAATTACTAGCATGTTAATTAAAAACATAAAATATGACCGTTGATAAATAAACAAATATAAGTATGGTTTAGAGATATGATTACTGGTTTCCATCAGTATCTCTTAGTATCTGTGGGCTTGTATCGGTGGACTTGAGTCAGTAGGTCTGTATCGGTAGTTGTTGCTCTTTATAACGATAGCTTTCTTAAAACGGTAGCTCCTTCTATCAGTAGCTGTTATGCATATCGGTGATCATTCTGTATCAGAGAACGTATGCATCAGTTACCCATATCGGTGAGCCTGTAACGGTGGACTTCATAATAGTAGTGGTTACTCTATATCGGTTGACTTGTGCATACCGGTAGACTTATTCTATCGGTAGATCAGGTGTAATGGTAACTGTCTGTATACCAGTGACCTTATCCATATCGGTAGACTTCTGTACCGGTGTACTTAACCTTATCGGTATCTCTGTACTTGAGACCTTTGTATCAGTATCTGTTTGTATAAATATCAGTGGCTCTGGTAGACTTCATCGGTAGTTGTATGTCTATATCGGTAACTATTGTGCATACCGGTGGACTTACTCTATCGGTAGGTCTAGGTCTGTATCAGTGACTCACAATCTTAACACTTATTTGTTCTATGCAAATCATATCCAGATTTAGTTAGAATTATTTCAAATCATGTATAACCATAGATAAACATTGACTAACGTATTCCAATGATTATTTTGATATTTTTTTCAACATAATTTAACATATATATAGGATTATAAACACATATTAAAACATAATTGAGATTATCAAAACAAGTGAGGTCAACAATCTCCTCCTTTTTGATAATCACAAATTATGGTATTATAATCCAAAATAATCATTAAGATATCAGTATAAAATACATTGAGTCTCACTTCTTAGTATGAGTAATGACATTTTCAAATGTATCAGAGAATAGAGTATTATATGCAAATGTATCAAAGGTATGAAACAACTGTATCAGAGACATAAAACAAATGTATGAGAGGTAGAATTATATTATGGTAAAATTAAATGATGCTCATATTTCTCATATTTCTCATATTTCTCCCCCTTTCTTATGCTCATATTTCTCATATTTCTCCCCCTTTGTGATTAGAAAAAATTAGGAAACAAAGGATGAGAGAAGTAACATAAGGTAAAAGAGAATAAGATCATATATATTTCTTAGGGAAAAAAGATATAGAGAAATAAAAAATTGAACAAAAAAGAATGCAAGTGATTCATATCAAAGGTCCTAGCCGCTAATCAATACACCTCCTGAATGTCCACTTTGGATTTGGCTTTGGGTTAGGAGGTAGACTCAGGCTGGGTAGATTTAGTAGAAGGCTTGGGAATTCCAGAAAGCACTACTAGAGGGTGAGCAACAGACTGTTCCTGGCCTGTAGTGGGTACTCCTCAGAGTAATCAATGGTGTCAAGCTTCTGATAGTTTGAGCTGGTGTCATCTGAGGAATGGAGACATACTGAGCAGACACAGGCAGAGCTAGAGGTGAAATGATAGGAGTATTGTCTACATGCAAAAATGGCAGCAATAGATTCCTAAATTCCATAATGATTCCTCCTCCTCTCTCCATAGAAGATATAAATTCATCCTTATTCTCTATAAATTTATCTAGAGTAGGAGTCAACTCCCTGAGCTTGCTCACTTGTTCTCTGAAATCCTGAGTGAATGGGGGTAGCTTCATGTTTTCTAACAAAAGCTTGAAATGGTTGTTGAGATGATGCTTGGTATAAAATTTCTGAAAGTAGAGATCAATCTTATCTTTGATTTCATTTTGGGTAGCAGTAGCATCCCTCATATGCTCCTGAAAAAACTTTATTATATATCTTGTGGTAGACAGCACTTGAGAATCAGCTGAGCTACTGGTTCTAGCCTGACCAAGCTCCTATTTTAGTACAACTCTAAATTTCTCAAAATCTACTAAAGCACTGGATGGAGTAAGAGGTTTAACAGTGAATGCTACAGTCTCCTTGAATGATTGGGTCAATTTGCTTA
Organism: Viscum album; assembly: GCA_963277665.1. Taxonomy (NCBI): domain Eukaryota; kingdom Viridiplantae; phylum Streptophyta; class Magnoliopsida; order Santalales; family Viscaceae; genus Viscum; species Viscum album. The sequence continues at coordinate 1,392,458,195 of OY728142.1, read as the reverse complement.
TTAGCTTTTGGACAACCAAATATTGGGTGCTCACATGCTCTTTGACAGACTTCTTAAAAGCTTCAAAGACATCCACAAATTGCCTTACTACACCTTTAATTTAATTGATATCAACATTCATTTGAGCTTGAGAACCACTCAAGGTAGTTAGAGAAGCAAAAGACTGCTTCAAGGCAACAACAGCTCATGTTCAGCTCTCAATCTGAGAATGACATACTCTTATCTCATTCATCATTTCTGTCACAGGGCCTGACACCATATACCCAAGAGAGAGTTCTAAAGATTTTTCCATATTTCTCATCTCTTTGACAAAGCAATTCTTTAAATCTGCAATAGATGTAGTCCAAGTCTCCTTCAACTCAGCCTTTAAAGACTCAAGATCATCCTTAGTAACCATATTTTCAAGCACAACTACAGGTGATCTTTCTGACACAATACTAGCCACAGAGACATTCATAATAGATTGAATGGATGATATTAAATAGGTTTCCATTATTTTTATCTCTTAAACAAACGAGGTCTTAAGATAAGTTTTCAACTGGTCTAGATCATCTTTTCTTACCACATCCTCAGGTAAAAACTTAGAAGAGATATTATAGTTAACTTGTGGTTTATTGATGGGTGTCTCATATTCAGAATCAGGATAGTCCAACCCACAAACTAGAAAACCTGGGTCTTCTGCCCAATCATCAATCTCAATAGCTACTAAAACATTTCCAAGCCTGGTTGGATGCTCCCCCTCAATTTGTGCATTCTTCTGTATATGTATAGCAATAGCACCCTGAGCAGGAAGGTCTTCCTCAGAATAATCCTCCACAACCATCTCCATTTCTCCAACATCAGGAGGCTCCTCAGGAATAGGTGTAGGTCTGTCTACTTCAACAATTTCCTCAGTAGGCATTGAGGAGTTCCCAATCAGTGTACTGAGACTCAAGCGGGCAGAAATAGATGCTTCAGTTTCAGATTCTTATTCTTCCTCATTCTCTGGAGTAGGTTGGTCTTCCTCATCAATAGGGGCTTCTTCATTGCTTACTCCCAACACTGTTGCCTTTCCAAATGATAGAATTTTAGCAACAGAACTTGGAGGCAAGTTTGGATCCCTTCCATCAACTACAGAGGTATCCTCTACATTAGTATCATCACTATACTGAGGTTCCTCTTCATCAGGTCCTAGACCTGGATCCCTCACATCCTTAGGCCTAGAAGGATGATCCATAGGATTAACCTTATCATACAGCTTCTCATCATCATTGACACATTCTCTTCTCCATGGATTCCAATTGATCTTTATGTATTTACAGATAGTTTTGGTAATACAAAAGTTGTCTTTCATAACCACTGCCTCATCCTGAGACTTAGACACACCTCTTACCTTGATCATCATAGAGATCAACTTTACAAAGAATAGAGAATTAGTTTTTTACTTTGGCATGGTCATATCTTCAATTTGAATCATTAACAGTCTACACGGATTCACCTTAACACCATGTCTTAACAGATGCAGTAAATAAATATCTTGTTATTTCAGATTTGCAAAGTCCCCTCTTCTTGGACTTAGCACATGTTGGATGAACTTGAATAGTAACTGGTTCTATCCATCCATTTCTGCAGCAACTACTTTTCTTGGTGTTCCATCTCCTGTTAATTCTTCCAAAGTAGCTTCATATTCAAAGATGTCACTGGTAGGAGGTACTGATTTAGAGAAATACCCAAACTCTCCTTCATGTGGAACTTTCAGGCACTCATCCCACTCAATAAAAGAAAAAGATATTGTCTTTCCATTCACTACTGATACCATTCTGTTCTCAACTTCTGATTTCTCAAAAAGAACAGACTCATATAATTCTTTTACCATCTTCAGATAATAAGGACCATTGTTATTCTAGAAGCACTCTACCCATTTCTACTCCTCCAGCACTTCTAGAACTAAATACTTATTGGTCATCAACCAGTCCATGCATAGCTCTTTCTCAACTACTATCTCCCTTTGAACGAGATGCGAATTTGTAGGTTTCTTTACTTCACTTACACCACTAGACTCTCCTTTGAGTCTCTTGGAATTCATCTCATCATCCTTTTCGCTAACTGATGGTCTCTTCACTCTTTCCATTCTGCGATTCACGAGGCTTAGGGTTCGAAAGAAACGAAGGTTTGGGAGATAAGGCTTGAAGGTAAAGGGTTTGAGGTGGATTGAGATGATTTCAAGACTCGTGTTTTATCATTTAGAAATCACAAAGTAAATAAATAAAGTATAATAAGTAAAATATAAATGATATAGATTCCAGCGGCTAAAGATACAGAATTTTAAAAATAGTGCAATCCTAACGGCAATACATACCGGTGAGGATTACTAACGGTGAGGTATTTTTATCGGTGAGGTATGTCGATGAGGTTCATACCAGTGAGGTATAATAGTGAGGTTTATACCAGTGAGGTATAACAGTGAGGTTTATACCAGTGAGGTATAACAGTGAGGTTTATACTAGTGAGGATTTGGCTAACAGTGAGGATTTGACTCTACAAAGTCTATCATTCCTAACTCATGTCTAATGTAACTTAACCTATCCGAACTTAAAGGCTTGGTGAATATGTTAGCTAATTGATGTTCAGTACCTATAAATTTAAGAGTAATATCACCCTTTTGGTAATGATATCTCAAAAAGTGGCGCCTTACATCAATGTGCTTGGTCCCAGAGTGAGACACGGGATTCTTAGAGATATTGATCACACTAGTGTTATCACAGTTTATAGATACAAGTCTAAACTGAGATACATAGTCCAATAATGTATGTTTCATCCACAGAATTTGTGCACAGCAACTACCAGCAGCAATATATTCTGCTTCAGTAGTAGACAATGCAATAGAGTTCTACTTTTTACTACACCAAGATACCAGGGACTTACCTAGAATATGACATGTTCCAGAAGTGCTCTTTCTATCTAACTTGAAACCAGCAAAGTTAGTATTAGAATAACTTATTAAATCAAATGATTTTCCTTTTGGATAAAATAATCCTAAGTTAGTAGTATGCTTAATATATTTGAAAATTCTTTTAACAGCAAGCAAGTGTGACTCTTTTGGATTAGATTGAAATCTTGCACACATACACACACTAAACATAATATCTGGTCAACTAGCAGTAGGGTAAAGCAGACTCCCTATCATACCTCTATAGTTGGTTTGATCCACTATTTTTCTAGTTTCATCAGCATCCAACTTACAACTAGTACTCATAGGTGTATCACTTTCCTTAATACAATATAAACCAAAACGTTTTAAGAGGTCCTTTGTATATTTATTTTGATTTAAAATAATACCATTTTCATTTTGAAAAACTTAAAATCCAAGAAAATATTTGATTTCTCCCATTAAACTCATTTAAATTTCATTTTGCATACTCTTTGAAAAATCAATACACAAAGTATTTTTATAAGATCCAAAAATAATATCATCAATATAGATTTGTACTATCAAAACATCTTTTAAAATTATTTTAATAAAGTGATTTGGATCAGCAATCCCTTTAGAAAAACCTTTTGAAATACAAAAACTACTAAGTCTATCATACCAAGATCGTGGGGCTTGTTTTAAACCATATAAAGCTTTAGAAAGCTTAAAAACTTGATTTGGAAAATGAGGATTCGTAAATCCAGGTGGTTGTTCAACAAAAACATCTTTAATTATAAAACCATTTAGAAAAGAACTTTTAACATCCATTTGATATAACTTGAAATTCAGATGAGCAGCATAGGCAAGTAGAATCCTAATAGCTTCTAATCTAGCTACAGGTGAAAAGGTTTCCTCATAGTCTATTCCTTCCTCTTGACTATATCCTTATGAAACTAGTCTTACCTTGTTTTTAATGATATTTCCCGATTCATAAACTTTATTTCTAAAAACCCATTTAGTGCCTATGGTCAAAGTGTCCTTAGGTCTGTTAACTAATTCCCAGACTTTGTTTCTTTCAAATTTATTTAATTATTCTTGCATAGCCATTACCCAAAATTCATCATTGATTGCATCATTGATATTTTTAGGTTCTAACTGTGAAAGAAAGGCTTGATGTTAAACCTGGTTTCTTAGAGAAGCTCTAGTCTGTGTCCCTCTATCAAGATTACCTAAAACAGCATCTAAAGGATGATTCTTTAGAATCCTAGTTGATCTAGTAAAGGTAGGACTAGAAATTTCAGGTTCTTCTCTATGCTTTAGTTCACTAGAAGCAGATTCTGGAATATTTCTAGAATTGGTTGTCTTTACAACAGGTTCACTGATTTTATCATTAAGGTCCAGAATAGACAGATCTTCTTTAAGATTTTCACGAGAAGACTTAGGTTCATGCGGATCAGTTTCATCAAATTTGATGTGAACAAATTCTTCCACACATTTGGTTCTTTTGTTAAAGACTCTATAAGATTTATTGGTTATAGAGTAACCTAGAAAGATTCCCTCATCACTTTTAGAATCAAACTTGTCAAGATTATCCTTAGTATTGAGAATAAAGACTTTGCAACCAAAAACTCTAAAGTAACTAACTTTAGGCTTCCTATTATTCAATAGTTCATAAGGGTTCTTCTTAAGAACATGTCTAATCAAGATTATATTTATAATATAACAAGTTGTATTCACAGATTCAGCCCAAAAATAAATAGGTAAATCATATTCATTGAGCATGGTTCTTGCAATTTTCTAAAGGGTTTTATTTCTTCTTTCTACTACATCATTCTGTTGAGGTGTCCTAGGGGCAGAAAAGTTGTGACTATAGCCATTATGTGAGCAGTAAGATTCAAACTCATGATTTTCAAACTCACGACCATGGTCAATTCTCAAGGTCTTAATTTTAAGTCCACTTAGGTTTTCTACAGACTTGGAATATTTCATAAAATAAGAACAAGATTCACTTTTGTGAGCAAGAAAGTATACCCAAGTGTATCTAGAAAAGTCATCTACTAAGACATAGACATAGTGCTTCCCATTTAAACTAGAAACTCTAGAAGGTCCAAACAAGTCCATGTGAACCAACTCGAGAGGTTGAGAAGTTGAAACTTCTTTATTTGATTTGAATGAAACTTTATGTTTCTTTCCCTTTTGATAGGGAGTACAAACTTTGTTTGATGGGAATTTTAGTTGAGGTATGTCTCTAACTAAATTTGTATTAGTCGGTTTCTTAAGTGAATGAACATTACAGTGTCCTAATATTCTATTCCATAGCCAATATTCTCTATGAAAATCATTTAAACAAGTAACCTTTTGTTTGGATAAAGAATTTAAATCTACAACATAAACATTTTCATTTCTTAAGGCAGAAAATACTAAAAAAAATTAGAATTAAAAACATTACACGCATCATTTTCAAATTTAACATTGAAACCATCATCACACAATTGAGAAATTCTTAACAGGTTGTATTTTAATCTATCAACAAATAATACTTTAGAAATCAAAACTGAATTAGTGTTACCAATCTGTCCTAAGCCGGTGATTTTTCCTTTTGAATTATCACTAAAGGTGACATGCCCTCTATCAACCTTGATTAAAATTTTGAAACATGATTAATCTCCAGTAATATGCCTTGAACATCCACTATCCAAGTACCATATCTTCTTATAGGAACTCTTCAGGTAAGTCTCCTATAAAACAGGTTTAAACAGAAAATGATTTTGGTACCCAGATTTTCTTGGGTCCAGACAGGTTAGCAAGAAAAACTTTGGGTACCCAAATTTTTCTAATGGGTCTCATACAATCAATAGATTCAAAATATTTTGAAAGATAAACTTTGTTTGATCTATAACTATGTGAATAGCTAGTTGAGGCATAGGAATTTCCAAAACTGGAACTAGCAACATACTGTCCAGATTTAGGAATGAATTTATTCTTAACAAGCTGTCTCTGTCTAGGTTGATAGCCTAAACCAGTAGTATACTTTGGTGCAACTTGTTTTCCAAGCATTTTAGTTAGAGTATTCTTTCCATTTGTGAACTTTTATAAATATATTATAAGTTTCTAATTGGACAATTTAAGTTGAGTATTTTCCTTTAACAGTTGTGCATTCTTTTCCTTTTCTACTTATAATGCAGATTGAACAGTGCTAGTTAAAGCATGTTGTTTCTTTAGTGACTTGTACTTATCTTTCAGATCATTGAAGGTTTCCTATAGCATATTACAATATTCAAATAACTCATCACTAGACATGTTTTCAGAATCAGAATCATCTCCAGAATAATAATAATTTAAATCATGAGTATCCAATGTTACCTCAGATGTGTTTATCATGAAACACATATTATCTTTTTGAGATATTTCATCCTGAGTGGAGTCGGAATCACTTGAACTATCTTATGAAGCACTCTAGGTTGCTTTCATTTCTTTCTTATATTTTTTGTCCTTGTACTCATATTTCTTCTTGTATTTTAACTTCAGACAGTCATATTTCACATGTCCTTTCCTCTTTCATTCGTAATAGACTATGTCATCACTTTTATCAGTCCTTTTCCAAACTTTATTCCAATGGACTTTATTGTCATATTTTCCCTTGTAATTGGATTTTCTGAAAAACTTCTTCTTTCTATAGAACTTTTTAAATCGTCTGGATATCTGAGCCATTTCAGTATCACTGTCTGATGCACTCTCTTCATAGCTTGAGCTATCACTTTCACTTTGAATTTTTCCTTTGTCTTTAATTTTTGAAGTGGAAGTCTTAAAAGCTACAGACTTCTTCCTTGGTTCATTATATTCTTCCTTGTTTACCTTCAATTATTCTTCATACATCATTAACTTACCAATCAGTTCTTTAACAGGCAGTGAACTTATATCACACGATTCTCTTATTAAAACTGATGTGCCTCTCCATCTGTCTGGAAGACATCTGAGTAACCTCATGATTTTCTCTTTTTGTGGAACAACTTTTCCCAGTGATCTCATTATATTAACCATCTCATTGAACCTGAGATACATGTCATAAATAGGTTCATCGGGTTTCATTTTAAAGTTTTCATATTTAATAGTGTAAGTGTTTAGTCTCATTTTCTTAACATTGGTTGTTCCCTCGTGAGAAACACCCAAAGTATCCCAAATTTCATAAGCAGTTTTACAAGTAGATATTCAATTAAGTTCTTCATATCCTAAATCACAATACAGGGCATTCATTGCTTTACAATTATTATTGTAAGCTATTTTATTAGGTTCATCCCAAGTAGTTATTTCAGTTTTTGAGATCTTATATTGAGTCTCTATAGCAGTCCATATGTCAAATCCCATACTTTCTAAATGAATTTTCATTTTCAGTTTCCATTGGGCATAATTAACACCATTAAAGAAAGGTGGAATGTTGGTAGTATCACCTTCTAATCTATTATCCATAATTAGATTTTAGCAAGTATATTTAAAGAGATAAAATTTATAAATAATAGAAATTTAATATCTTTAAGATACAACTAAAATCACAGTTGAAAAACAGAGTGTTTGGAAATCCTTTATTAATAACAACCTATGATACCAAATGTTGGTCGGAGTGGATACTCGAGAGGGGGGTGAATTGAGTTCCAATTAAAATTTTCTATAAAAAAGATTTCTATTAAAATCACCCAATTTAAATAACAAGCTAAATTGTAGTGAATTTGTAATACAGTAAAGGGTTAGTTAGGTTCTCAAGAGATTGATTAGTTCTCAGTTAATCTAATCTAAAGATTAGATTAGCTTTCGAGACTAACCTAATGATTTACAATAAATACAAACACTTGCTAGTTTAACTATCGTAGTTACTTTAAAATATATTTTTATTTAAAGTACTTAGCATCAGAATATTCAATATAGTTTAAAACAAAAATAAACAAGCACAACAGGATTAACCAAGAGGTTCAGTCTCAAGCAGAGTCTTAGTCCTCTCAAATAGTTTATATAAACTTTAATCCACACCCTGGATCAGGGTTTACAATAGTACTAAGACTGTCTAGGTCCTATGACCTCTACCATAGTTCTTCGTGGGAAAAAAACAATAGCACATAGGCTATCCAGGTCACAATTGACCTCTACCACTATCCACAATGGGAATCAAAATATTTAGAAAGATTGAGTGAGGATATTAGATATCCTCTAGTTCAACATAGGAGACAGTGTGTGTCTGAAAATACAGAGCACACACACTTCTAAAAATGTAAATAAATGAAACATAATAGATCTAAACAGATAGAGATGAGTTTAGAATGCTCTATGTGTTTTGAGTGAAGATCTGGACTCCTTGGATTGATGCAGATGAGGCTTTGAGTCCTTCTCTAGTTTTTTTTCAAGAAATAGAGTGTCGTTTTTGTATTTGAATTCCAGGTCTAGGTTGATCAGTCTGATCATCTTGAGTGCAAGTGAAATTGTTGAAACTCTTTTCTCCTTGAATGTTTAGGTTTTATGGATTTAGTATGTATTCTTCCTTCTTTTTCTATGCATGTAAGTCCTTGAATATCTCTAGAAGATTTTCTCATATGTGCATGTAAAGACTGACCGACCACCACACCTTTTGTAGTTTGAGGTTCCCTTATATAGATTTTTCTCCGGAAAAGGGAATGATTACCTTTTTACAGGTACGAGGTACGGTTCCTGAAATACCAACAACTATCATTAATTACTAGCACGTGCATTAAAATCATCAAATATGATCGTTGCTAAATAAACAAATATAAGTAGGGTTTAGAGATATGACGATTGGTTTCCATCGGTAGCTCTTAGTATCAGTGAGCTTGTATCAGTGGACTTGAGTCAGTAGGTCTGTATTGGTAGTTATTGCTCTTTATAACGGTAGCTCTCTTGAAATGGTACCTCCTTCTATCGATAGTTGTTATGCATATCGGTGATCATTCTGTATCAGTGAACATGTGTATCAGTGACCCATACTGGTGAGCTTGTAACTGTGGACTTCATAATAGTAGTGGTTACTTTGTATTGATCGACTTGTGCATACCGGTAGACTTATTCTATCGGTAGCTCAGGTGTAATGGTAATTGTCTTCACACCGGTGACCTTATCCATATTGGTAGACTTCTGTACTGGTGTACTTAGCCTTATCAGTATTTGTGTACCTGAGACCTTTGTATCGGTAGCTATTTATATAAATATCAGTGGCTCTAGTAGACTTCATCGGTAGCTGTATGTCTGTCTGTATCGGTAACTATTGTGCATATCGGTGGACTTACTCTATCGGTAGGTCTAGGTCTGTATCAGTGACTCACAATCTTAACACTTATCTTTTCTATGCAAATAATATCCAGATTGAGTTAGAATTATTTCAAAGCATGTATAACCATAGATAAACATTGACTAACATATTCCAATGATTATGTTGATATTTTTGTCAACATAATTTAACATATATATAGGATTATAAAAACATATTAAAACATAATTGATATTATCAAAACAAGTGAGGTCAACAGTTTTGATATATTTCTTTATAGTGAAATATTATTATATATACCCTAATACTCGTCTAGTTTTAGAATCTTATAGGCACCTTGTTCTCATGGACTGTCCTCATGCCATTATTTTGATGATATTTAAACACTGCCCTATCATAACAGAATTTTAATTAAACCATAATATAAAATATATTACATGAATTTTATTTATAAAACATTTCATTTAGTGTATTAAAAATTGATAATGTCATCATTCATGGTTGGTTTTTTGGGTATCCATTCATTTAATCTAGAAAATAAATTTTGGAGTATCCAAATTGACTGTGATGAGTAACCAATGTTACCTAAAAAAAATTAATAAGTAATGAAATGAATGGAAATATATTTGATATGATTAAATTTTAGAGTTTTACCCCTACATCATGGTTATTAAGAAGATTCTATCATCTATAATTTTACTTTCAAACATTGTGGCCAATTTTTTCAGTATTCCTTCGTATTACTTTGGTTCCAATGAGAATTATTATTTTAAAGTGACGTGAGGAATAATGCATCTAAATTTAAGTTCACAATGTTTTCCATTCAAATAGTATTGATATATATGACTGTAAAAAATATGAATAGTATTCAGTCATAATTAACATAGTAGATTAGCTATTGGAAAAAAAATCATGAAAAAAAACCTCATGTATACATTTACAACTAAGACTCTTATACATTCATGAGTTAGTATTTCATTTACATTCTCAAGACCAATATAGTCTCTAATGGTCTCTCCATACATCTAATCTTCAAAATCAATTGTGGTTGTAGCACCACTTTCTAACATTGTAACCATATGAACCTTAAATGTTAGTAAATGCAAAAGTTGAATGGGTGGGGTAAAGGTACTTTGTGAATATATTTTTGATTGGTTGGTTGATCCTTTAGATCATTTTGATTTGAACTTCTATTTCACCCCCTTCCCTTTTTCCATCTATAATAATATTCATCAGTTCAGACCTTTTTTCATTAATTGTTAAAGTTTTTCATGAAAAATAAATTGGAAATGAATACCTCCTTATCGACATATTTTTTAACAAGATCTAACGACCATGTTATAAAAGTTAAAATAGACTGCTTGAACATATGAATATATGAATCATCAATTAGAATAGGTATCTTGACACTAAGATCTTAAGTTGTGTTAATCTTCACTCTCACATAACCTATTAGAAGTTGTTTGTTGTGTAGCATATCTCCTTGGATATTGTACATTGTACCCCTCGCAACAAGGCGATGGGTGGATGTTGATAGCTATAAATCACAATCATTTTCAACCTGTAAAATATCAATACAGGAAAGGTATAAATGTATACCTAATTCAAATTTCATAGAAACAATTATGACAATATTGATTACCTCTTCTAAGACAGCTCTTTGAGGGGAATGGCTCATCTCAAAGATGGTGTGGGTGGGCGGGATCTTCACATAGTGGTTTTTCTTATGTTTTTTATCCTCTTTAATTCCTTCCAATAACATTTTCTAATAAAAATTACTACCAATTAAATTTTTCTTCTAGAGTGGCTAATCATGCCTACAACTCTTTCATTTTCTTATCATTATCCCCCTATTCATTTCTTTTCTCAAAATATGTTTGGGGTGACATCCCAAAACCTGAACCTCTGATGCATCTATATTGTTCTGGACACTTCAAGGCCACTGATATTAGCTATTCATAGGTTATATTTGATGATGATTCTTGAGTCTATGTCTTATAAAAATATAGGAAAATAATTAATCATTATTGTGTAATGGAATTTTAAAGAAAAACAAATTTTTATTATGTCATACTTACACATGTGTCCCACACTTTTTGTGTGTTTTCATATATTAGTATCCCTTATTTATTTACATGTGTCTTCTTCCATACCACATGACATGGGATGGAATTGGCTATGGATTTCGATTCATCAATCTACATGTAAATAGAGAAATATAATTATGTTGTTGTTTCATGTCACATAAAAGTATTACGGTATATTTAAAATATGTTCCATTTCTTTCAAGGGAAGAATACCCCATACTTTATGGTAGGGGTATGTTGGTTTTTGTACTCATTGTTAACTTTCATCACTCGGTTTTTACTTCATAAATTAACAATTCTTAATAAAAGTGATTAATACATGTATTTTCAAGAAATGTATTTCTGGTCACAATGTACCTAAAAAGATGTCTCCTCACAACAACCAATAAACAAATCCCACACTTTTTGGTTTATTAGGTGTGCATACATCTGTAGTGGGTGCACTTTTATTTTCCCTTCAACATCTTTGAGATGAAAATTTATAAGAATTTTGCAAAATGATTTATGAGCCTTTCTAGTGAGCATTAATAAAAATTTCATTCAGGAGTCATATACTATAAATTCACTCTACAAGGGATAATTAAAAGTAAATCAATGTTTTAATATTTTTTATAGTAAAATAAAGAAATTATATCATAATGTTACCCTAATCTCTTCCCAAATCAATGTCTTAAGTGTAGGCACAACATTATTCCATGAATCTACATCAATCAGCATGTGCATGTGAGTGGTAATCCCAATCGAACTATTTAACATGGCCTTGTTGGGGTTAACAGGTTATCTATGTTCTTTCAATCCAACCTTGAACTTGATGCCTTTGTTTCTTAACTTAATAATTTTTTCTAACATCATCACGCTATAGTGCTCCTGTTTTTTCTGGGACATCAGTTATTCACCTTCTACCATTTCCATGGCTTCAAAATCATAAATATGTTGTTCCTCTAGATTGGTAGCATCGGCATGTGTAGAAGGTTGTTGTTCCTCTTCATTGGAAGCACCAGCATGTTGGGAAACCTATTATTCATTAGTATTGGGAGCATCGACATGTGCAGAAGTCATTATCTACAGAAGTGGTGGAACATTTAATTTAGATTATGTAAATATAGTAGTGAATAGATGATAATATGAGGTAACACAATGAATATTACAAAAATATATAACTTGATTATTGAACTCTATTTTTAAGGTTGAATGGATTTGACCCCTTTATTGAGTATCCTAATCCCTTCATTGTGGTCTCCTCTGACATACAAGAATCCATCTACATTAGGATCTCTATGAAATTATTGTGATGTACCAATGAAATAGTCATCCTCAGTTGAATTTACATTTGTCCCTTCAAGGGTTTTGGTCGATAACAAAAAAATTGACCACTTTCAATTTGTAGTATCTTGAACATAAAATATGTGTACTTGTTGTGATGCCATTATAAACATTTTTTCTTTGTACCCTTCATTACTGAAATCCACTTTCACAAATCTCCATTCATTTATTTTAACATCACTCTATTATTAACCCACTTGCATTAAAAAATAATCACTTTTAATTTTGTATAATACAACTCTCATATTTGTTTGATGATGCCAAAGTATGACATATTTTCATAAATTGGATTTATTTCCTTAGTACCAGATACATGCATTACTTTAGCCACAAGTGTTACTCAGCTATTTTTCATGGTACTACATTCATCATGTTTATTTTTATAGAATGTATAACCATTAATTACCTAACCATTGTAAGATAATACATACACACTTGGTCCTATGGATATCCATTGAAATCATTCTGAAATTGAATCCAAATTTTCTACTGAATCCTTAAAAACATGGTCTTGAAACCATCCTATAAACTATTGGTTATGTGTATTTGATATCCAGCTTTCTGCCCCTAATAATTTCTTTGTTTGTTTCAATATATGGGGAAACCTCTAAACTATTATGCAAAACATAAAGGTGGTCCTGCACCCAATTTGTAATAGTAATTGTGATAACATCTATTCCAGAAATTCCTTCACCCATAAGTCACCCAGTGTGATAAGATTTTGGTAGACCAATGCTTTCCACATCCAATAGGTAGTTATTATAGAATTCAATGTCTTCCTCAACAACATATCACTTTACAATGCAACCTTCTGGATGACTTTGATTTTTGACATACCCTTTCAAAGTCTTCATATATTGTTCAAAGGGGTATATCCATTTATAATGTACAGAACCACATAGTTTAATCTCTCTTATCAAGAGAACCATAAAGTGAACCATCATATCAAAGAATGTTGATGGGAAGAACATCTCCAATTCACATAATATGTCAGAAATTTCCTTTTCCATATTTTCTAATTCCATCGAGTCTATAACTTTGCTACTTATAAATTTGAAAAAGAAACATAACTTAGTTAATTTAGGATGGACATTATTGGGGAAAATTCAATATAAAGCTACAATAATTATATCTTGCACCAAAACATGATAGTCGTATGATTTCAGATCATTTAACATTAAATTAGTCATTGACATGATATTCTTGATATTTGATGAATACCCCTCTAGAACCTTTACATCATTCAGGAAGTTTCAAAACTGATATTTCTCTTGCATGGAAAGAGTGTGAGCAGCTGGAGGAAGAAAAGTCTAGTTTTCACTCGTCATTGGCGCCAACTCTTCCTGTATTCTCATGTCAATCATATCCAACATAGTCTTAATTTCATATTTTTTTTCTAGATTCATTTAGTAATGTGTTAATGACACTATCACACACATTTTTTTAATATGTATAACATCAAAAAGATTATGACGTACAAACAATTTGAGTATGGTAATTCAAAAAAATTGATATGTTTTACCAACCAGTTTTGGTAAGGTTTTTCAATAAATGTTTACTAAAAGTAGTGTTTTTATCTTTTAATTTATCAAATAGTTGACCACCTATTAGTGGATATGGTGTTGTACATTCTTATGAACTCCAATCAAATGATATCATCCAATATCGGTACTTATGACATCGGGGTAGAATTTTGTGATGTCCTAGAAACACAGTCTTTGATGAATGTTTCATCTTAATTGATTGTGTAACTTGTTCATAAATAGGACACCCTTGTGTTCCTTTAATGTTATATCCTAAAAATTTCCATCAGCAGAGAATCCATTTCTCTCTATCTTGTTTGGTGACAATTTTTAAAGGAATAGAAATAATAAAAAATTGGAAATATAACAAAAATAACCCTTATTAAAAATATAGTTTTCCAATACTCAATTATTCCAAATAAAAAAATATTATAATTTTAAAATGTATCTTTGATTTTTAAATAAATAAAAATATCTTTATAAATATCTTTATATTATTGTATATTTATTTATTTATTTATTTATTTATATAATTATATAAATATGCCTTCATAAATAAATTGTAGTTGGGGTTTGTCTTAGTGGTAATCACCCCGTAATACTACATCAAGGTTGGGGGTTCAAAACTCATTGGATGCAGCACTATAGCAACATTGTAGTGGTACTGTAGCAAAACTGTAGCAGCGGTGGAATTGTAGCACCAGCTACACTCTAGCGACAATGAGCACTGTAGTAGGGACTGTGGAAGCGGCAGTACTGTAGCAGCCCGGGTAATATAGCAGTAATATTCAATGGAGGACCTTTGAGCAAAAAATATGGGCCTTTAGGACCATGTAATTGGATTTAATTCCTACTAGGCCTATGGTCCATGTAATGGGTCTCCTCTACCCAAAAAACAGAGATCCTTTATTTCAATAAAAAAGAGCTTTTGACCCTAACTTTTAAAAAAAATATGCCTTCATAAATATATATATTTATAAAATAAATTTATAATTATATATATATATATATATAATTTTTTGTTATTGTTATTTATAAATTATGTTGAACAAAATATTTATATACACGTAATCAAAATTATTTATATACACATAATTATTTGTAATAAAATTATTTATACACACATAATCAAAAATATTTATATACACATAATCAAAATTATCAGTTCAAGATAATCAAAATTATTTATAAATTATTTATATAATTTATTAATTCAAAATTATTAATTCAAGATAATCAAAAATATTAATTAAAATTACTTAATTGAAAATAATTATTTATTCAAAATTATTAATTCAAATTTATTATTAATTTAAAATTATTAATTCAAAAATATTAATTCAAAATAATTATTAATTAATATTTATTTAAAACTTATTTATATAAATTATTTATTCAAGATAATCAAAAATATTTATAATCAAAATTATCTATAATCAAAATTATTTATAATTATTTATATACGCATAATAAAAAAATTTAATAATTTTTTGTTATTATTGCTTATAAATTGCGTTGAAGTTATGAAAATAATTATTTACAAATTAAATTTAACAAAATATTTATATACACGTGAAAATACTATTTTTTATTATTAATAATCACAAATATGATTATTTATATAAATATTAATTTGTGAAAACATTTAATAAAATATACACAAAGGGTAATGTAAAAAAATTCAAAAAATGGCACAAACTCGCTGGGTTTCCTTCCAAATCACCCTGATTTTGGGGTGATTGGAAATCTGCAGTAGGAATATGGTGATAAGTATGAAGTCCCTAACATCATGAACCACCATCATCCAAAAAAACACAGTCAATATATCAACCAACAAAAAACAAAGTGAACTAGTGAAGCAAAAAAAATTAATGACTGGTTAAGACTTTGGTGGGTATTTCAGAACAATCTTGGGGTGCCTCCAAGGGTGAAGGCATCAGGTTTGGGTAAATGAATATTGTGTCAGTGGTGGAAACTAAGTGTTTTCGGAGGGGTCAACCATTGGAGGTTTGATTGGTTGTTTTTCATGTGATGAGATACGGTGGAATAGGAATCAGGTCAGGTGCATAGTTTGGAATGCAATGGGTGTGCTTTGAATGTTAACTATGGATTTTTGAGGAAAAGATAGTGTGATCATATTGCAAGGGGAGTAGGGTTATATCATGTGGTGAATAGTGGATCTTTATGCGCTAACAGAATAAATCGGCACATACCTTAAATTTTGAGAGGTTCGATTCATCGAGAAGATCGATGAAGAGTGGCGACAGTGATTCGATTCCGAAAGAGCTTGAATGGTGTGAGGGAGGATGATGTTGTTAGGGTTCTATTTAAAGATAAGGTAAGGATTTTATCAGTGCTTTCAAAAAAGTGTTGATAAAGAGTGGTTTCATCAGAGCTAAAATAGTAAATACTGGTAAAATTGATCTTTATCAGTGCTAAAAAATGCTAATAAAATATATCGTTACCAGTGCTAACAAATCACTAATAAAGACTTGAATTTAATAATATAATAAATTTAATTAAAAAATTAAATGTATATAATTATAAATAAATATTTAAAGAATTACAAATATTTATTTATAAATATAATTATAAATAAATATATTTATTATTTGAATATATTTATTATATTTTTATGTTAATGGTGATGGAGTGGTTCTCTCTTAAAAAATGAGAGCCTATTGCACTTCGATTTCATGGGGATTGCTCTTGTAATCCCAGTGTTGTGTTGTTTCTCCTTCCGAGAGGAAGAATTGAGGAAGTGATTGTTGGGAATTTTGAGCTCTTTATTGCTCGCAGAAGAGGATGTTTCTATGTCGAGTCGCTCGAGGGAAAGGATGGCGCCCCATTAGTGGTGGTTGGTGATGACTCCTCAATGGTGGTGGAAACTGACCGAGCCTTGATGACGGAAGCTGGTGACAACAGAATTATCGTCTCAAGTCCAGCATCTGGACTTGAGGGTCAGGTACACCGCGGGATGGCCTCCACGTGTAAAAAATGTGATGTGGCAGAAGATGTAAATTTTAAATGATATTTATTTTTAAAAAAACTGATTTATTTGAATAGGTCGAACTTAAATACCCTTCAATACAATTACAAAAAACAGAAACTTATAAACATTAAATCAAAAAATATATATAATAAGAATTTATTAACAGTAAATATAATTGGAAATATAAAACAATAATAAATATTCAACAATATTAAATAAAACTAAAAGTCTAAAAATAATTAATAATTTGTTATATGTTTATAAATATATAATAACTACTACTAATAATTTTTAACTATATACACTTTTTATATTTATTCACTCTAAATTTATTGGTGGAAATTTCTTTTGAAATTTTACATTGTTTTATATATATTAATATATTATGTATGCATACACTAAAAAATTGTATTAAAAATTCTCATATATTTATAATATGAAATATATTATGTATAGGAAATAATCTATTGAAACTTCCAATAAAAGTTTTCACATGAAATTTCCAATGGAAATAATTAGTGGAAATTTCCACTGTATTTCTCATAGTTTATTTGTGTATTAATATACTCTCAATTATTTTTTAAGTGGAAATCCAAATTGAAAATTTAAGATGACAATTTTCTTTTTAAATTTCCACTGTAAATTTTCAGTGCATATTTGCATTGTTTATTTATGTATTAATCTATTTTCACTTATAATTTAAGTGTAAATTTGAATTGAAAAATTATGATGAAAATTTTCATCCTATGATCCTAGTTGGTGAAATCAAACTCAAATACATGTAAAATCTATTATCAATAGAATCAACATGCCAAGAATAACTTGCACCAAAAAGAGATCATATCAGGAATGCACTTGCTGCAACAAATGTAGATTTTACTAATAGCTTTAAACTTTCACTACAAGTTTTCATTGGAAATTTTCAATGGGATTGTATGACTTTTCAGTGTAAATTTTTACTTAAAATTATATTGTATATTCATATTCATATATATACATATATATGTATATATATATATATGGATTCAAATTTTGTACTGTAAATTTGCAATATAAATTTTTAGTATAGATTTATATCAGTGAGAATTTTCACTGTAAATGTAAAACACCAAATGTCAATGCAAATTTACATTGATGTTTGTATATACGTAATGATAATTTCCACTGTAAATTTTAACTTGATGTTTATAATTTAATATTACCATGTTTATTTGTATTTTTATATTTGTCTTTGTGTTTATTTAGTTTTCATTGAAAATTTTCATTATACTTTGAAATTTTATTGGAAATTTTTAGTGCAAATTTGCTCTAAGGATTTTAAAAGATGTTGTATAGTGGAAAATATAGATTGAAAATATCTACAGAAAATTTGATTGGAAATTGGCAATAGAAGTTTTCAGTGGAAATTTTCACTAAAGGTTCCCAATGGAAATTTGCAATGCAAATTTCCAATGAAAATTTATATTTTTTAGTTATGTATCAATATAACTTCATTGTAATTTAATGTATAAATTTGAACTACAGGTTGAAGTTTTCACTAGAAATTTCTAGTGGAAGTTTGTACTGGAAATTTTCAGAGAATGTTTGAACTGAATATTTCCTTAGGAAATGTCTAGTTCAAAGTTTCTATTCATGATTTATGAAGTTTTTATAGACTCTTAGGAATCCCTAAATTTTACACGAGAAGTTTTTAATGCAAATTTCAAATGCAAATATTTAGTAAAAAATAAATTTTTTTACTTATGTATTAATATATTTTCATTGTAATTTTAATTGCACATTTGAAGTGTAAATTTCATGTGGAAATTTTCATATAAAATTGCAGGTGGAAATTTACATCGAAAATTTCCAGTGTAAATTTACTCAGGAATTTCCGGTGTAAATTTCGATAGGAATTTCCAGTAGCATCGGTGTAAAAAAAACCCCCCAAAAATGCATAATGGGGGCATTTTCGTCCAAAACCCCAACATGAGAGTTAGGTTCATATGCCTAACCTGAGATGATTTAAATCCAGTGACATCACCTTTGTAAATTTTTTGATGATGGCGCCAAACTGGTGGTGGCTGTTACAAAGGGTCGTGGGGAGCATATCGAAGTTCCTACTGGAAGGGGTGACTAGAAGGTGTGCTTGATTTTCAGCGTGAGTTTGTCCATCTACAACGAACAATTTGGAGGGTTGATCCTGGAAGCGTCGAGTGTAGATGCAATGACGATGGGGGTTTGTGGAATGATAGTTGCTCGTGCCTCTTGTCTTGGTTATATAATGTGCTACTTGATGGAAGTACTGGGGAGTAGGATGGTGCGTGGGATGCAAGCTAGCGAGGGGTTTGGGATTCTAACGATGGTGCCTCCGGGAATCTCTGGCAACGACTTTGGTGGAGGCCTCAGTGGCTAGTGACAATGTCACTTTTGTGCAGGTCGAGGAGATCTTTGATGATCTCTGGATGTGGTGTGTCAGTGATGAACTCGAGGTGCAGATAACCAACAATGTTTGGTTACAAGCAAGTGACGTTCATGAGACACATTGTGGGATACAGCCTGGCGGGGCTCAGGATGCGGCCTCAGACAGGGTTATTCTTGACAGTTGGTGATGAATGTCGACAAGTTTTTCTTTTTTTCAAAGCATGCCCATCGGCAGGGATGGAGTGGATGCAGGTTGGCATGTTGGATTGGAAACGGATTGGTTTCAAATATAAACTCAGTTGCGACAACAACAATTTGTGAGAATCACCAATGTAAATGAAGCACCAAACCAAACAGCAGAATAACAAATGAGGACACAAATTTTAACGTGGAAAAACCCTCCTTTCGAAGGATTAAAAAACCATGGGTCAACTCTGAGAAAATTCACTATTAATCAGAGAGTACAAAAATCCAAGTTAAACCCAAGACTTGAATCGCAAATACAGCATAAAAACCTGTGTGAAAAAACACACCCTGATATGCCTCTGTCGCCTCTCTGATAATAGTCTGTGACAATACGTCACCGTTCAGAGATCAAAATAGAACTTGTGGTGTCGTTGCAGCACCTCATTGCACAGCCAGATTTGCCGCTTCTCACTACTGCCCACGTCCTAGAAAATAGTCACCCAAGTATCTTCTCTCCTTGGGTTGTCACGCACCACCAAATTGTCACATTCCATGATTCACTGCTTCCCCTTTAATAGGATTCTATATGCCACATATCTTGATTGAAAAATGAAATCTGAAAATATCTCAAAAAGATATCATGAGATATCACCTGAATCTCATGTTGTTAGATACACAGTGGAAGAATCTTGAATTTCCAAAAGATATAAATTCAAATCACTGTTTCCTTTTTTCAAATACAGATAAGATATGAAATATAATATCTTAAATATCCAAATCACCATGAAACCTTATCTGTGTGATATGATAAAATATATCCCAAATACAAAAACATATCTTATCTCAAATATGAAAACACCCACGTGCAGGCTGAACCCAAACAATCTCCCCCTTCAGCCCATCGAAGAAGGAGATCGCATCCAACAAACTCAGTTGGAAAGAAAACTGGTTGGTATCGTACCAACCTCCATCCTCTGCAAAAAATATGGAATACCTCTTTTTCATCTCTGACGGAAACCTGAAAGCTCCCCCTGCAAAAGAAATCCAAATGTCGAAGTCTTCTTCATACTTATGTCTGCACCGCTAATACTAGAATCAACAATATTTGGCTCCCCCATAATTGTGATCGCTACATAATCTAGAGCACCTGCATGAATTACTTGATCCCTCTGCTCAACATCCTTCGAGCATTCAAAAACACTCAGCGCATCACCTCGATCTTTGATTTCCATTCTTTCTTCAATAGTGTCACTCTCTGAAGAAAAAGAATTAGGTGTAAGATCTGAAACACCTGCCATGACATGCTTCGGCTTCCAAACCTTCTTCAACTTAGTCGATGGTCTTGGACTCATGCACGACGATCGCATGTGCCACAAATCTGACGGAGTCCTCTTCGCAACTGGATTTGTCACATCACCGCATGTCTTTACATCTGTCCTGTAAAGCGTGTCATCCATTTTGCCTCACGCATAAACCATCGATCCTCTGGACAAAGTCCATCTTCCACTGCCAAAAGAACTCCTGAATCCATCAGTATCAAGAGAACTAGCTGATAACAAATTATGGCGAATACCTGGAACATGTCGCACATCCTTCAATGTCAGTGTACAGCCTGCATTCGTAGTGATACAAATATCACCAACACCAATGAAATCATCAGAATCTCTATTTCCCATATTCAATCTACCAAATTCACCTTCTTTATATGAAGAAAATAGTCCCTTCTTTGGTGAAATATGGTATGATGTTGCTGAATCAACAACCCATTGAGTGTACAAATCTGACCTACGACAATCAACGCCAACTGAAAGTAAATCACCCTCACCCTGAACAAGACTTATACTGGTATCCTTAGAATCAGTTCCGTGCGCCTTCTTTTCCTCCTTAAGATTTTTCAATTCATATCAGCGTCTATGCACATGACCCTCCTTGTTTCAAAAGAAGCACTTAACCTTTCTTCTTGTCTTTGACTGACCTCTCTAACTACCGCATCCATCTGCCACAACCAGAATACCACTATTACCTGAAGATTCACCATCATTTGTCTTTCTCCGAGTCTCGTTCATCAACAATGATGAAATCACATCATTCAACTTCATTGTATCATTCCTGAACAATAGTGTGGTGACGAGATTATCATATGAATCAGGCAACGAACCCAAAAGAATCAAAGCCTTGTCTTCTTCTATTTCAACAGGTATCGTGTTACCTTTATCATCAATCTTGACCACCACCGAGGATGGATCCATCAGAAGTTTGGTGAACTCGTCCAGATGGTTACCTAAATCTCCATTCTCTGCCATTCGCAAACGATACAACCATTTTTTCAAATATAAATGATTTGTGAGGGATTTTGATTTATACCTGCTTTCAAGCTTCACCCAGATCTCCTCCGGATCTGTCAGATTCATCACTTACCGTAGTGTATTATCACCCAAATACATCTGAATTGTGCTTGTCACCAACTCTCGCATATCCTGCCAATCATCATCACTCATTGTCTTGATCGTACCACGATTCACTGTTTCATTTTCACCCTTACATCGCTGTGCTAAAATATTTTGAATTAAAAATTATAAAAATATTATAAAATTGTGATTCATGTTTGATTAAATAATTTTGTGTTTATCACTGTTAAATAGGTCAATGATACTTTTTTTGAAAATTACAATGTAGGTGGAGGTGATTTGGAGGGCCCTTGATGAAGTGAAAGAAAAATGGGCCAAAATTGCATGGATCCATGGACATCTGTCCACTGTTTTGAATATTACACGAAATCCGTGTATCCAAATGGTCTGAAATTTTGTGGTCCTATCCAAAATTCAATATTATATATTTCATATTGATGAACCCAATCCTGATTCGGCTTTTATGGGGCCCATCCGAACTGATCTGTCCAAGCCACCGAATTTGGACCAAGTCAAATGCGGTGTTCTGTATTTTATCAATATCTTGATCTGTAGTTGTCCAAACGGTGTCAAACTTTCGGTGGAGACATTCAAGAGGTAGGGATACAACTTTTCTATTTTCTACAAAGCGAGATAAGACTGTCTGAAGGCCAAAATGCATCGTGCAAGTGGATTGATGAAATCTGTGTGCCCAAAACCACCTCCCACATTTCCTATAAAAGGGCACCTTGGAATCATCATTTGTAAGTTCGGCCAAGGAGTGAATTTCTGCCAATTTGGAGTCCTAGAGGAGTCTCCTAATCACCTTGGAGGTTCTGGAGGCCCCTATCCTCTTAGGGGAATCAAGGATGAAGAAGGAGTTCCACCCGAGCTTCTTCCTCCTCCCGATGTCGAGCTAAAAGTTGGGTGTTCGTTGTGAGGGAGCTACACGCATGTCAAGGGAGTTCCGATGCATACATTAGCTACTGGTTTGGAGTAATTTGGGTGTTTAAACATTTCATTCCATGTATCTTATTTTATTTCAGATTTGAATGCTTGATTTGATGCATGTGAGTGTTATGCTCTTAATTTCTAACCGATCGGTGTGAGGTTTTGAGTGTGTGACTTGTGTTGTTCCGATTGGACATCACAAGAAGCCTTTTCATACCCACATTATTGAGATTTCAATATGCTTTGGAATCTCTTATTCCATGCATAAGTACTGGACCTTGACAATATGATTGTTACATCAAGGTTTGGTCCTTAAAGCATTGAAATAAAAGCTTAGGAATTAATCGGGATTCCAGTTAATTCCTACCAAAGAATTACTCTAAACCTAAGATGAATCTATATGAACAATGAACTTGATATGTGTGTAGTGAAATCACATATACCCTTTTATCTCATATTTCTCAAAATCCACTTGGTCACTCATCTTTTAAGCTATTTCAACTAAGTCATTGTTTTAAACTGTTTTCAAAACCACCCCATCTCTTAGTCATTTTTATTAAAAATACACACTCTAAACCTACCAACGCTCCTTGAGAGACGACCTAGGGTATTCCCTAGACTATAAATCAACCTTAAAAATATAATCAATTTGACGTGTCATGACAACGCGGTCAAATTTTTGCGCCGTTGCTGGGGAGCGCTTTGGTTTTTTGTGCGTGTTTTTGATAAAATTTTTGTAATTTTTGTGAATATTTGTTTGTTTTATCTTCTACCTTTGCATTTGTTTTTGTGTTATAATTTATTTATTGTGTAGGTTCTTTGTATGACGCGTTCTACTCCGGGAGACCTACAAACTTTCAAACACGAACCAGAGAGGATCCTACATCAACGAAACCGAGACATACAAGACCACACTTTGAAGGAGGAGACATCAAATCTTAAAATTATTCTTGATCCTTCTTCTTCTTCTGAAACCAAAGTTAAAACTGAACATAACTTATATATCATGGCTGAAAATAATAGAACACTAAAAGAACTAACCTCACCTGATGTTGATATCTGACCCACTTACATTCAATTACAAGGCGAGGCGCCCAATTTTGAACTATAATCTGGTTTAATCCATTTATTACCAAGATTTCATGGACTGCCTGGAGAAGATCCACATAAGCACTTAAAAGAATTTCATATTGTGTGTTCAACCTTAAAACCTTCTAATGTGGATAAATAACAAGTGAAGCTTAGGGCATTCCCATTTTCATTAGAAGACACTGCAAAGGATTGGTTATACTATGTCAATTCACCAATTAGGGGTTGGGCAGACATGAAATGCCTTTTTCTTGAAAAATACTTCCCAGCCTCTCAAACTGCAACTATAAGGAAAGAAATATGTGGTATAAGAAAATCTCAAGGGGAAACATTACATGAATATTGGGAACGCTTTAAAATGTTATGTTCAAGTTGCCCACACCACCAAATAAGTGATCAACTTTTAATTCAATATTTTTATGAAGGTTTGATTCCTATTAATCGAAATATGATTGATGTTGTTGCAGGTGGTGAATTGGTAGATAAGACCCCAATTGCTGCAAGAACCCTCATTGAGAACATGGCATAGAACACTCAACAATTCGGTACACGGTCCAGTGTTCCCATTTGAGGTGTCCATGAGGTGCAAAGTACTGAGTTTGAGAAGAAGGTGGACACGAAGTTTGAAGAGGTAAGTACCCTTCTACGACAACTTGCTCTCTCCCAAGGGAAATATCAATCTCCTCCTCCCATCCATTGTGGAATCTTCTCTTCTGACACCCACTATTCTGACCAATGTCCTCAATTGAGAGAAACTTCTGAGAGTTGTGAGGCAATATTTCCAGGACGCCCCTTTAACCAACCCTTTAGGCAAGAACCATACTATCCATCCAACCAAGGGTGGAAGGACAACCAAGCCTATAGGAAATGGGGGTATTCAAACCAATCTCAACAGAAATGGAACCAACAGGGTTAGAGTAGTCATCCACCACCACCCAGAAATCCTCAACCACCACAAAGGCCATTCCAACCACCCCCTCCAAAAACCAAGCCTAGCCTAGAAGATATGATGAAGCAAATGGATGCCAATAATATCCAATTCCAAAAAACCACCCAAGCAGCCATAAAATACCTAAAGACCCAACTAGGCCAACTTACCAACTCGGTGGGGGGAATCCAAAGTCATGGGTCAGGTAAATTACCATCTCAACCAGTAGTAAACCCTAGGGATAAAGGAAATGTTAGTGCCATCACCCTTAGGAGTGGGACACAACTCAAAAGCCAAATGAACCCTCCATTAGAGTCTTCCCATCCAAAGGAAACCACCATCCCAACTACTGAAAATGGTCCAAGAGAAGAAAACCCTTTTCCTGAGAGAAGCCCTTCTAAAGGAAAGACTGTGGCTGTTGATGAGTCACCTATCCCAACCATTCCTCTTCCATTTTCTCAAAGGTCTGTCCAACCTAGGAAACAAAAATAAAACGAACTTGATAAAGAAATATTGGAAACTTTCAAGAAAGTACAGGTTAACATTCCTTTGATTGATGTTGTGAAGAAAATTCCAAGATATGCCAAGTTTCTGAAGGAGATGTGTACACACCGAAGGAGGCTTCGTGGTGATGAGAAGGTGAGCCTGGGGAGGAATGTTTCAGCATTGATAGAGCCGTCACTTCCCACCAAGTGCAATGATCCTGGTACATTCTCGATTTTGTGCACCATAGGGGAGTATTCATGTTCCAACGCTATGCTTGATTTGGGTGCTTCTATTAATGTGATGCCTCACTCCATATACTCTTCTTTGCAGGTCTGTGAACTAAAGCCCATATGAATAGTTGTTCAGCTAGCAAATCGGAGTACAACACACCCCTCTGGTGTGCTAGAGGATGTTCTTGTGAGGGTGCAAAATTTAATTTTTCCTGCTGATTTTTACGTGCTTAAAATGGAAGATGATAGGATGAATGGACATGCCCCAATTATATTGGGGAGACCTTTCTTGAAAACCGCCAAAACCATAATTAATGTCCATAATGGTACATTATCTATGGATTTTGGTGGTAATATTGTCCACTTCAATATCCTTGATGCCATGAAGCACCCCTCAGAAGAACACTCCTCTCTCTCTATCAATTCAATTGATGTTCTCCCTTCCCCCGAAACAACTTATTTTCATTCACCTGATCCCCTTTCTAAGTTTTCTTCATTGATTGAAATGTTAGGTAATGAATCATGCATTGATTGTTGTAGAAGTCTAGAGAAATGTCATGCATGTTTGTTAATTGATGATTTCTTGAACACAGAGGATCACATGACCATTGATGATACTGCTAAGCTTGTAAAAGCTCATTCCTCATCTGAGGATGTTACCATTGAGCAGTTAGATGAGATCAGTGACTTCTCATTGTCACACACACTTCCGTCAATCCAAAATCCCCCAGAATTGGAACTGAAACAACTGCCTCAAGATTTAAAATACTCATATCTTGAGAATGGAAACAAGTTTCCTGTCATCATTGCTAGTTCACTCCCTCCTGAGCATGAATTGCGACTGCTTGATCTTTTGAGGAAGTATAAACAAGATTTGGGATGGACACTTGATGACATTCTTGGCATTAGCCCATCAATTTGTACACATCATATTTTATTAAATGATGAGGCTAAACCAGTGAGGCAGTCACAACGTCGACTGAACCCAAACCTACTTGATGTTGTTAAAAAATAAGTAACAAAATTGTTGGCTGATGGAATCATTTACCCTATCTCTGACAGCCAATGGGTCAGTCCCGTTCAAGTAGTTCCTAAAAAAACTGGCCTTACTGTAGTTAAAAATGAAAACAATGAATTGGTTCCAACTTGTGTGCAGAATAGTTGGCGTGTCTGTATAGACTATCGCCGGCTAAACCAACACACTAGGAAGGACCATTTCCCATTACCATTCATTGACCAGATGCTAGAGAGGCTAGTAGGGAAGTCCCATTACTGTTTCCTTGATGGGTATTCTAGATACTTTCATATCCATATTGCCCCTGAGGATCAGGAAAAGACAACCTTTACTTGCCCCTTTGGCACATTTTCTTATAGAAGGATTCCATTTGGTCTGTGCAATGCTCCAGGTACTTTCCAACGATGTATGGTTAGTATTTTTTCGGATTACCTGGAGAATTGCATGGAGGTTTTTATGGATGATTTTACTATTTATGGATCCTCTTTTGATGAATGTTTGAGTAGTCTTGCTTCTGTCCTATGTCGTTGTATTGAAAAGAATCTCGTATTAAATTATGAGAAATGCCATTTCATGGTGCGACAAGGCATAGTTTTGGGACATGTCATTTCTGGGGAAGGTATCCAAGTGGAAAAATCAAAAGTAGATATCATTTCCTCTCTACCATTCCCTAAAAATGTTCGGGATGTGCGGTATTTCCTAGGTCATGCTGGATTTTATCGTCGTTTCATTCGTGACTTTAGTAAAATTGCACTCCCCCTCTCCCGATTACTCCAACAAGAAAAAGAATTTGTTTTTGATAAAAAATGTGAGGAAGATTTTAATAAGTTAAAATGGAGTCTCACGTCACCCCCGATAATCCAACCACCTCGGTGGGATTTACCATTTGAGATCATGAGTGACACCTCTAACTATGCAGTTGGGGTAGTCTTGTCACAAAGGGTTGATCGAGCTCCACATGTCATTGCCTATGCCTCACGTACTTTGGACCATGTCCAAGCAAACTACAGCACAACTGAAAAAGAATTCCTTGTCGTTGTGTTTTCCTTGAATAAATCCAGGTCATACCTTCTAGGGTCCAAAGTCATTGTGTTCTCAGACCATGCAGCCCTCCGATATCTCCTAAAGAAACCAGAAGCCAAACCATGTCTCATTCGCTGGATGCTCCTCCTTCAGGAATTTGATCTAGAAATTAGGGATAAAAAAGGAGCAGAGAATGTGGTTGCTGACCATATCAGTAGGATTCTCCCATCCTTGGAAATTGACTCATCCCCATGTATTCCCATAAATGAATTGTTTCTTGATGAGCAATTGTACTGAGTGCAAGATGCGATTCCTTGGTATGATGAAATTGTAAATTATTTGGTAGCGTCTTGCATTCCTGCTGATTTCACCAAAAACCAGGTCGACTGTCTAAAACATGAGTCTCGTTGGTACATTTGGGATGACCCCTACCTCTGGCGCACATGTAGTGATCAAGTTATTAGGTGTTGTGTTCCCGATAGTGAGTTTCAGTCTGTCCTTAGGTTCTGCCACACACTTGCTTGTGGGGGCCACTTTGGCCCCCAATGGACTGCTCGTAAGGTCTTAGATTTTGGTCGCTTTTGGCCCACATTGTTTCGGGATGCCCACGAATATTGTAAATCTTGTCCTCGCTGTCAAAGAATAGGGAATGTCTCTAAAAGAAATGAGATGGCCCAACAACCCTTACTCTTCCATGACATTTTTGATGTTTGGGGCATTGACTTTATGGGACCATTCCCCAATTCATTTGGGAACCTTTACATTCTTCTGGAAGTGGATTATGTTTCAAAGTGGGTAGAGGCACGAGCCACGAGGACAGATGATTCCAAGATAGTTGTGGAATTTTTGAGAACCCAAATATTCTGTAGGTTTGGATTACCTAGGTTTATCATCAGTGATCAGGGTTCTCATTTCTACAACCGCACAATGCAATCTCTTTTGCGCAGGTACGGGGTTGGGCATCGAGTGTCTACTACTTATCACCCACAAACAAATGGTCAAGCCGAAGTATCAAATAGAGAGGTAAAACAGATTCTTGAGAAAACGGTTCAGCCAAACAGAAAAGACTGGAGTCTTAGACTCAATGATTCATTATGGGATTACCATACTACATTCAAAACTCCAATTGGCATGTCACCATATCGGCTAGTTTTTGGGAAGAGTTGTCACCTCCCTGTTGAGGTAGAGCACCGGGCCTACTGGGCCATTAAACAATGCAATTCTAATCTTTCTGGTGCAGGTATTCAAAAGAATTTGTAGATTCAGGAGTTGGAGCAAATGAGAAGAGATTCATATGAGAACTCCCGAATTTATAAGGAGCAAACCAAGGCTGCCCACGACCGTCTCATCCTTCATCGTCAATTCCACATCGGGCAGAAGGTCCTCCTCTACAATGCAAGGCTAAAGTTGCACCCTAGTAAGCTTCGTTCCCGTTGATTTGGACCTTACATTGTTACTAATGTCTTTCCATTTGGTGTTGTCCAGGTTCAAAATGAAGACACCAAGCAAACCTTCACTGTCAATGGGCAGCAGCTGAAGTACTTCCATGAAGCCATTCCGGAGTCCCCAATGGAGGAACTCCATGTTTAAGAAGCGGTCTATGAATAACACTCAGTAGGTTTTATCCTTCCTTCCCACAGTCTCTTTTATTACAGTGAGGACACTGCATTCTCTATGTGTGGGGGGTGGATACATTCCTGGTATAGTTAGAAATTTTCATTGTTTTCTCCTTTTGTTTTCTCTTTTTGGCCTTCTTTATGGTATTTTCATTTTTCCCCATCAACAATTTTGAAGTTCCATGATTTGACGACCATAAAGTGGGGAAAGTAAAAATACCATAACGAAGGCTAAAAAGAATATTTGTATGAATTTAACATCAGGGAGTTATTTTTAGTGAATTGGTTTTTTGTCAATGATATAAATGGTCATATCTATGTGAAACCTTTGAGATGATTGATGCCCATTGTGTGAGTAGTTTTTGGGAAAATTGTGTCATTAATATCTCTAAAAAATTTTGCACCAAACCACAAAGTGTGGTTATTTCTTACTTAATATAAGGTAAATATATGTTGGGTTAATATTTTTCAGCTTTAAATGATATTTCCATACGTTCGTTCCTTATCTGATCTGTTTCATTACTGTACCAGATTGACCTATGCATGTGTACCTAATGTCCGACTGTTGTACGCCCTCAAAAAAAATTGTTGTCTTGGTCAGGTCAAAAACCACTCCTCCTCAACCTTTGATCTTGTTATAACTATTGCAATTAGTGTCGTGAGGAGATCAAACAAGGGTTGAGAGATGAGTGTGAGATTTGTTCCAATTGCAACTTCAAAAAAAAATGAGGTGAGTGATGAAATGTGCAACATATGGGGATATCTAGGTTGGGAGATTATGGTTTGACTTTTGGGAATGCTTAAATGAGTGGGTCTTGAAATATGATTGCAAAGGATGTAGGACAGGTTCGGTGACAAAATCATTTAAGCTGAAAAATGTTAAAATAACATATATTTATTGGATAGCAAGTGGAAAAAATAGCATGGAATGGTTTTCACACACACACATGGAGAGTTAGTATCATGTTTTACTTCTGAATTCCTTTCTCAATTGGGTATCATGAACCTTTTTGAATTTTGCTATGATATGATTTATGAGACATCTTTTTCTATTTTCACTAAGAAGAACTCCTTGGTGTGATTCGTGCATTGATCAATTTACTTTAAATAAAATTCCCTCAAATGCTAAATCTTCAAGATGTTGTAAATACATATATATATATATGCATCATTGTATTTGGATATGTGACCTTGCCCAGGAGTGCAAATGTTTAGGTGTGGGGGTGTGATCGTACCATGATTCACTGTTTCATTTTCACCCTTACATCGCTGTGCTAAACATATTTTGTATTAAAAATTATAAAAATATTATCAAATTGTGCTTCATGTTTGATTAAATAATTTTGTGTTTATCACTTTTAAATAGGTCAATGATACTTTTTTTGAAAATTACAATGTAGGTGGAGGTGATTTGGAGGGCCCTTGATGAAGTGAAAGAAAAATGGGCCAAAATTGCATGGATCCATGGACATCTGTCCACTGTTTTGAATATTACACGAAATCCGTGAATCTAAATGGGCTGAAATTTTGTGGGCCTGTCCAAAATTTAATATGATACATTTCATATTGAGGAACTCAATCCTGATTCGGCTTGTATGGGGCTCATCCGAACTGATCTGTCCAAGCCACCGAATTTGGACCAAGTCAAATGTGGTGTTCTGTATTTTATCAATATCTTGAGCTGTAGTTGTCCAAAAGGTACCAAACATTCGGTGGAGACATTCAAGAGGTATGGATACAACTTTTATATTTTC
Organism: Viscum album; assembly: GCA_963277665.1. Classification (NCBI taxonomy): domain Eukaryota; kingdom Viridiplantae; phylum Streptophyta; class Magnoliopsida; order Santalales; family Viscaceae; genus Viscum; species Viscum album. The sequence goes on along the minus strand of OY728142.1, from coordinate 1,392,427,044 downwards.
TCCAAAGCGAGATAAGACTATATGAAGGCCGAAACGCGTTGTGCAAGTGGATTGATGAAATATGTGTGCCCAAAACCACCTCCCACGTTTCCTATAAAAGAGCACCGTGGGCTCCTCATTTGTAAGTTCGGACAAGGAGTGAAGTGCTGACAATTTGGAGTCCTAGAGGAGTCTCCTAATCACCTTGTAGGTTCTGTAGGCCCCTATCCTCTTAGGGAAATCAAGGATGAAGAAGGAGTTCCACCCGAGCTTCCTCCTCCTCCCGATGTCGAGCTAAAAGTTGGGTGTTCGTTGTGAGGGAGATACACGCATGTCAAGGGAGTTCTGATGCATACATTAGCTACTGGTTTGGAGTAATTTGGGTGTTTAAACATTTCATTCTATGTATCTTATTTTATTTCAGATTTGAATGCTTGATTTGATTCATGTGAGTGTTATGCTCTTAATTTCTAACCGATCGGTGTGAGGTTTTGAGTGCGTGACTTGTGTTGTTCCGATTGGACATCACAAGAAGCCTTTTCATACCCACCTTATTGAGATTTCAATATGCTTTGGAAGCTCTTATTCCATGCATAAGTACTAGACCTTGACAATACGATTGTTACGTCAAGGTTTGATCCTTAAAGCATTGAAATAAAAGCTTAGGAATTAATCGGGATTCCAATTAATTCCAACCAAAGAATTACTCTAAACCTAAGATGAATATATATAAACAATGAACTTGATATGTGTGTAGTGAAATCACATCGACCCTTTTATCAAATATTTCTCAAAATCCACTTGGTCACTCATCTTTTAAGTTATTTCAACTAAGTCATTGTTTTAAACTGTTTTCAAAACCACCCCCTCTCTTAGTCATTTTTATTAAAAATACACACTCTAAACTTACCAATGCTCCTTGAGAGACGACCTAGGGTCTTCCCTAGACTATAAATCAACCTTAAAAATATAATCAATTTGACGTGTCATGACAACGCGGTCACGTCTTCAGCTTCTCTGATTTTTTCTTCAACGCCTTCGTTGTCTTCTCACAGACCAAAATATTTTTAACTCTTTGCTGCCAAAGTGTAAAATCATTTTGTCCGTTAAACAGTTCAATGTGAGCAAAAATCCCATGGCGTGAATCCCCCATATTAATCAGTAAGAAAACATGGATAAACCTCTCTGATACCAGATGTTGGGTCAGAAATGGATTGGTTTCAAATATAAACTCAGTTGCGACAACAACAATTTGTGAAAATCACCAATGTAAATGAAGTGCCAAAACAAAATGCAGAATAACAAATGAGGACACAAATTTTAACATGGAAAAACCCTCCTTTAGAAGGATTAAAAAACCACGGGGCAACTCTGAGAAAATTCACTATGAATCAGAGAGTAAAAAAATCCAAGTTAAACCCAAGACTTGAATCGCAAATACGGCATAAAAACCTGTGTGAAAAAACACACCCTGATATGCCTCTGTCGCCTCTCTGATAATAGTCTATGACAATACGTCACCCTTCGGAGATCAAAATTGAACTTGTGGCGTCGTTGCAGCACCTCGTTGCACAACCTGATTTGTCACTGCTCACTACTGCCCACGCCCTAGAAAACAGTCACCCAAGTATCTGCTCTCCTTGGGTTGTCGCGCACCACCAAATTGTCACATTCCTTGATTCGCTACTTCCCCTTTAATAGGATCCCATATGCCACATATCTTAATTGAAAAAAGAAATCTGAAAATATCTCAAAAAGATATCATGAGATATCACCTGAATCTCATGCTGTCAGATACATAGTGGAAGAATCTTGAATTTCCAAACGATATAAATTCAAATCACTGTTTCCTTTTTTCAAATACAGATAAGATATGAAATATAATATCTTAAATCTCCAAATCACCACGCAACCTTATCTGTGTGATATGATAAAAGATATCCCAAATACAAAAACATATCTTATCTCAAATATGGAAACACCCATGTGCGGGCTGAACCCTAACATGGCGATGAAGTTTTCAGCGAAGAGGCATGCGATGAGATTGGAACGCATGGAGAAGGCTCCCTTGGAATGCGGGTGATGGCCTCTGGGCACGGGGTTTCTGGCGATGAATCCTTGGAAGGTCTGCAGTTGGGAGATCCATTGACGATGCAAGGAGCAGTAGTGACCGGTGACAATGGTGGTGGTGACCCCAGGGTAAGGAGCAGGCCGATGATGACCGCGAAGGCCTCAGGACTTGGGGTGTCGGGAGCAGCCTCAAGTCATGGACTAATGTCGACCTCGGTATAGGGAAGAGTGATAGGTTACAGTCTGAAGGGATCTCATGGTAAGTGCACGCCTTTCGTCGGGCCTGGCGACATTTCATGGAGGGCGAAGAGTGCACCTCGAGTTGGGCCTATCGACATTTTATCATGGGCAGATGGCTCATGTGCAAGTGTGCCACGGCTGGTGGGGATGGTGATGGTATAAGGCCCCAGCCTTAAACCTTACTTAATCTTGAGTTATTACAAGATTACACAATGATGATATTTTCAGGTTTAGAGTTTTAGAGAATTAGATCATAAAACTTGCATTACATTCCACATTTAAACAAAGTGGTTACATAAAAGATAGTATTCATTTTTCCCATCAATAGAAACATATTTAAAATAAAACATGGATTCTTTCTTGACACTTCTTTGACACTATCATCACATCATGTACATTTCCCTTGACCTGTGAAAATCATTTCAAAAACTTGGGATGAGCATAAAAAGATTAGTAAGGGATATGAAAATATGGAAAGGAAACATGAGTACATGTATACATAAGAATCAATGAAATCATACTTTACTCATAAAACATAAGCACTTTAACATACCTCATCAAATCATGAATAAATCATAGAAATCATAAGACATAAAGGTAACTTGAGGCATTCATAACATTCTTACGTAGGGAGTAACCCTCTTGGTTACGTTTGGAATACTCATCACAGTATATTCCCTAAATCTCTTCGGAGAAACCTTAATGTTTAACTCCTTTGTGTTACCTAATGCATTGGAGAGCTATATCGGGCTCACCCACCCTTAGTTTATCACGGAACCACCCATCTTCATAACAATTCCCAAGAACCATAACATAATCGTATCACATAATACATGCATAAAGAAAATATAACATTTCCACATTTCAATCACAAGATATCAATACAACACATTGATATAAAAAAACATTATGAAAACCATTTTCAATACCAAAATCAAATAAAAGTAAAACATGGTATTTATTTTTCATTTTAAAAAAAATGTATGGCTTGTAGAGGAAGCCGAAACTCAAATAATGGTCACGGCGGCGGAGAAGTCGTTGTCGTCACATACGTACGACAAAAACATTCCCTTTTGTCATTTAGTAAAACGCTTCCTATAAAAAAGATTACTTTTGGATAAACGTAAAATTCAAAGGGGTTTATACACCGTATAAAAGAAAGTTGTGTATAAAACAAAATACGCCTCAGTGAATGGAGATTGAGACGAAGTCCCTTGCAAAGATCATTTTTTAAATAAATTAGATATATTATGTGTATTCACTATAAGTAAACATAAAGAAAGTACAAATACAAGATATGACATAATAATATCATGACATAATTTGAAAGTAGGAGATTAACCCAAAGAACGGAAATTGGGTTAAGAAGTTCTCTTACCTCGGGTCCGACTTGACTCGATCGTTCTTTAATCTCCTGAATAATAAACTTGAGTTAATTTCTACTTACTTAAGAACCTTTTTCAAGTTCATTATTCCTTTTATATAACTTATTACCATGTCATGAACACTATGTTATTATTTAAGTTAATAACGGTCGTTTTAACGATCATTGGTACTTGAGTCAAAAATAAACTCTTTATAATTACAAGTTGTTCATGTGGTAAAATATCCATTATATATAGAATTATATTCATGATGTAGATATCATATATATCATATATATCCAGTATATGCATGCATTTATAATATCACATAACATTTAGAGGTAAGACATGAAATGCACCGTTCATAGAGACGGTAAGTCGTACGTACGCGTGAACGCTACTTCCATTTCTATTTCATATTTAATGGAATTAAAACATAATGATGCATAATATTATTATAATTACAGTATGATATCATATATAATATCATTAAATATATCCTTTATACGTACCACATATGGTATTAACGAATCAAATCACTTTGAGGGGGCGGTAGTCCGCACTTCCTAAAATGAAGATATCGCATTTACCCATAATGAAAACCATAAAGGTATGCCATAAATGAAAAATACAGAAGCTTAAGGAAAACATAAACATATTATATATCATATATAAATATATTTTCATCTTAATGGCCACATTTGAAGGTGTTAGAAGAATATTGAACGATCATCGTTTCGTGAGGCAGAAATTCACCATCCACGGAAACAGTATGCTCTTTAACCATTAGATAAAGGTGTGTGTAAGTGTAGATTGAATACTTCTTATAACAAAATCCTAGTATATTGAAGATACTGGAGTTTTTACAAAAGAAATGAATAAAAAGATTTTAGGGGGTTGGAGAAGCAAAATAAAACAAAAGAACACAAGTGAAGACATTACCTTAAAATCGGGTAACTCTTTTTGATTTGAGCTCAAAGGCTTCCTTGGGAAGACTTATGCCCAAAGTGAGGCTTTTAGGGGTAAGAGAGGGATGTGGAGAGAAAAAATGAGTAGGGGTTGGCCGAGCCAAAGGCTTGAGAGGTGTGGTTAAGGAGGTAGAGGTGGGGGCCTTTTATAAGAGGAGAGGAGATGCACTCTTGGAAAGTTACAAAATGTTACTTTATTTTCAAATGAGTTTCGGATTTTATAGGTCCCACATTGATTTATTTTGAGGATAAGGTGATAAGGGTTCGAAATATACTCATACAATAGGTTTTTGACATGTGTAGGTCTTATATTTTATATTATCTTTTCATTTTATTTAAATCGTTAAATAATGAGGTAATCGCTGCATCATCATGATGTCATAAATAATTTAATTTATTTAATGTCTAAAAATTATAAAAAAATACTATGATGTAGGAAATATTTTTATATTTCCAATTAATATTTATAGTCCAATAGATCATTTATGTAGACAAAATTAAAAATGTTTTACTCAGGTGATACATTCTTTGTTATATTTAACTTTCTTTAAAAAATAAAAAGATAAAAAGTCACTTTCACACAAAAGTGATTCCATGGGGTCCCCAAGATTGGCACAAGGCATCCCATGGTTGGCCATGAGACAACCAGTAGCATTAGGACACATGTTGGTGTCATTTTTATTATTATGATATTATTTTATTATCCTTAACTACCCGATTACTCATTAATCAAGATAATTAAAGATAATTACCGTTGTTACTATTCATAATGTCAAAAAACAAGAGTCCTGATAACATAATTTGGACCTTCTGATTCCAAATATGGAATCCATTTTACCAAATTCCAAACATATAAATTGCAATAATTAATTTAAAAATAATTCATGTTGTCAAAACAAATAGCGGGTTTTTAGAAACAATATCTATGAAAAGTTTGGCACTTGTTTATACCCAATTCCAAAGTGAAATTAATTATAATGACCACCATTGGATTAGATGGTAAAAATATATTCTAATTACACTTTAAGACCAATTAAAAAGATAATCTAACCATATAATTAAATTAGATGAAAAAGAAGTTTTGATGTAAAATGCAGTATTTTTCACTATTCACTAAAAATTGAACATGGTCAGAAAAATACCAAAAAATTACCCAAGGTAAATTTCAATGTCCCAATCATAAAGAATAAGTTTATTTTGACAAATATAGCTTATAAAATTGTCAAAATTTAGATTTAAAAATGGTTCACCATCAAAAGGCGGTAAAACAATCTTTTAAAAATATTAGAGTATTTCATGTTTAAGATTGGATTTATTCTCATTTTAAGCCTCTAAAACACTATCTAATTCATAAATAGACATAGATAAAAATATATATTATTCATTACTTACTTGGGATGTTATAGATGGTGCAAGAATCGAGCGGTTATCAAAGGCTTGGGATGCCGGTGGGTTTTGACTCTCACGACGACTGTCAATGGTATGGGATGCTGATGGATGTGATAGCCTCTGCTCACTGCAGATATTGGTGGTATGAGACGCCAATGGGTTCGTGGAATAAGTTCGACGTTGAAGTGTTGGTGCATGGACGACTAATAGGTGGCGATGTTGAGGGCACAACGATGCACTTGGGGTAGAGTTCGATGGACGGTTGCACGACGACGTATGAGCTTTGGGTGTGTAGGGGTCTTCATAGGAGGCGGGCTCACGGTGGCTGCACGAGATCCTGCAGTGGGGCTTTGGCCTAGTTTCAAGGAAGGGCTTCAGACTGGTTTTGTGGGCCTATGGGTCGTGCATTAATGGGGGTCATCGACTCTCATTTTCATTAGGTCTCTTCTTAGAAACTTTTGTGTTTGAGGGTAATTGATGCACCCTATCGTTGTTTTTTTGTACTTTACTTTTTTTAATAAAATTTGGGAACCATGAGTTAAAACTCGTGGTCTATATCGCTTTGGATTATTATAATTTTATAATTATTTAAATATATATATTTAAATATATATATATTTATTTATTTATAATTATGATTATAAATAAATATATTTAAAAATATTTTTATATAAGTATAAATATATTTATATAATTATATAATTATATATATGTATATATTTATTTATATAATTATATATATATATATATATATATGTAAATATATATAATTACAAATATAATCAATATATTTATAATTTAAATGTATGTATTATAATTTTATAATTATTTATATATATATATATATATAATTATAAATAAATATATTTAAAAATATTTGTAAATAATTATAAATATTTGCATATAATTATATATATATTTATATAATTATATATCTATATATAATTATATATATATATATATATATATTAATATATAATTATATATAATTATAAATATAATAAATATATTTTTTATAATTTTATAATTATTTAAATATTTATTTATTTATTTATATTTATAATTATAAATAAATATATTTTAAAATATTTTTATATAATTATAAATATATTTATATAATTATATATATTTATATAATTATATATAATCACATAATTATATATATATATATATATATATTAATGTATAAATATATATCAAAGATTGCTCGAACCATAGGGTTTAACCCATGGTCTCAACAATTTATTGAAAATAAAAGCAAATGAAAAGTACAAGGGGGAGGTGGCATTTAGGAGACAATGACAAATAATAGCCAAGAAGAGCAAATAAAGCACAACTGCCCAAAAAACAGAAAATTCATCTATCAAAATGATAGCGACCACTGCCCCTACCTCTCGAGTAGTGACCCCTCTTCCATACTTTAGGCTTTTTCCATGACTTGTCATCATCAAGTTGAGGATCATTGTCATCATTGTTTGCAAAGGCCTAAGGAACCCATCCTCCAACAAGACCTAAACCCTCAAATTTACCTACACTTGACCTGATCACATTGGTGAGTGATGCCTTGTCAGCTTCATTTAGAAAAGCTTCCTTATTACTAGATCTACCCAAATTTTCAAGTAAAGTAAAAGTACTTTTTCCCTCATTACTCTGAGGAGCCATAGTGCGACATGTGCTCATTGTCCCACGAGATTCCATAGATTCAGAAGTAGGTGTGACAGCAGCCTCAACCATATCCTTGTTCACTTCTGCACCGAGTAACTCCTTGGCGACAACACCACCAGTGGTCAAGCCTCGAGCAACACTACTAGGTGAACCCATGTTGAAACCTTTAAAATCCCCTGGCTTCTTAGTTGTTGAAATCTAGTTCTGGACACCATCAATAATAGAAATAGATGTCTCGACTTCAGGGGACCCTATTCCATCAGATGTTTAGGACCGCTTTAGAGTCCCACCCTATTGTCCAATAGCAGCATAATATGAGGAATTATGACCCGTCTCATTAGCAGAATCAGAACCACAAACTCCCATCACCATAAGAGCTGATTAACAATCACCATGTTCAACTTGCATGTCCTTCAAAGGAGAGACATAGGCGTACACACCCACAACCAAGGTAACATCCTTTATCACAATAGCAACAAGTTCTGCTTCAGTGGGAGGAACCATCAACTGTTGCTCCCCAAATACAATTGAGGAGTTGGCTAGCGCGACATCTGGTTTAGACAAATTTGAGATAAAATTCACCCGTGACTTCTTCATGGGAATAGGTAAATTGACACTGCATTAAAGGGACGTTTTCCTTTACTATTTTCGAAACTCAGAAAATTTTCATAATGTAGAATTGCCAAATCCACTTCATCTTCACTCTTCAGACAACATTGACGACCCTTACTTAATTCTCCATCTCTTTCTTCAAACATGATGACCCCAACACCATGTGTTCGTCTCCCTTTATGGCTAGGCAACATATAGGCTTTCGGGCCATCAACAAATGGGCCTACATGCCAGGAGGAATGAGTCTTCAGGTCTATAAATTGTGAGGGTGCCTACGAGGCTATTTATAATAATAATAAATAAAGGGGTTAGATAGGCGAGTTATTCCTGGAGGGTTATGACCTGTCTTTTCGGGATTGTGGGTGTGAGTGTGTGTTTGATTCAGTGTAATTGTACTTCTAATTACCCAATATATATATAATAAATATATTTATTATTTGAATACATTTATTATAATTTTATAATTATTTAAATGTATATTTATTGATTTATAATTATAATTATAAATAAATGTATTTATAAACATTTGTATATAATTATAAACATATTTATATAATTATATACAATTATTAATATATAAATGTATATAATTATAAATATAATAAATATATTTATATTGAGAGGATGTGGGATCAAATGAGTGAAAGGGGAAACCAAGAATTGATTCGGATGAAACTTCAATCGGTATTGATCCAGCCCTCACTCAGGTTGATCATGTTGGAAATAAGGAGTTTTTTCACTTCTGTGCGACAGCCAAATCAACTCTGGTGGAGCGCGCCTCCCATGAACCATCTGGTCCAAAGAGGAATTTTGCTGATGTTGTAAGAGCGGCCGATAATCTTTTTTTCTCAGATTTTGATATCCCTTCCCCTGGGAGGGTCATCAAGAAGGGGCGAATCGCGCATGTTTCAGCTGATCAGGATGTAGTTGAGGAGCGTATAAATTTTTGCAAATACTCCATAATTGCGCGAGTCCTGACACCGAAAGGGGAGAAGCTCTGTAAGTTCAATGATCTCACTCGGAGGATTGCGAAAATCTGAGGTTTTGACGACTGGAGAATGACGAGTATAGGGAATGGATATTATCATATATTCTTTCCCTCAGATGACTATAAAAGGAGGTCATGGAGCCTGGGATCGGTCTCTCTGAAGCCTGGCTTCTTGAGAATTCAGGAATCGGATCGTAACTTTGACCCCGGCAGTGTCAGGAATACTCACACGCAGATCTGGATTTTCATCTTGAAGCTTAACTAGCTTTATTGGAACCCGCGAATTCTATGGGAAATTGCCTGATCAGTTGGAAATCCTATCAGTATGGATCGCCAAATACACAACCCAAGATTCAGGCATTATGCCAAGATTCTGGTGGAGGTTGATATGTCAACCACGTTGGTCGAGGAGGTGGTGTTAACGACGAGAGGTTAGTATCAATCTCGTAATACAGCATGAGTGAAAGCCTAAATTCTGCTTGAATTGCAATTTATTTGGTCATCTTTCCACTGAATGTAACAAGGATAAAGCTTGCAGCTTCTGCAAGGCAAGGGGACATGATGATGCTTCTTTATCGCAAGAGAAAAGGGAAGGATAAAGTCCTACATTCTGGTCTTCATGCCATTTCTGCTCCTGAATCCTCTAATAATGATGGAACAATGAGGGCCATATTGGTGGCTGGGCAGGAAGGTAATATTCCATTGGGGGAATCAGGTGGACACTCTGATCAGGCCCAACCATCTTCTTTATTTGCAGAGGACCTTCTTGCCAAGGAAATCACGCAGGAGCCTCATAACCAGGCGGCTCCAACTGATTCTGATACGGGCTCGAAGGACTCCCAATGCTGCTCTGTGAAGGCTGATGGACCCCTGGCATTTCTCAATGCCTCCTATGGGAATGCATCAGGGTGCCCCGTCATTCCTGGGCAGGATCCCATCAATGATACCTTGAAAGCTCCTCCCATTGACTCTGCGCAGGATGTTTTCTCTCTGAAGCAGGTGGATGTCCCTGAGATGAAATCAAAGGATGCTACCCAATGTTTGACTCAGAAGGATTCTGGTTCCCTTACTTTCGGGAATGTTTTTGATGGGAATGCACAAAACTGCTGGCATGTCCCCCTCATATTTGGGCAGCCTGTTTGCAATGATGATCAGTTTGCTGTTCCAATCACACATTCTGACGGATCTGGTTCTAATTTGGATGTACATGACCGCACTTCCTCACCCATTCAGACTGGGGACACACAACCCACAGGCCACATTTGGGTTGATATAGAAAGCCCCTTTCTGCAGGTTTCCTACTCTAAAGCTTATAGGAAGAAGGCTACTGAGGATATCCCCACTGTGATTGTGCAATCGAATAATAAATTCACCCCCATTGAGTGGTGATTTCTGGGCTAATGACACTGAGGAACCTCTCCTGCATGAACAGATTCAGGTTGGGACAATTCCAGACAACGAGGGTGATAAATCAGTGGGAAATGTAACTTCTAGAGGCAGAAAGAAGAAAGGAAAAGGTCCAACAATGAAGGAATATATTAACACTCCACAGAAACAAGAGGCAAAACTCTCAAGCAATGATGATTTTTTTCTGGAACTGTCAAGGGCTTGGGAACTCTCCCACGATCACTGCCCTTAGACACTTCATTGTGACCTATAACCCCCCATTAATTGGGCTTGCTGAACCGAAAATGATGTTTGACAGGTGGAGGTCCTTTAATTGGGCCTCCCTTGGCTATAACCTTATTTCATTGAAATCATATAGCAGTAGGATGGATCACCTTTGGGTCCTTAAGCATGAAATCATCCAACTTCTCTCATGTGACAGAGGGTCTCAGAGTATCTTGGTGTTCCTATTAATTCAAGGCTCTTCAATCGCGGTCTCTTTCATTTATCCCTTCAATTCATACATTGTTTGAAGAGATTTATGGAGGGGGTTGGAATTGATGTCTCTTGACCTGAACCACAAATGGATTATTCTTGGGGACTTCAACACTGTTCTAATACCTGAGGAGAAAATAGGCTCTCAATTCAACAGGTTGGCTGCGCATGAGTTTTCATTATGCATTGATCAATGTAATCTAGTTGAGGCACCTATTGTTGGAGCTGATTTCACTTGGAGAAGATTCACTCTGAATGAAAGACAGGCTAGCAAGTTGGATAGATGCATGGTTCAACTTGATGATGGAGGTGATGCCACTAGAGTCTCTGGATTCACCCTCCCTAAATATCATTCTGACCACAACCCTTTGATCATTGAGGTCTTCATGGGTCTGCCTAGGTCATTCCCTCTCCCTTTCAAGTTCAACAATGGATGGTTGGTCACCCTAGGATGCAGGGAAAGTGTGATGGAAGCCTGGAGACAGAGCTGCCTTGGCAGCCCCCTACAGTTACTTGCATTTAAGCCGAAATCAACCAAAGGAATCCTGAGGGAGTGGAGCAAAAAAAAAAAAAAAAAAAAAAACATTTTCTAGTCTGGATGATGAAATCAAAGCTGCTGAAAGTCATTTGGAATGCTGTCAAATTCTCAATCAGGCGCATGAAATCTCTTCTAGAGAAGAGTTTCATTCTTTATCTCATCTTGATGAGCTCTTGGAAACTAAAGAGAGGTTGAATAGAAATTCGCTTAATGTTTGATGGCTACAAGATGGTGATAAGAACACTAAGTTTTTCCATCGTATGCATAAGGAAATAAGAGTGAAAGGGGGAATAAATTCCCTCAAGATTAATGGCTCTCTTTTCACTTCTGAAAATGAAATATCCTCTGCAGTGGTTGATTATTTTTGTGGAAGAGGAAATCTTCTTACCTCAAGGTGAGGCGGAGACCTTCTTTTATAGATTGAGAAAACGGAATACATAGAGGAGTATCCCGATGTGGGACTAAAAAATACCTAGAATAATAAAAACAGGGTTTAACACTTCCCCTCAAGCTGGACATGCCTAGCTTGGACCACGAGTCCCACAAAAGAAAGATGACATCAGACAAGACTAGACAGACTCTCCCTCAAGCTGGGTCGCAGATGCTGTGGATGCCTAGCTTGGAACTGAGCGAGGCCAGACGAGCTCTTGGGAGACCCTTGGTGAAGATGTCAGCAAGCTGGTCCGCCATCGGGATGTGGCTAAAGCTGACATGATTGTGTTCTAGGTGGTGGCGAAGAAAGTGCCAGTCCACCTCGATATGCTTCGTGCGTTCATGGAAAACGGGATTCGAAGCAATCTTGGTGACTGCCTGATTGTCACACCAGATATGAGCAGATGTTTGTGGAGGAAAGCCAAGCTTCTGGAGGAGATGTCGAAGCCAAATGATCTCTGTAGTGATGGTGGCCATGACATGGTACTCAGACTCCGCACTGGATCAAGAGACAGTCTGTTTCTTACTGCGCCAAGAGATGAGGTTGTTTGCCAATAACACGGCAAAGCCAGAAGTAGATTTTCGGGTTGCAAGGCAACCGATATAGTCCGCATCACAGAAGACCTCAATATTCAGATGAGCGTGGTGGGTGTAGCGAAGACCATAGACAAGATCTCTCTTGATGTATTTGGCGATGCGGATGACAACATTCCACTGAGAGGTGGTCAGATGCTCCATGAATTGACTCACTTTGCCAACAACGCAGGCTATGTCGGGACGAGTCATGGTGAGATAATTGAGTTTACCCACCAGCTGACGGTACCGCTCTGGATGTGAATATGGTTCCGAGGAGTCATAGAGAGACCGTTCCCCTGGCTCAAGAGGAGTGTCAGCAGCGGTGACCTGTGTCAGCCCAGCATCCTGCAGAATATCCAACGCATATTTACGTTGGCAGAGGAAGATGATGTCCGGAGAACGGGAGACCTCGATGCCAAGGAAGTATGTGAGAGAACCGAGATCTTTTGCGTGAAAGTGATGGTGAAGATGCCTCTTGAGGTGAACGATTCCAGTAGAGTCGCTTCTGGTGATGATGATATCATCCACATATACGACCAACAGGATGCAACCAGTGGATGTCATCCTGTAGAACATGGTGTGGTCCTTCATGCTGCGAGAGAGCCCAAAGTCGGTGACGACGGTGCTGAATCAGCCAAACCAAGCACGAGGAGATTGCTTGAGACCATATAGAGAGCGACGTAGTCAACATATTTTGGACTCGGCGCCGTATGCACAAAATCCGGGGGGCTGCTGCAGATAAACCTCTTCCTCAAGAAATCCATGGAGGAAGATATTCTTGACATCCAGTTGATGAAGAAGCCAATGATGATGAGCGACCAGAGAGATGTATAATTGAATGGAGTCCATTTTGGCAACTGGAGAGAAGGTATCAAAATAGTCAATACCATATGTTTGTGCGAAGCCCTTTGCCACAAGGCGGGCTTTGAGCCGATGGAGAGTGCCATCGGCATTAAGCCGATGGAGAGTGCCATCGGCATTAAGCCGAACTGTTTAAATCCATTTGCTGCCAACCGCCTGTTTGCCTGCCGGAAGGGGGACGAGATCCCAAGTATGGTTGTCTTCCAGAGCCTGCAATTCACTCCACATCGATTCTAGCCACCGCGGGTGAGATTTCACATCACCAACTCTGCGTGGAATAGATACCGTCTCCAGAGCTGACAGACCCCTGTATGAAGATGTAAATAGAGGAGTACTCTGGAAAGAGCGAATACCTTTTCGGAGTGCAATGGGCAAGTCGTCTGGTGTCGGGGCAGGAGCATCGGACGAAGCGGGGATGATGGTGTCGGTGGTCGGGACGGGGGATACAACTGATGGGCGACAGGAGTAGACCCTACCAAAACGGGCATCAGTAGTGGGAGACACCAGAGGAGGGTGAATGATGAGATGAAGACAATCATCAATGGAAGTGTCGGGATGAGGAGAGGGAAGGGAGAACAAAGAGCTCTCAACAAACGAGACGCCAACAGAGATGACATATCTCCGTACCGGTGAGAAGCAGCGATATCCGCGCCGAGTGCGTGAATAGCCAAAGAATATGCAACAAAGGGATTTGGGAGAGAGTTTGGAGAGGCCGGGATGAGTGTCACGAACATAACAGAGGCATCCAAACACCCGAAGTGGAAGTGAGTGAGGAGGGAGGGAGGAGAACAAAGCCCGAAAATGAGTCTCTCCCTGAAGGATAGAAGAAGGAAGGCAATTGATAAGGTAGGTAGCAGTAAGGATTGCATCTCCCCAAAATAGCAGAGGTACCTGTCGGTGGAAGAGGGCACGAGCAGTCTCCAGAATATGTCTGTGTTTCTGCTTGGCCACTCTATTCTGCTGGAGTGTATCAGGGCAGGAGGTCTGATGAATGATACCTTTTGCCTGAAGAAACTGCCGAAAGGGAGTGGATAGATACTTACGCCCATTGTCCGAGCGGAGACATTTAACGGAGATGGAGAACTTGTTATAAATTTCATTGTAAAAAGTCTAAAAAGTAGAAAACACTTCAGACCGTTCTCGTAGGAGGTACAACCAAGTCATTTGCGAAAAATCATCAATGAAAGATATATAATACTTATACCCCAAATGACTTGAGATGGTACAGGGACCCCAAACGTCTGAATGAACCAAATCAAAAGGTTTTGAGGCCCGTGTATCCACTCGAGGAATGTATGAAGTGCGATAATGTTTCGCAAATGTACAAGACTCACAATGAAAAGAAATATGGTGACTAATATCTGGAAATAGCTGATGAATGGTGGAGGCAGGTGGATGTCCCAACTGGGAATGGAGGTCCAATGCACGGGCAGAGATAGACGTGCAGGCGACGGTTGTCGGTCCATCGAACATGTTATACCCCGTCCCGAAGCTGGCCTCTACCAAGTTCTCAGTTCGTCGTCCGCTCCTGAAAGACAACAACAAAGGATGTAAATATTGCAACCCAGTTGAAATCATTTGTAAGTTTACTGATGAATATAAGGTTAAAAGGACTGTGGGGCACATGTGCCACAGAGGGCAGGTGAAGCGATGAATTCAGGGAGCATGTACCAAAGCCCGCAATGGGGATAATGGAGCCGTCAACGACGGTGATGGTTGATGAACCAGCATAAAGACAGTAAGAGGTCAACATACCAGCTTCACCGATGAGGTGGTCAGAGACACCTGAGTCGAGCATCCAGGCAGGGGATCGACGACCGACGAAGGCAGCGGAACCAGTGGAGTGGGCATGAGAAGCCAAAGACGGACTTGGTTCTAAGGGGGGTCCGAGGATCGTGAATCGTCTGGAGGTCCATCATGGAGAGGTCCAGAGATGATGGAAGAGCTGCTGCTGACGAGGAAGCATCCTGGACCGCTGTCTGACCCTGTCGTGGTTGCTGAGATGGGCGTCCATGAAGAACCCAACAACGGTCGATCAGGTGGCCTAACTTACCACACTGCTGACAAAGGGGACGAGGACAACCCTTCACACGGCTACGTCCACGAGTGTCCGAAGAGCGTCCACTGCCACGACCGAAGAGGGCAGAGTGATCGATGATGGGGGTGGGTGGGGGAAGAGCCCGATGGGCTTTGCCCAGGCGATGATACACCTGGGGAATCTCCAGGTGTAAGAACCCGGTTCTTATTCTTGAGGTACGAGTTTCTTCTTTTTCTTTTCCTTAAGTGTTTTTGAGAAAACAAGGGAAATGTGGGAAAAATTCCAAAATTTAGGGGTACACGCCGTGTACTTTTGTATACACGCCGTGTACTTTGCCCGTGTGGGATGAAAATACATGGCGTGTGGGCTTGTCGGCGATTAAGGGTGTAAAAACTAACTACACGCCGTGTACTAAGTAATACACGCCGTGTAATCAGTCGGCATATGAACAAGGTGGCGGTGAAAAGCAGCCGCCAGGGAACGGTTAAAAAGGAAAGTACACGCCGTGTAGTCATGTTTTTTTTGTTAAAAACAGGCAGTAGCGTCCTCATTCGACAGAGGAGGCAGAACGCTCATTTGGAGCTCGGGAGAGGAGGCTGAGGCTTGGAGGAGCTCCCAATCGCACGCTGGAACTCCGATTCTTCCGCCGACGATCTCGTTTGAACCGCGCGGGTAAGGCCTTCCATCTCCTTGAGTCTTTCCTTCCAATTCTTCCCCTAAGGGAAGTTATTTACGTTTGAGCGGGGAATTGTTTATACCAGATCTACAACGTTCTTGGTCATTTCTGGAGGCGCCTTCCGTGTATATCGATCAAAGGAGATCGAGGTAGGTGGTCTTGTGTTTATTTCCAACTGTCGAGTTGATTTCGTGCACTGTTGTGCCACGCGCCCATGTTCGGGGTGTCGTGTGGCTGAGGCCTTGACTGTTTAGATACCTAGAACTGCATAGGTAATCTAATGAATAAGTATAAACTGTTGTTGGGATCGTTGCTTTGATCCAGGGCCACCTCGAGGGTGCATTTCCCTTGTTTAGCCGTTTGGCCAGGATACCTGTGGGTATGCCGTGATTATATCATGTTTTGAGTTTTCTTGAGAGGAAACATATATAAATTGCTTGCTTATGCTTTGGGCTCGACCCTGTTACTTGCTTTTGTTCTGTTTAGCCTGAGGGTAAGGTTCTGTTTAGCCTGAGGGTAAGGTTCTGTTTTGCCTGAGGGCAACGTTTCTTATGCCCGAGGGTAGTGTTTGTTTAGCCTGAGGGCAAGGTTTTGTTTAGCCTGAGGGCAACGGTTCTTACGCCTGAGGGCAATGTTCGTTATGCCTGAGGGCAGTCACCTGAGGGTTTCGTCTCTGTATGCCTGAGGGTAAGGATTTGCACGTCTGAGGATAATGTTTACTTTGAATATTCACTGTAGTGATTTCTTATGTTGTACCTGCCAAGCTAAAACACAGATTTGGAATTGTTAAATAATTATTAAAATGACAATGTAACTGGTAGGAATAGTTACTTTTGAGTACTTCCTAACTTACTGCATTTCATTATTGCACACTGCTGTTTCACTTTTTCACTGACAGTTGGGCACGAGCCTTTGGTGGTTGCCTTCTGTGATTTATTTATCACACCCTGTTTGAGTCATGTCTTCGGCCCAAACAGATTATATTGCTGCAGGTGTCGATAGGGGCAATGGTCCCTACACAGGTACATGATTGTTGCAGAGGAGTAGGAGAGCATGAGACCGAGCTTAGGCTTGCGATGCTGCTGCATTCTGTTTTCACTGTTTTGGTTTTGTTTGCTGTACTTGTACCTTGTGCTGTATTGTATCCGATTGCAGTGTATCCTGTTTTGGCTGTTTTCTTAGAATTAGTGACATGTTGCATCATTATATATATGACTGCTAGTTATCTTTTATTTCAGTTCCGTTATCCATTTTAGTTTATATTGTTTACTGCTTCCGCTTTTGTGTTTTTATATTTATTCCCCTGCGCTACACTTTGACAAATAAGGGCATAGTTTCCCCACTATCAGTCCTTGGCCCTCGCTGCTAGTCGGAAGCCTCTGGCGTTTGGGGAAATGCGCTTGAGGTCATGTGACCAACCGGGTTTGGGGCACCCGTTGTGTGGCACCCGAATCCGGGACGTTACACCAGGGTTGACGGGCTAACGAGCATCTCGGTAGCCGTTGTTGCATACTTAGGAGCGAAGCCATTGAGAAGATTAAAGATGCACAGTTTGTCCTGTTGGGCCTGAGCTTCCGCTGATGTCTGGGGAACGGACCACAACTCTTGTAACTCATCGCGAAGAACTTTCCATTGCATGAAGTATGCTAGGAATGACTGGTCTTGTTGTTGTATATGCGACAACCGCTGAAGAACATTGGAGACCCGAGCCAAATTATTGGTCTCGGAATACATGATGTTTAAGGAATCTTAGAGTTCCTTGACTGTATTTGCAGTCTGGGTGACGTCCTTGATGGAGCGATCCATGGAATTGATGATCAAAGCGAAGATCTTGCCATCAACAAGCTTCTAAGGACGATATTTGGGATCAGTAGATGCGGGTGGAGGATCCTCAAGGTGAGAGTCAAGGTCCATTCCCGTTAGAGACATTAGCACGGTCTTCCGCCAGATTGAGAAGTTGGTGGAGTCGAGCCGCTCATCTACGAGGCAGGTGGAGGCTGTGATTATCTGGGGCAGAGCAGAAGAGGCTGCCATGGAGGTGTCGAACATTTGCAGAAGATGACAGGATCAGTCGTGCGCCGTGGAGAGCGGGATGCTGTGATGAGAGGCCGCAAGAAGGCAGTGCTGGGTGAAGCCGATAACCAGCAGGGGCGGGCAGCGCCGGGAGCCAACGTAGGAACTGGTAGGTGCCGAGAGAGGCGTCTGGTCGGTGCTAGAGGACATCGGGATTGCCTGGACTAGGCGGGCGATGGCTGCTGGACGAGGAGGTGTGGCCACGACGGGAGGGCGGGCCGAGTGCGTTTGGACGAGGAGGGCGCTGGGAGTCGGGATAATCGTAGGAGGTGGATCCATCGGGGAAGGACGCAGGGGCTGCGCGAGGAGCCCGACGTGGATGGATGCTGCCGGGATGAGCAGGGCGTTGGGAACAGCAGGTGGGGGGCTGTGCTGGGTGCCGCGAGGCGAGAGCGCCACTGGGAGAGGGCCGCGACGGGAGGGGCGCCGTGGGCGAAGGCCGGGAGCCACGTCGGGAGTGGCGGTTGCCTGAAGATGCGGGAGTTGGAAAGCGCGACGGGTAGGGCGGGAGTCGCTGGAGGTGAGCCGGGAGTCGCGACGGGGCGTCGGGCCGGGAGTCGCCGAAGGCTGGGCCGGAGGTGTGCAAGCGGGAGAGTGCCAGCGGGAGCGCACAGAGGAGGCGGGGCCGGTCTTCGCCGGGAAACCGCAGGAGAGGCGGCTACGGGGAGAGTTACGCCGCAGGAGGGAGGGGCACTGCGGGGAGAGGCGCCGTAGGAAAAGCGTAGGGAGGGGAAAAAAATTCCGTACGGGTGGAAAAAAAATTGTTTCTCTTTGATACCATGTAGAAGAGGAAATCTCTTTACCTCAAGGTGAGGTGAAGACCTTTTATAGATTGAGAAAACGGAATACATAGAGGAGTATCCCGATGTGGGACTCAGAAATACCCAGAATAATAAAAGCAGGGTTTAACAATTTTCAAAGGCTATATTCTCATGATGGGGTTGACAACACCCACATGTTGATTGATAACATTTCCCCATGCATTACTGACCAACTAAATCGAGGCTTATCCTAGCTCCTTCTGAAGAGGAAGTGAAAATTTCTCTCTTCTCGCTTAATATTGATAGTGTTGATGGTCCTAATGGGTTTACCGAAAAATTCTTCATGATCTATTGAAACATTGTCCATAAAGAGGCGATGAATGTTGCGAGGGAATTTTTCAATCATGAATCCATGCCTTTATGGTCTTAACTTCAACTTCATTGCACTTGTTCCCAAGAAGGAGAACACCATTGATATCAATGACTTCATGCCGGTGGCAATCGGGAATACTATTCCTAAAATTATTAGCAAAATCTTTGTATCGAGGATAGGGAACTTAGTCAAATACATATTAAAAGCTTTTGACACCATCAATTGAAGTTTCATTGTGGCTATTTTAAAGAAATATGGATTCTCCGCTACTTTTATCAGACTTATCAGAGTCTCGCTTACTTCTTCAAGGCTATCCATTCTCATTAATGGGGATTCTTCTGATGCTCGAGGGGTGTCAAGCAAGGTGACCCACTCTCTGGCCTTCTTTTTTCAATGGTTGAAGACTATATTGTTGGAGTTGGTGGCCTATAACCAACTACTTTGTACTTTATTCATTAATAAATACCTTATCACATCTTGATTGTTCTTCTGCATTCATGCATGTGATAATGTCCTAAGGATAACTGTTGCATTAAAGGGTCATAGCGGATCCCTGCTATGATGAGAACCCAGAAGTGCTATAACACTGCTCTTGAATATATGTTCTATGGCCGGATGATGTTATTTATGTGACACAAATAATACAGGCCATTAGGGGTGAAGACTCATAAAACTTTGAGGCACCTTCTCATGGTGTGCGCCCTTGGTAATATCCAGGAGGATATTATGAGAACGAGACCAACCAGTAGGAAATTCACATTTCATAGTGTCATTGGATGTTTCTATCTGCGGACGTGTGTATTGGTCCTTAAACTTTAAGATTATTATTAATGGGTATTACAACTCGCGCACTTAGATGTATTGACGAAAACTGTGATAACACACTGTTCGCAGTGAGGTAGGATACGTTGGGTGCGTTACGAGTGATACTGCATTAATAGATAATGCGAGAAAGGATTTATCCCTTCTGTTCCATAACGGAAGTAGATATCTCAGGCCCTTTGATGGAATTGATATAACCCAAATAAATCCAAGGCCATGGTGAGGAATGGACAAGTTCAATTTCGAAAAGTCAAAGAAAGAATAATCGAGCACATGGGTTGATGACACTAGCATGCAACCCACTTGATTCGAGATATCAAGACAAAGAGATTACATTACACGGTAAGAGTTCGTAGGAGGTGACACGTCATTGCGGCGTTAACTTCTTTCTTTATGGGTGTCTTGGCGTGTTTCTAGACGCTAACCTTGGACTTTAGGCAAGTTCCGCCTAATGCCACTGAGAAAGAGGCCTAGAGGATCACACACTAAGTGTGTCCAAGTATCTCAGTTAAATATTAATTTAACAAGTTGAATAAAGATTATTCCCGATTGTGGTTTAAAAATTATCTAAGGATGTATGATCGCATTTATTTCAACACTAGTTATTCGAGAGAATATATTGTGGGTGAAATAATATATTTATTAGCGAGTAATGCAGTGATATTTATTCTAGAAATAAATAGCCATTATTTAAGGTTTAATAAATGTGGTGGAGGAAATAAAGAGAATGGAAAAACAAAAGTACACGCCGTGTATTTTTTCTGGGAATTTATAAGAAATAATATTATTTATTTAATTAATTAATATTAGGTGTAATTCACTCGGCACATGTCAAGTAATAATAATAGTCAACTGTTATTATTAGACATAAGAATTAAATAAAATGAATAAATGCTTTCGGGTAATTATTCTAAGTAATTAAAATCTCAATTATATAATTCTCATTAGGCTAGCCATTTTCGGTGGTTGTGCACAACGGATTTGGAAAAGCTCTCAAGTCAAGAGAGAATTCTTTTTCCACCAAGAACGCTCTCAAGCTACGAGAGAGAGATCCTCCTCCACTGGATCAAAGCGATCGAAGACGGACATCGCAAGCGAAGACTCTTCCGCGCTAGTACCCAGAGATCCCTTCAGCGATGTCCAGAGATACGTGGAGCACGTGTGGATCACCGCTAGAGGAATCCTACGCTTGGATTCTATGACGCAACGACGGATCACATCAGATTGTGATCGGAAACATCAATGGAGAGAGAATTCCATCAAGGTAATTCTTGTCTTTTAATTAAATTAATTATAACCAACATATGATGATTCTCTATATGGTTTCGAGACTCCCCTCTTTTCTTTCATTCTTCGTTCTATTCCGAAGATCCGACGTTTTATTATCGTGACGGATCTCGGATTAAACGTCGTTAATGACAAAAATTAAAGTTGGGTACACCCACCAACGCGCTTCCGCTGCGCTCGGAACCTAGAAGTGGCATCAGAGCGGTCATATCGTTGATTATAATTATTTAGTTTTCCGTTGGTAATTTACACATTTAATAATTTAGTTGTTTCAATTCAAGTTAATCGTTCTGCAAATCTGAATCTTGAGATCTGTTCCTCCTCTCTCGTTTTTTGTTCACCTTACATAAACGACTTTTCTTTTAATTTTTGATTAAAATAAAATAGAGGATCTCACCTTAAGGATCTCTATCAAGAGAAGACGAGACATGAGAGATATGAGATCTCCAATTCTTTGTTCACAACTAAGCTTGAAGAGTCTGCGCTAGCTGAGCCTCATGTAGTCAAGCTTATTGGCTACATTGAACGCCTGGACATCTTAGGGATTAAGTTCCCGGATGAGTTGCGTACTGATCTCATCTTATCATCACTGCCCAAGACCTTATCTAGCTTTATTGTTAACTATAACATGAGCAACAATGAGAAGAGTCTATCAGAACTTCTGAACTTAATTCGCTAGGTAGATAAGGACATGGGGCGTGGCAAACCTGCAGTCCTTATGGTGAAGAAGAAAATGAAGGACAAGGCAAAGGGGCCAAGGACTTATAAACGGTCTGAAGCCCCTGAGCACCGTCCCTCCAAGAAGGGGAAGACCCAGAGACAGGGCAAGAAACGGAAGACGGTATGATTTGCATGTGGCAAACAAGGCCACTGGAAGAGAAACTGCACCCAGAAGCGTGAGGACGCTAAAGGTACGTTCGTTATCGAGTGTAATCTTTCCATTTCTACACATTGGGTATTATATACAGCTTGTGGGGCTCACATTTGTATTCAAATGAAGGAACCAAGTAGATTTAGAAAGATTACTAGAGGAGAGGTGATCTTCGAGCTGCCAATGACGTGAGGCTGGCTGCGTTGGCTATTGACGATTACCATATCTCATTGCCAACTAGGATGATTTTGGTTTTACATAACTGTTATTATGTGCCTAGTGTTACCAAAAACATAATTTCTGTATCATGTTTGGATATTGATGGATTTATTTTCAAGTTTGGAAATAAGGATTGCTTATTTTATAAGAACAATGTATGTTATGGTATGACGCATTTAAATAATGGTTTGTATGTATTAAATTACGAAAACCAAGTGTTGGCAATCGATAACGAAAAAAACTCACATGACTCATACATCACCCAATTGTGGCATCATCATTTCGGTCATGTAAACGAGAAGTGCTTGACGAAACTTTTCCAAGATGGTTATTTAGATTCTACTAAGCTAAAACCACTTGATAGATGTCACGCTTGTTTATAAGGTAAAATGGCCAAGTCGCCTTTCGGTGGACAGGGTGAAAGGGCCACAGAGCTTCTAGGATTGGTGCACACGGATGTGTGTGAACCATTTTTAGTAGAAGCTGGAGGTGGATATTCTTAATTCATTACTTTTACTGATGATTTGAGTAGATATGGCTATGTCTACTTATGAGGTATAATTCAGAAGCCTTAGAGAAATTTAAAGAATTCAAGAATGAAGTAGAGAATCAGCTTGGTAAGAAGATAAAGAAACTTCAATCGGATTGAGGTGGAGAATATCTGAACCAAGAGTTCATTGATCTTCTACGGGAGTCTGGAATTCTATCTCAACTCACTCCTCCTTATACACCACAGTGGAATGGTGTTAGTGAAAGGAGGAACCTCACCTTGTTGGACATGGTGAGGTTTATGATGAGTCATGCAGATCTTCCATTATCCTTTTGGGGATATGCATTACAAACTGCACCATACACATTAAACCGAGTACTAACTAAGGCGGCAAATGGAATTCCCTCCAAGTTATGGAATGGAAAGAAACCCATTTTGTCGCACACACGTATATGGGGATGCGAGATATTTGTTAAGGACTTCTCAGGCAACAAACTAGCACCCCGAGGCACGAGGTGTATCTTTATAGGATATCCCAAGGAAACAAAAGGATATTACCTATATAACCCTTCAGACAAGAAAGTGACTGTCGCCAGACAAACCGTCTTTCTTGAGAGGGAACACATTCTCAAAAAGGATAGTGGAAGCAAGATTGACTTCGACGAAGTTGATGCTCAAGATACACAGGAGTTGGTACAGGAACAAGTTCCACAGATTCCCATGAAGGAGGTTCCAGAAACACAAGTACTGCGTAGGAGCTCAAGAGAGGTAAGGGAACCAGAGAGATTTGGTTTCCTAGTCACCGAGGATGGTAAATCATTATTGTTAGACAATGATGAACCTCTCTCCTACAAGGAAGCAGTAGACTGCTCAGAAGCTGCAAGATGGCTAGAAGCTATGAATTCTGAGATGAATTCCATGTATTAGAACCAAGTCTGGGTTCTGGTCGATGAGCCAGTTGATGTAAAGCCTGTTGGATGCAAATGAGTATTCAATAGAAAACTGGACATGGAAGGTTAAGTTAGCACCTATAAAGCAAGACTAGTGGCTAAAGGATTCAGATAGCGTCAAAGAATTGACTATGATGAAACCTTTTTACCAGTTTCCATGTTTAAATCCATAAGAATCATACTTGCCATAACAGCTTACCATGACTACGAGATTTGGCAAATGGATGTTAAAACAACATT
This sequence comes from Viscum album, assembly GCA_963277665.1. Classification (NCBI taxonomy): domain Eukaryota; kingdom Viridiplantae; phylum Streptophyta; class Magnoliopsida; order Santalales; family Viscaceae; genus Viscum; species Viscum album. The sequence goes on along the minus strand of OY728142.1, from coordinate 1,392,402,681 downwards.
CCTTAATGGGAACCTTCAGGAAGATGTCTATATGACACAACCAGAAGGGTTTGTGACACCAGGTGAAGCCAAACGAGTTTGCAAGTTGTAGAAATCCATTTATGGATTAAAGCAAGCATCCAGGTCATGAAACATTCGATTTGATGAAACCATAAAGGAATTTGGTTTCATTAAGAACGAATGTGAGTCATGTGTTTATAAGCGGTTTAATGGGAATGCGGTCATTATCCTAGTAGTATATGTTGACGACATATTGCTTATTGGAAACGATGTACCAGTCTTACGGTCAGTTAAGGACTGGTTAAAAAAATCTTTCTCCATGAAGGACTTGGGTGAAGCAGCCTACATTCTAGGGATCAACATCATTCGTGATAGATCCAAGAGGCTGCTTGGACCAAGTCAGGGTACATACATTAACCAGATACTAAAGAGATTTAGTATGGAACAATCCAAGAGGGGATTGATTCCAGTGTCACATGGCCTACATCTTTCTAAGAAAATGTGTCCTCAGACACAAAAAGAGAAAGATAGAATGAGTAAGATCCCACATGCTTCGGCTATAGGATCCATCATGTATGCCATGTTATGTACCAGACCTGATGTTGCCCATGCACTGAGCATGGTAGGCAGATATCAAGCAGATTTAGGAGAACAACATTTGACTGCTGTTAAGACCATCCTTAAGTATCTGAGAAGAACTAAGGATATGTTCCTGATGTATGGAGGAGATGAGGAGCTTGTCATCAGAGGGTATGCTGATGCTGGTTTTCAGACAAATCAGAACGATCTGAAGTCGCAATCTGGATATGTTTTCTGTCTCAATGGAGGAGCTATGAGCTGGAATAGTTCAAAACAACCAGTTGTCGCCGATTCTACAGCGGAGTCTAAATATATAGCGGCTTTTGATGCAGCCAAAGAAGCTGTCTGGATTTGGAACTTTGTCCAGGAGCTTGATATGGTGCCTAGTAGTAAAGATCCTATCACATTGTATTGTGATAATACTGCAGCGGTGACTCTTGCAAAAGAACCAAGGTAACATCAATGGACAAAACACATACTCCGAAAGTATCACCTCTTGAGGGATTTCTATCAAAGGGGTGAAGTTGCAGTGAGCAGAGCGTCCATGGAAGAGAACGTGGCGGACCCCATGACTAAATGCCTATCTCAGCAGAAGCATGAATATCATGTGAGAGCTAGCGGGTTAAAAGTTGTTAACAGTTGACTCTAGTCCAAGTGGGAGCCTGTTGGAGTTGGTGGTTTAGAATCAACTACTCTGTACTTTATTCATTAATAAATACCTTATCACATCTTGATTGTTCTTCTGCGTGACAATGCATGTGATAATGTCGTAAGGATAACTGTTGCATTAAAGGGTCATAGTGGATCCCTGCTATGATGAGAATCCGGAAGTGCCATAACATTGTTCTTGAATATATATTCTATGGCCGGATGATGCTATTTGAGAGAGAAAAATAATACAGACCATTAGGGTGAGGACTCATAAAACTTTGAGGCACCTTCTCATGGTGTGCACCCTTGGTAATATCTAGGAGGATATCATGAGAACGAAACCCGCCAGTAGGAAATCCACATTTCATAGTGTCATTGGATGTTCCTATCTGCGGACGTGTGTATTGGTCCTTAGACTTTAAGATTATTATTAATGAGTATTACAATTCGCACACTTAGATGTATTGATGAAAATTGTGATAACACACTGTTCGCAGCGAGGTAGGATACGTTGGGTGCGTCACGAGTGATACTACATTAATAGATAATGCGAGAAAGGATTTGTCCCTTCTGTTCCATAACGGAAGTAGATATCTCAAGCCCTTTAATGGAATTGATATAGCCCAAATAAATCCACGTACATGGTGAGGATTGCACAAGTTCAATTCCGGAAATTCAAAGAAAGAGTAACCGAGCACATGGGTTGATGACACTAGCATGCAACCCACTTGATTCGAGATATTGAGACAAAAAGATTACATTACACGGTAAGTGTTCGTAGGAGGTGACACGTCATTGCGGTGTTAACTTATTTCTCTATGGGTGCCTTGGCGTGTTGCTAGACGCTAACCTTGGACTTTAGGTAGGCTCCGCCTAATGCCACTGAGAAAGAGACCTAGAGGGTCACACACTAAGTGTGTCCAAGTATCTCAGTTAAATATTAATTTAACAAGTTGAATAAAGATTGTAGAATGGGAAACCCCCTTATCTTCAAGGTGAGGCGGAAGACTTCTTTTATAGATTGAGAAAGAGGAATACACAAAGGAGTATTCCGATGTGGGACTCAGAAATACCCATAATAATAAAAAGAATAAAAAAAGAGGGTTTAACACTCCCCCTTAAGATGGACATGCTCAGCTTGGACAACGATTCCCACAAAAAATGACATCATACAAGACCAGACACACTCCCCCTCAAGCTGGGTGGCAGATGCGTGGATGCCCAGCTTGGAACTGAGCGAGGCTAGGCGAGCCCCTGGGAGGCCTTTGGTGAAGATGTCAGCAAGCTGGTCCACCGTCGGAATGTGGCTAAAGCTGACATGATCGTGCTCCAGGTGGTGTCGAAGAAAGTGGCAGTCCACCTCAATATGCTTCGTGCGTTCATGGAAGACGAGATTCAAAGCAATCTTGGTGACTGCCTGATTGTCACACCAGATGTGAGCAGATGTTTGCTGAGGATAACCAAGTTCCTGGAGGAGTTGGTGAAACCAAAGGATCTCTGTAGTGACGGTGGCCATGGCACGGTACTCAGACTTCGCACTGGATCGGGAGACAACAGTCTGTTTCTTGCTGCGCCAAGAGTTGAGGTTGCCTACCAAGAATATGGCAAACCTAGAAGTAGATCTCCGAGTAGCAAGACAACCAGCATAATCAACATCACAAAAGGCCTCAATGTGCATATGAGGATGCTAGGAGTAGCGAAGACCTTGGGCAGGTTCTCACTTGATATATTTGGCGATGCGGAGGACAAAATCCCAATGTGAGGTGGTCGGATGCTCTATAAACAGACTCACTTTGCCAACAGCACAGGAAATGTCGAGACGAGTCATGGTAAGATAATTGAGTTTACCCATTAGTCGACGGTACCGCTCTGGATGTGGATACAGTGCCGAGGAGGCATAAAGAGACCGTTCCCCAGGCTCTAGAGGAGTGTCGACAGCAGTGGCCTGTGTCAGCCTAGCATCCTGCAGAATATCCAACGCATACTTCCGTTGGTTGAGGGAGATGGTGTCCGAAGAATATGAGACCTCGATGCTGAGGAAGTATGTGAGGGGACCGTGATCCTTAGTGTGGAAGTGCTGGTGAAGATGCCCCTTGAGATGGGTGATACCTACAGAGTCGCTGCCAGTGATGATGATATCATCCACATAAACGACGAGTAGGATGCAGCCAGCGGAGGTCGTTCTGTAGAACACAGTGTGGTCCTTTATGCTGCGAGAGAGCCCAAAGTCGGTGACGACCGTGCTAAAGCGGCCGAACCAAGCACGAAGAGACTACTTGAGACCGTAAAGAGAGCGGTGGAGTCGGCAGACTTGAGACTCGGCACCGGAAGCACAAAATCCGGGGGGCTGCTGCAGATAAACTTCTTCCTCAAGGAAGCCATGTAGGAAAACATTCTTGACATCCAGTTGATGAAGAGACCAATGATGATGGGTGGCCAGAGAGATGAATAATCGTACGGAGGACATCTTGACAACTGGTGAGAATGTATCAAAGTAGTCAATACCGTAAGTCTGTGCGAAGCCCTTGGCCACCAGGCAGGCTTTGAGGCGATGGAGAGTGCCATCAAGATTCAGCTTGACTGTGTAAATCCATTTGCTGCCGACCGCCTGTTTCCCTACTGGAAGGGGGACAAGATCCCAAGTATGGTTTTCTTCCAGAGCCTGCAATTCATCCCGCATTGCTGCTAGCCACCCGGGGTGAGATTTGGCTTCACCAACTGTGCGAGAAATAGAAACTGTCTCTAGAGCGGACAGACCCCTGTATGAAGATACAAATAGAGGATTACTCTAGCAGGAGCGAGTACTTTTCCACAAGGCAATGAGCAAGTCCTTGGGCGGCGGGACAAGAGCATCGGACGAAGCGGGGACGACAGTGTCATTGGCCGGGACGGGGGATACAGCTGATGGACGACGGGAGTAGACCTGACCAAAATGGGTGTCAACAGGGGTTGACACTGGTGGAGGGTGGATGATGAGAGGGAGACAATCATTGATGGCGGGGTCAGGATGAGGAGAGGGAAGGGAGAACGGAGAGCACTCAACAAATGCGACGTCGGCTGAGATGACATACCGCCGTAGGTCGGGTGAGAAGCATCGATACCCGCGCTGAGTACGGGAGTAAACAAGAAAAATGCACCAGAGGGATTTGGGAGAAAGTTTGGAGAGGCCAGGACGTGTGTCGCGAACGTAACAGAGGCATCCAAACTCAGGGGCGATGCAATTCTCACTGCCACGTCCACGAGGGTCCGAGAAGCGTCCACCTACCTTATAAACCGTCCACGTCAGGGGCATCCAAACTCAGGGGCGATGAACAGAGGCATCCAAACACTCGTGAGAACGTAACAGAGGCATCCAAACTCAGGGGCGATGCAATTCTCACTGCCACGTCCACGAGGGTCCGAGAAGCGTCCACCGCCATGACCGATGAGAGCGGAGTGGTCGATAACCGGGGCGGGAGGGGGAAGAGCCCGCTGGGCCTTGCTCAGCCGATGATAAACCTGTGGGATCTCCAGTGATGAAGGGATGGCGAGCAGCACGGTTGAAGTGGTAGAAAACTCCGGAGCGAGGCCACTGAGAAGAGTGAAGATGCAGAGTTGGTCCCGCTGGGTTTGAGCCTCTGCTGGTGTCTGGGGAATGGGCCACAACTCCTGCAACTCATCACGAAGCCCTTTCCGTTTCATAAAGTATGCTGTGAAGGACTGGTCCTGCTGTCGAATATGGGACAGGCGCTGGAGGATATCGGAAACCCGAGCCAGGTTGTTAGTCTCGGAATACATGATGTTCAAGGAGTCCCAAAGCTCCTTGACTGTATTCGCCGTTCGTGTGACATCCTTGACCGATCGGTCCATTGAATTGACCAGCAGAGCAAAGATCTTGCTATCAGCAAGCTTCCAGGAATGGTATTTGGGGTCAGTCGAAGCCGGGGGAGGATCCTCAAGGTGATGATCAAGATCCATCCCGGTCAGGGACATCACCACAGTCTTCCGCCAGACGGAGAAATTTGTGGAGTCCAACCGGTAATCGACGAGGCGGGTGGAAGCGGTGATCATCTGAGGCAGAGGGGAGGAGTCTGCCATTGAAGCGTCGGGTAGCGGTCTAGGACGCAGTTGTGGGCAGCGTCGGAATCAGCGGGGGGTAGGGCGTGTCGGGAAGCCGTGTGGAGCCGCGAGAGGTAGCGGACAGCGGGAGGGGTGCCGGGAGTCGGTGCAAGCTGTGCACAGGAAGAGTCGGGAGGATGCCGGTTCGTCTAGAGGGAGCCGGGTCGCCTGGAGGGAGCCGCCTGGACCGGTTTGCCTAGAGGGAGCCTGTTCGCCTGGAGGTAGCCGCCTAGACCGGTTCACCTGGAGGGAGCTGCGGCTGGAATGGAAGAAACCGGATGGGCAGGCACTGGGAGGGATCCGCAGGGAAGGGAGCAACCGAACGGAGCGCGCTGGGAGGGCGGGGGGCTGTCGCGCTGGGAGGGAAGGGGCTGTCGCGCGGGGAAGGCTGGGGCCGTTGCGCCGGTGGGGGGGGGGGGTGGGAGGCGCCAGGCTCACAAGAGGAGGGCCGCCTGGGTAGCGCCGCGCGCACAGGAGGAGGGCCGCTGGGTAGCGCCGCGCGCACAAGAGGAGGGCCGCTGGGTAGCGCCGCGCGCACAGGAGGGAGGGCCGCCGGGAAGGGAGCCGCGCGCACAGGAGGGAGGGCCGCTGGGAAGAGTCGCCGTGTAGAGGAGGGAGGGCCACCGTGTAGGTCAGAGCCGGAGGGGAGGGGGGTGGCCACGTAGGGCAGACCCGAGGGGCCGATCACACCGGACAGAACCAGGAGGAGGAGATAGGCGGGGCCGAACAGAACCGGGAATCCGCAGGGGAGGAGGGTTCGAGATTAATTTCCCTCTGATACCATGTAGAATGGGAAACCTCCTTACCTTCAAGGTGAGACGGAGGACTTATTTTATAGATTGAGAAAGAGGAATACACAAAGGAGTATTCTGATGTGGGACTCGGAAATACCCATAATAATAAAAAGAATAAAAAAAGAGGGTTTAACAAAGATTATTTCCGATTGTAGTTTAATAATTATTTAAGGATGTATGATCACATTTATTTCAACACTAGTTATTCGAGAGAATATATTGTGGGTGAAATAATATATTTATTAGCGAGTAATGCAGTGATATTTATTTTAGAAATAAATAGCCACTATTCAAGGTCTAATAAATGTGGAGGAAATAAAGAGAATGAAAAAACAAAAGTACATGTCGTGTATATTAATATACATGCCGTGTATTTTTTTTGGGAATTTATGAGAAATAATATTATTTATTTAATTAAATAATATTAGGTGTAATTCGCTGGGCTCATGTCAAGTAATAATAACAGTCAACTGTTATTATTAGACATGGGGCATTGCTAAGAATTAAACGAAATGAATAAATGCTTTCGGGTAATTAATTCATTTTATTATTCTAAGTAATTTGTTAAACCCTATTTTTTTTATTCTTTTTATTATTATGGGTATTTCCGAGTCCCACATTGGAATACTCCTTTGTGTATTCCTCTTTCTCAATCTATAAAAGAAGGCCTCCGCCTCACCTTGAAGGTAAGGGGTTTTTCCCAATTTACATGGTATTAGAGGGAACCCTATTCCCGAGCCCTGTCTCTAATTTTCTTTTTCCTCCCGTCTCGGCCCTAAGTGGCATCCTTCCCTCCTAGGTCTGCCCTACGCGGCACCCCCCCCTCCCTCCTCGGTCTGCCCTCCCGCCCCCCCCTCGGCGGCCCCTCCAGCGGCGCTCTTGCCTGGCACCCTGCGCCGTCCGACCCCAGACTCCTGCAGCCCCCCCTCGGCGGACCTCCTCCTGTGCGCGCCCCCCCCCGGCGGTCCTCCGCCTTTGCGCGCGGCGCCTCCCGCAGCCCCCCCCGGCGGCCCTCCATCGCGACGGCCTGACCCTCCATCGCGACGGCCTGACCCTCCATCGCGACGGCCTGACCCTCCATCGCGACGGCCCCGCCCACCCAGTACGCTCGGCCGGCCTCGTCCCTTTGCTCCCTGGCGACTTCGCCCGACGGTCCTCCACGCCGGCTTCCTTCCCGGCAGATCCCTCCCGGCGCCCTCCAGTGATCCCGACGTCCACGCCGGCCTCCCCCCCTTTCCACCGACGACCCCTCCCGGCGCCTACATCCCAGCAATTTTTTTTCTCTCTAGCTGCGGCTCCCTCCAGGCGAACAACTTTAGGCGACTTGGTCCAGGCGAACCGATCCAGGCGGCTTCTTCCAGGCGCACTGGCTCCCTCCAGGCGAACCGGCATCCTCTCGGCTCTTCCTGCGCACGGCTTGCACCGCCTCCCGACGCCCCTCCCCCTATCCGCTGCATCTCGCAGCTCCACACACTGCCCGCCATTCACGGCTTCCCGACACGCCCGACCCCCCGCTGATTCCGGCGCTGCTCACAACTGCGTCTTCGACCGCTACCTGACGCTTCCATGACAGACTCCTCCCCTCCGCCTCAAATGATCACCGCTTCCACCCGCCTCGTCGATGACCGGTTGGACTCCATAAATTTCTCCATCTGGCAGAAGACTGTGGTGATGTCCCTAACCGGGATGGACCTTGATCATCACCTTGAGGATCCTCCCCCGGCTTCGACTGACCCCAAATACCGTTCATGGAAGCTTATTGATAGCAAGATCTTCGCTCTGCTGGTCAATTCAATGGATTGATCGGTCAAGGATGTCACCCACACGGCGAATACAGTCAAGGAACTCTGGGACTCCTTGAACATCATGTATTCCGAGACCAACAACCTGGCTCGGGTTTCCAATATCCTTCAGCGCCTGTCCCATAGTCGACAAAAAGACCAGTCCTTCACCGCATATTTCATGGAATGGAAATGGCTTCGTGATGAATTGTAGGAGTTGTGGCCCGTTCCCCAGACACCAGCAGAGGTTCAGACCCAGCGGGACTAGCTCTGCATCTTCACTCTTCTCAGCGGCCTCGCTTCGGAGTTTTCCACCACGACAACCGAGCTGTTCGCCAGCCCTTCGTCGCTGGAGATCCACAGGTTTATCATCGGCTGAGCAAGGCCCAATGGGCTCTTCCCCTTCCCGCCCCGATCATCGACCACTCCGCTCTCATCGGTCATGGCGGTGGTCGCTCCTTGGGCCCTCGTGGACGTTGTCGTGTGGAAGGTCGTACACGTCCCCTCTGTCAACATTGTGACAAGCTTGACCACCTGATCGACCGATGTTGGGTTTTACATGGCCGTCCATCTCAGCGCCCGAGGTAGGGACAGACAGCAGTCCAAGAGCCTTCCTCGGCATTCACCACTCTTCCACCATCTCTGGACCTGTCTATAGCCGACATCCGGCTGACTCATGATCCTCGGGACCCCGTAGGACCCGGTCCATCCTCAGCTTCTCTGGCCCATTCTGTTCGCTCCGCTGCCTTTGTTGGTCGTCACTCCCCTACATGGATGCTCGACTGAGGTGCCTCCGACCACCTCACCGGTGATGCTGGTATGTTGACCTCCTACTGCCCATATACCGGTTCATCAGCCATCACCGTCGCTGATGGCTCCACTATCCCCATTGCGGGCTTCGGCGCATGCTTCCTAACTCCATCGATTCACTCACCATCTGTGGCACATGTGCCCCATAGTTCATTTAATCTTCTGTCCATCAATAAGCTGACAAAAGATTATAACTGTGCTGCCATATTTACCTGCTCTGGTGTTGTATTTCAGGAGCGGACTACGAACCGGGAACTTGGTAGATGCCAGCTTCGGGACGGGGTCTAAATGTTCGATGGACCGGCACCCATCGCTTGCACGTCTGCCTCTGCTCGAGCATTGAATCTTCATTCCCGGTTGGGACACCCGCCTGCCTCCACCATTCATCAGCTTTTTCCAGACTTTAGTCGGCATAATTCTTTTCATTGTGAGTCATGTACATTTGCGAAATATCATCGAACTACATACATTCCTCGAGTGGATACAAGGGCCTCAAACCCTTTTGATCTGGTTCATTCAGACGTGCGGGGTCCTTGTACCATTTCGAGTCATTTGGGGTATAAATATTATATATATTTCATTGATGATTTTTCCCGAATGACTTGGATTTACCTCCTTCGAGAACGCTCCAAAGTGTTTTCCACATTCCAAACCTTTTAAAAATGAAATTCAAAACCAATTTTCTATCTCTGTAAAATGTCTCCGCTCGGATAATGGGCGTGAGTATCTCTCCACTCCCTTTCGGTAGTTTCTCCAGACAAAAGGCATCCTTCATCAGACCTCCTGTCCTGATACACCCCAGTAGAATGGCGTGGCCGAGCGGAAACACAGACACATTTTGGAGACTGCTCGTGCCCTCCTCTTTCACCGATAGGTGCCTCTGCATTTTTGGGGAGATGAAATTCTCACCGCCACCTACCTTATAAACCGTCTTCCTTCCTCTATCCTTCAGGGGGGACTCCTTTTCGGGCTTTGTTCTCCTCTCTCCCTCTTCACTCCCTTCCCCTTCGAGTGTTTGGATGCCTCTGTTACGTTCGCAACACACGTCCTAGCTTCTCCAAACTCTCTCCTAAATCCCTCCGGTGCATTTTTCTTGGCTACTCCCACACTCAGTGCGGATATCGTTGCTTCTCACCCGACCTACGGCGGTATGTCATCTCGGCCGACGTCGCATTTGTTGAGAGCTCTCCGTTCTCCCTTCTCTCTCCTCATCCTGACCCCGCCATCAATGATTGTCTCCCTCTCATCATCCACCCTCCACCAGTGTCAACCCTTGTTGACACCCATTTTGGTCAGGTCAACTCCCGTCGTCCATCAGCTGTATCCCCTGTCTCGGCCAATGCCACCGTCGTCCCCGCTTCGTCCGATGCTCTAGCCCCGCCACCTGAGGACTTGCCCATTTCCTTACGGAAAGGTACTCGCTCCTGCTAGAGTACTCTATTTGTATCTTCATACTGGGGTCTGTCCGCTCTGGAGACAATTTCTATTCCTCGCACAGCTGGTGATGCCAAATCTCACCCCGGGTGGTTAGCAGCAATGCGGGACGAATTGCAGGCTCTAGAAGAAAATCATACTTGGGATCTTGTCGCCCTTCTAGCAGGCAAACAGGCGGTTGACAACAGATGGATTTACACAGTCAGGCTGAATTCCGATGGCACTCTCCATCGCCTCAAATCCCGCCTAGTGACCAAGGGCTTCGCGCAGACTTACGGTATTGACTACTTTGATACCTTCTCACCAGTTGCTAAGATGACCTCCGTTCAATTATTTATCTCTCTGACCACCCATCATTATTGGCCTCTTCGTCAACTGGATGTCGAAAATGACTTCCTACATGGCTTCCTTGAGGAAGAGGTTTATCTGCAGCAGCCCCCCGGATTTTGTACTTCCGGCGCTGAGTCTCAAGTATGCCGACTCTGCCGCTCTCTTTACGACCTCAAGCAGTCTCCCCGTGCTTGGTTCAGCCGCTTTAGTACAGTCGTCACCAACTTTGGGCCCTCTCTGTTGCGGAATCGTCGAGAGACACAACGACAGAAACGAGGAAAAACGAAAGAAAGAAAACAAAGGACACAACGATTTACGTGGTTCGGGAAAAATCCCTACGTCCACGGGAGAGGCAGAATTTCACTATGAGTCGGAAGCACAAAATTACAGAGGATTTCAGTCATAAAACCCTACCCCGAAATGGGTTATAAAACAATGGAGAAGACGATCACTGTTCGAAAAGTGGTCCGCGTCGCTACAGTGAACGACGGCTGACTTTGTCAAAAGCGCTACAGTAAAGTTGACCCCGAAGTCCGCACTGCTATAGTGCCTGTCGGTGTCGGTCGATTAGCTCTGCTACAGTGGTCAGCATTATTACAGTTCCGAAAAAAAAATGGACCGGGGGCCTTCGGCCCCCGGAGCAGGGGCGCGTTGGCCCTGCAACCCCCAACGAGCTCACCGCGGAGTTCGACCCACGACAGTTGCGGGCCACAAGCATTCGGCCCAACCGGATCGGGCAACACCAATCCAACACTCTCGCAGCATGAAGGACCACCCTGTGTTCTACAGGACGACCTTCGCTGGCTGCATCCTATTGGTCGTTTATGTGGATGATATCATCATCACTGGTAGCGACTCTGCGGGTATCACCCATCTCAAGAGGCATCTTCACCGGCACTTTCACACTAAGGATCTCAGTCCTCTCACATACTTTCTAGGCATCGAGGTATCCTATTCTTTGGACACCATCTCCCTCTGCCAACGGAAGTATGCGTTGGATATTCTGCAGGATGCTGGGATGACACATGCCACTATTGTCGACACTCCTTTGGAGCATGAGGAACGGTCTCTTTATGCCTCCTCGGCCCTGTATCCACATCCAGAGCGGTACCCTTGACTAGTGGGTAAACTCAATTATCTTACCATGACTCGTCCCGACATTTCCTGTGTTGTTGGCAAAGTGAGTCAATTTATGGAGCATCCGACCACCTCACATTGGGATGCTGTCATCCGCATCGCCAAATACATCAAGCGAGATCCTGCCCGTGGTCTTCGCTACTCCCAGCATCCTCATCTGCATATTGAGGCTTTTTGTGATGCTGATTATGCTGGTTGTCTTGCTACTCGGAGATCTACTTCTAGGTTTGCCATATTCTTGGCAGGCAACCTCATCTTTTGGCGCAGTAAGAAACAGACTGTCGTCTCCCAATCTAGTGCGGAGTCTGAGTACCGTGCTATGACCATCGTCACTACGGAGATCCTTTGGCTTCGCCAACTCCTCCAGGAGCTTGGCTTTCCTCAGCAGACATCTGCTCACATCTGGTGTGACAATCAGACAGCCACCAAGATTGTTTCGAATCCCGTCTTCCATGAACGCACGAAGCATATTGAGGTGGACTGTCACTTTCTTCGACACCACCTGGAGCACGATCATGTCAGCTTTAGCCACATTCCGACGGCGGACCAACTTGCTGACATCTTCACCAAATGCCTCCCAGGGGCTCGCCTAGCCTCGCTCAGTTCCAAGCTGGGCATCCACCTCATTTGCAACCCAGCTTGAGGGGGAGTGTGTCTGGTCTTGTATGATGTCATTTTTTGTGGGACTCGTTGTCCAAGCTGGGCATGTCCAGCTTGAGGGAGAGTGTTAAACCCTCTTTTTTTTATTCTTTTTATTATTATGGGTATTTCTGAGTCCCACATCGGAATACTCCTTTGTGTATTCCTCTTTTTCAATCTATAAAATAAGGCCTCCGCCTCAACTTGAAGGTAAGGGGTTTTCTCAATCTACATAATTAAAATCCCAATTATATAATTCTCATTAGCCTAGCCATTTTCGATGGTTGTGCACAACGGATTTGGAAAAGCTTTCAAGCCAAGAGAAATTTTTTTTTCCACCAAGAACGCTCTTAAGCTATGAGAGAGAGATCCTCCTCCACCGGATCAAGGCGATCGAAGGCGGACATCGCAAACGAAGGCTCTTCCGTGCTACCACCCGGAGATCTCTTCGGTGACGTCCAAAGATACGTGGAGCACGTGTGAATCAACCGCTAATCAACCGCTAGAGGAATCCTACACTTGGATTCTACGACACAACGACAGATCACATCGGATTGTGATCGGAAATATCAACGGAGATAGAATTCCATCAAGGTTATTCTTGTATTTTAATTAAATTAATTATAACCAACATATGATGATCCTCTATATGGTTCCGGGACTCCCCTATTTTATTTCGCTCTTTGTTCTATTCCGAAGATCTGGCGTTTTATTATCGTGATGGATCTCGGATTAAACGTCGTTAACGGTAAAAATTAAAGTTGGGTACACCCACCAACATGCTTCCGCTGTGCCTGGAACCTACATATATGAGCATATGCATTAATGACCTTATCAATATTGGGATTTACAAATGGATCAAGGCTGGCAGAGGTATGTTCACACCCTTTCATCTCCTTTATGCGGATGATATTCTCCTCCTTCGATAGGCCTCCAACAAAACTATGTCTCCTATCAAATCCCTTTTTGGTCATTATTTGGAAGTGGTTGGGCAAGCTATAAGCTGGAATAAATCTTTTATCATCATTGGAAATGGTGTATTAGTGACAAGGAAAAACTGAGTTGTGAGGACTCTTAGAGTGAAGAGTGGGGCTCTTCCATTCACTTACCTTGGTGTACCCCTATTCCAGGGGAAAATCAGAAGTTGTTATATTGAGGATATCTCTTCCAGAATTTTCAATTAGTTTGCCAGATGGAATGGCAAGTCCATGTCCCAAGCTGGGAGGGTGTTTGGTCAACTCGGTTATCACTTCCAAGTTTGTCTATTCCTTCTCCTTGTACAAATGGCCTAGAAGTCTCATTAAGAATCTTCAAAGCATAATTAAGAACTTTATATGGACTGACTCCATTCATGAAAAGAAGCTTTTCACAGTGGCATGGAATGATTGTATCAAACCCATGAGCATAAGGGGCCTTGGTATTGAAGATCCCAAAAATTTCAATGATTCTCTAATTTCCAAATTCACTTGGAACCTTATGACCTCGAATGATCTTTCAATGGAATTCTTTTCTTCAAGGTTCAACATGAAATTGCTGAATGGGTATTCCTGTTATCTTCCTTCTTCAATCTAGTCAGTAATCAAGAAATCTTTCAATGAACTCATGAGCAATGCTAAATGGCTGGTCTGCATGCGGTCTAATCTTAATTGCTGGACCACTCCTTGGATTAAAAAACCACTAAGAGATAGCATGGTTGTTCCCCCCAATAGGAAGCTTCTTTCCATTGCTGGACTTATGTCCAGAAGTCCCATTCATAATGTGGTTGTCCCACCACACATCTCCCTTGGAATAAAGAGGTATGTTTTTCTGGATGTGGACACCCTCATATGGACCCCAAGCACTAATGGTCATTTCAACACCAAATACTTCTACAACCTCAAATGTGAAGTTACCACAAGCACCCCTGCATGTATCTGGTGTTGTAATGACCATTAGTGCTTGGGGTCCATATGAGGGTGTCCACATCAACACCAGATACTTCTACAACCTCTAATGTGAAGTTACCGCAAGCACCCCTGCATGTATCTGGAGAGGCGGGCTGCCCATTCAAGATCAGCTGCAAAGGGCTGGGATCCATTTGGCCTCAGCTTGTCATCTCTGTTGGGGGGCTATGGAAAGCTCTACTCATATCTCTGTTAACTGTGTTTTTATTTCCATATTATGGGAATATTTGCAGGGAATTTTTGGTTGCTGCTTCAATATGGAAAATCAGGTTGGGGATCTGCTCACCTCCATCATTTCGGCTGTCCATAGTGAACAGGTTGGTAATATGCTGCTCGCTGCTGCCGCCGCCTCTATAATGGCGCACACCTGGATAGCAAGGAATGCTGTGATTTTTTAGAATCATTCACCTTCTTTTCATGCGGGGATAATGGTTATGCACAGTGATGTCTTTGCTGCCTCACATGTCCAAACAGGTTCTATGAATAATTATTTTTCTGATCTTAATGTTCTACAGATGCTTGGAGTTAATGGCAGGGAAAGAAGACCCACTTTTTTGAAATACATTTGTTGGATTCCCCCAATCAATCCGTGGATAAAGGTGAATGTGGACGGTGCTGCTTTCGGCACGCCTGGTCCCTTGGGGTGTGGTGGTGTCTTCCGCACCCATCATGGCTTCGTCAAGGTTGCTTCTCTCATTATATTGGAATTAGTATGGATTATGAATCAGACCTATGGGCATTCAAGCTATCAAATCGGAAGTTCAATATGAATGAAACTTTCTTTGGGTTGAATTTGACTCAATGATGGCCGTTGAAGCTTTTGAGGACCAGTAACAGGAATGTACCTTGGAAGGTGTTACCTCATTGGATTTGCAGCATCAAACATCTTAATTTGACAGTCTCACATGCTTATAGGGTGACTAATCAGGTTGCAGATACCTTGTCAAGGAGGGCAATTATGGAGACGAGCTCTATGTGGTCTTTTCAGATCCTGGATTTTTGTTTCTCACATGTTGATGAGGATATGCGGGGTGTGATCCACTCCTGCATTTGTAAAACCCCATGCAACGGTTTATCTGTTGTTTTTGTTTTTATTAATAAATTTTAGGGTCTGGTCTGGGACCTGAGCTATTTCGAGTATAACAAATATATTTATTATAATATTTATATAATGCCAACGAGCCTGTACCCGAGTGGTAAAGGCTCCTGCTTGGCATTCAGAGGGTTCTGGTTCAAACCGTGTTGGGCGCAGGTACTATTACAGTACTATGCAGGCGGTGACACATATGATAATGCAGGTAGGATAATGCAGGCATGACGCTGCATTGAGATTTCAAGTCATGTTATGAGCTTCATGTCTACTGGGTTTATGGGCCATGTACTAAATAAATAAGGTTTGATGGGTGAGTTATCACCTGAGGGGTTATGACCTGTCTTTTCGGCCTGTGTGTGTGGTGTGTGTTTGAATGTAATTGTACACCCAGACACCTAATACATAAATATATTTATATAATTATATATATTTATTAATATATAAATAAATAAATATATATATAATTATAAATATAATAAATATATTTATTATAATTTTATAATTATTTAAATAAATATATTATTTTTTGAATTGGTCTCAGATAAGGCGAAGGTCTTATCCCATTTATTAAAATAAAAAAAAGTAAAATAGGGAGAAGGGTTTGATATGGCAGCACAACCATCAACAACAAATCCAAGAGGTGTCAGAAGACACAATCATCAAATACTCAAATAAGCACTAAAAATCAAAATCAACAGCATGAGTTAGATTAAGACCCCGCCAACACCTCCTACGAGGGGCTCTTCCCTACGGATGTCGTCCATGCTTCTAGGTCTTCACTCTTTTCCAAGGATCATGGCCTTCATCTGAAGATGGTTTAGCCAAGTCCGCTGCACCTATTTCACTGGAGATCGCTCCATGAAGATGCCCCTGCATGTGATGAATGGCACCACTTCCCATGGAATTTCCAGAATCCCCCTCCTTGTTTATTGCCTCCAAGGGCACCACCTTAGATGAATCTAACACTTCTAAAGGATTGTAAGGATTGTAAGTGGCCATCACATTTCTACGAATCTCATCTCCAGAATCAGTCTGAGTTTTATCAACAGTTTCTAGGGAAGCTCTGCCCTTCTCATCCTTCCTAAGCTTTTGTCTAGATCTTGGACCAAAGTCCCCTCCAGCAACCACCTCCAAGGTCCCTACCTCAAGGTGAAGCTCCTTAGAGACACCATTCTTAAGGCATCCAAAAATCCTTGGAATTCTCTCAAGCAATGCACTCCTCCTAGATTCATTTTGAGCATCATCAGCATTCTCAAGGGAAACCCTACCCTTCCGACTCTCTAGTTCCAAGGAAACATCCTTATTTGGACCACCAGATCTGGGCAGATCAATTTCTTAAATCCCATGATTCCCTGCACTATTAGTCAAAGCATCCTTACCTACATTCATGTTTAAATTGGGAGTAGGAACCATCAGTGTGGCATTTTTAGGGCCAACATTCCTGTGCAATCTAACTGCACCACCAGGAGAGTTCATGTCTGTTGACTCCTCTACATTAACAGCGGAAGGAAGGCTGCCTCCTTTGGAGTGATCCACCAAAGAATGTAAAACATTCTGGTCATCATGAGGGGAAGCATTAGTCAATTCCCTGATTTTAATGGCATCCCTAGGCTTTGAACGCAAAGGTGCCTCATCATCCATTTTCTGATTGCCTTTATGTGTTCTTAAAGCAACCATTTGCTCTTGAAGGAGCTGCTAATCAGCAGTTACTCGTGCCATCACTTCATCATCCTTTGTCATTAGATTTTGTGACGACTGAATTTTAGTTTTGTCTTTATCATCAAGGGCAGACCTACCCTCCTGAACCATCACTAGAGCCATCGTCTTGGTAGGAAACCAGTCATGGGTAGATCATCTACCCCATTGTCTTGATCTTATGTCACTTTTCACTGTTTTTAGAAATCATCAAATCATCATAATTAACATGAAATTTTTCCTTAACATTAGTAGTATCAAAAATTCTACTTCCTTTAGAGTGATCCATCATGGGATGTGTGACCATCTGATTAGCAGGAGAGGTATAATAGCCTGCTAATTCCATAGTGTTATTGCCTTCTGAAGCGGACATCATACTTCTTGAATTGTTTATCTGGTCTCAAATAGGTTGATGATCATCAATCCCTTGTTCCAATGGTTTGACAGATGGTTGTGATTCATCAGCTAGTCCCTTTTCCACAATCTCCACCCACAAACTGGTAGTTTGTTTCCCATTCAGCTCAATTTCCCGCACCCCAGAAGAGGCAGGCCGACCATGAGGCCTAAGGCAGCCAGAGCGCCTGAGTATTCCTTCTGATGAGGATCATTTTCCACATGCGTAGACCCATCCCCTATAATAACATAATCATTGGAATATGCAGCAGATCCAGCCTCCTGAAGACCATCCTGACAAGCAGAATTCACTTCCAGATTGTGCACACAACCAATTCCCTTCCCATATGAGACCACCTGAATCTGTATTCTGGCATTCTGAGGCTGATCATAACCAGCATTTTCAGCATTACCTTGATCATTGGATTTCAAACATCTAATTCTTTTAAAACATGAATTTTCATCATGTCCATGCGTCAAGCAAAAAACACAAACAATAGATGTCACGACCCGTCCCAGTGGGGCCCGAGCCACAACTCCCTAAGCCCGCTTCCAATAGGTCAGGGGCTGGTGACTAACACCGAGTAGGCATACTACTAACATGGGAGACATTGCCTATAAATCTGTACACACTCACACACACCTCCAAGCCCACAAAACTGAAAAATAAAAACTACTAAAAGGAAAAGATGCATGCATACACTAAAACTCAACCAACAGAGTGCGACAGGAAAGCAAAGTACAGTAAGTAAAACCCTGGGCCAAAAGTACAAGCCCACCAAAAGAGAGTCTGTAACAAAGTCCAACCTGTAAAGAAATGTGCTGGGACTGCAGTCTGTAGCCGTAGGAACACACCTCGGCTTGTCTGATCTCATTGAGTACTGTCCGGTTCTGGTCCGCCTAGAATCCTGTCAAAGGCTCGCTCGTCTGCACAAGACACGACACGTGCGGGCAAAGCCCATGCAGGGGCGAGTATAACAATACCCAGTAGGACACCCCGAAACCACAAAGGAAATACAACAAGGGAAAATACCACAAAGGAAAGATACAGTCAGCTCCATAGTATATGTCTACAAAACATATAACAAGAATATCCAGATATACTCATACACAAACGACCATCGTGATACCGCCACTAGGATCCAACTCGAAGATTCCACTAAGCATGCAACAAAGAGAAAACACTCCTAGGTCTGAAGAGAGAGACACGAAGTACTCGTTTCGGGAGAACACACTCCACAAGTACTATGAGAACATGATGCTCAGATGAGGATCACAGCCAAGTCATGGGGTGATTCCGACAACTCAGTCTGAGCTAATCCGCTAAGCAGAGGATCGACGCCCGGGTAAAGTTGGTCACGTCGGTATCAAGAACTCTACCTAGGGTTCCAGAAATGAATAGAGGATCCGGCTCTAAGTCTCACAAAGGTGATTCCAACAACTCTATTCAGGAAGTCCTGCTGAAGGGATCATACTTCTGAATAAAGGAAATGATATCAGAACCTTCAGGGAAAAGACCAAGGGTACGAACCCTAAGGAAACTAGTCCAAGTCACAGAAGACAAGTGGCTCAAGCCATGAAGAATTGGTTACACGGCGTGTAGTATGGTCACACGCCGTGTTCCTTGACCGCGGGTACTGCCCGTGTAAACAACTCGTGTCATCCGTCCAAGCTGTGTAAAACTAAACTACACGACGTGTAGAAGAATCACACGCCGTGTTCCTTGACTCTGGGTACTGCCCGTGTCATTTGGCTTGTCGGATAGAAAGCAACTACACGACGTGTAGAAGAGTCACACACCGTGTCTGAGCACCCAGGGCTCGCTCCGTGTACGCTGGCCATGTGCCCGTACACGGTCTCTGTCCGTGTCCGTGTCGCCTGCCCGTGTACCAGTACACGGGGTATCCCGTGTATCTGGCCGAGTCTGGCCGAGGAAGGGTATACACGCCGTGTCCTTGGCCGTGTACCCAACCCGTGTCCGGGTTGTCTGCCTGTGTACCAGTACACGGGGTATCCCGTGTATCTGGCCGGGTCTGGTCGGGGAAGGGTATACACGCCGCGTCCTTGGCCGTGTACCCAACCCGTGTCCGTGTACTCCCGGAGTACACGCCAGGTGTTCCGTCGACGAACACACGCCGTGTAGCCCATATTACACGACGTGTAGTTGGGATTTTTCCAGAAGCGTCGTCTTCCTCCTCGCGCCGCGACTGAACCTCCAGATCCTCGGTTTCTCGTCCGTTCGTCCCGATACTCCAGGGATTGGTTCGTTTCATCATACGAACATCGTAACGGGTGTTTTCGGCTCTTAAACCGGATCATAAATCTCGAATGATCCATCCGAAGAAAAATGCCCGAAAACTCGTATCTCCCGATCCGCTCCGAATCGTCTGCCGAAACCGTCGTCACACCTCCGTGACATCGCTCCGGGGTTGGATCTACAATCTCGGATCGTTGCGCCAACAAACGAATGCGCAACAATCGATTTCCTCTAAGAACGCGTAGAACGCAACGAAGAACGCGAGGGAGAAAAACAAGAATCAAACAAGAGGGACGAACCTCGATCGTTGTTCGTGACGATCCGGGTTCGTCACCGTTAGATCAAACCAAAACAACCTCGAAATCCCCGCAAAAACCCGTCTCGCAAGAACGATCGATCCGCGGGCTAATCTGTTCGTGGATTAGTCCGCGTTCGTCGTGGAAATCAAAAATGGGGAAGGAAATCAAAAACAAACATCCTACTTGGATCCGTGGCGTTCGTTGGCGAAGATCTGGTCGCCGCGTCGTCGTCGCCGGTGAAGCTCGTCAAGAACGTCGTCACCGCGTTGGGAGGTTTTCTCCAGAGCCTCCAAAGCCTTCAGGGAAATTCCGGGTTATGGAAAATTGTAACCCTGATCCCCTGTGAAATCTCCATTTAAAAAAGAAAAGAGATTTCGCTGTAACAAAGATTTAAATAAAATATTTTAATAAAATATTTTATTACGGTTGCGTCCAAAAAACCAGATTTCACCACCGACCTGCGCCGACCGATGTTAGGCCTCGCGTAAAGTAAAATCGTTTTTCCGAATGCAACGGTGCCCTCAGATTTCTGATCTGAGCACCCGTTCGGGAGTTATTCCACTTTTTCAGGAAAACTGCACGCGCGTGTTATTTAATTATTAAATTAAATTCAAACATTTGTTCCGGGCTCACCGGGCCTCGAAACTGCACGCCGTCTCAGAGCCTGGTTTTCAAATTAATTCCCATATAATATTAAAATAGTACATGGAAAAAATCCGGGACATTACATCACACCCACCTTAGAGCTTTTACGTCCCCGAAAAGCCAAAACAAAGGCTACTCAAAAAGATGTGGGTACTACACGCGAATCTGAGCCTCCTGCTCCCACGTGCTCTCCTGGAGATTCCCGTGCTGCCACCAGACACGCACTAAGGGAATAGCCCGCCCACGAAGGATCTTCTCTTGCCGATCCTCGATCTCCACTGGGTACTCAGCAAAGGTCACTCCATCATCGATGTCCAGCTCGCCCCAGTCGATGACGTGCGGCGGATCATGCACGTACCTCCGTAGCTGCGACACATGGAAGACGTTGTGTACCCGGTCCATCTGAGGAGGTAGAGCCAAGCGATACGCCACATCGCCAACTCTACTCAGAATCTGAAAAGGGCCAATGAACCTCAGAGATAGCTTGCCGGCCCGACCAAATCTCCACAATCCCTGTCGAGGTGAGACCCGAAGGAACACATGGTCTCCTTCCTCGAACTCCAAGGGCCTCCGCCTCCTGTCAGAATAAGACTTTTGCCAACTCTGTGCAGTCTTCATCCGTTATTGGATGACCTGCACCTTCTCTGTAGTAGCTATCACCATCTCTGGGCCCATAAGTGCTGACTCTCCTAGGTCAGTCCAGCAAAGTGGTGACCTGCAAGGTCGCCCGTACAGAGCCTCGAATTGTGCCATATCAATAGTGGAATGATAACTGTTGTTATAAGCAAATTCCACTAGTGGTAGGTGATCCTCCCAGCTATGACCGAAGTCAAGTATGCAAGCTCGAAGCATATCCTCCAGAACCTGGATGGTCCGCTCCGTCTGACCATCGGTCTGAGGATGGAACGCTGTGCTCAAGCGTAACTGAGTCCCAAAAGCTTCTTGCAATCCCTTCCACAACCGGGATGTGAAACGAGTATCACGATCTGAGACGATCGTGGATGGTACTCCATGAAGTCGAACTATCTCCTGCACATAGAGGCGTCCCAAACTCTCTACTGAACTCTGCTCCCGTATGGCTAGGAAGTGGGCCAACTTGGTGAGTCAATCAACAATCACCCAGATGACATCGTGTCCCTTGGACGTATGTGGTAAACCCGTCACGAAGTCCATGGATATCTCGTCCCACTTCCACTCTGGCACCTCAAGGGGCTGAGTCAAGCCTGCTGACACCTGGTGCTCAGCATTTACTTGCTGACAAGTAAGGCACCGAGAAACAAACTCTGCCACACACTTCTTCATTCCTGGCCACCAGAACTGACGTCGGAGGTCCTGATACATCTTTGCCACGCTTGGATGCACCGCCAAGGGGGATGTATGGAACTCCCTTAGAACCTCCTCCCACATCGTCACTGGTACTACTGTACGCCCTCTGAAAAGAACAACGTGCTCCCCACCTTCTGAAAATCCATCAGCCGCAACACTTGTGGGTATCTGAGCACGTAGAGTCTCACAACTAGCATCCTCGCGCTGTGCTTCCCTGACTCGCTGTAAGAGTGGAGGGGTAACAACCATCGACTGAAGGTAAGCTCCCTCATCTCCATCCACGAAGGATAACTGTAAAGAGGCCAACTGCCCCGTCGCCTCATCCAGCAATTGCGAACTGGATTTCCTGCTGAGAGCATCTGCCACTACGTTCCCCTTCCCAGGAGTATAAACGATCTCAAAGTCGTAATCCTGGAGGAACTCAAGCCACTGCCTCTGCCTCAAATTCAGATCTTTCTGAGAAAAGATATATCTGAGACTCTTGTGATCAGAGTAGATGATAAACCGCTCGCCCATCAGGTAGTGCCGCCACATTTTCAACGCGAAGACTACCGCTGCTAACTCAAGATCATGGGTTGCGTAGTTCTGCTCGTGTGGCCTCAACTGACGTGAGCCATAGGCAATCACTGCTTGCCTCTGCATCAGGACACAACCAAGCCTGGTTCCTGATGCGTCGCTAAACACTACGTACTCGACACCCTCCTCCGGTAATCTCAAGATCGGGGCACTCGTCAGACTCTGTCTCAACTACTGGAAAGCCTGCTGGCATCTCTCGGTCCACACGAAAGGCTGCCCCTTTCGGGTCAAAGCTGTCATGGGTGCTGCAATCCTGGAGAAATCAAGAATGAATCTCCGATAGTAGCCTGCCAACCCAAGGAAGCTCCGCACCTCCGTCACGCTTCGGGGTGGCTCCCATGCTAGAACTTCCTCCACCTTGGCTGGGTCCACTGCTACACCATCTGCTGAGATAACGTGTCCCAGAAAGTGGACCTCCTGTATCCAGAACTGGCACTTCGAGAGCTTCCTGTACAGCTGGTGCTCTCAGAGTGTGTCCAGAACTATCCTTAGGTGTCTTGCGTGCTCCTCCTCGGACACAGAGTACACAAGGATATCATCGATGAAGACTACTACGAACCGATCAAGATAGGGCTGGAAGATCCGGTTCATGAGTCCCATGAACACTGTCGGGGTGTTCGTCACGCCGAAGGGCATCACCAAGTACTCATAGTGATCGTAGCGGCATCTGAAAGCCGTCTTCGGTACATCCTCATCCCGTACTCGCAACTGGTGATAGCCTGATCGTAGATCAACCTTCGAGAACCATCCCGCCCCTCTCAACTGGTCAAAGAGGTCATCAATCCTCGGTAGTGGATACCGGTTCTTTTCGGTCACCTGATTCGAGCGCCGGTAATCCACACATAGCCTCAAGCTCCCGTCTGCCTTTTTGGAAAACAGCATTGGGGCCGCCCAGGGTGAAATGCTGGGTCTCACAAAGCCCTTCTTCTACAAGTCGTCCAGCTGCACTCTCAGCTCACGAAGCTCTGCAGGAGCCATCCGATATGCTGATGCTGATATCGGCGTCGTCCCGGGTTGCAACTCAATGTAGAAATCTATCTCCTGACGGGGAGGTAGCCCGGGGACATCCTCCGGAAAGACGTACTCGTACTCAGCCACTACTGCTGGAAACTGGAAACTCGTAACATCTGTCGCGCCAAGGGCTAGGCTAGCCAACTGATGTGAAATCGGTTGTGCCTTCCTATGCACGAGTTCATCCTGTGCTGCCTGGGTCTCTCTTTCACCGACAAAAGAGAACCTCGTTTCATCACTGCAGACACACCGCACCCTTCGCCTAAAACAGTCGATCTGGGCATTAACTGTGGATAGCCAATCCATACCAAGAATGACATCGTAAGGCCTCGACGCTACCACCAAGAGGTTCCAACCGAAACTCTCGCCTCCAATGGTCAGGTCACACTGCCTACAGAGGTGTGTGATCTCTGAATCTTCTCCAGTCGGTGTCTCTAAGCGTAAGGGTCGAGTCAACGACTCAACTGGAATCTCAAGGTCTCGAACAAGATAAGCAGCCAGAAAGGAATGACTAGCACCTGTGTCTATCAGTACGACAACCAAAGTAGAAAAGACACAGATTGTACCTCTAATCATTTCGGGAGTACCTGGGTCATAAGTCTCTGCCGCCTGCAGCTGTCTCTGCCTCTGTCCACTAGCTCCCTGAACCTGGGGTGGACCTCCTGGGGGTGGTGGTGGTAAAAGGTCAAAACGTCGACCACCTCCAGCTGCTCTCCCAGCTCCCCTACCACATCCGCCGCCCCGCGGATCTGTCTGCTCCACACGTTGCCTCTGCTTCGGTGGTCCATCCACTGCTCCCGTGTCAGTAGTACGACGGGTCGGACAATCTCGAGCGAGATGTCCCCTGCCATCGCATGAGTAACATCGCCTCTCTCGAGGCTGGCTGGATGCACCCGGTGAACCCTGTATGGCAGATCCCCTGTCCTGAGATCTCCTCTGAAAACGTCTCCCACGCCTGGGTCCCTGGCGTCGGCTCCCTGCTGTCGAGGTCTCTGCTCCAGCTCGCCCACTACTGACAACTACCGGCTGTCTCTGCTCTGCCAAGAATCTCTCGACCACCAAAGCCCGCTCGAGCACCCCAACATAAGTAGGAATGCTCATAGGGATGATGCTAGCTCGAATATCTTTGTGCAAGCCCCACTCAAAAGTCCGAGCTCTGAAGTACTGATCTCTGACCATATCCATCGAGTACCGCGAGAGGTCGGTAAACCTCGATGAATAGTCAGCCACCGACATGGTCCCCTACTGGAGCTGAAGAAGCTCCTGTATACGTACTGCTCTCAGGGTAACCGGTGAAAAATCCTCTCTGAAGAGACTCTCAAACTTTGACCACGCAAGAGTCGCCTCATCGTGGGTCTGGATAACCAAACTCTACCATCGTCCTGCCAAACCCTGCAGAAGGCTTGCTGCCAGGATCACCGTCTGGTCTGCTGGTGTCCTGACCAAACAGAAGACTTTATTACCTCAAGCCAGTCCTCTGCTGCTTGAGGGTCAGGCTCGCCTTGAAACCTGATGGGTCTCTGTCTCTGAAACTCGTGGAGTGCGCTCAGCCTGCGCTCCTCCTCTACTGGTACAACAGGAACTAAACACTGCTCCACAGGTGGCGGGACAACTGGCACACCACCTGATGGTAAAACTGGGGGATCCGGTCCCTGTATCGAAGCTTAATCACTGAGGGGGTCATCCTCGTGATCGAGCTGCTGGATCCTAGCGGGTGCGCGTCGCGGAAGCATCCTGTAAAGAAACAAGATGTATCTCAGTTAGTGAGTATATCTGGAGAGCTGACTCAAGAAGGACATGGAAACCACAACTCATTCCTATATGATGTATGCACCATTGTTTTCCCCTACAACTAGTATTCTCATGTTCCGAGTCGAAAAGCAAGTTATTAAAGTTCTGGTGTATGGATACGTCGGCCGCCCGCACCAACACTGGGGGGTCCCTGACCTGAAAGACGAACTTGAAACACTTAACACTGTTGCCCCAAACCAACTCACAGACTCTCGGTCCTAAGGTAGAACCGACTACCTCTGATACTGCTCTATCACGACCCGTCCCAGTGGGGCCCGAGCCGCAACTCCCCAAGCCCGCCTCCAATAGGCCAGGGGCTGGTGACTAGCACCGAGTAGATATACTACTAACATGGGAGGCATTGCCTATAAACCTGTACACACGCACACACATCTCCAAGCCCACAAAGCTGAAAAGTAAAAACTACTAAAAGAAAAAGATGTATACATACACTAAAACCTAACCAATAGAGTGCGACATGAAAGCAAAGTACAGTAAGTAAAACCCTGGGCCAAAAGTACAAGCCCACCAAAAGAGAGCCCGTAACAAAGTCCAACCTGTAAAGAAAGGTGCTGAGACTGCAGTCTGTAGCCGTAGGAACACACCTCGGCCTGTCTGATCTCACTGAGTACCGTCCGGTCCTGGTCCGCCTAGAATCCTGTCAAAGGCTCGCTCGTCTGCACAAGACACGACACGTGCAGGCAAAGCCCGTGCAAGGGT
Organism: Viscum album; assembly: GCA_963277665.1. NCBI lineage: Eukaryota > Viridiplantae > Streptophyta > Magnoliopsida > Santalales > Viscaceae > Viscum > Viscum album. The sequence goes on along the minus strand of OY728142.1, from coordinate 1,392,376,679 downwards.
GAGTATAACAATACCCAATAGGACACCCCGAAACCACAAAGGAAATACAACAAGGGAAAATACCACAAAGGAAAGATACAGTCAGCTCCACAATATATGTCTACAGAACATATAACAAGAATATCAAGATATACTCATACACAAACGACCATCGCGATACCGCCACTAGGATCCAGCTCGAAGATTCCACTAAGCATGCAACAAGGAGAACACACTCCTAGGTCTGAAGAGAGAGACGCGAAGTACTCGTTCCGGGAGAACACACTCCACAAGTACTATGAGAACATGATGCTCAGATGAGGATCACAGCCAAGTCATGGGGTGATTCCGACAACTCAGTTTGAGCTAATCCGCTAAGCAGAGGATCGATGCCCGGGTAAAGTTGGTCACGTCGATACCAAGAACTCTACCTAGGGTTCCAGAAATGAATAGAGGATCTGGATCTAAGTCTCACAAAGGGGATTCCAACAACTCTATTCAGGAAGTCCTGCTGAAGGGATCATACTCCTAAATAAAGGAAATGATACTAGAACCTTCAGGGAAAAGACTAAGGGTACGAACCCTAAGGAAACTAGTCCAAGTTATAGAAGACAAGTGGCTCAAGCCATGAAGAATTGGTTACACGGCGTGTAGTATGGTTACACGCCGTGTTCCTTGACCGCAGGTACTGCTCGTGTAAACGACCCATGTCATCCGTCCAAGCTGTGTAAAACTAAACTACACGGCGTGTAGAAGAATCACATGACGTGTTCCTTGACTCCAGGTACTGCCCGTGTAAACGACCCATGTCATTTGGCTTGTCGGATAGAAAGCAACTACACGGCGTGTAGAAGAGTCACACGCCGTGTCCGAGCACCTGGGGCCCGCTCCGTGTATGCTGGCCATGTGCCCGTACACGGTCTCTGTCTGTGTCCGTGTCGCCTGCCCGTGTACCAGTACACGGGGTATCCCGTGTATCTGACTGGGTCTGGCCGGGGAAGGGTATACACGCCGTGTCCTTGGCCGTGTACCCAACCCGTGTTCGGGTTGCCTGCCCGTGTACTAGTACACGGGGTATCCCGTGTATCTGGCCGGGTCTAGCCGGGGAAGGGTATACACGCCGTGTCCTTGGCCGTGTACCCAAACCGTGTCCGTGTACTCCCGGAGTACACGCCAGGTGGTCCGTCGACGAACACACGCCGTGTAGTCGGAATTTTTCCAGATGCGTTGTCTTCCTCCTCGCGTCGCGGCTGAATCTCCGGATCCTCGGTTTCTCGTCCGTTCGTCCCGATACTCCAGGGATTGGTTCGTTTCATCATACGAACACCGTAACGGGTGTTTTCGGATCTTAAATCAGATCATAAACCTCGAACGATCCATCCGAAGAAAAATGCCCGAAAACTCGTATCTCCCGATCCGCTCCGAATCGTCTGCTGAAACCGTTGTCACACCTCCGTGACATCGCTCCGGGGTTGGATCTACAATCTCAGATCGTTGCGCCAACAAACGAATGTGCAACGATCGATTTCCTCCAAGAACGCGTAGAACGCAACGAAGAACGTGAGGGAGAAAAACAAGAATCAAACAAGAGGGACGAACCTCGATCGTTGTTCGTGACGATCCAGGTTCGTCGCCGTTAGATCAAACCAAAACAACCTCGAAATCCCCGCAAAAACCCATCCCGCAAGAACGATCGATCTGTGGGCTAATCTGTTCGTGGATTAGTCCGCGTTCGTCGTGAAAATCAAAAACGGGGAAGGAAATCAAAAACAAACATCCTACCTGGATTCGTGGCGTTCGTTGGCGAAGATCCGGTCGCCGCGTCGTTGTCGCCGGCGAAGCTCGTCAAGAACGTCGTCGCCGCGTTGGGAGGTTTTCTCCAAAGCCTCCAGAGCCTCCAGGGAAATTCAGGGTTATGGAAAATTGTAACCCTGATCCCCTGTGAAATCTCCATTTAAAAAAGAAGAGATTTCGCTGTAACAAGGATTTAAATAAAATATTTTAATAAAATATTTTATTACGGTTGCGTCCAAAAAACCAGATTTCACCACCGACCTGCGCTGACCGATGTTAGGCCTCACCTAAGGTAAAATCGCTGTTCCGAACGCAACAGTGCCCTCAGATATTTGATTCGAGCACCTGTTCGGGAGTTATTCCACTTTTTCAGGAAAACCGCATGCACACGTTATTTAATTATTAAATTAAATTCAAACATTTGTTTCGGGCTCACCGGGCCTCAGAACTGCACACCGTCTCAGAGCCTGGTTTTCGAATTAATTCCCATATAATATTAAAATAGTACATGGAAAAAATCCAGGACATTACAATAGATCTCTTACAATTCAAAGCATCATGCCCTATTACTTTACAATCAATACAAAACCTGGGGGCTTTTCCATACTAAATTCTCAATTCAATCTCATCATCCTCAGTCAAAAGAAAAACTTGATCAACTAAGATAGAACACAAATCCACTTCAACTAAAAAATGAGCATAGTGGTCAAATCTGGTCACCTCAGTTTCCCTATCCATTTTAATAGGAACCCCAATATACCTTGTAATATCATATAGGATTCTAGGATGCCAAAGTATCCAATTTAAACCATATACCTTGACACATAATTGAACAGAGGAATTACCTACCTCCAAAGGATTGAACTTCTGATCCCATTTTCATATGTGTAGAAATCTTGGCTTAAGAGAGATTGATCCAAATCCCCAAGCTCGTATCTTTAGTTCCTCATAAGGAAAGAGGATATGGAAAAACCCCTGTCCCAACGAGACACATTTCCAATTTGTAAAAACCCAAATTTCTGAGTCGCTCAACAAGATCCTTAATTCGCCACGGTTTAGATCCCCTTAACAAAATAAGTTGCGCAATGATAGAGTGCTCATCTATTTCGAGTCGTTCTAAGACAGTAGTCGGGTCAACCTTTAAATGGGCAACATTGTCCTTCTGATAAATACCAACAATGACAGAACCATTGAAGAGAGAGGAGCGGTTGCACACACTATCCTCAAAAACACCCGCAACAGTCCCTCTGTAAACAACCTTTCGACCTTCCATTCGAGCACCCACATACTTGTGGGAGTCGAATCTTCTTTGTGCAAAAAAGAAATCATCCATAGAGTGTAGAGATGAAGCCGTATGCTTGGAACCCTAATCGCCATTAAGTTTTAGAGAGAGACGCTCTAGCATACCCTAATCACCATCTTATATATATATATATATTTAATTTTAATTTTTTTAAAATATATATTTTTAATTTTATAATTAACTATTTAAATTATAAAAATATTAAAAAAATTATTTAAATAGATTAATTATATAAATTTTAAACATATTTTAAATGTTAAAACTTAATAAACAAAAACTAATAAATATTATTCATATAGATTAAAAACATATTGAAAATATTACATGTATAGTAAATAAATATATACACAAATAAATATTACAAAATGATTAAATATATTTTTAACATTATTAATGAATGTATAATAATAAATGAATAAATACAATTAAATCAATTACAAAAAATATTAAAAAGTGAATTCATAACATTTATGTGAATTACAGACATACATATGTACACATACACATCTAGACACACACATACAGTTATACATTTACATATATTTTAAATTATTTCATATCAATATAAATATATATTTAAATAAATATATTCATTTATATATTATATAATTGTTTAAATAAAATATTAAAATATTATATTTATTTTAATTATACACATTTTGTAATTAATGTATATAAATAAACTATTAAACATTTTGACTAATTTGATATTTTATATATATTAAATTAGAAAATAAGATTCATTTTTTATTAAAAGTTATATAAATCATATTTATATATTATATTTACATATATATACTTATTGTAATATAAATCTTATTTAAAAATATATAAATATTTATATATAAATTAAATTACTCACTACGGCCTTTATTAGCGCTAGAAAAAAACATTGATAAGTGTGTCACTTTTATCAGCGCTAAATAAAAGCACCGATAAAGGGGTAACTTTTATCAATGTTAGAAAAAAACGTTGACAAATGGTACCCTTTTATTAGCGTTTTTTTAGTATTGATAAAAGGTAACTTTATTAGTGCTTTTTGCGAGCGCTAATAATAGTCACCTCTTTATCAGTGCTTTTTGTCTAACGCTGTTAAATGTCAACATTGGATAAGGTGCGATCTATGGTAGTGTAGTTAATCTTATAAGAATTCATTTTTCACTATTGGAAACTTACCCTATACCCACAGTTTAGAACCGTTGGTATAGCCCATAAAACCGTGGGTATAGGCTATACCCACAGTTCTATGAATTGTGGGTGCTTAAGTTGTCGGTATAGGGCTATACCCATGGTTTCTACAGAAACTGTGGGTATAGTCTATGACGTATTCATAATACCCACAGTTAGGAGAACCATGGGTATATCTTGTCCCCCATATAGGATATACCAATAGTTCATTGAACCATTAGTATAGCTACCTGTCCCCAACAAGCAGCAACAACCCATCCAGCCCTACCACACAAACAATGTCAGAACCTGTAAACAAAATAAAAACCACAGTATAGATTCAATGCAATACATATATTGTATATTTATAATTCAACCAACTCCTTATAATGGATTTCAAACCATTTTCAATGTTATAACATACATATACATCCACACAATCAGTCAATTCAATTCATTAAACAACATCCACATGTATCTTTACTACTAACTCAAAAAACGGAGGGGATCAATATCTCCCCCATCACCAACATCCTTATCCTCATCACCATCACCAACATCCTCATCATCGCCATCACCAACATTGTCGTCTGGAGCACCAGCACCATCATCTTCACCACCACCACCACCACCACCAGATATCATCACCTCTACCACCACTATGACCCTCATTAACATCACTCGATGCATCATATATAGAGCTCATTGTTTCCATGAATGAATCAAAAACATCAGCTGCCTTTGATAGAAGTGATGGACATATAACTGACATAGCTTTCTGGAATTGTTCAGTGACTAGTTTTTCTCTTTCACACTCCTGTATAGTTATTTTTTTTGCCTCAGTTGTTTCTGCACTAGCGTTTTTCATCTCAGTGGTGTGAGAGGTTTGAGAGGCGCCCAATGAGGGTCAATACCTAGTGGGAATGATATTTTTCTCAGGTCAACATAAGACTCCCCTGGTTCTCCTCAACTAATACCTATCTCAAACGATCATTTGGCATGAAGTTATTATCTTCTTTCTCATCGTGGGACTCCAAGGTACACTGTTTAAAATATAAATGTTTCTGACGCTTTCCGTGGTCGGTGCGCGCATCGTTTTGGCGACGCATGCTCGTGGCCTCGTGTTCCCACTTTGCAAAGGCGGGCAACATCTACCACTTCTTCAGTAATGTTTGCTCCTTGATCGAAACGAGGTGATGGGATATCACTTCCTCCTTTCGTGGATTCCTCTTCGGAATTCGTCTCTTAGTCCGGGTATCCCTCATAGATTTGAGTTGTTGTTTGTGAACCTCATTCCCGGTGCCATATCTTTGTAGACGTCGGTTAATTATGCTGCTTCTGTCATGACATTCCAAGGGGTATTGGCACGACAACAACCTTCAGTCGGCGCAGATGGTAACACTAAGCATGTCGGGGCATCTCTGGATGCTTGAACATTGGTCACCTGTATTATCCTTCATAGGAGGGCTTCTCAAGGGCGTGGAACCTGAGGGATCCCACACCGATCGTGGGGTATCTTATGCCAGAGGCACGTCTCCGAGGTTTTCCTCAGCTTCTCATGTTTAACACGAGGTATGTCGCGAGTTTAACGTCTAGTGGAGATAGATCAGACTAATCAGAACATCGATGAGGGTGGATCAGATAGGCACATCCCTAGGAGGGAGCACCCGGAAGGTTTACCAGATGGATGGATCAGAACGCCCAATGAGGACGAACCTAGAATGACATGTCCCATAAAGGGAAGATGTCACACCATGAAGATTGATCTGGACACCGCAAAGGATGGATCAAAGAGAAGGTGGGTCCCATAGAGGGGGACACTAAGGTTTACCATTGGTTGGGATTGAACCTCACAGAGGCTTCCTACGTACCCTGTATAGAGGACATGGATCAAAATCCACGTAGTTTGAAATGGTGATTTGGGGCTTACACATGACTAGCCCCCCTTCGCAAGAGGGGCACTCTTGGTTGGATTGTGTGGGGCTTACACACTGGGACTGACCAAGTGCTGCTGGAAGAAGCAATCATATGGATGAATTGAGCTTACGCACTGAGACATCCCATTGCAAGAGGACTGCTCTTGGTTGGATTGTGTGGGGCTTACGCACTGAGATTGCCCGGGTGTTGTTGGAAGCAACAATAATATGGATGAATGAGGCTTACACACTGAGACGAACCATCGCAAGAGGAATTCTCTTGGTTGGATTGTTTGGGGCTTACGCACTAAGATCGCCGGGGTGCTGCTGGAAGCATCAATCATATGGATGAATGAGGCATACACACTAAGACGACCCATCGCAAGAGGATCACTCTTGGTTGAATTGTGTGGGGATTACGCAGTGAGACTGTCCGGGTGTTGCTGGAAGCAGTAATCATATGGATGAATGGGGCATACACAATGAGATGACCCATCACAAGAGGATCACTCTTGGTTGGATTGTGTGGGGCTTATGCACTGAGATTGCCTGGGTGCTGCTGGAAGCAACAATCATATGGATGAATGGGGCATACACACTGAGATGACTCATTGCAAGAGGATATCTCTATTGGACCCAAGACTGTTCATTGATTATAATGGATTCTGGTTTGTGTTTGTTGTCAATATGCACATGGATGATTAGGGAGTTTGTAAGGAATGTGGTCTTACGATTGAGGCTGAAAGTAGTATTGAAGGTGGCACTGTTTCCCAGTGTTTGCCAATTTTTGAGGCTTCAAAATCGAGAATCTATTCATAGGAATGTATGACATGAAGAATGACGAATGAATTCATCAAAGGGAGAGAACCACGTAGCCCGGGACATGGACCGCGTACCATGTCCGAGAATGGTCCGCGGACCGCGTACAGATCTGCAAGAATGATACGTGGAGCGGTTCGTGGAACCAAAATTAGTTCGCGAGAAAGGTATGCGGATGAAGGCATGTGGTACGTGGAAGGCTGGAGGTTCGCGGGATTGCTGCGGTTCGTGGGATAGGAGCGATATGCGGTGGAGGCTGTACTAAATCAAAGATTTGGTAAATCTTGGATTAACAAATTTTTCGGATCCATTTTTTCCTATATAAGGAGCAGTAATCCACTTCATTAGAAGGACAAAACAAAGATTAAAAAATTAGGGAGGAATTTGGAGAAGTTCAGAGCGGTTCGTGGGAAGGAAACTCTGCATAGGAAGAAGTGATCTGCGGTGGAGAAAGACAGTCTGTGGAAGAGAGTGCGGTTTGTGGAGGATGCTCTCGCAGTACACAACGAAGCAAGGCAGTACGCGGAGAAAGCAGGGTTATACGCAGAGCAAGTAGAGGCAGTAAGTGAAGAAGGGGCTGTTTGCGGAAGGCGGTTTGCGAAGGCATTATACGGAGCTGGTACGCAGAGGAGCAGGGCAGTACACAACAGAGTAGGGCAATACGCAATGGAGCTGGGCGGTACGCGGAAACAAAAGTGGTACGTGGAGGAGGTGATCCACGTAGCATACCTGGAACATAGTACGCGGAAGAGGAGAGTGGTACGCAGAACACTCAAGGAGGCCTGTAAAGTGACCAAATCAATTTGCAATAGTAGTTTCCATAGCCTACTAGTGCAGGAAAAAATGATATACATCTGTGGATGAAAACGAGACTTCAAGAGAGCATCCATTTGCAGTTGAGGATGCATGATTCAATGCTAAACCATTGAAGCGACCTTCAAGTCGATAAACTAAGTTAGACTTCTCTTAGAGAAGTGAGTTAGGGGAAGTCAATAGAAGTGATCTGAGGGACGCTGTGAGCTATCCCTGAATTTTTGTAAAAGTAGTGTTCTTGGCACATAGTGATTGTGGCTGAACCTTTGTATTCCAGAGCTAGTGAAGATTAGTAGATTTTGGTAAGACTGACACACTGTCGGCGTATGCTCACTGGATGTAGCTCTTAGTGGTGAACTAAGTAAAATTGATGCATGGTCTCTTTGTATGTGACTTTTTGATTTCTATTCTTATCTATCATACATGTTTAATGAGTTCCTATCAATGTGGGAACAAGATCCATCACTTTAAAAGAAAAAGTTCACACCCTAATTCACCCATCCCTTTTCAGGGTGTTTCGGGGTCCTACAAGTGGTATCAGAGCCAAGGTTCACATATGTTGGATACTCGACAGTAATACTATTCAGTGGAGGATTTGAGATTAGCTTCTCGAGTCAACAATGAAGAGCAGTTTTGATGAAGAGTCAGTTTTCTCTGAGTAGAAGTCTATATCCAAAAAGTCCTTAACAAATAGGAAAAAGAAAGGGAATAGATAGTTGAAGAAGTCCCTCTTATCTAAGGAAGACACAATATCTGGTTCTCCATGCCTTTCTAACAATGAAGATATTTCAGACTTGGAATGTAAAGAGCAGGTGGCTTAGGTTTCCACCAGAGAAACAGATGACAATTCTAGCACAAGTGCCAATGTTGATCAATATTCAACCTCAGATGAAATTGAAATACTAAGAAAATATATTCATGATATTCTTGGAGAAAGAGTCGTCGTCGTTTGTATAATCTTTCAACTTATACAGGTGAAGATCGCCAGTTAGAGAGAGAAGATGACAATATGGAAAAGGGGTTGGAAGGAAATGTTTGAGAATGTTATAAGCTCTCCAAACAAGTCAGAACCTTTAAAGAAATAAATAGGGAACTTGAAATAAGATCCTCAAAATACATCAAAGAATTTGAAGAAAAAGAGGTAGTAAAAAAAAACTCTTGAAGAAAAGATCCCTGTGCTTGAAGAGAAATTGAAAAATAACACTGATGACAGGGGTTTGCATTTGGATGAACTATCCAAGAAGATCAAGGAGCATAACTCTTTGATTCAGAACAAAGTTAATCTGCATGAAGAAGAAGTTGTTTGAATGAAGAAGGTTTGTGAAGAAAAGATGATTATGATTGAAGATCAAAAAATCATCCTCGATATGAAATGTCTAGATTTGGAATCCCAATTGGTCAATCTTGAGATGACATATATTGATACTTCACAAAAGAAGGAAAAAGATTCTGTTGCTACTCAATGCTCACTATAGGTTTCTAAAGCTGAAATACCTCCAACATGTGATAAGAAGATCATGAAATCTTTTGATGATCTATCTCAAGTAGCTGAGAAGAAACAGGTACCATCCAAAGTGCCTCTAAACATTTTTTCATGAAGAGCGCAGGTTATAAGACTAATATTGGGTAAGTATGGATGAAGAAAGGAGATATGAAATCTACCACCATGTCTAGGGTAGATATGAAGAAGAGTATGGAAGCCGGTTGCCCATAGGGAGCTCAAAAAGTCATGAAGAAGAGCCAACAATCTTATGCAAGTGGTACAAAGAAATCATGATTTGTGGGTTAATGTTGGTGTTGCAATAGATTTGGGCATCGTGCATTTGATTGTTGGTACAATCCATTTAATGAAGAAACACAAAGTAAGCCTGTTTCAAGGGGGATCAAGCCATAGATGAAGAAACAACATACATGAGCCTCAACCCAGTTGGTGAGGTCTCTCTAAGTGCATCCACGAGACCGGGCGGAGGCATAATTCTGGGATACTGTAGTAGTACTGTAGCAGCACTGTACGAGTACTGTAGCAGATAATGTAGCAGGTACTGTTCGATACTGTAGCAGCCAAAACTATTCACCTTGAGCCACCGATTTGGGATTGGAGTCCTTAAGGCCTTTGAGCCACCTAGGCCTTTGGGTCAGTAAGGCTTTAAGGCCACCTTTAAGGCCTTAAAGCCACCTCAAGGCCTTCGGGCCACCACAAAGGCCTTTAGGGCCACCTGATATGCAGATGCCCAGATAAATTCTACAAGGAACCAGCTTCAGTGGAGGATTCAAGAGCAGGCCGCATTCACCAGAGCAGGGCTAAATAGATTTGGAAGAATGAGAGAGTATGGAATTTTCCATCGGTACCGGGCTTGTACATCTCTACACAGGACAGCTAGCCGAACAGCCATGCAAAGATGGAGAGCTAATCACGATGCAAATGCCGGGGAATGGCGATTTCAAGTAGTCATAGTCTGTATGATTTCCTTAAAACCTACGAGTCCTGTAATGTATCAAAATCCTATGGGCAATGTAATCTCTAAGCCTACGAGCCTTGTAAGGGTTCCCCCTCATCCCTTGAAAGGGGGGTTATAAAAAATCAATAAAAAAAGAAGGCATTCAGGCCATTCAAGCAAGAAACAACATTCACAGGTCTAGAAACATCTGTTTAATGAAAAAAAATTAGAATGATTGATAACATCTTTGATGTATGCAATGGAAGTGTTCACAAGACTGGTACATGCTTATCTCAACATGCATTAATTGTTGATAGGAAAAGAAGACCACCAATGCCGAAGTATGACGAATCTACCTTGGGAAGAAATCGGAAGAAATTTGTGAACACAAATTCCACCAAGAAGATCTAAAGTAAGGAAGCTAAGAAGACCTTGGTTTTTTCAATCCCTAAAGTTGAAGGGTAGTTCATCCAAAAGAGCTACTAAGAGGGATGATGCTCAAGTAAACCAATGTGGAAGATCTAAACCTACTGCAACAGTTCCTAATGACATGCTCATTATTTGGTTAGTAGATTTGGAAAGAATGTGGAAACTTGAAAATGCACAGGCCAAGGCTGGTGAAAGTGGAAAAGAAAAGGCCCCACATGATGAGGAAAAAGGTCATGAGTACTTTTTATCAAAATGCATATCTCATGCTAAAGAAGTTCTGTGTGAGAGATGCATGAAATCTGGTCACATTGCAAAAGGATGTTTAACCTTAATACCATAGAAAGAAGTAGCCCTGAAGAGGAGTAAGAATGTATCATTCATGATGGATGTTAAGAAGAAAAATTCTCTACACAAAGCAGAAGAGAATGTGAAGAGAGCCATGCCACATCAACATTGATCAGAACATATGTTCAGATGTGAAAGCACAAAGACTGGAGTAAATGGAGGAACTTGGTTGAGTAAAGCATCTCAACCATGCAGTTCATATTGATGATGCTAGGAGGAGACACCTTATTCCCTTAATCATCTGTGTATTATATGTGTGCTTATAATGTAGGGAATTAAAGGTGAAGAAAGATCTCAGGGGGAGAACTTGAGAAGTAGATAGGGCTGTCAATTCTTGATAGCCAAGCTGAAGAAGTCAACATCTTGGAATGATTCCTCAATTGATATTCAAATGCAGATATGATTGAGGATCATCTTTGGATGAAGCAGAAGATGTTCTATTTTGTATAACTTGGACAAATAAGGTACCATCTTGGATCGAATTTACTACTGGTATTCTAAAGAACAAGTGTTCAAGAATATTATCCGTTGTGAAGTTGTGAAAGTCATCCAATGTGGAAAGTCACAAAATGAAGATCCATTCTGGTGTTCTCTTCATACTTAAATTCCTTGAAATCCATTCTTGATGAGATCTGCCATTATAAAGATATTGAAAAATATTTCCCTTGAGAGGGAGACAAATGAAGAATGACGAAGAAGGTGCTAGAATCATTATTTCAATTTTCAACCTGGTTATTCTGGAAATTGCATGAAGATTATGTCATTTGAAAGGGATTTTTGGTGATCGGTGGAACATATTCAAATGTAGAAGTATATGAAGGAGTGAAAAACATTCAGAGGAGAAATTGAAGAGCTAAAATTGATCAATCCAACATCATTTAGGATTAGATCACATCGAAACCTACAAGGAGACTAAGGAAGGATGCACAATCTATCTTCCCACCAATTGTGGAACCAAACTCATTTGAAGAAGCTGTGAAAGTTGAATCATGGGCTAAAGCCATGAATGAAGAACTCGGCCAGATTGAATAGAACCAACTATGGGATCGTGTTACTTGACTAGAATATCACAATGCAATCAGAAAAAGGCACACCTAGTTTATAAAGGCTATGCCCATGATGAAGGAATTGGTATCTAAGAAAGAGCTGCTCTAGTGGAGAGACTGGAGTCGATCAATGGATGTTGAATAAAATGCACCTAAACGAAATTCTTGAAGAAAAAGTTTAATTTGAATGACTCACACCACGAGTATGGTATTACCATTTGGATTCTTATCCGAAGAAGCTCCAATTCAAAAGAGGAGGTGTCGATCATAATCTCTTCATGAAGAATTCATAGGAAGATCAATTTATGGTGCTTGAGTACGTGGATGATATTACACTTGGCAGTAGCAGGAAGGGATCAGTGAAAGGATTTTCCAGTTACATGAAAGTAGAATTAGAAATGTCCACTCTGATTACGGTTGGAACTAAACATGGAAAGCATGAGGGTAGGACTTCTGGGGATCCCACCATGTATAGAAGAATCATCAAAAGCAAATTGTACTTGACTGAAACACGACCATATATCATCTTTACAACATGCTTAAGACCTGCTTTCAAAGTAACTTGAAGAAATAACATATGGCGACAATTAAAAGAATCACGAGACAGAACATCCACAAGTAGTGGAGCATTCTCTAATTGAAATAAATGTGTAGGATGGTTGAGTAAGAAATAGGAAAACACTACCCTCAACACTGCTGAAGCAGGATATATCTCAACTACAAGGGCCTTCACATAGCTACTTTGGAGGAAGCAACAACTGTCTGATATTGGTGATGAGTTGAAATAGCTGATGATGATCCACTGTGATAACAAGAGCACAATTGATTTTTACAAAGCATTGGTTGAACTTTGGTGTTCAACCACCTCCTTGTGCTTGAGGAGGTTACAAAAATCCCTTCTCCCCAATTGTTTTAACTATTTTAATATGGTTGTGGAAGTGATGTAGGTATATGGGGGAGATATGATTTAGGGGGAGCATGTTTTTGAGCTCTACAAGTCAATATTCGATTCTTTGGGTTTATTGCCAATGGGGGAGAATGGATAAATTCCATAGAGAGTGAACTAGTTTTTTTATGGATATAGGAAAGATGGTAAATAGATAAAGTCAAAAATGAACTATGAGGGAGAAAAGAAAAGCATGAGAACTCAATTCATGTCCTCTCTCCTGTTTTCTACACCGAGTACTACTCACGTAGACTTAGAGTGATGACTGAGTTGTTTCTTGAAGGTTCAGGTTTTGATCATGGCTGACGCTTCAGTGAATTTATCTAGAGATTGCCAACAAACCCAAAAGGGGAGATTGTTGGACCCAAGGACGTTCGTTGATTATAATGGAGTCTGGTTTGTGTTGGTTGTCAATTTGTACATGGATGACCAGAGAGTTTTCAAAGAATGTGGTCTTACGATTGAGGCTGAAAGCAACATTGAAGGTGGTGCTGTTTCTCAGTGTTTGCCAATTTTTGGGGCCTCAAAATCAAGAATCTGTTCATAGAAATGTATGGCATGAAGAACAGTGAAGGAATTCAGCAAAGGGAGAAAACCACGTAGCCCGGGACATGGATTACGTGCCATGTCTTGGAATGGTTCGCAGACCACGTACAGATCAATGAGAACGTTATGCGGAGCAGTTCACGGAAATGAAATCGGTTCGCAGAAAAGGTATGCATACAGAGACGTATGGTACGCGGAAGGCTGGAGGTTCGCGGGATTACTGCGGTTTGCGTGATAGGAGTAGTACATGGTGGAGGTTGTACCAAATCAAAGATTTGTTAAACCTTGGATTATCATATTTTTCGGATCTATTTTTGCCTATATAAGGAGTAGTAATCCACTTCATTATAAGGACATAACGAAGATTAAAAAATCTAGGAGGAATTTGGAGAAGTCCAGAGCGGTTCGTGGGAAGGAAACTCTGCATAGGAAGAAGTGATATGCAGAGGAGAAAAATAGTTTGTAGAAGAGAGTGAAGTTCATGGAGGAAGATCTCGCAATACACGGCGGAGCAAGGCAATACATGGATCAAGCATGGTTGTATGTGGAGCCAGAAGAGGCAGTACATGAAACAGGGGTTGTTTGCGGAAGTTGGTTTGCAAAGGCAGTATACGAAGCTGGTATGTGGAGGAGCAGGGTGGTACGCTGTGGAGCAGGGCAGTACGTGGTGGAGTTGGACGATACACAGAAACAGAAGTGGTGCATGAAGGAGGTGATCCACATAGCATACCCGGAACAAAGTATGCAGAAAAGGAGTGTGGTACGTGGAACAATCAAGGAGGCCTGTAAAGTGACCAAATCAGTTTGCAACTGTAGTTTCCATAGCCCAACAATACAGGAAAAAATGATATACATATGTGGATGAAAACAAGACTTTAAGAGAGCATCCATTTTCAGTTGAGGATGCATGATTCAATGCTAAACCATTGAAGCGAACTTCAAGTCAATAAACTGAGTTAGACTTCTCTCAGAGTAGTGAGTTAGGGGAAGTCAACAGAAGTGATCCCTCAGATGTAGTGAGATATCCCTAAACTTTTGTAAAGGAAGTGTGCTTGGAACAGAGTGACTATGGCTGAACCTTTGTATTCCACAACTAGTGAAGATTGGTGAATTTTGGTACGACTGACACACTATCGGCGTATGCTCCTTGGACGTAGCCTTTAGTGGTGAACCAAGTAAAAGTGTTGTGTGGTCTCTTTGAATGTGATTGTTCGATTACTGTTCTTATCCATCATACAAGTTTAATGAGTTCCTACTAACTTGGGAACAAGATCCATCACTTTAAAAGAAAAAGTTCACACCCTGATTCACCCCTCCCCTCTCAAGGCGTTCCGGGGTCCTACAATCTCTTGGTTGGATTGTGTGGGACTTACGCACTGAGACTGTCCGGGTGCTGCTGGAAGCAGCAATCATATGGATGAATGGGGAATATGCATTGAGATGATCCATCACAAGAGGACCACTTTTAGTTGGATCGTGTGGGGCTTACACACTGAGACTGCCTAGGTGTTGCTGGAAGCATCAATCATATGGATTAATGGGTTTTACACACTGAGACGACCTATATGGATGATGTGACCGCACCGTGATAAGGGTAAGGTGATGGATCAGAGGGCTGGGGCTTATGCACGGTTAGCTGCCTAAAGGAATGACATGACTTTACCGGGATGTGTTGGCCCAGGTAAAATCAGGATGGATACGAAGGTGAGGATGAGATGGAACTGGTATGGAGATAATGGTGTTGGGTTTGAACCTCAGGGAGGTTTCCTACGTACCCTTTCTAGGAAGTAGAGATCAAAGTCCATGTAGTTTGAATAGATGATGAGACACCTAAGGATGTGGCTCGTGAGAATGGACGCATGGATGAGACCCGAAGGAAATGGAACCTTGAGCTGAGGCATGATCTTCCCGAAACACGAGGGCTCGAGGGAGAGACCATGATGGGACATGGATGATAGGCTTGAACCTTAGGGGGCTTCCTACGTATCCCCATGGAAGAGAATCAAAGTCCATGTGGTTCAGGATGGGGCACAGAATTGGGGCGTACACGAGGGACAACGACTAAGAGATATGTTGGGGCTTACGAGTGGTTAACAGCCCATCGAAAGAGAGATACTCTTGGTTGGAGGGATATAGATCGATTGTGTGGGGCTTATGTGTGGTTAGCTGCCCAAGAGGATCATAAAACCTCATGGAGGCAGATTCAGGAGACGTGTCCCAAAAAGGGATGATGTTACATCAGGAGGGTACATCCCTAGGAGGGAGCATCAAAGTTTACCATTGGTCGGGGTTGAATCTCAGGGAGGCTTCCTACGCACCCTGTATAGAAGATAGGGATCAAAATTCATATAGTTCAAGTAGAGGAAGGGGCTCACAATTTAACATCACGCTGGACGAGGGTGAACCAATGTGAAGTGGTCGGGATCGACGGATGATGGGATTGAACCTCAGGGAGGCTTCCTATGTATCCCCGTGGTAGGGAATCAAAGTCCACATAGTTTGGGAAGGGGGGCATGGGGCTTGTGCGTGGTTAGCTTCCCAAGTGCTTTTGATAGTTGGGTCACCTAGGAAGGCAACCCAGATGGAATATGGGGGGTGTGGTTGAATGTCAAGATCTTACTGGGATGTGGCAGCCTAGGGTAAGATCCGAGTGAATGATGGATGATGGAGGATGGATCAGGACACCATATGGAGGTGGATTCGGGGGATGTGTCCCATAAAGGGAAGATGTCATGTCATGAGGGTACATCCCTAGGAGGGAGCACTAGAGTTTACTAGTGGTTGGGTCCGAACGCCCTATAAGAGTGGACCCAGGGTGGTGTGTCCCGTAAAGGGAAGATGTCACACTATACCGGCTGATCTGGACACTGATGGAGGTGGATTAGGGAGGGTAAACCCCTAGGAGGGGGCACCAATGTTTACCATTGGTTAAGATTGAACCTCAAGGAGGTGTCCTACATACCCTGTGTAGAATATAGAGATCAAATCCTATGTAGTTCAGAAAGGACTGGGGCTTACACATAGGAGAGGCCCAATTGCCACTATGGAGTGAAAAAGGTAAATGAGGGTCAAGGGAGGCCCAAGTGCCGCTAAAGAGTGGCAAAAATGGATGAGGATTACGCATGGAGGCTACCCAGGTGCTACTAAGGAGCGATGACGATGGATGGAGCTTACACATGAAGGCTGCCCGGGTGTCGCTAAGGAGCGACAATGCTAGATGGGGCTTACGCATGGAAGCTGTCCGGGTGATGCTAAGGAGTAGAAATGGTGGATGGGGATTACGTATGGAAGCTACCCGGGTGCCACTAATGAGTGACAATGGTGGATGAGGCTTACATGTGGAAACTTCCCGTGTGCTGCTAATGAGTGAAAATGGTGGATGGGGCTTATGCGTGGAATCTACTCGTGATATCCTCCTCATGTCAAGTCATAAGGGCATCCCATGTTCATTACAAGGGTTAATGATTCAGTTTATCATCATATGAATGGACGAGGTGGGGATTATGCAATAAGCTTCCCGTTTTATCTTCCTCATGTTAGGCCATGAGGGCATCTTGACATGATGATTGGTCAAGGGAAAATGGTTTGGGGGATTTCACCTTTAGAGGAGGCCCATACTGGTTGTTTTTTATTCATCTCATGATGAGGCATCTTATGCTTGATGCATAAGGTATCCTATTCTTGAATGATAGGGTATTCTATAGTTTAAAGTCATGTAGTGAGGAATGTTGGCATCTTATGCTTGGCACATAAGACATATCTCATTTAGGACAAGAGGCATCCTATGTTTTTCATATAGGGTATACTATAATTTATAGTCATGTAGAGAGGACTATTAGGCATAAGGTGCCTAACAATGGCTGGTGTGGGACTTAAACAAGAGAAACCTTTTCTAGTTCAACCCAACATTGGAACCAGGTGATGGGGTTTGGGTGAGTTTCTTAAGGAATGGTTCGACCCAAGGTACTCGGGGAATTGAAGATGAGAATATCAACTCACAACATGGGAAAGGTACCAAGAGGAATATGTTAACTTAAAGTGTTTCATGGGGTGAAGAGAAGCATCTTGAATCATGTTATTCCATAGGTGGAAGGTGGGTGCACAAGGTAAACCCCCACAGTATGGACCGGTGGTCGCGAAGGTAGGAGCTTCACGAAGGATAGGGCTTTGCGAAGGAGCTTCGCGGAGATCAGGGTCTCGCAAAGGACAGGGCTTCACGGAGCTCAGGGTCTTGCGGAGCATGGGGCTTCGCAGAGCCCAGGGTCTTGCGAAGGATTCCCTGATTCATAGGGGAGAGTGCTCCACAAAGGCTGAATGCTTCGTGAAGCCTCAAGTGCCTCAGAGGGACTTCTTTCTTTGCGAAGGGCGTTGGACTTCATGAAGGGCATCTCCACTTGGAGTGGAGGCTCTCAATAACATAACAAAGGATATTTCACAGAGCATGGAAGCTCTATAGAAGAGTTTTTTAACAGAGCACATGATCTCTACGAATCAAGAGCACAATGGTGCGACCCGTTGGCATGTCCTGCCGAAATGAAGGCATGAGGGGGTATTTATAAGCAAGTGGGGCCTCACAATGCTCAGAGGTGCGCCTCGAAGAAAATGGTGCTTCGAGATCAGAGGTGGCGTCGTTGGACTTGTAAAGGCTTCCATCATTACTTCGCGGTGGTCGCCGTGCTTGTCGGACTCACAGAGGCGTCCGTCATTACTTCATGATTGTGGGGGGAGCTCCGTGAATGAGCTATGCGAACCAGTTTTTTAACCTAATTCTGAACAACCATAACTTCTAACCCGTAACTCCATTCAGGATCCACAACCAGTCAAATCGAAGCTTGTGAAAGGAGATAGGATCTTGGTTCAAGTATGAAAACATTTTTTGCATCTTATGAATGAGTTTTTCAATTCCAACAATAAACAAGATATTTAATTATGAATTAAAAATCAAAATTTGAAATATTAATAAAATGAATTACAATATTTTCTTGTGTCTATAAATTTATAGCACTTCCATCCTTTTCCCTCATACTCGAGCAAAATAATTTTTCTTAGGGCACACGACCTTCGATACCAAATGCTGCTTGCTGTAAATGACATTGATTACTATAATAGTATATTATTGAATAATATAAAATTGATAAACCTTGAATGAATTAAAATTTTAGGCATTGAAGAAATCCATAAAATGAAGAATCATATAAATATACATTTAATTATAAATTTAATACTAGTGGCATAACACAATCAATACATACTAATTAGCATGTTAAACTTGGGTATTATATTGATTCCTCTTATATGTTCATTTTGGTCCAATTATATTTGTGTTACATTATTTGGTTATTTGTTCACATGGTAATTTTGATCATTTGGTCATTAGGTTCATTTTTTGGTTAAGTTGTTTAGTAATTTGGTCATTTGGTCAATCAGTTAGAGTATTTTTCATATTTTTTGGTTTGGTCATTTGATTCATTTTGGGTGAGGGTGTTTCTTTCATTAATGAGTTATTTCATTTGGTTCATTTTTGGGTTAGATATTTTTTCATATTTGGACATTTGGTCATTTGGCCAGATCATTTGGTTTATTTTAAGTTAGGTCATTTTGATTAATTTGGGTTAGGCCATTTGCTTTATTTTTTGATTAAGTCATTTTTGAGTTATATAATTTTGTTTATTCTGAGAATTTTTTTTCACTTTGGTTTAGGTCGTTTTGGGTTCAATCATTTGACTCATCTTTGGGTTATGTTATATTTTAGTTAGCTCATTTGGTTTATTTTGGGTTACATCATTTGGTTCATTTCAGGGTTATGTAATTTTTGGTTAGTTCATTTGGTCATTTATTCCTTTTTTTAGAACAATTGGTTTACTTGGGTTTCAGTTATTTGGTTTATTTTGGGTTATGCCATTTTTTTTATTTTGGGTTAGAACTTTTAGGTTAGGTTATTTTGTTCATTTTTGGGTTATCTTTTTTTTTATGTTAAGTTATTTGGTTTATTTTGGGTTAGGTCATTTGGTTTATTTTTGGGTTAGGTCTTTTTTGGGTTCTGTCATTTGGTTCATTTTGTTCATTTGGTTATTAGTTTGTTTTGGATTAGGTCATTTGATTAATTGTTCATTTTTTTGTTAGGTTAATTAGTTAATTTTGGGTTAAGTTATTTAGTTCATTTTTGGTTAGGGTAAATTCTTCATCTTAGGTTATGCCAATTGGTTAATTTTGGGTTTGGTTATTTGGTTCATCTTTGGGTTATGTCATATTTGTGTTAGATCATTTGGTTTATTTTGGGTTAGATCATTTGGTTCATTTCAGGGTTATGTAATTTTTTCTTAGTTCATTTGTTCATTTCTTCATTTTTTGGTTAGAACAATTGGTTTACTTGGCTTTAGGTTATTTAGTTTATTTTGCGTTATGTTATTTTGTTCATTTTGGGTTAGGTCTTTTTAGGTTAGGTTATTTTGTTCATTTTTTGGTTATTTATTTTTTATGTTAGGTTATTTGGTTTATTTTGGGTTAGGTTATTTGGTTTATTTTTGGGTTATGTTATTTTTGGGTTATGTCATTTGGTTCATTTTGGTTGTTTGGTCATTAGTTTTTCTTGGATTTGGCCATTTGATCAATTGTTTATTTTTTTATTAGATTAATTAGTTCATTTTGGGTTAGGTTATTTATTTTTCTTTGGGTTAGGTTATTTAGTTCATTTTTTGTTAGGATATTTTCTTCATCTCAGGTTATGTTAATTGGTAGATTTTGGGTTTGTTCATTTGGTTCATCTTTGGGTTATGTCATATTTGAGTTAGTTCATTTGGTTTATTTTGGGTTATGTCATTTGGTTCATTTCAGGGTTATGTAAATTTTGGTTAGTTCATTTGGTAATTTGTTCATTTTTTGGTTAGAATATTTGGTTTACTTAGGTTTAGGTTATTTTGTTTATTTTGGGTTATGTCATTTTGTTCATTTTGGGTGATGTCTTTTTTAGGTTAGGTTATTTTGTTCATTTTTGGGTTATCTCCTTTTTATGTTAGGTTATTTGGTTTATTTTGAGTTAGGTCATTTGTTTTATTTTTGGGTTATGTCATTTGGTTCATTTTGGTTGTTTGGTCATTATTTTGTTTTGTATTAGGTCATTTGATCAATTGTTTATTTTTTGGATAGGATAATTAGTTCATTTTGGGTTAGGTTGTTTATTTTTCTTTGGGTTAGGTTATTTAGTTCATTTTTTGTTAGGGTATTTTCTTCATCTTGGGTTGTTTAAATTGGTTAATTTTGGGTTTGATAATTTGGTTCATCTTTGGGTTATGTCATATTTGAGTTAGGTCATTTGGTTTGTTTTGGGTTACATCATTTGGTTCCTTTAAGGGTTTTGTGATTTTTAGTTCGTTCATTTGGTCATTTATTAATTTTTTTGGTTAGAATGGTTTTTTACTTAGGTATAGGTTATTTGGTTTACTTTGGGTTATTTCATTTTGTTCATTTTGGGTTAGGTCTTTTTAGGTCAGGTTATTTTGTTCATTTTTTGGGTTATATATTTTTTAGGTTAGACAGAATTCCCCTTTTACTCTAATCCAATGAGACATGGGATTTTATAACCTCTATATAAAAAACATATCATCCCTAAAATGATGAACCAATTCCACATCTCAGAACTAATTCATACAAAAATTATCAGTCCCTAATTACACTTCAAAATAGTTTCACCAAAGTAACATTACTATTTAAAATCCCCCAAAAAATTTATTTCAAATATATATTATACCTTAAATCATCATAATTTAAAATAAAATTTGACAAATATTCTGCCAAATTACATTACAAAAAGTAATCATTTTAATATACCCACCCATTTTCAATACTAATTCTCATTCATAGAACAATTTTAGAAAACAATTTTCTTTCTTAAAAAGTAATTATTCAAAGGTATTCAACCCATGTCAAAACCTTTTCCCAATTTTAAAACAAAAAATCATAAAAAATATCTCCATATTTTAAAGGGGAATTTTCCTCCTTATATTAAAGGGATTTGTGTGAAGAAAACTTAAATTTTAGCATGAAAATCTAACTAAATGGGGTATTTCTAGCCTTCTGTATTAATGTGGCATTTCTATCATTCTATCTTAGGACTATGTGAGTTTGTTTTAGGAATATTTTAAGAATGTTTTATTGAATTTTGAATCCTTTTTATGACTATTTATGTTTTTATACTTATTGAAAATACAAATAAAATGAAATAAAAAATTTAGTAATAATATAAATATAGATATTATTTCTATTCATATTAAAGTACATGGAACCACTCATGCTCGGGCATTGTAGTGCACCCCAAAGTGTGAAAATAAGTCATAGTATCTTTGTTATTTTTGTTTTTTTCCAATGCATATTAAGAACAAAAATTCAATACAATTAATAAGAATTAAATTTTAAATATAAACCATTAAAGATAAAGAATACCTTAAACTCATTACTCTTCCAATATGTGATCATTTCTTGATATTGTGTTGTTGGAAAGTTAATGAATATTGGAACACCCTCTAAATTAGAACTGACTCTACTCTTCCAATCAACATATAATTCATGCTTATATGATCACCACAACTCCCCAAGATCCATCAACTGTGTGACCTTATCAGTTTCACTTTCAAAAAATTTAAACTGGTGCTGCAATGAACTTGTTAATTCATATAAATACATTAATAATATATATATATATATATATCAATTTAATAAATTTTATTACCCATATCTTTGACCATGCTTTATCCTTGATTTCATTATTGATATGCCTCCATGAGACTGGTTGCACCATAATTATATCATTGTACTTGGATAAAGTTTCCATAAAAATTCTACACTGTCTGACATTTTTACCCATCATTTGATTATCTTCACTGTAATCCACCATTATTTGTGTTTGATGATTCTAGGCTTCATGCATATGGGTGTGCCTATGTCGCATATTGGAATATCCCATTGAATAAGATAAAATGAAAAAAAGAATTAATTCACATTACAAAAAGAAAAAAATGATGTAATATAATTTTACACACTTATAAAAAAGCTTGATGCAAGCTACTCATTAGGATATGATGGATCCATGGGTTTTCCTGGATCGATATCCTTTGAAGGATGTGCTATTCCAATGCATGCATCGGGTTATCTACATGCACTGGAGTGGAATCTAAAGGAATATAATCATCAGATCCTGGATAGATAGTAGGAAATGGAGGTGGCGTAGACATGGTGGGATAAAGATAGAAGGTTTAGGGATATATTATCACCAGTGCAGAAAACATTTTTTAAGGCAGTTATTTTCTATTTTTTATGTTGGATTTTGGCCGATGTTATTACATGAGACGTTATAAACATTGTTTTTTTTACATCGGTTATTCTAAAACTGATGTAAAAATTAAAAATCCGAAGCATTTTTCACATCGGTTCCTCAAAAACCGATGTGGAAAATGCTTTAGAGTTGTGATATACCACGTCAGTTATTTAAAAACTGATGTGGTATATACTTTATTACATCGGTTATTATATAAATGATGTAATAAAAGGCACCTCCGAAGCGTTTATCACGTCAGTTATTTAATAACCGACATGAAAGACAAGTTTAACACGTCAGGTTTTTTCATAACTGACGTGTTAAACAGGTCCGCCGTGTGTTTTTTCACATCGGTTAAATAATAACCAACATGAAAACCTATATACTACGTCGGTTATTTTATAACTAACATAAAAAACTCTTCCATTATATTTATTACGTCAGTTATTTAATAACCGACGTAAAAACCAATTTTTTTTAATAAAACCTTCCAACCAGTACTATGCCCTCCCAAAGAAGACCTGAAACAGGCAAAAAATAGACCAAAACCAGACCAAAACCACACCAGAATACATACCATAAAAACATCAAAACTATACCAAAACAAGAAGAACCAAATCAAAATTCAACATTCACATACAAAACATTCAAAACTTACAATGCTAACTAAAAAAAAAACATAAAACCCCTTGGACAACCCCCCACCCCACTAGATAGCCCCCACCCCCTGGATAGCCCCCATCCCCTGGACACCCTCCCACCCCCTTGGACACCCTCCCACACCCCTGGACACCCCCTGGACAACCCCCACCCTCCTGGACATCCCCCACCCCCTTGGACAGCCGCCCACCCACCTGGACACCCTCCCACACCCTTGGACACCCCCTGGACAGCCCCCCACACTCCTAGACAGCCCCCACCTCACTGGACAGCCCCCACCCCCTTGGATATCCACCCACCCCCTGGACACCCTCCCACACCCATGGACACCCCTTGGACAACCCCCCTACCCTCCTGGACATCCCCCACCCCCTGGATAGCTCTCCCACCCATCTGGACACCCCCTGGACACCCTCCCAAACCCCTGGACACCCCCTGGACACCCCCTGGACAACCACCACCCTCCCAGACAGCCCCCACCCCACTGGATAGCTCCCACCCCCTAGACAGCCATCCACCCCCTGTACACCCCCCACCCCCTTGGACACCCTCCCACACCCCTGGACACCCCCTGGACAGACCCCACTCCCCTAGACAACCCCCACTCCCCTGGACAACCCTTTTACCTTCCTGGATAGCCTCCCACCCCCATGGACACCCTGGACACCCCCACCCCATTGGAAAACCCTCCCACACCCATGGAAACCACCCCACCCCACTGGACACCCCCCACACCCCTAGACACCCCACTAGATAGCCCCCACCCTCCTGAACATACCCCACCCCCTGGACAACCCCCACCCACCTAGACAATCCCTAGACACCCTCCCACACCCCTGGACACCCTTTGGACAGCCCCCACCCTCATAGACACCCCCACCCCACTGGACAGCCCCACCCCCCTGGACAACCATCCACCCCCTGGACACCCTCCCACCCCCTTAGACACCCTCCCACACCCCTGGACACCCCATGGATAGCCACCCACTCCCCTAGACAACCCTCTTACCTTCATGGATAGCCTCCCATCTCCATGGACACCCTAGACACCCCCACCCCACTAGGTAGCCCTCCCACACCCCTATAAACCCCCACCCCACTGAACACCCCCACACCCCTGGACACCCCACTGGATAGCCCCCACCCCTGGACTGCCCGCCCACCCTCCTGGACACCCTCCCACACCCTTGGACACCCCACTCCCCTGGACAGCCCTCCCACACCCCTGGAAACCCTCCCACCCCCTTGGACACCCTCTCACACCCTTGGACACCCCCACTCCCCTGGATAGCCCCCACCCCCTGGACAGTCCTCCTACCTTTCTGGACACCCTCCCACCCCCGTGGACACCCTAGACACCCCCACCCCACTGACCTCCCCACTAGACACCCCCCACACCCCTGGACACCCCCTGGACAGCCCCCACCCCTCTGGACAACCCCCACCCTCCTGGACACCCCCACCCTCCTGGACACCCCCACCCTCCTGGACACCCCCACACCCCTGGACACCCCCTAGACAGCCCTCCCACACTCCTGGACATCCTCCCACCCCCATGGACAGCCCCCACCCTCCTGGACAACCCCCACTCCCCTGGACATCCCCCCCACCCTCTTGGAAAGCCCCCACCCCTTGGATAGCCCTCCCACCCCTGAACACCCCCTTGACACCCCCAGACCAGAATCCATACCAGAAAAACCATCAGAACTAAACCAAAACAAGAAGAAGAGAAAAATTAAACATTCACATATATAACATTCGAAACTTACAATGTCAACTAAAAAAATAACCTAAATCTAACCAAAATGACTACCAAATACACAATTATAATGACAATATTCAAAATTACACTTTACACTACTAAAAAACTAAAATTCAATCAAACTTGTAAAATAATTTGACCGTTCCACTTGTAAGTGTTTGACCTCTTGAGCACTATAGGGTTGAGGGTCATCAAATAGCTACAAATTAAATGGATAGTATTCAACATGTATAATGAATAAATCAAATGAAATATTATGGGAAAGTTTAAAATGAAATCTTACCAGGTCAAAGTTCATAAGTGTTCCAGTTGTAATTATTTCATACATAAATCTTAACATATAATATTAACACTCGATGACGCCTTATTGTTCATGAAAATTCTGTTTAAATGAGTGTAAATTCAAAATATTATTTTTATGTAATACATCAAAAAGTACAAATTATAAATGGATATTTACCTTTACATTTACATATTTGATCTTGACACTCATTTTCTTTGTGTTTTTTTGAAAGTAGACCCATACCTTGTTAGAAAATAATACGAATGAGATAAATTAAAAATTCATTATAATATATACAACTATTAAGAAATTGAAACTTACTTTTCCAATATATTCTTAAAACTTCCTCGCACATCTCCATGGACAAAGCATATCCAATAAAGTGTTTTCTCCCTTGGATAAAAAACACCTAACATCCAATGATCATTGATAAAAGAAAATTTAAGGTTAGTTGTTTTTTTATGTTAAAAGATAATGAACTCTTTTCCAGAGATATGTTTCATACCTCTCACAAAAAGGCATCAACCTACACTGTGTGATTATATTCTGTTCAAATATTTCATCAATATAAAGCATTATTTGTTCCTCATCCAATGCATGTGATTCAAGGGAAATCAAATGCAGGTGCATGAATCCATATACATCTATCTGCTCATTCTTCTCACACATGTTATAAATATACCTAATACAAAATAGACATAAGTATACATTTTTAATAAATATAACGCAAGGAAAAGGTGTTAAGACTTACATGGAAAATATTTTCACCATGTTGATGCCCAACTTATCTCCAGTAACAAGATCCTTGATATCATTTTTCAGAATCCCCACATTTATTGCACGTCAACAAACATGAGCTTCCATTGGAAACTCATAATGATCTGCCAACAAATTTTAATATCTTGACAATCTGTCAAGACTAATAGAATCTGTATCTGATGTCAAAGCCATTTGTCTTTGTTGTTGTCTATACAATATTTATTTACCTTTGAAGTATTCCTGTAAAAATAAATAGAAAAATATATTACTTTTCAAATGTTAAAACAACTTTAATAAAGAAAATAAAATAGACGATATAAAATACATACCTCTATGGTAATGAGTCATAGAAGTTTGGATGGCCAAATTAAAAAATGGCCGATACTATGTCCAACTGTCATCACCTCATCTGTAGGTAATGGTACTCAAGATGATCTATCTATAATATCCTATACAGTGACTCTATGATGCTCTACCTCTAACTGTTGATGATGAACTATATCTTCTATACAATATACCAACCCATATGCAACTATAGGATATTGAGGATCATCAATATACAACTCTCAATAAGTAGTAAGTTGCGACGGAGGAGTAGGATAAAAAATGGGGTTTGCAAGCTGAGGTGGGGGAGTGGGAGCAACTGGCGGAGGTGGAGGATAAATAATGGGGTCTGCAGGGGGAGGTGGAGGAGTGGGAGTTGCAGTCTAAAATTGGCTTTGCATGTCTGAAAACATAGACTATAATGATGCTCTAATATTTTCCTCCATCATAGCATTAATATTATGAACTCCAGCCTCCAAGGATTCTATTTTTTTATAAACACCCTCAATGGAAGAAGTTGAAGAACAAGACAATACGTTTCTTACCGATACACCCGTCGGATATCCTCGTACATGACCAGGATGTTTGGGCTTTCCCAATGCTACAGATAAAATATCTTGCCTCTTAGCAGTTGTAAATACCCCCTGTGAGCTCTTCTCCTCAAGATAATCCTGTATTAATTAATTGAACATTTCTGTAATGATTCAAATTATATAAAGAATATAGTTAACTTAAATAAATAAAATAAATATCTTACAATCCTCTCAGCTATGATTCTCGACTCTTCAGAAAGATATTTCTCCTTTTTGCCCATCCGACCTCTCTTCCATTTTCATGTCTAGATGGAGGGGATGGAGGGGAAACCTCTCCAGTGCTTGAGAACTCAGATCTCAGTTTTTGTAATTTTTCCGCCATCATTTGTTCTTCCAATAATGTATACCCTCCTCGAGATAAACTACGAGGGTATATATTTTTAGATTGGATCTCCTGATGAGATTTCCTTGTTTTCTATAAATTAAGAATAAGAAATCATTAATAAAACATTAATAAGATCATTTATATAAGAAATATTATAAAAGTTTACATTGCCCTTACAAAAAATGAATCTTTTCTTCTAATTTTAACAAACTGTCTTCATGTGTCTTCATCTATAAAAGGATATATATGAAATGGATTTTCATGACTCCTATGACCAAAAATAAAATTAGATGTGAGGGTTGATTTGAAATCCCTCCATCTCCTAGCAGCCATCGATAAGCATTTCTTCCTGACTCCTCTCCTGTCAAGAATATCAAATGCTATCTGATAAAGAAGAGGTAAAAAATATTATACTAGAAACATTTAAAGAATAGGCAAACAATAGCAAAAGATCTTACCAAAATTGTCTCCCAAAACTGAGATATTATCGCTTTGTCCACACTTCTCCAATCATCATACAAAATGCTTACTTTTCTCTTACCCTGAGTTGATATAAAAATCTTAAAATATTTTGCATTTGGACCTCTAGGAACATCATTCTCATCAAACTCAATGATTATCCTCTGGTCCTGGGTATGAGCAAGTGATAATTTTGGTAAATGTGTGCACCCACGTTTACCAACTCTTGAACTATTCTTTTTCATAATTGGAGAACATGAGGAAGATTGTGGAACATCAAGAGGAGCATGTGAATGTTCCTTGTCATGAACCAGCCTGGGTCGACCCTGAATCGGTCACCCGAGCCGGTCTGCGGCAAGTCCCGAGGGGCATTCCCGATCCCCCCCGGGATGGCAACTAGTGCCTAACATCAAGCTTTAATCATTGGGAACGATTTATCCCAACAAACCAGGATCTGTAAAAGAAAACAACTAAACAAAATAGACAACACTAAAAAAAACAAAAACTACACGACAGACATACCTCCACGTGACCTCGCGGTCACCACCCAACTAAAAACCAGCATCGCTCCATCACTGAGCGACTCAAACCAGGAAAACCTGAACACAAGGAACCTAAAACTGAAATTGTAAAAGATAGGCGTGAGTACAAAAAAATACTCAGTAGGTGAGCCCAACAACAAATCCCAGAGCACTGCCAGTAAATAAAGAATATATAAATTCCAGGTTTGCACTACAATGTATAAAAGTAAGATTTCATAATGTTTCACTTGAAGATCAAAACATGAGACATTAGCCTTATTCTTTTTCAAAAGTTGAATTCCTTTCATTGGTGCCAAATTCATTCTAAAAGAGAAAGAAGTGTTACATTTTAAAATTTTACACAAAGAGAATAATGCATCTTCATTTGAAAACCATTTCCACAAAGTATAACGGTATAAGCTGTGAAGAACAACTGAAAGTAAACAAGCAAGGAACATCAAGTAACCATGAGTGATCCTAAAAATCCCTAGAAAACCCCTGGATGTACTCGGGTTCATACTACCTGTTAGCATGGCACTCCACAGTCAATAACCAACTGGCAGCCCTAACAACCAACCAGTGGCACGCCCCACAAGGCCTATCTACCAAGGGGGGACTAACCTGTCTAATCGGGGTTAGCCAGCAACCATCACTCGATTCTCTAAAAGACACCCAGGAACTCATGGTGGTTTTAAAAATACTGTGTAAGTGGGAGGCCCTCGCATGCGTGACTCACCTCACCGCACTTGCCATCCCCTTACACGGACACCGCTACACAACAATCCTCGAAGGGAAGTCCCCCTGTAGAGGTTCCCCTTAAGTACGTATATATATATATATATGTAATCAGTTCACAATCAATAAAGTTCCAACCGGGCCGCCACATCAATTACATTTAGACCATTTAGTACCAAAGCGTTTCCAAAAGATATGACACACACCATCACGTTGAAAACCAGAAAAACATACTTTGAAACTCATTTAAGGAAAACCAAACCACCACTGAAAAGTTCCAAAATCAACTTAAAGGCCAAATGGGCATTTTTTTTATCCAAGTTTTCAAGGGATCACCACTTTACATAAATGATACACCCGCCATTTCACACACACCAACCATTTCAAAACACTATTTAACAAGACTTGCACATTTCATAAAGTACTCATTTAGTAACATCACAAGAAGTCACACAATTAAATCCATGAAAATATTTCAGTGCAATTCAAGGAGTAAATAGTTTTCAATTTCAACAAGTCACGAGTCTAGTAATAGCTATCCAGTGCTACTATAAATTTATTGAAAAATAATGAAATGACAAGGAATAAATAAATTTCTAAATTTAAAAGAAAGTGCAGTGGGAGACCTACCTTGACTTGCATCTAGTTTGTGATGACACGACACGCTTCACACTTACGCACAAGAAAATGCAAGCGGGCAATTGATAACGCGAAAATACCTCGTGAACACACTGTAACAAAAGTAGAATAACTAAAACACGTAAACACCGATTTAAAATAGTCCAAAAGAATGAGAACACAAAAAGACAATGTATATATATATATAAACATTGATATAAA
Source organism: Viscum album (assembly GCA_963277665.1). NCBI lineage: Eukaryota > Viridiplantae > Streptophyta > Magnoliopsida > Santalales > Viscaceae > Viscum > Viscum album. The sequence continues at coordinate 1,392,346,567 of OY728142.1, read as the reverse complement.
ATAATTTAAGTAAGAAACAAATTAAACCTCACCTCAATTCGCAAACTGAACCCGATGACGCAACACACCTCGCGCAGGCGCGTACGCGCTCGCAAGCCGAAGACCTCCGCGTTGCGGAATTATTCCGCCAATGCGCTGCACAAACCAAACAATCAAACAACCAACCACAAAATATAAATATGCATATATATATATATATATATATATATATATATATATATATATATATATATTCACACGACACTAAACTTACCTCGGCGCAGACGCGCTCGACCGTCGGGGTCGCGCACCGATTTCCGGGTGCGCCGCTGACTGGCGTAAGGCGGCGGCGGCTGGACGGACCGCAGAAAAACGACGGGATGCCCGAACGGGTGGCCGGAGGGGTGCAGGTCGGTGGCGACTTGCCGGAGCTCAGCCGGAGGTCACTGGAGGGGGGGGGGGGGGGAACCACTGGCCAGCGGCGGGGGCTCGCCGGAGAAAACGCCGGAGGGCAGAGAGTGCGGGCGGTGGCCGGGAAACGACGGAGGGTGGGGGGTGCAGGTCGCGGACGCCGGAGGGGGCGTGCGGGCCACTGGACGCCGGAGCGGAGCAGAGGTGCAGGCCGTCAGAGGCCGGAGCGGAGGGGAGCAGGGCGCCGGACGGAGCGGGGTTCGCGCAGGGGTGGCGAGCCGGTGCGGCGGGGCTGTGCGCCGGAGCGGAGGCCGGACGAGGGGCCGGTGCGCTGGAGGAGACTGGGACAGGGGTGGCGCGACATGTGACCAGAGGCAGGAGCCGGGAGGCCTGGCGGGGAGCACCGGACGGGGAGGCCGGGACGACGACAGAGCAGGGAGGGGGTGGCCGGCACGGCGCGCAGAAGGGGCTGGGGGGGGGGGGCTTGTAGAAAAGGGAAGGAGGGGGGGGGGTGAGTAGAGCTAGGGTTTGGGGGGGTTAAAGTTTTTTTTCTTTTTCTTTAACAAATAAAAACTATAATGATAATAATAATAATAACTATATTAATGATAATAAAATTTATAATAATAATAATTGTAAAATTTATAATAATAATAATTGTAAAATTTATAATAATAATAATTGTAAAATTTATAATAATAATAATAATAATAACAATTTTAATAATAAAAAAAATAATACAATTTCAACATAAAAAATTTAATATTTAAAACATCGGGCGAACGCATGGTCACTGCTAGTGATGCGATGACCGCGCACCGGCGCAAAACCCGCCAACACAATTAAACATTGAAAATTTCAAACCGGGACCAAGAAAGGAGTGAAAAAAAGGCGTCTGCGGTCAGGGTGTGAAAATTCTCCCCACCACAGACACTTTCTGCCCCCAGAAAGTCACCAAGCCAGAAGCCGGTCAAGATTCAAGTCCAAGTCCAAACATAACCAGAAGAACCAAAGAGAACTGAGAAACTGGGAATGATCTTACTCTACACAGGTCACACCCGACCGATTCAAGAGAAAACTGAAGTCCGAGGTTGAGGGGAGAACATGAAGGGGTTCTCCCCACCACAAGAAATTAACTAGTTCAAAAATTTAACACCCAAAACATACCACCACAGGGAGGAAGGTCCTGCGCGGGAACTCAAAACTGTTTCAAACCAACTCTTATAACACAATTAAAACAACACCTCCATCGAAACATTGAACCCTCGACCAATGCCAACAACCTTCAATACTAGGGGAAACCCACGAAAAGACTTAACCCAGACATTGAGTCGGAAACATGACCCACTGAAATCCACAAAACATAACCGCATCTGATGAGCATTACTAAACCAAGGTCAACCCACCAAAGGGTCAAACACACTTTTAAGAAGGACACACGATTTCAGAAAATCACATCCACACAAACCAGACTGCTTGGATTATAATAGAACAAGTCCATCATAACTTTATGGAAAAACAACACACTTACAACGATGTTAAAACTTTAATAGCAGAAAAACAAATATGAAAAGATTTTTAATTGTTCCACCGTCAACACGGAATACAAAACCCAGACCAAGGATTTACACCCCTGGGAACTCCTGACTGTGTGTGAGCTTCACCCCGAGACCTATGGCTGGGGCTCTGATGGTTGAAGCATCTCCTGCCTCACATTCAGATACTGACACACTCCAATCACGACATCCTCTTCAAGCGGCGCTTCCTACAAAACTTCTCCAAATGACCCATACAGCCGCAACGATGACACGTCTTCAGAGGGTTGCGACAGGATGGCTTCAAATGTCCGAAACGACCACACTGATAGCATGCCACTAAATGATCTGATGAACCAGGAGCTGGGACCAAATGAGACAACTCCTTAGGAACAGGTTTCTCTGGCATCCTTTCCTCGCCAGATGGAGAAACCCCACAAACAACTGGGTACGCTGGACTGCCAACCACCTGCGCTCCAGACACTAACTCAGCTAAAAACGCTTCCTCCACCAGCTTCTCGAAACGATGGTCTTTAGGAGGGAGGACCCGCTCCTTGATTTTCTGGACGGAGACCCCCAGTAAAAAGAGAGGCCTTTATGAGCTCATGCGATGCCACCTCAGGAGAAAAGGCAATCAATTCCTTGAAATGGTCGACATATGATTTCACCGTCTGTTGACCTTGTTGAATATGCACGAGCTCTCCCTCTTTCTTTGCCTTCACTACTTCAGGTATAAATCCTTGGAAGAAGATGGTTTTAAAGACATCCCACGTCATTCCGTCTTGCGTTAACGGTGGGGAAACCACCTTCCACTGGTCCAGAGCTGGACCTTCAAACAATCCCATAACAGCACGAACCCTAACAGTCTCGGGAGTTCCCAATGTTTTAAAGATACTATCCACTTCTTCAAGCTGCTCTACTGCTTCTAACGGACCTCGATCACCACGAAGAATAGGCAACGTCCGAGAAGGACCAAAAACTGGGCATGAATCATTAGGAACTTTGGGGATCTTTCTGGGCGACATTCTTTGAACAACATAAAAACACAAAGCCAAAAAAATCAGCATCCAATCAAATATTAATCAAAAGGAAAATCGCATACCAACAACTGGCTCGCACGCCAAAAATCCACTTTTCAAAAATCACCATTTCATTTCAAGACTACTTCCAAACACAAAACCCACTTTCTGAAACAAAATCCAATTTCCAAAATCATTTTCCTCTTTCAAAAATCATTTTAGAAAGACAAGGTCAAACCTTTGGTTTCAAATAAACACCCACAGCATCTCATGAATCGTCGCATGCGTGTCCATACATTCTACTCACATCATCCACGAACAAGTGCCTCTCATGAACTTTTTGCACAAACCCGCACACATGCTATCATTCATAAGGAAAACCAAGGGTCGCACCCAAACCATTTCCTTACCAATTCCAAGCAAACACTCGGTTTTGAAACCAGAACACTTTAAATTTCAAAAATCCCTTTACCAATTTAAACCCATTTTAAAGAAAACACTTCCATTTCAAAATTCAACTTTAATTTTCAAAAACACGATCACACCACCCAGAACCAAACATAGTACAACTTACAAAGAATCACCAGAATGAGGAACTAGAAGTTACGCTTAACCCGACAACATGGTAGTGAGCCACACCCCAAGTAAGCATCAACAACTAGGAGGTACTTAAACCATGTACTCAGACTCCACATGGTCACTACTCTATGTGAAATCGCGACGTGGCACCGGCTCGTCTCCTTTTTCATTCCTCAATCCAAAACGAGGTCAAAAGACACAACTCCCAGACTACCCCTGGTAACTCGAGGATCAGTGTGAGCAAGAGTTCGCGACTCTCTTCCCGCACTTACCTCTCGAGTCCCGACAGTCCTAAACTCCTTCTACCGGACATCCCCAAATAGCAAAAACCAACCTCATCTGATACCATTTTGTCACGAACCAGCCTGGGTCGACCCTGAACCGTTCACCCGATCCGGTCTGCGGCAAGTCCCGAGGGGCATTCCCGATCCTCCCAGGATGGTAACTAGTGCCAGGCATCAAGCTTTAATCATTGGGAACGATTTATCCCAACAAACTAGGATCTGTAAAAGAAAACAACTAAACAAAACAGACAACACTAACAAAAAACAAAAAAACAAAAACTACACGATAGACATACCTCCACGTGACCTCGCGTTCACCACCCAACTAAAAACCAGCATTGCTCCATCACTGAGCGACTCAAACTAGGAAAACCTGAACACAAGGAACCTGCAACTGAAATTGTAAAAGATAGGCATGAGTACAAAAAAATACTCAGTAGGTGAGCCCAACAACAAATCCCAGAGCACTTCCAGTAAATAAAGAATCTATAAATTCCAGGTTTGCACTACAATGTATAAAAGTAAGATTTCATAATGTTTCACTTGAAGATCAAAACACGAGACATTACCCTTATTATTTTTCAAAAGTCGAATTCCTTTAATTGGTGCCAAATTCATTCTAAAAGAGAAAGAAGTGTTACATTTTCAAATTTTACACAAAGAGAATAATGTATCTTTATTTGAAAACTATTTCCACAAAGTATAACAGTATAAGCTGTGAAGAACAACTGAAAGTAAACAAGCAAGGAACATCAAGTAACCATGGGTGATCCTAAACATCCCTAGAAAACCCCTGGACGTACTCGGGTTCAGACTAACTACCGGCATGGTACTCCACAGTCAATAACCAACTGGCCACCCTAACAGCCAACCAGTGGCACGCCCCACAAGGCCTACCTACCAAGGGGGGACTAACCCGTCTAATTGAGGTTAGCCAGCAACCGTCACTCGATTCTCTAAAAGATGCCCAGGAACCCACGGTGGTTTTAAAAATACTGTGTAAGTGGGAGGCCCTCGCACACGTGACTCACCTCACCGCACTTGCCATCCCCTTACACGGACACCGCTACACGACAATCCTCGAAGGGAAGTCCCCCTGTAGAGGTTCCCCTTAAGTACGTGTATATATATATGTAATCAGTTCACAATCAATAAAGTGCCAACCGGGCCGCCACATCAATTACATTTAGACCATTTAGTACCAAAGCGTTTCCAAAAGATAGGACACACACCATCACATTGAAAACCAGAAAAACATACTTTGAAACTCGTTTAAGGAAAACCAAACCACCACTAAAAAGTTCCAAAATCCAACTTAAAGGCCAAATGGGCATTTTTTTCTATCCAAGTTTTCAAGGGATCACCACTTTCCATAAACGATACACCCACCATTTCACACACACCAACCATTTCAAAACACTATTCAACAAGACTTGCACATTTCATAAAGTACTCATTTAGCAACATCACAAGAAGTCACACAATTAAATCCATGAAAATATTTAAGTGTGATGCAAGGAGTAAACAGTTTTCAATTTCAACCAGTTACGACTCTAGTAATAGCTATCCAGTGCTACTATAAATTTATTGAAAAATAATGAAATGACAAGGAATAAATAAATTTCTAAATTTAAAAGCAAGGGTAGTGGGAGAACTACCTTGACTTTTAGATAGTTTGTGATGACACGACATGCTTCACACTTTCGCACAAGAAAACGCAAGCGGGCAATTGATAACGCGAAAATACCTCGCAAACATGCTGCAACAAAAGTAGAATAACTAAAACACGTAAACACTGATTTAAAATAGTCCAAAAGAATGAGAACACAAAAAGACAATGTATATATATATATATATATAAAAGTTGATATAAAATAATTTAAGTAAGAAACAAAGCAAACCTCACCTCGATTCGCAAACTAAACCCGATGATGCAACACACCTCGCGCAGGCGCGTACGCGCTCGCAAGCCGAAGACCTTCGCGTTGCGGAATTATTCCGCCAACGCGCTGCACAAACCAAACAATCAAACAACCAACCACAAAATATAAATATGTATATATATATATATATATTCACACGACACTAAACTTACCTCGGCGCAGACGTGCTCGACCGCCGGGGTCGCGCACCGATTTCCAGGTGCGCCGCTGACCGGCGCAAGGCGGCGGCAGCTGGCCGGACCGCAGAAAAACGACGGGACGCCCGAACGGGTGGCCGGAGGGGTGCAGGTTAGTGGAGACTCGCCGGAGCTCGGCCGGAGGTCGCTGGAGGGGGGTCCGGAAACCGCTGGCCGGTGGCGGGGGCTCGCCGGAGAAAACGCCGGAGGGCAGAGAGTGCGGGCGGCGGCCGGGAAATGGCGGAGGGTGGGGGGTGTAGGCCGCGGACGCCGGAGGGGGCGTGCGGGCCGCCGGACATCGGAGCGGAGGGGAGCAGGGCGCCAGGCGGAGCGGGGGTCGCGCGGGGGCGGCGAGCCGACACAACGGGGCTGTGCGCTGGAGCGGAGGCCAGATAGGGGGCCGGTGCACCGGAGGAGACCGGAACAGGGGGGGAGAGGGGGAGGCGTGGCGCGTGACCGGAGGCAGGAGCTGGGAGGCGCGGCGGGGAGCGCCGGACGAGGAGGTTGGGATGGCGACGGAGCAAGGAGGGGGGTGGCCGACGCGACGCGCAGAAGGGGCTGGGGGGTGGCTCGCGCAAAAGGGAAAGAGGGGGTGGGGGGGGGGCGCCGGGTAGAGCTAGGGTTTGGGGGGGTTAATTTTTTTTCTTTTTCTTCAACAAATAAAAACTATAATGATAATAATAATAATAACTATATTAATGATAATAAAATTTATAATAATAATAATTGTAAAATTTATAATAATAATAATTGTAAAATTTATAATAATAATAATTATAAAATTTATAATAATAATAATTGTAAAATTTATAATAATAATAATAATAATAATAATAACAATTTTAATAATAATAAAATAATAAAATATCAACATAAAAAATTTAATATTTAAAACATCGGGCGAACGCACGGTCACTGCTAGCGGTACGGTGACCGCGCACCGGCGCGAAACTCGCCAACACAATTAAACCTTGAAAATTTCAAACTGGGACCAAGAAAGGAGTGAAAAAAGGCGTATGCGGTCTGGGTGTGACATTACTCCCCAGACGTATGATTATTATACTCATCTCCAGAATCATGTGGTTGATCAATCGATTGATCTGTAATTATCCTTAAAAAAACAAACATTTGTTCACAAATATACAAATTCAAATATTACAATACTAAAGTAAACATAAAATGGAAAATTGAACTAAGTTATGTAATAGTAAACATGGTTAATATGGAAATCATGTTAAACAATGGTAAAGATAGTAAACATGGTACTAAAATTTTCATTCAAAAAAATCAATAAATATATAAGTTACGTAAAGGTAAACAATGGTAAACTATGGTAAACATGGTATACATGGTAGACATGGTAGACATGGTAGACATGATATACATGGTAGACATGATAGACATGGTAGACATGGTAGACATGGTAGACATGGTAGACATGGTAGACATGGTAGACATGGTAAACATGGTAAACATGGTAAACATGGTAAACATGGTAGACATGGTAGACATGGTAGACATGGTAGACATGGTAAACATGATAAAGATGGTAAAGTAATTTTCATTCGACAAAAATAATAGATATATAATTTACGTAATGGTAAACATGATAAACTAAACTAAAAAAATTAAAATAAACAAAAGACTTCTAGTTATTTTTTTAATACACGTTTTAATAAAGAAAATAATTACAATATCTAACATTTTATGAAAATAGTAAATGTAAACAAGATATGGTGTGACTTCAGGGTTGTGGTCCTTCTCTGCGGCAATGGATTTGGTTCTGGTGCATCTGGGTTGAGATCCGGTGCGACGTCGGGGTCAGGCATCGAAGGGGTTTCGATCCGGCACGCTGGGGCGAGATCTGGTTTCTGCGGTGCTGGGGGCGTGCTCTGGTGTGGCTCTGGGGTTGCGATCCGGGAAGCGTGGGGTTGATGTGCGACGTTGGGGTGATGAACTGCTCTCTCTCTGCGGCGTGGGTTGAGTTCTCTCCTTCTGCGGTGTGGGGTTGAGACCGGATTTCTTCTCTTCTTTCACAGAGAGGAGTTTGATCCGGTCTTCTTCAACGCCAGGGCATGTTCCTGCTTCCCAGTGAAGGGGTATGTTACGTCCGCTACATTGTGTTCTGGCAGGGGTTCCTTGGTGGGTTTGCGGATGTCTCTGCGTGCGGGTTTGAGGGTGGCGTCGGGTCCTGTGGTGCGGATGGCGAGGATCAAGATGCTTTGAAGGTTTTGTAGGTTTGCTGTGATGGTTTTGTGTTGATGACTGGTTTGTTGATTTGGTAATTCGGTGGTTTGGTGATATGGTTGAGGTGCAGGCTGTTGGAATGGAGGTGCTTTTGGTCTTGACCACATGGAACTCCATGGAGGTTTTAGAGCTAGTAGTCTTCCTTTGCAGAGCAGTATGGATTTGGATGTTGAGAGGGTATGGCGTTAGCCGTCGGATCGGGCCTGTGCTTGACACATGACACTTGTTTGACATTCAGCCTTGCATTGGTGGATAGCTTTTTCATTCTCACATGCTGGGGAGGAGCGCTCCGTGTTGTCAGTTTGTATTGTCTCTCCTGACCTTTGGTCATGAATTGTCTTAAGTCTTGAAGTCTGTTTGGGTTTCCCCCTTCATCCCTTAAAAGGGGGTTCTTGCTTTTAATAAAAAAATTGAAGGCCTTCGGGCCGTTGGAGGAATCCTCACCAACATATTGTTTTTCCCTTGTAAAACAATAGACCATTGCATATCTGATTGATCAACTACATAGAAAATCTGTTTTTCATGTGTTTCCATTATAAAATAATCTGCTATGTCTTCAAATCTATTCAGATTAACAACTGTCATTCCAAATTCATTGTTCTGACACTGTTGTTACTGATAAACCATTTGCAGTTAAAAATATGAATTTTAATTTTAAATTAATCAACCTCCCATATTTCTTTAATGACTCCATAATATGCACTTGATGAAAAAATTGGGTTTTTGTCTTCAGAACTCAAAAAATACATTGCTTCTGCAAACACCAATACACCACTATTCTGAACTGCACTTCTGTTGTCCTGAGATTTTGTATGAAATGTACAACCATTAATGTCATACCCGGACCATGTTATCACATTTAAACTTGGACCACCCACTAACCATCTTAATGTCTCTAATACATCTGATCTACCAAGAAAGGTCTTTTTAAACCATGACAAAAATGTTTTGTTGTGCTCATTAAAAATCCACATTTCTTTCTTCTTTAGATTACATTGTTTCAAATCATTAATATGCAATGTGATATACAATTGAGCATTAGTTATGTTATTCAAGATGTATAATTCTAAATTATTCATCTGTTTAGATGAAAACGATCTGACTTTCAAGCCATGAATCCCCTTTCTCTCATTATTAACTCGTTCATGGTGAGATAGAGGCAAACCTATGTGCTCCTCCACAACCAAGTAGCACGTACAAAACTCCACAACCTCCTCAGAAATATACTTTTCAATAATGGAGGCTTTAGGTCAATGTGGATTCTTAACATACCCCTTAAATATTTTTATATACATTTCAAAATGATACATCCAACAAAGATATACAGGTCCACAAACTTTATTTCTCGAACCAGATGAATCATTAAATGCACCATTATATCAAAAAATATGGAGGAAAATACATTTCTAATTGAAAAAGTATAGAAATTGCATCTTTTTCCAAAATTTTCAAAGCATTCACATTAATCACCTTATTACAAACTAAATTGAAAAAATAACACAACTTCATTATAGTATTTCTGACATGGATGGGCAATATTCCACGCAATGCAACTAGTAGAAGTTGTTGCATCATGATGTGAAAATCATGAGATTTCATACCTATCAACTTCAAATCCTTCAAGGAGACAATTTTTTTTTACATTTTAATAATAACCACGAGGCACCTTGATATCATGAAGACACTGACAAAAGTTAATTTTCTCCCTCTTGGATAATGTATCACAAGCCAGGGGAAGAAATGTTCATCTTCCATTAGGAGTGGGAGCTAACTCCAAATGTATTCCCATTGATAGTAAGTCTAATCTTGCATGTAACCCATATTTTGTCTTTCCTTTAATATCTAACAATGTTCCAACCAAAATGTCACAGATATTATTCTCCACGTGCATGACATCAATATTATGTTTCAATTCATGATATCTCTAATATGGTAGCTCAAAAAATATTGACATTTTCTTCCAAATATGTCTATCATTACCAGATTTCTATGTCTTTCCCAATGTCACATCAAGGTTTCACATCTTCTCAAAATACAAATCAGGGGATAAAGGGTTTGGAGTAATATCAAATTCTTGTGATCCATTGAATGCCTTTTTTAGTCTTCTATAAGAGTGATCCATAGGCAAAAACTTTTGATGACCCATGTATACTATTTTCCTCCCATGATTCAATTGACAATATGAAGTCTGTTGTTCGCAAATTGGACATGCTTTATGCCCCTTAACACTGTATCCAAAAAAAATTCCATATGCTGGGAAGTCATTTATAGTGAACATAAGTACTGCATAGAGTTGAAAATATTCCATTTTATAAGAATCATACACCCTAATACCATCCTCCCATAAAAGTTTCAAATCATCAATCAATGGCGACAAGAAAACATAAATATCATTTCTGGGTTACTTCAGACCAGAGATCATTATACTCAACATGACATATTTGCACTTCATACAAAATTCAAGAGAGAGGTTGTAAATTACTAATAAAACATGCCATGAACTATGTGTGCTACTGAGGGTTCAATATGGATTCATTACATCCGTGTACAACCCTAGTCTGAGATTTTTAATTTCATTTCCAAATATAGGATACTACTCATCAATTTTCTTCTATTGTGGACAATCAGATGGATGACGTATTTTTCCATCACATATACGCTCATCAACATGCCATCTTAACCTTTTTGCATCATGCGAATGAGAAAATAAACGTTTCAAACGATGAATTATAGGAAGATACCAAAATACCTTGGAATGGATATTTGTAATCTCTACATCAGCCTGTGATTTTTCTTTCAACTTATACTGTGATGTCCCATATTTAGGAAAATCTGATAGAAATTCATATTCCTTCCAATATATCATACAGTTATTCAGACAAGCATGTATTTTCTTGTATCCCAATCCTATCGGGCATAATATTTTTTTGGCCTTATAATGTGAATCTGGAAGATCGTTGTCTTTTGGAAGAACGTATTTCAATAATTGTAGTAGCTCTGTAAAACTTATGTCACTCCATCCATGTTTCTCCTTCAAGTTAATCAATCTTAACACTGTTAACAAAACCATAAAATCCATACAACTAGGATACAATGGTTTTTCAGCATCACCATATAGACATGCAACTGTCGGTTCTATCTCAATTTGTTTTGCTGTAATATCACGAAGCATTTCTTCAATTCCATTAGAGTTACCATCTTGAAAATCATCATTATTAGTAGATCTGACATTCTGTCCAGTTTCTCCATGCCAAATCCAAGGGTTGTAACTCGGATTAAAAATATGACAAATCAGATGATATTTGATCTCTCTACTTTTCAACTTCTTCATATTCAAACATTTCAGGCATGAAAAAAAAATGTCACTGCTTGGAACATTTCGTTTAGAAAATTCCAAAAAGGCATCAACACCTTCCTCACATTCATTACTAATTTGATGTGCCATAATCCAACTTTGAATCATTATTACCTATAAAAAATATCAAAATTATACATCTTGTTAAGATAAGAAAAATATATATTTATATGAAAAATATCATAATTTGAATGTAAATTTTTTTGAAATATAAAACAAATATATGCGTATTTAAAAAATATATGCATGAAAATGATTCTAAAAAGAAAATATAGTTAGATATAATAGTTTTAAATTCATCTTGGATCCTTTCTTCTTAAGGTACACAAAGAATACATCCTGGTGAAACTAGATACCAAATTCACCCTTCTGTAAAAAAGAAATATGAATTATAAATATTAAAATACGTATACATTCAATACTAAAAATTACACATATCCCAAAGATTTGAAACCATTTGGATATCCCCTGAAACTATTGGGATAGAATACCACAATGGTTTCACACACCATTGACATGATGGTCATTGCAATAGCCCTATACCAACGATTCTACAGGAACTATTGGTATAGACTACCTGGAGTTAAAATATGCCAATAGTTTCAATGAAACCGTTGGGATATATATATACCAAGGGGGGTATCCAAGGGGGTAGGGGCTATCCAGGGGAGCTGTCCAAGGGGGTAGGGGCTATCCACAGGGTAGGGGGTTGTCCAGGGTGTCCAAGGGGGTAGGGGATGTCCACGGTGGTGGGGGCCATCCAAAGGGTAGGGGCTGTCCCCTGGATACCCCCTAACCCCCTAGATAGCCCTCTCACCCCCTAGACACCACCCCCACCCCTGGATACCCCACCCCCTTGGAAATCCCCCTCACCCCCTAGACACCACCCCCACCCCCTTGGACACCCCCTGGACACCACCACCCCCTTGGACAACCCCCACCCCTTGGACAACCCCCCAACCCCTTTGGACAGTCCCCCACCCCCCTGGACACCCCCACCCTCTGGAAACCCCCACCCCCTTGGACAGCCCACTAACCCCCTTGGACACCACCCCCACCCCCTGGACACTACCCCCACCCCTGGACACCACCCCACCCCTTGGACACCCCCTAGACACCACCACCCCTTTGGACAGCCCCCACCCCTCTGGACATCCCCCACCCCATGGACAGCCCCCCCACACCTCTAGACAACCCCCACCCCCTGGACAACCCCCACCCCTTTGGACAGCCCCCACCCTCTGGACAGCCACACACCCCCTGGACACCCCCACCACCTAGACACCCCTACCCCCTTGGACGGCCCACTCACCCCCTAGGACACCCCCACCCCCTGGACACCCCTACCCCCTTGGACAACCCCCTCACCCCCTAGACACCCATACCCCCCTTGGACATCCCCCTCACCCCCTAGGACACCCCCACTACCTTGGCTACCCCCTGGACACCCCCACCCCCTGGACAGGCCCCCATCCCTCTGGACAACCCCCACCCCTCTGGACAGCCCCCACCCCTCTGGATAGCCCCCCACCCCTGGACATCCCCCACCCCCTGGACACTCCCCACCCCCTGGACACTCCCTACCCCCTTGCACAACCCACTCACCCCTGGACACCATCCCCCCACCCCCTGGACACCCCTACCCCCTTGGACAACCCCCTCACCCCCTAAACATCCCTACCCCCCTTGGATAGCCCCCTCACTCCCAGGACACCCCCACCACCTTGGACACCCCCTGGACACCCCCACCCCCTTGGACAGCCCCCTAGACACCCCCACCCCCTTGGACAGCCCCCACCCCTCTAGAAATCCCCCACCCCCTAGACAGCTCCCACCCCTATGGACAACCCCCACCCCTCTGGACAGCCCCCACCCCACTAGACAACCCCCCACCCCCTGGACACCCCCACCCCCTGGACACCCCTACCCCCTTGGACAGCCCACTCACCCCCCTGGACACCCCCACACCTCACTGGACACCCCTACCCCCTTGGACAACCCCTCACCCCCTAGACACCCCTACCCCCTTGGACACCCCCCTCACCCCCAGGACACCACCCCCTTTGACCTTGGACACCCCCAACCCCCTGTACAGCCCCCACACCCCCTAGACACCACACCCACCATCTTGGACACCCCCACCCCCCGGACAGCCCTCCCACCCCCTGTACACCCCCACCCCTCCTGGACAGCCCCTCCACCCCCTTGGACACCCTGCACCCACTTGGACAGCCCCCACCCCCTTGGACATCCCCTGTACACGTACACACACATGATAGAAAACACAAAAATTGTAAACTTTCATGATATCACTTCCATGGTTTATTTTACCAGAAAAGAATTTATCATGGTATAAATTAACACTATGAAACTTACCATGATAGCAAGAACAAAGATAGAAAAATAACATCTAAAAAAATTAGTTTAGGGCATCACAGAAAATAAAAAATGAAACCAAGCCGTGTGAGGCTTACTTGAGTGTTGTGAGTCGACCTGATAGATCTGGTGATAATAAAGATAAAGAATAAAGTTGAAAAAATGAGGCTGGATGGAACGAATTCGAAAAATCCTTTCTAGGTTTTTCGTGCGAGAGAGACGAGTCGCAGTTGCCTGATCGAAGAAAACATAATGACTAAATAAGGGGTGTGATAAATAATTTAAAAGATTTATCATGTCGGTTGTTTAATAACCAATGTGATAAACTATTTTTTTATGTTTTTAACATCGGTTATTTAATAACCGACGTAACAAAGTATTTATCACGTCAGTTATTTTATAACCGACATGATAAATAGTGATTTATAACGTCGGTTCTAAAATAACTGACGTTATAAATTACCGCGATCTGATTTATTACGTCAGTTATTTTATAACCGACGTGATAAAGCACCCAGATTCGATATGTCACATCGATTATAAAATAACTGATGTGATAAATATAATCTCAGTTTTTATCACATCAGTTATAAAATAAACGACGTAAAAAATTTATTCTCATTGATTTATCACGCTGGTTATTGTATAACCGACGTGATAAATCATTTTTTACAGCTTTGCACATCAGTTATATAGAACTGATGTGAAAAATGCCAATGTGTTAAAAGTTTTTTCCACTAGTGTAGGATATGGATATGGTATAGGTGGGAACATCCCTAGAGGATTCATAGACATGGTGTGAGAATAAGAGGCTAAATAAGATGATTATGGAGGCATGGGTGGGAACATCCCTAAAAGATCAAGAGGAGGATGAAAAGGTGTGGTTGATGGGGTGCCTGTTGGCGGGTTAGGGTGTGAACTAGTATGACGGGTGCTCCATGTAGATCCAGTAGCACCCCCACTTGGACCCATACTAGTAGGTTGAGGATAATTCAACTTTGGTTCATATGAATGTCCCTAAAAAATTGATAAAGAATAAGAACATGACATTAAATGTAATGCAGAAGAAAAATATTATAATTATCATACACACTAAGGGAACCAGAAGATACAAACCTAGCTCGTGAATCCATTGATCATTATCAAATAATTTCTTCCTTTTAACTTCTTCAATATCTTTCATAATCTTCATAATAATGAAATGTATATCTTTTAGAAATAGTTTTTAAAAATTATACATACAACTTAGAAGTCAAAGAAGTCATAAATAATGTCATAACATGTTTTTTAAACTATAATTTAAATCCAAGTTATACATTTTTTAAAAAACCATTTTAAACCTGGTTTTCTAAATTGATATAAATCTAATTAAATGAAATTAAAACAAAAAAAATTCTCAAACAAACATATCATTCCAAACTGAAACTAAATTAAAGTAATTACAGTAGTAACAACTTGAGAAACCCACATTAAGAAAAACTGAATGAACTATGAATATATATGGTTGCTCCTATATATTACCCACCACTAATTTAGGTTCAACATCGATTCTCACAATGGGAAAGTTTGAGTAATCAAAAACAATATTTTGGTCAACACCAATGGGGCATCAATTGTGTCAATTTTATCCCCACCATCATGAAAAATATGTCTTGGGATTACTTCAATAATGACACTGTAATTAGGTATCATATTATCTTTCACATAAAAAACTTTTATTTCCATTGATGCCAAAATACATGGTTCATCAGTAGCCAAGAAGAGATTCATGTCAATTAATCTAAATCCATAGTCATCAATAAATTTACCATGTCACGTCTTTGAATCAAACCATTTACATTTCATCATATTGACTTATCCATGGGAGTACTAATCCAATAAAAATATTTTCTCAAGACGTCTATAATAAGACACATTTTTATATCAAGGCCTACTATCTGATACACTGGAATAATAGTCCATTGTTGCAGTTAACATAATGCCGTCATGATGTGTTCTCATTTTCATCGCTCTATTAGTTGTGACAAATTTATACCCATTTATTATTAAAAATTTACATTCATGAACAAAATAATTGGGACCAAAAACATACACTCTTAATTCTTGAGAGATAGAGTCAAAAAGTAAACTCAATACCTGAAATACATATGAATAATACAATTAAATAAATATCTATATTTTAAGTTAATTAAATTAATGTTTATACCTTTTATTTCAACCAAGTAGGAAACTCCTTGCTATACAAAGCCTCTCTCCTTCTCAAAGGAAAAGATCGATGAACTCTAATTATAATTTATTTATGTTCCCTACATAAAATGATAATAAAAGTTTAAGGTGTATGTGAAATGACATGGTATGAGATAACATATAAATATCCAAATTACTTAATTGATATAGTCATGTAACAAACCACAATTAAACAAGAATGTGTGATGTTCCATATCCTGCTCTTTAAGGCTCAATGTATCCAATGTATATGAACCAATAATTCCTTCTATTTGGGGAAGATATGGAAATGAGGGATCAATTTCCCCATACTTCTCATATTTATTTCTCATTGGTCAGTTATGTCTTGTACTCAAATCAGACAAATACATTGAATAAAATCCATACATTCTTGATCCAGATAACCTCTCACAATGGAACCTTCAGGATGATTCTTATTTCAGACATAAGATTTAATCGTGTACATATTTATTTTAATAGGATACATCCACTAAAAAGAAACAGGTCTCCCAAAAAGTGTTTTAGTAAGAAGATGAACTGTTAAATGGAACATGTATGTGAAAAATGATGGAGAATTTTTTTTCCAACTCACATAAAATTAATAGGGCCTCTTTCTGTATTTGTATCAAGAAATACTTGGATAACCTTTTAGCACAAAGGTCTCTATAAAAATGGCACAAGAGAATCACTGTAATCCTTACATTATTGGATATTAAATGATGTATTTCTATTAGAATCAATTTATGAAGAAGGATAAGATAATCATGAGTTTTTAGGGATTTTAGTTTCAAATCCCTTCTATTGAATCATTTAGATATGTTTCTGGAATAGCCATAAGGAACCTTGATATTCTCTAATACTTTTAGAAATTTATTTTTCTCTAAAGGTTTCTTTACATAAAAGCACAAGGAACTTTCCATTTGTTTTCACTAATACACACAGGATGTAGTTCTGTTCGAATAACCTAATCCAATAAGTTCTAGAGAGATTGTAAGTTGTATTTGGTCTTCTCATTGATATTTAGAATAATTTAAAGCAACATTTCATATATATATATTTTCAATGTGCATTAATTCTAAACAATGATGTAATAAATTGGTAGAACAATTTGGAAACTCA
Source organism: Viscum album (assembly GCA_963277665.1). NCBI lineage: Eukaryota > Viridiplantae > Streptophyta > Magnoliopsida > Santalales > Viscaceae > Viscum > Viscum album. The sequence goes on along the minus strand of OY728142.1, from coordinate 1,392,329,318 downwards.
AAAAAGATACTTTTCTTTTTCCAATTGTAAGTGGATTCAATGTCAACATTCTTCCTCTTTTTAGATTTCATTTGACCTTTTCCTAATATAAAAAATGAAATCATTCAATTCATTAATACATCATTTCTTGACATACATTGAGGTGGATATTTAGTGTAAGAAGTATTATCAAACTACTGATGATTCTTCATGTATTGATGGTCTATTGTAAAGAATCTTTGATTCCCCATGAAACTAAAAGTACGACAATATTTAAGTCTTCTTGATTGTGCATTATTCATACAAATAGGACATGATAGTTTTCCATTTGTGCTCCAACCAGACATCATTACATAATTAGAGAAATAATTTATAGTATATAGAAGGGTAACATGCATCTAAAATATTTTTTTTTGAAGAAGCATATAATGTGCACACACCCATATTCCAAAGATTCTTAAACTCTCTTATTAAAGGTTGCAAGTAGATACCTATATCATTTCTAGGACCAGAAGGACCAAATATTAGTATACTCAGGAAATTGATAGGTTTTTTCATAAACATAAATAGAGGAATATTATAAACATGAATAAAATTGGCCATGTGTTATGAGCACTAACCATATGACCAAATGGATTAAAACCATCACAAGATAGATCCAAACTGAAATTACGCACCTCAGCTGAAATATCAGGATGTTTTTCATCAAATGAACACCATGCATATCCATCTACAGGACGAACCAACCCACCATTATCTCTAATTTTCTATGAATCATGCCATATCATATTGGTTGATATTTCTAAAATTATGAATAGATTTTGAAGCCTGGGAATAAATGGAAAGTGCCACATGACTTTCTATGGAACATGAGATGGTGTTCTATCTGCATTTTCCTTCCATCGAGATGTGATACATTCTTTACAGTCATTATGGTATGATATTTCCTCCCAAAATAAACAGTAATATTTTAGACAATCATGAATTTTATTAGGGTTATTGCTTATAATAAAAAAATTAAGGCCTTTGGGCCGTTGGATGGATGAATTTTATTTGTAAGAAATTCAAGTTTCTTAATTAAATTCCATGCATTATAACGATTTAAGGGAATATATGCACCATAAGGAATAAATTCCATCCAAAAGGTAATAATATAGTCAATGGAAGTATTATAAATTTCATACATGGTTTTTCCATGATATAAACACATTAAAAATTATAACTTTTTCATTTAAGTGCATTCCTAATATATAGGAGTCATAACATCATCCATTATTATTTTTCACTCTCTCAACATCATCATCTTTATTATTTTTCATGTGTGTATTGATATCACTATATTCTTAAACTGGAATACTATCTCTCCCATGATGATGCACAAATGGAAACAGATCAAATATCAAATTCTTCATACCACTTATTTCTTTCCGTTCATGAATAGTATAAGATTGTCGTGTATCTCCATTGTGATACCAAACATAATAGTTTGTTTGAAATACAACTTTTTTTATATGGTAGATAACTTATTCCCAACTTAACTATAGTATTCCAACATAATTATAACATGGAAACTATATACAACCTCCATCTGAAGCATTGTTGAATGAAAAAACTGAAAAATTTCCAAATTATTTTGAAACTTGATTGAAATTTTATTGGTATGATACATTAATATTCTATCCATTATATTATAGGGAAAAAAGTTATATTAAAATCAATAATGTAAACCATAATTACAAAATTTATTACAATTAATTTTAATATGAAAGTCATCAAAGCATTCTAGTAGCTAGAAACACAAAGAATAAGAGAAATAACATATGCTATATATAATGAAAACAAATAACAAACCAAGTTGGATATCATTAATATTTAAGAATTCATCATCTTGGTGGATAAACTGAATAAATTTGAGACACTACAAAATTTTACCTAAGGTTTTAACTATGAAGACTCAATCAATAAGATCCAAACAAAGGAAAAACCATAATTTCATGAATTTTTTTTTACTTTCCAAATAATCACAATATTCAAAACATCCCAAAATACATTCCAAAGATCAAAAATAGAATCAAAGGAGAAAAATGATTGATATAAAGAATAATATAGTGGAATAAATACCCAAGAATGTCTATTAATTCAACATTAAGATCTATAAGATGGTAGGGACATTTTATTATTTGGATAATTTAATCTATAATTTATTTTTGTGGATATCCCAACCAACCACAATAATGAATGGTATTTGGAATTTTTAAGCAAGATGGATTGGAATGCCCAAACCAACCACATTAGAAACACACTAATGATTTCATTCATTCTTTAGGAGTGATAATTGAAGGATATTTCTTCCATGATTTAGGTTCCCCAATATTATTCTCTTCACTAAACAGGGAACCTTAACTAGAACTAAAGGAGATAGAGCTTACAACCTTATTAGGTTATAAAAAAACCACATAGATTCATTAATTCCCCTGGGGTCAATCAATTTAGAAGTTAAAAATAAAAAACCCAAATAACTAAACATCCAATTAAGTAGTATAGGATCATGAAAGTATAAGGATAATCCCATAAAGAAAAAAATAAATAATACTAAATTAAATAATTTAAACTCTAAAATAATGTTAGAAAGAAAAAAATAATTGAAAATTAAAAGAATAAATATTAACAATGATTTAATAGAATGATAGAAGAAAATAATAAAAAGGTACGAGACATATAATTAGATCCATTATCTATTGATTGTAAAAACTTAATGACTTCTTCTTATTTATAATTGGAATTATGTATAATTTACCCCATCTTCTGAGTGATTTACTCTCACTCTCACATAAATTCCCATTTTTAATGATCATATACTTTGGTTCATTAGTGAGAATGGTAATGACATTTTTTTAAATCTATAGCCTATCATACCCAATGGTTATAGTAAAAGTAGTATTCTAGTAACTACAATATAGAAAAATCCCTTAATAAAAAAATGGTCATGTAATGAAAATTAAGGTAGAGAGGGAGGGAATATAATTGAATGTCAAACCCAACATGAATTAAAAAAAATTCAGACACACTAGTATAACTCCCCTTTAATCACATGTTAGGAAGAAATAAAGATAACCCTACCATGATATCTATGACAGGATGATGAAAAAAATGAAATAAAACATATAGAATCTATGATAGAGCATAAATATTGAGGCTTTAATCCATATATCAAAAATAAATATTAAATGAATTATTTGATATATAATTTCAAAGAGAATTATGGAAAAATTATCAAGGAAATACAACCTTTATAAAAAAACTTTGGGCTCATTCACCCCCAATCAACGATTTAATAATTAATTAAATTCTCATTACTGTGTTTAATTATCATATTTATAAAAATAAACCTCAATATATCTAGCCTTATATATTCCCAAGGATAAATATTTTTAATCTCATCTGGCATTTTACCTTAAGCCCCTTTCTCATTTATCAACAAACTCGATGATAATTATTTTAACATGCCTATTTTATTTTAAATTTGAACATAAATATCATGGTCAATAGATATTAAATTCCTTAAATAAATTCACAGAGATTGCGTTTTTATATTTACGTTGACTGGAGCTTCAAGACTTGAACATAAACCATGGAATGACCTATGCATGGCCATCCATGCTTCATGATGCATCTATTTACTTCATGGAATGAACGAAAATTCATAAAGTCAAGAATTTAAAAACATGAACCAAAAATCACTAAATCTATATTTAACCAGTATAAGAACATGAATGTTTGAGATTGATCAAAAGATGACATTGATAAAAATGAAAATAATACTTAGAAAAAGAGCATAACGATTTAGAACTCACTAATCTAATGTTTAAGAAGATCTGAATCAAAAAAATTCTTGAATAAGTGGAGATCGATGGAGGAGATGGGAAGTTGTCGCTCACTAGGGTGAGGGAAATTAGGCTAGGATCGTGGGTGAATGGGGGTGGAGGAGGCTAGGAGATGATGGATTTGTGCAAAGGCTATACTAATGTTTTTTTTTCAAAACCATTGGTATAGCCCAACCTATACCAACAGTTTCAAAAAACCATTGGTATAACATTATCTATACCAATGATTTGAATGAACTGTTGGTATAGCTTGGATCCAGTAACTCTATACCAATGGTTTATTCAAACCGTTGGTATAGAGGCATGGGGATAACCCCACTTTCTATTAGTGTTTAAAATAGTTTTGTATATTAAATTTTATTTATTATTTTTTAATATTTCTTTCATTTAATATTATTTATTCATTTTTAATATTTATCGATTTTGATATTTTTTGGAATTTAATAATTTTCTAATATTTATTTATACATATAATTATTTACTATATGTAATATTTTCAATATGTTTTTAATTTATTTGAATAATATTTATTCATTTTCATTTAGTAAGTTTTAACATTTAAAATATTTTTAAAATTTATATAATTAATCTATTTAAGTGATTTTTTAATAATTTTTTAATTTAAATAGTTAATTATAAAATTATAAATATATATAATGTTTTAAAAAAATTATTAAAAAAATTATAAATAAATAAATAAATAAATAAATAATTATAAAATTATAATAAATATTTTAAATAATAAATATTTGTATTGTATTTATAATTATATAATTATATATATTTATATGTTAATAAATATATATATAATATTATATTAGGTGATTTGGGGTTATAAATACATCAAACACACACACACCGTACACACCCAAGCCTGAAAGGCAAGTCATAGCCCCCCAAGGGATAACCTACCCAACCAGTTGCTTTTATTATATATATATATATATATATATATATATTTGGGCTGAAAGCCCATTGTGAATATCCCAATACATGTCCTATAGGCCCTATATTTCTTTGTTACTCAATTTCATCCATTTTTTTCTGCCGTAGCACTGCCCCATTTTTGGATGTCACCGCCTCCGCATCTGGTCACCTACTCACCGTTCTGTCGAACCACCATCGAGACACCATCCTGCGCTCTACCACTATCGCCAACACGCCACTGAGGTAATCGACGCCCTACTGCATGCTGTCACTGGACACCTACCAGTACCCGATGATCCCACCTCTCGGAACGTCATTGCTGTAACCTGTCCGCAAACACGAAGCCCAATGACCTCACCGCATCCCGCCCATAGTCACGAGACCCACCACCTTTATAATTATATATATTAATATATTAATATATATATATATAATATTATATTAGGTGATTTGGGAGTACAAATACATCAAACACACACACACCACACACACCCAGGTCTGAAAGGCAAGTCATAGTCCCCCCAAGGGAAACCTACCCAACCAACCGCTTTTATCACATCATATATATATATATATATATATATATAGCTCAAAATCCGAGTGGGAATATCCCAATACATGAACCGTAGGCTCGAGATTTCTTTGTTACTTAATTTCATCCATTTTTTTCTACCATAACACTGCCCCGTTTTTGGATGTCATCGCCTCCGCATCAGGTCGCTAGCTTTCCGCTCCATCGGACCACCTTTGAGCTGCCGTCCTGCGCTCCACCATTGTTTCCAACATGTCACTGAGGTAATTTCCTCCTTGCTACACATCGTCCCTGGATGCCTATCAGTAGCCGATTACCCCGCCTTTCGGAACATTGCCACCGCAACCCGCCCACAAACATGAAGCCCGACGACCTTGCCGCATCCCACCTATAGTCACAAGCTCCATCATCTTTGTCGCTTGATGACCCAACATCCCGCCTTCACATAGCTGACGAACCCCACCATACACGCTGGTGCCACCCAGACTCAAACCCGAATAAATGCAGGATTACAGGGTTAATTTTGCCACCAGGCTACAACCCCAACTGCATAAATATGTATATAATTATATAATTATATAATTATATAAATATATATAATTATTTAAATATATATAATTATATAAATTAATTTATAAATATATACAAATATTTTTAAATATATTATTTTATAATTATAATTATAAATATATATATATATATATATATATTTAAATAATTATAAAATTATAATAAATATATTTATTATATTTATAATTATATATATTTATGTATTAATAAATATATATAATTATAATTATATAAATATATACAATTATATAGATATATTTATAATTATATACAAATATTTATAAAAATATTAAATTATAATTATAATTATAATTATATATAAATTTAAATAATTATAAAATTATAATAAATATATTTAAATAATAAATATAATTTTTTTATTATAATTATATATATATATAATTATATGACTGTAATGAGTAGGGAGCTCGGTTTCAGACAACCTGATGGCTTCCAGGGTTCCTGCTTACATTTGGATTCTTCAATCTTATCGTGTTCTTTACAGATGGATTCTTCTGATGTAGATTTTCCTCATGATTCCCTTTCGTGAGTGCATGGGGATACTTCCATTTATGGAGATCCAATGATTGGGTGTGAGTCCTTTGCCGCAAAGGTGAAGAATAAGATTCTTCGTGGATTTGAGGCATGTGCTTGCTTCTTCCAGAATTACAAAAAATGGATCTTTTGCTATTGTTGAAGCAGATCAGAAGATAATAGCAGAGAAGCTTGAAGAGTGAAAATATTTGATCTTGGACCATTTGAATCTATAGGAGAAGGTGAATCCATGGAAATTCGAGTAGCTGTGAAATTGACTTATACAGATATGGGGTTTCAGTGGATGGAGGATTACGACAATTAAAAAAAGTTTTTTTTTCATATTTTCTTTCCTTCAGATGAAATCAAATCATGAGCATGGGGTTTGAGATTCATCTCCCTTAAAATTGTTATACTATGGATCCAAGATTGGGACCCTTTCTTCATTCCTGGTTCAATGAAGAACTCAATTAATCAGGTATGGATTCTAATACATAATCTTCTTTGGTTCTTCTGGCACTCACAACTATTATAGGAAATCTCTTCTGTCATCGGTGCTCCCATCAAGGTTGAAACCAAAACTGAACTTGCCTGATATGGTCAATTTTCTAGGGTTCTTGTCGTGGATGATCTCTATACAACCCTGGTTGAGTTAGTTTACTTTATTACTGCTGACAGAAAGCTAGAGCTTTCAATTGAGTTTGATAAGAGGCTTGATTTTTGTATCAAACGTTTCTACATTGGGAATTTGGACATGATTTTTAGGAAGAATTTTTGATGCTCAAATTTCAAGAATACTGGGCATTCTATAGAGAATTTTAAGGTTAAATTTTCTAACTTTGGTGAAACTGCTGCATCTGATAGTTTCAGGATAGAGAAGATGGATGATATTAATGTGATCTGCACTAGACCCATTTCATTCGCTGCTATTGTAGTAGGGGGATTGTTCCCAAATACTTATGCTGGATTTGGTGATGCGGTTGGAAAAATTAATTCGGCTACTAATGGTGAAGGTAAAGGGGGTTTTTTAGGTAATAAATATTCATGGTCTGAGTTAGCAAATGAGGCAGATGTAATGGAGTAGCCCTATATTTCTATCCTCTCTGGGAAGCTTGGAAGTGATCCTGCTGTGAGAAATGTGGATTGTTCGAACTGTGAAAATGTTGTCCAAGATGAGTTTGATGAAGAAATGAGATAGGAGAGAGCCGTTGTCAAGGGGGATGTAGATCAGACTCTATCTCCTCAGGCAGATCAACTACCATATAATAAAGGGAAAAATATTGTAGTGGACAATGATATATTTTAGTTGGTCACTAGGAAGGACGACTCGGTCCCATGTAATCTTCCATGAATAGTAACTGTTATAGAGGTCGATCAGAATATCTTTTTGTCTTCTAGTGATGATCAATAGGGATCACCTGTAATAAAGGACAAGGTTGAAGTGGTGGCTCTTAAGGATTCAGTAGGTTCTAGTTCCAAGGAAGGCATCTCTCTTACTGATATTTTTAATAGATGATGTAGCAAATATTTTTTCTGAGAGTAATTTGGTATTTATCTTGGAATTGGGGACAAGGAGTCTAATAAAAAGGAAGCTAATGATCAAGATGATATGTGGAAATCACCTAAACAATGGAAGAGAGTTAGGCACCTGAGAAGTTGGGGTGGTCTCTGAGGAAGGGGCGGAAGACATAAAAGAAGGTAAACATTAGATGATTTATGATTTTTGTGGTGTTCTATGGGGAAATTTTTTTCATTGAAAATCCTCTTGGTTCTTGTTTATATACTTTTTGTTTATTAATAAATTTCTCGGGATCATGGAGTTTTCCATGGTATGCATTTTCCTAGTATATAATTATTTAAATATATATAATTATATAAAATATTTATAATTATATACAAATAATTATAAATATATTTATTTTAATTATAATTATTAATAAATAAACATATAAAGGTGTGACAACATTGACGAATAGAATATCAGATTCGGCGGGCTTGTGCAGATATTTCAGTGGGCTGAATTTGTTGGTCTACACAAAGATCTAAAGATCATGTTGGTTATGTTCCAGATCTATTCAGATCAGAACTTTCCCTACCTCATTTTTATGTGACCTTTATAAGAACAGGTGGAAAAATTCACAACTCTTCATCTCCTATAAGGGTGGATTGTTGACAGTGGTTGGGGGATGGTGGATGCGTGAGCTACAACAGTGGACGAATGGATTTCCCATGAGACATTGAGTTTGAACTCTGTGTGGGAGGAAATTTTTTATGAGAAGGATCAGAGTATACTAATAGTGAATATACTCTCAGATCTATGCTTATGCGGTCGATTGATGACCTAATTGACCATGAAGCCCTGAGGGATGATCGTTCTACCTTTGAAGAAAATGTAAAGAACAACAGATCCTTCATTGATTTTAGGTATGCTCAGGCATCTTCTCAAGTCATGAAATTGGATCTCTTTCATTTGTTGAAGAAAATTATAAGATTATTACAAAGCACCTTTATGAATTCAAGCACTTGATTATATCTCACATGACATTCTAGGGGAAGGATAATCCATGGAAATTTGAATATTTTCAAAGTCGGCTCTTATAGATTTGGGATTTTGGTAGATGGAGGATAACTACTATTGGGAAAGGCTATTTTCACATTGTTTTTCCTTCAAAGGAACTCAAATATAGAGAATGGGGCTTAGGATTAGTTATAGCATCCCGCCTTTTTATAACATAAACTTTCATTACATTACACAAAACTGAGGATCTTTAAGGTTTAATGTCTTGGAAACCAGGAACAAAATACATGAAAACAACATAAAAAATTATTCTTAAACACTTGAAAGACTTCTCCTTATGTTCATCCAAGGTTCATTACTGCATCTCATAACCTGGGGACATACATCAAAAGAAAGGGTGAGCAGAAGGCCCAGTAAGGGAAACAAGAGAAACATTTTACATGTGAACTTGAGATACTTCAATAAGGTCATGAAAAGAACTTTAAGGCATGAGAAAGAAATCATGAGATATATCATAATAAAAATAACATTTTTCATAAATTGAATATGTGGCTGAAACATTTAATATTTATAATCATTTCGTTTCACCAAGTTCCATCCCCAAGGTGTCATTAAAAATTACCAAGGTTATTCACCAAGGTATCAGTCTAAAAATTCATCTCTAGAGATTAAGTCTTTACCCAATGCATTGGAGTTCTATCTGGGAGCACCCTTGACATGTCTTTATTATCATGTGAGCCAAATATATCATCATCAATCATTTCATAAACAACCCATATATCATAAAAGAAATGGGTTTCATTTCATAATCATAACGTTTTAAGAAAAATTGTTTTAAAGACAGGATCTTTATGTCACTTTAAACCCACAGAAAGGGAAAGAGGGTTTCATGTATGTAAATACCAGAATTTAAAATAGAACATTTTGATATATATGTGAATACCCCTATAGAAATAAGAGCTTTGATTATTCACTTTATAGCATAAAATAATTTTGAGAAATGAGAGAGGCATTTTGAGACGAAAATTCTACAGCATAACAGCTATGTTTTGGGTTTTTAGAAAACATTGAAAAGAGAGGGGACATGGGTCAAACATTCATAAATGACCCATAAAACAGTAGAGGGACATAATAAGAAGGATATATTAACATGGTAATGAAATTTTAAGGACATACCATTTGAAATGAAAAACATGGAAGGAAGACAAAAATTAGATTTCTCTTATGAAAGTTCGGCAGCCTAACGGCGTTACTTAAAATTCAACCAAAAATGAATTGATGAGATCAAATAGGGTCTCTCATCATGTGAAAATAAGAGTTCAGTATGATAGATATAGATATAATGCCCCAAAATAATTAAAAAAGAACTTGAAAGACTTGACATGAAAGTAGAACTTTGAAAAGAATGAGAAGGGTGAAAGAATCCCCTTAAAAATTTGACAGCCTAACGGCGCCACTTAAAACTTCATAAAACGAAATAATGAGAGTAAGAGGGGATCTCTAATTATATGAACATGAAAAGGGAAGTAATAGTAATATAAAATAAAATCCTTTAACATAAGAACATGGAGCATAAAATAAATGACATAAAAGAGATTACTTGAAAAGAAAGAGAGAGGTCAGATCCCTTACCTTAAAACGTAACTCTTAAAACTCAAAGGTTGGGACCTTGAGGGCTTGGGGGCACCTTGTGAGGACTCATTGAGAGGTAATGAGACCATAAATTCGTTGGGGGAGAGTGGGGAGTCGAATGGATGAGAGGATTTCTTGGTATTTATAGGGAAAGTGAGGGGACAAGGCATTAATGGCCAAGGGACACCTCATAAGTGGGTTTCTCAAAACCATGTGCTCTCCCATGATATTTCCCATGAATTTAGGACACATGGGCCCCCCATACAATAATTCATCACCTTTGGTCGGCCAACCCATAAAATATCTCATGAAATCATCATGACACAGTTATGATGTCATTAAACATACCGAAACCCTAAAACTGTATTTTTACTATTCACTGAAAATTCAACTTTCTCAGAAAAATCCCAAAATTTCACCTTAACCAAATATCAATGAACTGATTTAAAAAATGAACTCCATTTTATAAAAATAATTTTCTAAATATTTTTAATTTATTTTTTAAATAAATACACTTTTCACTGAAAATTCATTTTTTTAGAAAAATCCCCCAAAATTACCTTAACATAATATCGATGCTCTGAGTTCAAAAATGAAATCCATTTTATAAAAATAATTTTCTAAATATTTTTAATTTAATTTTTAATTAAAAATAACTATTCACCTGAAAAAACTAATACTTGAATAATAATTTATGAAACCGTTATTTAACCATTTTATTGAATCACATTACTTAATCAAGGTGCCTAGATTATATTAATAATTTCTTTAAGTGAGATTACTAATCCATTTGGTCACATTACTAATCCTAAGCATAAAATCACTATTCATAATTTACTATTCATCAAAAATCAAGTTGATCTTATTAGACTCTAAATTTCGTACAGAAAAATTTTTTAGAAGACTATTTTTTGAATATCATTACACATTTTTAATTATTTAAGGTTTACATAAACATTTTTAAAATATCTTTTTTCTAAAATTCATAAAAAATATGCATACTATATTTATCCGGCCATTTGAAAATTCATAAACTTCATCATAAGAAGAAATCCCAATTTTTATTTAAAACAAGGGATTACACAAGACAGTTACAGTCTCCTTACATAGCCCCTTATCACACTAGTATAAGACCTAAGTGTAAGGTGCGCTAAGGTGAGAGAATCCGAGGGAGGCTCGGCCAACATCGCATGAGTAGTAATTTCTATCAGTTTGAACTTCTCGCAAAGGCGATTCCGTTCTAGCTTCAAACGATGAAGTTCGGCTTGGGTTTGGTCCAGAGCAAAGCCCAGTGGTGCTACCTCCTTCCCAAGTTCTGTTAGATGGGCTTCGATCGGTCCAAGACTATTGGGCGAGGCCATCAAATATTCTTTCAATAATAATTAACCAAGATTACTTGTATTTAGAGACAATAATCGAAACGTTTAGTTTATAGCAGTCATATTGACCAATGTTCATATAACAGTCAAAACCCAACGGTCTCATTTTAATTATACTCATGTTATCAAATGAAACATTTTTGTTGAGTATAAAAATAAAATAAAATAACACCCAAAATTAGGAAACAAGATTTATTCAAAATTTCGGGTCATTGCAATCTTCCCCCCTTAAGAAATTGCGTCCTCGCAATTTTTAAAAATTTGGTTTTGAAATTTCAATGAAAGTCCCACATAGGAAAAGGAGCCAGTAAAACTATTACTTTAAAAGAAAGAAAGGGAAGTACAAAGGTCACCCGAGTTAACCCACACTAGGATTCCATGTAGGAAAACATGGACATGGAGGAGAAAACAAAGGGTCAAGTTCTGAGGGAGAGTGATAGAAAAAATGATTAGGAGAAAGTTAACCATAAGAAAATACCAAACTTATGATGTGTGTAAACGGTCTTTGATTACCTAGTAGGAAACATAAACCAACAATGTTTTTGTTTTACATTCCTTTTCATAATTTTGAGGAATTCATTTACTACATAGAACAAAAACATAAGGAAATATACCTACCTTCAAGTAGAGTTTCATCCTTTAATAAGTCTCTACCAAAACTAATCTTTTCTCCAAACGATGAGAATTCAAAAACACCTGGTCTCATCAAAAGCACAAGAATCAACTTCTAGAGAGTCACATAATCCACAAAAGATTAACTATCTATTTCTTATATCTTTAAACATTATCCCAAAAATAGAAAGGGTAAGGTAAAAAAACTCTTCAAAAAGAAATAATCCCATAGGAATGGAAACTACTTTTAAATCTTCAAAGTTCTATGGTACTACCCAAAGTTCATCATAAACCATTCCATAAATAACGGTCCTTAAAATTCATCAAAATAAACCAAACTAAGATTAAAACCCAAATACAAGAAGGATTTGATAACATAGTCTTCCAAAATAAACTTCATCATTCATCTCCAAACAACATAAACCACTCCTAACATCTTATAACAAAAGTAACTAACCTAAAAATATTTTCCCCAAGATAGGTTAATCATTTTCATAAGTAACCTATATTACCATAATTTCACCTTAAATTCATCTATTCTTCAAAATATAAGTCAACCTTACTCCTCAATGAAAATACTGTAGTAATCTATTTACCTTGATCATATAGGGTCCCCAAAATAGTGAACGTCTTCCAAAATAATAGTCATATTTTAATCCCCTAATCATCTCTGTCATATTAATATTGAAATCATCGCATTTCCTATCACATTGGTTGTTGGGACATGTTCTTCCATTTCCCACCATTAAGTAAGAAGAGAAAGTATAATTAGGGGCTTAAATAATTATCCAATAATCATGAAAAGGAAACTTTAAGCATAAAAGGATAAACTTGTAGAATAAAAGTATATCCTAACTTGTGATCCCCTAGGTTCCAATCTAGGTTATCCATGATCATATATTATTATGTGAATCTTAATTTTATTTTATATTTGTTCCTTTAATAATGGTTTATACTAAGCTTATGAATTTACCAAAGCATATCCCCCAGGAGTGTCGTAACCAAGAGTGCAACAAGGCCCGTTGTCATGTACCAGTTCACGTTCGAGTCTAGATCAAAGTGGTGTTTTCGGGTTTTACCTCTATGTACATCTGTGCCAGATCCACCTCTACCTACTCGTATCCAGATAGGGATGTATTTGCTTAGCAATCCCTTACTCAATACTCACCAAAATACCAGGAATATTTACTATATTTAAAATTTTCTATAGGGTTCTTCCTAAATTTTTCATATCCTAATTTCCACAAATAACTAAACCATCCTTTGATACCAATTATAGCATCCCGCCTTTTTATAACATAAACTTTCATTACATTACACAAAACTGAGGATCTTTAAGGTTTAGTGTCTTGGAAACCCGGAACACAATACATGAAAACAACATAAAACATTCTTCTTAAACACTTGAAAGACTTCTCCTTATGTTCATCCTAGGTTCATTACTGCATCTCATAACCTAGAAACATACATCAAAAGAAAGGGTGAGCAGAAGGACCAGTAAGGGAAACAAGAGAAACATTTTACATGTGAACTTGAGATACTTCAATAAGGTCATGAAAAGAACTTTAAGGCATGAGAAAGAAATCATGAGATATATCATAATAAAAACAACATTTTTCATAACTTGAATATGTGGATGAAACATTTAATATTGACAATCATTTAGTTTCACCAAGGTCCATCCCCAAGGTGTCATTAAAAATTACCAAGGTTATTCACCAAGGTATCAGTCTAAAAAGTCATCTCTAGAGATTAAGTCTTTACCAAATGCATTGGAGCGCTATCTAGGCGCACCCTTGACATGCATTTATTATCATGTGAGCCACATATGTCATCATATCATTTCATAAACAACCCATATAGCATAAAATAAATTGGTTTCATTTCATAATCATAACGTTTTAAGAAAAACTGTTTTAAAGACATGATCTTTATGTCACTTTAAACCCACGGAAAGGGAAAGCGGGTTTCATGTATGTAAATCCCAGAATTTAAAATAGAACATTTTGATATATATGTGAATACCCCTATATAAATAAGAGCTTTGAGTATTCACTTTATAACATAAAATAATTTTGAGAAATGATAGAGGCATTTTGAGATGAAAATTCTGCAGCATAATGGCTATGTTTCGGGTTTTTAAAAAACATTGAAAAGAGAGGGGACATGGGTCAAACATTCATAAATGACCCATAAAATAGTAGAGGGAAATAATAAGAAGGATATATTAACATGGTAATGAAATTTTAAGGACATACCATTTGAAATAAAAAACATGGAAGGAAGACAAAAATTAGATTTCTCTTATGAAAGTTCGGCAGCCTAACGACGTTACTTAAACTTCAAACAAAAATTAATTGATGAGATCAAATAGGGTCTCTCATCATGTGAACATAAGAGTTCAGTATGATAGATATAGAGATCATGCCATGACATAATTAAAAAGTAACTTGAAAGACCTGACATGAAAGTAGAACTTTGAAAAGAATGAGAAGGGTGAAAGAATCCCCTTAAAAATTCGGCAGCCTAACGACGCCACTTAAAACAACATAAAACGAAATAATGAGAGTAAGAGGGGATCTCTAATTATATGAACATGAAAAGGGAATTAAGAGGAATATAAAATAACATACTTTAATATAAGAACATGGAGCATAAAAGAAATGACATAAAAGAGATTACTTGAAAAGAAAGAGAGAGGTCGGACCCCTTACCTTAAAACGTAACTCTTAAAACTCAAAGGTTGGGACCTTGAGGGATTGGGGG
Source organism: Viscum album (assembly GCA_963277665.1). Classification (NCBI taxonomy): domain Eukaryota; kingdom Viridiplantae; phylum Streptophyta; class Magnoliopsida; order Santalales; family Viscaceae; genus Viscum; species Viscum album. Next base: position 1,392,313,985 of record OY728142.1, on the reverse strand, counting down.
CACCTTGGGAGGACTCCTTGGGAGGTAATGATACCAGAAATTCATTGGGGGAGAGTGGGGAGTCGAATGGATGAGAGTATTGCTTGGTATTTATAGGGAAAGTGAGGGGACAATGCATTAATGGCCAAGGGACACCTCATAAGTGGGTTTCTCAAAACCATGTGCTCTCCCATGATATTTACCATGAAGTTAGGCCACATGGGCCCCCCATACAATAATTCATCACATTTGGTCAGCCAACCCATAAAATATCTCATGAAATCATCATGACATAGTTATGATGTCATTAAACATACCGAAACCCTAAAACTGTATTTTTACTATTCACTGAAAATTCAACTTTCTCAGAAAAATCCCAAAATTTCACCTTAACCAAATATCAATGCACTGATTTCAAAAATGAACTCCATTTTATAAAAATAATTTTCTAAATATTTTTAATTTATTTTTTAAATAAATACACTTTTCACTGAAAATTCATTTTTTTAGAAAAATCTTCCAAAATTACCTTAACATAATATCGATGCTCTGAGTTCAAAAATGAAATCCATTTTATAAAAATAAATTTCTAAATATTTTTAATTTAATTTTTAATTAAAAATCACTATTCACCTGAAAAAACTAATACTTGAATAATAATTTATGAAACCGTTATTTAACCATTTTATTGAATCACATTACTTAATCAATGTGCCTAGATTATATTAATACTTTCTTTAAGTGAGATTACTAATACATTTGGTCACATTACTAATCCTAAGCATAAAATCACTATTCATAATTTACTATTCATCAAAAATCAAGTTGATCTTATTAGACTCTAAATTTCGTACTGAACATAATTTTAGAAGACCATTTTTTGAATATCATTACACATTTTTAATTATTTAAGGTTTACATAAACATTTTTAAAATATCCTTTTTCTAAAATTCATTAAAAATATGTATACTATATTTATCCAGTCATTTGAAAATTCATAAACTTCATCATAAGAAGAAATCCCAATTTTTATTTAAAACAAGGGATTACACAAGGCAGTTACGGTCTCCTTACATAGCCCCTTATCACACCAGCATAGGACCTAAGTGTAAGGTGCGCTAAGGTGAGAGAATATGAGGGAGGCTCGACCAACATCGCACGAGTAATAATTTCTATCAGTTTGAACTTCTCGCAAAGTCGATTCCATTCTAGCTTCACAAGATGAAGTTCGGCTTGGGTTTGGTCCAGAGCAAAGCCCAGTGGTGCTACCTCCTTCCCAAGTTCTGTTAGATGGGCTTCGATCAGTCCAAGACTACTGGGTGAGGCCATCAAATCTTCTTTCAATAATAATTAACCAAGATTACTTGTATTTAGAGACAATAATTGAAACGTTTAGTTTACAGCGGTCATATTGACCAATGTTTATATAACAGTCAAAACCAAATGGTCTCATTTAAATTATACCCATGTTATCAAATGAAAAATTTTTCTTGAGTATAAAAATAAAATAAAATAACACACAAAATTAGGAAACAAGATTTATTCAAAATTTCAGGTCGTTACATTCATTTCCCTAAAACTTGGTATTTTATGGATTCAATATTGGGATCCATTTTTCAATCAGGGTTTGATGAAGAATCCTATTAATCATGTATGGATACACATTCACGAGCTCCCTTGATTTTTTTGGAATCCACATCTATATTGGGATATTTCTTCTGTGGTTAGGGTTCCAATTAAATTTGATAGGGAAGTTGATATTTCTCGATACATGCATTTTCTAGAGTGCTTATCAAGATTGATATGTGTTTGACCTTAGTTGAATCTACCATACTTATAGTTGCTGATAGAAGGTTGGAGTTATCTGTTGAATTTGAAAGGAAGCCTGCATTTTTAAAAAATGTTGTAACATTGGGAACCATGATTGAGAGTGTCGAAGGAACCTTTACAACTCCAATTTTAGGAAAACTGGGCACTCTATTGAGAATTTCAAGTTCAAGAATCTGATTAGTGATTCCCAAGATCTTGAAGTTGATGCGGTTCATGACTCTATTGGTTGTAGGGACTTATCTAAGAAGTTGTTTGGATGCGTTGACAATCTAGTTCCACTTGGTGATGCTATGGCTGGCCAATTAGTTAACAAGGACCAATGTGTTGTGAGTGGACAACAAAATCAACAGTATGAGGGGATAGATCGACATGTAGTGGATTTCCTTACTCCAAAGGATATAGATGATGCTTTGTCTCTGGGAAGTGATGGTAGGCTTGATGGAGCAGATTATCATGAGGAAAATTTTATGAAGATTGGTGACTCTAGGGGTAAAAACTCTTGCCACTGTGGGATCCTTCTCTATTCTAAGAAAATAGAAAAAGGACCCCTCTTTTTTTCATGCTCCTTGTAAAGGTCTTTCTAGAGAATCCAAAAAACTGGGGGAATCAATTTCTAGGATAGTGTTAATAAAAGGATTTTGGTCAATTGAACCTAAATCCACTTCTAATGATATCCATGTCCAATTGAAGGTAAGGTCACTCAATCTAACTGACATTTTAAATAGGTCCAAAAGCAAAGAGTTTTTCCTTAAGGAATTTTCAACACTCAAGGTGGTATCCAAGGGGAATCCTTAAGAATTGAGGAACCTAGAAAGAAGCTTGTTTTGCATTCCTTTGTTCTGTCTTTACTTTTTTATTAATAAAGTTTTTCAGGCCATGTGTTTGACCTATGTCTCACACCGTTTTCAATAAATAAACATATATTTAATTAATTATAAAATTATAATAAATATATTTATTATATTTAAAATTATATATATAATTATATAAATATATTTATAATTATATATAAATATTTTAAATATATTTATTAATAATTATAATTATAAATATACATATATATTTGAATAATTATAAAATTATAATAAATATATATAAATAATAAATATATTTATTATATTTATAATTATATATAATTATATATTAATATATATATATATATATATGTATATATAATTATATAATTATATATAATTATATATAATTATTTAAATATATACAATTATATAAATATATTTATAATTATATACGAATATTTATAAATATACTTAAAATGGTGAAGACCATGAGTTTTTGGCACATGATCCCCAAAATTTATTTAAAAAGTAAAGTACACAGAAACAAAAAAAGGGCACAAATGTTACCCCCAAACACATAGTGATAACAAAAGGCCCAACAAGGATGAGATCCAAGGATCCCCAATAAAATATAAATGCATAACCCAAAAGGCCCACAAAACTAGATTGAAAACATATTTACAATTCTTTTAATATATTTTTGATTATATAAATAATTATTTGTTTATAATTATATATAATTATATATATTTATATATAATTATATATATTTATAATTATATTTATAAATACATATTTTCAATTCTTTAAATATTTATTTATAATTATACACATTTATATTTATTAATAATTATATGCATTCATATTTTTTAATTATATTAATTATATTATTAAAATTAGGTCTTTATCAGCATTGGAATTTTAACGCTGAAAAAAAATCTGTTTTTATCAGTGCTTATTATTTTAGCATTGATAAAATCACTCTTTATCAGTACTTTTTGAAGCACTGATAAAAGCCTTTAAAATATTTTAAATAGAACCCTAATCGAGTTCTTCTCGCTCATTCCATTCAAGCTCTCGTGAAATCGAATCTCTGTCGTCGCTTCCCTTGATAATTTCAGGTGAATTAACACCTTCAAAATCCAAGGTATGTGATCATTTGTGATATGTATCTCCCCCTCAAATGTCTTTATTTTTTATTTTTTCAAATGGTTTGAATGGTGCAAACAACAATATTATTTGTGCTCGATATACCTCGCTGATTCTCCACCCAATATCCCTTGCATCAAGCCACTGTTGCTTCATCCCCCTCTCCTTCATGTTCATTTTTACTCATTCATCATTATTTCTCACTTTGATTGCATGGAGCTCCTAACTGTGCATCATAAAAACTTTTCCCACTTATCATATTAGGTAGTGACTACAAATGACAAGTAGGCAAAGTTTTTGCAGTGCACAAATGGTAATTGGCTCAAAGTTCCAAGTATCTCTCCTACTCCAATGGATTAAAATCAAAAAATTATTCCCATTTTCTTCCATTACTAGGATGAAGAACCCTAAGCAATTTAATATCTTATGATTTGTTTATAATTTTTATAAGAATTATAAAATTAGTTTAATTTAGTTTGTATGATTTGATATAGTTTTTTATATTTATAGTGATTGATAAAAATTATTTTATGATACTTTTGATATTGATGCACATACTCTTTATATATATACTTTATTTTTTGTTTTATGTTTGTTTTTAATGATTTTATCTTGTTATGTAATTAATAAGTATTTATATTTTTTAAATATTGTTTAATATTTTTTAACATTATTATTATATTTTTTTATGGATATCGATTTGTTATATATTTTACACTTGTGATATGGCATGAACACATGGGTTATGAACATGGATTATGGTTACAGAATAAAATATCACATATGAAATAACTTGATGTTATGATATAAAAAGAACATGGGTGGCGTCAATTACTTACATTCTATTGGAAGTTTATATTACATAAAAACCCATAAAATCTTACATTACCACCAATGGATTATGGTTATGTTGACATAAGATATGTCATTGCTTCAATTCCAATGTAGCTAAAAAATAAATCCAACATAATGAGCAGTGTGATGCTTGACTCCTACACTATTTTTTGAACTTTTATAGAGACCTTGACCCCAGTAGCCCAAATATGGTGTCTAATTTATTACATTGGAATAAGATACAAGGGATCATATCCCAAAGGACTGAATAGTTTAGTAGTCTTGAAAAACTAAATACATACCTAAAATTCACATTACATTTTAAAACATGAAATATAGAAATAATTTTATATGATAATTCCATTATTCCCCTTATTGTATCCCTAAATATCATTCAAAAAACACTTCCTCATATCTTGGGTAAAATAAAAAATAAGAAAGGGGCAAGTTCAGATGCTCAGGAAGGGTAAACGTACAACTGAAGCTATGAATAAATAAGGAATAATCAATATAGTAAGGTAAATAACTGAAACAAATTCCATTTAATCAATAACTTGAGCATAATATGGTGAGAATAAATGATGATAAAATAATTACATATAAATAATCACATGAGCATAAAAATTAACCATGGATATTCTAACTAATCGAATAATCACATGGAATATCAATAACTGAATTCATAATGATGGAATGTATAATGTTGGACATTTAAAAAATACAATCGAGGTATTGTTACAAGACATCTAATACCTTTGATTCCTTATTACAAGACATCTATATAAATGGGTAAGCCTCAACCAAAACCCAATTTAGTTTGTCTCATGAAACCTATTGATGCATTGATGAGTTATAGTAAGCCCCGCCCATCACTTACTAAATCCAATGCATTCCTCATATGAAAGGGGAGAAACATAATGCACATAAACATTCATATTTAAACAAGAATATTAAATGTAAATACTTTACTCAATCAATTAAAATAATAAAAAACCATTCAGAGTAAATTAAATGGTATCAATATAGTACATCCCCAGTCAAACTAATCATAAAACATCTAAAAGAATAATAAGAATGATATCATTAGAGTATACCCCTATTAAAGAATAAGTAAAATAATAGGATATCTACTTAGATGGAAATTTATTTTGAAAGATCACTTGAAACATTTCTTTAAGAAAATAACCTTTCTTTTAAAATCACCCTTTTATTTTAAAACTATAAAATTCATAAAATATTGTCAAAATACTTTTCTTTGAAAATCACTTTTAAAAACTAAGAATTTCCATAATATTAGTAGAAAAAATTATTTAAAAATAACCTTATAAACTTGTAAAGGAATCTTTAAAGAAATTATGATCATGATGATAAGTAATTCCATACATGTTGTATAATTTAAAAATAACATTCCTTTTAAACTGTTAAAAGTTTATAAAAGTGCATTGTTTGGAAACCGATAATAATATGCCTTTCAAATTGTTTTGTAAAAATTAAAATATGGGTAAAAATGTTTTTAATAAATTATTTAGATAATTTTAAAACATTTTTTGAAAACATGGTTTTGGAAAAAAAGTATTTTCGACTGAAGAGAAAAATAAAGTTGGATTTTTTTAAAAACTTTTCTATAATCATTTTAAGTAACAAAGAGAGGAAAAAATGGTACAAGAAAAAGTTCATGAATAACCAAAGGATAAGAGAATATATTGATTTTAAGATAAAAATATCAAATAATTACCCTAAGGGAGACTTAAATGAAAACAATACTGAATAATGAGGAGATTGTGAAATAAACCCTTACCACTTAGGTAACTTTTGTATCATTATCCCCATGAAATAAATAAATTTAAATGAAACATTAAATACAATGAAGATAAATTAATTCATGATATAACATACAAAAGGGAATTATGTACACTACACAAAAGAAATAAATAGTGAATATGGTGTATTTCTCATAGAAGTAAAAGTGATATGAGAAACCCCTACCTTGCGCCTGGCTTGTCACATATGTTCTTTATCTTCCTCTTTTTAGACCACCTATTTTGGATTATACCTAAAGTATTCCTAGAATGGATCTCTGACCAAACTAATGATTTTGGGATTATGGGATGGAATTTGGGAAGTTATTTGGATATGTCTTATCTGAACCAAAAGGTTTTTAATTTTTTAAGAAGATATGAGAGGGGGTGTCCTTTTATAAGTGTTGTGAGTGGCATACTTGTAATTTTTTTTAAAAAAAGGTGTACCCACATTTTTCACATGACACAAGGGTCCAAAATAGATTATTATTTATAATTATACATGATAAGGTCTAAATAAGGACATAAAATATATTTTCAACAATTTTAGGTCCTTTTAAACCTTCTATTTTTAGTTTAACCCCTCAGTAAATCATTTTTTACCTTAATCGTGGTAAACAATTTTTTACTATTTTTACTATTTATTATAGTAAAAAATTAAGATGACATTTTTAGATAATATAAATTATTATGATTCCAAATATGGAATAAATTTTTCCAAATTCCATTTATATAAGTGTAAAATTTTAATTTAAAATTAATCTTGCAAATGCGACGAGAAAATGGGTTTTCAAAGAGAAAATGTTCAAAAGTTTACAAATTTTTTATATCAAAATTAAATATGAAAATGATTCAAATGACATAAATTGGATTAATATATAAATAATTGAACTAATTTTACTTTAAAACCAATTTAAATTATAATTTAATTTTATAAATAATTTAAACAAAAAGGTAGTTTTCAATTAAAATTCAATACTTTTCACTATTCATCAAAAAATGAAACTTTTCTAAAAATACAAAAAAATCACCCTAAGATAATTTTGAAATGTATGTTTTAAAAATTAAGTTTATTTTTCAAATAATTTTTCTAAAATTGTTATAAATTAATTATAAATTATTCATGCAAAGCACGACTAAACCTCATTTTAGAAAAATACAGTTTTTCAGAAAACATTTATTTTTCTTTAAAATGGTTATAATTTTATCTCTAATAATTATATATACATTTTATTTATTTTATAAATTTGTAAACCATATAATCTTCATAATTTAGTTAGTACCATTCATACCCACCAACTTAAAAAATATGTTATAATGGTCATGTTTAAATAATGATATTTCAATAGAGTATCATGTTTCCTTCAAACCCGGTTTTGCGTGTATTGAAAGATATTGAAGAGATTGAATTTATTTAAAAATAAATATAACATAAAGTATCGGGATGTTATATTCCCTTATAAACTTGGTGTTTCATGTCATACATGCTATCAAATATGATGTTCATATTTTAAAATCTCGAGGTGTTACATTCTACCCCCATAAATAAATCGTGTCCTCACAATTTAATCTCGATCTCGGTAGTTGTAACGCCCCAAACCTTTTTATGTGTGATAATAATAATTTTATGGTTTAACTATCATATTAACAAATATGTTTTTCAAAGTAAATATTATCTCACTTTGTTCAAGAATAATTTAAAATAACTATTTTTATTAAACAAAATTTATTCTTATCGAATAATTATTTAATAGAATATTTTAAATAATAATTATAATAATATAACTAATTTGTTGCTTGTTCTCTAAAAAGTGAAATATATATATATATACACGTGTATATTTCATTTAAATTATATAAAAATACAATTATAAAATTTTAATTTTATATTATGGGGATACATGACATTGAAAATTGTTAGATTTTAAGGAAATTATTTTTTTGTGCTATTTTAATTATGTATAAAATTATTTGATCTATTATATGATTTTTAAAATATGTTATATACACATTTATATATATATATAATGTAATAATTGTTATATTATAAATTAACATTTTGAATTTCGCTTAATAAAATTATATATATATTAATAAAATAATTAAAATGGTACATATGAACTTTTAAAAAAATTATAGTTAATTTGAATCATAACATATTAACATTTGTTTTAAAAGTTTCAAAATTACAAATATATGGTACAAATTAGGATAATTATTATTTTTATAATGCAATTCCAATTATCAATAACATTCTTGTTTTAAGTATATATAATTTTACCATAAAAAACGGTTTAAATTTATATGCTTAAAAAATGGATGAATGATATTATGTAATAATATGTTATAAAATAAAAATACAATGATGAATTATATAATAAAATAATAAAAGCATGACATGTAAAACAAAAAAATGGAAAACATAATTGAAAAAAGTAAACGTAAAAGAAATCTTAAAGAAGAAGGAAAAAGAATGGTGATTGATTAAATAATATTAATAGATTATTAGAAAATTTTAGCGGGTTATTAGTTTAATATATATATATATAACTTTTGACTTATTTAAAAGTTTATTTAATAATTGAGATATAATAATAATGGGTTATTAAAAAAATAAGATGAATCTCATAAGGGATTTGTGGTCCATGATTGAGGGTCCCGATTTTTTTTGAAACCTGGTTTAGGGTTTCAGTAGGCACCGATCTGGTGGAGGGTGAGTCAGATGGACGCCATCAATTTCAGCAGGCCATGGTCGGGGTGTGTCGCACATGGGGCGGCTTCAATCAGGTCCGACGCCGGGGTTATCGGGTGTAGTCAAGGCTGAGGCTTGGTGTCACTCAGGAATCGCACATCACAAACTTCAGAGTCTAGATATCTGGCAGTGTTCGTTTTTGATGAGAGAAGTCGGGTCAAAGTCCCCACGTCATGCAGCTGGGGAGCTTCGTTTCAGACCAGAAGAACCAGGGTTGAGGTTGTGCTTCGTCAACATCCAGTTAGGGTTTTATTTTTCCAGACCTAGCAGGATAGGTCTTCTCTCCAAATCTCTTTCGAATTTAAGTTTTGTCTTTCTCCTATTCACAGTTTTTTTGAACCATAGATAAGCATTCTTTTACTAATTTTTTTCGGTTGTCATCTGCTATCCTAATCTGAGAAAGTTTTACTTTTGGACTATAAATAGTGGGTATATGGTTTTAGTCTACTGATTTGTTTCCCCAACCCTATTTAACTCTATTTAATATTAGTTATGACAATTTTGTTGTGTTAATTTTTCACTAATTGATGGAATAAGAATTGTGGAATCTACACCTATAGTCCTAAATTTTACACAAGCCTGAACCCATCACTATAACAAAATTATTAATAAATAAATAAATAAATAAAGTCTCTTTTGGTCCTGGTTAAACACTATAGGTATGGCTATAAAGGCCTTGCTCCTCACATAATTGAAATGATGGGGAGGCCTTGTTTGATGCTCTGTGGGTGTGTTCAAAACAACAGATCAACATTCCTGCAATCAAGTAAGGGTTTAATATTTGTCTCGAATATTTATTTATTTTACGATCTTATGTTTGTAAGGGATTTCATTTTATTAAATCATGATTTACTTTTATGATGCTAAGTTTTTATTTTTAACAAATTATATTTCTTTTAAGATGTTCATATATATATATATGACCTTAGTTTTCAGAATATATATGATAAGGGTGTAATTTCTTCTTAATCATGTTATGTTTAAGGGTACGATCTTGTAATGGAAATACAATTTATTTTCAAACATTCATTTAACAAAAAAATTATACATGCAAAGTAAATGGTTTTCTTCCCTTCTTCTACTGCAAATCTTATAAGGTGATTATATATTTTATGGAATAGATTTAATTTATGAATATTTTATGTCAAGTGTTAATTTAAGTATGTGTAAGGGAAAATACAATTTATTTTTAAACGTCTATTTATAAAAAATTTATTCATACAATGGAAACGATTTTCTTTACTTTTTCTAATTAAAATCCTATAAGAATATTATATGTTTTATTTAATGTAAAATTTTAATTTAAGTTTGTGTAAGGGAAAATACAATTTATTTTCAAATTTTTATTTATCAAAAAATTATTCATGCAATGGAAACCATTTTCTTCACTTTTTCTATTGCAAATCCTATAAGGAGATTATATGTTTTTTTTAATGTAATGTTTTAATTTAAGTTTGTATAAGGGTTTTTTTGTCTTGCATTGTGTTTTTTTAATATATACATATGTATACTTATGATGTATATTTATACATCTCACAGTTTGAGTTTAAACCCTTCCTTACCCGATTTAGAGCTTCTGGATTTTTGAGTTATAGGGTATTAGTAGACCCCAAACATGAATACCTCATGTAAACTTATTTTATTACCTTATATATATATAATCAGTTATGTCTATACATATATGTATATAAATATATAAATTTATGGCCCACTGATTCACATAAACTCTTTATGTTCAAATTTAAGTTTTTTGTAAGTTTGAGGTTCAGAGTTAAATTAAGAACCTCAAAATGCGAAGAACTATATTTTGTATATCACTTTTACTCAATTATATATATTTATATATATATATATACCATCTCTAAGGTGAATATAGGTTTTTCAAAGGTTAAAAGTTTGTATGTATTAATATTTCTAAGGTCGATAATTATATTTGGGTTCGTTTAATATGGTTTTTAATTATGAAAAAAAGAATATACACTTAGTGTATATATGGACATACACACATAATTAAATCTATTTATATTTTATGTTATTAAAGATGATTTACAATATTTAAATAAATACTTGGATGCGAATAAAGTTTTAGGTTCAAATGGATTGGTATATTTATTACACATACACCCATATAGTTTTAACCCACCCATTTTTAATTCTATCGAGTGTTGATTTGAAATGATGTTTTTTAAAATGTAATAGAAATTTATTTTTTACTTTATACAATCTCTATTTTCTTGTTATGGTAAGGAAGTTCATTTGCTTAAAATGTGAATTACTTTTATGATGCTAAGGGTTTGTTATTATTAAACAAATTACATTTTTTGTAAGATGTTAATAGACACACACACACACACACACAGATATATATATATATATGTAATTTTTAGTTTTTATAATAAAAAAATTAAGGGTGAGACATATACATATTTTATGTATATATATATATATGGTTATATGTATTCAACTATATGTTTGAACCATAATCCGAAATAGGTTGGCCTAAAAAAAACTTTGGTGGTTAAAGTATGTTGTTTATATACTTAAATAATTCCTCATGAATGTATGAATTACATAGAATAAATGTTTCACTGCAAATCAGTTGACCATATATGCTATGCAACATAGGGTATCACCATTTATTAAGACATGACCATTTATCGGTGCATGATTGTGTACAAATGACATCTGTCTTAATTTAAAATTAGTCATTTTAAACTATAAATATTCATTTCCATGAATCAAGGATTTTAAAAATTAAGGAACTATCATTTTATGTGGTAACCCCATATATTCATTACTTGCATGTTTTAAATTAATTTCACATGTGAAAAGACTGTTTACTAGTTTATGCATGTCTTTGGGAAAATTATTATTTAAATAATAACTAACATATTATGATTTAGTCCAATGTCATTTCCATTTATCAGCGCATGAATTGAGCATGAATAATACCTATATGAAATTATAAACATGCAATCTAATACATTGAAAGTTATGGAAGAGTTGTAAAGTTATTAATTTATGTTATAAATCGAACAATTTATTATTCATCACTTATGATAATGAATTAAGAATTTAATTATTCAAGGTGGTATGAGACACCCCAAATAATGAACATGAAATAGATTATTTGGAGTGGTATGGGACACCCCAAATAAAAGATATGGAATTAGGTATTCAAAGTGGTATGTGACACTTTGGATACATGGTCTTATGAAACATATGAGGATTGTATCGGACTAGTATATTATGGGTTGGGGACTGGTAAAAGTAAGCCCTATGGGTTGGGGTCTGGTTACAACATACCCTCCGGGTTGGAGTCCGGTTACAGAGGCTCTCTGGGTTGGAGTCCAGTTACAGATTCTCTCTGGGTTGGAGTTCGGTTACAGAGTCTCTCTGGGTTGGGGTCTAGTTACAGTTATCCCCTAGGTCTTGGCATGAGGCCTTGACACAAAAATTAAATTCTCGTATTACACATTCCCTCATTATGTGTATGATAATCAATTAACCAAATGGATATTCAACTAGTAGAATATCCATGGTTAAGAGCCATTACTTATGAGTATCAGAAAAGTAAAAGCTTATGGCATGACATATGTTTAGCACTTAGTGATTTAGTATTTGATGTATGAAATTGAAGTTATTACCTTTACACACAACTCTAATTATTTATTACTCTTATCTTTTTAATTTGTGCTTACAAATTCTTATGTTATATATGTTTAGAATGTCTTTTATTTGTTACTCCAAATGAGCATGCCTATAATTGAATCATGTATCCTTTTAGCTCTGTTAGCATATTTTTAATTGAGCACTTTTATGATATGTGTTACAACTTTTCTTTAAGAGAAATGTTTTATGGAAAGTTTAAAAGAATGTTTTTAAAAGTTATATTGGTTTATTTTAAAACCCCTTACTGGGAATTTGTATGCTCACCCTACATTTTTCATTAAAAATTTTCAGGTATCAGTTTGAGCTAAAGAAGTATGACAGAAGTGGCTGGTTTCCCAGAACCTAAACTGAATTCGATCCTCGGTATGGGGCATGATGTGTAATTTATCAGTGCATTTTTTTGTAGAAAATTACAAATCATGATTCAAGGCACCGACTCTGGGTATTCTGGGGTCGGGTCCTAACAGTTGGTATCAGAGGATTCGGTTTGGATAACTCTAGTAAACCAGAACTGAAAAAAAAACTTAAGCATTTATAAATATGAGGTTTTTCATAATTTTCAGATGGAAAATGAAGGTACTAGTCTTCTGTCACTTCCAAATGAGGCCCTAGAAACCATAATTTCCATAGCCATCCATGAAAATTTTATAAACTATGCCCATATCTAAATGACATGTAAACACCTCTATGACGTATCCAACTCTCCCTGAGTACTTGAACTCCACCGAAGAGCGGGTCTGGATTACATATTTATGAGGCAAGCCCAATTTCCATCCTACATATGATGGGGAAAATACTATGAGTGAATTTTTAGATGATTCACCGCAGTGGAAGGCATCTAGTACCTCACGAATTTCCAAGAAGCTGCAGCAGCGGGAGACCTCCACGTGACATATATGTGTCAAGTCTTGTCCTATGGCCATTTTGGTCAGGTAATGGACTTTGACATCCTTAAATACAAAGCCTCCCGTTCTGTGTACAGACAACAAGTACATACCGACGTCTTACAGTTGTACACCCCACATGCCAGACTCTAGAGACACCATAAGTGCACCCACGAGATAGAACCAGACTGCTTGAGTTGTATATGGTTTAAGGAGATAGAGAGTTTTGAGCTTGTTTTAGGGATTCATGTATTCGGGAAATGGGGAAATCATTAGCCTTTCTCTTTTTATGAACAAGTGGTTATATGAGAATACAACTTGTTATCCCTTATTTATTTCTGCTATCTTTTCTGTGTTTATACTTCTGAATAGGTTTCACCGATTGAACCTTTATATTTAATTTTCATATGGAAGGAAGAACCCACAATTTATCCCTTCCCGTCGAAATACTGAAAGTTATTATGGTCAAAACATGTGAGGAAGAGTATCTACCTTTCGCAAACTTACGAAAAACATGAAAGAAAATTTATGAAGTATCAAATAGTCCATACATTCTTCATTCCTGTCAGGAGAATGCTTACATATACCACACAATAGCCATGGTACAATTGGCCGAGTACAGGCGGAGGGGAAAATACCACGAAGGGATTTTCTTATGCTTTACTCTAGGCTGGAACTTCACAGCTAGAGTAAGATTTCAAGAGGCTGCTTTAGAGGGAAACCTTTACGCAACCTACATGTATCAACTCCTCAGTTTCAGCTTATACGACAATGTCTATGACTTAGATGTTCTCAATCGAGAGGCATCCCAACGAATTCTTTGAGAGTTGGTTCATTTGGAAATCTCTGAACTTTCCACCATGCGAGCCTCTCTTTGGAAACCCGAGTGTATGCGGCATGAGTTCTACCCATACTGTCTGAAGTGTATCTGGGCCAAAGAAGCTGAAGAGTTGAACATCAACTTGGGAATTCACCTGGCCACACCGGAGGACCCTCCACAATAGAGGATGTGGTGAAGATGATGAGGGAGTCTTTCTCTTATGCATATGTATAATGAACTGTGAGGACACACTTCTTTGTAGGGGGAATAATGTAACGCCCCAAACCTTTTTATGTGTAATAATAATAATTTTATGGTTTAACTATCTTACTAACCAGTACGGTTTTCAAAGTAAATATTATATCACTTTTTTCAAGAATAATTTAAAATAACTATTTTTATTAAATAAAATTTATTCTTATTGAATAATTATTTAATATAATATTTTAAATAATAATTATAATAATATAACTAATTTTTTACTTGTTCTATAAAAAGTGATATATATATATATATATACGTGTATATTGGATTTAAATTACATGAAAATACTATTATAAAATTTTAATTTTATATTATGGTGATACATGACATTGAAAATTGTTAGATTTTAATGACATTATTTTTGCACTATTTTAATTATTCAGATAATTATTTGATCTATTATATGAGTTTGAAAATATGTTATATACACATGTATATATATAATGTAATAATTGTTAGATTATAAATTAACATTTTGAAATTTTCTTAATAAAATTATATATATATTAATAGAATAATTAAAATGGTACATATGAACTTTTAATAAAATTATAGTTAATTTGAATCATAACATATTAACATTTGTTTTAAAAGTTTCAAAATTACAAATATATGGTACAAATTAGGATAATTATTATTTTTATAATACAATTCCAATTATCAATAACATTTTGTTTTAAGGATATATATAATTTTACCATAAAAAACAGTTTAAATTTATATGCTTAAAAAATGGATTAATGATATTATGTAATAATATGTTATAAGATAAAAATGCAATGATGACTTATATAATAAAATAATAAAATCGTGACATGTAAAGCAAACAATTGGAAAACATGATTGAAAAAAGTAAACAAAAAAGTAATCTTAAAGAAGAAGGAAAAAAGAATGGTTATTGATTAAAAAAATTTAATAGATTATAAGAAAATTTTAGTGGGTTATTAGTTTAATATATATATATATATATAACTTTTGAATTATTTAAAAGTTTATTTAATAATTGAGATATAATAATAATTGGTTATTAAAATAAAAAAAAATTGGATGAATACTGTAAGGGATTTGTGGTCTGTGATTGAGGGTCCTGATTTTTTTGAAACCCAGTTTAGGGTTTCAGTAGGCGCCGATCTGGAGGAGGGTGAGTCGGACGGACACCATCAGTTTCAGTAGGTCGTGGTCAGGGTGCGTCGTGCATGGTGTGGCTTCAAGCAAGTCCGGCACTGGGGTTATCGGGTGTAGTCAAGGCTGAGGCTTGGTGTCGTTCGGGAATCCCACGTCACGACTGTCAGAGTCTATATGTCTAGTAGTGTTTGTTTTCAAGGAGAGGAGTCGGGTTGAAGTCCCCACGTCATACGGCCAGGGAGATTTGTTTCAGACCAGAAGAAACAAGGTTGAGGTTATACTTCATCAACGTCCGGTTAGGGTTTCGTTTTTCTAGACCTAGCTGGATAGGTCTTATCTCCGAATCTCTTTCAGATTTAAGTTTTGACTTTCTCATGTTCATAGTTTTGTCGAACCATAAATAAGAATTATTTTACTGATTTTTTTCAGTTGTCATATGCTATCCTAATCTGAGAAAGTTTTACTTTTGGACTATAAATAGTGGGTATATGGTTTTAGTCTACTGATTTGTTTCACCGACCCTATTTAACTCTTTTTAATATTATTTTTGTCAATTTTGTTGCGTTAATTTTTCTCTAATTGATTGAATGAGAATTGTGGAATCTGTACCTATAGTCCGAGCTTTTACACAAGCCTGAACCCATCACTATAACAAAATTATTAATAAATAAATAAATAAATAAAATCTCTTTTGGTTCCTGTTAAACAGTATAGGTATGGTTATAAAGGCCTTACTCCTCACATAATTGAAATGAATGGGAGGCCTTGTTTGATGCTCTGTGGGTGTGTTCAAAACAATAGATCAACGTTCATGCAATCAAGTAAGGGTTAAATATTTTTCTCGAATATTTATTTATTTTATGATCTTATTTTTGTAAGGGATTTCATTTTCTTAAATCATGATTTACTTTTATCATGCTAAGTTTTTTTTAACAAATTATATTTCTTTTAAGATGTTCATATATATATATATGACCTTAGTTTTCAGAATATATATAATAAGGGTGTAATTTCTTCTTAATCATGTTATGTTTAAGGGTACGGTCTTATAAGGGAAATACAATTTATTATCAAACATAAATGTAACAAAAAAAAATTATTCATGAAAATTAAATGGTTTTCTTCCCTTATTCTACTGCAAATCATATAAAGTGATTATATATTTTATAGAAAAAATTCAATTTATGAAGATTTTATGTCAAGTGTTAATTTAAGTTTGTGTAAGGGAAAATACAATTTATTTTCAAACGTCTATTTATAAAAAGCTTATTCATGCAATGGAAATAGTTTTCTTCACTTTTTTTTATTGAAAATACTATAAGGAGATTATATGTTTTATTTAATGTAAAGTTTTAATTTAAGTTTTTGTAAGGTAAAATACAATTTATTTTCAAATTTCTATTTATCAAAAATTTATTCATGCAATGGAAACGATATTCTTCACTTATTCTATTGAAAATCCTATAAGGAGAGTATATGTTTTATTTAATGTAAAGTTTTAATTTAATTTTGTGTAAGGGTTGTTTTGTCTTGCATTGTGTTTTTTAGAATATATTCATATGTATAATTATGATGTATATTTATACATCTCATGGTTTTGAGTTTAAAACCTTCCTTACCCGATTTTGAGCTTCAATATTTTTTGTGTTATAGGGTATTAGTAGACCCGAAACATGAATACCTCATGAAAACTTATTTTCTTACCTTATATATATATAATCGGTTATGTATATATATATATGTATATAAATATATAAATTTATGGCCCACTGATATACATAAACTCTTTATGTCCAAATTTAAGTTTTTTTAAGCTTGAGGTTCAAAGTAAATTAAGAACCTCAAAATGCAAAGAACTATATTTTTATATCAATTTTACTCAATTATGTATGTTCTTATATATATATATATCATCTATAAGGTGAATCTAAGTTTTTCAAAGTTTAAAAGTTTGTATGTATTAATATTTCTAAGGTCAATAATTATATTTGGGTTCATTTAATATGGTTTTTAATTATGCAAAAACGAATATACACTTAGTGTATATTTGGACATACATACATAATTCAATCTATTTCTATTTTATGTTATTAAAGATGATTTAAAATCTTTAAATAAATACTTGGATGTGAATAAAGTTTTGGGTTCAAATGGATTGGTATATTTATTACAAAAACACCCATATAGTTTTAATCCACCTAGTTTTAATTCTATCGAGTGTTGATTTGAAATGATGTTTTTAAAAATATAAGAGAAATTTATTTATTACTTTATACAATCTCTATTTTATGGTTCTTGTAAGGAAGTTCATTTGCTTAAAATTTGAATTACTTTTATGATGCTAAGGGTTTGTTATTATTAAAAAAATTACACTTTTTTAAGATGTTAACACACACACACACATATGTAATTTTTAGTTTTCAGAATATATAAAGTGAGGGTGCGATATATACATATTTTATGTATATATATATGGTTATATGTATGCACCTATAAGTTAGAACCATAATACAAAATAGATTGGCCTAAAACAAACTTCGGTGGTTAAAGTATGTTGTTGATATGCTTAATTAATTCCTCATGAATGTATGTATTATATAGAACAAATGTTCCACTGCAAATCAGTTGACCATATATGCTATGCAACATAGGGTATGACCATTTATTAAGACATTACCATTTATTGACACATGCTTGTTTACAAATGACATCTGTCTTAATTTAAAATTAGTTATTTTAAACTATAAATATTCATTTCCATGAATCAAGGGTTTTAAAAATTA
The DNA here is from genome assembly GCA_963277665.1 of Viscum album. NCBI lineage: Eukaryota > Viridiplantae > Streptophyta > Magnoliopsida > Santalales > Viscaceae > Viscum > Viscum album. The sequence goes on along the minus strand of OY728142.1, from coordinate 1,392,295,296 downwards.
AGGAACTATCATTTTATGTGGTAACCCCGACCATTCATTACTTGCGTGTTTTAAATTAATATCACATGCAAAAATAATGTTTACTAGTTTATGCATGTCATTGGGGAAATTATTATTTAAATAATAAATGATATATTATGATTTAGTCCAATGTCATTTCCATTTATCAGTGCATGATTTGAGCACGAATAATACCAGACCAAAGTTATAAACATGCAATCTAATACATTGAAAGTTATGGAAGAGTTGTAAAGTTATTAATTTATGTGATAAATCAAACAATTTATTATTCATCACTTATGATAATAAATTAAGGATTTATTTATTCAAGGTGGTATGAGACACCCCAAATAATGAACATGAAATAGATTATTTGGAGTGGTATGGGACAACCCAAATAAAAGACATGGAATTAGGTATTCAAAGTGGTATGGGACACTTTGGATACATGGCCTTGTTAAACATATGAGAATTGTATTGGACTAGTATGTTCTGGGTTGAGGACCGGTAAAAGTAAACCCTCCAGGTTGGGGTCCGGTTAGAGTAGACCCTCCGAGTTGGGGTCTGGTTACAGTAGACCCTCCGGGTTGGAGTCTGGTTACAGAGGCTCTCCAGGTTGGATTCCAGTTACAGATGCTCTCCGGGTTGGAGTTCGGTTACAGAGGCTCTCCGGGTTGGGGTCTGGTTACAGTTTGCCCATAAGTCTTGGCATGAGGCCTTGACACAGAAATTAAAGTCCAGTATTATACATTCCCTCATTATGTGTATGATAATTAATTAACCAAATGGATATTTGACTAGTAGAATATCCATGGTTAAGAACCAGTACTTATGAGTATCATAAAAGTAAAAGCTTATGGCATGAAAAATGTTTAGCACTCAGTGATTTAGTATTCGATGTATGAAATTGAAGTTATTACCTTTACGCACAACTCTGATTATTCATTACTCTTAGCTGTTTAATTTGTGCTTACAAATTCTTATGTCATACATGTTTAGAATGTCTTTTATTTGTTACTCCAAATGAGCATGCCTATAATTGAATCATGTATCCTTGTAGATATGTTATAATGTTTTTAATTGATCACTTTTATGATATGTGTTACAGATTTTATTTAAAAGAAATATTTTATGGAAATTTTTAAAGAATGTTTTCGAAAGTTATATTGGTTTATTTTAAAACCCCTTACTGGGCATTCGTATGCTCACCCTACATTTTTGATTAAAATTTTTCGAGTATCAGTTTGAGCTAAAGAAGTATGACAGAAGTGGATGGTTTCCCATAACCTGAACTAAATTCGATCCTCTGTATGGGGCATGATGTGTAATTTATCAGTGCACGTTTTTGTAGGAAATTACACATATTGATTCAAGGCACCGACTCTGGGTATTCTGGGGTTGGGTCCTGACAGTAGTCAAGGGTTTTTAATTTGAAAATACCATTATTGAAATCCCACATCCTGATAAGGGTTAATAAACCATTCTCTTGATAAGAGAGAATTAAAATACAAAGGTCATAACCCCATCGAATGGCCTGAAGGCCTTCTTTATTTATTTTTGGATAATCCCCCTTTTAAGGGTTGAAGTGGAACCCTTACATGACCCTTAAACCCAATGCAAAAGCACCATAAATGACCCAATACATTAACTTAAATAACCAAGATCTGAAACACTTGAAACAACCCATCCCCAGCATCTGCATCTTGAAGGCACCTATCCCCCCACCTCACATGGCTGATCGACTAGCATTTCCCCATGCAGAGTTTCACAATGCCTGGTCCTGATGGCAGTTTCCATACCCACTCATTATTCTAATCCAGTTAGCTCTAATCTGGTGGAAAGTGAAGATACATATATGGAAGAAGAGAACAAATAATTATATAGAGTGATATATTTCATTGATCATAATAAATTGAATGATCAATAGAAAGTCAAGGACCTCAAAACCATAAATCCGTGATGATTTAAAAGACCATCATTTCAACATAAATAAAGGTATTAAGATAATATTTTTTTTGAATATCTTTTTCCTAGGGATTAATAATTCCTTTACCATATATACTGAGAATATATAAAAATATACTTACTTGATATATCTCTATTTCATATGCACAATTTTATATTTTTATCATGGTTCATTCATTTTACACTTCATTTATTACTATAATAAATGAATATCCAAGATTATTTTTTTAATTCCTGAAGCACTAAAATTAACTTTTAATGGATCATATAAAAGAGTGAAAAGTATTTATGTATGTTTATAAATATTTTCCAAAACCAATATGGCTATCAAAAGTTATCCAATATAATACATTAATCTATAAACCTCAACAGTAACACCACTGGTTCAACATTTATATTTATATATAAAATCATTTAACTAAAAACAATGATATATTAACTAGGACATCATGTAGGTCAGTGGTAGGTAGTAAACCATTATCGTCCTTCAATTGTGGTTTCAAGACCCAAAGCCTTGCCAGATTCGACTGGTTATCACCCAACATGCGGGTTTTTCTTTTTCTAAAACCATATTAATATAATTCCTATAATATTACCAAATTGTAATAGCCCATAATTACTTCAACATCAAATATTAGATAAAACTTAAAGGTTATAAATACCTTTATAAAATCATCTTCATTATTATTATCTCAACATCGGGAATATATATTGTTATCCTCCTTAAATCATGTGTTTTCAAATAGGTTCAACTTGTCACTGAATCACTTTTCTTGGTTATCAATGTCATTCAACATATTCTCTCAAATGATTTATGAAATAGTTCTACAATAAAATATTTATACATTTCATGATTCTTATAATGATAATTTCATTAATAAAATACTTTTAAAACATATTTCTTGGATGAAAATACAAAAAAACAATAATCATTCCACTTTGACTGTGTCAATAACGTAAGCTTGACCTTGATACCTTAGCTTCTTATAAGGTATATTCCATTAATTCTTGGGGAATTAATTTGCGTATTTCCCCACATCCTTATAGTGGAATCATTTCACATTGAATGATTCTTTCCTTTCATTACAATCATGATCATAGTAGCCTTTTTACCCACACTTGAAGAAAACTTATTTTCTTTTTCATAATGTACCAATGTGTTTCCTTCCACAAGTATCACATGTTGAAAAATCATTCTTTACCTTATTCTCTTTATCCATATTTTACTTTTTCATCCTCTTCTTCTCTTACTTTCCTTATAAGTCATAGGACTTGGAGAATTATTTCTCCATCTTGATAATACATAATACTATATCCTCATATGATGAGAAATTTTGGGAGACCAGTTCCCTTTATAGGATTTTCTTAACCCCATCAAAGAAATCATCGATATTTCTCTTTGGATTACATGCATAGTTTGAAACATGCCTTTATAACCTTGATAATTTTTTTTATACTTATAAAAATTTTCCTCTTCTCTAAATATTAGACTCAAGAATTGTCTTTCCTTATTCGGTTGTTGCTCACAAGGAAAATATTTTTCTAAGAAGAGTAACTTGAAATCCTTCCATTCCATGTTTTTTATTTCTTCTTCATACTTAGTGTTTTGAATCAATAACCACCATTAGTATACATGTTCTGAGAGATGATAAACTATCAGGACAAATTTCTCCCTTTCACTAATTCCTAGAGTCACAAATATCTTCTCTAAGGAACTTATCCATTTCTAAACTAAAAATGGATTTTTAGTCCCATTGAATGATGGAGGTTAATGACACATGAAACGATATAACATTGTTATACCACATGGTGTATCAAAAAGCTACTCTATATGGAAAAGTTTATTACTCATAACCTGAGTCATATGCCTCAATATGGCTATGATTTGATCAGCTCCATCTAAAGATTTATTATCTTTACTAGGAGGTAAATCCCTACACAGAGTATGTGAATTGATATGGTTCACATTCATTATTTTAGGCACTATTTATAAGAAATAGTATACACTATATTAGATTATAACATTATAAAACATAATGTATAATCACAAAACTAGTGAAACATTTAACATAAATTAAAAACATTTATGCATAGATAATCTCATAATCATAAACATGGTTTCATTGGAGGTATCTTTATTTTAAACTCCTTCATAATGGTTTATAAATAAAATGTGATTTTTCCTAATTATATACCCCAGGAGTTTCAAACCAAGTATGCAGTAAGGATCATTTTCATGAATCAGGTGATGATTGGGTCAAGCCCAATGCACCCTTTTCAGAGTTATTACCCCTAGGTACATCTGTTCCAGAACCACGTCTACTTGTAGTATCCATAAAGGGATGTGTTTTATAGGAAGAAACACATAATATCTTCCTTACCAAAATTTTAGGATGTTATTCTATACTTATCCTTAAATTATATCACAGGGTCATGTTCCCTAATCTATGTTTTCCTAAATCTAGTTCTCATGGTTTTTACTAAACGTCCTATGATACCAACTATAGAAACCCTGACCCTGGTATCCCAAAGCTGTAGTCTACTTTATTACATTATCATAATATAAAAGGAATCACATCTCAAAGGACTGAATAGTTTAGTAGTCTTGGTAAACTAGATAGATACTTTAAATTCACATTACATTTTAAAACATAAAATAAAAAAAATAATTTTCTTTTAGAATACCATTATTCCACTTAGTGTATCCTTACATATCAATTATAAAACACTTCCTCATATCCTAGGGAAAATAAAACATAATAAAGGCATGATCTTGGATGCTCAATAAGGGTAAGCGTACAATGAAAGCTATGAATAAATAAGGCATAATCAATATGAAAAAGTAAATAACTTAAACAAATTCCATTTAATCAATAACTTGAGAATAATATGGAAGGAATAAATAATGATCAAATAATGACATATAAATAATCACATGGTCATGAAACTTAACCATGGATATTATAACTAATCAAATAATCATACGGAATATTAATAATTAAATTCATAATGATGGAATACATAATTTTGGACATCTAAGACTTACCATCGATGCCTTATGCCAAGAAATCTAATACCATCGAGGCCTTGTTCCATGAAATATATATAAAATGGAAAGGCCTCATCCAAAACCCAATCTGGTTTGTCTCATGAGATGTTACGATGCATCGAGAGGCTATAGCAAGCCCCACCCATCACTTACTAAGTCCAACGCATTCTTCTTATGAAAGGGGTGAAACATAATGCACACAACCATTCATATTTAAACTAGAATATGGAATTTAAATAAGTTATCTAATAAATAAACATAATCATAAACCATACAAAGTAAAGTGAATGGTATCAAAATAGTACATCCCCAGTCAAACTGATTATAAACCATCCAGATGAATAATAAGGATTGTATCATTAGAGTATATCCCCATTAAAGCATAAATAACATAAAAAGATGTCATATTAGATGGAAAATGATTTTTTAAATATCACTTGGAACATTCCTTGAGTAAAATAACCTTTCTTTGAAACTCACCTTTTTTATTTTAAAACTATAAAATTCATAAAATATTTTCAAAATCCTTTTCTTTAAAAATCACTTTTTAAAACTAAGAATTTATAGAATATTAGGAAACAAATTTATTTAAAAATAAACTTATAAAATTTCAAAGTAATATTTAAAGAAATGATAGTCATGATGGAATTTAATTATGTACATGACATATATGTTAAAAATAACATTCTTTTTTCATTGTAAAAAGGTTATAAAAGTGCCTTGTTTGGAAAACAATAAGAATATTCCTTTGAAACTATTTTGTAAGAAGTAAAACATGGGTATTTTTTTAATAAATCATTTGGAGAATGTTAAAACATTTTTTAATATTTTTTTATAAAACAATGTTTTGGAAGAAAAATTATTTTTGACCAAAGAAATAAATAAATTCGAATTTTCTTAAAAATGTTTCCTTAATCATTTTAAGTGCCAAAGAGAGGACACAATGGTAATATTACTTAAAAAAGTTCACAAATTACCATAGGAGAAGAAAATATATTTATTTTAAGATAAAAATATCAAATAATTCCCCTAAGGGGGACTTAAATAAAAATAATCTTGAATAATGCTGAGATTATGAAATAAATCCTTACCACTTTGGTAACTTTTGTATTATAATCCCCATGAAAGAAATAACATTAAATGAAACATTAAATATCTTGAAGATAAATGAATTCATGATATAAGATACAAAAAGGGTGGTACATACACCAAAAAATAAATAATTGGTGAATATGGTGTATGTCTCATGGAAGTAAAAGGGAGATGAGAAACTCTTACCTTGAGTCTGACTCATCATGTACGTTATTTATCTTCCTCTTCTCAAACCACCTCTTTAGAAATATACTAAAAGTATTCTTAGAATGGTTTTCTAACCCAAACAAGGATTCTAGGATGAGGGGATGAAAGTTGGTATGTGACTTGGATAGGGATTAGATGAACCAAAAGGGTTTTAATGTGTGAAGAAGAGAGGATAGGGGTGGCCTTTTATAAGTGATATGAGTGGAACACTTGTAATTTTTGAAAAGAAAAAGGTGTACCCATGTTTTTCACATTCAAAAAGGTCTAAAATGAATTATTCTTGATACTTAGACATGATAAGTTCAAAATATTTCCATTTAATATATTTTAGAAAAGTTTTTAGGTCATTTTAACCCTCATCTTTTTAGTTTAACCCCCTGATAAATCAATTTTTTTCCTTAACCACAATAAATAATTTTTACTATTTATTATGGTAAAAAATTAATATGACCTTATTAGATGACATAAATTATTATGATTTCAAATATGGAATCCATTTTTCAAATTACATTAACATAAGTGGAAAATTTTATTTTAAAATTAATCCTGTAGATAGCGCGAGAAAGCAGGTTTTCAAGAGAAAATGTTCCAAAGTTTACAAAGTTTTTATATCAAAATTAAATATGAAAATGATTCCAATAACCTAAATTATAGTATTAGATATATAATTGAACTAATTTTACTTTAAAATAAATTTAAAATATAATTTTACATTATAAATAATTTAAACAAAAAGGTAATTTTCAATTAAAATTCAGTATTTTCACTATTCATTAAAAAAAGTCATTTGTGGTGGGAGTCCATCGCTAATGAGACATTGCAAAAAATTACATCGTGGTTAAATTTATATTCAATAGTGAAAAAATTATTTGTAAATAATTCAGAAAATTTTGTTAAATAAGTAATTACGATTGGTCTGTCACTAATACACATTTGTGACACATATCTTTATCCATCGCAAATACTATTTTTTTCAAAAAAAAAGATACAATTTTTTAAATTTTTTTGAAAAGATTAAAATAATTAAAAAATAAAAAAAAACATAAAAAAATAAATTATATCAAACATATTATGTTTATCACTCAAAAATATAGAATAGTTATAAAAAATCATATAACATCAACTAGTATCCGGTAGAGAAGGATCACTTAATAGAGTAGGGGGAGGAAACTCTATACCAATGCCACGCACAATCCATCACATATAATCCAACATTTGGTCATCTATACAATGTTGTTGTTCATGATTCTCCTCCCTATCTCTCTGCATACGCTATATTATCTCATCCTGAGCTCTCAACCTCTCATCATATTGTGCAATGGGTGATGACGACGACTCTCTATGAGCTCCCTTCGAGCTCACCGATGACATCACAGAAGTACCATAATAACTCATATGAGTCAGTTTTGAACTAATAATGATCACTTGTCCTTTATCAACACCATGAAAATTCTCATCTATCCAAGCCCCCTCATCAAAACCTGACTCACCAGTAGAATCTGCTTCGCTCTCAGTTTGACTCTCTCATGAATGAGAAGTCGCAACCTCATTCATTTCCTTCAAATATAATTAGAAATTATAATAATAATAAAATTAATATTAGTGATGTTTTTAGAAAATTACTAACCACAATATGGTGTTTTCATTCTCTTGTAAGCTGTCTTATATAGGGATCAATGTACATCTTCTTATAAAATTAAAACTCCATAAAAGAGGGGTCAGTAGAAGCCTGTATAATATAATTTTTTTACATTTATTACATTAGTCAGGGGAGGGGGAAAACAAATGAAAATATACCTAAATGCGCATAGGGATCCTCTAAACCAAGACCTCCAAAACCCCTCTATAGGATGCACCACTAGGGTGCACCCATGTGGAAAACATTTTACATTTAAAGTATATATACATTAATAAATAATATTACATACCATATGTCATCGATGTATGACAAATGTATGACTTCCGACCCTATGTGTGACCTTCTTTCTCCCCCAGATCCGATGTCTCGATGAAGACCTCCTCTAAAAAGTTTATTCTATCCAGTAGGATAAAAATCCATACCATACCTAAGATGAAATATAGTTAGGTAGATGGGAGATGCAAGATTGGTCAAAAATAGAAGCATAATCTTTTTCCATATCTCACTTTCTGATGTTGTGTAAAAACTAGAAAAAATATTCACATATGAAAATATCCTATGCCTTCACCATTCATTCAAATCTCTTAAAAAATCATACTAATTTTCATAATAAACTTTACGTGATTGGTGTTCCAACATAAATAATTCATTTTATGAAAGAAGACTATTAAATTTAATGTCAATGACTCCATGTCATGGATGAACTCGTAACCCTCAATCAGTATCAAAGCAATGAAATTTAAACATTATTACATAATTTGGTCCTAGATAACATAACTCAATTATTTCATCTAGCATGCCATAAAAGTCAACTTAACTTTCTTTATGATGATATCTTTTCAAATAAACACCACTATTCATTGATTTCTTTGATTCACCATATATGCATCTATGGAACGAAATTTATTAACCACATACCCATTATAATATTTTACTAATTTTAATGGAGGGTTTTTGAGCACACATAATTGAATATATATTTTACATTCATGTTTTGTTGCCTACAAAAAATAAAAAATATTTATAATAGATATCATTACAAAATTGATTTAATATTCTATAAAAAACAAATTAACTTACCATTATTTGAAACCGGTAAGAAAAATTCTATTGACGATGTTCTTCAATAGTAACAAATGTAATTTTTATATGTTCATCATATAGTCTAAAAAAATAATTTAAATAAATGTATCTATTATAAAAATTTAAAAAAATAATAAGAAGTTGTACTTACTACACAAATCGTGTCATTTATTCACAATTTAGTAAAACATTTGTATGAGCTCTATTTAGTTATTTATCTGAAATCCATCATTCATGATAACCACCAAAACCAATCTTGATATAATTAAAAACTGACAACTGATGATCTGTGACATCATCAACATTTCTCTCCTTGTGACCCATGTGATTATGTTTTCAAGGATATTCCGATTGAAAATAATAAGATCATAAATTTGAAATTTTATCCTAAAAGTATGCTTCTACAAATGAACCTTCAACTAATGATTTGTTAAATACTTTATTCATTATTTTTTGCATACATATCTCAAATGGATATATCCATCAGAATTATACCATCTCTCCACATTTATCTTCATACAGAAAATTTAATATTAAATGTTCCATTGAGTCAAAGAAGATCGATGGGAATATTTTATCCAATTTACATAAAATTAAAACAACATATTTTTTAGCATACTCAATGCATCATAATCCAATGTTTCTAAATAAATATCTCGGATGAAATATGATATTTTATTCAAAATATCCCAAATTGAAGAATTCAATAGCCCTATAAGAATAAATGGTAGTGATCTTTCCATTATGACATGAAATTCATGACTTTTTAACCTAGTAATATGACTATTTCTAATAAAATGAGAAAAATTAGAAGCATAACCATCTGATAACCTCAAATATCTAATTCATTCAAAGAATAATAAATATAGTTCTTTATAAAGTGCATAATATGCTTTTGGATTCATTAAATTGTGTGATCTTTCATCTTCAAATAATTTAAGTTTAGGACATATGTAAATATGGGAAAGTTGTAACCACACCTTTACATTATCTTTAGTCTTACCGAGTGTTTCCAACATGCTATAAAATTTGTTATCAAAAAATTTATTCTCAATATGCATTACATCTAACATGCGATGAACCAACAAATCAGATCGATATGGAAGGTCCAAAAAATGCTCCACCTTATCCAATTATGATATCCTCCAATTTTTTTTCTTTTATGGTTGGTAAAAAAGTAATAGGAGGTAATGTAGAGATGATATATTTTATCTAAATACCTGAGAAAACTGATGTAGGTTCATATCTTTCAATTTTACCTTTTGTAAAGTTAATTTTGTTCCTTTAAAAAAGTTGACCCGTGGGAAGGAATATTTGATGATAGTCAAAATAACTAGTCTTTCTCTCATTGCCAAGCATAAATGTTTTTTTCTCAACCATGCAGTATAGACATGATTTTTTACCATGTTTACTCCATCCAGATAACGTACCACACACCAATAAGTCATTGATATTCCACATTAATGCAACCTTCAATGTAAAATTCTGATATGCAACTATATCAAATGTAGTTTCACCATTGTTCTATAATGAAAACAACTCATCAATTAGCGGTTTAAAATAAACATAGATATTATTCTTTGAATATTATAGAATTAATAACATCATATATATATATATGGTTTCTTCATAAAATATCAAATTATTTAAGTTTTTTAGAGTAATGAAAATAGGCCAATAAGAATATTGACTTCCGTAAGCACCAAATAGACAAAAAAACATCAATAGAAAAACCCAACTGAATGTTACATGGTCCTGAAGAAAAATAATAATGCATCTAATCAAAGTATTTCCTTGAATCACTATCACATTTATGATTTCATATTTTATTGACGAAAATATTTGATTTATTCTATGTCATCAATGCAGTTGTGTTGCAAGACATAAATAAACATCATAAATGAGGTGTAATTAGAAAATACCTCAACTGTTTCCTAGGAAATTTGGACTTTACTTATTGTGTATATTTATACCATGACTCTCTACATGTTAGACAATAAACTAATTATTCATAATCAACATAATATAAGATGCAACCATTTGAATATGTTTGAATCTTCTGATAACTAAGACCCAAATTATGGACCAACCTCTTACTTTTATAGAAACTTACAGGTAAAATATTTATGTTAGACAACAATGATTTGAAAAAAGATAAAATCTATTTACAATAACTATTTAACATTTAAAAATCTAATTTAATAGCCATAAATTTTGTAACAGATTCAAGTTTGCTCATCTGACATTCTGAATATAAGGCATCCTCAACATATTTCAATAAATTATAAAATCAAGAAGGTTTTAATTCAGGATTTGGAATATCATTCTAAGTTTTTGTTTCCTGAATGGATGTGATAGCTGCCTCATGTACTAAATTCTAAAATGATGGACTTGGAACAAAAAAAATTGTATTGTCTACTGAATTATATTCACCATGTTTATACCAAAAAATATAATCTTTCCAAAAACCAAAATGCAGTAGATAAATTCCAACAATGCCAAAATTTTTGAATCTCCTAAGATCACATTTCTTATATAGGCATTTAATTATTCCTTTAGAAACAAATTCTAAATTCAACAATAAAAATGATATAATGTTTCAAAACCCTCAATATAGATAGGATTTATACCAAATCTATTGGGATTTTTTCGATGATTTATCCAATCATAATCGCGTAATAGAAACTGGTGTCTACTTAATGAGTTCATAGTTATCTAAGAAACAACATAAATAAGAATGATTTATACCCATTGGGACTAATTTTAAATTATTATAATATTTTAACATCTTGTAATATTCTATGGAATATAATCGGAGTGAGAAATTGGGTTAACACAAGATTCTGAGGACCATAGAGGCTCAACATAGATAGAATAAAAATTTTAAACATATTACATCACACACATGCTATTTTCTAAAAATAATGGAATATCTCCTAAATGGTGTCTCATATGGGAAATGTAAGACTACTGTTAGGTATGGGATACCAGGTTTACCCTAGGAACGATATAAAATTTGTGTGTGTCAAGTGTTTAGTTTCATTGCACGCGAGGGTAATTCATTTAATATCTTAATTTACTTTTTTATAAAAAATTTAAGCATCTCCCAAACTATGTATTGTGTAAAAAATTGGATACCACCATTAGGCCTGAGATGCAGAGTTTACCCTAGACGTGATACAACATTTATGCGCATTGGGAGTTTGGTAACATCACATACCATGGTAATTCATTTAATATTTTTATTATATTTTTTTACAAAAAAAATCAAAGTATCTCCATAAAGGTGTATCGTATCAGAAATATGAGACCACTATTAGGTCAAGAATGTTGGGTTTATCCTAGATGCAACATAACATTTATGCGCATCGGGTGTTTGGTAACATCGCACGTGAGGGTAACCTTTTTAATATTTTATTAATATATATATATATATTACAACATTTATACGAATTATTAATCCTAATTATTTTAATTAATATAACATTTATACAAATTATTGTAAATTTATAATAGTTATTATTTTTTATATATTTTTGCAAGGTATGACAAAAAATTTAGTATTTATTACAATTATTTTTTAATTTTTATTAGTTGATAAAAATTATTTATTAAATAATAATAATAATTTATTATTTATAACTGAATTTATAATAAATATCACTATTTTTTAATAATTACCGATATTTTATATTTTTTGTTTTACAACTTATTACAAATTTTCATGATTTCCTTGAATTTTCAAATTCTTAATGATATTTTGTAATTAACACTAATATTTAATATTTATTATTAATATTGACTAAGAAATTATTAAATATTATAAATTATTTAATGATTACTTATAATTATTTAAATTATTATTACATTTTTAATAATTACTATATATATATATTGCAATTTCTTAATTAATATAAATACATCAAATATATTCTAACTCTTTTTTAAACAAATATACATATCAAATCAATATATACATACATATATACACAATGATATATATATATATGTGTGTGTGTGTGTGCGTATATATATATATATATATATATATATATCAAAAACCTTACACATTTTTTTAAAACTTTTATATATGTATATTCACATGTTAATATACATACATACATATATAAATATATATATATAAACCTTGCATGATTTTATATATAAATATATGAATATATATATATTAAAAACCTCACACGTTTTTTTAAAAACCTTTATATATGTATATTCATAAGGTAATATATATATATATATATATATTACAAGATTTAATAATTAATATAAATACATAAAATATATTCTTATATTTTTTAAACAAATATACATATCAAATCTATATATACATACATATAAACACACACACACACATATAAAAAATATTACACGTTAAAAAAAATTTATATATGTATATATTTACATATTAATATATATATATATATATATACATACATAAAACAATATTCACATGAATTAAAAAAAATGAAAATCAATCATAATATAACAATCAAGCATTGTTTAACATCTTTACCACAATTAAAGTATTATCATAATACATCAAAAATCATATCACCATAAGCATGCAATACAATTAACCAATTAAATAGATTTATCTAAACTATGTAAATATCATATATTCCTAAATAATTTTCATAATATTTTTTTAATAAAAACATAAAATAATATACGTGTAGTAACCTAAAATATCGAACAGAAAGTTTATTAAATCAAAAAATTAAACATTGAAAAAATACCTAAAAATAAATTGACATAACTCATTCAAACCAGATGAATATGAAAATAGGGAATAATAAATTTTCAGTAACCCTAAATACTAAATAAACCATGAAAATTGGATAAATTTTTTAACCTATGGTTTTCCCAAACTGAATCACGTATGATAAAATGAAAAAATCATAAAAAGAACAAAATAATAGACAAGGGGAATCCATACCAATATGATTCAAACCTAGATATTCAATAAGTCAACTACAATGAAGTATTTCATAGGGGGGAGGGTGGATATAGTGCGCTATGGAAGGTTTGGGAGAAGGAGAAGAAATGGTAGGGAGACAAAGAAGGGAGGTCATAGGATTTAGTTTAATATTAATTGCGATAGGTTAATTTCGATGGGATTAATTCCGTTACAAAAAACAATTTCATCAAAAGTTTTTATGATAGACATTATTTCCCATTGAAAAGAGTTCTTGAGTGATGACTATTATTTATAGAATTCTATATCTATTTATATTAGTCATCAAAATAATTTTTTGAGTTGGGTGGCAGGAATTTGTGCCAATTGTATTTACGATAGAACATTTGTTCCATCACAAATGATAAATTTTTATGATGAAAAAAATATTTCATTAGAAATAATTTCTTTTTTGGGACTATTTGTTACAGGTTAATTGCCTATGATAATTAACCTGATGCTAATAACCTATTTTCTAGTATTGTAGAAATAATTTTGGATTTTCTTAAAAAAAATTCCTTAATCATTTTAAGTACCAAAGAGAGGAAAATGGTACTATTACTTTAAAAAGTTCATTAATAACCATATGAGAAGAAAATAGATTTATTTTAAGATAGAAATATCAAATAATTCCCATAAGGGAGACTTAAACAAAAACAATCCTGAATAATTATGAGATTGTGAAAAAAACCCTTACCACTTTGGTAACTTTTGTATCGTAAACCCCATGAAAGAAATAACTTTAAATGAAAAATTAAATACTATAAAGATAAATCAATTCATGATATAACATAAAAAAAATACATTATATAAACCACAAAAAAGAAATAAGTGGTGAATATGGCATATGTCTCATGGAAGTAAAAGTGAGGCAAGAAACCCTTACCTTGATTTTGACTCATCACATACATTCTTTATATTCCTCTTCCCGGACCACCTCTTTAGGATTATACCTAAAGCATTCCTAGAATGAATTTATGACCCAAAAAAGGCTTCTAGGATGAGGGGATGTAATTTGGGAAGTTATTTGGATAGGTATTGGATGAACCAAAATGGTTTGAATTTGTAAATAATAGATAAGAGAGGGTGGCCTTTTATAAGCGAGGTGAGTGACACACTTGTAATTTTTGAAAAGGAAAAGGTGTACCAAAGTTTTTAACATGCCACATGGGTCCAAAATAGAGTACTATTGAGACTTAAACATGATAAGGTCAAAATATTTCCATAAAATAGATTTCAGACGAAATTTTAGATCATTTTAAACCTTATCTTTTTAGTTTAACCCCCGGTAAATTGGTTTTTACCTTAACCACGCTAAATAATTTGTACTATTTGTACTATTCATTATGCTAAAAAATTAATATAACCTTATTAGATAATATAAATTATTATTATTACAAATATAAAATCTATTTTTCTAAATTCCATTAACAAAAGTGGAAAATTTTAATTTAAAAATAATCTCATAGACGTGATGAGAAAGCATGTTTTCAAAGAGAAAATGTTTAAAAGTTTACAAAGTTTTTATATAAAAATTCAATATTAAAATGATTCTAATGAACTAAATTAGATTAATATATATATAATTTTAATAATTTTACTTTAAAATCAATTTAAAATATAATTTAAATTTAGAAATAATTTAAACAAAAATGCAGTTTTCAATTAAAATTCAGTATTTTTCACTATTCATAAAAAAAATAATACTTTTCAAAAAAATACAAAAAAATCACCCTAAGTTAATTTTTAAATGTAAATTTTAAAAATTTAGCTTATTTTTTCAAATAAAGTTTATAAAATTTGTAAAATATAATTATAAATTATGTGTACAAAGCACGACTGAACCGCCTTTTTGAAAAATACTGTCTTTTCAAAAACATTTATTTTTCTTTCAAATGGTTATAATTTTATCTCTAATCAATATATTTCCATTTTTTTTAATTTATACATGTATAAACCATATAATTATCATACTTTAGTCAGTACTATTCATACATGCCAACTTAACAACTAGGTTATAATGGTTATGTTTAAATAATAATATTTTAATAGAGTATAATGTTTTATTCCAACTCGGTGTTGCGTGCATTGCAGGATATCAAAGAGATTGAATTAATTTAAAAATAAATATATCATCAATTATTGGCATGTTATATTCTCATCTATTCTTGGTGTTTCATATCATACACACTATCAAATATGATGTTCATATTTTAAAATATCAGGGCATTATAACTCCATCCTACTACACTACATGCTGAGTATTTAACAATAGTTTATATTATTGATATTATTATTCATTCTATAAAAATAAATGGTACTTTAAGTAATTTAAAGGTTATTGATACAGGATCAAAGGGTTTTTTAGTTCATGAAAATGATAGCTGATTTATACAGTGCTTTACCAAGTCGAAGAAGATTTTTTCATTTCTTGTTAATAAAGGAATTAAAAAAGACTACATAGATATAAATATAGATACATTATTACATATCTTCACACAATGATGTGTTAATATGTGCAATGGGATGAGTGGTATATATATTTATAAATTCATCTATGTGTAAGGATAAAGGATAGTTTAGGAACTCAAATTCTATATCTTGAAATTGGTTTTTAAATGTTTCAATTAAAAATGGGATTCTCAAAATGGAATTTTCAAAAGTTAGTATTCCTTTTAAATCAAAATTCCCTAGTTGGATTGTTTTTCTCTCATTCCATGTTTTATAAAAGGTGATTTAATTGTTTAAATCCTTGTTATGATAATAGTGATTGTTTTTTATGCCTCTTTGGTTATTTAATTTTTTTAATTTGATTTAATAAATATAATGTTTTAAAGTGGAATTTGGTGTTTAATGAATTTAATTTCTTTTAATGGGTTGTTGAAAGGCCCTATTTATAAAATTTGAACTTTCTGAAATAGGAATATAACATGGGAACCCCATCTTGAGACTTTTGGTTAATTTTATTTAAATTCAAGAGTTTATTTAAACATTGGGTTCTCAAGACCATGTGATTGGGCTCAATCAATGTTTTTATAATCTAACAAAAGATCAACTTTGGATCCTAATAATACCATCACTAAAACATCACCTAGCCTGCTACGTACCAAGTGAAGAAATGAATAAACACCAACTATTCTCTCTTGTTGATTTCAATTGACCACTGATTTTTCTGGATCTTGTCTATCTATTTAATCATATGAGATATCGTAGAATTAATTCTATATGAGATCTATGTGTTTTTCAATAGATGAAAATTTAATTAGATTATTTGTAACATTATAGATATAAAACATTCCTTTCCTTTAATGAATTCTACCACTACAAAACAATATAAATACCCATTATTAAACTCTTATTATCTTTAAAAAATGTCTTCATATAGCTTAAATGATTCTTTAAGAATAAAATTTTTTGGGTTATAAGATCAGACTTTATGTGTATTTTTTTTAAATATTAATATTACTTAATCAAATAAGATGAATATGAATTGAAAATGGATGTATGCCAATCGTATGAAAAAAATGTATGATTTCGGGGTGAAAGAGTTCATAATGTTTGAAAAAGACCCTTCTCAAATCCTTTGTCCATGTTTACACTATTGTTATTCAAGACTAATTAGTGCAGAGGAGTTAGAAGAACACTTGATCTGTCATGGAATAGATAAAAGTTATAAATTTTGGAATAAAAATGAGGAAGAACTAAATATAGCTAGTGACTGGAATAAGACTATGTTTTATGGATCATCTGATATGATCACAATTGTGTAAAATAATGAATAATATATCAAGGATATGATTACAGGTGTGAACAATAATGAAGATCGTATTGAAGAAATAAAAATTATAGTTTAAGATGAACTTAATGATTGTAATTTTTTTTGAGAAGTTAAATAGTTGTGAAAATATGTCATTGTATGATGGTTTTACTAAATATAAAACATTTTTAACCATATTGAAGCTATGTAATTTAAAATCTAGACACAGATGGAGTGATCCCAGTTTTACTAAACTACTTTCTCCCTTGAATGATATGATCCTATAAGATAATGAACTTCTTTTTCAAATATATAATGCTAAATGAATTCTATGTTCAATGGGTATGATATTTGAAAGAATTCATGTATGTCCAAATGACTATATACTATTTCACAAGGACCAAAAATCGCTTAAAAATTTCCCAAAGTGTGGTGCTTCTTGATATAATAAAGATGAATTGGGTCCTACGAAAGTTTTATGGTACTTTCCAATCATTCCAAGGTTTAAGATCCTATATAGAAGTGAGTAGATTGCAATAAAATAGATGTGGAATGAAGATAAAATAAATAAGTATGGGAAAATTTTTCACATGGAATACTCTCCTTAGTAGAAGAGAATTAATCACGAGTATCTTGAATTTAGAAATGATTCAAGAAACCTTTCTTTTGCACTATCTACATATGGAGTGAATTATTTTGGTTTTCAAAGAAGCACTCACAGTAAATGGATGATTGTGGTCATTAATTATAATTTTTCACTGTGGTTATGCATGAAATGAAAATACATTTTTTATCTCTTCTTATATCAGGACCAAAACAATCAGGTAATGATATTGATGTTTATTTAGCTCTATTGATTGAAGATTTGAAATTATTGCAGGATTTAGGTATTAAATTATATGATGATTACAGAAATTAAGATTTCATGTTGAGATCCATGTTGTATGGGATGATAAATGGATTTTATACTAATGGAAATTTTTTAGGATATAGCATTAAAATAACTCAAGGGTGTCCCATATTTTGAACAAGGTATATAGTCAATTAGGATAAAACATTCATCGAAGACTGTGTTTCTAGAACATCAAAAATTTATACCGTGACAACATAAGTACTGATCTTGGATGACATAATTTGATAGAGATTTATAAGAACATAAAACACCATCTCCACTAACATGTTATAATTTTTTTGATAAATTAAAATATATTGACACTTCTTTTGGTAAACTGTTTTAAAAAAAACCTTACAAAAACCGGTTGGACAAAGAGATCAGTTTTTTTAAATTACCATGCTGGAATTGTTTGTATGTAAAACATTTTCTTGATGCTATGCATCTTGAAAAAATGTATATGATATTTTCACTGGCACATTAATAAATTCACCCAAAAAACATAGGATGGAATTAATACTAGGTTGGACATGATTGACATGGGAATACGAGAAGAGTTGGTTCCAGTGAAGAGTGAAAAACAATCTTTTCTTCATCTAACTATTTACACTTTTTCTAGTAAAGAGAGATATCAGTTTTGAAATTTATTTAATGATGTAAAGTTTCTATAGTGGTATTAATAAAATATCAATAATATCACGTCAATGACTGATTTAAAGTTAAAGGGTCTAAAATCACATGACTGTTATGTTTTTATGCAAGATCTAATGTTTGTATCTTTACCTTTCATTTTTCCGAAGAATTTCCTTTATACATTAACCAAGACCAATTTATTTTTAAAATATATATAAAACAAAGTTTAATACTTAGAGACATTACTATAATGAACCATGTTTTGAGTCATGGAAAATTCTAAGGGGATTTGACTTTTGGAGATTACTGGATGGGCCATTTTTAAAACCGATCTTCAGAGTATAATTCCAAGAGTTGAAACACTTCAATGTGTTTTTTTAGACTTGGGTAATGGATCAAGGGGTACATCAGGTGTCTCTTTGAGTTTTTTGAGGTTTATGGCCTAAAAAATCCCAAGTTTTGGAGGATTTTATAGAGGCGTATAGTTTTTATGAAACCGTGTGGCCCTCAGCAACAAACCATGTGACTTGTTTTAGAGGAGTAGAATGCCCCACACAGGATGTGCATATTTTACCCAAATCATACACCTAGTCGACATGGTTAGTACCAAATGGATAGTGTGCTTGCACTGTTCATCACACGATTGGCGCACAATTTGGCTAACTGTGCAACCCAAACCGTGCGCTGTGTTTATTTTAAAGAAATTAATTAAATTAAATTAAATTTAAAATAAAAATAAATTAAATGAGTTTAGATGGAAAACAAGAAAATAAATAAATGTTTACATAATAAAAATAAAAATAAAAATGTTATTATTATTATTATTTGGTTTAGATTTTATGAAACCTAAGGGTGTCTCCTCCACCATATTGCATGACACCCCCCAGGCCTCTCCTTGGCTGCACATGACACCCCTCTCGGCATCCTCTATGTGAGCTAGTTTCCACCGATTTCCTACATGATTCTCACTCAATCCTCCAAGGTAAGGCTTCTCCTCCATTATCCTCCCTTGGTTGGGAATTTTTGTCTTATCCCATTGCCCCTCTTATGCGGAAAAACTCTTGGGTTAGGGATAATACCTATTTTTTATTCTTCTTCCATTGTCAGGGTGTGCAGTGCATCTCCTAGGGCCTCTTTGTTCGTATTCCGACATCTGCCACCGAAGGTGAAGTGGTTTAGAGTGTTTCAGTCTATCCATCATCAATTTTGGGTATATTTTCCTCCATTATTTTTTATTTATAAATTTATATTTGGGAATTTTGTAGTTTTTAGCTTCTGGTAATTTTCCTTAAGTGTGTTGGGCCTTTCCATAATGATTTTGAGTTCCTAATATTTTTTTATAGTTTGTTTGATCATCCTTGAGGAGGGTTTGAGTCACCAGAGTCAAATGTGACTTACTACATATTCATTGTTAGGCTTATATATATATATATAAGTCACCCCGTTATATGTATATTCATCCATGGTAGTGAATATATATATATATATATATATGGGGTTAGGTTTTCTTAAATATAATATGAAAAATTTATATAGGTGTAAGTGAAAATAGGTGTATGTATGTATAAGCATATATGTAAGGATCCCCTTGTACATATTCATGGCCATGATAATATGTACATAAGAGATAGGTGTCCTTATTTATATGTGAAGGTTCATATTATTGGGGGTGGGATATAGTTGCTTCAAGTGGTCGCTGATGAAAACATCAAGAGTTTAAGTGTTTATCTTGGTTCTCTCCTCTTTAAGATAGGATCCCTTTCCTTTTTTCCCTTTAAATTTAAGAATGTATGAATTACTCACCTTTCACAATTTTCTTAGATATTAACTAGTAGTGTATGATTCTTGAATGAAAATTTTAATATGATAAATTATTTTTTTGAAAAAAATCATTTTTTATAATAAAACCCCTCAATGGAGGTGCATTGTCTTATAAACTAAAAAGTATTGATTAGTGATATAAACCATGCTTTGTTTGTTGAATTGGTTTTCCCATATGCTGTAATGTGTGATTCACCTTATGTGTGTGATTTTCACTTTAATTAAATTCCTTAATTGATAAATTAAGTTAATATAAATGGGGAACCTTGAGATTTTCCCTTGAACTACATGTCGCACACTCTATGTTTAAATCATCTTGATGGATGATTCATATGGAACACCTCATGCCTTATATTAATTTATTATGAAAGTTGATTTAAAATTTATACTTCATGTATTTGTTCATTTATTGATTTTAGGATATGACATATACCTTATACCCTAATCCACACTTTATACTTACTTATTGGTTCCACAAGTGTGTGGTCTAAAATAAATCCCTTTTTATCTGATACAATTATGTATAGTAATTGAGATATGTGCAATCACGTTGGAATGCCATGGGAATGACAAGATAAATTGGATAATCTCTGTTAAACTATAATCTTTTATTTTTTTAAACTATCATTGAATGCCTTTGGGTCCATAGATAGGGATACTAACACCCGTATCCACCCAATAGGTGTGCTTGCCTTGTATTTAATTGAAACCTAGTATGTTTGACTTTTGATCCCTATAATAAATTGGATAATTCTATTGATTGCTGGCTTAGACTTTTGAATTGGAATAATAATAAATTTTTGTGATTTCTTATGGAAGAGTCACCTTGGATAATTTTGATTAATTAATATATTAATGATCTTAGGGTTAAATTATAATTTAAATGGGTTTGATATAATTACGATGATGATTTGGAACACTGATTAATGAAATGAGTTTGGTTAGACAAATGATAATTTTATTAATTTATTATTGTGTCTTATAATAATATATCTGATATGTTTGATCTTGGTCTTGTGATTTTTTCTTACTTATATTTTGAGCTTATTTCATATTGATGTAATTGATACCTGAGGGATTGATGTTGATGGCATGTTGAGTTTGTCTAGATATGACTCATATTTATTGTGGATGCCTGAGGGCTTGGTGCATGACCTTATGTACCACCTGAGGGAAAGGTGCACTGGTACTTGATGCATGAAGGTAGAGTATATGATTATATGGGATGTCTGAGGAATAGATGCGCAGTCACTTGATACTCAAGGGAGAGATTCTGCAAAAAATAATGCGGGCTGAGGCCATTTTTTTATGACGAGTTATTAGTGATTCATTCTCTGTAGAAGAATCTTCCATATATTTGGATGATCCATCCTGATGTAGAAGGATTTTACCATAGACATATATATATAACTTATGTCAAAGTAGGTGGTATAGAACATGTTCCCATTTAGGAACCTGGATCAAGTTTCTATTATTTAATTTGTTATCACTTTGAATTTATACCATGCGACACATAGTCATTTATTATTAATTCCATGAAATGGATTGGGATAAACACTGTGGGTTCCTGCTTGCTGATATTTATATCTCACAACCCACTCGAGTGTCATTTGTTTCCCAAGTAGACTTCTTTTTCATAGGTCTATGAATTCATTTCTTATGCTGTGTTGAGTACTTGGGAGATAGGGAGCATAGGACCAAGCTGGTGCTCGATATTCTCATGGAGCTAATTATTGGGAAGTTATTCATTTATTATATTGTATTGTGTTTTTTAATTTTCACTTCTTGTATTTTTATCATCATATGTCATACATTCATTATTTTAAATTATAATTGGCCACTTTTATTCAGTTATTATAATATTTGTCTTCCACTGCTTTGTCATTTCTTATTACTACTTCCGTTTTTACCTATTATTTATTTCTATTATATTGTTATACTACTCTAATATGAGGTTATAGTATCCCCACTATCACCTTCTGAGACCCTCGCTTCTAGTCAATAGCCTCTGGCATACGAGGAGGCATGCTTGAGGCCATATAACCCACAAATCCGGCCACTACCTTAGTAGTGAGTCGGTCTGAGATGTTACAAAGTGGTATTATAGCCTTATTTTTCCTTTGTATTACTATTTTTGGATAGTAGACAAGATACTAAGAATGTGTCAGTGCTTGGTAAATAGCCATGTTTGGGACTGATCAACCCACCCATAGGGAAATGACCAAGTGGCCATGGATGGGATTGTTGTTTGCTATTATAGTTGATACGATTTCACCTTGAATTATTGATTCACTTTTCACTGCTTATTGATTTATGAGATCCTTTTGTTTTTACCCTTGGCTGGGTATGACAAGGATGAAGCATTACATGCATCATACTAGGCACATAGAAATTAATATTCCATTAATATTCCATTCCATGTAGATGCATTTATAGGTTTTCCTATTGATTTTGATTATATGCCTTTGGTTTTATATCATGTTTTTGTTTCTTATAATGCCTTTCTTGATTATATGGCATGAAATCTAATTTATTTATCATCCCTTGCCTATGTTTTGTGATTTTATATTTGTTGGCATGCTCTCTGTGTTTACTGCTTGTTATAGCATGCTTATTTTGATATATGTAAATAGTTTCATGGGATAAGTATATGGGTTGTGAGAAAACTGAACCAGTTTCCAATTAAAAGGTGTATGGTATCCTTACAATTTGGAAAAGGTAACTCATATACTCGAACCATCTATGATCTATGTTAATAATTAAGGGTAACTAAATTTTAAATATTAAAATGAAATGGTATTGGTTAGTGAATGAGATCCAAATTCCAAACTATAAAGTGTATAAGAACTTTATAACTTGTTAGATGGACACCCATATAACTAAACCATTATATATATGAGAATGTTATAATTTTAAATGATTTTTTGATTAAATGGTAGCTAGACTTCAGACTATAAAGTGTATGGGCACTTTATAGATTGAGGTGTTAGCAACCCATGTAATATAACTTTTTTATATGACCATGTTATATCTGAAATAGTTTAAATTTAATAGTTTAAATTTAAATTTTTAATGAATCGGTTAAATATCTAAATGTACAACTGGACCCAAGTAGTTCAGTTAGGGTATGTTTCTTATGAGATAACCCACTACAGGTGTTTTGAAACTTTATTAATTAAGAAAATTCTATTGGGTTTCTTTATGAAGAACCTATGTTAGCTTAATGAGACCATTGTAGGTCACCCAACATGTTATAACTTAAAAAAGAATTTATATCATAAATTTCCTAACTTATGACAAGATGTCAATAAATGTTAAATGTTAAAAAGGAATTTTTATGAGACTTGCCTGTTATGCCTGGTTCTTTGTTTTAAATATTTTAAGTGTTTAAATTTTTAATGTGAATCAATGTAAATGGATTAAAATAGAACTTGAAGTGGTGTCCAAGGTTTAAAACCTCTTGTATGGTTAGTGTGAGTATCCCCTTGTGTAGCCTTGGAATGGAAGTATGAGTGTTTTCCATAAGAATCATTTTATTTTATCAATAGCTTAAATGATAGGATATTGAGCCTAGTGAATTTCTATTTTGTGTGAATTGGTTGTAGATTCAATTCTTATTCTCTCATAAGGGGATAAATCATGGTTGGTAACACCCTTGAGTTTAAATGACTTGCTAAATCCTATGAGATTTCTGACTCTTAGTGTTGTTCAGGTGTCGTTGTCCCTAGTAGGACTCTTAGCACCTAATGATACCCTCGGGCATGGTTGACTACTTCATCAGTTGCTTGAACCATTATTCTTCCTTAGTTATGGATGACTTGGTATGTCATCATCCATGTTAATAGTTTTATGGGTAAATATGACTCCGGGTTAAATCTCTAGTATATACCACAAAATTCTTAGATGCATAGGGAGGATAACCTATAGATAGTATTTAGGATGTGTTGTTTTTATTTTAAACCTCAGGATAGTATAAGTTCATATGCATGGTGACTTTCAAGTTTCTAACTGATGTAACTAACTAGATGAGTTCAGTGTAATTATTGAGCCTTGTGCCGTTGAGTACAGTCTTAGGTCATCTCTATGGTATAATGACATACCGGTTAAAATAATTCAAGATCATCCAAATGCTCGGGAGAACTTTCTATTAACTCGGGTGTTATGACATGCAGGTTGGTTTTGTTTAGATTTCCTTCTAATGTTTTGATGTATGTGATCAGGACTCAAGGGAGCATCACACATGTGTTTAAGGTGGTTTTGATCTAGCGTGCTTGTGATCGGATGGTCTCTATCTTTTATTTCGACAACTAGAATACCCCTAAGGTGGGAAGTTTCCTATCAAATATGGTAAATATGTCCTTCCAAGTAGAAGGAACACAACCAAAAAGAAACATTAGGAAATGTTTAGTCTTTCTTGAATTCCTTTAAGGCTTGAAAGTTTCAAATCATGTTAGTGATTTCTTGATAGCATGATGTTGATGTGGTTGGATTTTTATGAAAAACCTGAGAAACATCACTTTCCTTGGATGATATTTGGTGGTAAATCTTGAATTATCATGGAATACCTCGTTTGGTGAAGACATTGTGATCCGTTAATGATGTGCTGGTAGGTGAAGTCGAGCTTCTTTCAAAGAAATTCGACTAGTATTGGTTGGACTGATCTTTTTGGTAACCTTTCAAAATCCTCTGATTAGCCAATAAAAACAAATATTTTGATTAAATTTTAATGGTATTAAATGTTTATTTTTGATCTTATGTGCCTGAGTTAGTGGATTTTAATTTTGAACATCCATTCTCAGCATTTGTGCACTTCATGCCTAATATGCACCAATTTAGGCCCAATGTTTCATCTGATTTAAAAGAATGTAATTATCCATATTTTAATTTGATATTTTTGGAAATGGATATAAACTTAAATATGAACATTTTTCATTCAGGGATCAATGGAGGATTCATAAAGGATGATGAAGATTTTTGGTGAATAAAGGAAACAATTCTGGAGAAGGCAGATTGGATATCATCCCACTGATCGGACTGTGGGGCCCACAATACAGGCCCAATGAAGCCCAAAATTCATGGGAGGATAGAAACCATATAGAGGAACAAATAATTCTTCTATATCCAGTGCTAATTCGTCCTCAATGGTGGTGTTTAAGGTGGCCCAATTTGAAGACTCAATTCTGGGCCAGATTCTGCGGCCCAGAAAAACATCCCACTATTTGAATAATATATCCCTAACCACAAAGTATTTTGGGCTGAAAGTTTACAGACTATTAGGGAACATCGTGGGGTTAATTTAAGTATTCTATGGCCCACTCCAATTCTGCCTTCTAGAGGGTGATTTCGGTGCTTCTGTTTGGTGTAGAAAGCTGGCTCCCACTTCGAGGCAAGAGTTGAAAAGTCTCTTATGCATTAAATGTCCACCCACCTTTCTCCAAAAAAATTAATTAAATACACATGGGATTATGGGATCTCGGCCAAAGTCTTCCAAAATGCCTATTTAAGGCAGGAGGGATGGATTATTTGAGCATCTTGGTGCTTTCTTTTCATTGTAATGTTATTATGCCAATTTGCCTTTGTAATGTTCTTCCTTCTTATGTAAGTTGTTCGAATCACCTTAGTCTTCAATAAAAGTTCTTATTCTTCTCTTGTTATATTCTTCTCCTTATCACCTTGATACCGTTGCCTTAAGGTATGAATTTATTCACACCAAACCTTGTGATTTTGTTCACACAACAGTAGAGTGATCGTTATTTTTGTTGTTTTTACTTCTTCAATTCCACCCTCATAAGTCTACTTTCCGCTTCTGTTGAGAACTTTTCATCAATGGAGGGGTAGATCTTTTATGGGTTGATCCAAGGGAGTAGCAAGGGTCTGGATTGAATGTTATTTCTCACACCCTAAATGTTATTAATTTCTTTTAATTGAGTTTCTTTCATTCAATGATTTTTATTCTTCCTCTTCCTTACTGAATTTATTCACCCCACTTTCATGTGCTAATTACATCCTTTACCTTGGAGTGCTCATGAAAATGATACTACAAGTGTATAGGTGATTATAATTTGTTTTTAAGGTGTTTAATCAGTAAGTTATGAGGTTAGTTTGAATTCATTTCATGAATCCTTCTCGAGTTAATGAAATTAAAATCTTAAAAAAAAGGAATTCATTCAATCCACCCCGAGCAATAACCTAGGATCAACTCATTTTCTCATAATTTGAATTCACATATATCTGTTAGTGATCTTTCAAAAACATCTAAAATTAACCCAATTTGGCCACTTCATTGCCAAAAATCCATCTTTTTTTATTGAGTGTCTAAAGGTTCTTCTTAGGTCTCTGAGGATTCGACAACCCAAGTTACACTACAAGCGACCGCTTGACCCTTAAAACTTGAGTAAATTTGGGCGCAACCAAATTTTGGCACCGTTATCGGGGACCAAGTAATTTCCTTAGACAAAAACCTTCTTTCCTCACCCCCATTCTTCTATTCTCACCCAAGATCTCTTATCTTTTCCCTTTCTCGCTTTTTTTTCCTTTTGGCGCATGTCCGCCTTCACCTGTGATAACTCAAACAGACTAGTTAGGGTGGAAAGTCATAGGATAGGGGATTCAAGTACACCATTGGATCCTAATCTTCCTAATAACCCAGAGTTAAAGATTGATTCAATTTTAATGGATGGTCTTCAAAGAAACCAACTCATAAACCCGGGTGGGAACCAAAATGGAAATCCAAATGAGGGAGCCCCAAATTTAGAGAATGCAGTCGATCAAACCATGAATGACTACCTTACACCTACCTGGACCAATGCACCCTCTTGCATTAGTCATGCTACCCTAGGAGATTCCCACTATGTCTTTAAACCTCATGTCCTAATCCACCTTCCAACCTTCCATGGGATGGAGTCAGAAATGCCTTACCTTCATGTCAAGGAGTTCAATGACGTTGTTGAAACAATGTGCTCACCAAATCAACTTGAGTCAGCTAAGATGAGGCTCTTTCCTTTCTCACTTAAGGATCGAGCAAAGAACTAGTTAAATAATCTGAGACCTTCATCAATCCACACTTGGAACCAACTGCAAAGAGAATTATACAAGAAATACTTTCCCCACCACAAAACAATTTCACTTAAAAAGAGTATCCAAAACTTTTTTGAAAAAGAGGGAGAGTCATTTTATGAAACATGGGAGAGATTAAAAGACACCCTAAACATGGTTCTACACCATGGTTTTTCTATTCCTGAACAAGTAAGAATTTTCTATAAAGGTTTGGGTCCGGGGAACAAACAATTCATTGACATGATGTGTAATGGGACCTTTAAAAACAAATCCCCAAATGATGCTTACGAGTATCTAGAAATCCTTACTGAACAAAACCAAACATGGGGAACATCACCTTATTCTGAAAAGCCTCAAAGAACTACTGGAATGAATAAACTTATGGAAGAGGAAATCCTTAGGGCGAAACTTGCAGCACTCTCTAGGAAGGTTGAAGAGATAGACCATAGGAAAACCAATGAAATCTAAACTGTAGACCTTATTTGCACAATCTGTGACAAACATGACCACAAAACAGACAACTGCCCAACTATTACATCCATCAAGGATTTTCTTTTAGGAGGACCACCTGTTGAAGTCAATGTCCTAAAATTTCAAAAGCCTTAATACCCAAACACATTCAACCCAAGGTATAATGACCACCCAGGCTTCCGATGGAAAGATAACCAACAACCTAGCCAACCACAAGGACCAAACCCCTACCCTACACAAAATTTTCAAAACCATAACCAATTCCAACCACAACCAGTCTAATACCAACATCCTCCAGTCCAATACCAACAACCCATCCAACAACCAAAGTATCCCCCTGGGATAACCCAACCAACACAAGCCCCTTCCCAATCTGTCCCTCTCCCAATCCTTGAACAACTGTGCAAACAAATGGAAAAGATGAACTCAGAAGTCTCTTCCCTGAAACAAGAACTTAAAACCATCAAAACTGGAAAGGCACCCATGCCCACACAGGCCATTCCACAACAAACATCAAGGGGGAGACAAGTTGCACTCAAACAACTCACGAACAACTAAAGGCTGTGACAATTTTGAGAAGTGGGAAATCAATTGAGAAACCTGAACAAATAGTTCAAAACCCACCTGAAGATTTAAACTCTAATGAAAATTAAAATGAAACACATGAAAAAACTGAAGATACTAATAAAAATGTGAAAGAAACAACTCTTAAAAAAACAACCCCACAACCTGCCCCATTTCCTCAACGCATGAGGGGGAAAACCAAACCTGAATTGAGTGAAACATTGAGGGAAATTTTCTCACAAGTAAAGTTGAACATCCCACTCCTTGATGCCATTCAAACCATTCCGGAATAATTAAAATACCTTAAGGACCTCTGTACATTTAAACGGAAATTCTCACATAAGAACCAAGTCCTTCTGGCAGCAAATGTTAGCACAACAATCCAAGGAACCCTTCCTCCAAAGATGAAAGACCCAGGATGCCCTTACATAAATGTTGAACTATGAGAGAACAAAGTTGTCAAAGCCTTGTGTGATCTTGGAGCCAGTGTGAACCTCATTCCTTATGCTATGTATTGTCAGTTAGGGCTCGAAGAACTCCAACCCACATCTGTCACTCTTCAACTTGCTGATCGTAGTATTCAAGTTCCAAAGGGGATCTTAAAGGATGTTTTGGTGAAAGTTGAAAATTTCATTTACCCAGCTGACTTTATTATTCTAGACAATCACCCAAGCTTAGGTCCTAGGGAGCAAACCCCAATCATCCTTGGTCGTCCCTTCCTTGCAACAATCAACTCTGTTATCCAAGTCCGAAATGGGAACATGACCATCACCTTTGGAAACATGAGTCTAGACTTGAACATATACAATGAAAACTCTCAAATTGGGGATAATGAAGAGATCCATGAGGTTAATTGGATAGGTAGTGTTGATAGTGAACTCAAGGAACATCAAGGAATTACCGAAGGATGTTTAAGTCAAGAATATATTGATTTTCTTTGTTCACATGAGGGAAATTTGTCTCTTTGGATTGAATCTCTTTCAGATTGCTCTATTGATAATTTTATAGAATCACCAATCAATGATACCATGGGTGAAATCAACAACATCGAGTCCATACCCATTCATGAAACTACTCTAGCTAATTTAGTGGATGAAAATTCTTTTCACAAGGAACCAATTTTGTCAAGAAATCTGATCAAAGAAACTGAGTTCAATAAAAAGTCTCATCCTTTCTTGGAAAGTGATAACCACTATGATATTGAATTTAAGGTTTTACCTTCATCACTCAAGTATGCATTCTTGGGGGACAATCAATCCTTTCCTGTTGTCATTTATTCCTCTCTTGAATCCAATCATGAGAGGATGCTTCTAGATGTCCTTAGGAGACACAAAAAAGCCATTGGATGGACCCTATCTGATATTCCTGGGATTATCCCACTTATCAGAACTCATAGAATTGTTCTAGAATTCGATTCAAAGCCATGTTGTCAACCTCAGCGGCGACTCAATCCTAACCTCATGGAATTAGTGAGAAAATAACTTTTTGAAATTGTTAAAAGATGGTATCATCTATCCTATAGCTGAGAGTGAGTGGGTTAGCCCAATCCATGTGGTTCCAAAGAAGGCTGGAATCACAGTAATAACCAATAATGATGGAGAGACACTTCCAACAAGGGTCAATAGTGGATGGAGAGTATGTATTGACTATAGTAAACTCAACTCTTGTACTAAGAAAGACCATTTCCCCTTGACCTTTATTGATCAAGTCCTCGAGCGAGTAGCGGGTCATCAATTCTACTGCTTCCTAGATGGATTCTCTGGGTATAATCAAATCGAAGTCTCCTTAGAGGATCAAGGAAAAACAACCTTCACCTGTCCATTTGGCACTTTTGCCTTCAAGCACACGCCCTTTGGGTTATGCAATGCCCCTGGTACCTTCCAGCGGTGCATGATGGGAATCTTCTCGGACATGGTGGGGGATTGTTTGGAGGTCTTCATGGATGATTTCTCCATCTTTGGAGATACTTTTGAGGGATGCCTTCTAAATGTTGAAAAGGTTATGTCAAGGTGTGAGGATAAGAATCTCATACTAAATTGGGAAAAATGCCATTTCATGGTAAGGGAATGACATGTTCTAGGTCATCTGGTATCTGGTAGAGGGATTGAAGTTGATAAAGCTAAGGTTGACATCATTTGTCACCTTCCCTCTCCTAAAACTGTTAAGGAAGTGAGGTCCTTATTAGGACATGCTGGATTTTATAGAAGTTTCATTAGGAATTTCAGTTCTATTTCTCGACCACTTTGTGCTCTATTGATAAAAGATGCTCCATTTTTATGGACAGAAAGCTATGAGGAATCATTCTCTACACTCAAGTAAACTCTTATATCTCCACCTATCATGCAATCTCCAAATTGGAAACTTCCTTTCGAGCTCATGTGTGATGAAAGTGATTTCACTGTAGGGGCAGTCTTAGGACAACGGTGTGAGAAAACTCCATGTGTCATTGCTTATGCAAGCAAATCTTTAAATGATGCACAAATAAACTACACCACCACTGAGAAAGAGCTGCTTGCTTTTGTCTTTGCCTTAGAGAAATTCAGGTCTTATCTCTTAGGATCACCCATCATTGTCTTCACTGACCATTCAGCCCTAAAATACCTTTTCCAAAAACAAGATTCCAAGGCTAGATTGATTAGGTGGGTCCTTATTCTTCAAGAGTTCAATTTAACCATTAAGAATAAAAAGGGTGTTGAAAATGTTTTAGCTGATCACCTCTCTAGGATGGAATTCAAAGTCAACTCACACCACCTCTCTGTGTCTGATTCATTTCCCGATGAGCACCTCTATTCAGTGAGTGATTTCTCTTGGTATGCTGACATAGAAAACCATTTGGTGATGGGTGACATTCCAAAATTCTTGGGGACCCAAGCTAAGAGGAAATTCCTTTCTGATGTCAAACACTATGTGTTTGATGATCCTTACCTCTTCAAGTTCTGTCCTGATCAAATCATCAGGAGATGTGTTCCCGAGTCTGAACAAGAGTCCATTCTAAAATGTTGTCATGGAGAGGCATGTGGAGGCCACTTTTCTACAAATAAAACCACTACAAAGGTCCTCCAAAGTGGTTTCTACTGGCCGAACCTCACTAAGGATTCCTTCAAATTCTATAAAAGTTGTCCTCAGTGTCAGCAATTAGGATCCATTTCCAAAAGGAATCAAATGCCCCTCACTCCCATTCTGGTCGTTGAAATCTTTGATTGTTGGGGAATTGATTTCATGGGACCCTTTCCAAACTCTAAGGGATACCTCTACATCCTCTTAGCTGTTGATTATGTCTCAAAATGGGTTGAAGCCATTCCCACCAAGACTAATGATCATCAAGTTGTGATCCGATTCCTAAAAGAGCATATCTTTTCTAGATTTGGAGTTCCGAGGGCTATAATAAGTGATCGTGGAACCCATTTCTGTAATCTCCCATTCTCTTCACTCATGTCTAAGTATGGAATTTCTTATAAAGTTTCCAATGCGTACCATCCTCAAACCAATGGTCAAGCTGAGTTATCAAATAGGGAGATTAAGCAAATTCTTGAAAAAACTGTCAACCCCTCTAGGAAAGATTGGTCTGAGAAACTCTTGGATGCTCTTTGAGCATATCATACATCATTCAAAACCATCCTAAGAATGTCACCATATAGGTTGGTTTATGGAAAAGCATGCCATTTACCTGTTGAAATTGAGCATAAGGCATTTTGGGCAATCAAAAAAATGAATTTCGACATTTCTTTAGCCGAAGAAAAGAGGAAATTAGATCTTAATGAACTTGAGGAACTTAGGATGGAGGCTTATAAAAATTCAAGGATAAATAAAGCTAGAGTTCAAGCCTACCAATCTAGGAATATCAAAGTCAAAAAATTTGAACTGGGAAAACCTGTGCTCCTGTATAGTTCAAAACTTCATTTACACCCGGGAAAGTTAAGGTCTAGATGGTCAGGTCCATTCATAGTGCATCATGTGTACCCCCATGGGGCAGTAGAGATTCAGGATCCCACAAGTGGTAACATTTTTAAGGTCAATGGTCATAGGTTAAAACCATTCATTGAATCATTCAATAAATAGGAAATAGAGGTAGAGTTAATAGAGCCAACCTATGAACCAGAAAAAATTGATAGATTTAGGATCCATGTCGGGCTAACGACGTTAAAAAAAATCACTGCATGGGAGGCAACCCGTGGTCTTCATGTTTTTAATCTTTGTGAATCATCTTTTTTTTCTTCTTCTTCATTTTGTTATTTAAAAAAAATATATAGACTGATGACCTGTTCTTCTTTTATGAGTAAGGATGGGTATGAAAGGGGAGTATCGTATTCATCCGTGTCACACGGTGTGATCCCTGAGTAATACCTTACCCAGAAAATATAAATAAGACAATGTATCATCAGTTTATTTTATTTTATTTTATATTTTTGTTAGTATTTTAAAAAAATAGATTGTTGATCTGTTCTTCTTTTATGAGTAAGGATGAGTATGAAAGGGGAGCACCGTATTCATCCGTGTCACATGGTATGATCCCTGAGTAATACCTTACCCAGAAATTTAAGAGAAGACAATGTATCATCAGTTTATGTTATTTATACATTTTTTTAGGTTAAAAAAAATACAAAAAAATATATATATTAATAAAAATTTAAAGGAATGTCATAGGTCATTGGGAAAATCTGGTCACAACCGTACAAGCCATTGGGAGATAAACTAGAATTGAAGGGAGACATGGGAATGCATTTTCAACATCAATCACCAGGTGACTTCATTCCATAATTTTCATTTTCAATGTCTTCGTTGAACTTCTATCCTGCCACTTCTATATTTCAATTATTTAAACACTGGGGAAAGTGTATTCCAAGTTGGGGGGGAGATGAAAATGTGTGGAAGGAAAAATGTCATTAACCTTGAACATGATAACACACATTCCAAACTCTGAAATTGGATATCAAATAATTTTTCATGCCTTGATTCTGATTTTAATGCAAGTTTATGTTCATGTGCATAGATATTGGAAAGTACGGTTATCCAATGTGATTTTTCACTGTTATATTTTCATCCATTTAATAAAAAAACACAATGCACATCCTCTAGATTGTGGGGTCTTAGTTTGAGTTCTTGGGGACCCATAATAAATATCATAGGATTGGTGATCATTTTAATTTTAACATGAGTATTCAAAAAAAAAATCAATTGCGCGTAGAGCAATGAATTGACCTAATGTGTGGCTTTCGGCACTTGGGGATCATGACTCCATAGTTTTCTGGCCCAGAGTTGGTCATTTTATCTCTATTTGTGGTAATTTGAATTTGTTTTTGATTGAGTTAACTCGAGATGATGCCCGAGTATGTGAGCTTCACTTGGTGCCCTAAGGTCTTTGAGCCTGGGAGTCATCAGCAAAGTCTTGCTACATGGGTTGACTCGATTGAGTTCAATTTCAATTACCATGGCAAAATTGCAAAAAAAAAACCCAAAAAAAAAGAAAATAAAAAAATGATTACTCATCTTATTATTAAAATTTGATTGCTCCTAGCGCTTCCATCTTTTCTCCCTCGAATGGAAATGAACCCTCATGTCTATTGTGATGCACAACAATTCATCATGCTTAATTGAATTTGGATGAAATATGGAAATGAATTTGAACTAAGGAATGGGCTTGGGCTTGAGATATGCTTATGGACATAGCTTGTTTTAAATGATTTTGATTATTTTCATAATTGTTTGGTATGTGATCTTTGGGTGAGAAATGTGTATTAAAATGTTTTTGGAAAAGGTCATTTGAATTTCATTTTTGTGAGATATATTTTGCTCAGGACTAGCAAAACTCAAGTTGGGGGGTATTATTAGCCAATAAAAACACATATTTTGATTAAATTTTAATGGTATTAAATGTTTATTTTTGATCTTATGGGCCTGAGTTAGTGGATTTTAATTTTGAACATCCATTCTCAGCATTTGAGCACTTCATGCCTAATATGCACCAATTTAGGCCCAATGTTTCATCTGATTTCAAAGAATGTAATTATCCATATTTTAATTTGATATTTTAGTAAATGGATATAAACTTAAATATGAACATTTTTCATTCATGGATCAATGGAGGATTCATAAAGGATGATGAGGATTTTTGGTGAAGAAAGGAAACAATTCTGGAGAAGGCAGATTGGATATCATCCCACTGATCGGACTGTGGGGCCCACAATACAGGACCAATGAAGAACAAAATTCATGGGAGGATAAAAAAATATAGAGTAACAAATAATTCTTCTGTATCCAGTGCTAATTCGTCCTCAATGGTGGTGTTTAAGGCGGCCCAATTTGAAGATTCAATTATGGGCCAGATTCTTCGGCCCAGAAAAACAGCCCAATATTTCAATTATATCTCCCTAACCAAAAAGTATTTTGGGATGAAATTTTACAGGATATTAGGGAACATCCAGGGGTTAATTTAAGGCTTCTATGGACCACTCCAATTCTGCCTTCTAGATGGTTCTTTCGGCGCTTCTGTTTGGTGTAGAAATCTGGCTCCCACTTCGAGGCAAGAGTTGAAAAGTCTCTTATGCATTAAATGTCCACCCACCTTTCTCCAAAAAAATTAATTAAATGCACATGGAATGATGGGATCTAGGCCAAAGGCTTCCAAAATTCCTATTTAAGGTAGTAGGGATGGATTATTTGAGCATCTTGGTGCTTTCTTTTCATTGTAATGTTATTATGCCAATTTGCCTTTGTAATATTCTTCCTTCTCATGTAAGTTGTTCGAATCACCTTAGTATTCAATAAAAGTTCTTCTTCTTCTCTTGTTATGTTCTTCTCCTTATCACCTTGATACCTTTGCCTCAAGGTGTGAATTTATTCACACCAAACCTTGAGATTTTGTTCACACAACGGTGGAGTGATCGTTATTTTTGTTGTTTTTACTTCTTCAATTCCACCCTCGTAAGTCTACTTTCCTCTTCCGTTGAGAACTTTTCATCAATGGAGGGGTAGATCTTTTATGGGTTGATCAAAGGGAGTATAAAGGGACTGGATTGAATGTTATTTCTCACACCCTAAATGTTATTAATTTCTTTTAATTGAGTTTCTTTCATTCAATGATTTTTATTCTTCCTCTTCCTTATTGAATTTATTCACCCCACTTTCATGTGCTAATTACATCCTTTACCTTGGAGTGCTCATGAAAATGATCCTACAAGTGTATAGGTGATTATCATGTGTTTTGAAGGTGTTTAATCAGTAAGTGATAAGGTTAGTTTGAATTCATTGCATGAATCCTTCTCGAGTTAATGAAATTAAAATTGTAAAAAAAAAGGAATTCATTCAATCCACCCCGAGTAATAACCTAGGATCAACTCATTTTCTCATAATTTGAATTCACATATATATGTTAGTGCTCTTTCAAAAACATCTAAAATCAACCCAAGTTGGCCACTTCAAAGCCAAAAATCCATCTTTTTTTATTGAGTGTCTAAAGGTTCTTATTAGGTCTCTGAGGATTCGACAACCCAAGTTACACTACAAGCGACCGCTTGACCCTTAAAACATGGGTAAATTTGGGTGCAAACATCCTCATAGTGTACTATTCTGAAAGATATGAGAATGTCTCCTATCTTTACATCATCCTTGATTCACTAAGAGAGTGTCAGTCTTACGCCGTGCTAAAGCTTTAAAGCCATTGGTCTTGAGATGTAATTTTTATCTGGTTTCACACTGGACACATGGTTTTTCTTCAAGGTTTGGTTAGTCCTGAGTGAAATTGGGATTCCTGTGTAAAAATTCCTTGGAAAAAATCTTGGAAACCAACCTTCCTTTCCATTGACTTGACTGCTAGGAAAATGCCACTCTGGGCCTAGTTGATGTTTGAGGTGGAAGTTTTGGCCTTGCACCAACATATCACCTATAAGAATGGGGTGTGTACTACCTTGGTTAGTTCCTTAGACTCCTATTTGGTGAATCTGAGGTTATATCATGCTTATTTTTAGGCTCGTAGGTTACATTTAGAAGGGGTGACGATTCTAGTTGGATGGATCTGGGTTACCTCCCCTTTTTTTTGTGTTGAGGAATGATGGTTTAAATTTTTGGTTGGTGGTTTTATCTCAATACATCCTCAGAATTCAGGTGTGGAATTCGGTCGGAAAGTTTGATGTAAATAAAAAATGACTTGGAAGAAGGTTTTGTAGTTCTATTGTAATACACTGGCCGTCTAAGCCGATCATTTTGGAAATAGTCAGCCGGAGGTGGTTTGACTTGTTGTTTTTCTTATTTAATGTTTACAGCCAGCAAATGACCATTTTTAGAAAAATCATCAAGAGGAGGTGAGTTCTGTATGTGTCGGTTGGGGATTTTCATAGAAATCCAACTCGACCTGGCTTTGAGGTTGATAGGGAATCATATGTTTATCCATTTAAAAAATCACATGAGAAGAATATCTATAATTATTAGAGGAGTTATTTATAATAAAATTCAATGGTGGAGATTATGTGGTTCAGAATTGACCCCCTTTCTATTGATAAGACCTATGGTGGGGATCAACATCAGTTAAATGCTTGTATATATGATAGTGTGATTGTGTCTCTAGTTAAACAGGCTAGGGTAAGAACTATTTCATTTGTTTCATTATAAAATGAGTGTTGGATCCGGTTTTGATGGCTTAGGCATTGTATTCTTAAGAAATGATTAAAGGTGTGTTGGGCATTTGAAAACGCAACACAACCATTTGAATGGGACTTCAAGACCATTATATGTTGGGTGATGTTTTTATTATTCCCTAAGGCTTCTTAGGCAAAATAAGTTCTAAGGTGGGGAGGTTATAATGAACCATGTTTCGAGTCAAGGTAAAATTCCAAGGGAATTTGAGTTTTGGTGATTATTGGATGGGCTGTTTTTAAAACGGAGATTTAGAGAATAATTCCAAGAGTTGAAACACTTCAATGTGTTTTTTTGACTTGGGTAAAATCCTAATGGATCCCCCAGGTCTCTCATTGAGTTTTGATAGCATCAGGCCCCTAAAAATCCCATGTTTTAGAGGGTTTGACAGAGGTGCATGGTTTGACTAAAGTCGTACAACCCTCATTAGTAAACCGTGCGACTTGTTTCAGGGGATTAGAATGCCCTACATGGGCTATGCATGGTTTACCCAAACCTTGTGCCTAGCCCTCACGGTTAATGGAAAATGGACAGTGTACTTTCACTATTCATTGCATGGTTGGTGCACGATTTGGCTAACCATGCAACCCAAACTGTGTGTTGTGTTTATTTAAAATAAATTAATTTATTAAAAATAAATTTAAAATAAAAATAAATTAAATGAGTTTAAATGGAAAATAAGAAAATAAATAAATGTTTAAGTAATAATAATAATAATATTATTGTTGTTATAATGATGATAATTATGATCATCATCATCATTATTTAGTTTAGGTTTTAAGAAACCCAAGGGGGTATCCTCCTCCATATCACACAGTGCACTACCCCAGGCCTCTCCTTGGCCGCACGCAATACCCCTCTCAACCTCTTATTTGTGCACTAGTTTCCACCAGTTTCCTTCACAATTCTCCCACAATCCTCTAAGGTAAGACTCTTCCTCCCTTCTCCTTCCATGGTTGGGCATTTTTCTCTTCTCCCATCGCCCCTCTTGTGCGGTTGAACCCTAGTGTTAGAGATAATCCCTACTTCTTATTCTTCTTTGATTTTTCAAGGTGTTCAATGAATCTCTTAGGACCCCTTTGTTTATATTCTGGTATTTTCTGCTAAAGGTGTAGTGGTTCAAAGTGTTTTGGTATGATCGTCTTTAATTTCGGGTAGGTTTTCTTATGTTCCTCTTAATTGCTCAATTTCTATTTGTGACTTTCACAATTTTTAGCTTCTGGTAAAATTTATTAAGTGCATTGGACCTTTTCGTGGTGATTTTGAGTTCCTAATATTTTTTTGTGGCATGTTTGGTAATCCTTGAGGCGAGTTAGAGTCACTAGAGTCAAAGGCGACTTACCGTACATACATTGGTAGGCTTATATATATGTAATTTCCACTGTTATATGTATAGTCAGCCATTGTAGTGAATATATATATATGGGGATAAGTTTTCTTATGTATAATATAGAAAATTCATATGGGTGTAAGTGGAAACAAATGTATGCATATATAAGCATATATGTAAGGATCCCCTTGTACATATTTATGGCCATGCGAATACGTACATAGGGGCTAGGTGTCCTTATTTATATGAGAAGTTGCATATTCCCAAGGGAAGGAGAGAGAATCTTCGAGTAGTTGCTTATGAAAACATCAAGAGCCTAAGTGTTCAGTTTGGTTCTCTCCTCTTGTGGTAGGATCCCTTTTCTTTTCCCTCTAAATTTAAGAATGCATGAATTTCTTAACTTTCACACTTTCCTTAGATATTAACTAGTGTTTTATGATCCTTAAATTAAAATTTTAATATGATAAATTAATTGTTTGAAAAAAATGTCATGTTTTTATAATAAAACCCCTCGATGTAGGTGTGCTATATTCTAAACTAAAAAGTATTGATTAGTGATATAAACCATGCTTTGTTTGTTGCATTGGTTTTCCCCTATGGTGTAATGCGTGAATCACCCTATGTATGTGAGTTCCACTTTAATTAAATGAATTAATTGATAAATTAAGTTAATATAAATGGGGAACCATGAGATTTTCCCTTGAACTATATATCACACACTCTATGTTTAAATTATCTTGATGGACGCTTCATATGAAAAACATCATGCCTTATATTAATTGATTATGAAAGTTGATTTAATTTTTATACTTCATGTATTAGGTCATTGCTTGATTTTAGGCTATGAAATGTGCCTTATGCCCTATGCAACACTTTATGATTAATGATTGGTGCCACAAGTGGGTGTTCTAAAATAAATCTATTTTTATTTGATACAATTATTTATAGTAATTGCGATACATGCGATCATGCGGGTATCCCTCAGAAATGATCAGATAAATTGGATAATCCATGTGAAACTATAATATTTTATTTTTTTTAAACCGACATTAAATCTATTTGGGTCCATAGGATAAGATATTGAGACCTACAACCACTCAATAGATGTGTCAGCCTTGGATTTAATTATGACCTAGTCTGTTTAAAATTTGAGCCCTACAATAAATTGGATAATTTGATTGATTTTAAAATCAGACTTTTAAATTGGCATAATAATAAATCTGTGTGATTTCTTGTGGATGAATCGCCTTGTCCAATTTTGGTTAATTGATATATTAATGACCTTAGGGTTAAATTATAATTTAAATGGGTTTGATATAATTATGATGATGACTTAGAACCCTGATTAATGAAATGAGTTTGGTTAGACCAATGATAATTTGATTAATTGATTATTATGTCTTATGATAATACATCTAGTATGTTTGATATTGGCCTTGTGATTTTTTATTTATTAGTTTTTGATCTTATATTATATCGATTCAATTGATACCTGAGGGTTTTATGTCGATGGCATGTTGAGTTTTTCTGGATATGAATCATGTTTATTATGGATGCATGAGGGCTTGGTGTATGATCTTTTGTACCTCTTGAGGGCAAGGTACATAGGTACTTGATGCCTGGGGGCATAGTATGTGATTATATGGGATGTTTGAGGACCATATACTCAATCACTTGATGCCCGAGTGAGAGATTCTGAAAAGTATGCAGGATGAGGCCATTGGTTTATGAAAAGTTATTAACAATTCATTATTGGAAGGATAATATTCCACCGATTTGGGCCATCCATCATGATGTAGGAGGATCTACCCACAAACATAGATATCTAGCTTATGCCGAAGCAGGTGGTATGGAACATGTGTTTGTTTAAGAACCCAGACCAAGTTTTTATTATTTACTTTGTTATCACTTTGCATTTATACCATGTGGCACACTTTTATTTATTATTAATTGCACAAAATGGATTGAGATAGACACCTTGGTTGCTGGTGTATTGATATTTATATCTCACACCTTGATCGGGTGCCATTTGGTGCCTGAGTAGACTTCTTTTTCATAGGTATATGGATTCATTGCTTGTGTTGTGCTGGGTAATTGGGAGATAGGGAACACAGGACTGAGATGGTGCTCGGGATGCTTGTGGATCTAGTCATTGGGTAGTTATTCTATTATTACATTGTATTACGATTTGTAATTTTTACCGCTTGTACTTTTAGAATCATCTGTCATATATGAATTATTGTAAATTGGCATTGAACACTTTTTTTAGTTATTATAATCTCTATCTTACACTTCCTTTTTATTTATTATTACCTCTTTCACTGTTACCTGTTATTTATTTCTGTTATACCATTGTGATACTATTATATGAGAGTATAATCTCCCCACTATCGCCTTATGAGATCCTTGATGCTAGTCAATAACCTCTGGCATACAGAGAGGCATGCTTGAGTCCATGTGACCCACCGGTCTGACCACCATCTTAGTGGTGATTCGGTCCAGGGCATTACAATTACCAACTATGGAAAATGAAATTGTTTCCATATTATATGAATTGTAGATGTTCTTCCCACTGAAATTATTTAATATGATGGTTAACTTGATAGTTCACTTGGTAAGAGATATTACACTATGTGGTCCTATACATTATAGATGGATATACCACATTGAATGATATATGAATAATTTTAAATGGTATGTTAAAAAAAGTTGTCTAGAAGGCTATGTTACAGATTGATTTGTTGTTGAGGGGGCCATTGAATTTTGTACCAACTACCAGTCTGATGTGAAAATCATTGGTCTACCAAAATCTCATCACACCAAGCAGCTTATGGGTGAAGATATTTCTAGAATAGATGTTGTAACAATTACTATTATAGGGTGGGAGTAGACCCACCTTTATGTTTTTTATAATAGTTTAGAGGTCACGCCATATGTTGAAACCCACAAAGTAATTATTAGGCATTTTAATCCATCAAGGGATGAAATATGGATATCAAATACACATAATCAATAGTTTATAGGATGGTTTTGAGACTATATTTTTAGGGATTCAACTGAAAATATAGATTCAATTTTAGAACAACTTTTATGGTAACCTAGAGGACCAAGTATACATATATTATTTTATAATGGTTATGTAATTAATGGTAAAAATGAATATGATAAATGCAGTACCATGAAA
The DNA here is from genome assembly GCA_963277665.1 of Viscum album. Taxonomy (NCBI): domain Eukaryota; kingdom Viridiplantae; phylum Streptophyta; class Magnoliopsida; order Santalales; family Viscaceae; genus Viscum; species Viscum album. The sequence goes on along the minus strand of OY728142.1, from coordinate 1,392,252,953 downwards.
ATCAGTGGAGTTACACTTATGGATAAAGTGATGCATTTATTTGATACCAAGGAAAGAAATCCAATTTATACGAATATGTCATACTTTGGCATCATCAAACAAATATGGGAGTTAGATTATACAATATTTCAAGTGTTGATTTTTAAATGCAAGTGGGTTGATAATAAGAGTTCAATTAAAATAGATGAATTGGGATTCAAGAAAGTGGATATTTTTAAGGAATAGTACAAATATAATTCATTTATAATGGAATCACAGGCAGTACAAGTATTTTATGTTCTAGATTCTGCAGAACCAAAAGTGGTCAATTGTTCTGTTATCGACCAAAAATACTATAGAATCAGATTTCAATTAAACTAAGGATGAACCTTTCATTAGAACATCAAAATCATTTCATAGTATCCCCAATGTAGATGGTGTCTTTTATATTAGAGGAGACCACAATGAAGGGATTTGGATACTCGATAGAGGGGTCAAATCCCTTCAACCTTTTAAAAAATATATTTTAATAATCAGGTTATACTTTTTTAATATACATTATATTACCTCATATTATTATATATTCACTATTGCATTTATATAATCTAAATTAAATATTCAACCACTTTTTTTGATAATGACTTCTGCATATTCTGATGCTCCCAATCTTGGAGAATAATAGGTTTCTCAACATATTGGTGCTCCCAATACAGAGGAACAATAAACTTCTACACAGGTTGATACTACCAATCTAGAGGAATAACATATTGATGATGTTTAATCTGAGGAAATGGTATATGGTAACCAACCCATGTCCCAAAAAAATAGGAGCATCATATCATGACAGTGTTAGAAAAAATTATTAAGGCAGGAAACAAGGGAATCAAAATCAAGGTTGGATAGAATGAATATAGCCAGCCTGTTAACCCCAACAATGCCATGTCTAATAGTTAAATTAGGATTACCAATCAAATGAATGATACCATTGATGTAGATTCAGGGCACATTGTTGTTTTAATGCTTAATACACTAATTTGGGAATATATTAGGGTAACATTATGATATAATTTATTTATTTTACTAAAAAACAAAATAATGAAATTTTTATTTACTCTTAATTATCCCTTGCAGAGTGCATTTATAGTATATGAATCCAAAATTAAATTTTTATTAATGCTCACTGGAAATAATCATAGAGGCTTTTAGATAGTTCTTATAAAGTATCATCTCAAATATATTGAAGGGAAAATAAACCCACACCAACCACAGATGTATGCACACCTGTTAAACCAAGAAGTGTGAGATTCATTTATTGGTCGTCGTGAGGAGAAATATTTTTAGGTACATTGTGACTGTTAATACATTTCTTGACAATAAGTGTATTAATCAATTTGATTAAGAATTTTTAATTTATGAAATAACAACCGAATTCTAAAAAATATTCAACGTACAGTAAAACCAACATACCCCTATCGTAAAGTAAGGAGGGGGTACTCTTCACTTGAAAAAATGGTACATATTTTTAATCTACCATAATAATTTTATGTGACATGAAACAACAACATAATTATATTCCTTTTTTTATATTCATATTAATGAATCAAAATCCAAAGACACTTCTATCTCACATCATGTGCTATGGAAGGAGGCATGTGTAAATAAAGATAGAACATGAATAGATGAAAACACACAAAAAGTGTGTATATTATGTGTATGTATAACATAATAAAATTTTGTTTTTCTTTAAATAAGTATTACATAATAATGATGACTTATTTCCCTATATTTTTTATTTGACTTAGACACAAGAATCATCATCAGTTGTATATGTTGAAAAACTACTATCAATGGCCTTAAATTGGAATGTCCCCATTCTCTCCTGGCGTGCTTTTCTGAGTGTGCTTCTCTTCATCCTCCTCAGATTCCTTCCACCGGCATTGGAATCTATTTTCAGCCTCTAATCTCTTCAGAAGAGATCCCTGGAGCTATCCCCCTTTATTTTCCTAGGGTTTCATCCCCCATTTTTCTTTCTAGGAGTGTCCGGATTCTGTCTTCCATTTTCTTCATTTCCTTCTCCCTATGTTTTCATCCCCCATTACTATTTCCTATTGTTTAGGGTTTCACCCCCGAATCCCTTCATCTTCCCATTTCTTTTTCTTCTTTGGGTTTTAGCTCTGTGGTTCGTTTAGGGTTTTGTTTCTATTTCCCCTTATTTCCATGGTGTTTATGGGTTGCGTTTGCAGTCTCTGTTTTATTGATGGGTTTTTTGTGGAGTTTGATAGTGCTTTCTTGGTCATGGCTTGCTTCGGATGCCCTCATCACTCATACTCCCCTATAGCCTCCAGATCCACTACTCCCTTCTAGGTTGGTTGGATGAAATTATTTGTAAGAGGTTTTGTGTGGTGTCGTGTGTTATGGTGGAGGGTTTCAGAGGTGGCCCGACCTATGTTTTGGTGTCGGCGGAGTTTCAGTTTTGTCGGGCAATGTAGATGAAGTTATTATCTCCCTGTGAAGGCCCAATGATTCTCCTACTATTCTCTAGCTTCAGTTACCACCTCTCCTCCCCAGGTCGGTCTGGTGAGGTGGCTATCTTTCAAGCTTTAGGAGGTGTTGTTCGAGTGGTTAACAGTGATCCAGACGGATTTTTCTTTGGTCGGTTGATGTAGTGGGTTTTGTTGCTGGTTTTTTTCTGGTGATGGGGGATTTCGACGTGATTCTATTCTATTATGGTTTTTGAATGATGATAAAAATGGTTTTTGTGGATCGGTGTTCATGGAAGTCCCATTGGTTTTGTGTGATGGCAGCGATGGTGGTTGGTGCAGGCATTGGATGTCAGAGAACTAGCTGGTAGTGACAACTAATAAGGATAATGTCCTGGTGATATGTAGACATGATGGAAGTGATGGTAATGTGATGTCAGGTCGGTGACATGTTGATGGATGTAAGGTTATTTTCAAGGTATCCTCGTGATGTGGAGCATGGTGGGTATCTTGTTGTTCGATGTGATTTTTAGCGGTTTTTTGATTTGGGTTTTGAATTTTGAATTTGGGTTTGGAAATTTGAACGTGGTGTGTCATGTGGATGAGGATATGGGTGAATGGTGGCTCTCTATGTATGGTTTCCCACTTTCCTAAAAAGTGGATTTTTAAAAAATACAAAAAAATGTTTTGTGGGGGGGGAGTGATCTTTAATTGGACAGAATAGTATGGCCACGTCAGAAGTGCGAGTTTTGGGTTATCACCCCAAACATATTTTGAGAAAATAAATGAATAGGAGGATAAATATAAGAAAATGGAAGAGTTATAGGAATGATTAGATGATATATAAGAAAAAATTAACTGGTAGTCATAATTGTTAAAAAATGTTATGGGAAGAAATCAAAGAGAAGAAACAACATAAGAACAACCACTATTTGAAGACACCCCCACCAGCTTTGAGGCAATCCATTCCCCTCAAAGAGCTATCTTATAAGTGATAATAAATATTTTTATAATTGTTTATGTGAAATTTTAATTAGTCATACACTGATACCTTTACTTTATTAAAATTATACAGGGCTGAAAATGATTGTGATTTATATCTATCAACACCCACTCATTGCCTTGTTATAATGGCTACTATATACAATATCCAAGGAGATATTCTATACAAAAAATAACTTTGAATAGGTCATGTGAGAGTGGGGATTCACATATCTCATGAACTGAGTGTCGAGATACCAGTTCCACTTGATGATGTGGATATTCATACAGTCGAGCAAGCTATTGGAACTTACATAACATAGTAATTAGATCTTGTAAAAATAAATGTCAATAAAGAGGTATTCATTTCCAGTTTATTTTTTATGAAAAAACTTTAACAATTAATGAAAAAGTCCTAAACCAATGAATGTTATTACAGTCATAAAAAGGGAAGGGGGTGAAAGATAAGGTCAAATTAAAATGATCTAAAGGATCAACCAACCAATCTAAAATATCTTCACAAAGTACCTTTACCCCACCCATTCAATTTCTGCATTTACTAACATTAAATTTTTATAAAAATATAATGTAATAAAGTTATTATATAACCATAATTGATTTTGAATAACATATGTATAGAGGGACCATTACAGACTATTTTGGTCTTGAGAATGTAAATGAAAACCTCAATCATGAATGGCTAAGAGTCTTAGTTTTAAATGTATACATGAGGTGTGTTTTCATGATTTGTTTGTCCAATAACTGATCTACTATGTTATTTATGAGTAAATAAAATTCACATTTTTAGGTTTATATATCAATACTATTTAAAGAGAAAACCCTATGAGTAAAAATTTGGACTCATTATTTGTCACATCACTTCTACACAATTGTTCTCATTAGAACCAAAGAAAATTGAAGTAATAGTGAAAAAATTGGCCACAATTTTTGAAATAAAACTTATAGATGATAGAATCTTCTTAATACTCAGGATTAAGGGGTAAAACTATACAATTTAATCATATAAAATATATTTCAATTCATTTAATTACTTATTCCTTTTTGTTTTTTAGACAACATTGGTTACTCATTGCAGTAAATTTGGATACTCCAAAGATTTATTTTCTAGATTCAATGCATTAATACTCAAAAAACTATCCACATGTGATGAAGTTTATCAATTTTTAGTACACCACATGCAATATTTTACAAATAAACTTCAAATTATAAATTTTATATTATGTTTTAATAAAAATTCCATTATTATAGGGTGGTGTTTGAATATCATCAAAATCATTGTATGAGGAAATTAAATGAGAAAAAAAAATCATATTGACTTCTAAAAATGGATAGGTATTAGGGTATATTTAATAACATTCCACTATCAAAACATATATCAAAACAAATTAATTATTTTTCTCAATGTTTCTACAGTGCTTAGAATAAACTAATGATAAATATTATGGTTATTATGTTTGAAAATTTATGAAAGATATTGTATTCCATTAACAAAATAGCATCCCCGAAGATGTATTTCCAATGATAATTAAAATTTCATTTAAAATATTTACTTATACTTTATTTATTTATTTATTTTCATTACCACCAGAACTATCGATAGTCCTTGTATTCAAGAGTAAATAGAATTGTTTATAAATGAATGGGAAGAATACATGGTGTTAAATTATATACATACATCATGAAGTAGTGACTTCCTATTACTTATTTAGTGACTTTTATCATCATTTTATCTACTTTTTTAGTTAATTTCCTTATCATTTTAAAATGATACTTATTTTGTTAATTTTCATAGAGTTCATGAAGAAGGATGATACACTCATGATGTACTCATGTACCATGATAACACACTCAATGAGGATAATTCACTCATGATGATGTAATTTTATTTTTATTCTGCAATTCATTCAACATTATGGGTTATCAAACAAAAAAATTGTTAGATAACCCCGAATATTGAATGCATTAAAGAATAAAAAGACATTGTGTGATGTGTAAGAATCAACTGAACCCAATTTGATACACAATATGTAAATTATGACTATAAGTTTATGTTATTAGTTTAAAATTGAAATTTTAGTTAAAAAAACATGTTACATACTCAAAATCTAGAAAAACATTAATATTTTTTTGATACATTAGTAAAACGATTCATAAGTTATTTGTGACATGTATGAATCAACCACGCCTATATCCAATACATGATGTGCCTGGTATTACCAAGTTAGTAACATGTTCAAAGATGCTCATACTCATGTAGAAATCAACCACACCTCAATTAGCCACACCTCAATCTAATACACAGTGTGCTTAGTATGAATTTAATTGGATGTTTTTTGTTTATAATTTACATTTTAGTTCAAAATAAATATCACACACTAAAAAATGAGAAAACATATTCAGATTGTTTTGATACTTTAGGAAAAATATCCATGAGTTATTTGTGATATATAAGAATAAACCACAACTCAATATGATACACGGTGTGTCTGGTATGACTCAAAGTGTGTGTTTTCAGTTTAAAATTGACATTTTAGTTCAAAACAAACATCACATACTCAAACTTAAGAAAACGTTTTTGGATTATGTTCATACTTTAGTATAGCGATCCATAAATAATTTGTGACATATAGTAATTAGCCCCACCTCAATATAATACATGGTGTTCCTGGTATGACTGAAAAATATTTGTTATTAATTTAAAATTGACAATTTAGTTCAAAACATGCATTACTCACTAGAAACCAAGAAATCAAGATTGGATTTTATTTATACTTTAGAATAAAAATTATAATTCATTTTTGATGTGTAGGAATCAGTCTCACATAAAACTAACACACGATGCGATCGTTATGACTCAAAGTGCATGTTTTCGGTTTAAACTTATATTTTAGTAAAAAAGACATGTGGCATACTCAAAATAGAGAAAATTCATTCAAATTATTTTTATACTTTAGGAAAATGATACATAAGTCAATTTTTATATTTAGGGATCATCTGCGTGTTAATCTAATTCACGATGTGACTGCTATGACTCCAAGTGTGTCTTTTTATTTAGAATCAACATTTTAGTTCAAAACACACTTCACATACTCAAAAACAATAAAATTAATTCAGATTGTTTTTATACTTTTGTAAAATGATCTATAAGTCATTTGTGACATGTAGGATCCGATACATGGTGTTCCCAATATCACTCAAATTGTCCATTATCAGTTTAAAATTGACAATTTAGTTCAAAATATGAGTTTCTCACTAAAAACCAAGCAAACTCACTCAGTTTATCTTGATAATTTAAGAAACTTATTCTCAAGTCACCTGTGATGTGTAGGAATTAGTCTCATGTAAAATCAATACACGATGTGATCGGTATGACTCAAAGTGTGTCTTTAGTTTAAATTGACATTTTAGTAAAAAAGAAATGTGACATACTCAAAAGTGATAAAACACTTTAGGATTGTTTTTATACTTTATTGAAATTATTAATGCACCCTCATGCATCGTTTAATTTGCACGGGCTTCAGTCATATTAGAATTGTGTTGTTTCCCAAACTTCACTTGATACTAGGACATAGTATAGTGAAAGTATGGGGTCGATCCCACAGGGAAAGAAGCTGACACTAGAAACCTATGTCTTGGAAGCTTTTGGTGTAATATTCCTTTCTAGTTGGTTCAGTTTGGGAAAACTAAATCTAGAGTTTTGAAAGTTTTCTTCAGGAATAAGAGAGGGATCATGATCAATTTTGGGGATCTGTCAAAAGGATGAGCTTAATTCTAATTTGGTAAGATCATAAGGTTTAGGCTACAAAGAAAGCGGAGGTCACTAGTTGAATATGGTCAAATTGACTAGTTCTACCTAATAGGTGACAATTACTTGATCAGGAAATAGTGACAACCTAGATGAATTAATATTGGATTATAAAGAAGAAATCATTTTAAGCTATTGGTCATAGCCTAATCTACTTCAACCAGAATAGGATCCTTCACTAAAATATCCCATGGTCAGGTATGTTTGAATTAATTGGATATAAAATTGAAATGTATCCTAATTACCAATCCTTAAGGTGACTAAGTTGAGAATTAAAGATCTTATTAAATTCAGATGACCCTATTTCCAATCCCTACCCTGGGTGGTTTAGCTACTCATGTTAGAATGGAATGAAAATAAAAGAACAATTGAAATTGTGCTCAACATGCTAAGAATGATCAGTTTTAAACAGTAAAAAAATGCAATGATTTAGATTCACTAAACAGGATGAGACTGAAATCTAGATCAAGTAATGTAAATCACAATTAACAACTTACTTTAAATGAGAGTGGAAATGAATTCCACATGAGTTCATCGACGATCGGTGATGAACGAAGGTGATGATGCAAAAAGGAATGATACAATGTCGAAAAACAATCCAAGATGCTTGTATTAAAATAAAATAATGAAAAGATACTAATAAATTTGAGTTTAGGGTCAAGGGGATAAAAGGTAATGAGAGAGGAATGAGAAAATCAAAAGTCTCTGCTTTGGAATATCTCTCCAATCTGCTGCATTGCTACTTTATTTATAGGAGAAAAATTACATGACGTGTAATGAGGATTCATGTCATGTAATGTAGATCAGTTTATTCCTACATAGATTTTGAATCTATCTGTATCTCGTACATATCTCATCTGAGATTTGAATATTTGACTCCATTCATGTCATGTATCCAAGACCCATGACATGTACTTTCCTTCTATATGTATCTTTGGAGTGGATTTTGCGTTCAAAGAGTTCACAACGTGTATTGGCCACTCACATCATGTAATGGCTTCTCCTCTTGGAATCTTTATGACTTGAGTCATGACTTGCATCATGACTTCCAGCATGTTTTGAAACTATACTATACATCTTATAATTAGGTTTCATGACGTGTAATAGGACAAATTTTCTCTTTTTCTACATTTTCTCCTTTGAAACCTTAGAAGCCTCATTTCTACAAAATTCAGCACATACCAAGAACATTATTTGAAAAATCATTAAAAACCCTTAACTAAATAATAGAAAAAAGTATACATGATTTCAACTGATTAAATTCCCCCACACTTGAACAATTGATTGTCCTCAAGCAAAAAGTTCTTAATAGTGATTTCAAAAAGATAAGTAATTTTTAAAACATGAAACATTCATTATGTCCTTGTAAATAAAACTAAGTGCAAGCATAAATGGTTAGTCTTCATAACCATCACTGCATAGAAAATTGGTTATGCCTCATTGCTCATCTCTTAAAAAAAATTCTAATCTTTTAGTTACAATTTCTTAACTGTTCCTTGAATTCTATACCCATTTTCAATTAACCTCACAATGAATCTTATCTCATCACTCATGGTAGAATGAAATTGGAGTTATGATCATACTCTAAGTAAATTCTCCTAACCATAGGATTTTATTAGTTCTATCATCTCCACTTTGTAAAGACAAGTACAAAATTAATCATGAAGGCTTTAAAAATTAGGTTCTCATGACTCTAAGGTTGTGGGTAGGTGGTTAAATAGTGAAAATCAAGCTAAAAAGGGAGGGTATTCTCTAAAGTATAATGTATGAATGTTGTGAAAAGTGAAATAAAATGAATCCACCTGGATAATTAAGTCCACACTCCCAGAAGTCATGAAGGCTTTAGTAATTAGGTTCTTTTTCTTTTTTTTATTTTTATTTTTCATAAGTCATGTCTAGGATAGATCTCACATCCATCCCCTAACCACATATGATCTTTTAGGGGATTCATCGGTCTGGAAATGGTGATTTTTGACCTTCCTAATATAAAACCCATGTCAATTTTTCTTTTCTTTTGTATTTTTCAAAGGAATAAAATAGAAGTGAAATGCTAAAAATTATTCATAGATCACAACCAAATAGTCTAATGAGTAAAAAAATACATATCTATAGTAAAATCATCTCATGTTGTCTGAAAGACTCCCCCAAACTTGTTAAATAGTAAAATCACGCATTATACAAAAAGAAGTATAAGAAGGGATAATTGTCTTAGAATATCTTTGTTCTAAAAGGTTATTCATGGAAACTATGAGATTAATAAATGAAAGATTCAAGGTAGTTCTCAGGAAAAAGTGTCTCAACAAATATTACCTCAATCATTTTAAAATTTTATTTGTTCAGTCATAGCCTCAGTAAGATTTCAATGAAATTTTTGATAGGTTTACATGTCCTAGGTATCACTCAAGAAATATGCTCAGAAAGAATATGAAATTGTAGGCTTAGAATTCTATTTGGAATGAGAATATATATAAAAAATAGCAATCACTAAGGGTATAAAACTAAGTATTAAGTTAATTAACCATAATTTAAAAAATGTTGAATTTGAATTAAATCTCTAAGCTCAACAATCATTCTAAAAACCTAAACAGAGATAAAACCTAGATTCTATAAATTTCCAACTTAACTTTTTCTTTTATTTAAATGGGAATCATGTTTCTCTGGTTTAAAGCATGCTTTCCATTTTAAAAAATATCTCCTAGATAGATGATAACAGACAATTATTCAAGTGTATCGAAAGTGAAACTTAAGAAAAAATCCCTCACACTTAAAAGGAGATAGTGTCTGCACTATCCATGGAATTATTTTGGGAGTGTTATTGAAACTAATGCTCAGAAAAAATGAAATGGTAATCAAAAATTTTAAAAATGATGGAATCAATAGATCCCTATTAAACTTGGCATGGAATGAGGGAATTTGGGCTATCGTAATATTGAATCTACACTACCTAAAAAATGGGTTAGAAAAAAATCCTACACTAGATGAAACATTAGTCTATAGGTTTAAAATATAAATAAGCATAAATATAGGTAGGTGCATAATATGATGATCACGGGTAACCGATTTTATTTAAATATAGAATATTCTTACAATAGAGCTTAAAAGGGAATCAAAATGAAAAGAAAAATACTCTAGCATGATGAATCTATCTAGAAAATTGATGAACTATGTGCTGAATCCCACAAAAAACTAATAGAAACATAATCATCTATGTGGATGAACTAAAATATCTTGCAGTGATTTCCATCGACTTAATGTATCCTCTAGTGTCTACAGCTACTAGTGGAAGTGTCTTCCACATCATGGGGTTGCTTGATTAGATTGATGACTTTAGGGGAAGCATGAGCATGAATCAGATGTGGAATTAATGGTATCATAGCTTGAGGTGGTTGTTGATATGCATGAATCTCTAGTGAGAGGTCTTGAAGTTGACATTTTATTTTATCCACACACTGAGTCACTCATTGAACCAAAATAGATGGTGGTATAGGTCCATCGACAACCATAGATGACGAAAAGGAGCTATACATGGATATTAAACATTGAAAGATATGAAAATTAAGCCAAGTAAAAGTGACTCACAATCCAGTTCCCATATATATAGATGAAAGTAGTAACATAAAATGTGGGATCACAAAGATAAAAAAATGAAAACAGCTAGCCCTATCACTAAAAATCCAAACAAAATGAGAAAAAATGGTTGACTAAGATCAGTCTTTAGAACCAAAAATCTTCTCCAATGTCCACTCGCTATCTGGTTGTGGTTGTCCGGTTGGATTAGTGGTAGTGACTGTAGAAGGTGAAGGTGGAGTGGTGATGAAGGGTAGAGTCATAGAGCTGGGAAGATGGGATGAGGTGGGGGGTAGAGAGGTTTTGATCCGAAGTGGGGTTGTGAGTCTAGTAGCTGGATCAATGAAGGGAACCTTGGTCTACTGTAGGTGTTGCATCATGAATTCCTGGTGCCTAGTGGTAAATATCATCATCCCTCACTAAGAGATTAATCTTTTGTATCATCTGGAAATCAATGATCTCAATAAGTCCCAGGGAGGTGAGTGGAAGAGCCACATAAAAAATGCTGAGATGTCTGGAAAGGTGTGTGATGAATGATCTTCCCATCAAGGTACCGTAGATCCATTGTTCATGAGACTTGTAATAGTAGACGAACTATGCATCCATGTTGATGGCTGATCCATCCATGGATACTACCAAAATGAGTACATCAACCTGGATCATGCTACCATGTGACTCTGCCCGTGTAAACCATGCTTGTATAAAATCTTGATGAAGTATCTACAAAGCTAGGCTATGTAACTAGGTAAACTTTGTGATATGAGGTTCATGTGGTATTTGAGGATTTCGTGAAATAATCTACCAAAGGAACCTTGAATCAGATCAGAGTGGATCTAACTGAAGTGTTAGAAAGACCTCAGACATGGAAAACTCCTATGTATAGATGCCCATGCCAATACCAAACTCGGCGAATGATAACTCATGTGTTCATCCACCCAGATGAAATAGTAGGCTATATATGGCCACCTCAAATGTATAAATTAATTCTAGAAATAACTCCATGTATGTATCCTCTCATACCTCAATAATGTAGTCTATATGTAGTGTCTCGAGGAGGTCCAGGATTTCAATATTGACGCTCAGATAGGAAATAATATATAAGTCCAAGGTCTTTTTCTTCCTCATGGAATTTTCCTATAGCTTGGTGAGGTTTTCATGATTGCTTTGGGTTTAAGAAGAAAATAACAAGATTCAAGTGGAGGTTTTCACCACTGAATGAGTCCTCAGAGCTAGATGAGAATTAAAAACGGGCTACGGCGGGAGATGTATCAGGTGCGGTGTCATGTGAACGCTTGGATAGCGGATGATCGTTGTGGTCAGAAAACAACTCAGAAGGTTCCGGTCACAATTTTTTTTTCCTTTCCATTGTAGAAGGAGGGCGGTTTGTGGTAGGATGTTAGGGAGGTGAAGTTTAGGCCAAAGAGGAGGATCAGCTTGGGGTTGTGGTTTGTGGTTGTGGAGGGGGGTACAGATGATATAGGGTAAGGGGAGGGAGGGTGGTGGTCGATAATGGAAGGGTAAAGGAGGGGGTGTATGGGTTTTGGAAAGGAAGGGAGGTGGGTTTGCAGGTTTGAGGAGGTAAGGGAGGATGGCTCAGTTGAGAGGGAGGATAAGGGAGAGGAGGTGGTGCTTGGCTGGCACACGTAGGAGGGAGGCAGAGGCTCGGGTGGGGGGGGGGGGGGTGCAAGTCTCTAGGAGGGAGAAGGGGGTGGGTGAGTTCGAGAGGGAGAAGGAAAAGGGATGGGTTTGGGTGTGAGAGGCTGGGAGGAGAGGGAGGTGGCGGGAGTAAGGCGAAGGGTCGGGGGGGGGGCATGGGTTGTGAACCTAGGGTTTACAACCTGTGTTTAAAAAAAAACTTTCTTGAGGTGGTATATAACATTTAACTATTTTTTACACCATGTAACAATTATTCTTACTGAATTTTTTTATAGAAAATGTACACATCATGTAACAGAGTTACACGAAGTGTAATTGAATTTTTTAGCTCAATTTTTTTTCAAACCCTGACCTCCAAATCCTGGTAGATCTTAAACTTTCCTAAGGATATCTTAATCTAATCTAGGCTAAGATGATCTACCCTAGGTTTCCTCCCAGTAATTTCTTCCTTTAATGTCGAGATCTTGACTCAATTAAGGATCAATTGAACTTAAGGCTGATGACACAACCTTCACATAAGGGTTCTTGAAAGATTTTAAATCTTTGATCATTAAACTTGAATGGTGGTCCACCATATCTCTTAATTTCAATAGTCCCATAAGGAAAAAATTTAATGACTTCAAAAGGGTTGGACCATCAATATTTCAGCTTACCAGGGAACAATTTCAATCTGGAATTGAATAAGAGGACCTTATTCTTAGGGAAAAAGATATGCCTTACAATGCGTTGATCATGCCATTTATTAGCTCTTTCTTTTTATATATTGGCATTATCATAATAATATTTATTGATTTCTTCCAATTCATCCAACTGTAGCATCTGATCTTCTCCAGCTTTCTCAGAATCCAAATTTAGCTTCTTGATTGCCTAGTATGAGCGATGGTCTAGTTCAAATGGAAGATGACATAGTTTCCCATATACTAGTCTGAATGGTGTTATACCTATGGTTGTTTTGTATGAACTGTGATATGCCCATATTGCATCATCCATTTCAGACTCCAATCACTTTGACCTGTGTTCACAATTTTCTATAAGATTTGATTGATCTCCCTATTTGAAAATTCCACTTGCCCACTTGTTTGTAGGTGGTAGGGAGTTCCTATTTTGTACCAGATTCTAAACTTTTTGAGTAATCCTTTCAAATATTGGTCGGTAAAATATGTTCCTCAATCACTAATGAGTAATCTTAGAAATCCAAATCTTGAGAACACATTCTTTTTCAAAAAATTCATGACCACTTTTTCCATGTCATGTGATGTTGATTCATAAAATACCCATTTTGAGATGTAGTCAACACCAACTAGAATGTAAGAATTTCCATGTGAAGTGTAAAATGGACCCATGAAGTCTATTCCCCATACGTCAAAGATTTTTAATTCCATGATAGGGTTTTAAGGAATTTCAATTGTTTTCCCAATGTTTCCAGTTCGCTAGCACCTATCACAGCTTTGACAGAATTCCCTTGCGTTTTGGTGTAGCATGGGCCAACAAAGTCCAATTTGTAGAATATTTGATACAATGCACTTTGTTCCATGATGTCCTCTAGTTGGTGACATATGAAACATTTCTCTCACATTTGGGATTTCATTTTTAGGAATGAAGCATCACAACAATCCATCAACACAACGCTTGAACAAGAGTGGTTCATCCTAGTAGTAATGTTTCTCTTTAGCCAGAAATATTTTCCTTTGTTGAAATGAGAGGTCTTGTTACAAAAATACCATGATGTGATAATTGTAAATATCATAAAACCATGGTTTAAACTTAATTTTGAAAAGAGTTTCATCAGGAAAATCGACTTCGATGTCAGTATCATCGTTGTCCTTGGTGAGTGGTGGAGGAAGTCGGGATAAATGGTCAGCGATCATATTTTCCGTGCCTTTGTTATCTTTGATCACAATATCAAATTCCCAGAGAAGGAGGATCCACCTTATCAGCCTTTCTTAGCATACTTATTGTTCATTAAATACCTTAGGGAAGCATTATCTGTGTGCACAATCACCTTGGATAAGACCAAATAGGAACACAATTTCTCAAAGGCATACACCATGACTAAGAGTTCTTTCTATGTAGTTATGTATTTTACTTGGGATTAATTTAGTGTGTGACTGAAATAATAGATAGGACATAATATTTGATGAATTCGTTATCATAAAATAGTTCTAACAACAAAGTCATTGACATCACACATCAATTCGAATTCCTTGTCCCAATCAAGTGAAATTATTATTGGGGATGCTATCAGGCTCTTCTTCAAAGTATTGAATTCTTGTAGACATTCTTTAGTGAATTAAACATAAAATTCTTTTGAAAAAAGGTGTGTCAATGGGTGGGAAAATTTTGCAAAGCCTTTTACAAATTTTCTGTAGAATCTGGCATGGCCTAGAAATCTTTTTATACCCTTAACTGTTGAAGGTTTAGGTAAATCCTTGATGAACTTTATCTTGGATAGATCGACTTCTATTCCTTCTTGGGAAATTTTTTGTCTGTGGACTATGCCTAATTGAACCATAAAATGAAAATTTTCCCAATTTAGTACAAGGCATTTCTCTTCACAGTGTTGTAAGACTAACTCCAGATTGTTTAGGCAGACTTTGAAAGATCTTCTATAAACTGAGAATTCATCCATGAATATTTCTAAGAATTACTCCTCTATATCATGGAAAATATGCATCATGAATCTTTGAAATGTTTTTGGATTATTACACATTCTGAATGACATACACGTGTAGAAAAAGGTGCTAAATGGGTAGATAAATGTGGTTTTTGAGTAATCATATGGGTTGACTGCAATCTGATTGTATCTTGAATATATGTCTAGGAAATTGTATAATTAATGTCCTATAAGTATTTCCAACATTTGATCCATAAAGGGTAAAGAAAAATGATCTTTTATTGTTACTTCACTCAAGCTTATGTAGTCTATGAAAACTCTCCATCCAGTGATAAAACATGTTAAAATCAATTCATTTTCCTCAGTCTTCTCCACTCTGAGTCTACCTTTCTTGGGAACGACTTGTAGCAGGCTCACCCATTCACTATCAAATATGAAAAAGATTATTCCAACATCCAAAAGTTTTAGCACTTCCTTTTTGAAAACTTCTTTCATTAGTGGTGTGATCCACCTCTTAGGTTGGCATTTTGGTTTTACATCTTCCACAAGTAAAATCTTGTGAGTTCATACAGTCAAACTGATCCCTTTTATGTCATCCACTCCCCAAGAAATTGAATGCTTGTGTCTCTTCAAGACTTAAACCAATTTTTATTCTTATTCCTGAGATAGTTCAAAGTTGATGATTACTAGAAGAGAGGTTGAATCTCCTAAGTATGAATACTTAAGAGTAATTGGTAGGGGCTTCAAATCTAGTGTTGGTGGTTGAATGATTGAGGTGGTGAAGGGAGAGAAAGTATCCCTTATGAGAGGTTCATTGAATCTCACTTCCTCAAAATCATACCCTTCTTATATATCTAAGAGTGAATCCTCACTGTATTCTTATTATATGGCCATGTATTAATTTTTTATTGGTTAAGAGAGATGGTGTTATAATATATGGAATTATCTAATTGTTTAGCATCTTTGAAAAGGTTGAAGACTACCTATTATTCTCCAAATATAAATATTATATGTCCTTGATTCACATCTATTAGATACTTTCCCATGAATAATAATGGTATTCTGAGAATAATGGGTATGTCACCTTCTTCTTCCTTGTCCAGAACTAGGAAGTCTTCAAGAAAGATGAATTTTCTGACTTTAACTAACACATACTCAATACTTATTCTAGGATAATTCACTAAATGGTTTATAATTTGTAGTGATACTAGAGTTGTTTTTAACTCTGGGAGTCTCAATTTTTGAAATACACTCATTGGAATTAAGTTGATACTTGCTCCGAGATCACCCATAGCTCTTCCAAATCTACATTCTACAATAGCAGATGGGATTGAAATTTTTTTGGGGTCTCTTATCTTTGGTGGTATTTTTTGATGAACAACAATAGAACATTCTTCATTAAATTAGATGACACCAATATCTTCCATTTTTATTTTATTAAAAATAACATCTTTAAGGAATTTGGTATACTTGGGAATTTGAGAAATGTACTCTAAAAAGGGTATGTTGATATGTAGTTATTTGAACATTTATAGAAACTTCTTGTACTATGCCTCATGTTTTCCTTGTCTTTATCTTTCTATAAAATGAGGAGGTGGCTTGTACAGTGGTGGGGAAACATAAATTGGTTCTTTTGGTTGCTCAAATGTTTAGGCGTCTGATACTAGTGATACCTCTTGAGATGTTACTAGGGAGGTCCCATTGACTTCATCTTCTTACACTAGTGAATTATTCTTAGATTCATCAGTTTTTCTTTCATCTCTTCCACATGGTTATTGGAAATCCAAAATCTTTCCACTTCTCAGTACTACAGCCTTAGCTTCTTCCCTTGGGCATGTCTATGTATTACTAGGTATAATACCTTGTAATCTATCAGACAAGGTCTTTCATATATGACCTATTTGAACTTAGAGATTTTGTAAGGTAGATCATTGGTTCTAAATATCCATATCTTGAGTATTCATTCTTTGGTATGATTTTTTAACAAAAGTACCTAGGAGGTTCTCTAATTTACTTTGGAGAGGAGAAGGTTGCTGCTGAGGTCTTGGTTGAGCTGGTTGAAACTGTTGTTGTACTCTATATGAGAAAGGTTGTTGTTTCATTTGCTCTTGTGGTCTTGGTATAGGGTTCATGTGTGGATACCCTAGTGTTCCTTGATTACGAAATGGTTCTTAACCAATTCTCTATTGATAATAACCTTGGTTGTTTTGAGGTGGATTCTGATCCGGCCTCTGCTAATAATACTGCTCCTGCTATTGAAATGGTGGGTTTTTATGATTATAATTGATTAAAATCTTGAGCTTGAATTTCTTCAAATATTTCCTTTCAATCTTGGTATAAGTGCGGGCTACCACACATTTCACATTATTGTAATTCCATCACAGGAGTTGGAGGGGGTTGTGTAGCAGGTATCTGGAATGATTCTAGCTTCTTTGTGAGTGCTTCAACTTGCACTGCTAATATTGTGTTCTCATCCACTTGGTGGATACCATGCCAAGGTGGTCCATGATCAATTTTCAATAGGTTTTCATTGTGAGAGACTTCATCTAAAATAGATCTTCTAGATTTAGGTGTCTTGAACATCATCCCTCCATCAGTAGCAACATCAACGAATGTTCATGAAGTTGGTTGGAGGCCTTGGTAAAATGTCTGGATCTGAATCCACATGTTTAGTCCATGGTGTGGGAACTTCCCCATTAGTTCCTTAAATCTGTCCCAAGCTTCCCATGTGTATTTTTCATCAGTTCGAGTGAAATTATGAATATCTTTCTAGAGTTTCTAAGTTTGTATTGGTGAGAAATATTTGTCAAAAAACTTCTTGGCTAGATCACCCCAAGTTGTGATCGACTCAGGATCTTGACTTTTAAGCCAATCCTTAGCCCAATCTTGTAGAGATAATGGGAATATGTGAATTCTAATAGCATCTGATGACACTCCCTAGTTGCGAAAGGTATCTCAAACTTATAGGAACTTGGATATGTGCTCATGAGGATCTTCACTCTGAAGTCTACAGAACTTACCCATGTTCTGAATCATGTGAATGAGTCTAGGTTTTATTTCAAAAGTATGGGATTGAATGGGAGGAAACAATATGTTTTGTGTGGCACCATGGATTGATGTAAATCTATAATCCATGATGGTTCACTCATGTTGCACAGTGTTCTCTCCAAGAATCACTTGTTGCATGTTTGGAGGGTTTGGTGGGTTGGTCATGTTTGTTCGGTAGTGTTTTGAGAGATATTGTTCGATATTGGGATAAAAGGATAACATTTCTCATGTATCAAGACTCATTGAATGAGTCGAAGGACCTAGATACATTCACTATGTCGCTAGATAAGAGACACAGTGGCATCTTGAAAAGAGAATGAAAGAAAGGGGTGAGGGAAAGGCAATCCCATGTATTTTCTAGAGGTTTGAATGTGAAAAGTACACCTTTACTTATCCCTAAAAATGACGCCAAAATTTTATTCACCTGTATGCCTCATTAAATTCGCGTGGGTTGTGTTCATATTATAATTGTGTTGTTTCCCAAATTTCACTTGCTGCTATGCCGTAGTATACTTAAAGTTTGGGGTCGATCCCACAAGGAAAGAAGCTGGAATTGGAAACCTATGGCTTGGAATCTTTTGGTTTAAGATTCCTTTCTAGTTGTTTTAGTTTGGGAATGATAAATCTAGATATTTGATGGTTTTCTTCAAGAATAAGAGAGGAATCAGGATCAATTTTGGGGATCTGTTGAAAGGATGATCTTAATTCTAACTTGGTAAGATCCTAAGGTTTAAGATAGAAAGAAAGTGGATATCTCTAGTTAACTATGGTCAAATTGACTAGTTCTATCTAAGAGGTGAATATTAATTTATTTGGAAATAGTAAAAACCTAGATGAATTAATCTTGAATTATAATGAAGAAATCATTTTAGGCTATTGGTCATAGCCTAATCTACTCCAACCAGAATAGGGTCCTTTACTCAAATATCCCATGGTCAGGGATGTTCGAATGAATTGGATAGAAAATTGAAACATATCCTGATTACTAATCCTTAAGGTGACCAAGTTTATAATTAAATATCTTATTAAATTTAGATTCCCCTAATTTTGACCCCTACCCCAGGTGGTTTAGCCACTCATGGTAGAATGTAATGGAAATAAAAGAACAATTGAAATTTTGTTCAACATGCTAAGAATGATAGGGTTTAAATAGTTAACAAACATGTAATGATTTAGATTCACTAAACGGGATGATTATGAAATTAGGATCAAGAAATAAAAATCACAATTAATGGATTACTTGAAATGAGAGAGGAAATTAATGCCACATGAGTTCTTTAATGATCGACGTTGAATGAAGGAGATGATGCAAAAAGGAATGAGACAACATTGAAAAAAATCCATGATGCTTGTATTAAAAAAATAATGAAAAGAGACTAAGAAATTTGAGTTTAGGGTCGAGGGAATATAAGTGAATGAGAGAGGAATAAGAAACGTAAAATTCTTTGCTCTGGAATCTCTCTCTAATCCATGGTTACTGCTGCTTTATTTATAGGTGAAAACTTACACGATGTGCAATGGGGATTCATTTCATGTAACGTTAATCCATGTATTCCTCCACATATTTTGAATCTATGAATATCTCATGTGTATATTGTCTGAGATTTAAATATTTGACTCCTTTCACATTGTGTATCTAAGACTCATGATGTGTACTTTCCTTCCAGATTTATCTTCAGAGTGGATTTTTCATTCGAAGGGTTCAAGATGTGTATTGGCCACTCATGTCATATAATGAATTATCCACTTGGAATCTTCATGAATTGATTCAAAACTTTCTTCATGACTTGTATCATGCTATGAAACTATAATACACGTCGTGTAATTAGGTTTCATGGCATGAAATAGTCCAATTTTTCTCTTTTTCTACGTTTTCTCTTTTAAAACCTTGGAAGCCTCGTTTCTAAAAAAATTCATCACATACCAAGAACATTATTAGATAAATCATTAAAAATACTTGACTAAATAATATATATATATATATATATATATGATTTCATCTTATTAATTATCCATAAGTCATTTGGGATGTGTAGGAATCATTCGCACGTCAATCAAATGCACAGTGTGACCAGTATGACTCTAAGTGTGTCTTTTTATTTAAAATTGAAATTTTAGTTCAAAACAAACATCACATACTCAAAATTGAAAAAAAAACATTCATTTTGTTTTGATGCTTTAGGATAATTATCCATGAGTACTTTTTGATGATTAGGAATTAACCGCACCTCAATCTGATTCACAATGTTCTTGGTATGACTCAAAGTGTCCGTTATTAGTTTAAAATTGATAATTTAGTTAAAAACATGTGTCGCTCACTAAAAATTGACCAAAAAAGATCATATTTTCTTGATACTTTATGAAAAAAATTTATATGTCATTTTTTATGTGTATAAATCATTCTCACATAAAACTTACACATTATGTGACTTGTATGACTCAAAGTACGTGTTTTCATTTTAAATTGACATTTTAATAAAATAAGTCACATGACAAACTCAAAATAAAGAAAATGAATTCATATTGTTTGTATACTTTAGGGATACAATACATAAGTCATTTTTGACATGTAGGAATCATCCTCACATCAATCTGATGCACGATGTGACTGGTATGACTCCAAGTGTGTATTTTTATTTAAAATTGATATTTTAGTTCAAAACACATGCCACATACTAAAAATTGAGCAAATACATTAAGGTTTTTTGATACTTTAGTATAATGATCCATAAGAAAATTTTGACATTTAGAAATTAGCCTCACCTTAATATGATACATGGTGTGCTTGGTATGACTCAAAGTGTCCATTATAAATTTAAAATTGAAAATTTAGTTCAAAACATGCGTCACTTGCTGAAAACATAGAAAACATGCTTGGATTGTCTTGATGATTTAAGAAAACAATTTATAAGTCATTTTTTGATGTGTTGGAATCCATCTCACATAAAACTGACACATGATATGATCGGTATGACTCAAAGTGTGTGTTTTCAGTTTAACTTGACATTTTAGTAAAAAAGAAACATGACATACTCAAAACTAAGAAAATGAATTAAGATTGTCTTGATACTTTAGTAAAATTATCCTTAATTCATTTGTGATGTATGGGAATCATATTCACATCAATCTAACACACGATGTGACTAGTATGACTCTAAGTGTGTCATTTTATTTAAAATTGAATTTTTAGTTCAAAACACATGTCACATTATCAAAATCAAGAAAACACATTTTTATTGTTTTGATGCTTTATAAAAACAATCTAAAAGTTATTTTTGACATATAGGAATTATCTACACCTCAATCTGATACACAATGCTCCCAGTATGACTTTAAGTATCTGTTATCAGTTTAAAATTTACAATTTAGTTCAAAATGTGTGTTTCTCACTAAAAACCAAGAAAATTCTATCATATTATCTTTATACTTTAATAAAACAATTCATAAGTAATTTGTGACATGTAGGAATCAGTACCGCATTAAACCGACACAAGATGTGACTAGTATGTATCAAAGTGCGTGTTTTTAGTTTAAATTGACATTTTAGTAAAAAAGACACGTGACATTCTCAAAACAGAGAAAACACATTTTTATTTTATTGATACTTTATGAAAACGATCCTTAAGTCATTTTGATATGTAGGAATCATCTCCATGTCAATCTAATGCACAGTATGACTCATAGGACTCCAAGTGTGTCTTTTTATTTAAAATTGAAATTTTAGTTAAAATAAAACGTCATGTCACACCCTACCTTTGAAAATATTTTATTTTATTCTTTTCTTGTCTTTGAATCTTTTTAGTTGAGGTTCAGGTTGGGCCTCAGATTAAATTTTTGAATTTTGGAAGTCTCAAGTAAGTTTTTGGCCTATGCACGGTTAACACACAATTTTGGTAAACCGTGTGGCTTTTCCCAGGTAATCGTATGACTGGTTTTGGGGTCCATAGGTAAGGTACATGGGTTGTGCATGGTTTGGGAAACTGTACAGAAACCATGTGATAGGTTCTATATATTTAGACAGTGGTGACCACACGGTTTGGAAAACTGTGTGGCCAAACCGTGCAAGTGGCCCATATTCTTAGAACTTAAAATTCCAAGTTTTTCCTCCACTCTTTTTTAGTCCCTTTCAAGATTTCCTCCCCCTTGTTCATTTTTGGAACATTAAGGGATCCCCCTAGCCCTCTCCCTTTGGTTCTACTCCATCCATGGATTCATCTCCATGTTTTTAACATGAGTTTCTTAGGGTTTTGGTCATTTTTCTCCTCTTTACCATTCTCCACTATTAGGTTCTTAGTTTCCCTTGGTGGGGTTTCCCTCTTGTCCAAAAACTAAGGGTTATGATTGGTGTATGATTTTATTTCTTAGATGTTAGGGTGTACGGATTGTGTTTTGGGCTTGGATCTCCTTTCTCTCAAAGTTTTGTTGCGTTTTCACTCCATTGAGGTAGGATTTTCCATTATTTTCCTTTTCAAAACATTCTATTTGATGCTTATATATTTTTAAATAATATATAAATGCATTTTTCATGCTTGTGGTATGATTTTTTGGCTTAGTATGGTGTTTTTATGTTAGAAAAAATTGGTGGAAGTGGTTTTAAAGGAGGTTTCTTCAAAAATATTATATAGTTATGCACATAAAGTGTTTTTTAAAATGATAATTGAGTTTTAAAGTGAATTTGAGAACTTGTGGTATTATTTGGACTTTATTATGTTTTGATAGCTCAGGTTAAATTATAAATTGGACATGATGTGTTTTTTGGATGCCTCTTTATGGTATAATAATTTGTGGTAAAATGTTTTTGAAATATTCTCCTAGATGTAAAATGCTTATTGTTGACGTTAAAATTGTGTGACATGTAGTTTTGGTTTAATGGAAATTAGAGTTCTTAAAAGTTATTTTTAATGGTTTCATGGACACTTGAGTGTTCCATTAGATGTTGGAACATCCATGGGTGCACGGGGTGCACCCCTGGATGGGCATTCAAATGATAATGGCCTTATTTAACTTAAAGACCTGGTTTTCAAAACATTCAACCTTTCCTCCTTCCTTTTTTATAAAATTCCTTTAAGCCTTCATGTTTTATAAATGGTTCATGGTCTCAAAGTGGATTGAATATGGTTTTAAATGTTATGTTCTAAAATATGGATTGTTTGGTACCTTGTAAAATATGTTTGGTTTATAAATGATATTAAAACCCATTTGGAATATTTAATAATTTTGTATGTTTTCATTTTTACTTGAAGTGGTGTTGGAAATGAAATTGGATTTGAAATATAGAATCCATTTTGGCATTGTATACATGAAAGTGGTGTTCATAAATGGTTTGGAAATGTTTCGTAAATGTAATTTGAAATGGACATGGTGTAAGGAATGGTTGGCACTTTGTAATGTTTGGAAAAGTGGTTTTAAACTCATGTGATGTGGAGGCCTGGTTGCCACTTGTGAATGGATTGTTGTGATATGGTAACCTCTATGGAGGATTACCCAAAATGAGGGGTATCACATAGGTGGTGTCAGTGTTTGGGGTAGGCAAGTGCGGTGGTGGTAGGTCAGGTGAGCCACGTGTGTGAGGGCCTCATACTTACACAATGTACTATTATTATGGGACTCCTGGGTGTATTTTAGAGGTTTGTGTGATGGTTTATTTTTGACCCTAATTAGATGGGTTGATACCCCCTTGATTTTATAGGTCTTGGGGGGAGGTACCACTAGATTGGTGGTTAGAATGGCCAGTTGGTTATAAACTCTGGAGATGAACCTTATGCCGGTAGGTGAGTTTGAGCTGAGTACATCCATGGATCACTCTAGGGATGTTCAAGAAATTCCCATGATTAACTATATTCATGTTCTATTTATTTTCTAATACTTTTGTATATTAATCCTAATAGTTCATGTTATATGTTTGTTCCATTTACTTTTGCTTATCCCTCCTTTTGACCACTTATTATGGATGGTATTTTGGGTTTTGGTTTTAGAACTGGGTTATGGAAAGTGAAACCATTGTAAAAAGGAAAGTTGTGTGTGTTGTTTTAAAAATATAATTTTTGGAAAGCTTTGTTTATTTTTTTAAAATGTTTAAAAACCTATTTCCAAAATGTATTTCAAACAAGTGTTTGTGTACTATCATAGGAAAAGAAATGTATGGAATCTATGGTGGTTGCCTACTGATCTGTTTAAGATCACACCCTACTTGTGCTACTCGGTGTTGGTAAACCCAAGCTATTTTAGAGGTTCAGGTTTTTGGTTCAGTTTCTCTTGGAGCATATTGGTTTTATGGATGGAGGTGACCAAGTGGTCACATGGAGATCTATTTGGCATGGTCCAGTTTTAGTTTTGTTTTTAGATTCTATTTTTTTTAGCTATTGTATTTGGTCCAATTTTTATATTTATTGTGATTTAGTTATTGTTTCATAATTAGTTTTTTTTTTTATTTTTATACTGTTCATTCTTTGGTCTAAATCATTCCCATTGGTTTATTTTGATTCCTAAAACTAGTTGTCAGGCCATGGGGGTCAGAAACGCCATCCGGGTCATGTCTCGGACTGGGTCAGATGTTGGGTTGGATGGTATCTTGACCTTGTTCGTGACAAAATTTTATCAGATCATACCCTCATTATTTGGGATGTCAGGTAGTTAGAGACTAAGATTGTTAGGACTCAAGAGGTATGTACGAGAAGGACGTCATAAACCCTTCCTTGTTCTGATCCTCGAGTTTCCAAGGGAAGTCTGAGATTTGAGTCTTTTTTCTTTGTTTTGGATTTAGGAATGATAATGGAAGTGATCCGGTGTCATGTCGTGATCTCATGTGGAGTAGTGAAACATGTGGAATCTAAGTGAATGATTCAAGGTCCTCTTAGTGGTTAATGATTACTTGAGTCATGGCCCACTAACCATAACATCGGGTTAGGCGTGACCACTAGTTCCTCATTCCAGTAGTTTGGTATGAGTTGTTTTTTGTTTTGTTTCGGTCAATTTGAGTGGAATTTTAAAATGAAAATGATTTTTGAGATGGAAATTATTTCTTTCAAGTGGTTTTGGAATTGTAAAACTGGGTTTTAAAATATAAAATGAGTTTAGAAATTGGTAAATGTTTTGTTTCGAGGATGAAATGGCTTGCAAAACCCTTGGTATTCCTTACGGGCATTCACATATGTGTGGGTATGTGCAAAAAGTGTATATTGGAAAGTGTGCATGGATGATATCTACAGAAGTGGGATGAAATATTATGTGATGTTTCATAGGATTCCATGGGTGTGTATTTGAAATTTAAAGGTTTTCGAATTGGTATTTCTTGGAGAAACATGTTTTGTTTATGAAAAGTGGCTTTTGGCGTTGAAAAGTGGCCTTAGAAGAAGGAGATTTTGAAATTGAAATAATAAAGGGTGGTTTTTGAAAAGATAGTTTTCATTGTGCTTGAGTTTTTTTATATTGTGAGCCTATTTCTTTGGCTTGAGATGTTCTTCGCATTTGTTTTCCAGGTAGATATTGATTTTTGTTTTGTGATTCTTGTTTTGTTTAGAATATGCCTCCTAGAAAGGTCCCTAAAATTTCTAGTGAGTCTTGCCCAGTTTTTTGTTCTTCTCAGTTTTTGAATTTCTACCGTGGTGATCGAGGTCCGTTAGAGGCAATGGAATGGATTGAGGAAGTTGAGTGTGTCTTCAAATCGTTAGGAACTCCTAAAGTAGTGGAATGGATTGAGGAAGTTTAGTGTGTCTTCAGATCATTTTTAATGTTGCACGCAAGGCATGTTTCAGGATCAGAACATCAAAATATGGAAAATGCATGAAGTGTGCGAAATATTTGGAAATGTGCATGAAATATGAGGTTGCGCGAAAGAGGCTTGCACACCCAATGAAATGTCAAATTGGGTTTTGCATGCTCAGAGGGTATCTTGCGCAATGTGTTAAGATCTTACACACAAGGGTTTGTGATTCCTATAAATAAGAGGTGACCAACCTCATTTAAAAATCTCAACACTTAGAGGAAATTGAAGCTTTGAATCGCATATTAATTGTGTGCAAAGGGAGTTCTGTGAAAGAATTGGAGTTGCGTGCAAGCTAATAAAGTTACGTGTAATATTTGAGTTGCGTGTAAGATTGAAGTTTCACACAAGAGGTGTTTCGTGAAAAAGTGGAATCTTGTGCATAAGGCATTAAAGTTGCGTACAAGCCATAATAAGGGTTGAGAGAAATATTTGAAGTTTACCAGTACATCTGAGGTAAAGTGATATTCATCAGTGGATGAATGTGGGACATTAATAAAGCATCTGCATACAGTGGATGATGTATTCAGTAGAGATAATGAAAGGACCTAGAAGTCTATAAAATGTGAGTGGATCTTCAAAAGAAGCAGTGTCCACACTTCATTTGAGAGGGTAGTGAGATTTCAAATTGTGATTGGTTGTAAACCATGAGGGACAGTGAGACCACTCCAAACATTATAAATAGTAGTGCTCTGTTAGTGGATTTGGTACATTGGCACATCACTGTTGTATGATCCATGGATATATCCCAGTGATGGTGAACCAAGTAAAATCATTGTTTCATGTGCATGCTTTAATTTTTATTCATACCTTTCTATAAGAAAGAGAGAGAGAAGATAGTTTTGTTTAACAACAAAACAAGATCAAAAGGGGAATTTGTTTTAATCTTTGATACCCTGATTCACCCCCCCCTCTTAGGATATTTGACCTAGTGGACCTAACAAAAACTATCATATATGGATGTGTAAAAAAATGTTTAGACACATAAAAAAAAGTGAAGTTCCATAACATATTTTAATCAATTAATATTATGAAAATCAATTAAAACAATTTAAACATTAACACATGTAAAAAATGATTACATTATATAGAACAATAATACTTAAAAAATAATGAAAATATAAATGTTTTAAAAAATGAAATTAAATGAAATTAAACATTAACTCCATAAATATACATTTTAAAAAAATATTATCGAATAAAAGATTTTCAATCTAGCTTTTTAAATAATGGGATTTAAAATGAATATTCAAATAAGGGTTGAATGAAAGAAAATTTCTATTTATCAAAACAAATAAAATACAAATAAAAATATTCCCAACACTAATAATATCCCCTTTTTTGTAAATTACAAAACTAAGATTTTATTTAAAAATCCAAAATTTTCCCCCTTTTTTGTAATTTATCAAAATGATGAAAAAATTAGATTTCTAAAATATTATCCCTCAAAAGTAATATTAAATACCAAATATTAACAAGTTAGAAATTTTAAAAAACATATAATAGTATACATTTAAGCATTTTAACAAGTAGTAACAATAATAAACAAAATAGCATGCTTCTAACACACTATTAAAAAAATGATAAGATGGTTTTTTGTAAGAGTTTAAGAACAAAAAAATCCCCTTGAGTTAAAGCTTATAAGGCATCTTATTAAAAACACATCATCAAAAAAAATATTGTCAATAGAATTTGAAACAATTTAAAGGATAAAACAAATTTAAACAAGTTTGAACATGTTTAAATAAATGATTTAATCTAAGAAATTTATCCTAACTTCATGTCAAAAAAGTTCACCTTTATCAGAAGCAAATAAGTCTTCTCATAAATCAACACTATGAACTAAATATTGAATTTCAAACATATTTAAAATAAAGAATGAAATAAAGTAAATTTTAATACACAAAGGACATTTAGAATTTTATAAAAAACTTCCCTAGAACATATGTATTGAAAATTTATATTTCAACCACTACAAGAAACAAAATGTTAAAGTAATAAGTGGTCAAATAATTGTTACAATAAAAATTTGCAGCACTAATATGTAAAATCATGTTGTTATAAGATAAAAAACATAACATGAGTTCTTTCCTAAGACTTAAAATAGATGTTGAAAATTATTTCAAACAGACTAATAAAATTTGAAGTTTTCACATACTAACTGTTTAACATTAATTTTAAAACTCATATACCAGTACATAAATGAGAATTCATTGGCATAATGCCCATGAATTCTACATTTAAAGCATGTCATAGTAGAAATACTCTCTTTTGATATTTTAACCAAAGTATTCTTATTCATGTTTGGTGATAAATTGTTATAACCAAAACCATTCTTATTACAGTTTGGTTTTATCATAAACATTATTTTATCATATTTCTATTTGCCTTGGAAAAATGTACATAAAGTTTCTCTAAGAATAATAACTTCCTTTTTCAAATATAGATTCTCCTTTTGAATAAATTATAAATCTTTATAAACTTTCTCATTATAATTAGAAGCTGTATTTATCAATTTCTTATTTTCTTGCTTGAGTTTATTACAATAATTCTCAACATTAGTCAATCTATTCAAAATATAATTAAACATTATTTCCTGATCTTTATCATTCACTACCATAAAGTATTTAAGTCTACCATTTTCTTCTTTTAGTTTCAATGTCTTAGAATCATAATTATTTTTACATTATTCATTTTGGGAAACACAAATATCCATATCCTCACATCCCCTTTTTAGTTTTTCATTTTCTTTAATCAACTTATTATTTTTAATTTTTATTTTATCATATTTATCAATAATACTATTACTATCATTAATTAATTCCTCATTATATTTATACAATTGTTCAACTTTAGAATTAATAAGATCAGAATCAGAACAAGAATAAGAATCAATTTATTTTTTATATTCACTGATAGCATTATGCTCAAAATTTCTGAGAGTAATTAATTGAGTAAAGAAAGAGTCAGGTATATCACATTCTACACCTATTAGAGTAAGGTTTACTATTTCCATTTCACTATATGAGTCACTAGTTGAATCAGAGATATTAGAGAAGTCTCATCCTTCAAACAAGGCTTTCTTTTCTTTTCTTCTTTTATCTTTGTAATTCTTTGAATGCTTGAGTTTGGGACAATCAAGACTGATGTGATATTTATTCCTGCACTCATAACATGTTAGTTTTAAACATAATTATTCTTTCTAGGATTAAATTTCTTGTATTCTATTTCATTATTCCTTTATAATTGTCTCTTTCCACCATTTTTCATAAATTTTAAAATCTTTTAATCTTTACATATATATATGGTTGAACATTCATTTGAGAAAGATAAGATTTCTCCCCTTCCATTATAATTTCAAGATCCATCCTTTGAAAATCCATAAATATTGGATCATTTGTGATCCTCATCATGGATAAGTTGGCATGGTTTTGTCGACTTAATGCATCTTCCACCTTGTTTACTTTTCCAGGGTGGTAATGTATTGAGCGGTTGTAATCTTTAATCAACTCCAACCATCTTCTTTGGATCATATTCACCTCATTTTGTGTGAAA
The DNA here is from genome assembly GCA_963277665.1 of Viscum album. Taxonomy (NCBI): domain Eukaryota; kingdom Viridiplantae; phylum Streptophyta; class Magnoliopsida; order Santalales; family Viscaceae; genus Viscum; species Viscum album. Next base: position 1,392,223,485 of record OY728142.1, on the reverse strand, counting down.
ATATACTTTAAACTTTTATGATCAGTATAAATATGATACCTTTCACCATAAATATAATACCTCCATATATTTAATGAAAATATTATCGCTATTAACCCCAAATCACGAGTTGGGTAATTTTTCTCATGGATTTTAAAATTTTATGAGGCATAAGATATCACCATATCACTTTGCATGAGAATATACCCCATCCACTTCTTGGATTCATTGGTTTAGATCACAAACCTTTCTCCACTACAAGGCTATGTGAGCACAAGTGCACTGACTAACCTTATTTTTAGCTCTTTGAAATTCTCTTCACATTCCTCTATCTAAATAAACTTAACTCCTTTCCGAGTCAACTTTGTGAGAGTATTAGATAATCATGAAAAATCTTCCACAAAAAATTGATAATATCTATCCAAAAGAAAAAATATCTGGATCTCATTTACTGTTGTTTGCCTCGACCATCTTTCAATAACCTCTGTTTTTGCTGGATCTACATATATCCCCTCTCTTGATATTATTTGACCAAAAAATGAAACTTTTTGAAGCCAAAATTCACACTTGGTAAATTTGGCATAGATATTCTCCTTTCTCACGGTCTTCAGTACAATTATCAAGTGATATTCATGTTCTTCCTTGCCCTTTGAATAAACAAGAATATCATCTATAAAGACTACAATAAACTGACCAAGGTAGTCTCTAAAGACTCCATTCCTTATATCCAAGAAGATAACAGGGGAATTAGTAAGACCAAAAGGAATCACTATAAATTGATAGTGTCCATACCTTTTACGGAATGCCATCTTTGGTATATCCTCCTATTTGACCCTTAATTGATGATACCCTGAATGAAGATCAATCTTGGAAAAGTATTGAGCTCCACGTAGTTGGTCAAATAATTTATCAATGCATGGGAGATGAAATTTGTTCTTGATAGAGATCTTGTTAAGTTATATATAATCAATATATAGTCTCATTGATCCATCTTTCTTCTTAACAAAATGAATAGGTTCTCCACAAGGTGATGCACTAGGGCATATGACCCCCTTATCAAGATTATCTTGGAGTTTCTTCTTCAATTCATGCATCTCAATTAGGGACATTATATAAGGTGTCTGAAATAGGCATAACACCCGGTATGAGTTCTATTGAAAACTAAAATTCACGATTTGGTGGAAGACATATAAATTCCTATAGAAAGACATCATCAAACTCTCGTACAATGGGTGTATTATTGATTGTGAGTTTCTCACCAACCATTTGAGAAAATAACCTTAATTTATTATAATCCAGACCAATAAGATGAAAGAAATTTCTACTGGGAGGTTATATTCATCTTTGCATCAATAGATGATCACAGACTGATCTGGAATAGAATATGTGACTTCCCTTCTTTGGAAATTGATATGATCTTCATATTAATAAGCCAATCCATGTCAAGAATCACATAAAATTCCACTATAAGATAGATCACATGATTTGTAGGAAGAACATTCCCACAAACATCATTCAGAGAAGAATTTTAAACTTCTGATGTGACTGTTGTTCCCTTAGGAGTTATCACAACTAACTCAACATCTAATTGTTGAGTTAATATGGAAATACCCTTAGAAAATTCTTCAGAAATAAAATAGTGGTTGGATCCAGAATCAAATATAACATTTGCTACATTAGAGTGGATGGTAAGTGTACATTTCATCACTTCATTATCATACTCCACATCGCCGATAGAAATTACTTGTGACATTCCTTTATCTTTGGCCTTAAGAGTTTTTTGACATCTATCATCATCAATAACCCTTGGATTAGGGAATTGATTGGCATTATGATCCATTTTCTTTCACTTTTAACATTGAAGTGTAAGAGGGGAATTCTGTGTAGCATTTTCTTTGTTCGCATCATTAGATATATTTTTCCCATAACTTCGGCATTCAATTGACCGATGACCTTCTTTTCCACACTAAAAACATTTAATTTTTCTTTTAAGAAAATTCCCTTCATGTTTCTTTCCACACTTTGATCATAAGAAAAAACTCATCTTTTTTTCAGTGTGGTCTTTATATTTTCCTTTGAATTACATTTTCCATTTCTTATCAATCCTATATGACTGATGGGTTACTCCAATCTCTATCCCAACCTTGAGAGCACATCGAACAACTTCCTCATATCAATTGAAGCCCTTTAGGGATAATTCTCTTTTGAGACTTGGTTTTAAGACACTAAAGAATTGATCGATCTTACTCTCAGGTTGGATAATAATTATGAAAGTGTACCTTGCATGTCTTGTAAAATTGTCTTCGTAGGTACCAACATATGCATAATATTTTTGTTTCAGTTCAAGAAACTCCTTCTTGATCTTTTTTCGAAGAATACATGGTAAGTACTTATTGAAAAATAAGTTCTTGAACTTGTCCCATTCTATGGACTCAATTTCATCACTTTTCCTTGTATTCTTGATAAGATTCCACTATTGATCAACTTCTCCTTCCAAACGATATATGGCTAAGATGAATTTATCATGTTCATAACATTATAGAACTGAAAATATATTTTTAATGGTACTAATCCATTGTTCATCCCATAATGGATTAGAATACCCACTAAATGAAGGTGGACGTTGCCTGATGAAGGATTCAACAGAATACTGCTCATTCCTTTTCTTGTTTGGATGTCATTTATGATTCATAGCTTGAGAAATTTGTTTGAGAATGGGTATAATATTTTTCATTCTATCTCCCATACCATTTGGTTTCTCAGGGGAACAATAATTCCATTTCCCATCATATTCAACATTAACATAGTTCCTTCAGGTTCTAGCCATTTACTAAAACCCAGAAGCATAGTGTGAGCAACACTAATCATAACAGGAAAACCACATAATCTAGAATAAAATTTCAATTTAGCACACTTTAGGTTTTATAATAGGTTATTCATGGCCGTTTCTAAAACACTAGGATTGTATCCTATACTTATACATATCTTTATGGTTCTTAGTAAGGCTTTCTCATCCAAGTTTCCAAGGGTTAATTATCCCTTTCCTCTAAAACTAAATATAACAAACCATACTTTACATACATTATTATTACTTCATAATTTAATTATATTTATTTCAACAAATAAAAAAACCAAAATAGAACCATATAGGTATAGTGTCTTTAGAAATTGGGAAACATAAAAAACTGGTTCATAAAACATCTACATTGTATCCTGTTTATTTAATCATAATAGTAATCCTTTTTGGCATATCATATTTAATACCCTTATTCCTAACCTGGGGAAAATAAACACACAAAATGGTGAGCTCAAATTCTTAGTAAAGGCAAACAAAGTAAATATCAATCATATCATATTCATAAGAACATAATATTTAAAAATCTTATCTTGCATAAGTGATCATAATATCATGTCCTGGGATAAATCATAGAAGTGCAATGTAATCCCAATAATCATAACATAAGACATGAAATTTTGTGGCATACAAAAAAAACATAGAAATTCATTTCATATTAGTCAAGGCACATTACCAAGACCATCATAGCAGACAAATTCCATCATTGAACCGAGTTCACTCTTTTTTCCATTCCTGTATCATTGAACCAAATTAACTTTCCATTCTAGACATGTCTATCTCATGAGATATAAATTTTTACCCAATTAAATCAAGGGATATATAGTTCCTAACCATGTCATAATTAAACCATTCTTATGTGTTCTACAAAAACATAAATCATACATCATATCATAACCCATGTAATAAAATGGGATTCTTAAACATAATTCCATCATAACATAATCCATATAAGATAAAAGGACTTCATGAAAATAATTTCATCATAACATAATCAAATCAATGTAATAATAGGGATAGAAACATAACCCTATATCAGCTTAGATGGAAAATAATTTTGATAAAACAATGGAACTTAGTTCTTGAGAAAAATATATTTTCTTCTTCAAAAACTTTTTATTTTCTCAATATGTCATAAAATTTTAAAATAAAAGAAGTTAATTGATGTTAAACTTGAAAACATATAACATAATCTTCATGGAAATAATTCTCTATGAAAGCTTAAAAATCCATTCATGCCGTATAAAAAAACATTCTCGTCATACTTTTTCTAGAAAAGTCAAAAAGTACCTTATACGGAAAACAAAAGAAAGATTTCTTCCATACCATGTAATAAAATCCAAAATGGGTAAAAATGACTTTAAACATACATGGAAGAATATTAAACATTTTATAAAAACATATATTGAAAATATAAACATGGATGATAAATATAACCCCAGTAAATACTTACAAATAAACAATATTGGATAAAAATGATATTGGAAAAGTTATATGTTACCTTTGGTATGATATGCTTTGTATGAATCCAAAACTTTTGTATAGTGATTTAAATAATGTTATAGATTTATTCCAAGATCATAATAATTTTTATGAAAACATTTATGATCATATTTTTATCCGTGTTTTAGTTACACTTTATTGTTACTCATTATTCGGGTATTAACAGCTTTATGTTATTATGCATGTTTTGTCAGATAAGTACTTATTCCTCTTTTTTGGTTATAGTTTTATCATTTTAATCATGATATTAGTATGATATATATCATATATATTCATTCAATTAATTTATATAATCATTTTTTAATGAAGATTGTGTAGAAGAAATCACATCACACCGTGAAGATGGTAACACGTACGTACGCACGAGCGATGATATTGTTCCCATAATTGTTGAATGGTATTGAAGTGAATGGTGTATAGTATCTCATAATTAGTAAAATGTTATAGTATTCATATATAGGTAATATTGAAACCATTATACCCATCCAAATATGGTGGTGGTGAAAAACAGATTACACCATAGCGTGGAGACGGTAAGTCGTACGTACGTACGCACGGTGATTTCATTTTTTCATAGGATGGATAGAAGATGAAATAGGGTGGTTTTAATATTTATAATAACATATCAGTATATGAGTGATATTTTCATTATAATTTATAATTAAAAACTAAATAAGAGGAAGTATAAGAAGAAAGAAACTTGAATGAATCGGTAGAAGAGATTATCTCTTCCTCGAGGTGCCTCCTTTGAATTTTCACATGGGGCACTAGAGTTGGTCTTTTGAGAAGACCAGCACCTCCAGAATGTTAATAGGGAAGTTTATAAGAGTAATGGGAATGGGTTGTCCAAGATTTAAGGCACAAAATTTAGTGAAGTGGAGAGGGAGGAGGTGACCTTTTATAAGAGAGAAGAGGGACACTATTGGAAACTCTCAAAAATATTAATTTATAATAAAATAGAACCCTACCCAAAAATATTCATAGTGTCCCTAATTAGAATATGAGATGTGATAGGGTTTAATATCATCCACCAATAAATTTCGAACAACTTATTTTTTCAATTTAAAACTTATCTTTTTAATTGACCTTTAATTATTCTAATAAAGTTTAATTTTGGTAATAATCTTATGAATATTTAATTATAATGAATATTTACTTATGTGGTGTTAATTGACCATAAATGGATAATTTATTATATTTTATACCTTATAATTATCACTTTTTGATTTTTAAATATTTTTATGATTTTAAATAATTTAATAAAACATTATGTTTATAAAATATCAATAGTGTAAATTTTGACACTATTAATTTATTAAACATTAAATAAAATTCACACAGAAGATAAATTAGAACCAAAATATTAAATAAATTCCTAACATGTCATAGTAACCTATAAAATTCATGGATAAAATTAATTATTTCATATGATATTTCTTTTAACATTTTTTAAAACCATTTATTTGATATTTCTATTAATAAAATAATTTATACATCACTATTGTGTCGTCATTAATGGTAATTATTTAATCTATAAAAATTGTAAATAAATTTTTATGATGTTTTTAATTATTTTAGATTTATATAGACTATCTATAGTCAATTTTATCTCCTAGTTATGCATATATTAAAATTAATACACTTATATAAAAAGAGATTGCGACACTTCGTCCATTTCATTAGTTTTTATTACATTCGTGTCATTTTCACAGGTAAGTGGAAATAAAGTGATTACATTTAGAATAATAGATTATAAGGGTAGAATTTAACCATTGAAAAATATTTTTACAGGTGATAAGGTAATTTTATAATATCATTTTTACCGTTAATTACCTGATTCACCTTTAACCTTGGTAGTAAAAATAATTACCGAAGTTACTATTCATAATGCCCAAAAATAAAAGTAGCCTATTAACAAAATTTGTACTTAATTATTCCAAATATGGAATTAATTTTTCAAAATTCAAAACAAATAAGTTTCTATAATTAATTTAAAATTAATCCCATTGTTGAGAAAATGAGTTTTGAAAGTTAAAACATTACAAAAGATTGAATTGTTTTTACCTGTGAATTCAAAGTAAAATTAATGATAATGACATAAATTATAATAAATGGTAAAAATATATTCTATTTATACATTAAAACTATTAAATATTATTATTTAACCATATAAATTATCTCAATGAAGAAGTTGTTTTTAATTAAAATTTAGCGTATTTTTACTATTCATAAAAATATATAAGTTATCAGAAAAATATAAAAAAATTATCCAAAGTAAATATTTATACCCCTATTCAAAATAAAATGTTTATTTTTTCATATAAAAATCATTAATGTGTTAAAGTATTAATTTAAAATGGGTTCTCCATTCAAATGTGTAAAATTAACCTTTAAAAAACCTCAAATAGGGTGTTATTCATAACCTATGACTAAAATATCCATTGAATGAAGATAAAAAATATTTTATTAAGTATATAACATATATATATCTTATTAATTTCATTAATAAAAGTAATTCACTTTAAAATTCAAATATATAATTGATTTATATTTTTCATAATGCATTTTCATAAGTTAGTTATAATTATTCCCATTATCCTAACAACTAGGCTATAAAAATAATTTTATATTAATAAAATATCACAGTTTGTTTAATCACATGATTGAGTCCCAAGAAATCTATTGAAGGATAAAATTTATTTAATGAAAATATTTCATAAAAGTGTCCGGGTGTTACATTCTACCACCCTTAAACTGAATTTCACCCTCGAAATTCATCACATATAAACAAACAGATGAAGATACATCTCACTCATCATATCCTCAAGTTCCCATGTAGATTATTCATATGGTTGGTTCCTCCATAAAACTTTAACCAAGTGAGTGATCTTGATTCATATAAATTTTTCGCTACGATCCAGAATCTCTATCTGTTGTTATTCATAAGAAAGATCTTTCTTCATCAGTACGACTTCTGAGCATAGTACAAGTGAAGGATTGGGTATGTACATTTTTTCAGAGAGATACATGGAACTCATCATGAACTTGAGAGATATTCTACGGAAGTGCCAATCGGTAAGATACCTTCCCAACACGATCCAAAATTTCTAAAGGACCAATATACATAGGGCCCAGCTTGCCCTTCCTTCCAAATCTCATTACTCTCTTCTAGGGAGATATTCATAAGAACACCTTATCACCCACTTCAAACTCTATGTCTTTTCTTTAGCTGTCAACATAATTTTTTTGTCGACTCTGAGTTTCTCTTATATGTTGTTGAATAGATCTAATCTTTTCTGCCATTTCATCAACAAGATCATGTCCTAATAGCTTTCTTTCCCCAACTCCATCTTAGCATGTTGGACTTCTACAATTCTTTCTATAGAGGGCTTCATAAGGAGCGATCTGAATATTGGAGTGAAATCTAATGTTATAATAAAATTTTACCAATGGTAGGTGTTGATCCCAACCACCATTGAAATCCATAGAGAAAGATATCAACATGTCTTCTAGAGTTTGAGCTGTTCTCTTAGACTGACCGTTTGTATGAGGATGATATACAGTGCTGAAACTTAACTCTGTATCTATAGTATGCTGAAGACTTTTCCAAAACTTCACGGTAATCCTTGGATCCCGATCAGATATAATGGAAAGTGGTACCCCATGAAATGATACTACTTTCTTTATATATATCCTGGCAAGCTGGTCAAGAGATAAATCCTCTCTAATAGAAATGAAGTATTACGAATTCATAAAATGGTCAACTATAACCTAGATAGAAATATTTCCTTTGGATTTTTTGGGACGTCCGATGGAAAATTCCATAGTGATGTTTTCACATTTCCATTTTGGTATTGGTAATGGTTGTAACATCCCCTTAGACTTCTATCTTTCAGAATTAACTTGCTAACAAACCAAGCATCGAGAGACATATTCAGTGACATCTCTTTTCATTCCATCCCACTAGACGTACTCTTTTAGGCCACTTGGCCTTGGGCCTTCGGGCTATGTAATGGGTCTCCCTCTACCCAGTCTAAAGAGGTCTTTCCTTTCAAATAATAAATTGAGGCTTCGGCCCCAACCTTTAAAAAAAAACGTACTCTTTTAGGTCCCTATACATCTTCATGCTTCCATGGTGAACATAGAATGAAGAACTATGAACCTCATCCAACACCTCCTTATTTAATTATTCTATGGGAGGAACACAAACCTAATTCCTGAAATTTATTATTTCATCACAATCAAGGTTAAATTCAGGAACATTTCTCACCTTATTTTTTAACTCTACATATTCCATATGTGCCTCTTTAGCCTTCACATGTATATATGGTTGAACATTCATTTGAGAAAGATAAAATTTCTCTCATCCGTTATAATTTCAAGATCCATCCTTTGAAAATCCATAAATATTGGGTCATTCGTGATCCTCATTATGGATAAGTTGGAATGGTTTTTTCGACTTAATGAATCCAAATATGGAATCAATTTTTCAATATTCAAAACATAAAAGTTGTAGTAATTAATTTAAAATTAATTCCATTGTTGAGAAAACGAGTTTTAAAAGGTAAAACAATGAAAAAATTGAAATGTTTTTACCTATGAATCCAAATTAAAGTTAATGATAATGACATAAATTATATTAAATGGTAAAAATATATTCTATTTATACTTTAAAACCATTAAATATTATAATTTAACCATAAAAATTATCCAAATGAAAAAATTTGTTTTTAATTAAAATTTAGCATTTTTTACAATTCATAAAAATATAAAATTTATCTAAAAAATATCAACAATTTTTCCAAAGAAAAGTTTTATACCCCACTTAAAAATAACATGTTTATGTTTTCATATAAAAATCATTAATGTGTCAAATTCTTAATTTAAAATGGGTTATCCATTCAAAGGTTTAAAATTAACCTTTAAGAAAATACATCAAATAGGGTTTCATTCATAACCTATGACTAAAATATCTATTGAATGAATATCAAAGATATTTTATTAATTATATAACACATATATATCTTATTAATCTCATTACCAAAATTAATTCAATCTAAAATAAAATATCTAATTGATTAATATTTTTCATAATGCATTTTAATAAGTTAGTTATAATTATTCCCACTATCCTAACAGCTAGGATATAATGGTAATTTTATATAAAGGGTATCTCACTGTTCGTTTAAACTCACTATTTTGGGAAAAGAAAGATACTGAAGGATGAAAATTATTTAAATAAAATATTTCATAAAAACATCTAGGTGTTACATTGGCTATGGAGCGAACTCTCATTGATGGCGTAAGTGGTGGTGCTCTTGTTAAAAAATTCATGTAGTTACATGAAATCTCATAAGAAACATGGAATCAAACATAGAACAATTCCATAATCAAGTCCTTGTACAAGTTATGTAATTCCAAGAGAATCAATCCATAGATCCTAACAAGATGATTGAGATGATGAGTGAACTAACAGGTCTTATGGGACAACTAGTGGTTACATTCAAATTCCCATCCTCATATTCTCCACAGTATTTGTTCCCTGTACCTATCAAAAGTTTTGGAATCTTCAATTGACTAGTACATCCAACAGACACTTGTCCATAGCTTCAATATAATCCACCTGATTCATCTGGAATAATGAAGCTCAAGGCATCATATTCTCAGTGGAACACCAACCCTCACCTATCAGGTTAGTTCAATAGAAACATCACACAACCCAAATTTGATCCCTACTCTTCTACCTATAACCTTGGCTTGTGGTATGGTAATCCCATCCCTCATCCCATTTAGTTCCTTACTCAATATCTAAACCAATTCCAATATGGTTAGGTGGTGGTATCTTCCCACAACTATGCCCTTTTATTCCTCAACACCAAAGGAGAAATCGTCCTTCTTCTCCTCTTGGGTCCCATTATGATAGTGAGGTTTCTCAATTACCAACCTAATAGTGTCATTTTCCCAATAACCAAAAATAAATAAAATCCCAATTTGGTACATTAATCTTCTTCTAAGCATCCATGGAAAATTTTTAAGGAATATATTTCTTCCTTAAACCATTTAATCCTTAAAAAAATTGAAAATTAAATTAGTCAACTTGTATCCCACCTATGTTTGAAACAACAATCCAATTCTTCCCAACTCCAAAATCAATTGATACCCAACCCCAATAGTAATGAAATTTCAATTAAACTTCAATATGGGGAAAAAATTTATATGCCTCATGATGAATCCTTAATGTACCATTTAAATATTGAGATGGAAAAATAAAATAACCAAAATCATGAAAGAAAACCTGAAGCCACACCCTCACCACCTTACATTCCTCTAAAGAAACCAATTCCTTTTTATCAAGCCATATCTATGTCAATTAATTCTTTTGAGCATAATTCTGATATTATTGACTTGTTTATAAATGTTGTGGTCAATATTTCCCTTGATATGAAAGGTGAAACAACTTACTTAAAATATCCTAGGATTAATTAAATTCCTTACCTCCTCACATCTAGAACTAAAATTGATGTCAATGATGGAATCTTATCCAAGGAATTTGGAAACCAAATAGTCAAGTTCAATATTTATCAATCCATGTGATAACCATCATAGACTCACTCTATATTTTTGATCCATGCATTTTAAAGTATCTTTTATAGTGTGTTGAACCTTGGTCCATACACAACTATAAATACTACCTATACCAACGCATATATACCAACGGTTTTTAAAAACCATTGGTATAGGTGCCATTTCCCAATGGTTATGTCAAACTATTAGGAAAGACCACTTTGAGACAACTTTTCCCAACGGTTTGGAAAAACCGTTGAGAAAGGTTATGGCTTTCCCAACGGTTTTGAAAAACCATTGAGAAAATCCCACATTGAGACCAATTTTCTTAATGGTATGGAAAAAACGTTGGGAAAGGTTATGGATTTCCCAACAATTTTGCCAAACCTTTGGGAAAATCCCTCTTTTAGACCATTTTTTCAAATGGTTTGGCCAAACAGTTGGGAAATGGTATGTCTTTCCCAGTAGTTTTGACAAACCGTTGCAAAAATCCATCTTTGAAACCACTTTTCCTAATAGTTTTGAAAAATTGTTGGGAAATACATACCCTTTCCCAATAGTTTTTCCAAACCATTTGGAAACGCCCACAATAAGACCACCTTTACTAATGTTTTTTCCAAACTGTTGGGAAAAAAACACATTGACAACACTTTTCCCAAAAGTTTAGAAAAACTATTGGGAAAGGGTATATATTTCCCAATGGTTTTACCAAACTATTGGGAAAAGCCCATTTTGATACCACATTTCCCAATGGTTTGGAAAAACAGTTGGGAAAGGGTGGGTACCAATCCCAACGGTTCTCAAAACCGTTGGGATAGGTAACCTTATATTTTATAAATTTTTTTGTCAAATATCATCAAATAAATAAATATATAAATTACACACACACACACACACACATATATATATATCCAAATATATTAACAAAGGTAATTGTAGGATAATTGTAAAGTGTTTGATATATAACCCACAGGTTGTGGGTTCAAACCTCTGTTGTAACTTTTTTTAATTTACCTATACCAACGGTTTCGATAACTGTTGGTTGATTTGGTGTGAGGATAGACCTATCCTCATAGTTTGGGGAAAACCTTTGGTATAGACATATCCCAACAGTTTGAAAACTGTTGGTATAGACCTATACCAATAGTTTTCAAACCGTTGAGATATGTCTTTACTAACAGTTTTCCCAAAACTGTTGGGATATGTCTATCCCCATGCCAAATCACCCAACGGTTGCTAAAACCATTGGTATTGGATATACCAATGGTTTGGAGACCTATACCAACGGTCCCAAACCATTGTTATAGGTAATTTTTCCATTAGTGATCATGTTCTTCCTTTTCTAATGATTGAGGTGTTTGTGAATATTCAGCTTTATTAACCAGGAAAAAAATGAATACTTTTATATTGAAATTTCATGTGTAAACTCCATTGATCTAATGAATCTTGAAAAGTATTTGGAATCCCATATCACCTTTGATATCTACTTCTACGACTTTGAAAGTAATGAGGAAAATAAACTATCGTTATCATTTTTTGATTCAAAGATGATTATTCAACATTCATCATTTCTTGTCCATGATTATAAAGTTTTCCTTATAATTCATGTGATCCCTAAACTAATGTGCTTATTTTGTCAAAATGGTTATCATGTTTGAGATATTTTTTCCCTAATTAACAAATTTATAACTTGTGATGTTTAAATTAAATAATCTATTTAAAAAAACATTGATATAATCCATCTTGAAAAATATATTGAGCCTCATGTCACCTTTGAACATCATAAGTACACATAGGAATGTGATGGAAAAAAATTGTTAAGATTATTGGGATCTCATACTCTAATTTCATGTCATATAAACCACACATAAATTTCCTATCAGAATTGAAAAATCTTACTGAACTACTAAGCATATAAAACAAACACTCATTGTACTACATCATTCTATAATTTGAATACCAAAGGAAGGATACCCATATTCTATTTACAACCCCATTGAAATACAATTATATCATCAATGAAGGGAAGAAATCAACCAATAGAAAATGGGGCCTTCTAAAGGAGAAGTTTTTCTAGAACCATGTTGGGGTTGAGAAAATACAATGGCCACCAACAGATGTTGGGTAGTCCACTAAATCAACCCAACTCTAAAAAAATAAATGTAGCGCTTTTTGGGTGGAAACCCATGTTTTATTTTACTTTTATAAACTGTTATTTTTTATTTTTTTTATTAAATATATAATGATTTTTCTTTTGGATTCTCTTATACATAATAGAAATTATCTAAAAATCACCAGATAGGACACATGCCCCAGGAACCACATCAACTTCAACTAACCCACCACTAGATGGAGATGGAAACCAACCAAATCCAAACCAGGGAAACCTCTTAAACATTAATTCCCACCCAATTTCTTCATATTTATTTTATTTATCTCTATTATCATCTCTTTCTTCTCCTACCTCTCTCATTATCACTATTTTTTTTTTCAGTTTCTTAAAAAAACATTTTTTCCTTCCTCTTTTTTTAGAAAATAATTTAAACTAAAAAAATTATAAAAAATAAAAAAGAGTCACAATTAATCCCTATTAAAATTTTAAATTTTTCCATCCATTTTTTGGCATCAAAAGACTTGTTATAATCTCTAAAATTACATATTTTCATCAGAAATTTTGATAAATAATTTTATATCAACACCAATAAATTTTGAATGATAAATTTTTTATTTGGAGAATGATTTCTCCCCAACCCTGAGGAACCAATTTAGCTTTCATTCTAAGGTCACCTATGGCCATATTTTTATATTGTCTTTTTTCACTCATTATTGTGAGAATTGAGTTTGTGGACCTTCAAGATGAATTTCCTACATTATCTTATATTAATTTTATAGATTCATTTTCTAAACCATATAATAAAATAAAAATACAAATACCATCCCATTACTCATACATTGATCCTCCTTTTGAAAGGATCTTCGATCCTATGAAAACACTCTTTTTATATCCACATCACAAGACCAACAACCTATCCCACCTATCATCTATATGGATTTTTATTGCATGATTTTTTAAAATTTATGTGTGGGGGTGATGAATTTCATTTTGCTTATCCTTTTATTGATTTTAAATATGTAGTCATATGCTTGAGGGAAAGCATAAATTTAAGTGCGGGGTATAGGTTGTAATTTTTTGAGTATTGGGAATATATATATGATTGTGACATCTTTTACAAATATTACAGAAATTTGCTCAAAACAATTGGTAAAAAAATCAAAAAGATGATTTTTTTTGTCCTGGGAAGGTTAGAAATATCTCTTCCTCAAACATTGATATTGTTATAAATATTACAATTAGTGTCGTGAGGAGATCAAACATGGTTTGGGAGATGAGTTTGAGATTTATTTCAAGTTTATCTTTCAAAAAAAAGAATAAAAGTATACTTGGATAATATTTCCATCTATTGTTTGGAGAAGATATATGTTTTTAAATATTTAATCATTTATTCCCCTCCAAAATTTCTCGCTCTCTTATCTCACTTCAAAAATGTGTACCTAGGTTAATATGTTTTCCAATTTCCTTCCATGTCTCATTTCAAAAAAATTGTTCATTTATTTTTTCCATGTTGGTGTTTTACCCATATTTTCCTTTCTTTTGGCCATTATATTCCTACCATCTCATATCCACTAAAAAACCTAATGAATAACAGTTGAATTTTATGAAAATTATAATATGGAATGGAAGTTGAGAAATCATTCAATCTCAATAATTATTACATTTGGTTAGTAAATGAGTGAGACTCTATAAATAAATTTACATCATCGTGAGAGGAGTGATTTTTGAGTGCCCACATTATCCATTTATAATTTTGAGAATTAAAAATTATTTTATTTTGGAACATTTTTTCTACAAAAATTAATGGTGTAATTAATTATGGAGGATTGAACTTGGCTAGACCCCCTAATTTGAGAATACAAAATTTTAATATTTGTGGGCGAGTAAAAAATATTTGCTTATGTTTTTAGATTTGATGTATAAGAGGACATGAAAAAGACTAAGTGTGGGGGAAATGATTTTATTAAATTATTAATAACTTTTTATTTTCCCATTTCTATTTATTTTAAATTAAAAGTCAATAATTAGTGTGAAATACCCATGTTTTAATATTAAATTTAATTTTTAAGCATTATATGAATTTAACCATATTCAAGTCAGTTTAATATTTTAATTATAAATATAACCATACTTATCAAAATTATGTTATTTTTTTGTAGGTTTTATAATCCAATGTAATACAAGTCATTCAACTATATAATTGGCTCATTTATCTATCTAAAGAGTCATAAGGACCACACAAAGTACCTACCAAATCTTGGGATAAAACTAGACCATCCATGATGATTAAATTTATGAGAACAATATAGAATCCCAAATTTGATTAAACACTATAATATTTTCTAGGATATCATATCCCATACAAGATAATAACTTTAAGTCACAAATAAAAAATGTCCCCAATTGATGTATGAAATTACATCTCACAATTCTCTATAGGATTTGAAAACATCCAACCATTGTTGACTTTACTACCAATAAAAATGAAAAATTGAGCTGAAATTTTATGGTGTGAAAGTAAATATATAGGTTTAAAAAAATTATAAGATTTTTTTGATTTAATGGAATATTCATAGACATAAATTCATTCACATTTAGACCATGGAAAAAATTGACTCAAAAATAGAAAGGATAACAAGGTTTTGAAAAAATCCATAAATATGGATCAAAAGTACAATTTACCCCACATTTAGAGGTTTTACATTAATAATAAATATATAAAACATTTAATATGAATATTTCTCTAGATATAGATTTCTAAATTGTCAAATGGTCGAGCCAAATTGAGGGCCAGTTTTGGGAGGCAAACATTCCACCCCCTTGGGTTATAAATTCATCCCCATATTGTCTTTGTAAGGGGTTGGTATTTCAAATAATAGGAGGATTTGATTTAATGACCATGTGCTTTAAAAATTACTATAATTAACTTCTAAACTCAGGTTTCTACTTGATATACCATTCCACCATGTTTTTTTTCTGGTTCATTTTCCCTTGTTTTCATTTGCAAACAAGTATGTTTGTTTTCTTTTCAATTGAATATTAATTATTGTTTATTCATTATCATATATAATTATCATACAACTTATATTTTTTAATTTAAATTTTCTTAAATATTTTAAATTAAGTTAATAACCATTTCCCCTTTTTATTTCTCATTCAATCAAAAGTTTGTTTTACTCCCTTCACCATTCATGTGTATGTTTGTTGCACATATATTTTATTATATACTTCATTTTATTCTTTTTTTAACTCATCACCAAAAAATTATTTGACCATATTTATAAATACCCAAATGGTTTAGTATATATATCATTGGGGTGAGTAATTTTTTTGGATAATAAGTGATTGAGAGCTTTTCCTCATTTAGCATTATTTGAATTAATATTGTGTATGCCAAAAAAATATGTTATAGATTAATGAAATGTTTTGTCTGACATGTGAATTAGATGGAATATTAAAACAAAAAATACACATGGATTAATGAAATATTTAACCATCCATTAATGATATTTTATAGTGATTATAACCCTATTTAAGTATTTGAATAAAGCCAAAATAATTGGGAGTTCCGATTGGACTCACCTCGTGAAGTGGGTGTTAATTTAATGAATTTTTTAAAAGATCAATAATATCATAAACATGCATAACTAATAATGAAATCACCCAAATAATTTTGAAATTATTAAGTAACACTATTAATTAATAATTTCACCCAAACTCTGTAAACAACCCCCCACCATTAAAATAAAAAACAAAAAACAATTGACTCCACAAGTTTTACCATCACTGAGAATTAAATATAAGAAACTCTATACACATTAACAGAGTACGAGACCTTTTAATGATTTATAAGAAAAAATTAGCCACACTTCAATAGGTATTTTTGTTATTCATTCAAAAATATCAAACATTCTTTTTGATTCTCATTCTACTCATTATTTCATATCACTAATGTTTTGTAGAACTATTCGATCACCACATCAAAACATGGAAGTTAATTGTTAGTAAAGATGTAAAAGGGGTAAATTATTTCATCCTAGGAATATAACTCATCCCCTATAAATATTTATAAGATAATATTCTTGGAAAACCTAGTGATACTTCCTTGAGTATAATTTTATTCAATTCTGAGAATGGATTGTCTTTCCTTATATAGATCCAATATAAAATTATAAGTGAATTAAATCACACTCTGAATTGTGAACCACCCTCTGATTATATATAAATACAAGGATGATTATTAATCTAATTTTTTCATCATATAAATCATGTATATTTTTTTCTTCTAAGAAATCATATATTTCTTAAAATATTGAGACTAAGTAAAGGATATGTCTTGAAGATATTTCCATTGTGATGAATTATACCAATGTATTTCCTAAAGAGTGTCCTTGACTTCTGCCTCTTTTAGAGGATGAATTTTCAATTGAGATTATACTTGGATCATTTCCACTATCTATAAATCCATATAGAATGACCATTCTTAAACAAGAGGAGTCAGATAAGAAACTATAAGAGAATCTGGAAAACGAGTTTATACACGCAAGTGTTTCATTGTGTGGTGCACCAGTACTCTTCCTCAAGAAGGATGGTAAAAATCAATTCTTCATTTATTATTATTACCTCAAAAAAATCATGATAAAGAAAAAGTATCCCCTACCATAGTTATATTAATTCTTTGATCAACTATATAGGGATCAATATTTCTCTATGGTGGACCTTCAATGAGGATATCACTAATTAATGGTGAAGAAGGAAGATACTCCAAAAAATGAATTTAAAATATGGTATAGATGCTATGAGTTCATATTAATTCCTTTAAAACTCCCTAATTATCTAGAAATATTTATGAACTTAATTAATAGAGTCTTTAGAAATTACCATGAAATGTTTTGGTAGACTTTATAGTCGATATTATAATATACTCAATAAGAAAGGAGAAACACGAGGAGAATTTGAATATTATGATAAAGGAAATAATAAAGGAGAATATATATTTAATTTATGGTAAATTTGAGTTCTAGATAAATGATATATCATTATTAGGAAAAATTATCACCAGTAAAGGGATATTTGTGGATCCTTCTAAGAGAAAGGCAATCCATGATTGGCCTAAAACTATATATGTAATGGAGACCTCTAGTTTCCCTGGAATAATTGGGTATTGGATATTATTTTTGAAATATTGTTAAGATTTTTAATCCCAATAACCATGATAATATAGAAGTGATTAATGATTTTCTAGACCAATGAACATGAAGATATATTTAAGGAGAAGAAAAAGAGGATCATCACTTCACTAGTACTTATGCTTCCCTCATGTGGGAAAATATTTTTTTGTTTACATAAATTATTAAAATAATGGTTTCGGATTTGTACTAATATGTAATAGTAACGTGATATCTTATGCTTCAATACAGTTGAAAGTTCATGAGCATAACTAGCGCACACAATAATTAGATTTGCTATAATGACCATGTATTAAAGATATGGCTACATTAGCTCTATAGGGAAATGTTTGAAATATATATAGATCAAAAGATCCTCAAATATATATTCACATAGAAGGATATTACCATTCACTAGAGAGGATTGTCAAATCAGATCATGGAATATGACTACTCAGTCCATTACCATCCAAGGAATGCAAATAATGTGGTAAATTCTCTAAGTAGAAAGGATCATCTAATTTTAAGAATTATGAGAATTGAGAAGGGTGTAATCTTATTAGATTTGACAAGGATGGATATGGAAATTGTAAATGGATCTTAATCTTACATTTCTCAAATAATGTCTTAAGAATACATTAATTAGAGGATCAAGGAGTCCTAGAAAGATGATAATGTTCTAAAAATATATAGAAAATATTATAGATTTTAACATTTCAAAATATGTGTTTATATGGTTTAGAACTCGAATATGTATCCCATTAAAATTAGAGCTAAATAGGGGAATTATATATGATGTGAATTTATCATCATTATCTATTCATATAGGAAGCATTATGATGTGTATATATCTAATAAAAAACATCTAGGGGATAACCTGAAGAGGGAGATTATCGAATTTGTATCATGATTCTTGGTATGACAAAAAGAAAAGGATAAATGACAAAATCCAAATGGTATGATGAAACAATTTACCATACCATAATGTAAATAGGAAAAAACCACCATGGATTTCATCATAGGATTCCCTAGGATACTTAAAACCAATAAAACCATCTGTGTGGTAGTCGATAACCTTACAAAGTCAGCAGATTTAATTGATATCAATGGAGATTATATCTTGACCAACTCCCTAAGATATTTATAAGAGGAGTGGTAATATTTCATAGAGTTATACTATCTATTGTATCTAAGTGAGATACGAGTTTTAACATAAGATTCATGAGAATCCTTTAGTGAGAGTAGGATACATAACTCTTTTTCAGTATAGATTATCACCCATAGATAAATGATTAGTATAAAAGAAGAATCAAACCTATAGATGATATTCTGAGGTATTTTTCAATGGATTTACAAGTATTTTATGATCATCACCTTCCCTAGTAGAGTTCTCATTTAACAATAGTTTCCATTCAAGCATTCAAATATTACCTTATAAGGCTATGTATGGGAAATAGTGTTGGACTCCAACATTCTGGGAGGATGTTAGAGACCAGATGTTAAAAGGATCAGATATTGGACAAAATATTTAGGAGAAGGTATAAACCATTATATTTCACATGAAATACATTAAAATTTAATAGAAAATCTTTATAGATAACCATTAAATGAAACATGATACTATATTAAAATATTATTATTTAAACATGTCCATTATAACATAGCATCTATGTTGAAGGGTATGAATAGAAATAACCAAATTATCCAAAAATATTTAGTTTACACATAAATAAAATAAATTCAACGGTTATTTACTAATTATAAATAAATTAAGAACCATTTTAAATAAAAAATAAATGTTTTCTGAAAAAAATTATTATTCTAAATGACTATTTAGACAGGATTGATACATTTTAATTAATATAAATTGTTTTATATTTTTTGAAAATTAAATTTAAAAATCGATCTTAATTTTTTAAATAATAATATCAAAACTATCTAAGGTTTATTTTTTGTGATTTTTATGAAAAAAATTTCTCGATAAATAGTGAAAAAATACTAAATTTTATTAACAACCTCCTTTCTGTTTAAAGCATTTAAAGAACAATATTTTTTAAATATGATTTTAAAAGAAAAATTATTTTATTTATATATAAATTAATCCAAAATATGCCTTTTAAATAAATTTTATAGTTAATTTCAATATAAAAACTTTTTTAACTTTTGAAAGATATTCTTTTGGAAACAAATTTTTTCGACACGTCTATAGGTTTACTTTTAAATTAAATTCTACCTCTTATGTGATTTTAGTTTTTAAAAATGGAGTTTATGTTTTGAATTATCATAATCTATATAATCTAGAAATTTCATCTCAAATTTTTACCATAATGAATAGTAAAAATAGGAAAAAACATTTACCACAGTTATGGTAAAAATTAGTTTATCTAGGGGTAAAAATAAAATTATAATTTTAAAAAATGACCAAATCTTTTTTAATTATTATTTTATGGTAATATTTAGATCATATATAATCTAATATTATAAAATGGTCCATTTTTTTATCCTTTTATCATGAGAAAATTGTGGGTGCAATTATTTCTTTTCAAAAATACCAAGTGTGTCTACTCCCCCACTTATAAAAGGCCACCCTCTCTCCTATAAGTTTCAAAAATTTAAAAACTGAGTTGTTTAGAAAATAAATTCTCAAATAAATTCCCTAATTCCATCCCATTACCCAAGAATCTAGTTTTTGGTTAGAAATCCAACCTAGGAAGGCTTTTGGTGTAAGCAAAATGATTTTTTCTGAAGAAGAGGTAACGTTCTAAACAAAGCATTTTATTTTACTTCTTCCTTAAAATACTTAAAATATTTTTAAACCATGATGATATAATTTCCTAATTATCTTACATATATATATGGTTTAATTTATTTTATGTTTATGACCAAAAAACTTTTCCTCCTTCAACAAATCGTAACTGAAAATGTTGATCCCGAGTACGGTGGACTACAACCCTGTGAACTGATTTAATTTATTTTCCATCTATGATTTCATAGATTTCTATAAAAAATATATATATTTTTAATATATGGTAATTATGATATAATTATACTTATGGTACTATAATATCATATTTACCTTCTTAATTTTCATTTTTTAAATAATATGGTAACATCATTTGTATGTACGGTGGACTAACATCTCACGAAGCGATGTGATTCATTTTTCACTTACAAATTACATGGAAGGTAATAAGGATTAATTTAATTTTTATTTATGATAATAATAAAATATTAACTATTAGGGAATATTAATTTATCATATAATTTCTTATCATTCCATATATTGAAAATTATAATATCATTGTTGTATACGACGGACTACCACCTCGTGAAGCGATGTGTTTCTTTTCTAATTACTACTACATCACATAAATCTTATGAGTTTGGGTATTCAACTAAATAATAATATATTTATTATATAAGGATTATGTTATAAAGATAAAATAAGATTTACCTTATTTCCATCATCATATTCTAAAAATGGTAACATTACTCTTGCATACATACAGTCTACCGTCTCCATGATTGTAACTTAAATCATTTTTCATAATCATATTTCATGGTTGGTTCAAAAAGTATAATTTTTATATAAAAAATAAAATTATTTCATGGTTAAAATTATATATATGGTGAACTAATAATCTATTTTACCTTATTCAATAGAATAAAGTTATTTTTTGACATATGATTTGTTTATTGTTAAAATGATCAACGTGGATTAAATTGGATAGGTAACTCAATATGACATGGTTGAAATAAAAATAAAAGGAATAATAATGTTAAAAAAGGTTCATAAGAAAGTAAATAAATAACTTTAGTTTATTATTCATGTAGATAAATAACACACATAACAAATAATGCTTGAGGCAAGTGGCCTTTCTAAACCATCATTTTCATCATCTTTTGAACATTCTATCTCTTACTAACTTTATCTCTCTTTATGTTATGTAATGAAACTAAATTATGCATATATTTCTCACAAATGTATACATATATTATTCTCCATTTCTTTAATGGTCTAATACATTAATTATGAAAGTTTCTCAACTTTATTATTTAAGAAATGCCTTTTGATTATGTTATTAGACAAGATTATTCAACCCATTTATTTCCATGGGTAATTATTTTGTTTATACCTTATAATTTACATCCATATGTGGAATTAATATGAATTTACATGAAATGAATGTGACATGTGGGTCCTGAATTATATATCCGTCAAATGAATTTGGAAATTTTTTAGGCTCATTTGACTTCAGGTATGGGATTATGGAGTTACCAGAATAAATTATGGGGCTCTACCCACCATGTGATGTTGTCTTGGAAGTTAGACCTGATTTTATTATGTCATGTTTTATTTTGGTTCTACATTCTCATGTTTCCATAATCCTATGACACCATGACCTTTATGTAATTCTTCTCCATGATTACTCTTGTACCTTGTCTTTTATGATTTCACGACATGCCTTTGAATCACATCTTATAATTACTTATCATGATTATTCCCTTACTAGGATAAGTTTAGATCACCCATTTTTTATGTATTCCCATGTTTATCCCTTGAAAATTTTAGAGGTCAATTGGATTTTAAGAGCTCACTATGGGGATAAATTATGGATTCCATATTTTATTTTCATATAGTGTATTATGAACCTAGTCTTCCAAAGACACTTAGAATTTATGATCCTTATGTTGTAATTTTTTCTATTTATGTTTATGATTCATGTAACAATATATTTAAAATTCCACGGTTTCCATATTTTTGATGAGAAAATAGTATCTAAAATACAATTAAAATTTATATGATGAGAAAAAATCATGGAGAGGTAAGAGTTTGTGTGAATGGGAGGATAAATGAAGTGGGAATGGATTTAATGAATGAAAAAAGAACCTGATATATTTTTTGATCAGTAGTAATTATAATTTATAGATACATGGTTTTTTTGGATCTAATGGGTTTGTATTTTAAATTTACTTTAGTATTTTTTTATACATACTAAACTAGGTGTGCAGACGTTAAGTATAGGGAAATTGATATAGAATATATTTTCATCACATTCCATTTTTATTTCATTAGGTTAATCCCCTCTATTTTTGGATTTTTTCAGAAAAATTTCATCAATTTTTATTGTTAAGATTTTTTTTAAATTAATTAAGAAAATAAAAAAATCTATATTTTAAGTCTTTCTATTCAATTTTAAAATAATTGAAAAATTCCATATCTTTGGTATTTTTATTTTTAATTTTTTAGTTAAGTTTGATGTATTGTAGGAAATTTCATAATGGGTGAAACTCATACATTTTTATATGTCTTACATCTTCATATTGAGGTCATAAATTCCCTACCAAATTCAAACATTTTTAAAAAAATTCACACATTTTAAAGAGTCAATAGATATTCAAGGTGAAGTCATATGAAATTTAAAAAGACTTACAAAAATACTAGATGGAATATATTTTAAGTTAAAGTCTTACTAAATTATTGGAACACAATTTTTTTTCAAGTTTTACACTTTGAACTAGGGTACTCACATAAACAACCACTATGTAAAATTTTAGAAATCGATGTTTTTACCCAATGATATTATATATAAAATTAGTATCTTAGTCACATGATTTCAATAAATGGGGATATTAAGAGTTAATGTTCATGGGAGGTTTAAGGATAATTAAAATATTTCCATGAATAATAATATTATTGCACATGGTTGTCAACCGATGGATAGGAAGAAAAAGAGAAAAGTTCATCACTAATTATTATACATGGAAACCAATCAAAAAATAGAAAATATTTTCAAAATATTATTCCTTACACCATGGATGTATAAATTAGTAAAAAACCAAATATATAAGTAAGGGGATAAATAATAGAAATGAATGAGCATGTAAATATTGTTAGAGTTTTGGGAAGTTAAGAGAGATAGAAATAAGAAAATATGGGAGCTGATATTATAATGTATCACTAAACTGCCATGTATCTTTGGTAGTGGTGACCAGAGGACACTTGTTTTATGGGTTTTTTTTATTTCATTATGTCTCTATGAATTATTCTAAAAGTTTTGCTTTTTAATGATTATGATTATTTTCATTTTTAAATACATTTTTTTCTTTTTTTGAATTGAATTATAATCAATGAATTAAAATTGTTGATTCCACTATTTAAATTTCTCAGGTTAGGTATTTCCTTTGAGAATAGTGATTTCAATTAAGTTCAAATTATTGAAGTTCATTGAGTAGTAGAATAAAATTTATACGAGGAGAAATGGTTATATAAAGGTTGTGAAAAAATGTTCAATATGATTTAGGTGTTCACATGGAGGTCTATAAGTGAGAATTTAGTAATTCAATTAGATAATAATTTTAGATATAGAATAAGGATGTGTTTCAATGGTTGAAACATGTGTAATACTTTTGTATTCTATATCTGATTTCACACTACTTTTTAATCCAATCTTACATTGTTTTAAATAAAATAATATATTATTTATTTTTAATTTTAGCTTTTTTATCTCTATTTTTTCATAAAACTATAAAATCCATGATTTTATTTTAATTTTAAAAAATAGAATAAAAAAGTGATAGTTTCGAACTTATCCTTCAACCTCTTCAAGATACAACTCTGGGGACTATTGTACTACATTCTTAGGGGATAAAATATTTATCAATGGTTAGGTGAAAACCCATTGTTATTTTAGTACATAATCCTATTAGTATCACCTATTACTTTCTTTTCCTACACATGATAATCCATGCACACATAGGTATGGAATAACCAACCATCTTAGATGATTGAAGTCATAAAAAGTGCCACTTTGGAAGGAATCTAACACTTAGTATTTATAATGGGGATTTAATATCACCATTTTATCTCATATTTTACCCATTAAATGAATTCATGCTAATAATTATATAGTTTGGAATAATTTTCCTTCCACTAAATCAATATCTTAAAACTATATTGATCTACAACTCTTTACACAAATCACAACAAGTGTTACTAAAGAAAATTAAAATCCTAATATATCTACACATATCCAAATATATATGTTGTATAAGGTACATGAAACCATTTCATGTAATGTCATATAATCATATAAAATCAATTACCCCATAAGAATAATATTGGAGTGTCTAATAACCAACCTCCACATTTCTAGACAAGATAAAATCCTCTAAGACACTGAGCAATTTGACCAGTATTTCCACTACCTATGGATACATTACACAATATATACACATATATCAATTAAATCATAAATCTAACACCTAATATAAAAAAATTAATCTTTAAATTAAAGTTTATAAAATATTATAATCCAAAGTTATGTTAGAAGAAAAATTAGCCCATTATCATACCTATCAAGTAAATTCTTAAACACATGCATGAAAAATTATTAAATGATTTTATTATTCTAAAATAAATAATATATCCATTAATTATATAAAAATTTTATTTACAAGAATAATAATCAATGAAATAAACTAAATAAAAGAAAACATCATTTATTTAAACATGAGATAATAATTTATGAACAATTCATAAATAATGTTAATTATAAACTCTGTAATTTATTCTATAAAATATAAAAATTCCATGAACAAGTAAATATAATAAAAATATAAATAATTCCAATATAAAGTCCTCAATGTCTCTCATTAAATTTAATTTAAATTAAAAATGTGATATTTTTGGAAATTTAAATGATTTAGATTCTAATTTCATTAATATAAACTTTTTAAATAAACTAAATATTAAATATTAAATAGTATTTGAATCTTGATCAAATAAACTATCCAAAATTCTTTTGATGTGGTTTAAATAACTTCCCAAATAAGCCCTCTAGTTGAAACAATTCAAATCAATTATTATGAATAATTCAAAATATTAAATAAAAAAACTTATATTTTCCCCTTATTTTTTAATTTATAAACATTGTAATTAACAAAATATATGATATTGATATAATTTTTTTATCTAAATTATAATTATATCCACATAATTTATATATGGAATTTCAATATTAATAATTAATTGTAATCAATATTTATTTAATAATTTTGTTATAAATAATTAAATAATAAATTATAATCAGGTTATAATTTATTTGATTATAAGTACATTTATAAATAAATAAATATCAAAAATCCCATTTATTTTGATTTATATACATCTTATAAATCATATAGTTCAAATCTTAATTCAAACATAGAAAAAGAGAATTTTCTATATATATCGCATTTAATTATATAGATCAATTGTATGACACGACTTAGTTCAAAACATGCACCAAATTAAAACCCATATTATCTATCTGGTTATATGATTGATAATCATTATATGTGACATGATGGTTGATCTAAATAGTAATAATTTAGTGCTCAGGGTAGTCATGCCTTAGACATTGGTTGTGTAAGAAAAAAACAACGAGCAAGGGCTTGTGTAGGCATAAATTTACACATAAACTATTATAAAATATGATATAGGTTATTATTTTATATGAAATTAAGAAAATAATGATCATTATACTAGTAAAACTATGTGTGGGGAACCTATGTAAGTGTAAAATCTAGGGCCTAATGATATACCACCTTCAAAAGAATAAAATCAACAATGGTGGTCTACAAAAGATTAATTTGATAGTGCCTAGATATTTCTTCCTATAATAGGATCCATATTGGATTAATGTAGTTCATATCATATGGGTTTACATTGTTTCTTATGATTGAAATCACATAGGATTATCCCTGGACCATGTAACAATAACTCAAAACATGGAAATCAAGGCTTACAATAAGCCACAATGAAAGATAAATGTTAATTTAATGAAACATATTCTATCAAATAAAATGATATCACATTAAATAATTATTATATCATGGAATAAAAATAAAATTCAATGTCTTATTTATGATACAATTCTCTTCTTTAATCTCACTTGAATAATTTGTTTTGGCGTCATCAAAAGATCCAATTTCTGATATCATACTTAATGGCATGTTGAGACCAATGTATTTTTATTTTGTATTTTGTAAAAATATCCCACATATTATTCATGGCAATACCCATCACCACTTACGATATCACATTTTGGAAAAATAGACACATTAAAACATATCAGTCATATTTTACAGTAAATAATGAAACTTCCATTTGATATCAATATATATCCTTTTTAAAAATTATTTCTTGAATCAAAATGTATGGTAAATTTATAAAACCACTATTGTGTTTTTAAGGAATAATTACCACTTAACCGATTCAGTAAAAAAAACCATTTGAAACCATATATTTCTATAACACCATGACTTTTTAAAACAAAACCATAGATAAACATAAAATGAATAAATATTCATGTAAATTACACAATTGATGCATAAAATATAGAATTGGATCTATATTCTTGATGAATATCTTAAAGAGGAATCTAAATAACTCCATCCTTCAAGGTTTATCCATGTTTGAAAGCTAAATCACCAATCATACGGGAATGATCCTCCTATCCTACATGATATGTTAGTATCTCTTAATACAAAGTAGGAGGTTGATGAGAGCTCTAAAATTTAGGGAGAATAAATAGAATATTATCAATTGTATCACATACCACCACCAGTGGTATTATCTCCTTATGTATCCACCCTCCTCAATGTATTAAATCTTATGTTACATAACCTATGAGTTAATTATTCAAGTTATTCATGCACCCATCACACAAATCAAATGTTTCTCGTATGTGTTTAATTTAATGGAAAACTTAATAATTGATAACCATTTTATGTTTCTAGTGTTAACCTTTTTTTACATCCACTTATATGTCAAGTAATTGTCATGTTATCACATAACAATCCTTATAATATTCCTTAATACAAGTTATATGTGATTCTTAGGTTTCCAATATATCATACCGTATAAATTTCACCTATCATACAATAATACATAGACTAATGCACAAAAATATATATGGTATTTGGGGTATATATCTTTCAATATAAAATTTCATACAGAATACTACATAACTATGTTGTGGTTTAACTATCACAAAACACACTATCGTTTAATGTACCATATTATGGTATATTGTTTAGTGAATATTTCTAAAAAGTAAGGTGTCAAATATTGTATCGAGTATATTTTTCATGTATTTATGAAGTATTGAACATATTTTTTCTAGAGAAATAAATTTCATTATATAACATTTTAGAGTGAAGCTTTTCATTGAGTAGATTCTGATGCATGAATCACACCAAATAGAACTGAGTTTATGTTTGACACATTATACTTCATCCTGGGGATTTTGTTCCTAGACATACACATCTAATAATGATATATTTATACATGAAATTATAAGTAACTATATTTAATTAACAAATTTAATATAATTTTTTTATGAATGAAAATTAATAAATTTAATTGTTATTTCTCCTTTATCCAAAAAAATCCCAAAGCCTAAAAAAATCCTAAAAATAAAAAAATTACTTTTATCAAATCTAGTGCATGATTTTTTTAATAGGAATAATATGATTATTCATATATCACACAACCTAGACAATTCAAATACATTTAAATGATTCCACGCACATTATTATACAACATGGTATGTTTTCTAAAAATTCATCATGCTCAAACCAAAACATAAATATTTCTTAGAGTATGTAAGTATTTTTACTTTTCCAAACAACATAGATCTCATACTGATAGATGAATGTGTGATATATAGGTCGGGGAATTAAAATGTTGTATTATAGGGTATTATTTTAAGGGATGAAAAGAGATCCTAGCCTTATCAGTATAGAGGAAGACATTCCCTGAAATTATATGCAGTATGAATGGTCATTCTTATATTCCTAATTTTGTTTTTTGTGATCTGTGATTTACTTTAATGTGATATCAATGTATCTCGCATATCTATTTGGATATTTTGAAAATTTCTACCCTGCGCCACACCCATATCTACCTTCAAATTTATATTTCTAGGTTGGAAATCATATATTCTAACATCCCAATATTTTAATGAATGTATTCTCTAAAATTAATTTAAATTATTTAATATATTTCATTAAATGAAATTAATAGTTTATATTTCAGTATACAAAACACCATTTTTACCTTTCATTACATGTAACACTGAGTTATTTTGATAAGTTGTGTTACACGCAAGGTCATGTCTTACCAGACAAAAAAATACTATTAATATTATTATCTAACATGATAGTTATCACTTAACTATAGGAAAGATGATAATAAATATTATTAACTAAATTATGAATATTTTGATTAAATATTTTTATATAATGAATTCATCAATTAATAATTAATTAGAAATGAAAATAAAAACCGATTGAATATAAAGGATGTGTGTTTATGAAAAAAAATATATTTTCTTCCCATAATGGAATTTTACCTTAATAAATTAAATTAATCAATATTAGTTAGTGAACTTAGATAAAATCACATGTTATATATTCAATAATATGTTCTTAAATTAATTTGATAAGTTTAGTAGTTATAAAATTAGAATAAATAAAATTCTATGCATTAAAAGGGTATATTTTTCTAAAAGGAAGTTTTGTCACCTTTTAATGGAAGACTAGTTTTAAAACAAAATTTTGACATTTTTATATATTTTATATGAAAAAATAAAATTCTTTTTGGAATTAGTAACATAAAATTTTAATTTGGTTGAATTTCTATTATTTTTCAGAGAAGATCCATTTTTTATGAATAGTGAAATGCAAAAAAATTTAATTGAAAATTAATTTTCCAAATAATTAATTTATATAGTTACATTGTATTTTTTTTATTTTCATTTAAAAGTATAATTAGTTCTATTATACATCAAATAATCAAATTTAGGTCATTGGATTCAATCTCACATTTCAATTGGATCTAAAAACATTATATTCTTTTGAACTTTTTTACTTTAACAAACCCGCTATTTCATCCCATATTGGGGAATAATTAAAAAGTAAATTATTCCACTAATACTATTAGAATTCTAAAAATTTTTAACCCTATATATAATTAGAATAATTTATAATATCTTGTTAGGTAAACATAGTTTTTTTACCAAAAAGGATTAGTGAATGTAATAAAAATATTTACAGTGATTAAAGTAAAAATTCTTTTTCTTCCATTTTTAAAAAATTAAAAATATAAGGTTTTATAATAGTTCAGTTCTTACCCTTGTTTTATATGTAAAATAGGGGGATCAATAAAATATTTCCAAAAAAAACAAGTGTGCCCTCACCCTCCCTTATAAAATGCCACCACCCCTCCCCTACTCTTAACACCTCTCAAGCCTTTTGGATCGTCCAACCCCAAGACAAGTAAAATCCCAAAATACATCATCTCATCCTATATGCATCACTTTGATATTAAATCAAAACAGGGAAGTACTTTTTTAAAAACCAAAATTAGTTACACGAAGAAGAGGTGACATTCTTCAATAAGAACGTTTTTATTTCTTTATCCACCCATTCAATTATTCTTATTCCATGATTATATAACAACCTTGATATCCTAAATATACTATTTCTTTTTTATGTTAAGGGTTTTACCTACACCTATACACACTTCAATTAAATGGTTATAGAAATAATCATTCATGTGTGTGGTGAACTACCGCCTTGCGAAATGGTCTCATTATTTTTTCCATTATAACCTATAATGATTGGGAATTATGATGTACATACTATTTTATATGATATATGTAAGGGTTGGTGTCCTGAGAACCAACTGTTTTGTACTTTTATTACATGAATGTACTCTTATTATATATTGTTCATTGTTCTGCATGACTATAATATAATAATGTCCTAAAATATTTGTTGCATTAATAAGGTCATGGAAGATCCCCACTATGATGAGAACCCTAAAATGATATAACAATATTCTTAAATAAAGTTCTACGGTTGGATGGAATACTATGATAGGACACATAGTATACAGACCGTCATGTGCGAGTACTCATAAGAAAACGAGACTCGCTATCATGGAGTTTGCACTTAGTAATCTCCAAATGGGAGATTATGAGAGCAAACCCGCCAGTAGTAATTTCACATGTCTTGGTGTCATCAGACATTGCTATATACGAGCATGTGTAATTGTCCTTAGACTGGATGATTACCATTAACTCATGTCATGACTCGCATACTTAGATTTACTGACGAAAACCGTCATACAAACAGTTGGCGGGAAGTAGGGTACGTTGGGTGTGTCATGAGTGACATGTTGTTATTGGATAAGTCGAGGAAGGATTTGTCCCTTCCATTTATGGAAGTTGATATCTCGGCCCTTTGATTGAAATAGAACCGTTACATGAAATTCCATGGCCATGGTGTAACGATGGGTTTATTTCAGGTAGTCAAAGAACGATGGATAAAGAATATAGGTTTATGACACTGCCATGAAACCTACTTGATGAGATATTGAGTCAAAAGGATTAAATTACACATTAAGAATTCGTATGAGGTGACACGTCAATGCGGTGTCAACTTCTTTCTCTTGGGTGCCTTGAACTGTCGCTAAAAAGTAATCTTGGACTTTAGGAAAGCCTGCCTAATTCCAATGAGAAAGAGGCCTAAAGGGTCACATAATAAGTGTATTCAAGTATCTCAAGTAGAATAAAGATTATTCCCGTACGTGGTTTAATAATTATTCAAGGAAGCCTAAATCGTTTTAATGATGGAGGAAAAAGGAAATGAAAAACAAGATATACACGCCATGTATTAATGATTACACGTCATGTAGTTTTATGGAAAACAAGTACATGCCATGTATTAATGATTACACACCATGTAGTTTTCCAGTTGGGATTTTGAGGATATGATATTGTTTTATTAAATGATATTTATTATAATCAGTGTGGGAGCATGTCAAGTAATTAATTATTCGACATGGGGGTTTTAAATAAGAGTCAATGAAATAAATAAAATGCGTAATGAATTTATTTATTGTCATAACTTTACAACCTCAAACCCAATTATAAATATCCTTACAACCACAACTCTTTTCCTACACAAGAAATTGTCGTACACAATAATTCTAGAGAATTCTTTAAAGGTCGAAAGAACCACTTCCTCCAAGAACGCTCTCAAGACGGAGAGAGATCCTATTCCATCGGATCAAGACGATCTAAGGCGAACAACGCAAGAAATGGTTTCCCCACACTAGCACCCGAATACTCCTTTGGAGACATCCAGAGATATGAGGTGCATGTGTGTATTACCACTAGAGGAAGTCTACCCTTGGCTTCTGCGACGCAACGACGCATCGCATCGGAACGTGATCAAAAATATCAACGAAGAAAGAATGCCAAAAAGGTACTTATTTTCAATTGATTAAATTAATTATAATCAACCTGTAATGATCCTTACCAATTCAATAAAGGGAGATATAGGTCCTAACCATGTCATAATTAAACCATTCTTATTTGTTCCACAAAAACATAAATCATACATTATAGCAAAACCCATGTAATAAAATGGGATTCTTAAACATCATTCCATCATAACATAATCCATATAAGATAAAAGGACTTCATGAAAATAATTTCATCATAACATAATCAAATCAATGTAATAATAGGGATAGAAACATAACCCTATATCAGTTTATATGGAAAATAATTTTGATAAAACAATGGAACTTAGTTCTTGAGAAAAATATCTTCTCTTCTTCAAAAACATTTTCTTTTCTCAATATGTCATAAAATTTTAAAATAAAAGAAGTTAATTGATGTTAAAATTGAAAACATGTAATGGAATCTTCATGGAAATAATGCTCTATGAAATCTTAAAAATGCATTCATGCCATATAAAAAAACATTATCATCGTACTTTTTCTAGAAAAGTCAAAAAAGTACGTTATACGGAAAACAAAAGAAAGATTTCTTCCATACAATGTAATAAAATCAAAAATGGGTAAAAATGAGTTTAAACATACATGGAAGAATAGTAAACATTTTATGAAAAAATATATTGAAAATATAAACATGGATGATAAATATAACCCTAGTAAATACTTACGAATAAACAATATTGGATAAAAATTATATTAGAAAAGTTATACGTTACCTTTGGTTTGATATGCTTTGTACGCATCCAAAACATTTTTATAGTGATTTAAATAATGTTACAGATTTATTTCAAGATCATAATAATTTTTATGAAAACATTTATGATCATATTTTTATCCGTGTTTTAGTTACACTTTATTGTTACTCATTATTCGGGTATTAACTGCTTATGTTCTTATGTATGTTTTGTCAGATAAGTCCTTATTCCTATTTTTTGGTTATAGTTTTATCATTTTTATCATGATATTAGTATGATATATATCATATATATTCATTCAATTCATTTATATAATCATGTTTTAATGAAGATTGTGTAGAACGAATCACATCGCACCGTGAAGATGGTAACCCGTACGTACGCACGAGCGACGAAATATTTCCCATAATTGTTGAATGGTATTGAAGTGAATGGTGTATAGTATCTCATAATTAGTAAAATTTTATATTATTCATATATATGTAATATTTACACCATTATACCCATCCAAATATGGTGGTGGTGAAAAATATATTACACCACGGCGTGGAGACGGTAAGTCGTACATACGCACGCACGGTGATTTTATTTTTTCGTAGGATGGATAGAAGGTGAAATAGGTTGGTTTCATATTTATAATAACATATCAATATATGAGTGATATTTTCATTATAATTTATAATTAAAAAACTAAATAATAGGAAGTAGAAGAAGAAAGAAACTTGAATGAATCGGTAGAAGAGATTACCTCTTCCTCGACGTGCCTCCTTTGAATTTTTACATAGGGCACTAGAGTTGGTCTTTTGAGAAGACCATCACCTCCAGAATGTTACTAAGGAAGTTTATATGAGTAATGGGAATGGGTTGGCTGAGACTGAAGGCAAAAAATTTAGTTAAGTGGAGAGGGAGAAGGTGCCCTTTTATAAGAGAGGAGAGGGACACGATTAGAAACTCTCAAAAATATTAATTTATAATAAAATAGAACCCAACTAAAAAATCTCCATAGTGTGCCTAATTAGAAGATGAGATGAGATAGGGTTGAATATCATTCACCAATAAATTTTGGACAACTTATTTTTTCAATTTAAAACTTATCTTTTTAATTGACCCTTAATTATTCTAATAAAGTTTAAATTTGGTAATAATCTTATGAATATTTAATTATAATGAATATTTACTCATGTGGTGTTAATTGACCATAAATGGAAACTTTATGATATTTTAGACCTTATAATTATCACTTTGTAATTTTTAAATATTTTTATGATTTTTAAATAATTTAATAAAACATTATGTTTATAAAATATCAATAGTGTAAATTTTGACACTATTCATTAATTAAACATTAAATAAAATTCACACAAAAGATAAATTAGAACCAAAATATTAAATAAATTCCTAACATGTCATAGTAACCAATAAAATTCATAGATAAAATTAATTATTTCATATGATATTTCTTTTAACATTTTTTAAAACCATTTATTTGATATTTCTATTAATAAAATAATTTATACATCACTATTGTGTCATCATTAATGGTAATTATTTAATCTCTAAAAATTTTAAATAAATTTTTATGATGTGGTTAATTATTTTTGATTTCCATATACTATCTATAGTCAATTTTATCTCCTAGTTATCCATATATTAAAATTAATTCACTTATATAAAAAGAGATTGCAACACTTCATCCATTTCATTAGTTTTTATTACATTCATGTAATTTTCACAGGTAAGTGGAAATAAAGTGATTCCATTTAGAACAATATATTATAAGGGTTGAATTTAACCATTGAAAAATATTTTTACAGGTGATAAGGTAATTTTATAATATTATTTTTACCCTTAATTACCTGATTCACCTTTAACCTTGGTAATAAAAATAATTACCGAAGTTATTATTCATAATGCCCAAAAATAAAAGTAGCATATTAAAAAAATTTGGACTTAATGATTCCAAATATGGAATTCATTTTTTAAAATTAAAAACAAATAAGTTTCTATAATTAATTTAAAATTAATCCCATTGTTGAGAAAATGAGTTTTGAAAGTTAAAACATTACAAAAGATTGAATTGTTTTTACCTATGAATTCAAAGTAAAATTAATGATAATGACATAAATTATATTAAATGGTAAAAATATATTCGATTTATACATTAAAACCATTAAATATTATTATTTAACCATATAAATTATCTCAATAAAAAAGTTGTTTTTAATTAAAATTTAGCATATTTTTTCTATTCATTAAAATATGTAAGTTATCAGAAAAATATAAAAAAATTATCCAAAGTAAATATTTATACCCCTCTTCAAAATAACATGTTTATGTTGTCATATAAAAATCATTAATGTGTTAAAGTCTTAATTTGAAATGGGTTCTCCATTCAAAGGTGCAAAATTAACCTTTAAAAAAACATCAAATAGGGTGTTATTCATAACCTGTGACTAAAATATCCATTGAATGAAGATAAAAAATATTTTATTAAGTATATAACATATATATATCTTATTAATTTCATTAACAAAATTAATTCAATTTAAAATTCAAATATATAATTGATTTATATTTTTCATAATGCATTTTTATAAGTTAGTTATAATTATTCCCATTATCCTAACAAATAGGATATAACAATAATTTTATATTAATATAATCTAACAGTTTGTTTAATCACATGATTGAGTCCCAAGAAATCTATTGAAGGATAAAAATTATTTAATGAAAATATTTCATAAAAGCGTCCAGGTGTTACATTCTACCACCCTTAAACTGAATTTCACCCTTGAAATTCATCACATATAAACAAACAGATGAAGATACATCTCATTCATCATATCCTTAAGTTCCCATGTAGATTATTCATATTGTTGGTTCCTCTATAAAACTTTAACCAAGTGATTGATCTTGATTCATATAAATTTTTCGCTACGATCTATAATCTCTATCTGTTGTTCTTCATAAGAAATATCTTTCTCCATCGGTATGACTTCTGAGCATAGTACAAGTGAAGGATTGGGTATGTACATTTTTTCGGAGAGATACATGGAACTCATCATGAACTTGATAGATATTCTATGGAAGTGCCAATCGGTAAGCTACCTTCCCAACATGATCCAAAATTTCCAAAGGACCGATATACATAGGGCTCATCTTGCCCTTCTTTCCAAATATCATTACTCTCTTCTAGGGAGATATTCATAAGAAAACCTTATCACCCACTTCAAAATATATGTCTTTTCTTTGGTTGTCAGCATATTTTTTTTTGTCGACTCTGAGTTTCTCTTATATGTTGTTGAATAAATCTAATCTTTTCTGCCATTTCATCAACAAGATCATGTCTTAATAGCTTTCTTTCCCCAACTCCATCCCAGCATGTTGGAATTATACAATTCTTTCCATAGAGAGATTCATAAGGAGCCATCTAAATACTGTAGTGAAAGATAATGTTATACGAAAATTTTACCAATGGTAGGTGTTGATCCCAACCACCATTTAAATCCATAGAGCAATATATCAACATGTCTTCTAGAGTTCGAATTGTCCTCTTAGACTGACTGTCTGTCCGAGGATGATATGCAGTGCTGAAACTTAACTCTATATCCATAGCATGCTGAATAATTTTCCAAAACTTCATGGTAATACTTAGATCCCCATAAGATATAATGTAAAGTGGTACCCCATGAAATCATACTACTTCCTTTATATATATCCTGGCATGCTGGTCAAGAGATAAATCCTCTCTAATAGCAATGAAGTATTACGAATTCATAAAATGGTCAACTATAACCTAGATAGAAATATTTCCTTTGGATGTTTTGGGACGTCCGATGACAAATTCCATAGTGATGTTTTCTCATTTCCATTCTAGTATTGGTAATGGTTGTAACATCCCCTTAGAAATCTATCTTTTAGCCTTAACTTGCTAATAAACCAAGCATCAAGAGACATATTCAGTGACATATCTTTTCATGCCATCCCACCATATGTACTCTTTTAGGTCCCTATACATCTTCATGCTTCCATGGTGAACATATAATGAAGAACTATGAGCCTCGTCCAACAACTACTTCTTTAATTATCATATGGGAGGAACACAAACCCGATTCCTGAAACTTATTAATTCATCACAATCAAGTTTAAATTCAGGAACATTTCTCACCTTATTTTTTAACTCTACATCTTCTATCTGTGCCTCTTTAATCTTCACATGTATAGATGGTTGAACATTCATTTGATAAAGATAAGATTTCTCTCATCCGATATAATTTCAAGATCCATCTTTTACAAATCCATAAATATTGGATCATTCGTGATCCTTATCATGGATAAGTTGGCATGGTTTTTTCAACTTAATGAATCCAAATATAGAATCAAATTTTCAATATTAAAAACATAAAAGTTGCAGTAATTATTTTAAAATTAATTCCATTATTGAGAAAACGAGTTTTAAAATGCAAAACAATGAAAAAGATTGAAATTTTTTTACCTATGAATTCAAAGTAAAATTAATGATAATGACATAAATTATATTAAATGGTAAAAATATATTATATTTATACTTTAAAACCATTCAATATTATAATTTAACCATAAAAATTATCCAAATTAAAAAAAATCAATTAAAATTTAGCATATTTTTACTATTCATAAAAATATTAAATTTATCAAAAAAATATCAACAATTTTTCCAAAGTAAAATTTTATACCCCACTTAAAAATAACATGTTTATGTTTTCATATATAAATCATTAATGTGTCAAATTCTTAATTTAAATTGGGTTCTCCATTCAAAGGTGTAAAATTAACCTTTTAAAAAAATACATCAAATAGGGTTTCATTCATAACCTATGACTAAAATATCTATTAAATGAATATCAAAAATATTTTATTAATTATATAACACATATATATCTTATTAATCTCATTACCAAAAGTAATTCAATCTAAAGTAAAATATCTAATTGATTAATATTTTTCATAATGCATTTTAATAAGTTAGTTATAATTATTCCCATTATCCTAACGGCTAGGCTATAATTTTAATTTTATATAAAGGGTATCTCACTGTTCATTTAAACTCACTATTTTGGGCAAAGAAAGCTACTGAAGGATGAAAATTATTTAAAGAAAATATTTTATAAAAACATCTAGGTGTTACATTGGCTATGAAGTGAACTCTCATTGATGGCGTAAGTAGTGGTGCTCTTGTTAAAAAACTCATGCAGTTGCATGAAATATTATAAGAAACATGAAATCAAACATAGAACAATTCCATAATCAAGTCCTTGTCCAAGTTATGTAAGTCCAAGAGAATCAATCCATAGATCCTAATAAGATGATTGAGATGATGAGTGAATTAACAGGTCTTATGGGAAAACTAGTGGTTATATTCAAATTCCCATCCTCATATTATCCACAGTATTTGTTCCCTGGACCTATCAAAAGTTTTGGTAACTTCAGGTGACTAGTACATCCAACAGACACTTGTCCATAACTTCAATATGATCCACGAGATTCATCTGGAACAATAAAGCTCAAGGCATCATATTCTCAGTGGAACACCAACCCTTACCTATCAGGTTAGTTCATTAGAAACATCACACAACCCAACCTTGATCCTTACTCTTATACCTATAACCTGGGCTTGTGGTATGGTAATCCCATCCCTCATCCCCTTTAGTTCCTTACTCAAGATATAAACCAATTCCAATATGGTTAGGTGGTGTTATCTTCCCACAACCATGCCCTTTTATTCCTCAACACCAAAGGAGAAATTGTCTTTCTTCTCCTCTTGGCTTCCACTATGATAGTGAGGTTTCTCAATTACCAACCTAATAGTATCATTTTCCCAATAACAAAAATAAATAAAATCCCAATTTGGTACATTAATCTTCTTCTAAGCATCCATGGGAAATTTTTAGGGAAGATATTTCTTTCTTAAACCATTCAATCCTTAAAAAATTGAAAACTAAATTGGTCAACTTGTATCCCACCTATGTTTGAAACAACAATCCAATTCTTCCCAAATCCTAAATCAATTGATACCCAACCCCAATGGCAATGTAATTTCAATTAAACTTCAATATGGGAAAAAAATTTATATGCCTCATGATGAATCCTTAATGTAACATTTAAATATTGATCTGGAAAAATAAAATAACCAAAATCATGAAAAAAACCTGAAGCCACACCCTCACCACCTTACATTCCTCTAAAGAAACCAATTCCTTTTTATCAATCCATATCTATGTAAATGAATTATTTTGAGCATAATTCTGATATTATTGACTTCTTTATAAATGTTTTGGTCAATATTACCCTATAATATGCCATAAAAATCTATAAATATGAAAATTTTCTCAAGGAATTGTGCCCCCATAAGAGAAAACTTAGTAAAATTTAAAATGATGGAACCTAAAAATTCCTTCCCATTATATTTAAAGATCTAGGTACCTTTACAATTTTAGGCCAAATTGGTAGTTCTAACTTTGATGATGAACTCAAAAACCAAGAATTATTGATAAATTTGATTCCAAAATACATCTTATCCAACCATTTTTAGATCCCTTACACCCAATGAGTGTTTCCACATAGTCAACCAATCGAATCATGTCTAGTCCTGGGGGAATAATCAAGGATGTCCTTATTCGGGTAAATGATCTTATCTTCCCAGCTAGTTTTTCCCCTTGATATGAAATGTGAAAAAACTTCCTTAAAATATCCTAGTATTCATGGAATTCCTTTCCTCCTCATATCTAGAACTGAAATTGATGTCCATGATGGAATCTTATCCAATGAATTTGGAAACCAAATAGTCAAGTTCAATATTTATCAATCCATGTGATAACCATCATAGAATCACTCTATATTTTCGATCCATGCATTTTAAAGTATCTTTTATAGTGTGTTGAAACTTGGTCCATACAATACTAGAAATACTACATATACCAACACATATATACCAATGGTTTTTAAAAACTATTGGTATAGGTACCATTTCCCAATGGTTTTGCCAAACTGTTAGGAAAGACCACTTTTAGACAACTTTTCCCAATGGTTTGGAAAAACTGTTGAGAAAGGGTATGGATTTCCCAACAGTTTTGAAAAAACATTGGGAAAATCCCACATTGAGACAACTTTTCCTAATGGTATGGAAAAACCATTGGGAAAGGTTATGTCTTTCCCAACAGTTTTGCAAAACCGTTGGGGAAATCCCTCTTTTAGACCATTTTTTCAAATGGTTTGGCCAAACTATTGGGAAATGGTATGTCTTTCCCAGCAGTTTTGACAAACTGTTGTGAAAATCTATCTTTGAAACCAATTTTCCTAATGGTTTTGAATTTTTTTTGGGAAATACATACCCTTTCCCAATAGATTTTTCAAACCATTTGGAAATTCCCATAATAAGACCACCATTACCAACATTTTTTCCAAACTGTTGGGAAAAAAACACATTGACAACACTTTTCCCAAGAGTTTAGAAAAACTGTTGGGAAAGGGTATGGATTTCCCAATGGTTTTACCAAACTTTTGGGAAAAGCCCATTTTGATACCACTTTTCCCAATGGTTTGGAAAAATAGTTAGGAAAGGGTGGGTACCAATCCCAACAGTTCTCAAAACCATTGGGATAGGTAACCTTATATTTTATAAATTATTTTGTTGAATATCATAAAATAAATAAATATATAAATTACATATATATATATATATCCAAATATATTAACAAAGGTAATTGTAGGATAATTGTAAAGTGTTTGATATATAACCCACAGATTGTGGGTTCAAACCTCTACTGTAACTTTTTTTAATTTACCTATACCAACGGTTTCGATAACTGTTGGTTGATTTGGTGTGAGGATAGAACTATCCCAATAGTTTGGGTAAAACCTTTGGTATAGACATATCCCAACGGTTTGAAAACTATTGGTATAGACCTATACCAATAGTTTTCAAACCGTTGGGATATGTCTTTACTAACGGTTTTCCCAAAACCATTGGGATAGGTTTATCCCCACACCAAATCACCCAACGGTTGCTCAAACCATTGGTATTGGCTATACCAATGGTTTGGGGACCTGTACCAACGGTTCCAAACCATTATGATAGGTAATTTTTCCGTTAGTGATCGTGTTCTTCCTTATCTAATGATTGAGGTGTTTGCGAATATTTCATCTTTATTAACCAGGACAAAAATAAATAATTTTATATTGACATTTAATGTGTAAACTCCATTGATCTAATGAATCTTGAAAAATATTTGGAATCCCATATCACCTTTGATATCTACTTCTCCAACTTTGACAGTAATGAGGAAAATGAACTATCATTATCATTTTTTGATTCAAAGATGATTATTCAACATTCATCATTTCTTGTCCATGATTGTAAAAATTTCCTTATAATTCATGTGATCCCTGAACCAATGTGCTTATTTTGTCAAAATGGTTGTCATGTTTGAGATATTTTTTCCCTAATTAACAAATTTATAACTTGTGATGTTTAAATTAACTAATATATTTAAAAAAACATTGATATAATCCATCTTGAAAAATATATTGAGCCTCATGTCACCTTTGAACATCATAAGTACACATAGGAATGTGATGGAAAAAAATTGTTAAGACAATTGGGATCTCATACTCTAATTTCATGTCATATAAACCACACATAAATTACCCATCAGAATTGAAACATCTTACTGAACTACTAAGCATATAAAACAAACACTCAGTGGACTACATCATTCCATAATTTTAATACCAAATGGATGATACCCATATTATATTTACTCCCCCATTGAAATACAATTATATCATCAATGAAGGGAAGAAATAAACCAATAGAAAATGGGGCCTCCCAAAGGAGAAGTTTTTCTACAACCATGTTGGGGTTGAGAAAATACAGTGGCCACCATCAGATGATGGGTAGTCCACTAAATCAACCCAACTCTAAAAAAAATTTATCGCTTTTTGGGAGGAAATCCATGTTTTATTTTACTTTTATAAACTGTTATTTTTTATTTTTTTATTAAATAAATAATTATTTTTCTTTTGTATTCTCTTATACATAATAGAAATTATCCAAAGCATCGCCAGATAGGACACATTCCCCATGAACCACATCAACTTCCACTAAACCACCACTAGATGGAGATGGAAACCAACCAAATCCAAACCAGGGAAACCTCTTAAACATTAATTCCCACCCAATTTCTTCATCTTTATTTTATTTATCTCTCTTATCATATCTTTATTCTTCTACCTCTCTCATTATCACCATTTATTTTTTTACCAGTTTCTTCAAAAAAACATTTTTTCCCTCTTCCTCTTTTTTTAGAAAATAATTTAAACTAAAAAAATTACAAAAAAAATAAAAAATAGTCGAAATTACTCCCTATTAAAATTTTAAATTTTTTCATCCATTTTTTGGCATTAAAAGACTTGTTATAATCTATGAAATTACATATTTTCATCAGAAATTTTGATAAATAATTTTATATCAACATCAATAAATTTTGAATGCTAAATTTTTTATTTAGAGAATGATTTCTCCCCAACCATGAGGAACCAATTTAGCTTTCATTCTAAGGTCACCTATGGCCATATTTTTATATTATCTTTTTTCACTCATGATTGTGAGTATTGAGTTTGTGGACCTTCAAGCTGAATTTCCTACACTATCTTACATTAATTTTATAGATTCATTTTCTGAACCACATAATAATAAAAAAATAAAAATACATTCCCATTACTCATACATTGATCCTCCTTTTGAAAGGCTCTTCAAGCCTATGAAAACATTATTTTTATATCCACATCAGAAGACCAACAAACTATTCCACCTATCATCTATATGGATTTTTATTGCATGATTTTTTAAAATTTTTGTGTGGGGGTGATGAATTTCATTTTGCTTATCCTTTTATTGATTTTAAATATGTAGTCATATGCTTGAGGTAAAGCATAAATTTAAGTGTGGGGTATAGGTTTTAATTTTTTGATTATTGGGAATATATATATGATTATGACATCTTTTACAAATCTTACAGAAATGTGCTCAAAACAGTTGGTAAAAAAATGAAAAAGATGATTTTTTTTATCATGGGAAGGTCAGAAATCTCTTTTCCTAAAACATTGATATTGTTATAAATATTACAATTAGTGTCATGAGGAGATCAAATATGGTTTGGGATATGAGTTTGAGATTTATTTCAAGTTCATCTTTAAAAAAAAGAATAAAAGAATACTTGGAAAATCTTTTCATCAATCGTTGGGAGAAGATATATGTTTTTACATATTTAATCATTTATTCACCTCCCAAATTTCTCGCTCTCTTATCTCACTTAAAAAATGTGTACCTAGGTTAATATGTTTTCCAATTTTCTTCCATCTCTCATTTCAAAAAAATTGTTCATTTCTTTTTTCCATGATGGTGTTTTACCTATATTTTCCTTTCTTTTGGCCATTATATTCCTACTATATCATATCCACTAAAAAAACCTAATGAATAACAATTTATTTTTACGAAAATTAGAATATAGAATAGAAGTTGAGCAATCATTCAAACTCAATAATTTTTACATTTGGTTAGTGAGTGAGGGAGTCTCCATAAATAAATTTACATCATTGTGAGAGGAGTAATTTTTGAGTGCCCACATTATCCATTTATAATTTTGAAAATTAAAAATTATTTTATTTTGGAAAATATTTTCTACAAAAATTAATAGCGTAATTAATTATGGAGGATTGAACTAGGCCAGACCCCCTTAATTTGAGAAAACTAAATTTTAATATTTATGGGCGAGTAAAAAAGATTTACTTATATTTTTAGATTTAATGTATAAGAGTACATAAATAAGACTAAGTGTGGGGGAAATGATTTTATTAAATTATTAATAACTTTTTATTTTCCCATTTCTATTTATTTTAAAGTAAAAGTCGATAATTGGTGTGAAATACCCATGTTTTAATATTAAATTTAATTTTTAAGCATTATATGAATTTAACCATATTCAAGTCGGTTTAATATTTTAATTATAAATATAACCATACTTATCCAAATTATGTTATTTTTTGTAGTTTTTATAATCAAATATAATACAAGTCATTCAACTATAGCATTGGCTCATTCATCTATTTAAAGGGTCATAAGGACCGCACAAAGGGCCTACCAAATCTTGGGATAAAACTAGACCATCCATGATGATTGAATTTATGGGAACAACATAGAATCCCAAATTTGATTAAACACTATAATATTTTCTAGGATATAATATCCCATACAAGATAAAAACATTAAGGCACAAATAAAAAAATGGCCCCAATTGATGCATAAAATTACAGCTCACAATTCTCTATAGGATTTGAAAACATACAACCATTTTTGACTTTCCTACCAATAAAAATGAGCAATTGAGCTGAATTTTTGTGGTGTGGAAGTAAATATATAAATTTTAAAAAATTTATAAGATTTTTTTGATTTAATGGAATATTCATAGACAT
The DNA here is from genome assembly GCA_963277665.1 of Viscum album. Classification (NCBI taxonomy): domain Eukaryota; kingdom Viridiplantae; phylum Streptophyta; class Magnoliopsida; order Santalales; family Viscaceae; genus Viscum; species Viscum album. Next base: position 1,392,178,742 of record OY728142.1, on the reverse strand, counting down.
AAATTCATTCACATTTAGACCATGGAAAAACTTGACTCAAAAATGGAAAGGATAACAAGGTTTTGAAAAAATCTATAAATATGGATCAAAAGTACAATTTACCCCACATTTAGAGGTTGTACATTAATAATAAATATATAAAACCTTTAATATGAATATTTCTCTAGACACAAATGTTTAAATTGTCCAATGGCCGAGCCAAATTGAGGGCCAATTTTGGGAGGCAAACATTCCACCCCCTTGAGTTATAAATTCATCCCCCTCTTATCTTTGTAAGGGGTTGGTATTTCAAATAATAGGAGGATTGGATGGAATTACCATGTGATTTAAAATTTCCTATAATTAACTTCTAAACTCATGTTTCAACTTGATATACCATTCCACCATGTTATTTTTGGTTCATTTTCCCTTGTTTTCATTTGGAAGCATGTATGTTTGTTTTCTTTTCAATTGAATATTAATTATTGTTTATTCATCATCATATATAATTATCATACAACTTATATTTTTTAATTTAAATTTTCTTAAATATTTTAAATTAAGTTAATAACCATTTCCACTTTTTATTTCTCATTTAATCAAAAGTTTGTTTTACTCCCTTTATCATTATTGTGTATGTTTATTGCACATATATTTTGCTATATAGTTAATTTTATTCTTCTGTTAACTCATCACCAAAAAAATATTTGACCATATTTATAACTACCCAAATGGTAGAGTATATATATCATTGGGGTGAGTAAAATTTTTGGATAATAAGTGATTGAGAGCTTTTCCTCATTTAGCATTATTTGAATTAATATTGTGTGTGCCAAAAAAATATGTTATAGATTAATGAAATGTTCTGTATGACATGTGAATTAGATGTAATATTAAAACAAAAAATACACATGGCTCAATGAAATATTTAACCTTCCATTAATTATATTTGACAGTGATTAGAACCCTATTTAAGGATTTGAATAAAGCCAAAATAATTGGGAGTTCCGATTGGACTCACCTCGTGAAGTGGATGTTAATTTAATGAATTTTTTAAAAGATCGATAATATCATAAACATGCATACCTAATAATGAAATAACCCAAATAATTTTGAAATTATTAAGTAACACTGTTTTAATTAATAATTTCACCCAAACTCTGCAAACAACCCCCCACCATTAAAATAAAAAATAAAAAATAATTGACTCCACAAGTTTTACCATCAATGAGAATTAAATCTAAGAACCTCTATACACATTAGCAGAGTACGAGACATTTGAATGATTTATAAGAAACAATCATCCACACTTCAATAGGTATTTTTGTTATTCATTCAAAAATACCAAACATTCTTTTTGATTCTCATTCTACTCATTATTTCACATCACTAATGTTTGGTAGAACTATTCGATCACCACATCAAAACATAGAAGTTAATTGTTAGTAAAGATGTAAAAGGGGTAAATTATTTCATCCTAGGAATATAACTAATCCCCTATCAATATTTATAGGATAATCTTCCTGGTAAACCTAGTGATACTTCCTTTAGCATAATTTTATTCAATTCTAAGAATGGATTGTCTTTCCTTATATAAATCCAATATAAAATTATAAGTGAATTAAATCGCACTCTGAATTGTAAACCACCCTCTGATTATATATAAATACAAGGAGGATTATTAATCTAATTTTTTCATCATATAAATCATGTATATTTTTTTCTTCTGAGAAATCATATATTTCTTAAAATATTGAGACTAAGTAAAGGATCCGTCTTAAAGATAATTCCATTGTGATGGATTATACCAATGTAATTACTAAAGAGTGTCCTTGCCTTCCACCACTTTTGGAGGCTGAATTTTCAATTGAGATTATACTTGGATCATTTCCACTATCTATAAATCCATATAGAATGACCATTGTTAAACAAGAATATTCAGATAAGAAACTATAAGAGAATCTGGAAAAAGGATTTATACACGCAAGTGTTTCATTGTGTGGTGCACCAGTACTCTTCCTCAAGAAGGATGATACAACTTTATTCTTCATTTATTATCAGTACCTCAAAAAAATCATGATAAAGAACAAGTATCCCCTACCATATATAGATGAATTCTTTGATCAACTACATAGGGATCAATATTTATCTATGGTGGACCTTCAATGAGGATATCACTAATTAATGGTGAAGAGGGAAGATAATCCAAAAAATGAATTTAAAATATGGTATGGATGCTATGAGTTCATATTAATTCCTTTAAAACTCCCTAATTCTCTATAAATATTTATGAACTTAATTAATAGAGTCTTTAGAAATTACCATGAAATGTTTTAGTAGACTTTATAGTTGATATTCTAATATACTCAATGAGAAAGGAGAAACATGGGGAGCATTTGAATATTATGATAAAGGAATTAATAAAGGATAATATATATTTAATTTATGGTAAATTTGAGTTCTAGATAAATGATATATCATTCTTAGGAAAAATTATCACTAGTAAAGGGATATTTGTTGATCCTTCTAAGAGAAAGGCAATCAATGATTGGCCTAAAACAATATCTGTAATGGAGACCTCTAGTTTCCCTAGACTAATTGGGTATTGGATATTATTTGTGAAATATTGTTAAGATTTTTAATCCTAATAACCATGATAATATATAAGTGAGTAATACTTTTCTAGACCAATGAACTTGAAGATATATTTAAGGAGAAGAAAAAGAGGATCATCACTTCACTATTACATATGCTTCCCTCATGTGGGAAAATATATTTTTTGTTTATATAAATTATTAAAATAATGGTTTCAGATGTTTACTAATATGTAATAGTAAAGTGATATCTTATTATTCAATACAGTTGAAAGTTGATGAGCATAAATAGCGCACACAATAATTAGATTTGTTATAATGACCTTATATTAAAGATATGGCTACATTAGCTCTATAGGGAAATGTTTGAAATATATATAGATCAAAAGATCCTAAAATATATATTCACATAGAATGATATTATCATTCACTAGTGAGGATTGTCAAATATGATCAAGGACTCTGACTACGCAGTCCATTACCATCCAAGGAATGCAAAGAATGTGGTAAATTCTCTATGTATAAAGGATCTTCTGATTTTAAGAATGATGAGAATTGAGAAGGGTGTAATCTTATTAGATTTGACAAGGATGGATATGGAAATAGTAAATGGATATTAATCTTACGTTTCTCAAGTAATGTCTTAAGAATCCATTATTGAGAGGATCAAGGAGTCCTAGAAAGATGATAATGTTCTAAAATATATATAGAAAATATTATAGATTTTAACATTTCAAAATATGTGTTTATATGGTTTAGAACCTGAATATGTATCCCATTAAAATTAGAGATAAATAGGGGAATTATATATGATGTGAATTTCTCATCATTATCTATTCATCTAGGAAGCATTATGATGTTTATATATCTGAAGAAAAATATCTGGGGGATAACATTAAGAGGGAGATTATCGAATTTGTATCATGATTCTTGGTATGAAAAAAAATAAAAGGATGAATTAAAAAATCCAAATGGTATGATGCAACAATTTACCATACCATAATGGAAATGGGAAAACACCACCATGGATTTCATCATAGGACTCCCTAGGATACTTAAAACCAATAAAACCATATGTGTGGTAGTCGATAACCTTACAAAGTCAGCGGATTTAATTGACATCAATGGAGATTATATCTTGATCAACTCCCTAAGATATTTATAAGTGGAGTGGTAATATTTCATGGAGTTATACTATCTATTGTATCTAACTAAGATATGAGTTTTAACATAAGATTAATGAGAATCATTTAGTGAGAGTAGGATACATAACTCCTTTTCAGTATAGATTATCACCCATAGATAAATGATTAGTATAAAAGAAGCATCAAACCTATAGCAGATATTCTGAGGTGTTTTTTAATGGATTTCCAAGTATTTTACGATCATCACCTTCCCTGTTAGAGTTCTCATTTAACAATAGTTTCTATTCAAGCATTCAAATATCACCTTATAAGACTATGTATGGGAAACAGTGTTGGACTCCAACATTCTGGGAGGATGTTGGAGACCAGAAGTTGAAAGGATTTGATATTGAACAAAATATTTAAGAGAAGGTATAAACCATTATATTTCACATGAAATACATTAAAATTTAATAGAAAATCTTTACAAATAACCATTAAAGAGGCCTGCAGTTTGAGGTTATAGATATAGTGTTCCTCTGTATTTTTTCGTAGAAGAAATTTATAAGGTTTGGGGATAAGGAAAATCTTAGTCCAATATGCATCCCTACCTTTTATATCCTTGATAACATTAGAGTCTTGGTCTATCGAATATCACTCCCACCTAACCTATCTCATGTACTTGATGTTTTCTATGTATATATCCTAAGGAAGTACATACCAGACCCTTGTATGAAATAAATCCAATGGTGGTACCACCAGATAAAGGCCATTCATACAAGTATATTTTAGTTAAGATATTGGATCATATAGGAAAATTTCTATGAAATAATACAACTCACCAGGTCAATGTTCTATAGAGAAACCACAATTTTGAAGAAGCAACTTGGGAACTGGAAGTGGTAACGAATCAGAAGTATCCTCACCTATTTTCATCATTGTATATAATATGAACTTTTTGGTGGTCAAATTGTTTTAGGGGGGAGAATATAACACCAAAAGTGTTTATTATGTATTTTTTAAAAATAAATTTATCTCTTAAATAACTTGTGATGCATACAAAACTAAGTTTAAATGAAACACGATACTATATTAAAATATTATTATTTAAACATGGCCATTATAACATAGCATCTATGTTGAGAGGTATGAATAGAAATACCCAAAGTATCCAAAAATATTTAGTTTACACATAAATAAAATAAATTCAACAGGTATCTACTAATTATAAATAAATAAAGAACCATTTTAAATAAAAAATAAATGTTTTCTGAAAAAAGTATTGTTCTAAATGTCTATTTAGACATGATTGATACATTATAATTAATATAAGTTGTTTATATTTTTTGAAAATTTAATTTAAAAATTGATATTAATTTTTGAAATAATAATATCAAAATTATCTAAGGTTTATTTTTTTTTGATTTTTCTGAAAAAAAAAATTCTCGATAAATAGTGAAAAAATACGGAATTTTATTAACAACCTCCTTTCTGTTTAAATCATTTCAAGACCAATATTATTTAAATATGATTTTAAAAGAAAAATTAGTTTATTTATATATCAATTAATCCAAAATATTTATTTTAAATAAATTTTATATTTAATTTCAATATTAAAACTTTTTTAACTTTTGAAAGATATTCTTTTAGAAACAAATTTTTTCAACACATCTATAGGTTTAATTTTAAATTAAATTCTCCCTCTTATGTGATTTGAGTTTTGAAAAATGGATTTTATATTCTTAATTATCATAATCTATATAATCTAGAAATTTAATCTCAATTTTTTACCATAATGAATAGTAAAAATAGGAAAAAATATTTACCATAGTTATGGTAAAAATTAGTTTATCTAGGGGTAAAAATAAACTTATAATTTTAAAAAATGACCAAATATTGTTTAATTATTATTTTATGGTAATATTTATAGCATATATAATCTAATATTATAAAATGGTCTATTTTTTAGCCTTTTATCATGAGAAAAATGTGGGCGCAATTATTTCTTTTCAAAAATACCAAGTGTGTCTACTCCACCACTTATAAAAGGCCACCCTATCTCCTATATGTTTCACAAATTTAAAACCCCAGTTTTTTAGAAAATAAATTCTTAAATAAATTCCCTAATTCCATTACATCACCCAAGAATCTATTTTTTGGTCAGAAATCCAACCTATGAAGGCTTTTGGTGCAAGAAAAATTATTTTTTCTGAAGAAGAGGTAGCGTTCTAAACAAATCATTTTATTTTACTTCTTCCTTAAAATCCTTAAAATATTTTTAAACCATGATGATATAATTTCCTAATTATCTTACATATATATATAGTTATATTTATTTTATGTTCATGACCGAAAAACTTTTCCTCCTTCAACAAATCGTAAATGAAAATGTTGATCCCGAGTACGGTGGACTACAACCCTGTGAACTGATTTAATTTATTTTCCATCTATGCTTTCACGGATTTCTATAAAAAATATATCTATTTTTAATATATGATATTTATGATATAATTATACTTATGGTACTATAATATCATAGTTACCTTCTTAATTTTCATTTTTAAAATAATATGGTAACATCATTTGTATATACGGTGGACTAACATCTCACGAAGTGATGTGATTCGTTTTTCACTTAAGAATTACATGGAAGGTAATAAGGATTAATTTAATATTTATATATGATAATAATAAAATATTAATTATTATGGAATATTAATTTATCATATAATTTCTAATCATTCCATATATTGAAAATTATAATATCATTGTTGTGTACGGCAGACTACTACCTCGCGAAGCGATGTTTTTCTTCTTTTATTACTACCGCATCACATGAATCTTATGAGTTTGGGTATTCAACGAAATAATAATATATTTATTATATAAGGATTATGTTATAAAGATAAAATAAAATTTACCTTATTTCCATTATCATATTCTAAAAATGGTAATGTTACTCTTGCATACATACGGTCTACCGTATCCATGATTGCAACTTCAATCATTTTTCATAATCATATTTCATGGTTGGTTTAAAAATTATAATTTTTTTATAAAAAATAAAATTATTTCATGGTTAAAATTATATATATGGTGAACAAATAATCTATTTTACCTTATTCAACAAAATAAAGTTATTTATTGACATATGATTCATTTATTGTTAAAATGATCAACGTGGATTAAATTGGATAGGTAACTCAATATGACATGGTTAAAATAAAAATAAAAGGAATAATAATGTTAAAAAAGGTTCATAAGAAATTAAATAAATAACTTTAGTTTATTATTCATGTAGATAAATAGCACACATAACAAATAATGCTTGAGGCAAGTGGTCTTTCTAAACCATCATTTTCATCAGCTTTTTAACATTCTCTCTCTTACTAAATTTATCTCTCTTTATGTTATGTAATGAAAATAAATTATGAATATATTTCTCACAAATGTATACATATCTTATTCTCCATTTCTTTAATGGTCTAATACATTCATTATGAAAGTTTCTCAAATTTATTATTTAAGAAATTCCTTTTGATTATGTTATTAGACAATATTATGCAACCCATTTATTTCCATGGGTAATTAATTTGTTTATACCTTATAATTTACATCCATATGTGGAATGAATATTAATTTACATGAAATGAATGTGACATGTGGGTCCTGAATTATATATCCGTCAAATGAATTTGGAAAATTTTTAGTCTCATTTGACTTCAGGTATGGGATTAGGGAGTTACCAGAATCAATTATGGGGCTCTACCCACCATGTGATGTTGTCTTGGAAGTTAGCCCTGATTTAATTATGTCATGTTTTATGTTGGTTCTACATTCCCATGTTTCCATAATCTTATGAAACCATGAACTTTATGTAATTCTTCTCCATGATTACTCTTGTACCTTCTGTTTTATGATGTCACGACATACCTTTGAATCACATATTATAATTACTTATCATGATTATTCCCTTACTAGGATTCGTTTAGATCACCCATTTTTTATGCATTCCCATGTTTATCCCTTGAAAATTTTAGAGGTCAATTGGATTTTAAGAGCTCACTATAGAGATAAATTATGGATTCCATGTTTTATTTTCCTATGGTGTATTATGAACCTAGTCTTCCAAAGACACTCAGACTTTATGATCCTTATGTTGAAATTTTTTCTATTTATGTTTATGTGTCATGTAACAATATATTTAAAATTCCACAGTTTCTATATTTTTTATGAGAAAATAGTTTCTAAAATACAATTAAAATTTCTATGATGAGGAAAAATCATGGTGAGGTAAACTTTTGTGTGAACAGGAGGATAAATGAAGTGGGAATGGATTTAATGAATGAAAAAAAGAACCTGATATATTTTTTGATCAGTAGTAATTATAATTTATAGATATATAATTTAATTTTTTGTATCTAATGGGTTTGTACTTTAAATTTACTTTAGTATTTGTTTTATACATACTAAACTAGTTGTGCAGATTTTAAGTATAGGGAAATTGATATAGAATATATTTTCATCACATTCCATTTTTATTTCATTAGGTTAATCCCCTTTATTTTTGGATTTTTCATAAAAATTTCATCAATTTTTATTGGTAAGATTTTTTTTTAAAAAAATTAATTAAGAAAATGAAAAAAAATCTAGATTTTAAGTCTTTATATTCATTTTTAAAATAATTGAACAAGGACATATCTTTGGTATTTTTATTTTTAATTTTTTAATTAAGTTTGATGTATTGTAGGAAATTTCATAATGGGTGAAACTCATACATTTTTATATTCTTACATCTTCATATTGAGGTCATAAATTCCCTACCAAATTCAAACATTTTTTAAAAAATTCACACATTTTAAAGAGTCAAGAGATATTCAAGGTGAAGTCATATGAAATTCAAAAAGACTTAAAAAATCCTAGATGGAATATGTTTTAAGTTAAAGTCTTACTAAATTATAGGAACACAATTTTTTTTTCAAGTCTTACACTTTGAACTAGGGTACTCGCATAAAAAACCACTATGTAAAATTTTAGAAATCGATGTTTTTACCCAATGATATTATATATAAAATTATTATCTTAGTCACATGATTTTAATAAAGGGGGATATTAAGAGTTAATGTTCATGGGAGGTTTAAGGATAATTAAAATATTTCCCTGAATAATAATATTATTGCACATGTTTGTCAACTGATGGATTGGAAGAAAAAGAGAAAAATTCATCACTAATTTTTATACATGGAAACCAATCAAAAAGTAGAAAATATTTTCAAAATATTATTCCTTACACCATGGATGTATAAAGTATTCATAAACCAAATATATAAGTAAGGGGATAAATAATATAAATGAATGAGCATGTAAATATTGTTAGAGTTTTGGGAAGTTAAGAGATATAGGAAGAAGAAAATATGGGAGCTGATATTGTAATGTATCACTAAACTGCCAAGTATCTTTGGTAGTGGAGACAAGAGGACAGTAGTTTTATGAGTTTTTTTATTTCATTGTGTCTCTATGAATTATTCTAAAAGTTACTATTTTGAATTATTATGATTATTTTCATTTTTAAATACATTTTTTTCTTTTTTTGAATTTAATTATAATCAATGAATTAAAATTGTTGATTCCACTATTTAAATTTCTCAAGTTTGGTATTTCCTTTGAGAATAGTGATTTCAATGAAGTTCAAATTATTGAAGTTCATTGAGTAGTAGAATAAAATTCATACAAGGAGAAATGGTTATATAAAGGTTGTGAAAAAACGTTCAATATGATTTAGGTGTTCACATGGAGGTCTATAAGTTAGAATTTAGGAATTCAATTAGATAATAATTTTAGATATAGAATAAGGATGTGTTTTAATGGTTGAAACATGTGTAATACCTTTGTATTCTATATCTTATTTCACACTAATTTTTAATCCAATCTTACATTGTTTTAAATCAAATAATATATTATTTTTTTTTAATTTTAGATTTTTATCACTATTTTTTCATAAAACTATAAAATCCATGATTTTATTTTAATTTAAAAAAATAGAATGAAAATGTGATAGTTTTGAACATATCCTTCAACCTCCTCAAGATACAACTCTAGGGACTATTGTACTACATTCTTAGGGAATAAAATATCGATCAATGGTTAGGTGAAACCCCGTTGTTATTTTAGTACATAATCCTATTAGTATCACCCATTACTTTCTTTTTCTACACATGATAATCCATGCACATATGGGTATGGAATAACCAACCATCTTAGATGATTGAAGTCATAAAAAGTGCCACTTTGGAAGGAATCTAACACTTAGTATTTCTAATGGGGATTTAATATCACCATTATATCTCATATTATACCCATTAAATGAATTCATGCTAATAATTATATAGTTTGGAATAATTTTCCTTCCACTAAATCAATATATTAAAACTATATTGATCTACAACTCTTTACACAAATCACAACAAGTGTTACTAAAGAAAATTAAAAGCCTAATATATCCACACATATCTAAATATATATCTTATATAAGGTACATGAAACCATTTCATGTAATATCATATAATCATATAAAATCAATTTTTCCCATAATAGTAATATTGGAGTGTCTAATAACCAACCTCCACATTTCTAGACAAGATAAAATCCTCTAAGACACTGAGAAATTTGACCAGTATTTCCACTACCTATAGATACATTACACAATATATATATATATATCAATTAAATCACAAATCTAACACCTAATATAAAAAAATTAATCTTTAAATTCAAGGTCATAAAATATTATAATCCAAAGTTATTTTAGAATAAAAATTAACCCATTATCATACCTATCAAGTAAATTCTTAAACACATATATAAAAAATTATTAAATCATTTTATTATTCTAAAATAAATAATATATCCATTAATTATATAAAAAATTTATTTATAATAATAATAATTAATGAAATAAACTAAATAAAATAAAACATCATTTATTTAATCATGAGATAATAATTTATGAAAAATTCATAAATAATGTTAATTATAAACTCTGTAATTTATTCTATAAAATATAAACATTCCATGAACAAGTAAATATAAGAAAAATATATAGAATTCCAATATAAAGTCCTCAATTTCTCTCATTAAATTTTATTTAAATTAAAAATGTGATATGATAAGAAATTTAAACGATTTATATTCTAATTCCATTAATATAAACTTTTTAAATAAACCAAATATTAAATATTAAATAGTATTTGAATCTTGATCAAATCAACTATCCAAAATTCTTTTGATGTGGTTTAAATAAATTCCCAAATAAGCCCTCAAGTTGAAACAATTCAAATCAATTATTATGAATAATTAAAAATATTAAATAAGAAAACTTATATTTTCCCCTTATTTTTTTATTTATAAACATTATAATTAACAAAATATATGATATTAATATATTTTTTTATCTAAATTTTAATTATATCCACATAATTTATATATGTAATTTCAATATTAACAATTAATTGTAATGAATATTTATTTAATAATTTTTCTATAAATAATTAAATAATAAATTATAATCCGTTTATAATTTATTTGATTATAGGTACATTTATAAATCAATAAATATCCAAAACCCCATTTATTTTGATTTATATACATCTTATAAATCATATAGTTCAAATCTTAATTCAAACATAGAAAAATAGAATTTTCTATATATATCACATTTAATTATATAGCTCAATTGTATGACACAACTTAGTTCAAAACATACACTAGATTAAAAACCCATATTATCAATCTGGTTATATGATTGATAATCATTATATGTGACATGATGGTTGATCTACATAGTAATAATTCAGTGCTCAGGGTAGTCATGCCTTAGACATTGGTTGTGTAAGAAAAAAACAGCGATCAAGGGCTCGTGTAGGCATAAATTCACACATAAACTATTATAAAATATGATATAGGTTATTATTTTATATGAAATTAAGAAAATAATGATTAGTATACTAGTAAAACTATGTGTGGGGAACTTATGTAACTGTAAAATCTAGGGCCTGATGATATACCACCTTCATAAGAATAAAATCAATAATAGTGGTCTACAAAATATTAATTTGACAGTGCCTAGATATTTCTTCCTACAATAGGATCCATATTGGATTAATGTAGTTCATATCATATGGGTTTACATTGTTTCTTATGATTGAAATCACATAGGATTATCCCTAGACCATGTAACAATAACTCAAAGCATAGAAATCAAGGCTTATAATAAGCCACAGTGAAAGATAAATGTTAATTTAATGAAACATATTCTATCATATAAAATAATATCTCATTAAATAATTATTATATCATGGAATAAAAACAAAATTCTATGTCTTATTTATGATACAATTCTCTGCTTTAATTTCACTTGAATAATTTGTTTTGGCGTCATCAAAAGATCCAATTTCCGATATCATACTTAATGGCATGTTAAGACCAATGTATTTTTATTCTGTATTTTGTAAAAATATCCCACATATAATTCACGGCAATACCCATCACCATTTACGATATCATATTTTGGAAAAATAGACACATTAAAACATATGACTCATATTTTACAGTAAATAATGAAACTTCCATTCAATATCAATATATATCCATTTTAAAAATTATTTCTTGAATCAAAATGTATGGTAAATCTATAAAACCACTATTGTGTTTTTAAGGAATAATTACCACTTAACCGATTCAGTAAAAAAACCATTTTAAACCATATATTCCTAGAACACCATGCATTTTAAAACAAAACCATAGATAAACATAAAATGAATAAATATTCATGTAACTTACACAATTAATGCCTCAACTATAGAATTGGATCAATATTCTTGATGAATATCTTAAAGAGGAATCTAAATAACTCCATCCTTCATGGTTTGTCCATGGTTGAAAGCTAAATCACCAATCATACAGGCATGATCCTCCTATCCTATATGATATGTTATTATCTCTTAATTCAAAGGAGGAGGATGATGAGAGTTCTAAAATTTAGGGAGAATCAATAGAATCTTATCAATTGTATCACATACCACCACCAGTGGTATTATCTCCTTATGTATCCACCATCCTCCATGTATTAAATCTTATGTTACATAACCTATGAGTTAATTATTTGATTTATTCATACACCCATCACACAAATGAAAATTTTCTCATATGTGTTGAATTTAATGGAAAACTTAATAAATGATAACCATTTTATGTCTCTAGTGTTAACCCTTTTTACATCCACTTATATGTCAAGTAATTATTATCTTATCACATAACAATCCTTATAATATTCCTTAACACAAGTTATATATGATTCTTAGGTTTCCAATATATCATATCGTATGAATTTAACCTATCATACAATAATACATATACTAGTGCACAAAAATATATATGTTATTTGGGGTATATATCTTTCAATATAAAATTTCATACAGAATACTACATAACTATGTTGTGGTTTAACTATCACAAAACACACTATGGTTTAATGTACCATATTATGGTATATTGTTTAGTGAATATTTCTTAAAAAGTAAGGTTTCATATATTGTGTCGAGTATATTTTTCATGTATTTATGAAGTATTGAACATATGTTTTCTAGAGAAATAAATTTCATTATATAACATTTAAAGTGAAGCTTTTCAATGAGTAGATTCTGATGCATGAATCACGCTAAATAGAACTGAGTTTATGTTTGACACATTATACTTTATCTAGGGTATTTTGTTCCTAGACATACACATCTAATAATGATATATTTATACACGAAATTATAAGTAACTATATTTAATTAAAAAATTTAATATAATTTTTTCTGAATTAAAATTATTAAATTTAATTTTTATTTCTCCTTTATCCAAAAAAATCCCAAAGCCTCAAAAAATCCTAAAAATAAAAAAAAATTACTTTTATCAAATCTAGTGCATGATGTTTTTAATAGGAATAATATGATTATTAATATATCACACAACCTAGACAATTCAAATACATTTAAATGATTCCACATATGTTATTATACAACAGGGTATGTTTTCTAAAAATTCATCATTCTCAAACCAAAACATAAATATTTCTTAGATTATGTAATGATTTTTACTTTTACAAACAACATAGATCTCAGACTGATAGATGGATGTGTGATATATAGGTTAGGGAATTAAAATTTTATATTATAGGGTATTATCTTAAGGTATGAAAAGAGATCCTAGCCATATCAATATAGAGGAAGACATTCCTTGAAATTATATACAGTATGAATGGTCATTCCTATATTCCTAATTTTGTTTTTTGTGATCTGTAATTTACTTTAATGTGATATCAATGTATCTCGAATATCTATTTGGATATTTTGAATATTTCTACCCTGCGCCACACCCATATCTACCTTCAAATTTATATTTCTAGGTTGGAAATCATATATTCTAACATCCCAATATTTTATTGAATATATTCTCTAAAATTAATTTAAATTATTTAATATATTTCATTAAATTAAATTAATAGTTTATATTTCAGTATACAAAACACCATTTTTACCTTTCATTACATGTAACACTAAGTAACTTTGATAAGTTATGTTACACACAAGGTCCTGTCTTACCAGACAAAAAAATACTATTAATATTATTATTTAACATGACAGTTATCACCTAACTATAGGAAAGATGATAATAAATATGATTAACTAAATTATGAATATTTTGATTAAATATGTTTATATAATGAATTCATCAATCAATAATTAATTATAAATTAAAATAAAAACCAATTGAATATAAAGGATATGTGTTTATGAAAAATATATATTTTCTTCCCATAATGGAATTTTACCTTAATAAATTAAATTATTCAATATTAGTGAGTGAAATTAGATAAAATTACATGTTATATATTCAATAATATGTTCTTAAATTAATTTGATAAGTCTAGTAGTTATAAAATTAGAATAAATAAAATTTTATGCATTAAAAGGGTGTATTTTTCTAAAAGGAAGTTTTGTCACCTTTTAATGGAAGACTTTTTTTAAAACAAAATTTTGACATTTTTATATATTTTATATGAAAAAATAAAATTCTTTTTGGAATTAGTAATATAAAATTTTAATTTGGTTGAATTTCTATTATTTTTCAGAGAAGATCCATTTTTTAATGAATAGTGAAATGCACAAAATTTTAATTGAAAATTAATTTTCAAAATAATTAATTTATATAGTTACATTGTATTTTTTTTATTTTCATTTAAAAGTATAATTACTTCAATTATACATCAAATAATCAAATTTGGGTCTTGGATTCAATCTCACATTTCAATTGGATCTAAAAACATTTCATTCTTTTGAAACTTTTTACTTTAACAAACCCGTTATTTCATCCCATATTGGGGAATAATTAAAAAGTAAATTATTCCACTAATACTATTGTAATTTTAAAAAATGTTAACCCAATATGTAATTATAATAATTTATAATATCTTGTTAGGTAAACATAGTTTTTTTACCAAAAAGGATTAGTGAATGTAATAAAAATATTTACAGTGATTAAAGTAAAAATTCTTTTTCTTCCATTTTTAAACAATTAAAAATATAAGGTTTTATAATAGTTCAGTTCTTACCCTTGGGGGATATGTAAAATAGGGGTATCAATCAAATATTTCCAAAAACACCAAGTGTGTCCTCACCCTCCCTTATAAAATGCCACCACCCCTCCCCTACTCTTAACAGCTCTCAAGCCTTTTGAATCGTCCAACCCCTAGACAAATAAAATCCCAAAATACATCATCTCATCCTATATGTATCACTTTGATATTAAATCAAAACAAGGAAGTACTTTTTTAAAAACCAAAAGTAGTTACACGAAGAAGAGGTGACATCCTTCAATAAGAACATTTTTATTTCTTTATCCACCCATTCAATTATTCTTATTCCATGATTATATAACAACCTTGATATCCTAAATATATTATTTCTTTTTTATGTTAAGGGTTTTATCTACACCTATACACACTTAAATTAAATGTTTATAGAAATAATCATTCATCTGTGTGGTGAACTACTGCCTTGCGAAATGGTATCATTAGTTTTTCAATTATCACCTATAATGATTGGGAATTATGATGTATATACTATTTTATATTATATATGTAAGGGTTCGTGTCCTGAGAACCACTGTTTTATACTTTTATTACATGAATGTACTCTTATTATATATTGTTCATTGTTCTGCATGATCTATAATATAATAATGTCCTGGAATATTTGTTGCATTAATAAGGTCATGGAAGATCCCCACTCTGATGAGAACCTTGAAATGATATAACAATATTCTTAAATAAAGTTCTACAGTTGGATGAAATACTATGATAGGACACATAGTATACAGACCGTCATGTGCGAGTACTCGTAAGAAGACGATACTCTCTCTCATGGAGTTTGCACTTGGTAATCTCCAAGATGGGGGATTATGAGAACAGACCCACCAGTAGTAATTCCACATGTCTTGGTGTCATCGGACATTGCTATCTATGAGCATGTGTAATGGTCCTTATACTGGAAGATTATCATTAACTCATGTCATGACTCGCGTACTTAGATTTAATGATGAAAACCATCATGCAAACAGTTGGCAGGAAGTAGGGTATGTTGGCTGCGTCATGAGTGAAATGTTGTTAATGGATAAGTCGAGGAAGGATTTATCCCTTCCATTTATGGAAGTTGATATATCGGCCCTTTTATTTAAATAGAACTATCGCATGAAATTCAATGGCCATGGTGTAACGACGAGTTTATTTCAGGTAGTCAAAGAACGAAAGATCAAGCATATAGGTTTATGACACTTCCATGAAACCTTCTTGATGAGATATTGAGACAAAAGGATTAAATTACATAGTAAGCATTCGTATGAGGTGACACATCAATGCGGCATCAACTTCTTTCTCTTGGGTGCCTTGACCCGTTGCTAGACAGTAATCTTGTACTTTAGGAAAGTCCGCCTAATTCCAATGAGAAAGAGGCCTAGAGGGTCACACACTAAGTGTATTCAAGTATCTGAAGTAGAATAAAGATTATTCATGTACGTGGTTTAATAATTATTCAATGAATCCTAAATCGTTTTAATGATGGAGGAAAAATAAAATGAAAAACAAGATATACACGTTGTGTATTAATGATTACACACCGTGTAGTTTTATAGAAAACAAGTACACACCGTGTATTAATGATTACATACCGTGTAGTTTTCCAGTTGGGATTTTGAGGATATGATATTGTTTTATTAAATGATATTTATTATAATCAGCGTGGCCGCATGTCAAGGAATTAATTATTCAACAAGGGGGTTTTAAATAAGAGTCAATGAAATAAATAAAATGTGTAACACGTTTATTTATTGTCATAACTATATAACCTCAAACCCAATTATAAATATCCTCACAACCCCAACTCTTTTCCTACACAAGATAATTCTTGTACACAATAATTCTGGAGAATTATTTCAAGGCCGAAAGAACCTCTTCCTCCAAGAACGCTTTCAAGACCGAGAGAGATCCTCTTTCATCAGATCAAGACGATCTAAGGCAGACAACGCAAGCAAAGTTTTCTCCATGCTAGCACCTGGAGACTCCTTTGGCGACGTCCAGAGATATGAGGTGCACTTGTGGATCACCGCTAGAGGAAGTCTACCCTTGGCTTCTGCAACTCAACGACGCATCACATCAGAACGTGATAAAAAATATCAATGAAGAAAGAACACCAAAAAGGTACTTCTTTTCAATTTATTAAATTAATTATAATCAACCTATAATGATCCTACTTTGTGGTTCCAGGACTTTCCTTTTATTTGTCTATTTCTGAGATTCAATCCGTGGAGACTGGCGTTTATCGTCGTATTGATCCCGGATTGATCATTATTAATGACAAAAATCCAAGTGGGCACATCCACCCATGAGCTTCCGCTGCACCCGGAACCTTCAATTGGTATCAGAGCAAGGTTAC
Source organism: Viscum album (assembly GCA_963277665.1). NCBI lineage: Eukaryota > Viridiplantae > Streptophyta > Magnoliopsida > Santalales > Viscaceae > Viscum > Viscum album. The sequence continues at coordinate 1,392,161,015 of OY728142.1, read as the reverse complement.
AACATTGATTATAGTTATTTAATTTTCATTGATAATTTATGCATTTATATTTTATTCAATTTGAAATGAATCGTTCTATAAATATGAATAAACGAGATCTGTTATTCCTTCTTCATTTCATGATTCAAATCACAGAAACGAACTTTTAATTTTAATTTTGATTAAAATAAAAATGAGGAACTCATCCGGAGGAGCCGCTCTTTCTGTCTGTACAACACGGGAATACACGTTGTGTAATGAAAAACTACACGTCGTGTACTTATGTTCAACGAACCGGCACTAATCCTCCAAACCACATCATGTGAATTGAGTATGCCTAAGTATTTATTACACTGTGTTGACCAGAATTGAACGGTGTGTGGGAACCAGAATACACGGCATGTATGTTGGAGCAACACGCCGTGTAATCCGATTCGGTCCAAGTGAAACCATGTACAAAGGAGAAGTCGCATACCGCTTACACAGGATTGCCAGGCTGGTAACCGCGTAACAAGGAAGTACATGCCATGTATGATTTATCTACACATCGTTTACTCCAAAAATTCCAAAGTAGAGAAAACACGCCAAACCCCCCGGCGTGTACTTTGGATAAAGGGTGAAAAGAAATACACGTAGTGTAAATATAAACTACATGCTGTGTACTTTCCAAAAATGGAATTTCACCAGGTTTCCTCCAAAAGTACAAAGACCTGTATAAGGAATATGGATGAGAAGAATCTCAAGGAAATTCAGAAAGTAATTTAAGATAAATAATTGATTAATTATAAGATCATAATTAATTGAATTCAAGCGCGACTTATCTTAAATAATAGAATGATTAAAAGAATTTGAATTTTAAATATGTGTAAATGTCATTGCATGCTATGGATGATCATGAGCTAGACCAAAGACCCTTTTTATGTGTGTATGTTTTCATTTAAATTTGTTTAATTTAAATTTGTTGGCCTGCGAGCCTTCTTCCAATTAAATGTAGGGCCTGTGTGCCCATGGTTTCTTTAATGTAAACCCATGTAATGGAGGATCTCCCAAGCTAGAGGAGACAGTTCAAAACCCGAAGATGAGGCGAAACCAACCCAAGAAGATATAAAGGTGTACAGGTGGGAGCTGCAAAACACGAACCATCCATTCAAGGTGTTTTTCCCTAGGTCAGGGTTAGCTTATCAAACCGCTAGATAATCTAACCAATAGAAGCTCATGATCATGCCATCTTATTCTATTTATGTCTGATTTCATGGTTTATTTATTATGTATGTGTTGTCACGATCACATAATTAATGAAATAAACAAGCATGGAAAGATGGAATAAAATAAAACCGGACTATGCGTAAACATTATCAGAATATGGTTAATCACTTAAGCAAGCATCACTTAATATTAACAAGCATGTGATAATGAGAAACTACACATAAAGGATTAAAATCCCTCAAATACCATATTAAGTCAGACCAAGCCTTACGTTACTTGATTAAGGGCAAGACTCAATAAAACTATGTGTTTTCCCAACCCTTGTTAGGACACTTACTTTTATAAAGGAATCCCTTATGAAAGGTTTCAGGTTTACTTAACTATATTACATCAAGAGGAGTAGCCCTTGCTATACTTGGTGTAATATTGGAGGCAAGTGTTGAGGAAATCCAAGTCAGGATTTCAGGATTGGGGAGTCCATTCAACAGATCAAGGAATTGTAAGATCACAGTTGGTAAAGACCTACCTACCTAAATACCTTCAAATATCTTGACCAACCCTTGTTGGGGTTATGCGAAGGGAAATATGGATCCTTGCCACTAGAATGTCAAAGCAACTAGACATTCCGGGTTCAAAGGTGAGGGCCATTGGGACTTGATAAAATAGTGGGAGACTTAATAAAATTTATTATTTCTCATAAAAATGTAATCATGAAAGTACTGATAAATCTGCTCTTTTAATTTGTAGAATCGAAATGAAAAACTCATCAACCACATTTTCTCTGCGATCAATTCTGGATAAAGACAATATCCTCACCAACAGTAACTTTCAGGAATGGTTTAGGTGCCTTCGGGTTATCCTACACCATGAATGAAAGTTTTACGTGATGGAGTCCTCACTTCCTGATTCTCCTGCCCAAGGGGCAAGTGATGAATATTTCATAGTCTATGATCAACATTTGAACGATGCACTCGACGTTCAATGTTTGATGCTATCATCAATGTCTAGTGAGCTCATGATGTCTCATGAAGACATGGATGCCTATAGCATGCTCGAGCACCTCCGTGGTCTATACCGAGAGAGAGCAAGACATGAAAGGTTTGAGATCTCCAAGGCTCTATTTCAGAGCAAGCTTAGAGAGGGTGCCCCGACCGGACCTCATGTAGTCAAGCTCATTGGCTACATTGAGCGCTTGGATGTTCTAGGGTTTAAACTCCCCAAAGAACTGGGTACCGATCTCATTCTTGCATCACTCCCCCAGAGCTTCTCAAACTTTGTTGTGAACTTTAACATGAACAACATTGAGAAGACTCTGTCTGATCTTCTTATCCTCATTCACCAAGTGGACAATGACATGAAGCGTGAAAATCCTTATGTTATCATGGTGAATAAAAGGAAAGGGAAGGCGAAGAGCTTTAATCCCAAAGATTCTTCAAGGCCTTCTAAGAAAAAGAATATCAAAGGGGAGGCAAGAGAACAGGAGGGTGTTTGTTTCGCATGTGGCAAGAAGGGCCACTGGAAGAAAAACTACACCCAGCCAATGAAGCAAGGGGAAGCTTCAGGTGCGTTTTTATCGAATGCAATCTATCTGTTTATACTAATTGGGTATTATATACTGCTTGTGGTGTTCACATCTGTATCCAAATATAGAAACCAAGTAGATTCAAAAATATTGATCGAGGTGAGGTGGATCTACGAGCATCCAACGGAGCCAAACTCGTTGTTGTAGCTATCGGAGACTACCACCTCACATTTCCTACTAGGATGGTCTTGGTTTATAAAGGATGTTATTATGTACCCTCTATAACCAAAAACATTATTTCAGTATCCAGATCAGATACTAATGGATTCATCTTCAAGTTTGGAAGTGAATGTTGCTACTTTTCTAAATATAGCATTTGTTTTGGTAGGGAACATTTATATAACGGTCTTTATGTGTTAGACTACACAAACCAAGTAATGGAAATCAATGACAAAGTTAATTCACATGACTCATACCACACCCAACTTTGGCATCACTGGCTAGGTCATGTCAATGAGAAACGTTTGACAAAATTACATCAAGATGGGTATTTAGATTCTTTCGAACTAAAACCACTTGGTGTATGTCATGCGTGTCTAAAAGGAAAAATGACCAAATCCCCATTTAGTGGGAAAGGTGAAAGGGCTAAAGAGATTCTAGAATTAGTTCACACAGATGTGTGTGGACCATTTCCATTTGAATCAAGGGGTGGGTTCTCACACTTCATAACTTTTACTGATGATTTTAGTAGATATGGATATATTTACTTAATGAGGTATAAGTTAGATTTTTTTGATCGGTTCAAAGAATACAAGAATGAAGTTGAGAACCAGCTTGGTAAGAAGATTAAGAAACTCCGCTCAGACAGAGGAGGAGAATATCTTAATCAGGACTTCATTGATTTCTTATGGTAGTTTGGGATTCTATCTCAACTCACTCCTCCTTACACACCTCAGTGGAATGGTGTAAGTGAAAGGAGGAACCACACCCTGTTGGACATGGTGAGATCAATGATGAGTCATGTGAGTCTTCCATTATCCTTTTGGGGATATACATTACAAACAGCAGCACATATACTAAACCAAGTACCAACTAAATCGATAAATGGTATTCCATACGAGTTATGAAGTGGACGCAAATCCATGTTATCAAATTTACATGTGTGGGGTAGTGAAGAATTTTTTAAGGTCTCTTCAGGTAATAAGCTTGAACCCCGAGGCACAAAGTGTATCTTTATAGGATATCCCAAGGAAACAAGAGGATATTACTTATACAACCCCTCATATAAAAAGGTAATAGTGGCAATACATGCCATATTACTTGAGAGGGATCACATCTCCAAAAGAGATAGTGGGAGCGAGATAGACTTCGATGAAGTAGAGGCTCAAGTTACACAAGATTTGGTACAAGAACAGATTCCACAAAGCCCCGTGGAAGAACAATCTGTTCCAGAGACACAAGAACTGTGTAGGAGTATGAGAGAGGTGAGAGAACCATAATGATATGGTTTTATTGTCACTGAGGATGGTTACTCATTATTGGTTGACAATGATGATCCTCTTACCTACAAGGAAGAAGTTTAAGGCACAGACGTTGCAAAGTGGAAAGAAGCCTTGAATTCTGAAATGGATTCCATGTACCAAAACCAAGTCTGGATTTTGAAAGATCCTCCAGTTGATGTAAAGCCTGTTGGTAATAAATGGGTATTCAAGAAGAAACTGGACATGGAGGGGCAATTCAGCACCTATAAGGCATGACTGGTTGTAAAAGGTTTTAGACAGCGTCAAGGAATTGACTATGATGAAACCTTTTCACCAGTTGCGATGCTGAAATCCATCAGAATCCTATTGGACATTTTCACTTTCCATGACTATGAAATTTGGAAAATGGATGTCAAAACCGCATTCCTTAATGGGAACCTCCAGGAAGATGTCTACATGACACAACCTGAAGGGTTTGTGACTCCAAAGGATGCCAACAAGGTATGTAAGTTGCAGAAATCCATTTATGGATTAAAGCAAGCATCAAGGTCATGGAACATTCATTTTGATGAAGTCATAATGTAATTTGGATTTGTTAAGAATTAATATGATCCTTGTGTATACAAAAGGTTTAGTGGAAGTGCAGTCATTTTCGTAATAGTATATGTTCATGACATATTACTAATTAGAAAGGAAGTACCCGTCTTACAGTCAGTTAAGGCATGGTTGGATAAATGATTCTCTATAAAAGACTTGGGCGAGGCATCATATATTCTTAGGATCAAGATCCATCGTGATAGATCCAATAGAATGCTAGGCCTAAGTCAAAGTACATACATTGACAAGATACTGAAAAGATTTAGTATGGAACAATCCAAGAGGGGATTGTTTCCAGTGTCACATGGCATTCATCTTTCCAAGAAAATGTGTCCTCAGACATATGAGGAAAGAAAGAAAATGGAAAGGATCCCTTATTCATCTGTGATTAGGTCAGTCATGTATGTCATGCTATGTACAAGGATAGATTTTGCTTGTGCATTAAGTGCGGTAGGCAAATATCAAGCTAATCCAGGAGACCTCCATTGGATAGCAGTCAAGACTATCCTTAAGTATCTGAGGCATACAAAGGATATGTTCCTGGTTTATGGAGGATATGAGGAACTAGTCATTAGAGGACATATAGATGCTAGTTTCCAGACTGATCAAGATGACATAAAGTCGCAGACTGGATACATCTTTAGTTTGAATGGAGGTGTAGTGAGCTGGAAGAGCTCAAAGAAAAGTGTGGTGGAAGATTCTACAGCAGAGTCCAAGTATATCACAGCTTCTAAGGTAGCTAAAGAAGTAGTATGGATGCAAATATTCATCCAAAAGCTGGATGTAGTGCCTATCAGTAAAGATCCTATCACACTCTATTGTGATAATACTACAGCGGTGGAAATTGCAAAAGAGCCAAGGTCACATCAGCGGACAAAGCACATACTTCAGAAGTATCATCTCTTGAGGGATTTTTCTCAGAGAGGTGAAGTTGCAGTGAGTAGTATTTCCACAGAAGACAACATGGTGGACCCCTTGACTAAAGCCTTAACTCAGTAGAAACATGATCATCATGTGAGGTCTAGCGGACTAAAAGTCGTAGGCAGTTGGATCTAGTCCAAGTGGGAGTTTGTAAGGGTTGGTGTCCTGAGAACCAACTTTTTTGTACTTTTATTATATGAATGTACTCTTATTATATATTTTTCATTGTTCTAGATGACTATAATATAATAATGTCCTGGAATATTTGTTGCATTAATAAGGTCATGGCATATCCCCGCTATGATGATAACCTTGAAATGCTATAACAATATTCTTAAATAAAGTTCTACGGTTGGATGACATACTATGATAGGACACATAGTATACAGACCGTCATGTGTGAGTACTCATAAGAAGACAAGACTCTCTCTCATGGAGTTTGCACTTGGTAATCTCCAAGATGGAAGATTATGAGAACAGACCCTCTAGTAGCAATTCCGCATGTCTTGGTGTCATCAGACATTTCTATCTACGAGCATGTGTAATGGTCCTTAGACTGAAAGATTATCATTAACTCACGTCACGACTCGCGTACTTAGATTTACTGATGAAAACCGTCACACAGACAGTTGGTGGGAATTAGGGTACGTTGGGTGCGTCACAAGTGACATGTTGTTAATGGATAAGTCAAGGAAAGATTTTTCCCTTCCATTTATGGAAGTTGATATCTCAGCCCTTTGATTGAAATAGAACCGTCGCATGAAATTCCATGGCCATGGTGTAATGACGAGTTTATTTCAGGTAGTCAAAGAATGAAGGATCAAGCATATAGGTTTATGACACAGCCATGAAACCTGTTTGATGAGATATTGAGACAAAAGGATTAAATTACACAGTAAGCATTTGTATGAGGTGACATGTCAATGTGGTGTTAACTTCTTTCTCTTGGGTGCCTTGACCCGTTGCTAGACAGTAATCTCGGACTTTAGGCAAGCTCACCTAATGCCAACGAGAAAGAGGGCTAAAGGGTCACACACTAAGTGTATTCAAGTATCTCAAGTAGAATAAAGATTATTCTTGTACGTGGTTTAATAATTATTCAAGGAATCATAAATCGTTTTAATGATAGAGGAAAAAGGAAATGAAAAACAAGATATAAACACCGCGTATTAATGATTACACACCGTGTAGTTTTATGGAAAACAAGTAAACGTTGTGTATTAATGATTACACGCTGTGTAGTTTTCTAGTCAGGATTTTGAGGATATGATATTGTTTTATTAAATTATATTTATTATAATTAACATGGACGCATGTCAAGGAATTAATTATTTGACATGGGGGTTTTAAATAAGAGTCAATGAAATAAATAAAACGCGTAACGCGTTTATTTATTGTCATAACTCTATAACATCAAACCTGATTATAAATATCCTCACAACCCCAACTCTTTTCCTACACAATAGAATTGTTGTACACAATAATTTTGGAGAATTATTTCAAGTCTGAAAGAACCTATTCCTCCAAGAACGCTCTCAAGACCGAGAGTGATCCTCTTCCATCGGATCAAGACAATCTAAGGCGGACAACGCAAGCAAATGTTTCTCTATGCTAGCACCTGGAGACTCCTTTAGTGACATCCAGAGATACGAGGTGCACATGTGGATCACCACTAGAGGAAGTCTACCCTTGGATTCTGTGACGTAACAACACATCACATTGGAACGTGATCAGAAATATCAACGAAGAAAGAACACCAAAAAGGTAATTCTATTCAATTGATTAAATTAATTATAATCAACCTGTAACAATCCTACTTTGTGGTTCCAGGACTTTCCTTTTCTTTGTCTATTTCTGTGATTCAATCCATGATACTGGCGTTTATCGTCATATTGATCCTGGATTGATCATTGTTAATGACAAAAAGCCAAGTGGGCACATCCACCCACGAGCTTCCGATGCGCCCGAAACCTTCAATATATATGATAATTATAATGTATAAATACTTATGTAATTATTATATAAGACATACATACATGATTTCCATTTTCTTGGAATATGATAACATCATTTTTGGATGTGTGGACTACCATCTTCTCAAAGGGATGTGATACGTTAACAATTTACATAGAATATATTAAGGATGGGTTTAAAAAAATTGATATAAATTAAATAATTATGATATCAATGAAATAATTATCTATCAAGAAATATATTATATCATTTTCTTCATTCCATTTTACACAATTAAAAGTGATAAAGTCATTTGTGGCTCTGTGGACTATCGCCTCCTCAAAGCGACATGGTTCTTCCCTTTTCATCACCACACCATAAGAATTATATTTATACAGGTATATATAATTAAATAATATTATATTTATGATATTATTTTAATTATATAAAACTATACTTTAAATATCTTCTTTCTATAATGATCATTAAAAATGGGAATGTTACTCATGCATACATACGACCTACTATCAACATGATCGTAACATTGGTTTGTTTTTCATAACCATATTTCCTATATGATTATAAAATTATAATTAAAGTAAAAAATTAATAATTATTTTCTGGTTATTAATACTAGGAAGGTTCGGATCAGACGAAAGTCCAATCCCCAAAATTTATTATAAAAAGAAAGTATAGTGAAAGACAGAAACAAACATAAGAAACTACATCACCTCAAACCCATTCTCATCCCCATCCCCATAATTAGATCCCTCATCATCCAGTGTTGCTGATTCCCATTCCGAAGACTCATATTTTTTGACAAGTTCAATGTACTGCTTCTTGCAGACAAGTAGCTCCTTGGTTAGTTTCTCCTTGTAAGTTCGCTTTCCACCATTTCCTATTGTCGAGTCATAGTCCTCTACTCCACCCTTCCTAAAGGCATATCTTATCACCATTGGCCTGGGCAGATCCGTGTAGTCCCTCCACGGTTTCCTCCTGCCTTGTGCTTTCCCATTTATCTCCTTTCTCAGAATCTCTTTGTTTCCAATCTTTACAATGTCGCTGAAAGAGGGCCTGGAGTTCATCTACACATTCTCCATTTGCATTGTCCTACTCGAAACACATTCAGTTGGGTTATTTTCCTCATCACAAGACATGTCCACTCTCACACCACCCTACTGTCCAGCATCAGATCCAGCAAGAGTTGTGCCAAAATCCAGAGAGCTATCGTGAGATGGAGGGTAGTGAACCTCCTCCTTTTCCCCCTCTTAAACCTCTGGCACCTCTTTATTTTCCAAAGTTGCATAACAATTACTGGAGAAAATTATTAAGTCAGCAGAATTTACCTGCACCAAAACAAAAGGTGCATTCGGACTTGGATCCATAGGATCATCAGGATCTTGCTTCTGCTCGAAACCCCTACCCATAAATTGAAATTCAGAGTTTGCAGTATCCATGCCCACACCACCAGCACCAAGACTCATTTTTTCAGATTGATCATTCACCAAAATATGCACATTAGACCCATCTACATGATTATCATCACCAACTTCACAAGAGGAATCCCTATTTCCATTCAACTTCAATCTATCTTGTCTCTCCATGGCAGCTAAACTCAAAGGATTCTCAGTTTCCTGCCTCAAGGCCTCCACTACTAATGCTTGGACTCCTTACTGCTCTAGTTTTCATAGGCAGGGGCATGATCTTAATAATTGTAGAAGGAGGGTCATGGATGAGCGATCGGGTCCTACCCCAGATGTGGCAGTTGATGCTGCATCATCGGAAGATATAGTACATTCATGACAAATATGCCTCAAGGTAAGGGGTTTTCATATCACATTTTATATATGTGAGATAAATTTCATCTTCACCACTTAATTTTTTATACGGTGTATCTACTAAAATTTTGATATATTATATCATGAATTATTTTATATTCAAGGTATTTATATTCTTAATTTGATTATTATTACTTTTGAGGCTCTTGATTTAAATGTTACAATAGTTTTAATGGGATTTATAGGCTCACGTTTATTTCTGTGAGACTTATTCTACTGTCACCACTACATTCATTTATGTGGTGTATATTATGTATTATGACTTGTTATATCATTAATATATCTATTTTAATGATTTTAAATTTTTCATCAAATGATATTAATTCATGATGATTATAATTCAAGTGTTTCAAAGTGGTATGGGAAAATTTTAATGTTCAAAGATTAATTTACTCAAAATTCTTTTAATTTTATTTTAAGGTAACTTCCATTCATAAATAAAAAACACTTATTTTTAATTATCCTTCACTTGGGATAATTTTTATTGATACCATCCTCACTATTGTTTTGGATAGATTATGATTGTTTTAATATGATTTGTATGGAACTTGTTTATTTTCCACTAGTTAATCTTGTTTGAAATAGATTTTTATGGAAACAATTTTTTTCCATGGGTTACTCATGTTTCAAAGATATTTATTTTGGAACCCATTTATTTTCCAAGGGTTAATCTTGTTTCAAAGTTATTTTTATGTAAACAATTTATTTTCCATGGGTTACTCATGTTTCAAAGATATTTTTAATGAATCCCTTTTCTTTTTTCATGGGTTAATCTTATTTCAAAGAGATTGTTATGGAACCCAGTTCATTTATATGGGTTACTCATATTTCTAAGATATTTGTTATGGAAAACATTTTTTCCTTGGTTTAATCATGCTTCAATGAGATTGTTATGGAACCCATTTTATTTCCACATGTTAATCATGTTTCAAAGGGATTGACATTAAACCCATTTCTTTTCCATGGGTTTATTAGGTAATATATTAATGATGATTGTTTCTATGAGTTTTATGACGAAATTGTTTTATAATTGATAAGGTAATTGAGAATTATATGAAATAGATTATCCCGATATAGCTTATATATTGGTATGATCCCAATTATAGATCACAGGTGAGATCAATATATATTATATAAAGGATTGATCCCCATTATAGCTCAAGTAAAATCAATGTGATAAATATACATTATATATATTTTTATCTCCCTTATAGATCTATAATGAATTTGGTAATGAAAATGTCAGAAATTTTATTTATGGTTATTATAATTAAATGGGTTTTGAAAGGGATTTATGAATGTGATGCTTCAAGTTCCCAAAAAAGAGTTTTAATTACACGTTAAAATTTTATAACGTTTATAATGATTGGTATTGATATCACATTGATGTTGATAATTGATTTTTATTACTCATACATTTTCCATGTTTTTATATTTGATGATTTAGTTATTAATGGGTTTGATATCCTTTATTATTTTCTAATGTACTTTGATTATGTCATCATACCCTTATGCACACATATTCTCATTGATGACATTCATTTGTTAATTTTTACAATTTCACATACTGAGTGTTTGATCTTACCCTACTTATGTTTCCTTTTCCCCAAGTTTTAAAGAATTATTTTCAAGAATTTATGTCTATAATTTATTTCACAAGGATGATGTTTATGACCAATTTTGAAATAAGAAAAGATGGATTAAATGATAGAAATGTTATTTTAATGACTTGTGGATTTTTTATGTGGGAAAATTATCTAATTCTATAAAAATATAAACCTAAAAGGTCCTCCAGCATGTAATTGATATAAGTTTTCCCCTTTATTTTCCAATTTTTTATGGGAAAATAATTGGGTCACAAATATCAGCATTAAAACAAAAAATGTAATGTTTCAGATATCAGCACAGGATCTAGGAGTGTGGGTTTTGGGATACTATAGTTGGTATTAAAAGTCAGTATATATAACTTGGAGATTATGATGTTTTTATATGAGTTTATCTTATTAGTTATAGATACTATCATAGGACAATATAAATAAGGTTGATTATAAGTTAAATGTCATAGACACCACATTTGAGGTTTTTAATTAGTAAAAAATTTTAGGTTATCAATGCCATTTTAGGTGATGTTTTATTAGTTTTAAGTATATGTAAAACTATATCTTAATGTGGTGTAATCCTTTAAATTTTGGGGGAATAAGTTTTAAGGTGTTGATAAACATTACAGTTTATATGATCGTAGATATTGAGTTATTTTTTGGAACATAATTATTATCATATTGATAAACACATTATTGAAATGTGATTTGGAAACTAATTGACTAATATTACTTCAAAATAATATCTCCAAATTTTGGACATTATATCTGGAAGGTATGAGATAACCCTTGAGGTCAAAAAAATATTTAATTTTGAGATTTTTGAATTAATTTGGGATATAGGGTTACACAATGATATTATTTCAATATTGATTATTACTATTGAATTATGAAGATTATTTTATCATATGGAGATTTATTAATTTTTTAAATTCTCTTAAAAGGTTCTAACCATTGTGGTTTTGGTTAATGTATATAGAATTGAATAATATCATGTTATCCCTTTTACGGTTATGTGGTCTTTAGAATTTAATTTTAGTTATGAAAGAATTAAAAATTCATCCTGAATACTCATTATTTAATGAAAAATATGATATTTTTTGTGGAAATTGAGTAATGTATGAAATTATAAACATCAAGTAAGTATATTTCCTTTTTATTCTCTTGTCTTGGATGGTAAGATAATTCATTAACATTAGGAGAGGGATCATGAAAGAAAATTCTTATCCTAGTACCATCAATTCCGATGAACCACTAGTCTTATCAATCATTACATATTTATGTTTTTATGCCCTTAACATTCCATTGATCTTTCACTTTTTTGTGATCAATGACATCAATCACTCTCTATAATTATTTATGATTTTCCCAATCTCGCCTATGTTATCCTTACGTAGAATCCTTATTATGCATGACATCTAGTGACCATTATGTTTCCCACATTCAATTTTTTATATGTTTTTTGATAAAACGTTTTTACGATGTGGGTTTCAATAATTTAATTCTAAAAATTTTAATCCTTTGATAAACATGATGAATTTCTAGGGAGAAATTCATTATAACGGGGTAGGATGTAATATCCTGAGATTTTAATGAATATCTTCTTTCAAATTAATTTAAATTATTTGATACGTTAAATTACATGAAATGAATGGTTTCTCATTCATTATAAATAAAAACATGTTTATCTATCATTTAACATAACATCAAGTTTCTTTGATATGTTTTGCTACACTCATGATCGAGTCTTACTAGACAACAACATACTATTAATATTATTATTTAAGATGATAGTTATCACATAGTTTTAGAAATGATAAGAATGAATATGACTAACTAACTATGAATATATTGTTTACACATGTTTATATAATGAATTATTTAGATTCCAATTAATTAGTAATAGAAATAAAAAATAATTGAATATAAAAGATTTTTTTATTAAAAAATTATTTTATGCCTATAAAGGTGTTTTGAATTAATAAATTAAGTTAATAAATATTATTTAATGATATTAATTAAATTTATATGTTATATATTCAATAATATGTTTTTAAATTCATCTATTGTGTTTTACAGGAATAAAATAAGAACAAATCTAATTTGAAGCATTAAAATGGTGTATTTTTCTAAAAGGTAGGTTTGCCACGTTTTAATAGAAGACTTTTTTTAAAACTAATTTATTAGATGTTTATATATTTTATTTGAAAAAATAATTTTTTTTTGAATGTATAATGTTAAAATTTACTTTGTTTTATTTTTTGGTATTTTTCAGAGATGATTAATTTTTTGATGAATAGTGAAAATGGAATTTAAATTGAAAATAGCTTTTTTATATTTTATTTTTATAGTTAAATTAAATATTTTTCTATTTTAAAGTATAATTAATTCAATTATACATAAATAAATCCAATTTAGGTCATTGTATTGAATTTAACAATGATATTGGATGTAAAAACATTAAATCTTTTTGAAATTTTTACTTCAAAAACCGTTGTTTCATCCCACCTATGAGATTAATTTTAAATTAAATTCTACCACATATATGATGGGAATTTGGAAAAAATGGTTTCAAATTTTTGAATTATAATTATACATAATTTTTATTAATTTAAACATAGTTTTTTGCAAAAAATATTAGTGAATTTAATTAAAATTAATTACACTGATTAAGGTAAAAAAGTGTTTATTTAAAGATTAAACATAGAATATATGGTATAAAAATGACATTAATATCATTACCAGGTAGTATCAAGGCCATTGTGGGTGATTCGGTTGTTCCTTTTTTATTTTATAAAAATATTTTCCTTAAGTAATTTAGTAAACATTTTTAACCTTTGAAGCATGTTATGGTTGTGTTCCACTAAAGTAACATCTAAACCTCAACATTTATATGAAAAAAATATAATGAAAAGGAAGAAAAATATATTTACAAGGGTTTTTTGAAAATAATTACTCCTAGACACATTCAATAGTCCCACCAACAATGGTTTCTTCATTTAATATCTTTCTGGAATACAAAGTCAAAAGCAGTCAACAATTCTACAATCCCAATAGCAACTTTCCCAATATAGTTGGTTATAACCCCAACTATCCTTTCCAGTATCCACATTCCAATAACTGGTTATCCAACCCAACAAGACAATAATTTTTAGTCTCTAGTATGTATACATTGTTATAATATCCAATTTTCTTCTTCTTTTTAGATCCACATCAGAAAGTCTTCACTTCCTCCCCATGTAAGATTAATTAAACATTACATGTGTACAATCATTAATAAAATCAAAAATTCTCTACGCAACTTTTTGTTCTTGAATATTATTCTAGAATCATAGTCCATAAATATTCTTTTTCAAATTTTAGTATAGTATTCTTTAGTATGGTATCCTAAGTTTGATTGGCTCTATTTGATCAGCCTCATTCTGATTCTCCTTCTTTACTTCCTTCTTCAATTGAGTAGGAACTCAATCAGTTGCTCGTAGTTCCTCCATCTAATAGAACATAGTCTAATTAAACATTTTCTGATGGATATAGATCTGATGGGATTACTGCTATATATATTTTCTTATGAAGATTCATCTTGTAACATTCTACAATGATCAGATTGAACTTTATGTTGATGGACTTGTTCAGATGAAACTTTCTCAGCTTCAACCTGAAAAATCATATGCTGTAAAATTCAATAAACCATCCAAAGTTTTCAGGGATTTAGAAAATGTTAATAGCTCTATGTTACTTCAACACATTACATATTAATTTTTCTATCCTTTTATAGAAAACTCATATATGGTTATGGTGGGGTTCTAAAAATCATCTAACTCAACCAGATTTCCAGAATCATCCAATTCCCTTGAATCAAATAAATATATTTGACTTCATCAATGGTTCTTAATATTTCTAGGAGATTCTCAAAATATCATACTTATTAAATTCATACAAACATTCCATTATTCTTATTATTCATTAAGATTTTCCATTATGATTTTTCATTAAAAATAAAACACATGAAATACTAAAGATGACCCTTTACGATGCCCTCTTGTAAACACTTAATGTATTATCATGTATATTGCATGTATCAACTCTTAAATACATGACATTTAAAACCATTATGAAATATATTCAATGTATTTAACCTTTTATTAAATTCCATATATTGATGATATTTCATCTGATTATATTATTGGTTTCAATCCCCACCTGATAGACCAGTCTCATCTTCACTCCAATGAATCAGTGTCAGTCCCAATCCAAGGAGTCTTCAATTCTTCTTGAGTAACAATAAATAAATTTTTTATTTTTGACTCAATTATAAGATATCAAAATTTGACTTATTATTTTCTTAACCCAATTGACATACAATTAAAACATTCCCAATAATTATCCCTCTGACAAAACTCTTTATTTGACGTCTTGAAGATACCAACAATTCATAAAACAAATCAGTGTCAAAATACAATATGATGGATCAGTGGAATACCACATCTGATGGACCAATGTTTGTGGTGACTTTTATTCTTTACTACAATCAATCTTGTAGCCTTATAATATTTTCATGAAAATGATTCTCATACTGATGATATTCATCATTCTATGTCTGGTGTTCCTAACACCAATGAGATGTAGTAAGAATACATCACATCGTATTGTCTACTCTTCCACAAACTCCAACAACATCCTTCTTTCCAATCGAGCCTTAATGCAATTGGAAGCACCATATCTACCCCTTTACTTCATAAGTATTTCATCATATGTTTTCCAGATAACATATAATATATGAAATAATAAACAGAAAAGAAACATCAGATCCACTTTTACTTCTAAACACTTCCTTATTATAATCACCACTTTCATTCTACAATTAATATGATTTCAAGAATTTTCTGAAATTATATCAACATTACATTCTTATTGATCATATTGAATCATGTTGATATTCAATATCTTATTTTCATGTCGATAGTTATGTATCTGATTGAAAGCCTCAATCAAGATTTCTATTTCCTTCTTAAATATTCTTTCTTTCATCGACATATTGATCTATTGACAAAAAACAAAACCAAAACTCAACTGGGTTCCAACAATCTCCCCACATTCTGTTTTTTGTCCATACCAAATTCAATCACATTAAAACATTACCACTGGTTATTTCCCCTATTTTTTTATCTCTTCCCATTTACTTTTGTATCCCTCTTATTTAAAATAAAATTCAAAGGGGCCATCTAGAAAAGTTTCCCCCTTTTTAAAAATGATTTAATTTCAAAAGGTTGTAAATTTTAATCAAAAAATCATAAACTCTTATTCAAGAGAACATATATATCACATGAGTTTCATAAATAATATCCTTTAACTAACAACTCTAAGTCTACGTGGTAGAAGCTGGTGTAAAATAAAAGAGTGTATAATCAAGGTTTTCAAATTTTCGCATAACATAAATTTTATGTAATACAATTTTTTTCTTTAAACATTCTTATGACTAGTAAAATATTGAAAATATTGGTTTAAGATAAAATTAACTTTCACCCATACCATAAAACATATCATAAAGTTAAATTATATACTCAAAACATTCCAAAAAACTAATATTTTATAACATCATTACATTCATTAGCAATAATTGTAAGACACTCATCAACATAATATTCCTTATGTCAACTCCTTTAATTACATGCATTTTAGTAAAAATATAAATATTTTATGAATAAGGAGAAACATTAGTTATAACTTAGAATAATCTTTCAATCTGGGATTCCTCGCTCAACCTTCCCTTTTTATTATTATTATTGGATTTTTCATGGTATTTATTTTCTTCCTTATGTTCATCCTTCTTAGATTTTTTAAGAAGTTTTTTTAACTATAGACTCTTATGTTAATTATGTAAACATTTTTATAATTTTGGAACCTTTTTGTTATAGTGAGTTGGTAAAAACTCATTCATGAATTCCTCTTGTTCCTATAGAATCTTTAAACAAATTTTATTAACATTGCCTTCTTACCCACATCTCTTGAATATATTCTAAATTTCATACCACAGTCCATTGATATATTTTAATAAAAATTTCTCACATATTATGAAACAATTTCCTTCCCCATTGGTTCAGCTTATTTTTGTGATTCTTATAACTTTCTATCCATATCATCTTATTTTTCCCAAATAACTAAGAACTCATTATTTTTTGACTCAACATGTTTGATTTTCTCCACTTTCTTTACATATTCAGCTTTCTTCATCTTCTGAGATTCCTTTTTTGTTCCACATAATTTTTAGGAACATTTGATCTTATTTTATCATCATAGTTTCATCCTGATTCATATCCATTTTATAGTAGAAACATGTTATACCAACATGAATAAGATCTTTCTCAAAAAACCACACAACACCAATAGAGACCTTTGATTCTTTATTTTTTAGAGTGATAGTAAACTTGATCAAAACTTTTTAGTTGTTGTTTCTTCAAAAATTGTGGAAGACATTTCCTAGGAGAATAATTTCCTAATGAATTCTTATATTTCATGGTGAAATATGTTATGTCACAAAATAACTTTTGTAATCCTTTATTTTCACCTTATTTAAAATATTCCCCTTTATCATCAATATCCTTGGAGAATTTTTCTCTCATCTTTCTTATCTCACCTTGTACTGTAAGAAACATTGATTTAGTTTCTAAATAATCTTCTTCTATATCATCTATTATTCTTTTCAGAATATCTATGATTTTTTTTTGTATTCAGCTACCCAGAACTTGTTTAGTTTAATTTATTCAAAAGTGTAGACTATATCTATTTGATATTCACCTTTCTAGTTTTATTTTATTTATAACTTTTTAGTTTTTTATCTAGATCACTATTCATAAAAGATATGTATTTAAAATATTTCTAAAACTTCTTTCTTTCTTGAGTTGAGTACTTTATCTAGTTTATTCTCCAAATTATTTTTGATAATTCATTCCATTTTTTCATCTCATCAAAATCATCATCACTTTAAAATGAATCCATTCCATTTTTTGACTAGAGTAATATAGTTGAGTTAATGATCATGTTAGTCACTAGATGAGGAATCATCATCTTTATTCTTCTTAGATATATTTTCTTCATCTTATCATAAGTAAATATTTCCTTATATTTTTTTCTCTTTTTTTCAACATTTTTCATCATCTTCCTCGAACTCATACACTTTAACTTTATTCCAATGATAATTCTGTGAAAAATTTCCCTTCCCTTCACAATTCCAACATTTAAGGGTTTTTATTTTCCATTTTACCTTATTGTATTTATTAAAAATAAGGGAAACTATTATGTTGAAATCTTTATATTCTTCCCCTAATTATAAATCACTTGATTCTTCTTTATCTTATTTGACTTTTTTTCTATTTTAACACATATTTTAAGGCCATATCATGATATACATTTTCTTTACTTTTCATAACCTTCTCTTTTCTCATTTCATAATTAACAAGAGTACTATAAAGTTCATGAAAAGATATAGTTTTAGGATATCTATCTTCCAAATATAAAACATTTTCATCAAACTTATCAAGATGAATTCTCGGGATTGTTTTAACAATAGTTTAATATTATAGTTTCTCCCTCTAAAGCAACAATTTTTTTTATGAAACTCTTTTAAGGGACATATGAGAGCCATCACAACATAGGTAGATCAAATAGAAAAAGAATCTATATACTAGTTAATGAAAATTTTAAGCCGGTTGGAATATATTCCCCTAAAAACTCCATAGAAAATAATTTACCTAAGATTTTGGATCATATATTAAGATGTCTTCATAGTGATATTCAAAATAGTCCCAATATTGAATGTATTACTTCTTTTTAATCTCCCCCATGTTGAAACCTCAAATAAATATGTGGTCTTTCTTGTCAATTCACTCACATTGTTCCCTAGAAGTGTCCCCTCAGAAAGATCTTCCCATCATTTCATCAAGAACTTCCTTCGTCACTTTAATCTATAGAACATCCTCCATCATATCTTCACTGAGTGCATGATAATTTCTATATTCTGGTCATTAACCTTGGAATCCTAGTGTGTATTTCCATTAGGAGACTTTTCCTCTCACATCTATTCAAGAGGTAGAGTATCCTCTATCTCCAGACATGTATCATCTTACTGTACAATCATCACCTTTGTTGATCCTTGGTCATTATTTAGGAAACACCTTAGGCAAACTTCAAAGCATATGATGTATCCTTAGCCTGAGAAACCTCATTTCCATTATATAGGGTCCTAGTGTATCCTTTTTGGTGATCCCCCTAACACCTTCCACTTTTTGGGTCTTCTATTCATTGGATTTACCATGATTTTTGGTTGACTGGGTCTCCATAGGCTTAGGTAGGTATGAGTAGTCTTTACATCCCTTTAATTTCAACTTCATGAAGATAATAAATCTCCCATAGTCCATATTTTTTTTATTTCCCTTTATCAACCTTGGTTTATAAAATCATTTACCATGTGCTATAATTTAATTGACATCCTATGGTTGTCTTTCTCTATAAAACACTTCTTCTAAGGAAAAATTATAAATACATTCAACCCCTCCATATATACTCTAGCTATCATAGTGGTTGTTAATATTGAGATAGGATGAAGTCCTTCTCAAGATGGACCCCTGAGTGACATCCATCTGACTACAGGAACCATGAGGTTCAGGTCTCTCACATATTGGTCAAAAACTATCATTCAAATCAGGGGTGTTGTTTCTCTTCGCAATGACCCTTCCATCATCTTGAAAACCACCATACCTGTCATTTTCAGAATGTTCGGCCACCTAACCAACACTTCTTCCCCTTTTTATTGCCTTCATAAATGTTCTTCAACTTATCCCATATACATTTGGAAGTTCCAAATCCCTTTAATCTAAAAAACACTTAAAGTTAGTGGTGAGAGTAATGCATTTTTAGATCTTCCATCATTCTCAGGATTTCTGTTATCAGAAGCAATAAAAGGATAATTCTCAATAAGAGAAGGAAATATAACTCTAGTAGCTTTTAAAACATCATAGCTTAGATACATAAGATATGTAATCATTCTATCTTTAAAAATATTATTGTTCATACCATAGAAAACTGGAATCCCTATATAGTTCATAGAATTAAAATTTTCCATTCTCAAAGATTAATATTTCAGTGGGAACCGAGGCTTTGATACCAATTATTGTTCCCAGGTAGGATCCAGACCATTAGAGGTTGTAAATCTGTGTCTCTTTAATATTTTATAAGAAATTTTTTCATCCCTACTTTAGTAAAATTTATTAACCTCTTAAACTTGTTAATTTTATGATCCTCTCAAGTAACCTCTCAACCTAACCTTTCATATGCAATAATGAAGAACATGTTATTTATTAGTTTCGTTATATAGACCTACTCATTTCCATTTTGGATAGTCCCACCAATATGAATTTTCCTACAATTTTTATTAGAATACAAATTCATACACACTAAACCATTCAATAATATAAGTAGAAACGTTCCCACTATAGATGGTTTTACCCCAAAAAATAATTTCCAGTATCCGCTTCCCACATATGGTTACACACCCCATTAAGGAAAGCATTTTCCATAACCAAAAAGTATCCACAATTATAAGCTTCATTTCCCTTATACCTATTTGATCCACTTTATAAATTATTTACTTTTTAATCAAGTAAGCTGAATCAAACTTTACTGACATAAAATTTTCAAGAACCTCAATAATTCTATAATGAACTTTTTGGTATTGAAAAATATTCTAGAAACTCAGTCTAGAAATCTTCAATAGAAAAATTCAGTATGATCTTCCCTAGTTTGGTACACTCAGTCTGATGAGATCTATCTTATTGGCATCAGTACAATTCTTTTTTTATACATCCTTCTTTAATTGAGTAGGAACTCAATTGGATTCTCATAATTACTCTATCAAATAGAGCATTGTCTAATGAACCTTGTTCGTATGGATATCGCTCTATTGGTCTTGCTTCTATGGAATTTATCTAATAAAGATTCATCTTAGAACTTACACCAATAATTAGAGTGTAATTCAGTCTTATGGAATTGTTCTAAGGAAACTTCCTTATCTTCAACTTGAAAATAACTCCATTTGGAAACATAATACCTATTTCACAATTTTTAGAGCTCTAGTATATGTAAAAAACTCTTTTTTCACATATTGTAAATGAATTATGGTTTCCTTTTATAGGAAACTCATATATGGATTGGGAGGGGATCTAATGATCTTTCCACTTAACTATATTTCCCAAATATTCAATTTTCCTTAAATCTCATATATATCTTTAACTTGTTCAATGCATCATAATACTTTTGGGGTCTTCTCAAAACATCATAATTCTTCATGTTTTAAAAAAAATTCCCAATTTTTATTATTCATTATGATTTTCCATTTAGATTCATCATTTTAATGAAAAAATCATGCAATACTGAAGATGACTCATTATGATGATAACTTGTAAACACTAAAAGTATACTAATGAAGATTCTCCATGTCAACTCTTAAATGAAAGACAATGAAAACCATTCTGAAATATCATCAAAGTATTTATACTTTTCTTCAATTACTTATACCAATGATCCCACGTCCAATGACTTTATCAGTGTTAGTCCACACCTGATGGACCGGTCTCATCTTCACTCTGATGAATCGGTGTCAGCCAAAATCTGATGAGTCCTAACTTCTTCATGAGAAACAATTAATTATTTTTTCTTTTTATATTGACCCAATTGGAAGAGAACAAAGAATTAATTGTTTATTTCTTAACCCAATTAAAATACAATTCAAACATTCTCAAAAATTATTCCTCAGATAAAACTATGTATTTGATGTCATGAATAAACCAGCAATTCATAAATTAAATCAGTGTCAAAATCCATTACGATGGATCGGTGGCATACCATATCTGATGGATCGATGTTTTTAGTGACATGTTTTTTTATTATGATAAATATTTATACCTTCTAATAGTGTCACATCATTGATTCTCATATTAATGGTCTTCATATTTTTGTGTCTGGTGTTCCTCACACCAATGAGAAACATCCAGAATATCTCACATCATATATCCTCTCTTCCATAAACTATAGAATCATATTTCTTACTAACAAATACTTAATACTATTGGAATAACATTATCTCACCCTTTCCTTCATAAGGCTAGAATCACATGTTTTCCCGTTAACATATTATATATGATATATGATACTACAAAACACCATTATATACACAGCTAAGCCATTTAAACTCTTAAATAATTCCTCATTATGATTACCACTTTCATTCAAGGATCAATACAATTTCTAAAAGCTTCTAACATTCTAACAACATCCTTAATCAATGGATTGACTCATGCCAGTAGTCCATATATGATTTTCAAGGAGATGGTTCAAGATCCAATTTCCAACTTCAATTCATATTTTCATTACCTACTTCAATCTTATTTAATTCTTTGTCATAATCAACATATTGATCTATTGGAAAAAATAGAACGAAAACTCAACCAAGGTTTAACACTTACATTTGTCTAAAAATTATTTAATTTCCATATTTTTACCATTACACATCTATGGTTCTATTATAATCCACTTTTGACCATAGGGTTGTAGATTCAATAAGTGTTCCTCATAAATTTTCCATTCCTCTATATTTTAAAAATCAAAAACATATTATCTTAAAGGAAATTATCTTTCCCAAAGGAATATTTCACTTCTCTAATGAAATTTTATCCTTACCTTTGTTTTCATCATCTCATTTTATAATTTCTCATAATCAAACAAATTTTATTTCTAAATCAAAAATTAGGATTCATATCTAAAACCTCCGAATCTTATAGTTTATTGGATATAGAGTGTTCTATTTTCAGAATCTAAATTCTCTAAAATTCAGAATCTGAATTATCTGAAATTCAGACTCTGAATTCTCTGAAATTCAGACATCAAATTCTCTAAAATTCAGACTCAGAAATATATAAAATTCAAACTCTGAATTCTATGAAACTCGGACTCTAAATTATTTGAAATTCAAACTTCAAATTCCTCTAAATTCAGACTCCTAATTCCTTAGAATTCAGACTCATAATTCCTCAAAATTCAGAGTTCAAATTTCTTAGTTTTCATATTCTGAATTCATTGGAATACAGACTCCGAAATCATTAGAATTAAGATTCTAAATTCTCTATAAAACAGAATCTGAATATCCATGTCTTATAGATTCTGGTAGTTTATATGATTAGACTACAAATTCTATTTTTCCTTAGAGTCTGTAAATTCAGATTTGGTTAAGCTACTTCATTTTCCTTACACAGGTTATTATTTTGAAATGATATCGTATAGTCTGGTTCTAACTAACTGTTGGTTGAGTGACACATGTACAAGTCCCTTTGAGATTCATAGAAAAATATTTCCATTAAAGGAGGGAGTAAACATTTTTATTTTTTCCTATAAATAGGAGCTCATTTGAATGATCTCGTAATCATTCCATTAACCTAGATATCACATGTTGTGTAGTGATTTCTAGTGATAGATATTGTCATGCTTTGTGCACTCTGAACACCTTATTAAACTTGCTTCGTGCAACTCCAATTGTTGCTGAGTACAATCGAGGGATTCTAGAGATAAGAAGACAGAGGTGTAGACTACCTTAATGTTTGAGGACTTCCACGGATAGAAATACATAGGTGCCTACTACCTTAAAGTTCAAGGACTTCTAGGTTTAAGACGATATAGGTGCTGACTACCTTAATATTCGAGGACTTTTGGTGATAAGAAGACAGAGGTTATGACTACCTTAAAGATCTAGGTCTTGTGGAGATAGCACGATAGATTCTGATATTCCTTTCAAGGGCTTACCCTGGTGTGGGTAAAATAGAATTTATGAAAGTATAAATCAATGTAAATTTATCAAAGTTTGTTGGATACCATACTCATAGGGTTAAACAATTTCCTACTTATTAATCATTTTGTTTCATGTTTTATATCCACCATATTTTGATAATGGAATAAAGTATTACTTTATTATACTTTTATTTACTCTAATAAGTAAGATTCTATATACTTTAAGGTATAATCTTTTCATAATTATGCTTTTCATAAGTTTCATTTCCAGATCCATATTTCTGTAACCTAAGAAATTTTGTCTCATAGAACAATTTTAGGGTTTGTGAATTTACCTTGTTTAACTTTTTTAAACATATTTTTCCTTATGGTTAAAAACAAAAAAATTTAAAGATAAAATTCACCCCCTCTTTTATTTGAGCATCTACATTTACTATTTCAATCCAATAATTCATATCAAAGGATCTCTCTAAAATACTTATACTCACATATATGTTTTCTTTCTCATGTTTTCCTTGTTCTAATTTTTTTTTTCTTAACTATTCTTGTTCATGTTTTTCTTAGATATTTTTATATTTGTTTATAAAATTTTTCTATTAAAAAGTTTTGTGGAAAATTATATTATTTTAGAATGGTAGGTATAAATGTTGGTTCCATTGATAACCTTAATCCTACCAGGCCACCTAATTTTTATGGTAATGATTATGAGTTCTAGAGAGATATAATGAAGACTTATGTTATCACAGTTGGAGTAGATAATTTTTTTATGCTTACTGATGACTAAAAAATACTAGAAAAGTATGTCAAAACCTTCACCAATCAATAAAAATCATAATATCAACTAAATTACAAGGTACACAATACTTTTTCATGTTCTATGACTAGGAATATATATATTCAAATATATTATTGTGAAGCATCCAAATTTATTTAGATGAAACTTTAAGTTATGTATTTTGGGACATCTAATGTGATAGAGATTAGAAGAGCTATTTTGAGAGCTAAATATCAAGGATTCTTATTTTCTTATGGAGAACCTATTTACAAAGTACAAAAAAAAGATTTATGACCATTGTAAATAGTCTTCAATCAGTGGGAGAGAATGTTCTTGATGATGAAGCTCTTGTGGACAAGATAATTGATATTATGCCTAATGAATGGGAATAAAAAAGGATAGTTATTGATGAGAATATGAAACTATCTCAAATTACTCTTAATGATCTATTTGGAAATATTCTTCCGCGTTAAACTAGAATGAATAGAGAAGCTGATTTCAACACAAAGAAGAATGGTAATGGAATTTTAGATTTCACTAATACATCTAAATCCATGACTCTTGAAAGGGTAACTATATCTAAAGCTAATAAAATTATTGTTTTATCTGAATCTAGTGACAATGATCTATCTAAGAATTAATTATCCAATCATTCTCTACAGATGAACAAGATTGTGGGAAAGATATATTTTCAATACATATATAAGAAGAAAGATAGAAAGGACAAGAATGATTCTGAGGTAACCTGTTATGAATGTAAAAGAGCTTAAAATATCAAACCTAATTATCCTATGATTAATAGAAAATATAGGAAGGAAAAACATTCTGAGAGAAACATGATAAAGTATTACAAGAAAAAGTTTAATAAAGTCTTGAAAGAAAATGACAAATGGAGTGCCAATGGTGGTGACTCTTCAAATGAATCTTCAAATTATGAATCTTCTAGTCAGGATAATATTGGTCTTATAGCCAGAGTACCTATTGAAAATAATTTTCTTATGGATAAGGTACACAATGCTGAATACTTAACCAATATGTATTTAAATGTAAATTTTTCAAATGAAGAATATTTTTAATCTTCAAATGATTAATCATCCTCATCAGAAGTTAATACCTTACTTTCACTTAAAGAAGTTTCAAGATTTTCTAAACTTCTTGATATTGAAAATTGTAAGATAAAAAATAATTTAGAGAAAGAAAAATCTAGAATTTCTATTTTAACTAAAGAAGTATCATATATTTCTAAAGATCTTGATCAGAAAACTTTTGATTTTGAAAGTGTTTCTAAAAACCTTGAGGAAGTTAACACTGATAAGGATAAACTTTCTATGGTTCTTGAAGATGTTATTTCTAATAAAAATATTTTAGAGGATAACTCTAGTTCTAAATATAATAACATTGAGGATAAGAACTTTTTTATTAAACTAAATTAAAAAATATTTTCCTTAAGTAAATGCATGTAAAACATTACCTCTTATAAGGAAAACATTGACAATATGTATTCCCAAATTCACCCTCTATGGAATATTTTGATATTTGGTTATACTCATTCAAAACCAGTTTTTTGTAACAATTATTTTGTTCCCAATAGTGATATTTTTTGTACTAAGCATCAATGTGGTGGTCATTGGGAGAAAAATTATTCTTTAAATAAAACCCAATATTTAGGTTTTCATAAAGCTTATTTTTCTAAGAAAATCGGGATTCCTAAAATATTAATTTCTAAAATTTATGAATCCAAGAATATAAGGCCCCAACCTTAAACCTTACTTTATCTTGAGTTATTACAAGATTACACATTGAGGATCTTTTCAGGTTTAGATTTTTAGGGAATTAGATCATAAAACTTGTATTACATTCCACATATAAACAAAGTGGTTATATAAAGATAGTATTCTTCATTCCCATCAATGGAAACTTATTTAAAATAAACATGGATTCTTTCTTGACACTTCCTTGACACTATCATCATATCATGTACCGTTCCCTTGACCTGTGAAAATCATTTCAAAAAAACTTGGGATGAGCATAAAAAGCTCAGTATGGGTTATAAAAACATGGAAAGGAAACATGGGTACATATATACATAAGAATGAAATCATACTTTACCCATAAAATATAAGAACTTTAACATACCTCATCAAATCATGAGTAAATAATAGAAATCATAAGACATAAAGGTAACTTGAGGCATTCATAACATTCTTACGTAGGGAGTAACCCTCTTGGTTACATTTGGAATACCCATCACAGTATATTCCCTAAATCTCTTCGGAGAAACCTTAACGTTTCACTCCTTCGCGTTACCCAATGCATTGGAGAGCTATATCGGGCTCACCCGCCCTTAGTTTATCACGGAACCACCCGTCTTCATAATAATGCCCAAGAACCTCAACATAATCGTATCACATAAAACATGCATAAAGGAAACATAACATTTCCACCTTTCAATCACAAGATATCAATACAACACATTGATATAAAAACTTTATGAAAACCATTTTCAATACCAAAATAAAAGAAAATTAAAACATGGTATTTATTTTTCTTTTAAAAAGAAGGTATGGCTTGTAGAGGAAGCCAAAACTCAAATAAAGGTCACGACGGCGGAGAAGTCGTTGTTGCCGCATACGTACGAAAAAAAACATTCCCTTTTGTCGTTTAGTAAATGCTTCGTATAAAAAATATTCCTTTTGAATAAACGTAAAAGTCAAAGTGGTTTATACACCGTATAAAAGAAAGTTGTGTATAAAATAAAATATGCCTCAATGAAAGGAGATTGAGACGAAGTCCCATACCTCGTATCCGACTTGACCAGACCGTTCTTTAATCTCCTGAATAATAAACTTGAGTTAATCTCTACTTGATTAAGAACCTTTTTCAAGTTCATTATTCCTTTTATACCATGTTATGAACATCATGTAATCATTTAAGTTAATAATGTTCATTTTGTCGGTATTTGGTTCTTAAGTCAAAAATAGACTTCTTACACTTACATGTTGTTAATTTGGTCAAAGGTTCATTATATCCAGAATGATATTAATGATTTGGATAACATATATATCATATATATTCAGCATATACATGTATTTATAATATTACATCACATTTAGAGGTAAGAAATGAAATGCACCGTTCATGGAGACGGTAAGCCGTACGTACGCATGAACGCTACTTCCATTTCTATTTCATATTTTCTGGAATGGAATCATAATGATATAAGAGTATATTATAATTCAAGTATAATAACATATATAATATAATTAAATTTATCCTTTACATATCCCACATATGGTATTAACGAATCAAATCACTTTCAGGGGACGGTAGTCCGCACTTCCTAAAATGAAGATATCGTGTTTACCCATAATGGAAACAATAATGGTATGCCATAAATGAAAAATACAGAAGATTAAGGAAAGAATAAACATATTATATATCATATATAAAAATAGTGACATCATAATGGCCACCCTTGAAGGTTTTAAATGAGTATTGAACAATCATCGTTTCGGGAGGCAGAATTTCGCCATCCACAGAAACCGTATGTTCTTTAACCATTTGATGTAGTTGTGTGAGAGTGTAGCTCGAATAAATCTTATAACAACATCCTAGTATATTGAAGATACTGTTTTTGTTACAAAATAAGTAAATAAAAAGAGTTTATGGGGTTGTAGAAGCAAAATAAAACAAATGAACATGAGAGAATGAATTACCTTTAAAAGTGTAACTCCTTTTGATTTGAGCCTAAAGGCTTCCTTTGAAAGGATTATGCCCAAAGGGAATCCTCTAGGATGAGGAGAGGGATGTGGAGAGAGTAAATGGGTAGGGGATGGTCGAGCCAAAGGCTTGAGGAGTGTGTGAAATGAGGTAGAGGTGGGGGCCTTTTATAAGAGGAGAGGAGGGGCACTTTTGGAAATCATGAAACTATTATTTTATTTTCAAAAGTGTTTCGAATTTCTAAGGTCCCACACTGATATAATTCGAGGATAAGGTGATAAGGGTTCGAAATCCACTCATACAATAGGTTTTGGACATGTTTAGGTCTTAGATATTACATTATCTTTCCATTTTATTTAAATCGTTAAATAATGAGGTCATCGCTGCATCATCATGATGTCATAAATACATTTATTTATTTAATGTCAAAAAATTATAGAAAAAATACTATGATGTAGGAAATCTTTTTATATTTCCAATGAATATTTATGGTCAAAAATCTGACTTGTATAACCCCATATAAAAATTGTTTTAGTAAAATAACTCATGTTTGTGTCATTTTTACTTTAACATTAAATAAAAATTTGTTTATGTCATTTCCCAACCAAAGTGGCTCCATGGGTTCCCCAAGTTGACCCATGTCTTTTCTTGGTCGGCCATGACATATCCAATAAGGTTAGGACATGTGTCTAGGTCATTTCATATTATTAAAGCATTATTTTTACCTTAAACTACCCTAATTACCACTAATCGCGATTAAAAACTTAATAAGTTACTATTCACCAAAAAAATTATTTTAATCTAATTGAACCACATTTTACTTCTTAATGACAACCATGTATGTCAGATTTTTGAAATTCAAAACACAAAAGTGGCAAAGTTTCATTTAAATGAAAAATCAGTTTCTTTAACTACCACTTAGTGGTTTCACTATTCATCAAAAATTGAAGTTTTTCAGAAAATTACCAAAAATTCACCCTAAGCTATATTTGATATTCCGAATTCAAAAATGAAGTCTATTTTACAAAATTCAAAACATATAAGTCTCATTAATTAATTTAATAATTAATTCCCGCTGTTATGACAAATAGCGTGTTTTTATGAAACAATAAGTATCAAAAGATTGACACCAGTTTAAGTCCAATTTCAAAGTGAAATTGATTCCAATGACCACCATTGGATTAAATGGTAAAAATATATTCTAATTTCACTTCAAAACCAATTAAAAAGATAACCTAATCATATAAATAAATTAGATTAAAAAGCAATTTTGATGTAAAATGCAGTATTTTTCACTATTCATTAAAAAATGAACATTGTCAGAAAAATACCAAAAATTCACACAAAGTAAATTTTGATGTCCCAATCATAAAGAATAAGTTTATTTTTACAAACATAGTTTATAAAATTGTCAAAAGATAGATTCAAAAATGTTTTTCCATCAAAGGCAGAAAAACAATCTTTTAAAAATATTAGTGTATTCCATGCTTAAGATTGGATTTATTTTCATTTTAAGCCTCTAAAACACTATCTAATTCATTAATAGACATAGATAAAATATCTATTATTCATTACTTACTTGGGATGTTACATCCTTCCCCCTTTAGAAAATTGCGTCCCCGCAATTTATTTATTTATCGAATAAATGGGGGTACTTATCCCTCATTGCATTTTCAGATTCCCATGTTGCCTCTTCAATCGTGTGGTTTTTCCACAAAACCTTTACCTGGTGAATCACCTTATTCCGTAACACTTGCTCCCTATGGTCAAGAATCTGGACCGGTTGTTCCTCATAAGATAGGTTCTCTTCCAGCTGAACTACCTCTGGACTCAAAACATGAGATGGATCTGGCATGTACTTTCTTAACATCGAAACGTGAAAAACATTGTGTACCTGAGATAAACTCAGAGGTAAATCCACTCGGTAAGCAACTGATCCAACTCTCTCCAGAATTTCATATGGTCCAATAAACCTTGGACTCAGCTTTCCTTTCTTACCAAATCTCATCACACTTTTCCAAGGAGAAACCTTAAGAAAAACATGATCACCTACCTCGAAAGATAGATCCTTCCTCCGATTATCTGCATAACTCTTCTGCCTGCTCTGAGCTGTTCTCATGTGCTTCTGAATCAGCTCAACTTTTTCTGCCAACTCTTCTAACAATTCCGGTCCCATCAACTTCCTTTCACCCACTTCATCCCAGAAAGCTGGAGTTCGACACCGCTTCCCATATAACACCTCAAATAGTGCCATCTGTATACTGGAATGAAAACTGTTATTATATGAAAATTTAACCAAAGAAAGATGTTGGTCCCAACTTCCCTGATAATCCATCGAACAAGCTCATAGAATATCCTCCAAGGTCTGAATTGTTCGTTCTGACTTCCCATCTGATTGAGGATGAAAATCTGTACTAAAATTTAATTCAGTACCCAACGACTTCTGAAGGCCTTTCCAAAAGTTAGAAGTGAACCTGGGATCACGATCCGATACAATGGAGAGAGGAACTCCATGTAACCTGACTATCTCTTTAAGATACAAACGGGAAATTTGATCAAGAGAGAAAGTATCTCGTATAGCAAGGAAATGAGCAGATTTGGTCAAGCGATCAACAATAACCCAGATTTCATTATTACCTCGAGATGTCTTCGGTAATCCCACAACAAAGTCCATGGATATATTCTCTCATTTCCACTCTGGCACTGGTAAAGGCTGAAGCATCCCTTTCGGTAACTACCGCTCTGCTTTAACCTATTGACATGTCAAACACTTCACAGTAAAATCAGCAATATCTCTTTTCATTCCATCCCACCAGTAATACTCCCGCAGATCTCTATACATCTTAGTACTGCCCGGATGAACTGAAAACGGAGAACTATGAGCTTCACATAACAAATCTCTCTTCAACTGTGAATCACAAGGCACACACAATCTCTTCCCAAATCTTAAAACACAATCATTATCAATGTTGAATTCAGGCAACTTACCTTTCTGAACCAGCTCTACCTTTTTCTGCAACTCACTGTCTTCCTTCTGTGCTTGCTTGATTCTGCCTGATAGAGAAGATCTCACTGATACCTGAAACAAAACAGAAGGACTTCCTGCACCAACAACTTCTATGCCAAATTTCATCAAATCCTTAACCAAAGTATCACGTTCCAAACACAACATTGCTAATGAAGTATTACTTTTTCGACTCAAAGCATCAGCCACTTTATTTGCTTTTTCCGGATGGTAATGAATTGTACAATCATAATCCTTGATTAATTCCAGCCATCTCCTCTGTCTCATGTTTAACTCTTTCTGAGTGAATATATACTTTAAACTTTTGTGATCGGTATATATTTCACACTTTACTCCATACAAATGATGCCTCCAAATTTTTAAAGTGAAAACAACAGTAGCTAATTCCAAATCATGTGTAGGGTAATTTACCTCATGAGTTTTCAACTATCATGAAGCATAAGCAATTACCTAATCATTCTGCATTAGGACGCAACCAAGTCCTTTCAATGAAGCATCACTGTATATAACAAACTCACCATTCCTGGAAGGTAGTGCCAAAACTGGAGCATTCACCAATCTTCTTTTCAATTCCTGAAAACAATCATCACATTCTTTTGTCCAGATAAACTAAACACCCTTCCGAGTTAGCTTAGTCATTGGACTAGATAATCGTGAAAAATTTCTAACAAACCTTTGGCAATATCCTACCAAACCAAGGAAGCTACGAATCTCGGTTACATTTGTGGGTCTTGGCCATTCTTCCACAACTTTTGTTTTTGCAGGATCAACAGTTATTCCATCTTTAGAAACAATATGACCAAGGAAAGAAATTTTTTGCAACCAAAACTCACACTTGCTGAATTTTCCATACAGTTTCTTTTCTTTTAAGGTTTGCAAGATAACCCTTAAATGTATTTTATGCTCCTCTTTACTTTTAGAAAACACCAAAATATCATCAATTAAAACCACCACAAACTTATCCAAGAACTCATGGAAAATTCTATTCATTAAGTCCATGAATACAGCATGTGCATTGGTTAGCCCAAAAGGCATTACTACAAATTCATAATGGCCATATCTCGTATGGAACGTGGTCTTAGGAATATCTGTCTCCTTTACCTTTAGCTGATGGTACCCCGATCTCAAGTCAATCTTTGAAAAAAACTGAGCTCCCTGGAGCTGATCAAACAAATCATCGATATGAGGCAAAGGATATTTGTTCTTAACAGTGATATTATTAAAGGCTCTATAATAAATGCAAAGTCTCATAGAACCATCTTTCTTTTTAACAAATAAAACAGAAGCACCCCATGGTGATGTGCTAGGTCGAATGAAACCTTTATCTAATAAATCTTGCAATTGCTCCTTCAACTCTAAAAGTTAAATTTGAGTCATTCGATAAGGAGGTTTTGAAATTGGCTTAGCATCAGGAACTAAGTCAACAGTAAACTCAACTTCCTGATCTGGTATTATTCCAGGCAACTCATCAGGAAAAACATCAGGATACTCATTTACCACTGGCACATCATTAATCTGAACAGTTCCTTTATTTTCAATGATGTGTGCAAGGTAACATTCATTTCCATCTTTTACAAGTTTCTCGGCCTCTTGATAAGTTATCAACAGTAAGGGTTCATTATTGTACACAAACTGAAAGTCTTTCTGAAAAGAAACTTTTTTAGCTCTACAGTCAATCTTAGCATGGTAAATAGAG
Source organism: Viscum album (assembly GCA_963277665.1). Lineage (NCBI taxonomy): Eukaryota > Viridiplantae > Streptophyta > Magnoliopsida > Santalales > Viscaceae > Viscum > Viscum album. The sequence continues at coordinate 1,392,127,873 of OY728142.1, read as the reverse complement.
ATCCAATCCATACCCAGGATAACATTAAACTCTACTAGAGGTAGAACAATAAGGTTTGCAAGTAGGTTCTTTCCACAGATAAGGATAGGAAGATTCTTATAAATTCTTTTTGCCTCAACATTTCCCCCAGGTGTTTTTACCACAATTTCAGGAGTCATTTCTTGAGATGGTATTCCCATTTTACTAGAAAAGGTTTCAGAGATGAAAGAATGTGTAGACCCCGAATTAAACAACACACTGGCATAATCTGAAAAAACAAAGTACCTGATACAACTTCATTTGATGGCCCAACATCTGCTGAAGTAGTTACAAAGGATTTCACCACCCCTTTCTGCTTGTAGTCTAACTGCTTCCCATCACTCAAGCTCTTTTTCAGACACTCATTTGCATAGTGACCCATCTCATTGCACTTAAAACATTTCACTAACTGTAAATCAAATTTGGTCTTACCTTCACCTTGATCCTTTTCAGTGCAATCACGAGCCTTATGTCCCATCTTACCACATCGATAGCACTTTCCAGAATTCAGAAGACATTCCCCAGCATGCCTTTTGCCACATTTATCACAAACTGGAAACTTAGTTTTCTTACCATCAGACTTTTTTGAAGAATTCTTACCTTTCTCCTGCCACCTTGGTCTCTTCTTCTGCTGGTTGTTATAGAACACTTGGTCATCGACAAACTCCATTTCCACCTTCTTAGCACATTGAACAAGCTTTTCATAACTTTTAAACTCACGAGAAGCTAATGCCCTTCGATATTTTGGCTTTAATCCTGAGTAAAAATGATTGATTTTACTATCAAGGTCTCGGATAAAATTTGGAGCATACCTTGCCAATCGAGTGAACCTTTCTTCATAGGTAGCCACTGAGTCTTCCTCTTGCCTCAATTCCAAGAATTTCTTTTCCATCCTAAGCCGAACATCCTTACGAAAATACTTCTCAAGAAACATACCTTTGAATTCATCCCAGTAGAGAGCATCAATCTCATCAGCGTCCCTGATATTTTTAACCATCGACCACCACTGATCTGCTTCACCCTCCAAACGGTAAATAGAAAGACTAACCTTTTGATTTTCTGAACACCCCATGACATCGAAAATCTTCTCCAGTGCTTTAATCCACCCTTCAGTTAACACAGGGTCAGATGATCCTCTAAATTATGGGGGATGTTGCCTCATGAAATGTTCCACCACTAACATGTTCCTCTGCGGTTGATCTGGCTGATCTCGTGCATGGATACTACCACCATTTATAGCCTGAGTCAACTGTTCCATCACTGCAAAAAACTGTTCAGTTCCAATTTCGACCATCTCGGGATGCTGATTCTGAAGGTTATTTCCTTCTGTATGCCTTCCTAGCACTGCTTCCCTGTTTCCTCTGCAGAAAACCATTCTGAACAAACATGTCTTAGATGAAGCAACATGGTAATCTTCAAATGCTATATCATTTCAAAAAAAAATATTTTTGGATAATCATCTAATAGAATTATAACTCCTAAAGTTATCTAAACCGGCCTTTGATACCAACTATAAGGCCCCAGCCTTAAACCTTACTTCATCTTGAGTTATTACAAGATTACACATTGAGGGTCTTTTGGGTTTAGAGTTTTAGGGAATTAGATCATAAAACTTGCATTACATTCCACATATAAACAAAGTTGTTACATAAAGATATTATTCTTCATTCCCATCAATGGAAACATATTTAAAATAAACATGGATTCTTTCTTGACACTTCCTTGACACTATCATCATATCATGTACCTTTCCCTTGACCTGTGAAAATCATTTCAAAAAAACTTGGGATGAGCATAAAAAGCTCAGTATGGGTTATAAAAACATGGAAAGGAAACATGGGTACATATATACATAAGAATGAAATCATACTTTACCCATAAAACATAAGCACTTTAACATACCTCATCAAATCATGAGTAAATCATAGAAATCATAATACATAAAGGTAACTTGAGGCATTCATAACATTCTTACGTAGGGAGTAACCCTCTTGGTTATGTTTGGAATACCCATCACAGTATATTCCCTAAATCTCTTCGGAGAAACCTTAACGTTTCACTCCTTCGCGTTACCCAATGCATTGGAGAGCTATATCGGGCTCACCCGCCCTTAGTTTATCACGGAACCACCCGTCTTCATAATAATGCCCAAGAACCTCAACATAATCGTATCACATAAAACATGCATAAAGGAAACATAACATTTCCACCTTTCAATCACAAGATATCAATACAACACATTGATATAAAAACTTTATGAAAACCATTTTCAATACCAAAATAAAATAAAATTAAAACATGGTATTTATTTTTCTTTTAAAAAGAAGGTATGGCTTGTATAGGAAGCCGAAACTCAAATAAAGGTCACGACGGCGTAGAAGTCGTTGTCGCCGCATACGTACGACAAAAACATTCCCTTTTGTCGTTTAGTAAATGCTTCGTATAAAAAATATTCCTTTTGAATAAACGTAAAAGTCAAAGGGGTTTATACACCGTATAAAAGAAAGTTGTGTATAAAATAAAATATGCCTCAATGAAAGGAGATTGAGACGAAGTCCCATACCTCGTATCCGACTTGACCCGACCGTTCTTTAATCTCCTGAATAATAAACTTGAGTTAATCTCTACTTGATTAAGAACCTTTTTCAAGTTCATTATTCCTTTTATACCATGTTATGAACATCATGTAATCATTTAAGTTAATAATGTTCATTTTGTCGGTATTTGGTTCTTAAGTCAAAAATAGACTTCTTACACTTACATGTTGTTAATTTGGTCAAAGGTTCGTTATATCCAGAATGATATTAATGATTTGGATAACATATATATCATATATATTCAGCATATACATGTATTTATAATATTACATCACATTTATAGGTAAGAAATGAAATGCACCGTTCATAGAGACGGTAAGCCGTACGTACGCATGAACGCTACTTCCATTTCTATTTCGTATTTTCTGGAATGGAATCATAATGATATAAGAGTATATTATAATTCAAGTATAATAACATATATAATATAATTCACTTTATCCTTTACACATCCCACATATGGTATTAACGAATCAAATCACTTTCAGGGGGCGGTAGTCCGCACTTTCTAAAATGAAGATATCGTGTTTACCCATAATGGAAACAATAATGGTATGCCATAAATGAAAAATACAGAAGCTTAAGGAAATAATAAACATATTATATATAATATATAAAAATAGTTACATCATAATGGCCACCCTTGAAGGTGTTAAATGAGTATTGAACAATCATCATTTCGGGAGGCAGAATTTCGCCATCCACGGAAACCGTATGTTATTTAACCATTTGATGTAGTTGTGTGAGAGTGTAGCTCGAATAAATATTATAAAAACATCCTAGTATATTGAAGATACTGGTGTTGTTACAAAAGAAGTAAATAAAAAGAGTTTAGGGGGTTGGAGAAGCAAAATAAAACAAATGAACATGAGAGAATGAATTACCTTAAAAAGTGTAACTCCTTTTGATTTGAGCCTAAAGGCTTCCTTTGAAAGGATTCTGCCCAAAGGGAATCCTCTAGAATGAGGAGAGGGATGTGGAGAGAGTAAATGGGCAGGGGATGGCCGAGTCAAAGGCTTGAGGAGTGTGTGAAATGAGGTAGAGGTGGGGGCCTTTTATAAGAGGAGAGGAGGGGCACTTTTGGAAATCATGAAACTATTATTTTATTTTCAAGTGTTTCGAATTTCTAAGGTCCCACATTGATATAATTCGAGGATAAGGTGATAAGGGTTCAAAATCCACTCGTCCAATAGGTTTTGGACATGTGTAGGTCTTAGATATTACATTATCTTTCCATTTTATTTAAATCATTAAATAATGAGGTCATCGCTACATCATCATGATGTCATAAATACATTTATTTATTTAATGTCAAAAAATTATAAAAAAATACTATGATGTAGGAAATATTTTTAGATTTCCAATTAATATTTATGGTCAAAAATCTGACTTGTATAACCCCATATAAAAATTGTTTTAGTAAAATAACTCATGTTTGTGTCATTTTTACTTTAACATTAAATAAAAAGTTATTTATGTCATTTCCCAACCAAAGTGGCTCCATGGGGTCCCCAAGTTGACCCATGGCTTTTCTTGGTCGGCCATGACACATCCAATAAGGTTAGGACATGTGTCTAGGTCATTTCATATTATTAAAGCATTATTTTTACCTTAAACTACCCTAATTACCACTAATCACGATTAAAAACTTAATAAGTTACTATTCACCAAAAAAATTATTTTAATCTCATTGAACCATATTTTACTTCTTAATGACAACCATGTATGTCGGATTTTTGAAATTCAAAACACAAAAGTGGCAAAGTTTCATTTAAACGAAAAATCAGTTTCTTTAACTACCACTTAGTGGTTTTACTATTCATCAAAAATTGAAGTTTTTCAGAAAATTACCAAAAATTCACCCTAAGCTATATTTGATATTACGAATTCAAAAATGAAGTCTATTTTACAAAATTCAAAACATATAAGTCACATTAATTAATTTAATAATTAATTCCCGCTGTTATGACAAATAGCGTGTTTTTATGAAACAATAAGTATCAAAAGATTGACACCAGTTTATGTCCAATTTCAAAGTGAAATTGATTCCAATGACCACCATTGGATTAAATGGTAAAAATATATTCTAATTTCACTTCAAAACAAATTCAAAAGATAATCTAATCATATAAATAAATTAGATTAAAAAGCATTTTTGATGTAAAATGCAGTATTTTTCACTATTCATTAAAAAATGAACATTGTCAGAAAAATACCAAAAATTCACACAAAGTAAATTTTGATGTCCCAATCATAAAGAATAAGTTTATTTTGACTAACATAGTTTATAAAATTGTCAAAATATAGATTCAAAAATGTTTTGCCATCAAAGGCAGAAAAACAATCTTTTAAAAATATTAGTGTATTCCATGCTTAAGATTGGATTTATTTTCATTTTAAGCCACTAAAACACTATCTAATTCATTAATAGACATAGATAAAATATCTATTATTCATTACTTGGGATGTTACAAATAATTTTTGGATTCCGAAAGTATAACTCTTTTATTTTTAGTAAAATAAATAAAGTACCAACAGAAATACATGGTACATGGATAGTGGATGTTTTTGGCATATGACTGGTAACAAAAAATTATTTGAAAAGATTATCAAGACAAAAGGAGGAAAAGTTACATTCAGAGATAATGCTCAGGGAGAATTGTTTTGTATAAGTAACATTGTTCTTTTTGAAAAAACATTAATTTCAAATGTTTTATTCCTTAAAGGTTTTAAGCATAACCTCATTAGCAGAATCCAATTGTGTGATGAAGGTTACCTTGTGAATTTTAGGAATGATAAATGCTTAGGATACAATTCCATGGAAGAGTTTATTCTTTCTGCCCATAGGCATGAGAATGTATACACTCTGAACATATAATACCTTAGGAGACAAGATCTAACTTTCCTTATTGTAATATAAGATCAATCTTGGTTATGGAATAGAATTTTAGGACTCTGTAATCATATGAACATATAAAAACTCTCAAAGAAAAGATTTGTTAAGAATCTACTAGATAATATATTTGATTCTTCAAAAGTTTTTGATCCTTGTCAATATGGAAAGAAACATAAATGATGTTTTAAATCAATCTATGAAGTCTCAATTTTTAATGCATTATAGTTAGTGCATATGGATCTTTTTGGTCCAACAAAAACTAGATGTATTGGAGGAAAATATTAGGTATTTGTCTTAGTTTATGATTACAATAGATTTATGTGGGTCTATTTTCTATAAAATAAATATTAATCTTTTTTGTATTTCAAAACATTTAGAGCCCAAGTTAAAAATGATAAGAACCTTCCATTCATAACTAATCATAGTAATCAGGGAGAAGAATTTCAAAATTCATATTTTGAAACATTTTGTAGTAAGAAAGGCATTAATCATAACTTCTCAGCTTCAAGAACTCCTCAACAGAATGGTGTTGTTGAAAGAAGAAATAAAATTTCATAAGAGATAACTAGAACCTTGTTGAGTGAATATTATATTGCCAAACACTTTTGGTATGAAGCTGTTATTACTGCTTGTTATACTATAAATCAAGTTTTAATCAGACCTTTTCTTAACAAAACACCGTATTAATTGTGGAATGGTAGAAAACCTAGGCTTTCTTACTTTAATGTATTTGGTTGAAAAGTATTCATACTGAATACTAAAGATAACTTACATAAATTTTCACCCAAATTTGATGAAGGAATTTTCTTATGCTACTACACTACTTCTAAATCTTATAGAGTTTTTTATAAAAAATACTTGTACTGTTGAAGAAACAATGCATGTTAAATTCTATGAAATTGATCCTTTTGTTTTTAAACAAACCCAACCTACATCTTCGAATTTTTTTCAAAAACTGATTATCAAACCTTGATATAATATAATTCTAATAAAGAAAATTCTCAAGAAAATATTTCTGAAGAATTTACCCCAGAAGAGTTCCTACTATATGATGACGAACATGTTTTACAAAACCCAAATCAGTTGTTTCTTAAGAATAATCCCAGTTATAGTATCATTGGTGATGTAAATCAACATGAAAGGATGAGAGATTCATTAATAAATTAAGTAGAACATCTATCATTTCTTTCCTAATTAGAACAAAAAATCACTGATGGATCATTATTTGATGATGATTTAATTAAATCCATGCAATATGAGCTCAATTAATTCTAAAGGAACAAATTCTGTACCTTGGTTGAAAGACCTAAGGAAACATATGTACTTGGAGTAAAATTGGTCTTCATAAATATGTGTGATGAAAATGGAATCATAGTAAGAAATAAATCTAGATTATTTTCTAAAGTCTATAATCAACAAGAAGGAATAGACTATGAATAAATCTATACTTTTTAGCTATACTTGAATCTATTCGCATTTTACTTGCCTTTTCAGCTTTCTTTAATTTCAAACTTTTTCAAATGGATGTGAAGTGTGCTTCCCTTATTGGATATGTTCAAGAGGAAGTTTATATTGAATAACCTCTTAGTTTTGAAGACAAAAAACATCCTGAACATGTTTTCAATCATACCAAAGATTTATATGGACTTAAATAATCCCTAAAGCCTAGTATGATAGACATACATGATTTTTATAAAAAAACAATTATGTTAAGGGAACTACTCATCCAACTCCTTTTATAAATAAAGATAAGAAAAATGTTTTTATTGTTCAAATTTATGTTGATGATATTATATTTGGTTCAACTTATCAATTTTTAACCGATTCCTCTATGAATCTAATGAAATATGAGTTTGAAATGAGTATGATGGGTGAGTTAACATTTTTCCTAGGTTTTCAAATTTCTAAAAAACTAGAAGGATCTTATATATCACAACAGAAGTATATTAAATATATTCATAAAAAGTATGGATATGACAACACTAAGAGTTTTAGCACTCTAATCAGTACCTCGGATTCTCTTGATCTTGATAAAGTTGGGAAACCAGTAGATCAAACATTATTTAGAGGTATGATAGGAATTTTACCATACATGATAGTTATTCATCCAGACTTAATGTTTTTAGTATACTTATGTGAAATATATCAATCTAATCCAAATGAATCTCATTTAAAATCAATGAGAATAATTTTTCTCTATTTAAAGGGAACCATATATTTAGGACTTCTTAATACTTCTGGAAATGATTTTTGTTTTAAAATTATTTTCAGATGATGATTTTGGTGTATGTAGAATGGATAGAAAAATTACATCTGGAATGTGTCATTTCTTAGAAGATTCATTAGTTTCTGGTTCATGTAAGAAGTAATGATCAATAGAACTTTCCACTACTGAAGCTAAATATGTAGCAGTAGGAAGTTGTTGTGCTAAAGTGTTATGGATGCAACACACACTCAAAGACTATGGCATGAGTTTTACCAAAAAAAATATTGTGTGATAACACTAATACCATTTTCCTAAGAAAAATCCATGCACATCACTCCCATAAAAAACACATAGATATTAGGCATCAATTTCTTATGTATCACACACTTAAAGGAGATATCATTCTTCAATTTATCAAAACGCAAGATCAACTTGCTAATATTTTTTCAAAATCTTTACCCTCTGATATATTTGAATACATTAAAAAAATTAGGAATGATATCCATATGGTAATCCTCCATATTAACTTTTTTTTGAAACCAATCTTCTTTAATTAACTAACTCCTTTCATAGGAGGAGTAAATTTGCTTGTTAACAACAATTTTTTTCTCTTAATCAATTTTTTTTCATAATCAATTTTTTTGGAGCTCACAATTTTGAAACCTAATCTTTTTCCCTTTACATGATAAAATTTCTCAGATTAAAAATTTGTCTTTCCTTAATAAAATTTTCTAGAATCTAATGTTCTTTATGAATAATTTTCCCTATCACTGATAATTTTCCTACTAATATGGAAGGTATGATTCCTTACATAGGCTTTCGTAATTGATTTTTTTATTGGTTGGTATTTTTATCCTGTTTTGAGGAATTTTTTTAGATTCAATTTTCCTTAAATCTAAATTTTTACCTTAAAAACCTCAATAGATTAGAACCCACAAAATCCTTATTTGGCTATTATCTCAACCGTCAGATCAAATTGTGCTTGTTTCAACCATTGGAACAATTTGGGAAATTAAACTATCATTTAAACGCCTATATAAATTCCCCATATTCTTTGTCCCACATCGTTTTACATGACTTTTTCTTGCCAAAGTGCCACCTCTCTTCAAAATTCTCATTCTACTTTTTCGAGTTTTCTTAGACTACCAATGTATTTGGAAGCCTCTCCACAGAAGCAAATGTCTTCAGCTAAGGAAATCACAGATTAGAGAATATATAGAGTAATGTTAGTTGCTTCTAGATTCTTAAATATATATAATTACCTAATTTCACAAAATATCAAAATAAATTGATGGGAGAGGCTTTGTGTAGCTAACATGAAAAGTTAGGATCTTGTTTATCTAGAGTTTCTTGTTAAATTTTATGAGATTGTATATTTTTGTTCAAGGGTTTTGGGAAAACCAATTCTCTTTCCTTTAACATGAAATCATGTATCATTGGAGTACCATATGAAGGAGAAGTGATTTTCTACACCCATAAGTTGCCTTATCAGTTAGAAGTATTTGAAAAGGAAAATTAAATAGAGATCCTTGGACCCAAAGGAGTGAATACAAAAAATATCAACCATCTCTCAACAAATTTAAGGATTATAGAATTATGGGTATAGGGTTTTCTAATTCTATGTAAAAGAGATAAAGACTCCTTAAATAAAAGTGGCATCTATGTTCTGGATTTTCTGGTTAACTTGAGGAAGATAATATTGGTGATGTATATCTTTCTGAAGATTACCAATATCAATAATTGAACTCTCAAGTCACAAATCAACATGTATTCATAAATTCTATCTATGATCATAGTGATATTCCTAGAGTCATTCAAAATCCCATGTATCTCTATGCCAAAAACCATTATGATTTTGTTGATAAGTGATGGAACTTTGAGGAGGATGAAATTCAATTTTAATATAAATTCTGGAGAATTTTATGATCATCCAGAATGTGAAATTGTAGCTTTATAAAAAAAAGGAGTAAGTAGCAAAGACATCCAAGAAAATACAGAAGAAAACAATGTAGAAGGAACTGGAAATTGAAGGGAATCCTACAATTCAGGAAAGTCAGACAGCACTCCCAAAACCGAAGAAGCAAAAAACTATTCTAGATGAAGTTGTAGTTATGTAGAGGGAACATAAGAAAAATAAGAAGAAATGAGATCCTAGTTTTGGCCTAGATCCTACTGAGGCAAAGGCATTGAAAATTCAGGATGCTAAGGAATTCAAAAGGCATAAAAAACAAAAGAATCCAAAGAAGAAAATGTCTGAGGTGGAAATTGTTCAAGCTCATCTAATGGATACTTAGAAAAATTATGAATAGATTTAGGTACCGAAATCATTTCTACAATAATTAGTACCAGTGACTTCAGGAAAGAAGATGCTAATTTTTGAAACTTAAGTAGAAGAAGAGATAGTTTAGGAAGAGGAATTAGAAGTAAAAGAAGAGGAAAAAAGGATATGAGAGTGATGATGTGATAAGGAAAGTTGAATAATATCATGAAAAAGAATGAACTTATAAAAAGTTATCGATCTGGACTTCCCAGGCTAAATAAATGAAACTTGATTCTCTAGGAAAAGAGTATGAGGGTCAGGAAGAGGTTAATAGACCTTCTGATAATGAAAGCAGCAATAAAAACTTCATTCAACCTAATTATCTTGAGGGATATGCTGAGAAGGAAAAATATGATGAAGATAAAATCATACAAGTCTCAAATAGCAAGGATCAATCTCTAAAGGCTATAGAGACAATTTCTAGAATAGAGAAAGGAAAACAAGTGATAGTTGATACGCCTAATAAAAATTTCGTGGTTAAGAAGGATGGCTGTTGAGATTGAAAAGGAATCTTCTCCGAGAAGGGAATTAGATTCCAAATCTTCCTCCATGGGTCAGGACATTTTGGTGTAATTGATAAAGAAATTAGTAAACATTATAACCTTGTTTTTGAGTATTGACTTGGGGTGTTAAATTCCTCAACATTCATTTAATCAAAAGTTATATTCCGTTAAAATTCTCATGGAAAAATTCATCTAGCTTGAGGATGATTTTAAAACCTTCTATATTGGTTATGATGCTCACAGGAGATATTGTAAGGAAATTACAAAGTGGTCTAATAGAATGATTGAATACATGAGAATCTTTTATGACTTCCAAGACTCAATAAAATATGCCTTTGATAAGTAATATTCTTGGATAAAAAATCTTAGAACAATTTTCACATAGAAGCTAAACCTTGAGAAAGTATCTCAGAAGTTATAAGATAATTATATGAATGGGAACCTGAATTCAGTCACCTTAAATTTGAAGAGAGGAATGGATATCATAATAGAGTTCAATGAAATGTTCAAATAACAAAAAGAGATAATGAAGTCTCAGAAAGAAACCCTTAATTCTCATAAAGAGAAAATCAATTCTTAGAAAAAGAAAAATCAGGATCTGGAACAGCTACTCAAAAGGTTTGAAGAAGATCATAAAGAGCATAAAAAGTTAAAGACTGTCATGAAGAAGATCATGCTAAAGGAAAAAAGGATGAATAATTTTTCCAATAAATTCTGATCTTTTGTTGTATTTTCTTTCCTGTACCAAATTTTTTTCCAATAATAATGAAAAATATTATTGTCATTCATTTTTGTTGTTTTGTATAGTTCTAATTTTTCAAGTACCATTTTTTTCCATTCCCACTATTCTTTTTTGAAATTCAAAAGGGGATGAAATGAACGATCAAAATAATATTAAGTATAAAAGAAGATAATTCTCTAAGAAAGAGGGATTTTATGTAAGGGGGGGTTTACTTAGTAAATATTTTATCCAAGGAAGTCTAGAAAACGATCCTTAGGGATTTTAAAACCAAAGGGGGAGTCAACCGTATTTATAATGATTTATAAGTAACGGGAGATAAGTTTTTCTTTTAATATTTATAAAGAAAATTCTTAGTTCTTATATTCTTTTTCCTAGAGATATTTGTGATTTCCATAAAGGGGGATATTGTTGAGCTGTTAGGGTTTCCTTATGAATTTTCCATTCCTCTATGTTTTGAAAATCACAAAGAGTTTCTCTTAATGCAAATTATCTTTCACTAAAGAAAATATTTTTTAAGGAAAATTTCCCTTCTCAAAGAATTATTTATCCTTACCGTTGTTTTCATCGTCTCATTTTAGAATTTATCATAATAAATATCATTTTATTACTAATTCAAAAAATAGGATTTATATATAAAACCTCATAATCTTATAGTTTCTTGGATATAGAGTGTTCTATTTTAAGACTCCGAATTATCTAAAATTCAGACTCCAAATTCTCTGAAATTTAGACGCTAAATTCTCTGAAATTTAGACTCAGAATTCTATGAAATTCAAACTCAGAATTCTCTGAAATTTGGACTCTAAATTCTCTGAAATTAAGACTCTGAATTTCTTAGAATTACAACTCATAATTCCTAAGAATTCAGACTCCTAATTCTTCAAAATTCAGACTCTGAAATCCTTATAATTCAGACTCTAAATTCCTCATAAATCAGACTCTAAATTCCTCAGTTTTCAGATTATGAATTCATTGTAATATAGACTCTAGAATCTTTAGAATTAAAATTCTGAATTCTTTGTAAAATAGAATCTGATTAACCATGTCTTATAGATTCTGATTCTTTATATGATTAGACTATGAATTCTATTATTCCTTAGTCTCCATAAATTCTAGTTTGGTTAAGCAACTTAATTTTCCTTACACATGTCATTATTATGAAACAATTTCGTACAATCTGGTTCAAACTAACCATTGGTTGAGTGACACGTGTACATGTCCCTCTGAGATTCAAGAAAAAATATGACCATTGGAGGACGGAGATGACTGTTGGATTTTTTCCTATAAATAGGAGCTCATTTGAATGAGCTCATAACCATTCCATCATTCTAGAGATTACAGGTTGTGAATTGATTTCTAGAGAAAGAGACTCTCATGCTTTGTGCACTCTGAACACCTTGTTCAGTTTTCTTTGTGCGACTCCAATTATTGCTGAGTACAATCAAGGGATTCCAGAGATAGGAATACAGAGGTGTCAACTACCATAATTTTTGAGGGATTCTAGGGATAGGAAAAAAGTGGTTCTAACTATAGTAAAGTTCAAGTACTTCCAGGGTTAGGAAGACAGAGGTGACAACTACCTTAAAGTTTGAGGACTTCCAGGGATAGGAAGACAGAGGTATCGACTAACTTAATGATCGTGGGCTTGATGGGATAGCAAGACAGATTTTGATATTCCTATTGAGGTCTTACCCCAGTGAGGGTAAGACATGATTTCTTGAATGTATAAATCAAGGGACCTTTATCCAAGGTTGTTGGATACCCTACTCTTTGGGTTAAAAGGATTTCTACCTGCTACTTGTTTGGTTTCAAGTTTTATTTCCACTGTATTTTTTCAAAGAAAGAATGTATAACATTATTATACTTTTATTTACTCTGATAAGTAAGATTATATATGCTTTAAGGTAGAAAATTTTCAAATTATTATTTTCTTAAGTTTCATTTCCAGAACCATATTTCTGGAACCTAATCAAGTTTGTCTCTGAGAACTATTTTAGGGATTGTGAATTTATCTTCATTAACATTGTTAAACATAGTTTTCCCTAGTGTTAAAAAAGAATGTTTTTAAAGATACAATTCACCCCATCTTATATTTGAACTTCTACATATACTATTTCGATTCTACATGGGGGAAAAGTAAAATTTGGGGAGCACTCAAATATTTTCAAAAATACAAAGTGTGTTACCTCCCTCCCTTATGAAAGGCCACCACCCATCCCCCTCGATTCACACCTCTCAATACTATTGGATAATCAAACCCTTACCCAAATCAACATTAAGAATCAATCCTCTCACCTTATAAGCATATATATGGACATAAATCAATCCAATTAAGTCTTTTGGTGCAAACTAAAAGGAGTTACCCAAAGAAGAGGTAATATTCTTTAACGAGCACTTTGGTTTTATTTCCTTCTCTACCAAATAAATTATTTTTATTTCATGATTATATATTGACCTATGTATCATAAATTAACTAAAATATTATAATGTTAAGGGTTTTACCTACATGTATAAACACTTCCATTAAATGGGTAATGAAATCATCGTTCATGTGTACGGTGAACTATTGCCTCACAAAATGATGTATTTAATTTTTTCCATTAGAATCTCTTTTGGTTGGAAATAATGATGTATATACTATTTTTATATCAAATAAATGATATTTATAATGTATTCATACTTCAAGAATTATTATAAAACAAAAAAACTTCTTGCTTTTCATTTTTTGGGAATAAGATAGCATCGTTTGTGGATGTGTGGACTACCGCCTCCTCAAAGCGATGTGAGATTACATGGAATGTATTGAATATGGGTTTAAAAAAATATATGATATAAATTATATATTTATGGTATTAATGACAAAATCATATATCTATAAATATAACATATCATTTTCTTCTTTCCATTTCACACACTGAAAAAATGATAACGTCATTCGTGGATGTGTGGACTACTACCTCCTCGAAGTGACGTGATTCTTCCTTTTTCATCATCAAATAAAAAATGATATATATATATATAATTATATATAATTAAATAATATTTTATTTATGATATAATGGTCATTCTAGAAATACAAACGTTACTTACCATCTTTCCAAAATGATTATTGAAAAATGGGAATGTTAATCATGTGTACGTTTGGAATATCATCTCCATGATCTAAACATTGGTTAATTTATCAAAACAATCATTTATATTTTATTTTAAAATTATGATTGGAGTAAAAATGTGATAATTATTTCATTTTTTATTTTGGATATGTTTAAATAATATCCTCATTGAACTTAGTCAACCAATCAAAGTTAGTTCTGACACATAAGCCGAATATGGTCAAAACATCTAACATAAAAATTATTTATTAAGTAATTGTATATAACATATTTAAAGTGAAATAAAAGTAATAATAAACTTTTAAAAGTTTATAAATAATTTATATAATTAATGTAATTTTATTATTTAGGAATATAGATGATAATCATGACAAATCAGGCTTAAGGTAAGGGATTTTCATCTCACTTTTTACATTTGTGAGAGAAATGTCATATTAACCACTTATACATTTTGAGTGGTGTATATACTGCACTTTTGATATTTTATATCTTGAGCTATTTTATCTCCATGGTATTTAAATGATTCATTTGATTTTTATTATATTCAGGGCTTCCGATTCAGATGTCACCACAGTTGTAAGGGGATTTCTACTATCACTTTTATTTCTATGAGACTTATTATGTATTCACCACTACTTTTTATGGTGTATATTATTCCATATAAAATTTTATATAATTAATATATCTATTTTAATTGTATTAAAATTTTAATTTAATGATATTAATTTATTTTTCTTATAATTAAAATGTTTCATAGTGCTACAAGACAATTTGAATGTTTAATGATTATTTTTCTCAATAAAGTTTTCCAATAATATTTTAAGGGAATTTACATTAATAAAAATAAAAAACCTTTTATTAATTATCCTACATTGGGGAAATTTTTTATTAATAATATTCTAATTATTTATTTTGATGTATTATTATTGTCTTAATGAGATTTCTATGAAACCCATTTCTTTTCTAGGGGTTAATTTTGTTTCAAAGAGACTACTACAGACCCCATTAATTTCACATGGGTTACTCATGATTCAAAGTTATTTTTTGTGAAACCTATATATTTTACATGGTTTAATCTTGTTTCAAAGATATCTCTATGGAACCTATTTAATTTCCTTGGGTAACTTGTGTTTTAAATTGATTTTTTATAGAAGTAGTTTCTTTTCCATTAGTTAATAATGTTTCAAAGAGATTGTAATGGAACCCATTTTTTTCATGGGTTACTCATGTTTCAAAGTGATTTTTTAATGAACCCATTTATTTTCTATAGTTTAATCATGTTTCAATGAGAATTTTATGGAACCCATTTCTTTTTTATGGGTTAATTATGCTTAAAAGGGTTTGATAATAAACCAATTTCTATTCCATGGGTATATCATGTTATAAATGAATAATGATTGTTTCTATGAGTTTTATGAAGACTATTTTTTATTATAGATATTCTAGTTGTGAATTATACAAAACTGGAGAGCCCAATACATCTTATTTTAAGGGTTTATCCCCATTTTATCTCTTAGGTGATCCCAATATAGCTTATACAAAGGGTTGATCTACATTATTTCTCAAGAAAAATAGTTAATCCTAATATAGCTTATAGGAAGGGTTGAGCCCCATTATAGCTCAAGATAAATAGGTGAGCACAATATAGCTTATATGTACAATGAACCCCATTATATATCTTCAATGAATTGGGTAATTATAATGTTTGAATTTTGTTGTATGATTATTCAAATTAAAAGTGTTTTGAAAGGGTTTTATTAAAGTTATGCTCTAAGTTAACCAAATAAGTTTTAACTTCATGAAATGAGTTTAAAATGTTTTTAATAATCTATATTGATATCACATCGATTCTTATTATTTATTTTTATAACTCTTACCTTTTCCATGTTTTGATATTTGATTCTATGGGGATTCATGTGTGTGAGTTCATTTATGATTTGATCATGCTCTTTGATTATTTCATCATACACTTATATACTATTATGCTCATTAATGACATTAATTTGTTAATGATTATGTTTTACCTTAATAAGTGTTTGAGATCACCCTTGTTATATTTCTATTTCCCCATGTTATAAATAATGATGTTTTTACTATTTATTACTATAAAGTATTTCAAAAGGACTATGTTTTTGACCTATTCTAAAATAAGAAAATATGGGTTAAATGTGAGTAATTTTATTTTGAGAACTTTTGAATTATTTATATATAAGTTTTTTTAATTTTTATAAAACTATAAAACTAAAAATGTTGTCCAAAATATAAATGATCTATTTTTCCTTTTTATGTTTTAAGGTTTGGTGGAAGAAAATTGGGTCACAATTATCAGTATCCAATTCGGAAATGTAATGTTATGGATGTATACATTGGATCTAGAATTTTGTGTTCTGAGATGTTATATATATTTTGAGGGTGTCACTATGGTTGTGACAAAAACGGTTTCAGAGATAGTGGATGTAAAATCCCAATTTTATATGATATTAAAGTACTCAAAAAATAACTCATATATATTAAAATTACCATAGATTTTAAATTTTAAATTATCCTATATTGAATCAGGTGATGCTCGTTCATATAGAAGTAGAAAGGATTTCCCATTAATCAATTTATATCAAACAATTACAATTTATTCTCAAATAACACAATAAAAAACTCTTCCTAGGAATGAATCCTTAATATTAAATGTCTTCTCATCAATTACCCTTTCCTTGGAATCTTCACCCTTTTTTATGGTCTAGAAGTGTATAGTTTCTTGAAAAATAAACACTACTCTTTAAAATGCATAAATTCATATTACAGAATGAAAAACAAAATTAATTGGTCAAATTTCTTAAAGAAAACTGAGACTATTATAATCAATTACATATATAAAAATCTTACTAAATTTTGAGCATATTTTGTGTGTAAAAACTAAATTAAACGAAATTAAATAAATTAAAAAACAATGTTATAGAGTTGTTTCTATGAAATAAAAAAAATAAGGGAGGATTTTTTATGATAAATTATCGGAAATTTATAGGTTCATTCAGATTCTATGTGATAAATCATGTTGAATATAATAGTAATGGTTAACAATAACCTTACAATTTCAAGGAACTTCATCCAGTTACATCAGAATTCCTAGAATACTATATCAACTCACTTGATTTAAGACAGAAATTTCTATGAGAATTAATTTTAATTTTATGTCATCATATCTCTCTTTGGTATCATTATCTTTAAATGAACTATTTTTAAATTACATATACACATATTGGATTTCATTCAATATTTTACCACTAAATATCTAAGAGAAATAATTAATAATCAAGTAAATAATTTTATTAAGTCCAAGAAAAAAATAAACACTCAATTAATTCATCAAACTATTATACACATAAATCTATAACTATATCTCACTATCCCCATTGTGGTTTTGTCCATGAAAAATAATTATTAATAAAAATTAATTGAATTTTAATTAAAATAAGAGGAATAATGAATCTCAAAATATGATTTTCAATAAACTCCCTTCAGATTGTTGAAATATATATATATATATATATATATATATATATATATATCTTAGTATGACCACTCTCATTTGTCTTATTTTATGGTTTCTTGAGATCCCCTGATTTCTCAAATAAAATCTCATTATTAGATAAGTAACTTTTTTCATATCTACCTATTATGTCTTTATTTCCTCTGAATACAATGAAATAAATAACTTTTTTATCCCCATGTGTTTAGATTGATTATTGATAAAAAATATCCAAACCATCCTTCTAGGTTTAATTATCCTGATTTATGGTCTTTTCTCCTTTAGAATATTTCTCTGGATAAGTATTTAAATCACATTTTTTATTAATTTAAAATATTATAGAATGTGTGTAAGATTTGTATAGAATTTATAAGAACCAAATTGATGCACTTGCGATGGAATACAAGACAACTAAGTTTAATGACCATCTTGGAAACCTTATGTGCAAGTTACTATCATGTTGAATATTTTATGTCACATAGTGAAAAAGTACATGTTTTTTATGATTAAAAAAGCTATTCGATACAAAAAAGATGAGATATTTATATTAAATCGCTATGAAAATGTGACGAGAATGATAAAAAAACACATATTTCATTGGGTAGATTTTTCAGATGTCATTGATTCATTAATGATGCATTCAATAGATTACAAAGTTTCATTGAGTAAGAATGTAATGTTATGTGTCATTGATTAATTCAAGATATATTTCACAGATTATAGAGTTTTATTGAGTAGGATTATAATGTCACATATCATGTATAATATATTTTACTGAATTTTTTCATATCATTTTGTAAATTTATTTATCAATAAAATGATTTTAAGGATTTATTTTATTATTAACCATCATCATCTATTAATGTGAGAGGACCCACTTAACATGGAATGTATCTGAATATGGTGGACCACATTCAATAGAATTATTCCTAAAAAAATCATCATTTTTTATTTTTCTATTGTCTAAAAATTTCCTCAAAAACTCTAGAAAAATATCTAAAATCACAAAATCGTCAGGTTTAGTATAAATTCCAAATGATTTTAAAACTAATTATTTCAACGGTACTTTCCCCATTAAAATGTCATAAATAAATTCAATTAAAATAAAAAAAAATAAAAAAAAAATAATTATTAGTTATCCTAGATTGAATTTGTTGGGTGGTGTTAGTTTATATTGAATTTTTAACACCTTCCACTGGATCCATTTAAACCAAAAATCCACAATCACAACTCTATAAGAATAAAAATAGTTCTCCCCTACACATAGTGCACGATACCCATAATCAAACTTGTATGTTATAGTCAATAGTCAGATGAACCAAATCAAATATAGTTAAATACAACACTATACTTATATATTAATTCTCCTCGTCATCCATAAACTTCCCATGCCCTAAATTACTCACCTTTTTAATTGATAATATCTCCAAAACACTAAAACATTAGAGTACCAAAACAAGGAAAAAAGTGAATTTTAACACCTAAGACTAGTTGAATGGTTTTTAATGAAAAAAACAAAATATATAATTTCATTGGTACCTTATAAAAACATTGAACATGAAATATCCAAATCTTTCACATGAATATCAAATGATATATTACATATAATTCATAAAATGTTTATAATAATTATAAGTTTACTAAATTCAATGAAAAATTATTTTAGTATCGTTGGAAACATAGTGAATAATACAATAAATAAAATTCAAGAAAATTTTTAAATACCTTCTGGTCATCTATATAACATTATAATGATCTTTATATTGCACAACTCATGAACACCATTTCAAGTAAATTTATTACAAAAAGGAATTTATAATTAAAATTATGTAAGTGATTCGTAATAAAATGGTAGCATATTTTTAATGAAACAACCTTATAATATAGGAACGGTGATATCATTATCCTCAAAACATGGGTAAGATAAACATGAACAAATGAATCATTATGGGACATGTATAAATTCAAAATGTGTGAATCAACAAGGAACATAATCATTACATAAATTTGGACCGCATAAACGAACTTATGAAACTTGTTAAAAAGGTATCATAAATATATTAACAAGGCATGTCACAAATATATTATAAACATTTTACTCAGACTCATCACCATGGTATCATATAGTCAATGATAATTGTCATGACTTAGTATGAAAAATTATCTCATGATTAATCAACATTTGTTGAATTGTATTATTATATAATTATTTTTAGAATGGTGAATCCTGGTCCATCAAATTAATTTGGGACAAATTCTAGTGTCTTGAACTATTCACCAGTTCATAATTCTCTTGGATTGATATGGTAATATAGTAGTAAGGAATTGGCCAATATGTAGCTGTTATAGAATTTAATTTATTGAAAATGGTATTTTAGATCTTCATACATTATTTTCATTGATAATATAGAATAATGAATCAACTATAGAGATCTAAGTAATATAATAGTGGTATAACATTTCTTGTTTTATAATATCATTTTGAGCTGATATTTAGTTTATATACCCCATCATTTAATCCTGAATTTAGTGAATTTATTTATAATTATCAAAGGATGTAGTGATTATAGTTCAACCAAACATATATATTAATTATCATTATTTTTATTCTTATTATTTATTCATTTTATTCATTTTACTCATATTTCTGAAATAGTTTGTAATTGGAGCTCCTGATATTTATATAACAACTAGTATTAGAGTTTGAGTTTAAAATATCGAGGTATGATTTATAAAATTGTATGATTTATATGGAAAATGTATAGTTAAGATTTATTGTTTTGATAGATCTATGTTTAGATTATAAAGGTTGCAGATCAAGATTTTTTATGAGAAAAATATGAACTTACTAATTCTGGGTGTTAAATGAACAAAGATAGAGAATTGAATGTACGAGTTAATAGATCAAAAGGTTCTATGAGTCAGGAAACTTTCTTTGTAAAATATCATGGTTTTCAACATTATAGGGGATATAATGAAGACTGGGCTGATGAAAGTACCCAAAAATATGTATTAGAATCCATCAGCATTGAAAAAAGTGTATCTAATGACATATTTATTCAATATAAAAACTATTAAAGGGAGGATTATTATTGATAATATCAATAAATTCAATAACAACACAATTCATCTAACATCAGTGGTAATTAAACTAGATAATAAGGTATGTTCACTAGTTTTAATTTCTTCAATACGATATTGTAGGGAACCTACTATAATAGTTGTGAAGAGTTATTTAGGGATTTAAATGTTGAAGTTAAATAATGTGTTATATATAACTCTCAATGAGGATATTCTAGAGTTGAGAGTTAGTAATATTCTGTAGTTATACTCTGAACATTTAAGGAAGAGTAAAATACATATAGACATAATCTCTAATGATGATAAAAATCTTGAGTGAAGATTTTAGATAAGGAATATGGGTCTATCCCAACATAATTGAGTTATTGGAAGAAATGAAATGTTAATATGTAGTGAAAAGAAAAACAGATGGCACTGAAAACCAATGAAACGTCAATAACAGATGACGGAAATTATAATTTTTTGTTTCTAGGTATAGATATCCCTATGGAGTCTAGAATTTTAGACTCAATGGCATCCTTTTATTCCACATCATGTAAGATCCTTTTGGATAATTATGTTTTAGAGAATTTTAGAAAGTTTCTCCTTATGAATGATTAACTCATACAAATATTTGAAAATAGTGATTCATGGATCAGAATTTAGAGTTAGATATTTCTCATTTTGAATAATATGTGATATATTTTTGGTATGAGAAGGAATTTTATTTTTATTGGTAATCTTTAGGATGTTGGTTTTAGCACCATGTTTACTAGTGTAGCATGGAGAATTTCTAAGGAATGTATTCTTATATCTCATGGATAAATAAATATAAACCTGTATTATATGATAAAAAAGTTTATTGACATGGTTATAATAAATTATCTTGGTGATACCTAAGTATGACATAAAATTTTATGCCATATGTGTTAGAAATGGGTGAATGTACTGACCAAAAAAATGAATGAAACCAGATTTGAAGTCAGTGATAGCTAGACTATGTGAAAATTATATATTTATAAATAAAAAATGTATCTTTTATAAAATGATATAGAAAAACAATGTATAGAAAGATATACCAAGCACACACTAATTTTTGGGGACTTCCACCAGAATATTTTATTACAGGGTCACTGTATTATGTGAAATATATCAATAAATCGATTAGTAAAGTATGGATTTACATTAAAAAAAAGAAAATCCAATGTATTTTTCATGTTTTATAAGTGGAATACTTTGGTGGAAAATGATTCCAGATCATAGTAAAAATACATAAGGGATAATAATGGAGGAGTGTGATATTAATGAGATTTGGGAGTCCTCTGCTGACATTGTAATTTAGTTGTAAAATACTCTTCCAGGTATACAAAAATATAATATTGTGTCTAAGAGGATGAATAATGTATCAAATAAAAATACTAAGGGAATTAGGATTCACTCAAGGTTACCAAGGACCATATTGGTAGAGGTGTTGAACATGGAATAATATATCATCAATAAGAGTCCATCTGTACCAATGGTAGAATTTCTATTCATCAAGATCAATTTATTAAATGAGATGGTGATACACTCATTTATTATTCATTATTCATTTAGAATATGTGAACATATATTCTGATGAAAATTATAAATGGGTTGAGAAATCTAAAACATTATTCTTTATTGGATATAATGTAGATAGTTTGGATATCACTCCTGAGATGATGATGATAAAGAGATCATTAAATAAAAAATGAATTATTAAATGAATTATTTTAACACAAATACCATTATTTAGATGAAATTTATGGAGGGAATAAATAATCATGGTTCCAAGAGAAAATGGATATTAACGGTGTCCTAGAGCATAAGATAATATAAGTAGTGGAGCCTACTTCACAAGTAGATTATAGATGATCAACAATGGTGGGAAGACTAGTGAAAAGGTATTCATAATACCTATATTATTTATTATTTATTATTGATTGGTGTTGTATATCCCAAATTCTATGAATAGACAATGTAGTTGAATGATCTTGGTTAGTGGGTGTTATCCATGAAAGAGGATATATCATCCTTGAATGCTAATGATACTTTCAAGATAAATGTTTTTCAAGGAAAGAAGGATTTATAGAATAAATGGGTATACTAGGTAAAAGAATAACATGATGGTAAGAAGAGATATAAGGAAAGGAATATGATTAAGGGTTCTCAATAGAAGGAAAGTGTGTATTTACCTCAAATTTATTCACCTATAGTAAAGCATACCATAATCTTGGAGATTATTTGTATTGTTGAATAAAATTATTTTCATCCTAAGAATATTGATGTAAATAATATTTTACATCATGGTGTTAAAGATTATGATATTTATATTGGGAAACAATATAGATTTTTTGAGTCAGAAATGGAATATCTTTTGTAAAAACTCTAGAAAAAATTATACGGGTGAAATAAATCACTCGAAGAGTGGAACGAAAATTATGATACATTCAAAATTAAACATGAATATAATTATATTATGAATCTATAACCATATAATTATCATAGGAAAGAAACATTTTTAAGGTTTTGGGTTGATTTAGTATGCCTTAGGAAAATCTAGTTTTGATTACATTAGCAAGTTAGTTTAAATTGACGAATTATTTAGCACCAAAGATAGTACCATAGGTTTATTACATGGAAAAGGTTCATTAGTAGTAAGATTAGTTCCATTGGTTATGTTTTTACTTGTGGAGGAGTGGAAGTAAGTTGGATATCACAATTACAGACGATGGTGGCACTATCTTCCAAAATAGACGAGTACAATTGTATAAAAAAGTTAGGAAGATAATGGTTTTACTGAAGAAATTTTTTTATGACATTGATAAAATGAGAGGTCAAAATATATTTCTCTATAGATGTTATAGTGTTATACATCTTATAAAGAACCAAATGTTTTACAATCAAATAAATAATATTCAATTGATGTACCAATTTATTATAGGCACAATATAAGATTGATTGTTGACATTGAAGTACATATATAGTAAAAATAATATGGAATATATGTTTATTTTTACCATCGTGATTGAGAAGTTGAGGAAATATTGGGCCTTTGTTGGTATTTATTAATGGATGGAGGATGAGATTCATAATATTATATGGGTTTATGGAAGGGAATTAAACCAGTCTCCCATGAATTATCAGCTTGAAACGAATATTTTATAGGAATGATACAGGTCTTTCATGAATTTTATGCTTGAAATAAATGATCTAAATATAAATAAACCATTTTTTAGTGAATAAGAGGATGGACTAGGGATTAAACAAGTTATTTAAGATGAATCCTTGGAAGGAGTTCAATTTATTTATCAAACTCTAATTGGGATATTATTGGAATGGTGGAGCATGATTCATCAGATCATATTAATTCAAATGATAGTATCTCATACTATACACCAATCCATATTGCTTTTAGTTCGTCTTCGTACTATAGTAATGAGGATATTATCGATACAGTATTACATCAGTAAGGACTTTACTGAAAGTGGTACAATAGCTCTATAGACTTTACTTACATGGGTTCTTTGGCATAGTAGAATAATTGTGAAGATCTGAGTACAATAGAAATATAGTTTATGGTCACACAGTTTTCATTATGAGATCATTAATAACTAGGGTCTTAGTGTCAATACCCTTTTATTTTCTCTCAGGATTTAGTGATTTTTCTAACTTCTCTGTGGATATGGGGAAAATTCTCAACATATAAATATATATGTTCGCATTCTTATTCTTCTCCAAATATTTCCCCATTTTAATTCACTTACTAAAATCTATTATCATTAGAGCTCCCAATGTTTCTATAAAAATTATAGGTTCACCCATAACTCACCTATAATGTCAATATGATATTTTTGATACATACAAGATCACAAACCATAAGACATTCATTACGTGGGATCAATATTATTTGATAATACATGGTTAGGGGATGCAGGAGTAAATCATAAGAAATATTGGGTCAATAGAATAATATATATGTTGAGGTTAATACCCATTTATCATGTACTTTAGTATTGAGTATCCATGTTGATGTGTTATCAGTAAAATTAAACATTATAACTTAATGATTTAATAAGTAGAGGAATTGGTAGAAAATTTATCCTTATAACTGAATAGTATTTTAGAAAGGATTTCAATAAGGCAATAAAAATTTGGTAATAGATAAATACATTCTATAATTAGGAGTTTTTATACATATGTTTGATTCACATCATTGGGGATACAAAATACTTCAAGAAAGAACACTTGGTTATAGATATATTAATATAAATGGTTTACTTATGTCAATATAAAGAGTGATCCTATTTGGTTCTCTATAAAGTCTAATCAAAATATATTTAAGTCCTACATAGACATATTCCTCATCTCATAAATTCCATATCCACGATACTGCAAAAACATGAAATTATAGGGATTTGTAAAAAAAATAACAATAAGGGAGGAAGAATGAATCTTGAGTATAAAAGATTCATGAAAGGAATATATAAAAGAATTAG
Source organism: Viscum album (assembly GCA_963277665.1). Classification (NCBI taxonomy): domain Eukaryota; kingdom Viridiplantae; phylum Streptophyta; class Magnoliopsida; order Santalales; family Viscaceae; genus Viscum; species Viscum album. The sequence continues at coordinate 1,392,102,375 of OY728142.1, read as the reverse complement.
ATAAATTTTATGAATAATACATTATATGTGTAGTAAAATAATCGATATATAAAAATAATAAATAAAAAAATATTAAAAGTGTTACTTACAAAATAGAAAATAAGAAACATGGTAAGGATGAGAGGAAATCCTCACATTGATAATCGCTTCCAAAAACATGAGATATACCCTCCAAAAGGATTGAAAACCTTATGAAGGGAGGATTCAAAGAGAGAAATATAAAATATATGTTCTTAATGTTTTAAATAGAACATGTTAAGGATGATTATCATTATATAGAAACTTTAGAAATAGATTAATATTTTTTGTTAAACCCATAATAAATTATTATCATTAAAAAATCACTAATGGTTCCCCACCACCATAGTTTTTATTATCAGAAATGGTATTTGGTTTAAAAATACATCATTTATTAAATTTTAGGTCTCATGAAATATAATTACATTATTATCATTTAATAATAAATTTTATGGAATAAACAAATATCATTAAATAATTTTTAACAAAATAAAATATTTTTTTGTGGTAGATAGATTAATTTATAGGTGATAAGTTGATTATAAAATTTATAGAATTATTTTAAACAATATTACTTCTCTAACTCATTTAAATTATAACATCAAGTTATTACATCATTTTTACATCATAATTCATGTATATATACACATTATTTTAATATTCAACCAAAAAATTAATTATTTCCAAAAAACATTGAAATTTACCTACTGCCTAATCTCCAAATGTTTATTCCAAATTTAACACTAATTTTATTATAATTAAATTATAATTATGATTAATAAAATAATTAAATGAAAATAGTAAATACTAGAATGAAAATTGTTTTCTATATAAAATGTATTACATAAAAATAATAATGTGTGTCTTCTTCACAAGGTCTTCTCAAAATAAAAATTGTCCCTCACTTGTGACATATGATAATTAATTTTTTATGTTCGTAATGACTAATGTAATAGATAAGGATTTGGGACTTCATTACCCTTTGAAAATAACATCACTCTACCGATTAAAATAAATTTGAGTTGTATCATAACACATGCATATGATGTCATATTTGTCAATAAATACATAAAAACCTATTTAAATATTATGTTAAAACATTTGTAAAGTCATAGATCTTTTATATGCTTTTAAAATATTTATTATTTAAGTTGTAAAAATTTATTTTTTTAATATATGGAATACATATGACGTTAAAACATATAAAAAATTATTACGTTATTTTCAATGGCACTTAATATATTTATCTTACTAATTAAAATACATTGATATTCTAATGTCTAATGTAGAACAACAAAATTTTTATTATAATGAACATGCTATTTTATAATGGAAAATTATTCATTTTATAAAAATTGATAAATTCCAAAATTAAAATTCTTAATATAATATATATGTTTTAAAATTTTAGAGATATTTTTTAATCATTAATATAACTACCTATTATTTCATAAATTTCACCATCATTTATTAATTGTAATTATATATATATATATATAATTATTTACAATGATTAATAAATATTTATAACATTTAAGAAATGATTATATAATGATCATACTAAATTCCTTAATACTCAATGTTCATATAGCATACACGTACTCTAAATCTTTATATATATTATATGTATCATAATCCTTACATGTACAAAGTTCATTGAAGACTATCACTAGTATACATTTATTATATATTTATTATCGTAAATATATTTTTTTAAATGGTATACCTTTTGTTTTTATCATTCTATAGTAATATAATAAATGAATGCTTACCTCATAATGAAATTCAAATGATGAATTTCTATTCCAAATTTACCAGCTTCCCTTCGACATTAAATTTAATTTTATTAATTTTACATTTTTATTTAAAATTAAATATACTAAATATTTGTCTTCTACTAATGATTTTATTTAATAAAATTATGAGTTCATGTTAATTTTATCATAATTATTTATGTATGATATTGTTTTTTTACATAGGTTCTTCACTTTAGAAATGAAAAGGAATTTAATCATCATAAACATCTATTTAAATAAAAATGTAAAAAAAACAACCAATAAAATTATGGATTATTATAGGACATCGTCCATAAAAAATAAAATTTCATTTAACTACATGGGAAATTTAATTTTAATTCCTGACATAATTTTTTAAAAATTTCTAATGAACAAAAATTAAAAAAAACTAAAAAAATAAATTGATCGATAAAAAAATAAAAAAGTAACCAGTGATTTATAGAAAAAAATTTATTGAAAAAATATCATGGGGAAACTCACTAAGTTACCACCCTTATGATTCATATCCTGTAGTTTCACAATCCAATTAAAAATAAGATTTTCTTAGTTGGAATCCTTATCTACTAAAATATAACCTGGAAAAAATGAACTACAAAACAATATTTAATAATAAAAATAAAAATATAATAAAAATGTAAATATTTTATAAAAATAATAAGTCTATTGAACTTGAATATGTCTTCAAAAAATCATTTTCAAGAGGAAAAATGAAATAAGAATCAGGAATCACCACATTGGACTCCGAGTTGAGATCATCTATCCATTTATCACCAAGATCACTAGGATTCTAGTAGATCATACACAAAATCATTTTGATAAATAAGCCATTAACCCACTAAGGCTATGTTTAAAAATACTTTTAACATTTTTTATAATTATATTTATATGCACTTACCTATTTATTATTAAAAAAATGATTGATAATCAATTTTCGATATTATTTTTAAATCCGAACACATGGAATAAGCTATAATATAGAACAAGTTATCATTAATGTCCACTAAAGTAAAATGTATATCAAAAAATATAACATTAACCATAAGTTCTATTTTCCTATTAAATGTCTTTATTACCTGGTGAAGAACACCATATACACACACATTAATTAAAATTTACTCAAAAAAAATCCCTTAATAAGAACTGAACCCTTTTCTAAAATCATGGCCAATCTTGGGATTAGTTTTATTTTGGGTATCATACTTATCTTGGATCAATATGATAGATTTATTATCATCACTAAGAATGAAATCCATACACTATATAGGGAATGTAAATATATATGAAAAAAATAAATTATAAGACCTTGTTTGGTTAATATAATGTAAATTTAAATGGGAAATTTTAAAAATTATTTTTGGAACATTATGAAAAGAAATTTAATTTTCTATAATAATAAAAAAAATTATGATTAAAAAATATTTATCTATAATCAATTCCACTACCTTGTATTAATAACATCTCTCTCATATTCCAAATTTCTAGATTCAAATCTCATCAATGAAAATTGGTTAAGATACTATTCACATATAGTGGTAGGCATTATTGTGGGTTAACTATAGCTTTGACTCTATAGAGACATTGTAGTGGTGTGGTAGCTTAGCATTGTTTTGGTGTACTATAATGGTCCTATATCAATATATTTATGAAATTTATAATTTTTTTATTTGTGTTTAATCTTTGTTAGGGTGTTAAAGGGTTTGAGTTTATCCTATTGACGCATATAATGAAATATCCCAATTGCGACTCATGGGTTTATGTGCATCTTATTTTTGATTCATACTCCCAAAAATTAAAGTGATATATTTACAAATTTCTCCCATTTCATTTCATAAATGGTAAAAAAAATTATTTTTTCTAAGGAAATCTTGCTTTTATCCAAATAAACATGAAAAGAGTGGATTTTCTTGGAGAAATCCCATTTTAATATTCTAAATATTTCACCTAAAAATGTGTTCGATATATATGAATATTGAAAATAGAACCTAATGAAATGTCAGTAAGAAAAATAAACAACCATTATATCAGTTCGAGTATTACAACTGATACTAGAGTAATAGTATGATCAAAATAAATAGAGCCATAAATGAATGATAAACTAGAATACCAACATCAATAATTAAATTCAAAAAAATTAAATTCAAAAATGGTTACCATATTAAGGATATCCAAATGATTATATGAAATAATATAATAGAATAAAAATCAGGTTTGTTCATAAATGATTTTTATTAAAAAACATTCAAAATCATCATCATATGAACTACTGATACATCATCTATTTAGGAATGTGAACATCATTTTTCATTAAGCATTATAGTTTAATTTGATTAAATTTTGGTTTCCACCACCTGAATAAAAATTTCATTTTTAGCTACTAAATGTTCGGTACTAAGCAGAGGATGAAATAGTTTAATCATTTTAGGTGCATAAAACTCCACCCATATTCAGTGGGAAGTAATTTTTTGAGGTAAAATAAATTTTATATGTATAATTGTTTCTTATTGATGTATTATCAACAAGAATACTCCTCAAACAATAGAGAAATTATACTATAATTTTAGGCGATAGTATATTTACAATATCTGACATTTCATCACACATGTTTCATGTATATAAAATAAACAGTTAATTTATCAATCCATTTTTAAATCTCATTCCCACCCATTTCAATTTCCTATATAATATATATTATGAAAATAGCATACCTTGAGCGGATCTATCACAACCACTTTATGAAATGCGGTCTAATTAAGTTCAAATATTATGTGGTACTTCATGTGTCTCAATTAAATTAAAATACAATAATTGTATCATAACAACACAATATTTGTAAAAATTCATAGAAATCATTGTGTAAAAGATATACAAACAAACACACACACACACACACACTTATTCCATACATTTTGGTAATACCAATTCCTTGAAAAACTATTCTAATTTATATATGATTCCCACCCCTGTGTGGTAATCCGTCTAGTGTCAAATGTTGCGAATCATCCCATCGATCAACCAAGATATTTATAAACAAAGTTTCAACCTTAATTACACAACAAATATAAGCCGAACAATGTAGGATATGAAGTATTTAGGGAGGAAAAGTGAAAAATATATCATGCTTATCTAGTGAAAAAAATTGTGCTTCCAATATCTAAATAAATATAATAAAATATGTTGTGATTTTTTTATAAAATTGAAGTAAATAAATTAAATGAATTACTAATGAAAATATTTTATTTTATTTTTTAAAATATACCTAGATCAGTTGGCATATGTGGGACCTAATTTAATGTTCACGGTTCGCGCACCAAAACAGTAAATCTAAAAATTGACCATTTTTATTTTCATTTTTAAAAAAATTCCATAAATAGTCAAAAACATTTTCTAAATAATGATTTATAAAATGAAATTTATTTATTTAAAAACAAAATGTGAAGTAAAATTTTAGGAAATTTCAACAACTATGACTATAAAATAACCCACCTCTCAATTTTACATTATATTATTTATGACCTTTAACTTTTAATATTATCATACGTAGTGTTCGTATCGACCAAATACATTAAACTATCAGTATTAAGAAGACAAAAGTGTCTCAAATTAATGTGTATTAAGCTTCATGAAAAAAATACAAATCTATAAATCTAAAAGAAAACATATATATAGGGATAAAATCAATAGATAAATCTCACAAAACATTTTTTATGAAGTGATATTAATGGCATCATCCCTATATTACTTCCATTGTTTTTAAAAGTAATAATGTGATGGGGTAACATTTTAAGGAGAAATAGTCAAGAAAATGACCTTGATCAACAACAAAAAAAACATAAACACATTTAAATGGTTTTAGATATATAGATCAAATGTCACTATTTTTCTTTATCAAATGCCATATTTTAACTAAGACCATTAAAATAAAATAAAAATTTGATGGCTTGTTTTAGAGTTCATTTTGTTCTTCATATTATTTTTCAAATTTTTTTATTTGTTATGAATACTAAACTATTAATATGATAATTCCTTCATATTATTTTTTACATGTTAAAACAATCTTAATCATATCTTCTTCATCTTCCCAAAAATCAATGTGACTGTAATTTTTCTCACATTAAATCAAATATAACCTTATCTATGTTTGTATGTCCATTTTAATATCTATCTTATTTTCTTAATTTTCTTTTTATTGAAATAAAATTGTTAATGTACAACACTAAATATCATAAATAATTTCTTATCTAATAGTCGGCTACAAATTTTTACTATCATTTTCAAAGGAATTTTATTGGGATAATTCTAAGTTAAGTGATTATCCATTTTATCCATCCAAATTGAATCCTTGGAGATTAATTTTCATGTATTTCTTGATCATATTACATAAAATAACATAAATAATTAAAATAATTAATTTTTTAATTGGGAATAATTTTTCATCTTGAGATCTTTTCTATAAATTCTTAGATTAACTAAGCCTAAAATCATAGTATTCTCTTTATTGAATATATTATTAAATTAAATACCATATATTTAATCTTTTTTTCATCCATAAATTGGTAAAACATTTTTTATATTTTACATATCTACTAATTTCTAATATTTCTTAATATTCCTCTAGAAAAAAAATCTTTCAACCTTAGTTTGTAATGAGTAATACAATTCCTTAAAATAAGGAAATATTTCCTTTGATTTCTTTGGTTTTTTATGTGCAAAATGATATCTAGTCTGTGTATATTCATTATTATAAAATGTGTAAATCTATAAAACAATATAATTTACCTTTAACCTTTAATTAACAATTCTCTTTCCACCACCATGATTTTTTTTCTTTTTAGAAAATAATTTTAATTCTCCTAAATATGTAATTGTGATATTATGAAGTCTTCCTCCCACCCCATCCCATAATAATCGAATATTTCCCCAGGATTCTTAATCCAACTCTTCCAAAAGTTTTTTTTAATTTTAATATTATATTTTTCTTTTGGTACCACCAAATGATTCTCCGTATTCATAATTTCTTACATTTTATCTTAGAATACTTAACTTTCAAGTCCAAAAAAACCAAATTTTGTTGAGTACTAAATAATTATAACACCTTTATATCATAATATATGATTATATTTAAACAATTCGAAGGGTTTGATATCATGTTTCACATGAAACACTGAAATTAAACCAAATCAGGATATTTTTAAAAAAATATTAAGTAAGGCCATTAAAACATAATCATTTAATTAGAAGGAATTAATATGAGTTACTAATTTATGAAATATTTATAGAAATAAAGAAATAAATAGTTTTAATATGAATGAAATTCAATTTAAATAGCTAAAATAACTATGAAACCCATTTTATTCTTTTTAAAATATTTTTCTAAAATTGGTGTTTTATTTCTAGAAAGTAAATATATATGATTGTATAACAATAAAATGTATTTATAATATGAATAATAAATTACCATTAAATTATTTATGAATTTATAGGAAATAAGAATAAACAATAGTCAAAATTTTAAAAATCTATTTTCCAACAAGAACTGTTATTTGATATATTTTGGGATTTTATTTAAATATTGAATTATCAAATAAATTTAATTTGAAAAATGAACATCATTATGATATTAATAAAAATAATATAATGATAAGATTATTTTTTATGACTTTTCAAAAGATATTTTTTTAGAAAAATGGTGAAAAATACCATTTTATATAAATAAGATTTAATTTATTACATTACCAATATAAAATATTAAATTATAAATTCATTAAATCTTTGGAAAATAACAAATCCTTATTTTATGATGTAATTTATAATTTAAAAAAATCTTAATTTTTAATCTATTATTTGATATTGTAGAACATAAGTAATATTTTCTGACATTTTTTTAATGCATTATAAATTTTTATATTAAAATTAATTTTTATCATTTTTAAAAATTTAATCAAATGAAATGGAAAAAAAATTTAACCATTGGGTCTAAAATGACTAATAATTAATACTTTATTTTGGGGCATAAATGAAATGTTACCAATGGTAAAAATTAATTTGCATAGTAAAAGATAAAATGATAAAAGTAATATTTCAAAGGATAAAGTACTTGATAGATGATAAAAACATGTCTATAATTGAGTGTATGAGGTTTTTTAGACCTTATATTTTCCCCATTAAATTATTTCTCATTTTTTATCCACTTAAAATGTTTTATAAGTTTTATATTTATATAAAGTTTAAATGTGTTTAAAATTTCATCTTTACCACTAATAAAAGGGGTCTTTCACCACCCCTTCAAGGAATTCCTAAAAATTATATTTTCTCTTAAAACTATTCCCTTTTTTTTCTTCCCATATAATACTATTTCACTCTATTATTCTTATGTTCCTAATATATTATTCTATACCACCCATTTTTATAGGATCTTCCACGGAAATCTCAAAGTGGTCAACATGAGAGATCATTTATACTAAAAATATTTCTTTTCTATTTTTATTTTCTAGTTATAATATTCAAATAAATATTTAATTATATTATTATTTTTTATATAATTATATTTATTACTTTATGGTAAAAATCATTAATCACATTTTCCCATTTCTATTATGATAAAAACCATAATTCTTTCATTGTGAGGACTACCGCCTTAATGATGCCATGCATTTCAATTTCCCTCACCAGTATACAAGGATGGGATGAAAGTGGAGTTTAGTAAATAATTATGTAATTTTTATCATGTTCATGATTCTTAAATATTACACTATATTACACTTTTCTATTATTTTAACAAAAATAAAATCATCAACCATGCGTATGTGTGGACTACCACCTCCATGGAATGATTTATTTGTGTTTTTATTCTCATCACCACCTCACATGGATTGCTCTGAAGATGATATTAAAGGATAAATATGATTTTTTATGTTATAATTAATGTTATGGAATGGTAAGTTATAGATCATATTAATGATATGATCAATAAATAGTTATCATTAATTCAATTGTTTAAAACGAGAGAACTAAGAGGAAAATGTTCTATTATTTTTAAGGAATGACTTTTTAAAAAAATTATTCTATTTATAATCCAGTAAAAATTATATATATCACACTAATAATAATTAAATAATAACATTATACTTTTTTATAATGTTATTACAACTAAACCTCCTCATAATCATCCATTAAACATGGTAAGTTCGTGTTTGGGTCTATTTAACCACATACTTAACCTATAGTATTCATTTATATCATGTATGAATATAAGAACATAAAAACTAGTAAAATATTATATAAATATGAATATAATTTTTTTGTTCTAGTAATATTTTATCAATATTAAACTCAATAATTAAAAAAGAACATTTCGTTCATTAATAATCACCGAAGTAGGATCATCGTTGATTTCATCCCCATGTTTCATAGCCAAAACTACAATAGAATAAAATATAGCTTTGTAAAATAACTTAGAAAATCTATTATAGTATGTTACACTATCTAATAGTGATGGACCATGGAAAAATAATTGATACCAACACCTCTTTAATGAAAGTTTTTGAAAGAAATAAATATTACATACACCTACTGTTGACAATTGGTAAAAACTAAATAATATATATATAATGATTATAAATACAAAGAATAAATGTTTATAGTTATAAATAAGGTTAGTTATTATCTATTTAATTTAATTAATTTAACTATTCAGGTCATTTGGTGAATGTGCAAAACGAATCATGACCAAGGTGTCGTTTTTTCACCTCAAATTTGTATCTGTAAGACATATTTGGTATTATACACCTAATTTAATTTTGGTGGTTAGTGTAATAAAAATTTGAGTTATAATATCATGAATTATATTTTAATAATTATTTTTTTAATTTAAATTACAATCCCCTTCTTTTAATGGGTTTTGATTAAATATTACACAAGTTATAAGGGTTTTCTTGCTCTCAATTGTAATTTGTTAACACATATTACATATTATGAACCATGTTTCCTTTGTATGGTTTTTTATTGGTTTATCATCACATAAATTCAATATAATTTATTTCATTGTAATTTAAGGGATAATCTATGAAAAATAAAGTTCTTTTCTTCAAATTTATTTTAATTCGAGTGTTTCTACTACCGTAAGAGTTTTTTGTAACTCAATTTTAATTCATTGAGATATGATCATTCACTTGAAAAGATTTCATATAATATGGGTACATTCATCCCTTTTATTTTACTAGTTTTTATTCTATATTTTTTCATTTTTAAAATAATACACATTTCAAAATATTCAATATTCAGGGAGTATATTCCTCGTAAGTGATATTGTTAAATCAAGTCTACTTTCCTTTAGTTATATTGTTTCTAAATGAACAAATTCCTTCCATGGTTGGGTTTTAACACCCTGATATTTTTTATATAGTATTTTATAAACCTATTTGATAAAATATATTTTTAATATAAATTAATTTTTTGTTACTTTTCATACAATGCCAGTTTTAAACAAAGGTATTTTGAAAATAATAAAAATGGTTTTTCCTTTTACATTCAGTTGTTCGGTTTTCCTATCATGATTTCTCCAAGATAAACATTATATATTTTCAAGGATCTATTTTTAGATATTATTTTTAAAATTAATGTTTTTCAAAGTCTTCTACATCAACTTTCCAAAAGTTTTCATCGAAAGAAATATATAATATTTTATTTTATGTTAATGAAAAAACGTGTTTCAAAAATCAATTTTAAGTATTCTAATTCCATTTCTCATATAATTTTCAATATAATTAATTATAAATCAGTTTATTTTTCATGATATATATATATATATATATATTATCATTTGGGAGATTTAACTCATGGTATAAATTTTTTTGATTCTTTTTATATTTCTCAAATTATTCTTTTACGATGGTGTTTTTTATTTATATCAAAACCCTTCTATGTTTCCATATTGAACTGAGAATTATGTTTATTTGAAACCATTAACCTTCTTTATTTGGACAGATTATGATCATGATTATAATAGTATGAATTATTTATATACTCATTTCTCTATATGGTGTGAACATAACATTTTTCATAATTCAAATTGGATTATGTTCACTTAGAAATAATATAAATCTATTAACAAAAAGAAATATATTATCATTTTGTATGTTGTTATTCCAATACATATGATTATTGAAAAGATGATTAGGTATTGTTTAACCATCCACCTTCATCCTATGGATGGGTTATAATGATGTTATCCCATATAATAACATAGGGGAAAGTATTGAGGTTTGTATATTGTTATTCCCATATGGATGATTATTGACATGTTGATTATGTTTTTCTTGTCCATCCACATTTGTTCTCTAGATGGGTTATAATCATATTATCCATTTTGTTGACTTTAGTAAAATTATTGAAATTATTTATGATTATTGGTTGTAATACATACTGATTATGTATTGATATTCTATGCCATTAATTATATGAATAACCATGTTTTTATTCATTAGGATTTTATTTATGTAATTGTATAAATATTATTATTAACTCTTATAGTGAATGTATTGGAATTTATCATTTAATGGGTAATTCATACAATTATATATCCCTTTGATGCATATATAGGTCCCTTAAGGCAAAATAGGTTGGTTTTGGGGGTATTCCACTTCCCATAATAGGATAGTGTCTTTGCACAAGGACTTGACATTAGGTTTTTGATGTCTAGCATTCCGCATTCAATAAATATGAGATTAGTATTACTGATAAACATGTTTTAATTTATTTTCATTAATTTATAATTCTCCCAGTTTCAAGTTGATTATGAATTCAATTTGTTTACTTATTCCTTCTATAATATTAATTTCATGTTTATTCCATGATTTTTTCAATTACATGTTTCCCTTACTGATCATTTGAGCTCACCACATACGTTTCCATTCCCCTTGTTATGGATAAAAGTAGTACATATTACCTTTTTATTAGGATAACTTATGTGTAATAATTTATGGGAGGCATTGAAGATTTATCATGAATTATGTCATTTCTTATATATAATGTAAAAAATGTCCATTATTTGAAAAGTAGATCAAATTTATTAGTTTATTATGTTTCCTAAATCTATAAATATCTAAACCTAAAAAGACCCTTCAGATTTAATAGATTCAATAATCTTTATTGATTTTTTAATTATAAAGTGTTATATCAATGCTTTTATACCTGGTATCAATGAACGTAAATAAAGTATGTTTATATGAGCACTAAGTCCTATAGTGTGGGTCATGGAAATCACAATAATCCACCCAGTACAACCTTATATTCAATTTCTAATCTTATATCATACCTATGAAAAAATATATACAAAATAAAAGTGAGTAATGATAGGTATATTTATATATGGATATTTGTATACTATCTTGAGATGAGGGGTGATTTAAAATTTCAAAAATACATCATCAGATGATGTGAAAAAATAAAAATATGTTAAATATATAATATTAATAATATTCTAACACTCCCCCTCAAGAAACATATATATTTATCGTACCCTTATTTACACATAAATATTTAACCTATATTCATTGAACTAATTTAGTAAAAACAACAACCAATTGTTTTTTATCTTATACATGGCCAAGATTAATATTCTTTACAAACGTTTCTCAAAATAAATGAAAATCAACATCAATATTCTTATTCCATTCCAAAAACACTAGATTTATAGAAATATTGACTATTTCATGAATGTCACACCATATGTGTAAAGGTATTTTTATTGGATAATCAATTTTATTCATAGGATGTTATACCCATTGAATTTTAATTGATTTATTGGTCATTTATTAGTACACTAACTTAGAACTTGAGAAAAAAAATAATTTCTTGTTTCTTTCACCATCAACAGATGAGGTTCCTTCCAATAATGATAAAATGGATAAATTTGGGTTTATGAGATAATAAATAGTCTAAATAATCAACATCACATAATTCCTCCACTTCGATGATCCTATTTCCTAAATACAGTTTTCCAAGAAATGATTACCTGTTGATATATTTGAGAATATAAAGAATAAATCACATTATAATGTTGTTATATAGCTCATGATTTGACTTATCAATCTTACAATAAAGGTAATGTCTATTTGGGTTTTGGAGAGATAGTTTACCTTATCACTAAGTCTAAGATACATATTGAGTGAGGAAAAATAATCACCCTCTATTTAAGGGTCCTCTCACTAAACTAGAGTGGAGTATTAACATTGTAACTATAAGAAAATTCTATTTAATGAAAAAAATAAAAGACATACATCCACTAAAATTTGAAAATCCATTTTAAGAATTGATAAAATCAACAATTAGAATACTTACAGAAGTGGAATATTAATTAAAAACTACGGGATATTTTACACTCTTTCAGCCTAAATTTAATTACCATCGCACAAAAAAATAGCCAAACCACACATGCGGGTACTCTTTATGTCAGTATATAGATCATTTCATGAGAAACACCTTGGAGGACTCTCCATGAGCAACAAACACCTAAAGTTTCTCCACATATACTCCCTCATAAACAATCCATGTATGAGGCTAGTTATAAGTAGGCACATGAGAAATTAATAGGCAAGCAAAGGCTATTTTTGTGAATGAAGAGATTTAATCAATGAAATTGATCTCATAAGTCAGATTTCATCCAACAACCTACTCATCCAGTTGAAGAGTATTAATTATTATTTTCCCTTATAGTATGGATCTCATCAAAAATATAATACAACCATCCCATATGAGTTTCATCCTATGGAAGAATCTGACTGAACATTTCCATGGAAAATCTCTAATTAAATTTATATTGTTTATAAAAAAGGCCTAATATGATTGATTATGCATAGTATTTTTTGGGAAATTAAATGTACCTTTTCAAAGATAAATCATGATATATGAAAAGGAGGATAGTGGATCAAATTATGAATCAGGAAATTTTTTTGGCAATAATTGAATGAAAGGTGTCATGCATGCCGAAATTATAAAAAATGCTAAAGTGGGAAGTAATATTCTCAAGAGTGGGTGGTGAGGTAGGTGGGATTAGGGTATAATAACAAATTTAAGACCATAAAACTTAGGAGTAGGTGTATAACTAATAAAATGGAATAAATACCTTGATATTATAATTTGAGTTGGATAATAGAGTTTTATGAGAAGTAAATAGGGACGACTCAACAAATGAAACATCAATATACACAACATAATGGTCCAAATATGGAAAATATAATTGATAGTCACATTGGTAATGAGAATATAAACTAAGTAAGAACCGCATAGAATATGTATCATCCTTTTTTTGAGGGGGATGAATATCAAGAACATATCACAAATGTCCAAAAATTCAAAGGGCTAATGAATGTAGTGGATAAAATGGATATGGTATGTGATATGGGGTCTCCCCTATAGTAATTGAAAATTTAATATGGTTGATAAGATATGTTATTCATAAAATAACATTATCTGAGAAGGGTATGGTAACTTTCATAGATGTTTTTTTTTCACTCAACAATACTTTTTATATGGAGTTATTGGGATATACATATTATGGATAATATCATTGTTTTTATAGAATGTGGAAGAAGTGTTATAAAGGTATTCATGACCATTATCAAAGAATATAAATTTTCTAATGAACGATAACTTTTTTTTATTTCATAAAAAAATTAATAAAACATAAAAAACTCATTATCCAACTATCACGAATGGGGATTTTCGGGATAGAAACAATTGACATAATAATCTAGTATATAGGACCATTCTAAGTATGAAATTAGCACAGATCAATAGAAGTGGTTGATCTAATCAATAAATTTAATCAATAAGGGTTGGGGTCCCCATACATCCAAATAATTTAACTCAAATGAACTCGATACATGATTCTATAAGTAGGGAACACAAGTGACTCAATGATATATTTCATGATGACATTAGTCACAATTGATATGTGAAAGAAAACCCAACTCTGAATTAAACTGTTGGATAGATGGCATGGGTGGATTAATATATCTTAAATGAAATTATCATGCATGGGATGAAAGTGATGAACTAGAAAAGGAAGGTGATTATTCCAACACATACACCCCTCCATGGAGGCAACCTCTATAAAGTACCATATTCATTGATAGATCCTAAAAGGAATATATCTTTATAGTAATTTAGTTGAGTAGTATAAAGAGTGTGTAATATTACTAATTGAAAATAAAATTAAGGGGATCTAAATAACATAATCCACTGAGTAAAGTGTAATTTCATGAGTGATTCTGTAAATGCCAATATAAAGACCTGACCTTAAACATTACATTATCTAGTGTCTTTAGACTAGAATTTTCTTTATTATAATCCCAAAGATATTTTAGATTTAGAGTATTATAAATTTAGTTAATAAATATTAAATAAAAAACTTAATACATTAAAAAATGGACATGTTCACTCATTATTCATTTTTTTCCAAAATATAAAACTTTTAAAATAAAATATGTTTAATTTTCATGACTAATATTCATAAATTTAAACATGAATTTTTATTTGTTATCAATCACCATTAAAACCAAAGAAAAACATTTTATATCTTCTGATGAAAATAATTCATAGTTAGGGATGTAAAAATAAATAAACTCATTATATTATTTTAAAACCATGATACAGTAAAAATATTTTTCCTTTATCATAATGAACTTCGATCTCAAAATTATAATTTACTTACGCATGAAATCAGCATTACTACCCAAATTTTTTCATAAATTTTTTTAATAGAAAATGTAAAGAAAAAATAATAATCATGAGGGCTTAATAAAAAATATTTGAACCCATGAAAAAAATTCTTAGAAGACATACATTTTTACACAAAAGGGAATAATAATTCCTTTAAAATCAAATATCATTATCTTCCGATTTTAAATCAATAAATTTCAATGAAAAATCATTTTTAAGAATAGAAAAATATTTTTGGCTACTTGTGATATCCTCTTCATATGAATATTTCAATAAATATTTCATTTTTAGTAACCAATAGGTTCTACATCCAATATAATTAACCAGAGAACACCATCATTACCCAATGAAATAGAGATATATATAGGGTTCACTCGTCATTATGAGATATATCAATCTCACCCATCAATGTGATCTATATCGGCCACAGCCATCATAATGGTAGTTTGGACCACCCGTCAACATAAAGAATGTTCAAGGACTATAATATGCATGAAATACATAACAAATTGCATTTACACCATTAAACTCGTGAAAATATACTTATAAACCTAATTTTCAGAATTAAAATTCCCAAAAAAAGGGCTAGGGTGGATTTTATTTTAATAAAACATGGAATATTATAATCAAAATAAAAATATGTAATAATTATTTTGGTGATAGGAAAATCCATTAACATAATATACATTAAAATAGAATATTATTACTATATTTTGTAAAGAATGAAAAAAAATCTATAAAAAGATTCCTTTAGAAAATATTTTTAAAAAAGTCATAAGTAAAATTTATAATTAATTCATATACTTATAAATACATAAATAAAATAATATTTAGAATATTTATATGGGAAAAATGATTTAGAAAATAAATCTTTTGATCATTTAAAATTATATTTTTAATGTAAAGTGACCCTTACTATGTGTACGAATTGTCACGTAATTTATTTATATTCATAAATAATAAAATTATGTTAATTATTTAAATTATTGAGAAAAAATTTCAAATTTATTATTCATATTATTTTATTTATTTCCATGTTATATACAATTACTTAATTAATTATGTTCAAGTCGGATGCTTCGATGATATTCTGCTCAAATGTCCAAAATAAATTTGGTATGTTGACTATGATCAAAGAGATCATTATTAAATAATATAAAGAATAATAATGTTGAAATAATTATCATTTTTATACATAAATTATACTTCCAAAACTAACCATGAAATATTTTTATGAAAAATGAATTATGTTATGATTATGGAGAGGATGTGTCATATGTAGGCATGAGTAACATATCCATTTTCCAATAATCATAATGGAAAAAAGTTAAGTATTATTTTATCTTTAAAAAACTATTATTATATAATAAATATCATATTATATATTTAAATAAAATTATATATAACATCTATGTGATGTGTTTATGAAAAACGAATTACATCTCTCTGTAGATGTGTTAGTTTACACATATGTATGAACAATGATATTTTTTTTCAAATAATGGAATTGTAATAAAATAGGACATATAATAAATTTAAAACTGATAAATCTGTCACTAATATCATATATATATATATATATACATTTAATCCATCTTTATAACAAGCAGAGAGAGGTGGTGGTGGAAACTAAAACACATCACTTCTTGGAGATGGTAATTCACAGGTACGCACGAACAATGTTTTCATTCGCCATTTGATGGAAGAAGAAATGGATATAGATTATTAAATTATAATAATAATGTATATTTCTATGTAATATAAAAGTTTAATTATTTCAACATGGATTAATAATATTTTACGGAGGTAGCAGAAGAAATAAATTGAAAACACATATTTAAGAACTATACCTCTTCTTCAGATAACCTATTTAGGTTTACACTAAATGACTTACTAGGATGGTTTTATAATAAAAAAAGGTCTTTATTAAATTTGTGGAAAATTTTATGAGAGACTTTGGAATATATTTTCTGAACTATAGTGCTCAAAAGGTGTCAGGGAAACATGAAAGGAGTTTCCCTTTTATTAGTGTTGGGGGCCATTCTTGAATTTTCATAGAGTATTAAATTAATATAAATTAATTACCATGAAAAAATGTCACCAAATTGATATAATTAAAATATAGTATGAGGATGTGATGAATTATTCTCATATAATAATTTTTTAACAAGTTTATGTGATGTTTTCATCGCTATCATTTTCTTTTAAACCCTCATTGACCCTTTTTTCAATTATCATGGTATCAATTTTTTAAACAAATGAAGTTAATAAAGTTATTATAGAAGAAAAATTTACCTATAAATGGAACATGATTAATATTATAAATTATATCCTATTAAATTGGCTCAATATAATATATTTGTTAATTTTAAATCATTTAATAAAACATTATTTATTATAAAATATCATTAATGTCATTTATAGAACTATTTATTTAATTTGACTTTGAAAACAACATTATCGAAATTGAATTCAAAAAATAACACATTAAAATATTCCTAATATGGTGTATATATATATAATTATTTTAGCACTATAAATCACCCATAAAATATTAACTTTTATATTTTTAAAAATATTTTCTTGATTTTTATACTATTTTCAAAAGCATTGTGTTAGTGTTGCGTTAGCATTCAAGGTATTTATTTCATCGCTAAAATTTAAAAATAAATTAGCATGAAAATAAAAAACCATTTATATTTAAAATAAACATTTATAATTGAAAATATGGGGTTTTTGTCTCTGTAAAAAAAATTATATAAATTAAAAGCAAGAGAGTGGCATTTTAAATTTATATTTACATAAAATAATCTATATGTAATTTTCAAAATAAAAATGGCACATAATTATAATAGATTTAAATCACGGATGAGGATGGTGTAACCCCACTCATTCAATTGATTAAAGGAAAATTTTAGGTTAATTTTTAGTCTATATTATTTTTATTCTTAATTACCTAATTTTCCCTTATCATAATGTCAAATATTTATAACGGTTACTACTCATATTGAAAAAATTAAAATATAAATATTTATAATATTTGCACATCATGATTATAAATAGGGAATAAATTTCTCAATATTCATTTTCTATGGGTGGTAGAAATTAATTTAATATACAAACAAAAAAGGAAACGAAAGATAGTTTTTATTAAAATGAATTTTGTATACCGAGAAATGTACATGTACTAAAATAAAACATAAAGATGATTCAAAAGTAATTGATTAAATTATTTCTAAATAAATAAATCTTATATTACAATTATATAAAATTAAACTAACAATGTGGCATTTAAATTACTTTATTTAGTGAAAATAAGAGACTATTTTACAAAAATCATTATTTTCCACTATTCACAGAAAAATAAATCCTTTCATAAAAATAAAATATCACCCTATGATATTTTTTATATGAGGATTTCAAAAATGAACATAATTTTTTTAAAATAAAACTCTATAATTTAGAAACAAAACTTCTAAATAAAAATGTATAAGAAAAGGAGTTAATTAAGAATAAAAATATATTTTTTGATTTGTAAATTACTTAGTATACTTGTAATGAATATAACTATCCAATTTATGAATACTAATAAGGACTGGAATTGGTTATTATATTTACCATATTTGTTACATTATTGAAACCATTTGTATGTTGTATCCTTTAAATTCTATTTATTTCTTAAAAAAATGTAGTCATCTTAACCTCATGAAATTTTCTGATTCTTATGTTGCTTCTTTAACCATATGGTTTTTTCATAATACCTAAACTTGATGAATTATCATAATCTAAAATACTTGATCTCTATGGCCAATAATTGGTATTAACTTTTCCTCATAATAAATTTTTTCTTCCAATTGAACTAATTTTTGTCATAGGATATGAGATGCATCTGGAATATATTTTCTTAATGATGAAACGTGAAATAAGTTATATACGTGAGATAAACTCAGAGAAAAGGCCATTTGGTAGGGAACTAATCCAAATTTCTTTAGGATTTCATAATTAATTTATGAAGCTAATATTTTCACATATATCATACTCTAATTAAATTTTTATAAACCTACTATAGTATTATTTTATGGTAAACTGTCACATTTTTTGGATTTAGTGGAATTTTGAGCTTAATTGTAAAAATGAACTAATATTGGAATTTAATTTTTTTAATTTTATTTTATATTTTGGACATAAATATTTTTATATAGAATGAAATTGTGATATTAATTTATTATTATTATATGTATATTGTTCTTCATTTCATTTTTCTAGAGCCTAATCCCAATCAATCATTTGGAGGCCAAAAACCATCTCACTACACGGGCCTCAAAAACTATGCATAGATTTAGATACATTTGAAGATGGGACTATATCTAGAAGTGTATCATTCTAATGAAGATGAAATTAATCATGAATCTATGTAGGAAATTGTTGAACATATTTCATTAAGGTAGACTCGTGATAATACTCCTTTTTCAATGTTTCTTGGACTGCGCAATGTTGGTCTCAAGAGTACATATGTAGCATGAAAGCGGTAAGACCTGATGTGAATGGATCCAAATAGGATTGTGTGCTACCTGCACAACTTGAGATTAATTTTACACAGTTTAAGGTCATAATGTTTGGACTATTTTTGAGGCCAAGGGTCCAAATGGTTGATGAATTTTTGGCTAGGCCTGAAGATGAGAAGTTCAGGCATCACTACATATCCCATGAGGACGGGAATCAAGACACACATAGTTTAGAACATGGCATGGTAGAAGAATAAATCTGGTGGGGGAATTCCTCTTTAATGAGGGGAACCTAAGGCATCCCACAATTATCATGGGGTATCCCATGTTTGGGGCATGGGGTAAGGTTTGTTGACCATCCCATGATTATCGTATAAGGAATCCTAATTTGAAACAGGGTAAAGATAATCTCTTATTAATAAGCATCCCATTTTTTTATGGGGTAGAATCATAGTTTAACATCGTGCATTGAGGATGTAAATCTTTTCAGTTTAAAGTCATACAAATCAGACTATAGGGGCTACAAATTGTTTAAGTTCATAATTCTTAGACCTATTGGAGACAGTTTAAGGTTGTGTTACATGGACCATGAGATGGATATTAGTTTAAGATCTTAAAGTTTAGACCATGGGATCTTAGTTTGAGGTTATAAAGTTTGGAAAATAAATATAGATTCCTCAAACTAACATATGTAGTGTGACAGAGTGACAAACCCGATGTGAATGAAGGCCTAAGAGGCCCCGCACCACACCAGATATTCCTAAGAAGACTTGAATATATTTTGAAGTCTTGATGCTCATAATTGGGGATCCTAGTTTAAGGTCATAGAGTTTGGACCAGTGAGGCTCTTAGTTTAAGGTCATCAAGTTTGGACCAAGGTGAATCTTAGTTTAAGGTCATAGAGTTTGGACCAAGGGGGTCTTAGTTTAAGTTCATAGAGTTTGGTCCATGCGGTGTGTATTCCAACTAAAAGGGATATGTGCAGTGCAACATGAACAACCCAACATGAATGAGGACCAAGGAGTCTCGCACCAAAAAACACATTCCAAGGGTATACTCACAAATAATTTAAAGTCATGATGTTGGAACTTGGGATCCTAGTTTAAGGTTATAGATCTTGGACTGTGGTCAAATAGTTTATGGTCATAATTCTTATACTGGAGATGGATATGTGTAGTGCGGTGGAGTGACAAACTTGATATGAATAGATCCAAAGAGGCTCAACACCACACAACACATTTCAAGAATGGATTTCACATAGTTTAAAGTCATGATTCTTGGATGTTGTTAGGACCAATAGGGTCCTATATACCTTGAGAGGGGGGGTGAATCAGGTTATGGATATTCTTTTTCTAAAATTCTTCCTGCCCCACTAGATCTTGACCTCTTTATTACAAGGGTCACTTTGTTTTCACTTGTGTGTTTATTATGATCACTTATTTTCTTCTTTATCTGATGATGATGCTTTGAATGCAATGTAGGGAAGCAAGCAGGAAGACACATATATTTTTACTTGTTTCACCCTCACTGGGCTACGTCCAAGGAGCATACAACGGTGACGTGCCGTTGTACCAAATCCACTAAAGCTCACTGCCAATAATGTTTGGGCTAGATCACTTCTATGCCCAGGCTCACTGCCTATACAATGTTTAGGGTCAGCTCATTACTTTCCCAAGGGTCACTCCCTAATTCTCTCTTACTGGCTCACTTCCAGTAGAAAGGATTACCTTCTTCCACTTCCTTGGATCACTGCACTTGGAAGGGATCCACTCATAGTTTATAGACATGTAGGTCTCTTCATTATCTCTAATGAAATCTGCATCCTTAACTATTGATAGATGCTCTGTTGACATCCAACTTTCACCCACAGATGAATCTCACTTTGCACCGGATGTACCGGGAAGCTGTAATTTTTACGCGCAGCCCTTACTGCACCTTGCGCATAATTCTCTGCCTTTACGCGAAATTCATTTTTCATACAACACCCCTTTTTCATGCAACACCCCTTTTACGCGCAACAAATCATTTTACGTGCAACCGATTTTACGCGCAACCTCTACACTACCTTGCACGTAATTTTCTATTCTTGCACAAAATTCACTTTTCACGCAACACTTCCTTTATGCGCAAACTTGTTGTTTTTGCACAACTCTCTTATGCACTCCAATTTCTTATGCCAGAGCTCAGATACTCTCTAAGACTTGAGCTCCACTGAATGGAGGGGGATCACTTCATATTTATAGGCAAAATCGACCCCGTGCGAAAAATCCTCTTTGAGCGCGTCATCCACTTCGAGCACGAAAAACAAATCTTCCACACAACACCATATTTCGTGCACTCCTCCAATATTTTTCACACCTCATGCCTTTTCCAATTTTCTATCTTTGAACCTAGAAACACCTCTTGTGCGAAAAACTTCATCCCACTATTTCACGCATCACTTTCCTTTTTTGCACACAGTGCTAATATTTCGCGCACCACGCTGATTGTTCACGCGCCGCTATATTTTTTCAGGCATCCCGCTAATTTTTTGTGCCCCAAATTATTTTTCATGCACCACTCCAATTTTGTGCGCACCTCCCTTTTCCAAAAACACATCTCTCCATTTTCTAATTTTCAGGCCCAAAAATTTGGCAAACACTGGAAAATGGAGCCACCTTGTATCTACTCTTTTTGTACCGCCTCTATATCGTCCATTCCTTTGTCGAGGTTCTTCAATCAATCATGGATTGTTGAAATCATCCCTTGAACCTGAAAAATCACCATTTAATCCCCCTTTTTCAACACACTGATACACCGTGGTCTGCTTTGTCAACAAACAGTACATGGAGGCCCACTTTGTCAACAAACACAATCACCTCAAAAATGATTCAATGATGCCTTGAGGGATTTTTTCCCAACAGATGTGGACTCCTAGTTTAAGTTCATAGACTTCAAACCATGGATTTTTGCGGTTCGACCATGTTGGTACACATCCTACCAATATTCCTAAGCCCACGTGAGTCATGATTGGTATTGGAAACAAATAATTACAAGGGGAATATCCATGAAATGTGGAAGCACATAGTAGGGGTGAGGAGATTCTAGGTTGATAATGTCCCAACAACACTATCCTACCTACTCAACATGCAAATATGCATAGAGGGGTGACACCAAGGGTGTTGTAATTCCACTAAGACCTAGGGAGGTGGAAAGGAGGTAATTCGAGACTTCCAAGGTCTAGATGAGGGGATACCTATGGGTAGGGATTGTCTGTTGACCATGTTCAAAACACAGGGTCCATAGCCATACTAGTCAAGAATGGGGTGATCAAATAAAGGATTGAATTTTGACCAAGTTCGAAACATAGGATTCTTTGTTTGTTTCTAAAGAACCATTAGGACATTGTCTTAAGACGAAAGGTGAACCATTTTGTCTAGGAACCATCATTTTTACGGGGTCCTTTTGGATTTGAAGGATGATGGAAATAGAAACCAAGAAAGAATTGAAGTGTGGATATGAAATAAGGGAATGTCGATGTAGGATTCGAAATTATGGGTCCACACCACAACGCATTTGAGCATGTTAATGGGGTGTGTTCGGATGTTGGATTTTGAACCCCAGTGTTGCAAATGGTTTATGTTCAAATTGCATGGATCAGTGGAGAACATCAAAATTATTTGGGGAGTATGGTGGAGTTGCAAACTTGATGTGAATTAAGGTCCCGGGAGGCTCAACACCACACACCACACTCCCAAGATGACTTGCACATGGTTTAAGGTCACAATGTTTGGACTATAGAGAAGCTATTAGTTTATGGTCTTAAAGATTGTACCATGATAGGGATAAGGAGCCAAGAGATTTGATGAATTTTTTAATGGTCCCAAAGACAGAAATTTTAGGCATCTCCATATATCCCATGAATATGGGAATCAATACACACATAGTTCTAAAACACAGCGTGGTAAGAGACTGACATCGGTAGCGATGGAAATCTTTTCTAATGAGGATAGTATCATCTCGTATTAGGATATGAGGCATCCCATTTCTATATAGGGTAACCATCTCTTTTTAAGAGGAATCCCAATTTTTTATGGGGTAATACCATCTCTTTTTAAGAGGCATCTTGATTATATATGAGGTAAGGTCACAGTTTAAGATTGTGCACTAAGGACGTTAGGATTTGCAGTTTAAATTCATGTTGCTTAGACTATAGGGTTTCTTCTAGTTTAAGTTCATAATGCTCAGATCATTTGTAAATAGTTTAGGGTTATGTTTCTTAGACTAATCACACAATTTAACATCATGTGATCAGGATGATATATCATGCAGTTTAACATTGTGTGATTGGGGCATTGGTTGTCGTGTGGTTTAACATCATGAAACTAGGACATGTGGTGGTTTTCATTTATGATCACATAGCTTTGAACATGGTATCATAAATTTTAACATCATGTGGCAAAGTCATTATGCCACGTTTTAATGCCATGCGACTAAGAATAGGGTTTTTGTGCAGTTTAACATCATACAACCAAGACGCTTGACCCCAATGATTGTTGTGGAAGAGGCATGGTCATATCTACCTCATACTGATGGTTTTGGATCCTTGGGGATTAATGGGGGAATCCTTATGATGGTATCACCCTAAAATTCCCCCAGCGTACATGAAAATGTCTTATAAACGTGAGTTGGGCCATTTCATGGGGTAACTTTCTACGAACTGGTGTTGGGCCACATGGAGGACCTCTACGATTGTTGATGGAACAAGCTACTAGGAGAATAAACCTGACATTCCCAATACATGGTTAGGGTCTCAATCCCATTCGGATGAGCATGCTTCTTCATGTAGCGGTCATAGTGACATAGAGTGACCTAAGGTTGGAAGGGGCCACATGAGCTATTGGAGAGAGGTCTATTAGGGCAGAGATGATAGGCTACCCCTAGTGTCGGTTTGGTGCCTAGATAGAGTTGCCTCATTACTGAATGCATGGGGTAATGGCGCCTAGGAGGCATGGAAGATTAGAATATCGATTTGATGGGGTGATGGCTCCTAAGAGGCATGGAAGCCTAGAATGTCAATTCGACAGGGTAGTGGTGCCTTAGAGGCATGGAATCCTAGAATGTCGGTTCGGCGAGGTGGTGGTACCTGGGAGGTGTGAATGCTTGGAATGTCAATTTGATGGGGTGGTGGTTCCCTGGAAGCGTGGAAGCCCGCCTCTATGAAATGTTAAGGTGAAGGTGCCCAGGAGTTACCTACGATGCTGGCACTAAGGATCCTAGACTGGAGAAACCTGAGCAGGTATATGATCGACTTACCCCTAGTCGACATTATCGATGTAGGTAGATGGGAGACCTTCTTTCTAGGGATGGTTCTTCAAATAAAGAAATGTCTTACGCAAGGGGAGGACCTTTGTGTAGGTTTTTGGTAGTGCAGGGAGCACCTCCGCACTAGTTGATGGTGCAGGGAGGTTCTATGTAATGAGTCTCCTCATTACATGTTGGCCTGTAACAACTATTGATGGTGCTACTAAGGAGCTGATGGAATGGGAGATGGTTGCCCCCTGTGCGAACCATGAGGGTGGTGGTGTGGTGAGGATCCGATGAATTTGGGGGTTGTTTCCCCCTGTAAAGCCCATGAGGGTGGCAATGTCAACAAGGAGATGATGGAGTGAGGGTGGTTTCCCCTAGAAAGGCCCATGAGGGAAGTAGTGCTGGCAAGGAGATGATGGAGTGGGGGTGAGTTCCCCCTGCATAGTCCATGATAGCAGTAGTTTCAGTGGGCATCCCATGGAATGGGGGTGGTTTCCCCCTGTGCATCCCATGAGGGCGGCGGTGTTAGCAAGAATTCGATGGAGTGGGGGATGTTTTCCCCTTGCATGGACCATGGGGGTGGTGGTGTCAACTAAGCACCAATGGAATGGGTGTGTGGTGGCCCCTTGGTCTTCATTCACCCAATGTTACTCGTCCTCTTACATAGGAAGGAGAGAGGATTCACATGGGTGATGCCTTTATTTGAGCGACATTTTTCATCTCCTCACAATTGAAGGATAATAGATCACATCTGGTTCACCATTTTTTTCTGACGCTTTCATGGTTGGGGTACACGTAGTCACAGAGACGTGTGTTTCTTTCCCCACATTCCCTCTTTCCAAGGGTGGACGACCTCTACCACTGTGGATGGTGGTGTTGACTCCTTGATCAAAACAGGATGATGTGATGTCAGTTCCTCCTTCCATGGATTCCTCCTTGGAGCTTGTTTCCTATTCTGAGTCTCCCTCATTGATTTGATTCATATTTTTGGAACTCATTCCTAGTGACATCTCTAGGTGTACATTGGTTAATTACGTTTATTCTGTCTCGATAGGGTAGAACCCTTTTATTAGAGCAGATGGTAACATCGAGTATGTCTGGGAATCTTTAGATGTTGGGTGTGTTGGGAACCTATAAGTTCTTCTTCTTTGGAGGGGATCTCACATGAGGAATCTTAGGCATGAAACCTGAGGCATCTTGTTTCAACCAACGTCATGTCCTTTCTTCTCCTTTTGAGGTCAAAGGAATCTTAGGCATAGAACCTAAGGAATCATGTGTCATCCATGGTGTAGTTAATGCCAGGGGCATAAGTTTTCCAAGGTTTTTTCTTCAGGCATCCCATAGTTATGCATGGTGTGGGTATTAAGGACCAGGTCTCAAGTTCTACATCCTATGAAGATGAATCAGAACGTCTGGTTTAGATGGATAAGTTCATGAGTTTAACATCTTTTAAAGATGAGCATAGGGTTAATGTCTTGTGGGGATATGATAGATAGATCAAAATACCCCATGGAGGCAGACCCAAAGTTGTGGATAAGAATTTCCAATGGTGGCAGATCTGGGAGGTGCATCCCTAGGAAGGAAGATGTCACGCCTAGATAGTTTACCAATGGATCAAAACACCCCATAGAGGCAGACCCAGATTTGTGGATCAGAATTCTTTGTGGAGGTGGATTTTGGAGGTTTATCCTTAGGATGGAACGCTTGGAAGTTTACCATTGGATTAGAATTCCCATTGGAGGCGGGTCCGAGATTGATGGACCAGAACACCCCTTGAGGAAGATTCGAAATGTGTGTCCCTATAAAGGAAGATGTCACACTTTAATAGTTTACCAATATATCATAATTCCCCATAGATGCGGATCTAGGAGGTGTATCCCTAGGAGGGAAGATGTCACACCTGGATAGTTTACCGATGGATCAGAATGCCTCGTGGAGGTGGACCTGAAGTTGATAGATCAGAATGCCCCTTGAGGAGGATCCAGAAGGTGTGTCCTTAGGAGGGAAGAGGTCACACCTGAATAGTTTACCAATGGATCATAACACCCCTTGGATATGGAATCCCACCTTTTATTACATAAACTTTTCATTTACTTGGTACAAATAGATGATCTTTTAAAGTTTAGTTTCTTGGAAATAAGGTACATAATACATGAAAACTTAATAAATTCTTCTAAATACACTTGAATACATCCTCATGGTTTCATCCTAAGTACATTTACTACATCTCATACCCTGGTTACATACATCAAAGGAAATGGTTGATCATAAGGCTTAATAAGGGGAAATAGTTTACATATGATCATGAGGAATATCAATAAGAACATGAGGAATGTCATTAAGGAATGAGAAAAAGAAAATAAGGAATATCATAATAAAAAAACATGAATCGTAACATGGAAAGTTGGATTCAACATTTAAATGATACATTCATAAGCATATCACTAAGGTTTGTCTCTGAGGTTTCGTAAATGAAAATTACAAAGGTTATTCACAAAGGTATCGTAAAACATGTCATCTATATAGATTAAATTCTTTACCCAATGCATTGGAGAACTATCAGGGTGCACAATTCATATGTATTAATTAATATGATCTACATATATCATAATCAAACATTTCATAAACAACCCATGGAGGATAAAAAATGGGTTTCTTATCAAAATCATGGCATTTCAAAAGTTCTTAAAAATATGATCATTATATCATTTTCAACCCACAGAAAGGGAATGCAGGTTTCATGTATATTAATACCAGAATCAAATAAATAATTTTTACATTTATTTGAATACTCTTGTAAAGTAAAGAGTCTTATTCATTTGTAAGAAGAAAATAAAATATAATTTCTTTAGGAGAAGAGAGAAATTTTGAGAAGTAAATTCAGTAGCATAACGGGTATAAAATGTGGTTTTAGAAAAGGGTAAAATGAGAGGGGAAAAGGGTATCACATTAATAAAAGACTTTTATTACAGTAATAGGATAAAAAAAAATTACAATATAACTTAGTTTATAAATTGGAAGACATACCACATAAAAAGGGAACTTGAATGGAAAAGAGAAGTAGAGATTTCCATTACCTTGAAGAGTTACTCCTAGATCTTGAGGAATGGAACCTTGGGGGCTTGAGGACACATTAGGGGACTAATTTGGAGGAAAAACTACTATATATTCATGAAGTATAGATTTTTAGTGAAAGGAAATAGAGAAATAGGTGGGTATTTATAGAAAAAGTGGAGGATTTGTTTAATAATTTCCAAATATAGGCCTTGGAAATCTAGGTTGTGGAAAATGAAAAACCATGGGGTTGTTCTTGGTTTTTACCCATGGTTTAGAAAATTTGGGAAATATTTTTTGTTATTTTAAATCACAAGAGTCAAGCATCATTTTATATTACTTCTTTTGGCATGGAAAATTAAATTTTCCACAAAATAATATTTTTAATGTTAAGTTTCCATTTTTGACTTTGTAAAGTAACTTATAGGTTTAGAAATTGATTAAAATATATTAAAATACTTGATATTAATAAAATAACACATTTTATGTCGTATATTGTGGTTAATTAATTATTATATCATTATAAAATAATTATGAAGTCATTAAACATACCAAAAAAACTCAAACTATATTTTTACTATTCATAGAAAAATAAAGTATTTCAATAAATTCTCATAAATTCTCTCTTACCTAATTTTGAAACGATGATTTAATGACTAATTTTTATTTTATAATAATAATTATCTAAGTATTAGAGTAATAAATTTAAAATTTAAAAATTCTTATTTATTAAAAAAATAGCATGTTGAAAATGCATAGTAAAATTTATGACACTTAAAATTTTTCAATGACATAATAACATTATTTTATCATTTATATTTAAATAAGAGTTTTTTATCATAATATTTAATTAAAATAAATATTATTCACAATACCTTAGTTTATTATAAAAAAATTACATCCTTTTTGAAAAGTATAATTTGTGTCTAAAAAATCAATTTATCAAATTCGTCATATTTAAGAAAAACTATTCTTAAAATAGAATTAATGGAATAAAAAATTTACTTATACAATGTAATTACACTTTAAGTAACTAAGATATAGACATGTAACCCCTTATAACACTTGTGTATGACCTAAGGGTAAGGTGTGAGATAGTGATAGATTCATGGGGTGGCTCGGCTAACATCACCTGAGTGGTAATTTCCACTAACTTGAACTTCTCCCATAGACAATTTCATTCAAGCTTCACTTATTAAAACTCAGATTGGGCTTGGTCAAGGTCAAACCCCAGTGACGTTACCTCCCTCCCAAGTTCTAACAAATGGGATTCATACAACATGACTCTATTGGTTGAGGTCATCGCTTCTCCTTTCTACATTAATTATCTGTTGTTGTTTATACTTATAAAAATAAATTATAACATAAAAATTATTACCAAGAGTATAGTTTTCAATAGTCATATTAACCAACAGTCATATTTTACTAATGTTCATATAATGGTTGAATCTTGAAGGTCACATTTCCCTTTATATTCTATAAATACCACTTCATTATTAAAGAGATGTGGTTTTGTTGTGTAAAATAAAATAACACACATTATAAGGAAAAATATCATTTAAAAAGTATGGGTCATTACATTCTCCCCCCCTATGAAATTTTTTCCCCAAAATTTTCAACTCATTCTCTCAATTGAGAAAGGTTTGGGTACTTCTGCCTCGTTGTCTCCTCTGGTTCCCATGTCGCTCCTTTAAATTTGTGGTTCATCCACAACACTTTGATGAGGTGGGTAGTCTTGTTGTATGGAACCTTGTCTCTATGGTCCAATATCTCCTTCGGATTCTCCTCATAAGAGAGTTCATGTTTCAGTTATACCACCTCCGAATTCAATACATGTGAGAGATCAGGTATGTACTTCCTCAAGAGAGATACATGGAATACATCATAAACTTGAGCTAGATTTGGTGGAAGTGAAAGTTAGTAGGTCATTGCTCCTATGTAATCAAGTATTTCATAAGGGCCAATGTACCTGGGGATAAGCTTCCCTTTACCGAAATTTATGACACTCTTCCATGGTGATATTCGAAGGAAAACTTTTTTTCCAACATCAAACTCCAAGTCCCATCAACAGTTGTCAACAAATATCTTTTACTGACTCTGATGAGTTTTTAAGTGTTGTTGGATGGAATGAACCATTTATGTCATCTCTTTCACAAGATCAGGCCCAAACAAATTTCTCTCACAAACTTCATTCCAACAAGAAGGAGTTTTAAATCGCTTCCCATATAGAGCTTTATAGGGTGCTATTTGAATACTCGAGTGAAAGTTGTTGTTTATGAGAACTCTACTAATGGGAATTGTTGATCCCATCCACCTTTAAATTCCTTTGAGCATGTTCTCGTCATTTCCTCGAGTGTCTAATAGACCTTTCAAAATGGCCATCAGTTTGGGGGTGATAGGCCATACTAAAATTCAATTCAGTATTCAGAGCATGTTGAAGACTTCTCTATAATTTTTATGTAAACCTTGGATCACAATCATAAATGATAGAATATGGCACCCCATACAACCTCACCACTTCCTTTATGTAAATCTTGGCAAGTTTTTCAAGAGAGAAATCTTCCCAAGTAGCAATTAAATGGGTGGTATTGGTGAGTTGGTCCACTATAACCCATATCGCATTATTTCCATTGAATGTTCTTAGGAGACCAGTGAAAAATTCCATAGTGATATTGTTCCACTTTCATGTTGGTATGGGTAGTGGTTGTAATACCCCTTTATGGAGTTGTCTCTCCACCTTCACTTATTGACACACCAAACACCTTTTAGTGTAGTCAGCAATCTCCCTTTTCATATTATCCCACCAATAATGATCACAAAGGTCCCTATACATTTTAGTGCTTCTAAGATGTATAGATAATGTAGAGTTTTGAGCTTCATCCATCAATTATTTCTTTATCTCCAGAATAGATGGAACACATAGTCTTGTATGAAATTTTTGTACACCTTCTTGATCAATATTGAACTCATAAAACTTTCCATTCTTTACAGCCTCTATCTTCTTTTGTAACAAGGGATCTTCTCTTTGAGATTTATTTTTTTTATCTAGTAATGATGGTTGATAAATAATTTGGGATAGGTTTTATGATGTCCCTTCCCTTATGATTCTCATTTCCAGTTTTACTAGGTCTTTGATCAAAGGATCTCCTTGAATCCTCATCATTTATAAAACAACAGGGTCTTTCCTACTCAATGCATCAGTGACTTTGTTTACTCTTCTAGGGTGATAATGAATTGAACAATCATATTCTTAATAAGTTTCAACTATCTTCTTTGTCTCATGTTAAATTCATTTTGTGTGAATATATACTTCAGACTTTGGTGGTATGTGTATATATCACATTTCTCACCATAAAGATAGTGCCTCCATATTTTTAGAGAAAAAACTACTGCAGCTAGTTCTAATTCATGTATTAAATAATTCTGCTCAAGAGACTCTTATGGTTGAGATGTATAAGCAATCACCTTGTCATTTTTCATAAGGATACGCCCAATCCAAATTTCTAAAAATAACAAATCATTCTACAATAAAGGGTATATTTAACACAGGTGTAGTAACCAATCTCTTCCAATGTTCTTGAAAACTTTCTTCACACTCCTTGGTCTAGATGAACTTAACCCCTTTTTAGTTAACTTGTTTAGTGGATTAGAAATTCATGAAAGGTTTTTCACAAAACCTCTTATAATATCCTATTAAACTAAGGAAACTACGAATCTCGGTTACTGTTGTAGGATGAGGCCACTCCTCCACAACCTTTTTCTTGGTAGTGTCAACTAAGATTCCTTCATTGGTTAAAATGTTCCCCAAGAAAGAAACTTTTTGTAACCAAAATTTACATTTACTAAATTTTACAAATAGCCTCTCCTTCCTCAAAGTTTTCAATATAACCCTTAGATGGACCTCATGCTCCTTGAAAATTTTGAAATATATCAAAATATTATCAATTAAAACTACTAAAAATTTATCAAGTTAGTCCTTAAAAACTCTATTCATCAAATCCATAAATATAGCAAGAACATTCGTCAAGTCGAAGGTCATAACAACAAACTCATGATGCCCATATCTTGATCGAAAGGTGGTCTTTGTAATATATTCGTTCTTCACCCTCAATTGATGATATATAGATCGAAGATCATTCTTGGATAAGAATGGAGCCCCACAAATTTGGTCAAATAAATCATCAACCCTTGGGAGAGGGTACTTGTTCTTCATTGTGATCCCGTTAAGTTCTATATAATAAATTCATATCTATATTGATCCATCCTTATTCTTTACAAAGAGAATAGGTTCTCCCCAAGGATACACACTTGGTTGGATAAACCCCTTCTCCAAAATATCTTGAAGTTATTTCTTTAATTCCTCCAGCTCCACATTTTCCATTCTATACGGGGTCTTTGATATAGGATTGGATCTAGGTATGAGTTAAATGGAGAAATATACCTCTTTCTAGGGGAGTTCTAGGTAATTCTTCAAAAAATATGTCAGTGTATTCCTAAATTATGGGAAATTTTCTATTCTTATACATTCATTTTCTTCTTCCTCTTCACCGATCATCTCTATAAACAAGACTGTGAGAGGTGCTTCTGGACAAAGCTCAGGTCTTGATATCTATCCTTTGAAAATAACTATAGGTTTTCCATTCAAGGATACTAATATTTTATTTCTTCTTCAGTTTATCTTAGCATTATACTTTGAGAGCTAGTACATCCTTAGTATAATGTAAAATTCCACCGTGGAAATGACTATTATATTTGTGATGATATTGTGCTCACCAAAGTCAATACTAGAGTTTTTATACACTATTGATTCTTGGATAATCCCTCCAGGAGTCTTGAATGATAACTATACTTCTATAAGTTCAAGAATTTATTCTATATTCTTTTCAAATTTAGAGGAAATAAAGGAATGTGTAGAACTAGAATCAAACAAAGTACTTTCTAGATTTAAGAGAACAAATAGAGTACCTACCACTGCATCATTTGGAGCTTCTACTTCAGTTGTTGTGATAGAAAATGTCCAACCTTTATCTCTTGGCATATGCTGAAGTTGATGGTGATTTTTTTCCATTGACTTCTAATTTGGATAGTGATTGGAAAAGTTCTCAATTTTTCCACACTTGAAGTAGTGGACTTCAGGTTGGCCCATGCCATCTTCCCTTTTTCATTAGTGTTGAGAAGATGAGGCTTCACCTCACCATGAAAGTTTTGAGCTATATGGCCATCTCTTTGACACTTGTAACATTTTCCACTTTAGATCAAGCAATTCCTCAAATGCTTCTTCCCACATTTGTTTCATGTAGGAATTTGCACTTTCTTTCCTCCTATTTCATGATCAAAGATCCTCCTTAAGTTTGCCTCCAAATATCTCTTCTTTTCATTCAATTTTTGTGACCACTATGTCTCTCTAAACTCCAGTTCAACCTTTATAGCACTCTGTATTATCTCCTCATAGCTTTCATAGTCTCGATTAGATAGATTCCTATATATATGGGGCCTTAGTCCATTGAATAATCTATCAAACTTTCTATTATGATTCATAATAAAGCTATATATGTAATGAGAAAGTCTTGTAAAGTTACTCTCATAGCTTCTCATGGATTCATTTTCCTTTTATTTCAGCTCTAAGAATTCCTTCTCCATTTTTGTTTGCATCGAACGGGGAAAATATTTATTAAAAAATGATCTTATGAACTCTTCCCACTATATAGCATCAATATCCCTTATTAGCTTCATATTTTTAATCAGTGTCCACCACTGATCAGATTCTACCTCTAAGTGGAATATAGCCAGGGTGAATTTCTCTTGTTCTAAACAATGGAGTATAGAAAAGATATTTTCTATAGATCGTATCCATTATTCAATAATTAATGGGTCAGTAGATCCACTAAAAGAAGGTGGTCATTGATTCATAAAGGACTCAATCAAAATTTGTTCCCTTCAAGGTGAATCTAGTCTGTCGGCTTGATTCAAGTTATTGTTCATAAATTGAGTTAGTTGATTCATCATTCTCATGAAGTTTTTAATTATGGATTCCATCAAAGGGTTGTCAATTCATGATCTTTTGTGCTCATCATTTATGTGATTCCTCCTATTTCCCTCCATTTTCTAAAAGAAAATAATATTAGTGAGAAACATGTTTCTTTTAAGAATATTATAATTCTAAAGGAATTTTATGTCTTAAAACATCATGCTTAAATATGTTATTCTTAAAAACAAATAAATTTTCTATAAATTCATCATAATGGTTCATAAAAAACTTATGATTAACCAAACATATCTCCCAAGAGTGTCAAATCAGGAGTGTAACAAGGTCTGTTGTCGTGCACCAATTCTTGTTTGATTCTAACTCAAAGTAGTGTTTTAGAGTGTTACCCCTAGATACATATGTGCTAGAGCCGCATCCACTTGTTTGTATCCAGATATATATTTCTTTGCTTGAAAACCATTTACTTAATACTTCAACAAAATACTAAGATGTTTTCATATATTTAAACTTTTATCCAGTGTTCTTAATAAAGTTTTTAAATCCTAATTTCCAAAAATAACTAAATCATCCTTTGATACCAACTATGGAATCCTACCTTTTTATTACATAAAATTTTTAATTACATGGTACAAAAAAATGATATTTTAAAGTTTAGTTTCTTGGAAATAAGGTACATAATACATGAAAACTTAATGAATTCTTCTAAATCCATTTAAAGGCATCCTTATGGGTTTATCCTAAGTATATTTATTTCATCTCATATCTTAGGGACATACATTGAATGAAATAGGTGATCATAAGGCTCAGTAAGGGAAAACAGTTAATATGTGATCATGAGAAATATAAATAATAACATGAAGAATGTAATTAAGGAATGAGCAAAGGAAAATAAGGAATATCATAATAAAAATATCATGAATCTTAACATGGAAATGTGAATCCAAAATTTAAATGAAACATTCATAAGCATATCACCAAGGTTTTTCATCAAGGTGTCATAAATGAAAATTACCAAGGTTATTCACAAATGTATTGTAAAACATGTCATCTCTAAAGATTAAATTTTTTACCCAATGCATTGAAGCACTATCAGGGAACACCATTCATATGTCTTAATTAATTTGAACCACATAGATCATAATCAAACATTTCATAAATAACCCATGGAGAATAAAAAAATAGGTTTCATATCAAAAATCAAGGCATTTAAAAAGTTCTTAAAAACATGATCATTATGTCATTTTCAACCCACAAAAATGGAATGCGGGTTTCATGTATGTTAATACCAGAATAAAATAAATCATTTTTAAATTTAGGTTAATACCCTTATAAAATAAAGACTATTGGGTATTCACAATAAAAAAATAAAAGAGAATTTCTTGAGGAGAAGATAGAAATTTTGAGAAGTAAATTTGGCAGCATAACAGGTATAAAATGTAGTTTTAGAAAATGGAAAAATGAGAGGGTAAAAGGGAATCCCAATCATAAAAGAATCTTATTATAGTAATGGGATAAAATAAAGTAGAAAATATAACTTAGTTTGGAAATTGGAAGATGTACCACATAAAAAAGGTAACTTGAATGGAAAAGAGAAGTGGTGATTTCCCTTACCTTGAAGAGTTACCCCTAGATCTTGAGGAATGGAACCTTGGGGGCATGCGGACACCTTGGAGAGACTACTTGGGAGGAAAAACTACTAGAGCTTTGTGCAGGATAAATTTTTAGTAAAATTAAATGGATAAATGGGTGGGTATTTATAGAAAAACTGGAGGGTTTGTTTAATAATTTCCAAAAATAGGCCTTCGGAATTTAGGTTGTGGAAAATGCAAAACCATGGGATTGCCCATGGTTTTTTCCCATGATTTTGGACATTTGGGAAATATTTTATGTTATTTTAACCCAAAATAACTGATCATCATTTTATATTACTTATTTTGGCATGGAAAAGTAAAGTTTCTACAAAATAATATTTTTAATGTTAAATTTTCCATTTTAGACTTTTGAAAGTAACTTATAGATTTAGAAATTGATTAAAATATATTAAAATACTTGATATTAATAAAATAAAATATTTTAGGTTTTGGATTGTGGTTAATTAATTATTACATCATTGTGACATAATCATGAAGTCATTAAACATACCAAAAAACCCAAACTGTATTTTTACTATTCACAAAAAAAATAAAGTATTTAAAAAAATCTCATAAATTCACCCTAACCAAATTTCAAACATGCTGATTTCAAAACTGATGTTTATTTTATCATAATAATTCTCTAAGTATGAGAATATTAACTTTTAAATATAAAATCCTTATTTATTAAAAAAATAATGGGTTGAAAATGCATAGTAAAATTTCTAACACTTAAAAATTTTCAATAAAATAACAAGATTATTTTATCATTTATATTTAAATAAGAATTTTTTTATAATACCATTTCATTAAAATAAATATTATTCATAATAACTTAGTTTATTATAAAAAAATTGCATCCTTTCTGAAAAGTTAATTTGTGTCTGAAAAATCAATCTATCAAAGTTGTCATATTTAAGCAAAACTATTATTAAAACAGAATTTAGGGAATGACAATTTTATTTATACAATGAAATTATACTTTAAAAAAATAAGGATTACACATGTAACCCCTTGTAACACTCACGTATGACCTAAGGTAAGGTGTGAGATGGTGATAGATTCATGGGGTGGTTTGGA
The DNA here is from genome assembly GCA_963277665.1 of Viscum album. NCBI lineage: Eukaryota > Viridiplantae > Streptophyta > Magnoliopsida > Santalales > Viscaceae > Viscum > Viscum album. The sequence goes on along the minus strand of OY728142.1, from coordinate 1,392,065,297 downwards.
TAACATCACCTGAGTGGTAATTTCCACTAACTTGAACATATCTTGTAGATGATTTCATTCAAGACTCACTTATTAAAACTTAGTTTAGATTTGGTCAAGGGTGAACCCCGGTGATGCTACCTCCCTCCCAAGTTCTAAAAAATGGGCTTCATACGACATGACTCTACTGGTTGAGGTCATTGCTACTCCTTTCTGCATTTATTATCCTTTTTCATTTCAACTTATAAACACTAATTATAACATTAAAATTATTACCAAGAGTATAGCTTCCAATCATCATATTGACCAACAGTCATATTTGACCAATGGTCATATAACGGTTGAATCCCGGTGGTCACATTTCCCTTTATATTCTATAAATACCACTTCATTATTAAAGAGATATGGTTTTGTTGTGTAAAATAAAATAACACACATATTTAGGAAACAAAATATCATTTAAAATTTCTGGGTTGTTACAGTAGAGGCAGATCTGGGAGGTGTATCCCTAGGAGGGAACACCTAGAAATTTACCATTGGATCATAACACCCCATGGAGGTGGACCCAAGATTGATGGATCAAAATGCCCCTTGAGGTGGATTTGGGAGGTGTATCCCTAAGAGGGAGCACCATGAGTTCACCATTGTCGGGATTGAACCTCAGGGAGGCGTCCTATTTACCATGTTTAGAAGACAGGGATCAAAACACATTTAGTTTGATGTTGTAGTTTAAAGTCATGTAATTGGACTAATTCATGCAGTTAAACGTCATGCAGTAAGAATGCTCATATCACGAGAGGATCATTAATGAGGGGTGGTGTAGGGCTTACACGTTGAAGTGGCCCTTCACGAGAGGATTTCTCTTTGATGGAATAGTGTTGGGATTACACATTGAGCTACCCGAGTGCTGCTAGGAACAGTGGTGATGTGGATAGGGTTTTCACGTAAAATATTCCCTTCAAAAGAGGATTTTTCTTGGTTGGAATGGTGTGGGGATTACACATTGAGATGCCTGCGTGCGGCTAGGAGCAGCGGTGATGTGGATGGGGCTTACGTGTGGAAGTTGCCTAGAGTATCTCAATACATGTGAGTGGTATATGGGGAATCTTGTTGGCAGGACGTGTGGGGGTCATCCTAATCCACTCATGCATGGAGTATAACATCCCTCCTTTTTATTACATAACTTTTCATTACATTTTACAAACAGAGTATCTTTAAAGTCTAGTGTCTTGGAAATCAAGAACATAAAACATGAAAACATAAAACATTATTCTAATCCACTTGTAGGGCTTTATCGTAAGTTTTTCCTAAGTACAATTATGGCATCTCATAACCTGGAGACATACATCAAAGGAAAGGGTGAGCAGAAGGCTTGGTAAGGAAAACAAGGGAATTAGTTTACTTGTAAAATCAATAAAACTTGATAAAAAACATAAAGACATGAGAAATGTAAGTAGAGGCATTTCATAATGAAAATAACTTGAACCATAACATGAATATGTGGCTAAAACATTTAATTTAGACATTCATGAACATATCACCAAGGTTCATCCCCAAGGTGTCATAAAAATTACCAAGGTTATTCACCAAGGTATCGTGAAACTTATCATCTCTATAGATTAAATTCTTTACTCAATGCATTGGAGTGATATCAGGGCACACCCTTAATATGTCTTTACTTTCATGTGATCCACATAGATAATAATCAAACATTTCATAAATACCCCAAAGAGAATAAAAGAAATGGGTTTCATTTCAAAATCGTGACGTTTTAAAAGTGCTTAAAATTAAGATCATTATGTCATTTATAACCCATGGAAAGGGAATGAGGGTTATATGTATGTCAATTAGAGAATCAAGAATACAATTTTTATGTCTTTATGAACACCCATACAAATGAAATAGGTATGGGTATTCACATAAATAATATAAGAGAATTTCTTAAGATAAAGAAATAGAAATTTTGAGGCGAAATTTCTACAGCATAACGGTTATATAACATGGTTTTAGAAAACAATAAAAAAAGGGGGAAAGGGTCTCCCATCCATAAATGAATAATTTTACAGTATAGTGATAGAATAAAATAGAAATAAGATCATGGTGTTGATATTTTAATGACATGCCACATGAAAAGGAAACTTGAAAGAAAAGAGAAAATGTGATTTCTTTTACGAGGAATTTGGCAACCTAACAGCGTCACTTAAAAATCTAGAAAACAAGTTGATAAGAGTGGAAAGGGTCTCTCATCAATTGAAAATGAAATGTACAGTAGTGGGGACATAGAAGAACAAACCCCCACATAATAAAATGGAAACTATAAGACATAACATAAAGGAAGTCATGACTTAAAAGAGGAGGGTGAAAGGTTCCCTTGCCTTGAAGAGTAACTTTGAAAGATTGAAGGTTGGGACCTTGGGGGGCTTGAGGGCACCTTGGGAGGACTCCTTGGGAGATAAAATGACTAGAACTTCATTAAGGATGATTTTGGAATGAAATGAATGAGGGAATAGCTTGGTATTTATAGGAAAAGTGTGGGAATATTTAATTAATTTCTAAGGGACACCTCATCGGTGGTATTTGCAAAACTATGGGCTTGCCCATAGTATTGGCCACTTAGGACACCTAAAAGCATATCTTACTATTCACAAGTCGACCAGAATTATTACGTCATTATTACATCATTAATGATGTCATTAAACACTCAAAACTCAAAACTATATTTTCACTATTCACCGAAAAACAAAACATTTTATAAAAATATCATAAATTCACCCTAACCTAATATCGATGCTCTGAATTCAAAAATAAACCCCATTTTATGAAAGTAATTTTCTAAATGTTTTTAATTTAATTTTTAAATAAAATCATTATGTATTCAAAAAAAACAACTCTAAAACTATAACTTATTTTGTAACACCTTGAAAAAGTAATCAAGGCCCCATAAAATTATCGTATAACCATAAGACAATAAAGTAACAATTTATGATCACATTTTATGAAAATAAATTTTTATTTTAAATTATTAGATTAATTATAAAATTGTAATTAAAATATTTATGACATACAAAAATATCAATACTTATATTATGACCATTTTTTCACTTTTAAGTTGTCTAAATTATATTTATACATTCATGGGTGAAGTTTCTTTTTTTTGGATGATTTACTATTCATTACTATTCATTACTATTCATAAGGGTATATTACTATTCATGATTTACTATTCACCAAGAATTAAGTTGATCTTATTAGACTCTAAATTTTTACTAGTCACAATTGTAGAAGACTATTTTCTGAAAATAATTTCACATTATTAATTATTTAAAGTTTACATAAATATTTTTAAATACCCTTTTCCAAAATCATCAATAATATTCATCCCATATTTATCCGAACATTTGAAAATCACAAATTTTACCATAATAAGAAATAAAAATTTTATTTATACCAAGGGATTATAAAAAGTATCTAAGGCCTCATTACATAACCCCTTATAACACCTGCATAGGACCTAAGTGTAAGGTGTTCTATGGTGGTAGAATCTTGGGGCGGCTCGGACAACATTGCCCGAGTGGTGATTTCTATCAGGTTGAACTTCTCCCTTAGGCAATTTCGTTCAAACTTCACATGTTGAAGCTCAGCTTGGGCTTGGTCCAGAGCAAAGCCCAGAGATGCTACCTCCTTCCCAAGCTCTGATAGATGGGCTTCATACGGCCCGAGTCTACTAGATGAGGCCATCGACTCTTCTTTCTGTATTAACCAAGATCACTTGTATTTATAAACAATAATTGTAACGTAAAGAGTTTAGTTTCCAACAGTCATATTGACCATCGGTCATATAATAGTCGAAACTCAGTGGTCTCATTTAATTATACTCGATTAATTAATTAAAGGATATAGTTTTGTGGAGTATAAAATGAAATAACATACAAATTTAGGAAACAAATATTATTCAAAAGTTCGAATTGTTACATTCTTCCCCCCTTAAGAAATTTCATCCCTAAAATTTTAACTCATACCCTAAGAAGAGAAAATGTGTGGGTACTTCTACCTCATAGACTCCTCTAGTTCCCACATGGCTTCTTTACATTTGTGGTTCCTCCACAACACCTTAACAAGGTGGGTAGTCTTGTTGCGTAGAACCTTGTCTCTACGATCCAAGATCTCCACCGGTTTTTCCTCATAAGAGAGGTCGTGTTCTAGTTGTACCACCTCTGGATTTAGTATATGTGAAGGGTTAGGTATGTACTTCCTCAATAGGGATACATGGAAGACATCATGAACTTGTGCTAGATTTGGAGGAAGTGCAAGCCGATATGCCACTGCTCCTACGCAATCAAGGATTTCATAGGGGATAATTTACCTAGGGATGAGCTTCCCTTTCTTCCCAAACCTCATTAATCTCTTCCAAGATGAAATTTTAAGAAAGACTTTATCACCAACATCAAACTCCAAGTCACTTCGACGGTTGTCGGCATAGCTATTTTTTCGACTCTGAGTGGCCTTAATGTGTTGTTGGATGGCATGGACATTTTCTATCATCTATTACACAAGATCAGGCCCAAGAATCTTTCTCTCACCAGCTTCATGCCAATAAGTAGGAGTTCTACACCGTTTACCATATAGAGCTTCATAGGGTGCCATTTGAATGCTCGAGTGGATGTTTTTGTTGTAAGAGAACTCAACTAAATAGAGATGTTGATCCCATCCACCTTTAAATTTCATTGAGCATGTTCTGAGTATATCCTCGAGTGTTTGAATAGTCCTTTTATATTGTCCATCAGTTTGGGGGTGATAGGTCGTAATTAAATTCAATTCTGTGCTCAAATCATGTTAAAGACTTCTCCAAAATTTTGATGTGAACCTTGGATCACGATCAGATACAATAGAAAGTGGAACTCCATACAGCCTTACAACTTCCTTCACATAAATCTTGGAAAGTTGATCGAGAGAGAAATCTTCCCGAATGGAGATAAAATGGGCAGTCTTAGTGAGACGGTCCACAATAACCCATATCACATTGTTTCCTTTGGAAGTTCTCGGGAGACCAATGACGAAGTCCATAGTGATATTGGCCCACTTCCATGCTGGTATGGGTAGTGGTTGCAATACCCCTTTAGGAAGTTTTCACTCTTCCTTCACTTGCTGACATACCAAGAACCTTGAAGTGTAGTCAGTAATTTCTCTTTTTATATTATCCCACCAATAATGATCATGAAGGTCCCTATACATTTTTGTGCTTTTAGGATGTATAGAGAAAGTAGAGTTATGACCTTCATCCATCATCTCCTTCTTTATTTTCGGAAAAGATGGAACACATAGTCTTGTACGAAATTTTAGTACACCTTCTTGATCAATATTAAACTAAGGAAACTTCTCATCCTTCACAGCCTCAAACTTATTATATAATAAAGGATCTTCTTTTTGAGATTTCTTGATCTTCTCTAGTAATGACAGTTGAGAAATCATTTGGTTTAGGGTTGATGATGTCCCTTCCCTTATAATTATCATGTCCAACTTTATTAGGTCATTGATCAAAGGATCTCTTTGAATCCTCGTCATAGAAAGAATAACTTGGTCTTTCCTACTTAATGCATCAGTAACTTTGTTTTCTCTTCCGGGATGATAATGAATTGAACAATCATAGTCTTTAAGAAGTTCCAACCATCTCCTTTTTCTCATGTTCAATTCCTTTTGTGTGAAAATATACTTCAAACTTTGATGGTCTGTGTATATATCACATTTCTCCCCATAAATATAGTGCCTCCATATCTTCAGAGAAAAACCGATCGTAGCCAGCTCCAGATCATGCATAGTATAGTTCTGCTCATGTGTCTTCAACTGTCAAGATGCATAAGCAATGACTTTTTCATTTTGCATGAGGACGCACCCAAGCCCTTTCAAAGATGCATCTCTAAAAATAATGAATCCTTATCTACTTGAGGGCAGAGTTAACATGGGTGCAGTAACCAATCTCTTCTTCAGATCTTGGAAACTTTCCTCACACTCATTTGTCCAGATGAACTTGACCCCCTTTTGAGTTAACTTGGTAAATGGATTAGAAAGTCATGAAATTTTTTTTACAAACCTCCTATAATATCCTGCTAATCCAAGGAAACTATGAATCTCAGTTATTGTTGTGGGCTGAGGCCACTCCTCTATAACTTTTTTCTTTGCAAGGTCAACTGTGATTCCTTCATTGGTTACAATGTGCCCCAAGAAAGCAACTTATTGCAACTAGAATTCAGATTTTCTGAACTTCCCAAAAAGCCTCTCCTTCCATAGAGTTTGCAAAATAACCCTTAGATGATCCTCATGATCCTCATGAATTTTGAAATATATCATAATATCATTAATAAAAACTACCACAAAATTATCAAGGTAGTCCTTAAATCCTCTATTCATCAAATACATAAAAATAGAAGGTGCATTAGTTAGTCCGAATGGCATAACAACAAATTCATAATGCCCATATCTTGATCGGAAGGCAGTTTTTGGAATGTCTTCTTTCTTCACCCTCAATTAATGATAACCAGATCAAATATCAATCTTAGAGAAGAATTGAGCCCCACGAATTTGGTCAAATAAGTCATCAATTCTCGGAAGAGGGTATTTGTTCTTCACTGTGATCTTGTTTAGTTCTCTATAATCAATGCATTGCCGCATCGATCCATCCTTATTCTTCACAAAGAGAACTGGTGCTCCCCAAGGAGACACACTCGGTCGGATAAAACCCTTCTCCAAAAGATCTTGGAGTTGTTTCTTTAACTCCTCCAGCTCCATATTTTTCATCCTATAGGGGGTCTTAGATATTGGATGGGATCTGGGTACGAGTTCAATGGAGAACTCTACCTCTCTTTCTAGGGGAGGTCTGGGTAACTCCTCAGGAAATACGTCAACGTATTTTTTGACGATGGGGACATTTTCTATCCTCAAACTCTCATTTCCTTCTTCTTCTTCACCAATCAACTCCATAAAGAAGGATATAGGAGGTTCTTCTAGACAAAGATCAGGTTGAGATATCTCTCCTTGGAAGATAACTGTAGGTTTTCCATTTAAGACTACTGAGATTTATTTGCTTCTACATTTGATCTTAACATTATACTTTGAGAGTCAGTCTATCCCTAGTATAATGTCGAATTCCAGCATGGGATTGACTACTAGATTTTCGATAAGATTGTGCTCGCTAAAGTAAATACTAGAGTTTCTAAACATTGATGATGCTTGGATAATCTCACTAGGAGTCTTGACTGGTAACTCTACTTTTAGAAAATCAGGGGTTGATTCTAAATTCTTTGTAAACTTGGAGGAAATAAAGGAATGCGTAGAACCAGAATCAAACAAAGTACTTGCTAGATTTGAGAGAACAACAAGAGTACCTACCACCACATCATTTGGCGCTTCAACTTTGGCCGTAGTGATTGCAAAATTATGATCTTGTTCCCTTGGCCATTGTTGAGGTTGATGGTGATTCCCCTCCACTGCCCTCAGATTTATACAGTGATTGGAAAAGTGCCCAAGTTGTCCACACTTATATCATTGGACATCAGGTAAGTCCTGCAAAATCTTCTCTTTTTTGTTAGTGTTGGGAAGTTGTGGCTTCACCTCACTATGAAAATTCTGCGCAATGTGGCCATCTCTACCACACTTTTAGCACTTCCCGCTCCCGATCAGGCAGTTCCCTGAATGCTTCTTCCCACATTTATTACACGTGGGACGTTGTACTTTCTTGCCTTCTCTTCCTTAATCGAAGATCCTCCCTAATCTTGGCTCCATAAATCTTTTCTTGTCATTGGATTTATGTGACCATTTCATCTCACCAAACTCAAGTTTGACTTTCATCGCACTTCGCACGATCTCCTCATAACTATCATAATTTCGGTTGGCTAGATTCTTCCGTAGATGAGGTCTCAGTCCACCAAAGAATCTATCAACCTTACCATTTGGATCCATGAAAAATATAGAGGTGTAACGTGAAAGCCTTGTGAAGTTCATCTCATAGCTTCCCACAGATTAATTCTCCTTCTGCTTCAGCTCGAGAAACTCATTCTCCATTCTTGTTCTCATCGATCGAGGAAAATACTTGTTGAAGAATATCTCTCTGAACTCTTCTCACTCTATAGCTTTAACTTCAACTCTTGGACTTGTGTTTTTAATCAGTTCCCACCACTGATCAGCTTCTCCCTCTAAGTGATAAATGGCCAACGTAACCTTCTCTTGTTCAGAAAAGCAAAGCATAAAAAGGATCTTCTCGATAGAGCTGATCCACTATTCAGAAATCAATGGGTCGGTAGATCCACTAAAGGATGGTGGTCATTGACACATAAAGGATTCAACAGAAAGTTATTCCATTCATGGTGAAATCAGTCTCTCAGCTTGATTCAAGTTATTTCCCATAACTTGAGTTATTTGGTTCATCATTCCCATGAAATTTTCCATTTCGGATTCCATCGGAGGGCTGTCAGCACATGGTCCATTGTGGTCACCATTTTCACAGTTCCTCCTATTGCCTGACATTTTCTAAAAGAATAAAACCTTAGTGAGAAGATTATTTCATTTATGAATCTTTTAACTATAAATGATTTTATGTCTTAAAACTTCATACTTTAAACAATTACATTTCTCTATAAATCCTTCATAATGATTCATAAAAAGAATATGATTAACCAAAAATATCCCTCGAGAGTGTCATAACCAAGAGTGCAGCAAGGCTCATTATCGTGTACCAGGATACACCGGGTCAAGCCTAAAACTTCTTGTCATAGTTTTCACTCCTAGGTACATCTGTGGCAGAGTTGCCTCTACCTGCTCGTATCCAGACAGAGATGTATTTTCTTGATAAACCACTTACTCAATACTCACCAAAATACTAGGAAGTATTCCTATATTTAAAATTTTCTATAGGGTTCTTCCTAATGTTTTCATATCCTAATTTCCATAAATAACTAAACTATCCTTTGATACCAACTATGGCATCCCGCCTTTTTATTACATAACTTTTCATTACATTTTACAAACAGAGGATCTTTAAAGTCTAGTGTCTTGGAAATCAGGAACATAAAACATGAAAACATAAAACATTATTCTAATCCACTTGTAGGGCTTTATCATAAGTTATTCCTAAGTACAATTATTTCATCTCATAACCTAGAGACATACATCAAAAGAAAAGATGAGCAGAAGGCCCAGTAAGGAAAACAAGGGAATCAGTTTACTTGTGAAATCAATAAGAACTTGATAAAAACATAAAGACATGAGAAATGGAAGTATAGGAATTTCATAATGAAAATAACTTAAACCATAACATGAATATGTGGCTATAAAATTTAATGTATACATTCATGAACATATCACCATGGTTCATCCCTAAGGTTTCATAAAAATTACCAAGGTTATTCACCAAGGTATCGTGAAACTTGTCATCTCTAGAGATTAAATTCTTTACCCAATGCATTGGAGCGCTATCAGGGCACACCCTTAGTATGTATTTACTTTCATGTGATCCACATAGATAATAATCAAACATTTCATAAATAACCCAAAGAGAATAAAATAAATGGGTTTCATTTCAAAATCATAACGTTTTAAAAGTGCTTAAAAATAATATCATTATGCCATTTATAACCCATGGAAAGGGAATGAGGGTTATATGTATGTCAATTACAAAATCAAGAATAAAATTTTTATATATTTATGAACACACATAGAAACAAAATAGTTCTGGGTATTCACATAAATAAGATAAGATAATTTCTTGAGATAAAGAGAGAGAAATCTTGAGGCAAAATTTCTGTAGCATAACGGCTATATAAAATGGTTTTAAAAAACAATAAAAAAAGGGGAAAAGGGTCTATCATCCATAAATAAATCATTTTAAAATAGAGGGATAGAATAAAATAGAAATAAGATCATGGTGTGGATATTTTAATGACATACTGCATGAAAAGGAAACTTGAAAGAAAAGAGAAAATGTGATTTCTTTTATGAAAAATTTGGCAGTCTAATGGCGTTACTTAAAAATCCAGAAAACAAGTTGATAAGAGTGGAAAGGGTATCTCATCAATTGAAAATGAAATGGATAGTATTAGGGATATAGAAGAACAACCCCACACATAATAAAATGGAAACTATAAGACATAACATAAAGAAAGTCGTGAGTTAAAAGTGGAGGGTGAAAGGTTCACTTACCTTGAAGAGTAACTTAGAAAGCTTGAAGGTTGGAACCTTGGGGGGCTTGAGGGCACCTTGGGAGGACTCCTTGGGAGTTAAAAAAACTATAAATTCATTGAGAAGGATTTTAGAATGAAATGAATGAGGGAATGGCTTGGTATTTATAGGAAAAGTGCGGGAATATTTAATTAATTTCCAAGGAACACCTCATTGGTGGTATTTGCAAAACCATGGGTTTGCCCATGGTATTTGCCCATGGTATTGGCAACTTGGGACACCTCATAGCATATCTTACTATTCATAATATGACCAGAATTATTACATCATTATTACATCATTAATGATGTCATTAAACACCCAAAACTCAAAAATGTATTTTCATTATTCACTGAAAAACAAAACATTTTATAAAAATATCATAAATTCACCCTAACCTAATATCAATGCTATGAATTCAAAAATGAACCCTATTTTATGAAAATAATTTTCTAAATATTGTTAATTTAATTTTTAAATAAAATCATTATTTATTCAAAAAAAACAACTCTAAAACTATAACTTATTTTGTAACACCATGAAAAAGTAATCAAGGTCCCATAAAATTATCGTATAACCATAAGACAATAAAGTAACAATTTATGATTACATTTTATGAAAATAAATTTTTATTTTAAATTATTAAATTAATTATAAAATTGTAATTAAAATATTTATGACATACAAAAATACCAATACTTATATTATGACAATTTTTTCACTTCTAATATGTCTAAATTATATTTATACATTCATGGGTGAAGTTTCTATTTTTTTAGCCGATTTACTACTCATTACTATTCATTACTATTCATAAGGGTATATTACTATTCATACTTTACTATTCACCAAAAATTAAGTTGATCTTATTAGACTCTAAATTTCTTACTGGTAACAATTGTAGAAGACCATTTTTTGAAAATCATTTCACATTATTAATTATTTAAAGTATAAATAAATATTTTTAAATACCCTTTTCCAAAATCATCAATAATATTCATCCCATATTTATCCGAACATTTGAAAATCACAAATTTTACCATAATAAGAAATAAAAATTTTATTTATACAAAGGGATTACAAAAAGTATCTAAGGCCTCGTTACATAACCCCTTATAACACCTGCATATTACCTAAATGTAAGGTGTGCTATGGTGATAGAATCTTGGGGTGGCTTGGACAACATTGCCTGAGAGGTGATTTCTATCATCTTGAACTTCTCCCTTAGGCAATTTCGTTCAAACTTCACATGTTGAAGCTCAGCTTGGGCTTGGTCCAGAGCAAATCCCAGAGATGCTACCTCCTTCCCAAGCTCTGACAGATGGGCTTCATACGACCCGAGTCTACTGGATGAGGTCATTAACTCTTCTTTCTGTATTAACCAAGATCACTTGTATTTATAAACAATAATTGTAACATAAAGAGTTTAGTTTCCAACGGTCATATAACAGTTGAAACCCAATGGTCTCATTTAATTATACTCACTTCATTAACTAAATGATATAGTTTTGTGGAGTATAAAATAAAATAACACACAAATTTAGGAAATAAATATTATTCAAAAGTTCGGGTCGTTACATGGAGCATCCTGTGCTAATTGCACAGGGTAAGACTATGGTTTTACATCATGTATTGAGGACGTTGTTGTGTAGTTTAATGTCGTACAACTAAGATGTGGAACTAGGCAGTTTTATTTCTTACAGCTCATATGTGGGTGGACTCACTCCTTACCCCTTAGTCTTACATGACCATCGCTCATGTGCCTTTGGAAGGGGCATGGCGTTCGCACCATCATGATACAACGACGGGATGAGTGGTCAGTCACGAGATCCACGTTAGAGTCCCTATGCTTAGAAACAACATAGGTTAGGGTACATATGCTTAGAAGCAAGAGGTAGGTTAAAGGTTGTACTAGAGGCATAGGGGACACCAAGTGGGGGACTCAAAAGTTGTTTCTCTCAAGTTTGGAGTGTTTCACATAATATTTTTGTGAGCAAGGTGCTCTAGCTCAAGGACAGGGCATGGAGCAAGGGGACATGATTACGCGTAGGTCTAGGAGTTGCATGCAAGATCAGGGTTGAGTGCAAGAAGTTTCTTTGTGCGCACCCAACTAGCCAATGGGGGTGTTTCATGGGGATCACTCAACCATGGGACAAGTCGAATTTGGGTCCACAAGAAACATGTCGCGTAAGATTCTCTACCATGGGTGTTCCATATTGTGCACTGTCATGAAAGAATGGGTTTACGCGCATCAGAGCAACGCTTCATCTTTCATAGAGCCTCCCTAAAGGAGGGGGATTCCTTCTATTTATAGTAAAAATCCTTAGCGATGGGCATGCAAGGCCTTGGGTGCGGAAGGGGCTTTGTGTGCGGGGTCTTCCTTTGACATTGGGGCATCGTTGTAAGACGCCATCAGATTGAAGTCACCTCTGGCGCGCAAAGCATACTATTGCATACGACCTTTATTTCTTGTGCAAAAATTTTATCCCTTACATGCACTTGCCTTGGTAGTCCTACCAGTCTTGGCGGAAGATATGAAAAATCTCGTCGTATTTGACGCGCAAGGGCTTTGTGCACAGAATGTGGTTCTTGCATACAATAGTGGAAACTTGCACACACCATGCTCATTAATCCTGAAATGGTCCTTTGAGGTGGAGTACATGCTTGGTTTATCCAAAACTGGTCGTCTGAATCTTCAGATGAAATTTTGGTTCCAATAATGCCCGTAAACTCGTTTTTAGTGTTTTAAAACACTAAAACGTGTGTGTATTGGTAAAAACATATAAAACAACCTCAAATTGATATGAAATCATGGGAAAACCACCATTGAGTTATTTTTGATGTGTTTGCATAGACAACACGTCAATCTAACATGTGGTGTGGTTATAAGGACTCAGTAAACGGTTTTTAAAGGTACCAAAACCTTTAAAAATGTGTGTTGGGGGTCAAAACTAGGAAAACGGTGTTGGATTTCCATGAAATCATAGGACAATGACCATAGATTTATTTTTTAAAAATTGGAACTAATGACATGTCATTCTGAGTTATGGTTTTCCTGAGATGTCTGTAAATGTGTTTTTAGTGTCTTAAAATACTAAAACGTGCATGTAACGGTCAAAAGCATAGGGAACAGCCTCATATTGACATGAAATCATGGAAAAACCACAATTGAGTTATTTTTATGTGTATGCACAGACAACATGTCAATATGACATGCGGTGTGGTCGGAATGACTCGGTAAACAGTTTTTAAAGGTACGAAAGCCTTTAAAAACATGTGTTGGGGGGTCGAAAGTAGGAAAAAAGGGTTGGATTGCCATTAAATCATAGAAAATTTACCATAGAATTATTTTTAAAAATTAAGAACCAACGGAACATCCTTCTGAGTTATGGTTTGCCTGAGATGCCCATAAACACGTTTTTAGTGTTTTCAAACACTAAAACATGCATGTAACGGTCAAAATCATAGAAAACAGCCTCATATTAATGTAAAATCATGGGGAAAACACTTTTGAGTTATTTTTTATGTGTATATGTAGAAAAAACATCAATCTGATGTGCAGTGTTATCAAAATGACTCAGTAAACAGTTTTTAAAGGTATTAAAGCCTTTAAAAACATGTGTTAGGGGATCAAAACCAGAAAAATAACATTAGATTTCCATTAAATTATAGGAAAATTACCGTATATTTTTTTAAAATATAGGAACTAACATCACATCATTTCGAATTACGGTTTTCCTGGGATGCCCGTACATGCATTTTTAGTGTTTTAAAACACTAAAATGTGCATGTAATGGTCAAAAGCATAGAAAACGACCTCATATTGATGTGAAATCATGAAAAAAACACCTTTGAGTTATTTTGATGTGTGCGTGTATACAACATGTCAATCTGACTTGCGGTGTTGTTAGAATGACTTGGTAAACAGCTTTTAAAGATACCAAAGCCTTTAAAAACGTGTGTTGGGGGGTCAAAACCAAGAAAACGATGTTGGATTGCCATGAAATCAGAGGATAAAAACTGTAGATTGATTTTTGAAATATAGGAACTGATGACACATCATTCTAAGTTACGATTTTCCTAAGATACCCATAAACGTGTTTTTAGTGTTTTTAGTGTTTTAAAACACTGAAACTTGCGTGTAACGGTCAAAACCAAAGAAAATGACCTCAGATTGATATGAAATCATCAAAAACCCACTGTTAAGTTATTTTTTACATGTATCCATAGACAACACATTAATCTGATGTGTGGTATTGTCAGAATGACTCGGTAAATAGTTTTTAAAGGTACCAAAGCCTTTAAAAATGTGTGTCAGTGGGTCAAAACTAGGAAAAATATGTTGAATTGTCATGAAATAATAGGAAAATAATTGTAGATTTATTTTTGAAATATTGGTACCGACGGAACATCATTTTGAGTTACAGTTTTCCCAAGATACTTTTAAATGCATTTTTAGTGTTTTAAAACACTAAAACGTGCGTGTAACAGTCGAAATCATAGAAAACAATCTTAGAATGGTGTGGAATCATGGGACAACCACCTTTGAGTTATTTTTTACATGTATTCATAGACAACACATCAATCTGATGTGTGGTGTGGTCGGAATGACTCGGTAAACCGTTTTTAAAGGTACCAAAACCTTTAAAAACATGTGTTGGGGGGTCAAAACCAGAAAAAAGATATTGGATTTCCATGAAAATCATAGTACAATGACCGTAGATTGATTTTTGAAATGTAGGAACCAACCAAACATCATTCCAAGTTACAGTTTTCTCAGGATGTCCATAACGTATTTTTAATGTTTTAAAACACTAAAATGTACATGTAACAGTCAAAACCATAGAAAACGACATCATATTAATGTGAAATCAAGAGACGAATACTATTGAGTTATTTTTGAAATATATTACATGTTTTCATATCAAAGTCTTTAAATTTTGTTTATTAAGTAAATTTCAAGCACACCACACGTCGATTTAAAAATTAATTAAAATGTTATATACTTTTCCCTTTTTAGTTTTATGTGTTGAATCATATCTTAAATAGGTAAGTTTGTATTTTCAAAGTATTTTTCATTATATATTATTTGTTTCGCATTAAAATGTCTTCTGTTTAATTAAAAAAATAACAAATTTTATGTGCAACATTCTGAATATATTTTATGTTTTTTCTCTTTCACATTTCTTTTCTTAAATGTTCTGATTTTTATTATAGGTGACAGATTCCGATAGTAGATAGAAATTTGATAGTTCTAATCCACAATATTCTTCATAAGGCAATCATGATGGTTCTTAGTTTTCATGGTATCTTTAAATTTTATCAATGATTTTACTGTAATTCTAATTTATTATGTTCAGTTTTAATTTCTGTCTTCTTTTTTGTTACAGTTGATGAGATTATGTGGTTGGTTACAGTTGATAAGATGATGTTGAGGCATATGGATGCAGTTTAAGTCATGTATGGGCATATATTGGGCATGAGTTATTGTTGGACATATTTTATATGTATATATTGATGACTGAGGTATGGGTTGGCTGAGGTTATCAGTTGACTGAGCTTATGGTGATTGAGATTATGGTGACTGTGGATGGATGTATATATGAATATGGATATATGATATATGTATGATAGGTTTACTATGTATTTATGATTTATTGTATTATATATTAGAGTTTTTATTTATATTTTTTTATTACACTTTAAAAAAAATAAATTTTAAGATAAATATTTAGTGGCAGTTTTTATAAATTGTCGTTAAATAAATAACTAAAAATCCTATTTAGTGGAGGTTAATAGTAAATTTCACTACATGTATTAGTGGCATTAGGTTCATTTTATCTATTTTATTTTTGAGTTAATTTTTTTAAAAAAAATGCTGCTAAATAAAATCAAAACCGCTACTAAATGCTCCAAAAACGACACTTATAGAAATCGCTGCTCAAAGAAAAAAACCCTTCACTAAATGACTGTCGATTGTGAAATGCATGGAAGTTTTAGTAACCACTTCTAAATGATTTAGAAACGGTTTAAACCGCCTCCAGTATAAAAAAACACCCAAGTTTTTTTTAATGTGTTTTATAGGGAAAAAATTAAAATGCATAGGTTTAAAAAAAATGTGCGTCAAAGGTGGAAGTAGTGTTGCTGACTCCCCCCCCCCCACCCCCACCCCCCGCATTTGGCCTAGATTAATGACATGGAAATGGAGGCATCTTCGATGTCACCTTTCCTTCAACGCCCTATAAAAGGGCACCCCCCCCCCCCCCCGCGTTTGGCCCAAATTAATGACATGGCAATGGCGGCATCGCCGATGTCGCATTTCCTTCAATGCCCTATAAAAGGGCACCCCCCCCCCCTTCTCCTCACTTACATTTTCCCTCATCTCTCTTCATTCCACTGCTTCTGTCTCTAAAAAAAATCTTTTTTGCAATTGGTGGAGTCGGTGGTCCAAAAGAATACCCGATTTTTTGCAAAGCATCATTTAGAGGTATTTTTTATTTAATCTAAAGTTTTTTATTTATTTAATTGAATTCTTTTTAGTTCTAAATATTTCATTTTTTAAGTATTTTAGTTAGTTATAAATATTTTTTTTATTAAGTAGTTTAATTAGTTATATATAGTTTGAAATAATAATTATTATTATCAATGATTATGTATAGATTGTGTATAGAATAACTTAGGATTAAATATTATAAAATTTTGGTAGCATAAAGATTATGTGGTTATCTAAGCAATCAAATATCTTTCTAGATACAAACAAGTGGATATGGCTCTGGCATAGATGTACCTAGGGGTAAAACCCAAAAACACTGCTTTGAGCTAGACTCGAACAGAAACTGGTGAACGACAGCAGGCCTTGATGCACTTCTGATTTGACACTCCCAGGGGATATGCTTTAAAAGATTCATATTTTTTATAAACTACTAAAATACCTAAGAAAATAAAAAACAAATCAGTATATTTATTAATGATAAAATGATAATTATGCTGATATAGAATAAAATGGACAAGGAAAAGGCATTAAAGAATGAAATTTATTATTAGTAATTGAATTCTTTTTAGTTGGTTTTAAAGATGTTATTTATTAAGTAGTTTAATTAGTTATATATAGATTAGAAATAATAGTTATTATTAGTAATGATTAATTATAGATTAATTAATTAATAACTTAGGATTAAAAAATGAATACATACAATGATAAGATAATAATAATTAACTAATGAATATCATATGATTAATGATTGAATAAGGAATGATTACAGAGTGATTAAAGAATGACTAACTAATGAATAACTTCATAATGATTAACTAGTGATTAAAGAATAATTAACTTAGTAAAAATTATACTAAGAAACATTAGTATCATAGTTTGGAATATAAGAAAATGTTTTAAAATTTTTGTATCATAAATATTATATAGTTAAGAAATAATAGTTATTATTGGTAATGATTAATTATAGATTAATTAATGAATAACATCAGATTAAAAAATGAATGCATATAATGATTAGCTAATGATACTTATGATCATATAAAGTGAAATAAAGAAGAACAAATAGATTAAATAACACATGAATGTTTTACAACATACAAGAAATACCTTGACATTTTTCAATAGAATGTGGTTTGGATGAGATGAGTCTCACTTCGAACATGAGTTAAAATCCATCTTATTTTTAAATGGGATCTTAATAACATCTTCAAAGGATATGTACTTCACTTTTGAACTTTCAAAAATTTTCGACCTTCTAATGACATCTAAGATATGTCATTAGAAGGTCGAAAGATTTTGAAAGTTCAAAATTTAAGTACATATACTTGGTAGATATTATTAAGGTGCCAATTAAAAATAAACAGAATTTTACCTTATGTTCGAAGTGAGACTCATCTCATCCAAACCACATTCTATTGAAAAATGTCAAGGAATTTCTTATATGTTGTAAAGTATTCATATGTTATTTAATGTGTTTGTTCTTCTTTATTTCACTTTATATGCTCATAATTGTCATTTTATCAATGATAAATAAACTAATTTGATGTTTCATCTTCTTTTTACCTCAGTTTCCAAAAACGTCTATAAATTATATTCTTATAAACTTGTATATAATGAAATATTACTTTCATATTTTAGAGTATAAAAAGGCATCCTAAAATTACATTCTAATAAATATTATATAGTCAACCATAATTATTAATATTTGTTACACTATCATAATCTTGATCAAAAAAAAAAATTGATGTAGAGATTCATGTTTGCTTGTGTGTACTACTACAGGGAGGTTATTCAAACTGAGAAAGGAGCTTCCTACAATACACAACCAATAACAGTGATTAGTATAGCTGATTGTGTAACCCTAAGTGACCTTCAAGACAGAATTCGTGGTTCCTTAAATCTGGGACTCAATCAAAAGATCAAGTCTATGAGCTATAGACATTTGCAATTCTCGGCAACACTGTGGCATCTAGCTTTTCCATTGGTTACTGATGCGCAGTAAGTCCAAACAATAAATTTATTTTCTCATCAGTCAGATGGTACCATGATGGAGTTATATATTGATGTTTCGACTGTACAAAAACAATGTCCATTTATACAAATATGTAGACTTACAATAATGGTTGAAGTGGGTCCTCCCCATGAAATTGAACCTATTTCAAATGATGTAGAAGATGACAGACTGGATGATCTCCCAGATATACATGTCAATCTGACTTCTGATGAGAAGTTTCATAATGATGGAACAGATGGTGACAACAGTACTAATGAGGAGGGAGTAGTAGAAGTTGGGGGGAAGTTACTATAAATGCATTAGTTACACAGCAGCTTTGACCCACAATAAATCATCCACCGCTCTTTGCATCTTGGTCAAAAGCAATGTCACATGTGTCTAAATTCGACAGCAATGTTCTCACACCCACAACTAAGTTTTATACCAGATAGGTTTAATGAGCAGGACACAACCTTATATGTTAGAAGGAATTTTACAAGTAAAGATGCATTAAAAAACACGCTAAAGAAGTTTCACATTGAGAGGAACTGAAGATATATAGTTCAGGAATCAGGTCGTAGTAAATATCTCATACGGTGTGAGAAGTATGAGGATGATTGTCGATTCCGCTTGAGGGTGATTCCAGACATTGCATTTGGAGGTTGTAGAATCTCAAGGATTGAGGCAGCTCATACTTGCATTCATCCAAACTCGACACAAGATCATACCTCATTGGATGTGGAATTTGTGTCATCCATTATCGTTGAGATGATTAGGACATTCCAAGATGTTATGATATCCCTTGTGCAAGAGAGGATACAACAAACATTCGGTTATAATATTTCCCATAATAAATCATGGATGGCGAAACAGAAGGCAATTGTGAAGGTCTATGGTGATTGGGATGACTCGTATTGGGTGTTGTCGTAATTGGTAGTCATACTGAGACACAATAACCAAGTTTTCTTCCATATTGATACAAACGAACATATGTCTCAAGATAACCGACTTGATCCATCTCATGTTCAGTTTCATAAGTTGTTCTAGGCATTCCTCCCTTGTATCTCTACATTTCGTTTTAGTAAACAGTTCATTCAGATTGATGGAACGTTTTTATATAGAAAATACAAAGGCGTATTGTTGATTGAGGCAACCCAATATGGAAACCGTTCACCTCTTCTTCTTTCCTTTTCCATTATGGATAAGGAAAATCATGAATCATGGAGTTGGTTTTTGGCATGTATCAGCAACCATTTCACCAACATTCGGGGTGTCTGTTTGATATCTGATCAACATCGGGAAATTAATGAGGCAATCAATACAGACCCTGATACATGGAGATCCTCAAATTTACACCATCGGTTATGCATTTGACATATTGCTAGAAACATGTGGAAAACATTTCACAATGAATTGATGAAGGCAATCACGAACCTTGGTACGCATTGTCTTTGTTATTTTTTACTATTTCAATGTAAAGATAAAGTCAATTTATGTGAAATATCATCTCTTCTATGTAGCATATGATCTGAATCAACAGTGGTTTGAAGAACATTTCAAACAAATCTGCAAGGCTAATCAAGAAGTTTATGATTATATGATGCAGATTCTAAAAGAAAAATGGACATTGGCATATGACGGGGGGAAGAGATACGGACACATGACCACAAACATTGTGGAGTGCATCAATGGTGTCTTCAAGGGGCTTCACAAGTTACATATAACTTCCCTAGATCAGGAGACATTATATCATTGCATGAAGTACTTTTTTGATAGACAAAAACTAGCCTCAGAAGAAATTCAGTAGGGGCTAAGGTATGAAAGACACTATCAATGAGAGATTGAAAAGAATATTGAAGAAGCTTTTGGTTATCATGTCTGCCTTTTTTGACAAGAAGAGTCAATTTAAAGTTCAAGAGCATTCGGACCCCATCACAAATAGCATCGGTGAAAATGGTGGTATTACTGGAAACAAGGCAATGTCAATGTGGTAACTTTCAGGCCTTACAGTTTTCATGCGCACACGCCATCGCAGCATGTGCCTCTGTGAACATATCATGGGAATCATATGTTGATCCAGTGTACCATATGGACATCATTGCTAACTGTTATGCTGCACCATGGACGCCTATTAGGGGGTTTCTTTATTTTCTAATGCTCGAAGGTCAGCCGATAGTGATACCTGACATCAAACGGTTGCATACTCGTGGGAGACCGAAGGCTGGCAGGATGCAGAATGAGATGGACTGACTTCAAGAATAAGGGAAGAGTTTGAGATGCACCATATGTCATCAAGAAGGTCATAATCGGAAACGATGCCCTAACATCGTTGGGTTGAGTTCACACTCTCATCCACAATGATATATTGTCTTCATTGTGATATTCTCATATTGTAAATTATATGTTGTTATTTATTATTTTTACCTCGGTTTTCAAAACATTATGTGACTGATATTCTAATAAACTTTTATATAACGAAATAATAGTATCATATATTACGGTATAAAATGTTATAAAATTTCAGTATAATAAAGATTATATGATCAACTATCTTTGTCAATATTAGTTACACTATCAGAATCATGATCAGAAAACATTTTCAACGTATAGAGTCATGTTTTACCTATGTGTACTAATACGGGGAGGTTATACAAACTGAGCAAGGAGCTTGTTATAGTACACAACCGACAACAGTGGTTAGTACAGCTGATTCTGTAACACTGAATGAATTTCAACAAAGAATTTATGGGTAATGAACCAAGGCGCAGGAAGAATAGTGACAACAATGACGATGATGGAATTAGTTTACGTCATCACCGTCATCGTTGTCACCGTTCCTCCTGTGTCATGGATCATTTCCCACAAATTCTTTCTTGAAGTTCAGTTATTATTATAAAATGAGTTGTACATGTGAGAAAATAATCATGAAACATACCATCATGTGGACAGTCATACATAAATTACAAAGCACACCATTTTCTAATAAACATTTACATAACGAAGACAAAATGTTTATATATATAAATATATAAAACCATATCTTACAAAACACTCTTTTCTAGGTAAAAGAATATGTTAACAACACGTTAGTAATATGATTTGAAAAACATGAATACATGCCCCTTTCTTTTGGTGAAAATAACTTCATAAAAGCATGAGAATAAACATTACATTTCTTACATTCTAAAAGTCATTTTATTTGTTCATATATAGATGGGGGATGTCATACTGCTCACTAAGCAGCATAGGCATGTTTCTCAGGTCGTTTTAGATGGTGGTGGGGATTAACCGATCAAGATTCATCGAGCACACCATTTTCATCACATGGAGCATTCACATACCATTAGACCATACTTGCACCATGATGGCTTCTACGGCATTGTCGTAACAGATTTAACATTTTTTGACCATCACCTGCTTGTTGCACTCGTAGAGAGGTGGAGATCAGAGACACACACATTCCACCTGCCTAAGGAAGAGATGACCATCACCCTCCAAAATGTAGCAGTGCTTCTTAGTCTTCCTTTCTAGGGGAAGCCGTTATTGGATTGACCCTTGTATCTTGGCCTAACCTTACTCAGCGATTGTTAGGCGTCAACATTTTGGTTGATCGTAGGGCTACAGGTGGCGAGTCGATATCTATGACCTGGATGGAGGAGCATATTCCACATTTACCTGATGATGTTGATGAGCAGAATGTCATGCATTATGCCCATGTATATATATTACGACTCATTGGAGGGACCCTATTTGTTGATCACTCAGGGATGCACGTGTACATGATATATCTAGCCCTGCTGGAGAATTTTGATCGGACCAGGACGTACAGCTGGGGATCGGCCTGCTTGGCATGCACATACAGATCATTATACAGGGTATCTTGTAGTGACCGCTCAAATCTTGGGGGATGTGTCATCATTCTTCAGATGTGGGCATGAGAGCGCTTACCCTAATTTTGTCCTCGGCTTGCTGGTCCGCCGCTCGATATGGAGGTGTTGCATGACACTTCGCGTGGACGCTGGTATGATCACTCATCTTTATTTGTTTCTAATGCTACTAGGAGTTATTGAATTTAATTTCTCATTATTTTTCACTATCGATGTTGTATTTTACAGGATATGTTAGAGACACAATTTCTGCATGGTTCTGAGACACCATTTGGGCGCATGTCGGTTCAAGTTAGACTATCTCTTACCCTGCCAGGTATGCATATACAATCTATCATTGTCTAAAAATTTAATAATAGCATCAATTTTGGTTTTTAGTAAGGATCCTTTTTTACAAAGGTCACATGTTATTTCAGATTACATGGCTGTTATATTGGACTATACTGAACCAGTTTCCACCATATTGCACTGTTGGGCTTGAGGATGTTATGGTTGTAGTGCCCCTCATTCACTTCCATATTATTGAGTGGCAGCAGTCTGATAGAGTCATGCTCCAGTTTTATTATGTTCAACTGATTCCCTTGCTGCCGAGACAGACAGAGAGGTTTCATGAAGTAAAGCTAACAGGGTGGCAGGTTGAGGATTGGCGCTGAGTACATACCGACTATCTCGACTGCTGGCACAGATGTGCGGAGTTTTGTATCTAGGTTGTACCTATGATGTAATTCTTTCTTTCGGAGTAGGTCGAGTATGAGCCATGGTATAGACTGAAGTCTATACTGTATCTTACCTGACACGACAGAGAAATTCATAAGATTGTAAGTCAATAAATTTCCATTAGTTTATTTATTGGACTATTTTCTAATTCATTTTGAATCTCATTATAGGGCACTCACTCAGAGAATCTTGTTCGAATGAGTGATGAAGAGGAGGAGGGGGTCTTTAGCCAGGCAGTAGTCCATGCTAAAGTGCTAGAGCTGATGTCATCTTATCATGTACTTTCTGAGAGCATCTTCGAGAGTCCATTACAGAGAGATGAGGTTCCTGCCCTGGAGGAACATCCTGTAGTAGTTACTGGTGCTGAGGATCCACGAAGATGATGATGTAGACCGCATCATGCTACACGTGAGGCGTCACCTGTTCCACGGGCAGAGGTCATCCCTCTAGAAGTCCAGCCTCAGCCGATTGAGGATGTACCTCAGGTGGCATGGGATCCATCTTTCTTTATAGGATATCCGCAGTTCTCTCCAGCTTGGGGTCCAGATCCATCACAGCCTTAGGGCCCAGATCCATCACAACCTTGGGGTCTAACTCAATCACAGGCTTGGTTCCTCACTGCAATGATGACAAGTCCTTCTACTAACCTAGTGGGAGAAGAAGCAGGAGCGCAGTACAACATGAAGTTGATAACTCCTCCCACTGAAACACAGGTGGAGGATGCGACAGTCGACATTCCAGTACCCAAGGATCATCCCTTTCCAGGAAATTAGACTCCACATCGAACTCAAAGTTGGCATCTTATTCACAGACCACCATGTGGGACAGAATCTCCTCTCCATAGACATAGACATTGATTATACTTATTTATTATATGTTTTATGTCTACTGAAATGAATATGTTATTATTATATGCCCTTCTTATATATTTATCCAATGTTTCAGTTTTCATTAATATTTTAGGCATAATTTATATTTGACAGCTTTCAAAGTCGACTACTTGAAATAGAGGAATAGTTATTAAATTTCAAGTAGCTAACTTTACAAGATTATAAAATATATAGTATAAAAACAATGTAAATAAAATTTAAAAGATATCCTAAGTATCTAAAAAAATTTGAAAATAAAAATAGTTTCATAAATAAAATAAACAAATACAAATGAAAGGAATGTAAGAAAAGTGACTCAAAAGTGAGAGCGAAAAGAAGGAATATCGAGGAGAATCCAAATCCACCTACTTGACTTTGAAAGTCTATAAAATATAAACTATAAGACCCATATAAATGAAAATTAAAACATAGATTAAACATATAATAAATAGTTGAAAATAAATTATCCGTCTTATGGTTTATATTTTATAGGCTAGCAAAGTCACATACTTGAAACATTTTTAAGCTTCAAGTTGGTGGTTTTGAAAGCTTATAAATTATTTTTTATCAATATTTTTTAAGAAATTCTTTTTATTTTTGACTATTTTTTGTATTTTTAATTCATGTTTTAATTTTCATTTATATTGGTCTTACAGTTTATATTTTATAGACTTTCAAAGTCGCATACTTGAAACATTTTTAAGTTTCAAGTTGGTAGCTTTGAAAGCTTATAAATTATTTTTCATCAACATTTTTTATGAAATTATTTTTATTTTCGACTATTTCTTATATGTTTAATATATGTTTTAATTTTCATTTATATTGGTCTTATAGTTCATATTTTATAGGCTTTCAAAGTCACATAATTGAAACATATTTAAGTTTCAAATTGGTGACTTTGAAAGCTTATAAATTATTTTTCATCAATATTTTTTACAAAATTCTTTTTATTTTTGACTATTTCTTATATGTTTAATCTATATTTTAATTTTTATTTATATTGGTCTCATAGTTCATATTTTATAGGCTTTCAAATTCACGTACTTGAAACATTTTTAAGTTTCAAGTTGGTGGCTTTGAAAGCTTATAAATTATTTTTCATCAATATTTTTTATGAAATTATTTTTATTTTCAACTATTTCTTATATGTTTAATCCATGTTTTAATTTTCATATATATTGGTCTTATAGTTTATATTTTATAGGCTAGAAAAGTCACATACTTGAAACATTTTTAAGTTTCAAGTTGGTGGCTTTGAAATCTTATAAATTATTTTTCAACATTTTTACAAAATTATTTTTATTTTCAACTATTTCTTATATGTTTAATCCATGTTTTAATTTTCATTTATATTAGTCTTATAGTTTATATTTTATAGGCTTTCAAAGTAACGTACTTGAAACATTTCTAAATCTCAATCGAAAATGAAAAATGTTCTGCATATGAAATGGAGAACTTGAATCTCACATCGAAAATGCAAAATGATTTTTAGGGCAGTCCCTCTTATAAAAGGGAGTCATGAATAACGGTTTTTGTCAGAATCCATATTGATGTAATGATAAAACTGTTGGATATTAAATAGAATATAAATTCTGCTGAAAATTTGTATTTTATTTATATATAAATATATATATATAAACAAAACAAAATAAAAATAAAAAATAAAAAAAATAAATATATAAAAAAATATTTAAAATTGTAAAAAAAATTGTTTTAGGAGAAAGGTGGTAGCAACGATGTCGTCCTTACTGCATATTTTTCAAAATATTTTAAACCTACTCATTTAAAAAAAACAGAAAACACATTTAAAAAACCCAAAAACACCCCCACTAATGATACTACCGTTGGGGACGATAGATTATACTACCATTGCATATCTTGTTGTGAAGCGGTGGTGTGCATGCTCATGTGATGCTAAAACTTTTGAAACACTTCCATGGAGTTTCCAACGAAGAATATGACTGAGTCGTTGTCTGAGATAAACCGGTGATGTACTGATATTTCATGCACATGGAAGGAGCTGTTGTGGAAGTTCGTTCATGGATGATGTTGCAGAAATGTGAAACAGTGAGGGAGGGAGGTGTTGCACTGCTACACTAGAGTGAGGCGTTGTGGAGTTGCTTGACTGGATGAAGTCAAAATGCATAGAAGTAGTGTCACATAGATGTTGTGATATATGGTCGAACCAGGTGGTGTTGCGGCATGAGTCAGAGGAGAATCCACCACTTAAGAAGACGTGTGTGAGGAAGAATGTCAAATATAAATATACACATAGGATATATATATATATATATATATATATATTTCAGTAGATATATATCCATATATATAGCCATATATATATATATAAGATCAAAAATATTATTATTATTTAAACTAATATGTTAAACTGGATTCATAGTATACATATTCTTGCGTGTGTAGGTGCGAAGAAAAATATAAAACACTAAACATTTAAATCATGTGATAAAAAATAATTAAAGCATTAACATATAACCATGTGTAAAAAGATGTTTAGATACATGTAAATAAAATAAATGTGATGTGCCATAACATATTTTAATCAATTAAAATTATAAAAAACAATTTAAACATTAACACAAGTAAAAAATTATTAGATTATATAGGACAATAACACTTAAACAAAAATAATGAAAATCTAAATGTTTAAACAAAAATGAAATTAAATGCAATACACTAACATGCCAAGTACCTTATGTGAAACACATATCGTGTAGGGCTATTGCACACTGTGTACTTGGGAAGTACACATTGGGTTGGGCTGAGGTGCATGACCGGAGAGGGTGTTTGGGGGAACATTCCATGTACATGAGGTACACATCGTGTATTCTCCCCTTTATTGTGTTTATCTTGTTTTCTCACCCTGAAGTTGGAATTGGACTCATTAGTAGTCACTACTACAAAAAAACCTTTAACAACACTAAAAATGGACTTTATCAGCGATAGATAAGCACCGACTACCGAAGCATTATTAAAAATCCTAGGCTTTTATCAGTGCTAGAAAAGCATTGATAAAGGGTTCATTTATCAGTACTAAAAACACTGATAAAGGGAAGCTTTATCAACACTTCTAGAAGTGCTGATAAACGACCCCATTTATCAGCGCTTTTATTTAGCGATGATAAAGGGGCATACTACAGTGTGCTGTAACAGCACACTGCAGCACCAGAAATTAGAAAAATCGAATAAAAATATAGAATTTAAATGAAATAAAATCTACAACAGAAATATAAGAAAAAAACACTATTATGGAGCAAAAGAATGCACCTATATAAAAGAAAAAACCACCACTTCTCGAGCAAAAGAACACGCTTATATAAGAAAAAAATTCTTATGATAGTAATAATATAAATAAATTAATTAATAGAAAGTGTTAATTTTAAACTAAACTTTGAATCATACTAGGAACACTATGTATCGCATTGAGTTGTGGTTGATTCTTGCATGTCACATCATTTCTTGTTCGTCTTTGAGCATTATCTCTGTGAAATTTAACTAAATAAGTATAAGATAAAAATGATAAGGAAATTAATTAAGTAATAGAAGTTAGAATGATAAGAAAACAATCTAGGCTCATTAGCTCAGTTTTGGTGATGTGATGCGCGTTTTAAAATAAAATGACACTTATATATTGAATAGATGCACTTGGAGTCATATCGATAACACTGTGTGTCATATTGAGCTACAGATGATTCCTACACATCCCAAATAACTTATGGATTGTTTTACTAATGTATCAAAACAATCCAAATGTGTTCGCTTGATTTTGAGTATGTCACTTGTATTTTTTTCTAAAATGTCATTTTAAACTGGAAACACATACTTTAAGTCATATCAGTTACATCGTGTGTCGATTTGATGTGAGATTGATTCCTACATGTCACAAATTACTAATAAATTTTCTTCCTAAATTATCAAGACAATATGAGTGTATTTTCTCGATTTTCAGTGAGTGACACTTTTTGAAATTAAATGTCAATTTTAAATTGATAACAGACACTTTGAGTCATACCAGACACATCGTGTATCGGATTGAGGTTCAGTTGATTCCTACACATCAAAAATGATTTATGGATTGCAGATAGTTTTCCTAAAGTATCAAAACAATTTGAATGTGTTTTCTCAGTTTTGGTATGTTAGTTGTCTTTTTTACTAAAATTAATGTCAGTTTTAAATAAAAAGACACATTATGAGTCATATCGGTCACATCGTGCATCGGATTAAGGTGGAGTTGATTCCTACACATCCCAAATGACTCGTGGACCGTTTTCCTAAAGTAACAAAACAATCTGAATATGTTTTCTCTGTTTTAGGTATGTCACTTGTGTTTTTTACTAAAATGTCATTTTAAACTGGAAACACACATTTTGAGACATATCAGTCACATCATGTGTCGGTTTGATGTGAGAGTGATTCCTACATGTCAAAAATTACTTATAAATTTTTTTCCTAAATTATCAATAAAATTTGAGCATGATTTCTCAGTTTTCATTGAATGATACTTTTTGAACTTAGATGTCAATTTTAAACTGATAACAGACACTTTGAGTCGTGTCGGGAACATCGTGTATCATATTGAGATTTTTTTGATTCCTACACATCGAAAATAACTTATGGATCATTTTCTTAAAGTATGAAAACAATCCAACTGTGTTTTCTCAATTTTGAGTATGTCAGATGTCTTTTTTACTAAAATTAATGTCAATTTTAAATAAAATGATGCACTTTGAGTCATACTGGTCACACCATACATCGGATTGAGGTGTGGTTGATTCCTACACATTCCGAATGACGTATGGATTTTTTTATTAAAGTATCAAAACAATATGAATGTGTTTTCTTGGTTTTGAGTACATCGCTTGTGTTTTTTACTAAAATGTCATTTTAAATTGGAAACACGCACTTTGAGTCATACTAATTACATCGTGTATCATTTTGACATGAGATTGATTCTTACATATCAAAAATGAATTATGAATCATTTTCCTAAATTATCAAGAAAATATGAGTGTGTTTTATTGGTTTTTAGTGAGTGACACTTTTTGAACTTAAATGTTAATTTTAAACTGATAACGGATACTCTGAGTCATACTGAGAACATCGTGTATTGGATTGAGGTGAGGCTGATTCCTAAACATCAAAAATGAATTATGGGTCATTTTCCTAAAGTATAAAAACAATCCAAATGTGTTTTCTCAATTTTGAGTATGTCAGTTGTATTTTTTACTAAAATTAGGGTCAATTTTAAATAAAAAGAGGCACTTGGAGTCATACATGTCACACCGTGCATCAGATTGAGGTGAGGATAATTCCTACACATCTCAAATTAATTATGGATAATTTTTCTAAATTATAAAATATATGAATGTGTTTGATCGATTTTGAGTACGTCACTTTTGTTTTTACTAAAATGTCATTTTAAACTGGAAACATGCACTTTGAGTCATACCAGTCACATCATATGTCATTTTGACGTGAGATTGATTCATACATGTCAAAAATGACTTATGAATCGTCTTTATAAATTATCAAGATAATCTGATTTTTTTTTTGGTTTTAAGTGAGTGGTACTTTTTGAACTTAAATGTCAATTTTAAACTAATAATAGACACTTTGAGTCATGCCGAGCACATCATGTATCGAATTGAGGTGTGGATAATTTCTACACATCAAAAATATCATATGGATCATTTTCCTAAAGTATTAAAATAATATGAATGTGTTTTCTTGGTTTTGAGTACGTCAGTTGTCTTTTTTACTAAAATTAATGTCAATTTTAAATAAAAAGATGCATTTAGAGTCATACTGGTCACACCATGTGTCAGATTGAGGTTTGGTTGATTCCTACTTATCTAAAATAAATTATTGATCATTTTACTAAATTATTAAAATAATATAAATGTGTTTTCTTATTTTTGAGTACATCACTTGTGTTTTTTACTAAAATGTTATTTTAAACTAGAAACACACTTTGAGTCATACTGATCACATCATGTGTCGGTTTGACATGAGACTGATTCCTACCATCAAAAATGACTTATGAATCATTTTCCTAAATTATCAAGACAATCCAAGTGTGTTTTCTCAGTTTTCAGTAAGTGACCCTTTTGAACTAAAATGTCAATTTTAAACTGATAACGGACACTTTGAGTCATATCGGGCACACCGTGCATCTGATTGGGGTGCAGCTGATTCCTACACATAAAAAATGACTTATGGATTATTTTTCTAAAGTATCAAAATAATATTAATGTGTTTGATCAATTTTGAGTATGTGATGTGTGTTTTGAACTAAAATGTAAAGTATAAACTAAAAACATACAGTTCGGGTCATACTGATCACATTGTGCGTCAGATTGAGGTGTGGTTGATTAAGTATGTGATGTGTGTTTTTCTTTCAACCATATACACCAATCCAAAAAAGAAATCAATGTTCTATTTGGATGGAAGAAGAAACCCCATGCTACCTGAAATGCCTCATCCAAAAGAAACATGTTCTCTTTTTTCTGGCTTGTTACAGGCAATTGAAGTAAAAATATGACTTCCCAAAAGATCTATGAAAAAAAACTTATTACATAAAAATGTTAAGGAAAATAACTTAAATATAATTGATAAAATGGTGGAAAAATTAACTAAATAAGTAGTAGGAATTCACCTTTTCATGATGGTTGTATACATTCTTGACTCGTTTCCTTGTTATTATCTCAGTTGTAGGCTCAAAGTCCAATCTCTAACAAGTACGAGCAGCTTCAAACAAAACTACTACAAATATGGCTTTTATCAGTGCTAGAAAAGTGAATTAACAGCGCTAAGAAAAGTGTCATTAATCGAGGCGAAGATAAAGGGGGGTTCCTTTTATCAGCGCTCAGAAAAGCACTGATAAAGACCCCTTTTATCAGTGCTAAAAAAAGCACTGATAAAGTAAAAATAATAATAATAATAATTTATATTCAGGGGGAGCTTTTAACAGCGCTTCCCCCCCCCCTTTATTAGTGCTAGGCGGCTCCTCCCCACTCCGGCGCGCTGCCCTTGCCCACGCGTCTCACACATGCGCGCGCACTTCCTAGCTTCCACCCGAACTCGAACCCGCGACCTCCCCCTTGCGCGCCTTCACCTTTACCACTAAGTCATTTCATTTTTTTTTCTATTTAATGATACATCTATTTATTTATATATATATAGTTATATTTATTTGTATATTAATATAGATTCATATTAATATAAATATATTTAGTTATATTAATACATATATTTTTATTCATATATTAGTATATATATTCATTCATATATTAATATATATTTATATCTATTTATATATATATTTGAAGTTACAATTTTTTATCCGTATATTTATTTGTATATTAATATATATTTATAAGATTAGTTTTAAATACATTTATAAAATATGTTTTTTATGTATGTTTATAAATAAATACATACATATATACAACACACACACAAATACACACACACACACATATATATATATATATATATATATATACGAAAAAATATATATGTGTGTGTGTGTGTATTTGAAAAGTCATAGAATGTTAAAATGACCATAACTTTATAATCCAGAAGCTCGTTTCAACTCCAAAACCAGTCAAATCGAATAAAATGAAACAATCTTCGATATGATATGTGGTACATGCCTAACGGACATCCAGATCAGAAGTTATACATGTTTTAATGTTAACAAATCGGGGTATCCAGACTAAAAACTCAGTTTTGGAGGCCTTCTGGACCTTTTTTGGGCTCAAAAAATGTGACAGAAGCTTTGCTTGTGTCACAAGCACGTAGAGTTTGCCGCAGGCTTCGATTTGATATGTTGTAGAGCTCAAACAGACACCTGGATCAAAATTTATGTCCTTTTGAAGTTTGAGTTACATTTTTAACTTATTTTAGATCTTTTATTAATTGTTTTGATTTTTTGTATCTTCAAATTGTTATTAAATGATTTTTAATCGATAATAATTAGCAAATTATTAATTAATAATATTTTTTAAAATATTTTAAAGTCATTTTCACTAAATTTCTTATATATTAAATGTAATAGTCTATTTGTACTTATCTAAAACATATTTAAAAAATATATATTATATTTATATCAATATAAATATACTTATATAACAATATATTATTTTTCATGAAAAAATATTTTTTTTGAAACATAAAATTTATCAGCGCTAGGAAAAAATGCTAATAAAGCCCCCCTTTATCAGCGCTAAAAAAAGTGCTGATAAAGGGTCACTTTTAACAGCATTTTTTTAGCGCTGTTAAAGCCCCCCTTTATCAGCGCTTTTTTTTACCACTGATAAAAGGGTAGTGCTTCCCTTACCTATTTTTGTAGTAGTCCCAACTCGAGCAAAACAATCCACTTGTATAATAAAACAATTATTATGTTAGTAATACTATAAATAAATAAATTAAACATAAATATGAAACAATACATTAATAAAATGTCAATTTTAAACTGAAACCGCACAATTTGAGTCATACCGGGTACATCGTGTATTGCTTTGAGGTATGGTTGATTCCACCATGTCTTTTATCCTACAATGCATTCAACACTCTGGATCATCTAACAATATTGTAGTTTGATAACCCAGAATGTTGAATGCATTGGAGAATAAAATGAAAATTGCATCATCATGAGTGAATCAGCCTTGTTGAGTGTGTGATCATAGTACAGGAGTGAATCATCCTTGTTAAAGAAGTCATTTATTCCTATAAAACAATAACCATTCTTATAAACCTATTCCTAGAAAACATTAACCATTAATGTAAACCTATTCCTCAAAATCTATTAGCATTCATTCATTGAACTAAAATAAATATATACATATGAGTTTTTATGGAACATAATAAAATATATCTTTCCCTTTCACCATCATAGAGAGTACAAACTCCATGATAAACCATTTACCTTCTTTGATGGAAAAAACATCAGTGAAACTCATTATGTATTTTCAGAAGATAGTAAACTCCATGATAAATTATTTACCCCTTTTTTATAGTATTAAACATCATTATAGCCCTTTATAACATCCAAATGACACTAAAATCTAGTGTATCCATTAATTCTTCTCGGATTGTGCTATATATTAGTATATCCTTTTCAATATTCAGGTTTACGATAAACTCTAATATAACATCATCATTATTTGTTCATCAAAATGGAAATATACATATTCTAATGTATTTTTTATTGAGAATGATGGTGATTTTTTTATTAATGAGCTTGTGAACATGGATCATTTTATATAATGAATGTGCACATGCATAATTACTGTTACTTGTAAGGATTTCACAAGCATTTGTGACGTTATATCATGCATTTAATTAATGATCTAATAACCCAAATAATTCCATGACCCACCAACACTACTACAAAATTGGGTTTATCTGACACTAGGGCTTTAAAAGCGCTCGCTAAAAATTTTGTTAAAGTCCCCCTTTATTAGTGCTAAAAAAATCACTCTTAAATGGGGTCTTTATCGGTGTTTTTTTACAAGTGCTGGTAAATGGGGTCTTTTATCAGCACTTGTAAAAAAATTGATAAAAGTATACTTCAAAAATATATATATATTTCATTAAAAATAATATATTAATATATAAATATAATGATATTGATATACATATAATATATATTTTTTAAAATATGTTTTAGATAAGGTAAATAGGCATTTACACTTAATATATAAGATATTTAGGGGAAATGGCTTATAAAATAACTTAAAAATATTTTTAATTAATAATTTTCTCATTATTAACAATTAATAGTAATTTAATATCAATTTGAAAAATAAAAATAAAAAAATTAAAAAAAAGATCTAAAATAAATTAAAAACGTAACTCAAACTTCAAACGGATATAACTTTCAATCCGGGTGTCTGTTTGGGCTCTATCACATATCAAATTGAAGCATGCGGCGAGATCTACACCCTTACTGACACAGGTAAACATTTGTCACATTTTTTGAGACTAAAAAAGTCATAAGGCCTCCAAAACTGAGTTTTTAGTTGGGGTACCCCAATTGTTTAACATTCGATGGATTTTCAGCCTCCTTTAAGGGGGTTTTTTCCCTTTTCCAGCGAGGACTGAATTTATTCTCAGACTTTACATTCATATAGATATTATGGTTTTTAAATTTTATCATTTTTCACAACGTAATTTTATTTATAATTAAATATATGCATGTTTTCGTATATTTACTTATAATAAATCACTCATATAAATACATATATAAACATATTTATGTAAAAATGTATATTCTAATATATCTAAATAAATACATATTCTAAAAATGTATTTAAAACAATATCTAACCATTTTTTACATTATACAAATATATTTATAATGTTTATATATACATATGTGTGTGTATTAATAAAAAGATATATATTTATATTATATTCTAGTATATGTAAATGAATATAATATATAATATATTTAAATAAATATAAGTATATATATCACACACACACATATATATTGTATAAATGTATTTCAAAATAATTATATAAATATATGTAAATATATATATATATATATATATATAGAAATATCATTAAATAGACATCAAAACAACATGGTGTAGTGGTAAAGGCGTTCCATCTTCGAAGGAGAGGCGAAGGGTTCAAATCACTACTAGAAAACAAGGTTATAGCCACGGACCTATAGCCACGGTTTTATAAGTCTGTGGCTATAGCTTAGTTTATAGCCACACTTCTATTAAAATTGTGGCTAAATCATTGTTTATATCCACAATTAAAAAAATCTGTATCTATGTTTTTTTTACCATCTATTGGGCTCCTCCTCCCCATTGTCTGCGATTCCTCTCCTCCCCTGACCCCTTGCGACCCACCTTATACCTGCAACCTCTTCTCTCTCGACGGCCCTCTCTTCTCGACGCGACTTCTCCTCTCAATCGCCCTCCTCCACCGTCGCGACTTCTCCTCTCTCGACGGCGACCTCTACTCTCGGCGGTGACCTCTCCTCTCGGTGGCGACCCTTCTTCCCCGACGTCCTTGGCGACCTCTCCTCTCCCCGATCCTCATCTCCCGATAGTTCCCAGATGGCCTTCGTGATGCTACCCCATCCTCATCCCCCTCACGACGCTGCCCATCGCTGCCACCGAACGAGGCAACCCAGTCGCCTTCGTGGTAACATCTCACCTCTCAAGCATGTCCAAGTGAAATTCATTCTCAAACTTTGATAGTCTCCTTCTTCCACCAAAATCCTTCCTGCTCATGATTCTAGGCATGTTCACATCCCCCATTCATCCTTTATTTTCTGCAACATTGTGCAGCATTTTGAGGCAGTGACAATTGTTCATATATCCCCCTATTTTTGGTTTAGTTTGATTTGAAGCTTACTTCCAAGTATGGGATTCTTATTCTCTATTGCATCTGTGCAACAAGCATATTTCAGTTTTCCTTTAGGTGGATGGAAGGATTAACTAATGTAGTGTTTTTACATGTTTTACCAGTTTATTATTATTTCTAAGTGATGATTCTTTCTCTGAATTTGAAGGTTTTATTATGTGCATGTTGTGAATATTGTGAAATAGTTAAACCCTATGGTTGATTTAGAGACCTTATGGACAGGTAGATGGACAATCCATCTTTTGGGAATTATGTATGGATTCTTGTTGAGGTTGATATGGCTTCCACCCTTGTTAAAGAAGTGGTTCTAACCACCAAAGATGAGGATATTAATCTTGATATTTTTCTTGAGAGGAAGCTAGAATTCTATGAAAATTGTCATTTTTTGGGCATATGGCCTCTGACTGCAATAGAAACAAACTATGTAATCATTGAAAGATTAGGGTACATGACGATGCCAGTAGCAGGAGAAAGAATGATAAGGGTTTGGTCCCACCCTCTGGTCATGACACATCTATGGAGGCCCCTTCTCATGGGGGTGGATACAAGGGTGATCCTATCCTGGATGTTGCTAAGAGAACTAATGTGGGAATTCCTCTAATGATGTTGTTGTTGTCCATATTGTTGATGAGTCCAGTCATATCCATGCTACTACTGATACTATTGTCATGGTCTCTAGTCAAGGTGTTTTTTCCACTGAGTAGCTCACTACTTCATATCTTATGTAGGGTGTCATTCTAGAACCCGAACATGCCACTACTTCAGCACTTGTGAAGTATTCCGATGAGATGGAACCTGAGTTGGCCAATGCTTCAGTACCAGTTAAGGATATCATTGTTCTAAAAACCGATCAGGTCACCGTTTCACTACTAGTGAAGGTGCCAATGAGATGGAAATAGAGAAGGCCAATACTTCAGTACCAAATAAGGATTTAAATGTTATGGAGCTCGAGAAGGTCATTTTTTACCACCAGGGAAGGCTTCATGTGTTGTCTATGATGAGGAACCAACACCTACTTTACTTACAGAGCAAGCTGATTATTCTTGTCCTAATCTGGATTTTGAGCAGGATCATATATAGAGAATTGCCTTAGTTTCTGGTTCCTTTGGAGTTAATGAATTCTCTACTGAGTAGGATAATTATCTTACATGAATGCAAGGAGATGGTTATTAGCACACTAGTAATTTATCAATAGTTCCTTCATCCAAGATTTCAAGGAGGAAACTACTTGGAAGCCTTCTTTTGACCCCTGTTTAATCGGCTAACTAGTTCAATTCCCTCAGTACCGAATCCTCTACGAGAGATGACAAGGAGTTTTCCCCATCCGAACAGGACCTGTGTGACCCCTCATCTACTGATGCAATAGATGATATGAGTGAAGAGGTTTTGGAAACTGTTGGTTTTGATAAAGGAAGGACACAATGTTATGATAGGCCTAGTACCAGGCTATGGTATGCTATGTAATGAAGGTCATCTTTTGGAACTTCCAAGGGCTTGGGAACTCTCCCATGGTTAAAACCCTTAGGCACATTATTGTGAACAAAAAACCTATACTGATTATTCTTACCAAGCAAAGATTGAAGTTTGAGAATTGGATGGAATTCAAATGTAAATCTTTCAGTTACTCATTTTTTTCTAATTATCAATTTGATGCTTCCACATAGTCCTTGTTGGTTCTTAATAATGATAGTGTCACTATCAATTCCTTCCATAATGATCATCAGTCAGTGACCATCTCTTATTGCATTGCTAACACTACTATTTCTGTGACTTTTGTCTATGCCTTCAATTTATATACAAGACGAAGATATCTTTGAATAAATCTGGCATCCATCTCAAAGAATATTTCTAGGAGTTGGATTTTTCTTGGTGACATTAATGCTATTTTGAGGCCTGATTAAAAAACTAGTAGTAATTTCTATAAAATCCCAGCTAGTGAATTTTTTTCTTGTATTGATAAATGTGGCTTGGCCAAAGTTTCCATATCTGGAGTTGATAAAACATGGAGCCGATATACATAAAAGGGGAGGCTAGAAATTAGATTGGATAGGTGCTTTGTGTAATTGGATGAAAGGAATATTGCAGTTGAGATATTTGAACTCACCCTTCCAAGATTTCATTTTGATCATACTCCATTAATTTAATTCTGTATTAATAGATCAAGGTCAACCCCACTTCCTTTCAAGTTTAACAATTCTTGGCATGTTGTGCCAGGCTGTAGATAAATCGTTTTGGATTCCTGGAAGATTGATTTTGTGGGAAGTCCTCTCCATATTCTAACTTGCAAGATAAAGATTGTAAAGGTCAAACTGAAAGAATAGAGTAAAGCATCCTTTTTTAATCTTGATAGTGACATTAAGGAGGATTAATCTCATATGATTATTTTCCAACAAAAAAAACATGCCTTGGGATGTGCCCTCTCAGGAGGAGATAAAATCCATATCCAAAATTGATATTATCCTGACTCTAAAATAGAACCTTTCTCATAATAAATTTAATATTAGTTGGATGAAGGAGGGGGGTCTAAATTCACTTTTCTTTCATAGCATGCATAGGGAGAAAAATGTGAGGAGTCTCGCTTCTCTATAAATTAATAGTAATATGTTTAGTTCTAAGAATGAAATGACAAATGTCGTGACTTTTTATTTTGAGGAGATTTACTCAGATAATGGAGAAGGAAAAACTGAAAAACTGATCAAATGAAATGAACCAAGAATTGATGATATTCATAATAGAAGGCTAGTTAAAGCCCCCAGTGAAAAAGAAGATTCATGCATCTCTCTTATAATTAAATATGGATGGTGTTGATGGACCAGATGTCTTGACAAAACTTTTTTCATGTTTTAATGGGACATTCTTCATCTTGAGGTAATAAATGTTGTGAGGGAATTTTTTATTCTTTAATCAATGCCTTTTTGGGTGAACTCCAACATCGTTGTATTAATCCCAAAAAAAGATAATGCTCTGTATATAAAGGATTTAGGACTATTTCTATTGGGTTTTTTATACCAAAGGTCATTAGAAAAATCATGACGTACAAGATGGGTGAGATTGTTAAGGGTTTTATTTTGACAAATCAGGTTGGGTTTTTCCCTGGGAGGAACATTCAAAATTTCCGCTACAATGCTTCTAAATGTGTGAATATCATGAAGAGGAAGGTAAAGGATGGTAATATGTCCTTGAAGATTGATATATCAAAATATTTTTATACAATAAAATGGAGTTTCATTTTTTCTATTCTGAAAATGAAAGTATTTTCACAGAGGTTCATTGATTTGATTTGTTCTAACCTGCACAGTGCCAGGATCTCTATTCTGGTTAATGTGTCCCCAAGGGGTTTCTTCTAGTGTTAAAGAGGAGTTAGAAATGAGATCCTTTATTTCGGATTTTATTTCCTATAGCTAAGGATTATCTTAGTTTGTATCTTACTGATCTTGTTAATATTGGGATTTATCAGCGGTTGGGGTTTGGGAGGGATTTCTTTGCACCATCACATTTGTTTTATACTGATGATATTTTTCTCTTTATCAGTTATTGTTATCATTTGATTTTATGTCATTCATATATACTTCTTCTTCT
This sequence comes from Viscum album, assembly GCA_963277665.1. Lineage (NCBI taxonomy): Eukaryota > Viridiplantae > Streptophyta > Magnoliopsida > Santalales > Viscaceae > Viscum > Viscum album. The sequence continues at coordinate 1,392,026,163 of OY728142.1, read as the reverse complement.
TTTTGATGTAGTTATTGTATAGTGATATGATACTATTTTTATAAGGTTATAGACTCTCTATTGTACCATAATTATACACTCACTATTGGTTGGTTGCCTCTGACATATGCGGTGGCACTCTTGTAGCCATGTAACCAACTATCTTGGGGATCTGTTTAGTGGCTCTTGGGTTGGGAATTTACAAAGTGGTATAAGAGGTTTCTTTTTATATTATCGTGCAATTTTTTTATATTAGATATGATTCTAAAAATGTGTCAGTTCAGGGTAAATAATCAGGTATGGGAGTGTTCAACCCATGCAAGGGGAAAAGACTAAGTGTTTAGGGATGAGACTGCGGTCTTATTGATAGTTATTAAAATTGAATATGATTTCACCTTGAGTGATTGATTTAAATTATTCTACATATAGATTTATGATATTAGGGTATTTTATCCCCAGGTTTCATGGAATGAACATGTTGTTTCAGTCATCATTCTAGGAACATAGAGATTCAAATGCCTTGAATATGCCATGATATGTGGGTTTCATACCATGATTTTATGTTATATGTGATATTTTCCTTAGGTGATTTTATTAATTGATTCATGATTATTTATCATTATCTGCCTATATACCTTGATTTTGTGGTTTATTATTTATAAATCAATATTAGTTTCTAACATGTGATATCATTTCTTAGCAATCCACTGGTGCATCAATTTTTGGCTCCCTTTGACGAGAGATACAGCTTTTTGTCAAATTTTATAAGTGCTTTTGTGTTAGGGTTTCCTGATTGTTTATTGAAATAGTTTTTTAAAGTGGTTTTGTTCTTGAAATTTAAGCACTGGTGTTTTTTCAGAAATAGAACACACCAGTTATTTTTCAAACTACTTATCATAAGGGGCAAGTATTTCAAGGCTCTGTTTTACAGCACTGCTTATAAAATTTATCACCTGTGAGAAATGCTTCGGTATACGAGTTTCTTTATTGCTTATTTAAGTTGTATTTTAGTGAATTTTAGTGGAAGTGTTTTTCTTTGACAAAACAAATGCCACCTATTTTGTTAACTGCTCAAATGCTGTTAAATGAACCTGAAGGCTTTGCTTGACATCACTTATTATGAGCTGATTAAGATTAATGCCTCTATATAAGAGTCTATTTGACGGGGGGCAGGGGGCAGGGGGCAGGGGGTGGGGGCAGGGGCAGGGGGCAGGGGGCAGGGGGTGTACAAGGGGGCAGTGGGGGCCGGGGGGTGTGCAAGGGGGCAGTGGGGTTCGGGGGGTGTGTAAGGGGGCAGGGGCAGTGCAGGCACCATTGGCATTGAAAGTGATTTCACATATGTTAAGATTGTAAGTGTATTTTATTAATTCTCATTGTTTCCTTTCATTCTCGCATGCATGCACTTGCATCTATTTGTGTTTTCAACTTTTGTTTGGTTCTATATGGCCAGGTTTCAGCTGAATCAATGATTGGGGTGAGCGAGGCCAGTAAATATGCACAAATTATCAAGGTTTAAAATCAACTAGGTTTCCATTTGTTTATGCTTATTGAATTTGCAACTTGTATACTGAATACTTTTAGTCATTTTTTGCACCTGTTCTTTTCAGATATTTGAGGATGCCTATAAGTCACAATTAAGCATCATAATCCTTGATGTCATTGAGAGGTAATTACAATCAATTTCAACACAATACTACTTTTGGTCCTTTCGTTCGATAACCATTGTGTTGTTCTTTTTAGTACAGGATTTTGGAGTACATTGCCATTGGACCTTGTTTTTCCAATATTATTTCTCAAACGTTGATGGTCCTTTTGAAACGGCTTCCTCCCCAGGTATTCTTCTCATCCCTTTTATTAGTATAACTCATTCCGAATATATCTTTATGAGGTTTTATTTGTCTCAATGTCTTCATAAGAACTGGATTTCTTGTGTGTATGCTTTCGCATGATAGGCTGTGTCTGTGGATAGGGATGCATGCTATGCAGAGAACCAGCAACAAAACATAGCTCATTCTTATGCATGTGAGCATATATATAAGGATCCTCTTGTGGTAGTTTATGCTTATATAGCTTGTTTGACATTATTGCATTTATGTTTTCCATTTTAATCCTTACTCCCCTCATTTGAGACACCACGGGCATCTCCAAAGATTTTTTTGACTCACAGGGGGGTGTGTAGGCTAGGGGCTGGTGCAGGCTAGGGGGTGGTGCATGCTAGGGGGCTGGGGGTGCAGGGGGGTTGTGCAGGCTAGGGGGCTGGGTGGAGGGGGGCAGGGGGCAGGGGGCAGGGGGGAGGTCTGTAGAGCAGGGGGCAGGGTGGAGGGGGGCAGGGGGCAAGGGGCAGGGGGTGGGGGGTGGTCTGCAGGGCAGGGGGTAGGGGGGCAGGGGGTGGTCTGCAGGGCTGTCTGCAGGGCAGGGGGGAGGGGTGGGGCAGTGAGGCAAGGGGGTGGGGCAGGGGGTGTAGTTAGTCTCTATAGGTTTCTTTAATCTTAGATAAGGTTGAATAACTGTTACAATCCATCTCTAACTCCCACATTTCTTCATGATTAGGTTTCTCCAAATATGCCCTCCTATTTATAATAGATTGCTTTCACTAAATCATGGCTTGATATTAGTTGCAACAAATCGAATTTTGTATGATACCACTAGTTGTTATTGGTATGGCTTTAACACCTTTTCTTTTAAAAATCCAGGCCATTATGTCCACTTTTGTTAATTATAGCTTATAAAGATAGATTTGGATCCTACAATCTGTCCCCCTTTTGGTGGGTTGATTCCACTACCACATTGGATGAATTTACCTGTACATAGATAGATTCAATATAATATTTTAAATTACATTCACTGGTGGAAATCCCACTTATACCAACACCTGCATACCAACGGTTTGAAAAAACTGTTGGTTTAAGTAATAATTTGATGTTTTTTTCCAACGGTTTCATTAAACTGTTGGGAATAGATTACATTAGACAATATTTTCCTACTGTTTTTAGAAACCATAGGGACCCCCCCCCCCAAATAATAATTCATGAAAATCAATATCATACTGTGATATATGATTGATTTTGGTTTTCTCAAAACATAAAAAAAAAAGTTATCATTGTAGTGTTTGTAGATATAAATCATTGGAAGTTCACATAGAAGATACCACGAGAACATTATTTCTTTACGATTTAGGTGAACAATATATGATGCGTTTCTAGTTTCATAAAGAATATCATATTCTATGTGAAATCATTTGGAGCTCATAAAAATGTTAAGAATATTTTATGTGTAGAATTATTCATACCATTGATGCTTTGTGGATGCAGTTGTCATGTGAATGGAGTGTTATAATTTGCAAAAGAAAATGTTATCTAATGCATATTGTTTTAATATGTTCATGATGCATGTGAAGGGAAATTGGTTTATGGATAAATGTGTTGTTCTTTTTGGATTCACATACAGTTGAATGGGTAACCACATTATATTAAATTATAAAGTGTTATTTGTTTTAATATGTTCTCGCACCTCATGTATTTGGGGATTTCTGTTTTTGACTCCATGTTATGTTTTCAGTGAGGCGTTGGATCATTTCGTGTTGGTTTGGGTGGATTTGGTTCTCCCAATCGAGGTAAGGCTTTAATGTCGTTGGTTGGTTTCTCACTGGTTATGTAGCATCCTTTATGTGTTTTAATGTTCCTAATATCCTTTGTGTAGTGCGTTGATCCCTGCTCGTTGGTTTCGAGTAACCAAGTTAAGGGCGGCTCGCCTGCGTGTGGATAGGTAAGAAAGTATATGTATGTGGGTTCCCCTGTTACGTGTATAGTCAACCATGGCAGTGATTATGCACGTATGGGGCTATGTGTGCCCATGTATATATATATAAATGCATAAGCAGGTGAGTGGAGACTGGTATATGCATATAAGCATATGTGCAAGGATCCCCTTGCACATGCTCATGGCCATGCGGGTGTGTGCATAGGGGCAAGGTGTCCTTGCATGTGTGTGAAGGTGCGTATACCCAGTGGGGGAGCAGCAACTTTTAGTTAGAAAGCTCCAAGAGCCGAAGTGGACGGTTTGGTTCCACCTTGAGGTAGGATCCCTCTTCTAGCTTCTTTAATTCAAGAATGTTTTAAATTGAATTTAGCTTCTTTCTTAATTCTGCTTAATTATATTGAATTGCATATCTTGAATAAGTGTTCTTTAATATAATTGTTTCATTTGATAAATAAAGTCATGTTTTTATAATAAAACTCCTCCAATGGATATACGCTGTCTGCGAAAACTCACAGTGATAGTTATGTTGATCTAGTTGATTAAATTATTGCATTTGATTTGTGATGAATGAGTTTTAGAATAAATGTTAAATATAATTAAATGAATTGTGTGATAAAGAAATGTCATGATTTTATAATAAAACCCCTCCAACGGAGGTGCGCTGTCTTCTAAACCAAAGAGTAATGATAGTTATTTGTATCATGTTTAGATTTAGTTTGAGACTTTCATATGTCTCTTGTTGGTGTTTGTTTTGCGGCTAGTTAGTTTTTGTTTTCTTTGAATAATATAAATTGGCTTATCATACTCGTTTAACTCAAATGACATTGCCCGAGTAGGCATATGCCTTGACCATGACACTTTCCTTTTCACGCTTTGAATATTATAAATAAAATTTTCATGTTTAGGCAAAGTGAATGAATTTGTAAATGGTTTGTGTAGGGTGTATGATTCTTTTTCGTCGTTTTGTTGCCCTTTAGACGTTGCGTTATTGTGCCGCTCACTACAACCTTCTCTGGCGATCCTTTGTTATAACATATTAAATAGTTGATCTGTTATATCATCTACAGGCGGGACGACAGTCGGAATGTTGCTCCGCCTTCTCCCGCTCCCTTCGCTCCTGGCCAGCTGAACCGGGCCAACACGTCGCGGTCACGCCGCGGTAATGCCCCGATTTGGCCCTGCTCCAGGACGACACCCTGAGGCGGTTCGCAGTGATAGTATTCCATGAGTCTTGTGATCAATGTTGGGACTGACTAATCACAATTTCTGTCAGCGGGGCGACGACCGAAATGTTGTCCCGCCTCCTCCCGCTCCCTTCGCTCATGGTCGGAAGATGATGCCCCGCGGATGTCGTTGGACCGGGCCAACACGCTGCGGTCACGCCGCGGTCACGCCGTGATTTGGCCCTGCTCCAGAACGACACCTCGCGGCAGTTCGCAGTGATAATATTCCATGAGTCTTGTGATCAATTTTGAGACTGACTAATCACAATTTCTGTCGGTGGGGCGACGGTCGGAATGTTGTCCCGCCTCCTCCTGCTCCCTTCGCTCCTGGCCGGAATATGCTGCCCCGCAGATGTCGCTGGACCGGGCAAACACGCTGTGAATGTCGCTGGACTGGGCCAACACGCCGCGGTCACGTTGCGGTCACGCCGCGGTCACACCACGGTCACACCACGGTCACGTCGCGGTAATGCCGTGATTTGGCCCTACTTCAGGACGACACCCCGCGGCGGTTCGCAGTGATAGTATTCCTTGAGTCTTGTGATCAATGTTGAGACTGACTAATCACAATTTCTGTCGGCGGGGCGACGACCGGAATGTTGCCCCGCCTCCTCTCGCTCATTTCGCTCTTGGCCGGAAGATGTTGCCCCGCGGATGTCACTGGACAGGGCCAATATGTCGCGGTCACGCCGCGGTCACGCCGCAGTCACGCCGCGGTAATGCCGTGATTTGGCCCTGCTCCAGCCACATCCAGCCCACACCAGCCCCCTTCCACCTTCATTTCAGCTCGCTGCCACCCGCATTCAAGCCCACAACAGCCCCCCCCCCCCTGCCACCTTCGAATCAGCCTGCACCATCCCCCAGCACCTGCATCATCCCTCAGCACCTGCGACCAGCCCCCTTCCACCAGCATTCCAGCCCCCTTCCACCTGCATTCGAGCCCACACCAACCCTCAACCACCTGCAATCCAGCCCGCACCAGCCACCACACCAGCCACCACCCCCCAGCCTCCTGCAAAACACTCATGCCAGCCCTCTGTCACCTGCAAAACAGCCCTAGCCACCAGTTCCAGCCCTCACCAGCCCCCGGCCTCCTACATCCCAACCCGCACCAGCCCCTGCCACATGCCCAATAGCCCCCAGCCACCTGCAATCCAGCTCACACCAGCCCCCTGCCACCTATTCCAGCCCGCACCAGCCCCCTGCCATCCCCCTGCCGCCTGCCTTCCCGCCCGCACCAGCCACTCCAGCCCGCACCAGCCACCGCACCAGCCCCCAGCCTCCTGCATTCCAGGATGCGCGAGAAAAACTCCATGCAAATCACAAAAAGGAAAGGTGAAAGCGGATCCCCTTTCCTGAGCCCTCTTTTCCCCGAAAAGTAGCCATGTAAACTGTCATTAATGTTCACCGAGAACATTGGGGTAGAGACGCGTCTTTTAACCCAAGACGAGAACCTAGCCGGAAAGCCGAGCAGATCCAAAACATCCCATAAAAAGTCCCACCTGACCAAATCAAAAGTCTTGAATAAATCGATCTTGAAGGCACACCTAGGAACCCCAGAATCAAGATGGTAGCCCCATAATAATTCCTGGGTAACAAGATTCTTAGGATGAATTGGTTTTGGTACTGAAGGTTGAGGATATTTTTATCCAAGTTTAGATTTATGAGTCTCTTAAGGTTATTTTTGTAACCATCCTACTAGAGGGTCTGGGGGTGCCGAGGGGGTCTGCAGGGCGGGGGGGAGGGTGCAGGTGTGGTGTCTAGGAGGGGTTGTCCAGGGGGGTGTATAAGGGCTGTCCGGGGGGGGTCTGCAGGGCAGGGTGCAGGTGGGGTGTCCAAGGGCTGTCCGGGGGGTGTCGGGGGCTCTGCAGGGCAGGGGGTGCAGGTGGGGTGTCTAGGAGGGGTTGTCCAGGGGGTGTCCAAGGGCTGTCTAGCAATAGGTCTGAAATCCTTTACATCCACAGCATTTTCCTTCTTTGGGATCAGGGCAATAAAATTGGAGTTGATTCCATAGGGCATTGAGGCATGGTTAAAGAACTCCATCATAGCGTTAAGGAGCTCATCATGAACTATGTCCCAGTAGAACAAAAAGAATTAATTTGTGAACCCATCAGGACCAGTCACACTCTCAAGATTTAGAGAAAAAAGGGCACTCTTAACCTCCTTCTCATCAAGGGATGCAACAAGGGAGATTGTTGGATTGGTGTAGCCCAATCCAACTTTGACCATTGTTGTAGTCAATTTGCTTAACTAAGGATCCCTTAGGATATGTGTAAGGGATGTGTAAGGGGGGGTTGTTGTCCAGCAGGGGGGGGCTGTCCAGGGGGTCCAGCAGGAGGGGCTTCTGTCCAGGGGGTCCAGCAGGGGGGGTTGTCCAGGGGGGTACAGCGGGGGGCTGCTGTCTAGGGGGGCTGGGGCTGCTGTCCAGGGGGGGTCCAACAGGGGTGGGGGGCTGCTGTCCATGGGGGGTTGGGGCTGCTATCTAGGGGGGGTCCAGCAGGGGGTGGGGGCTGCTATCCAGGGGGTCCAGCAGGGGGCAAGGGGTGTGCAAGGGGGTGTGTGCAAGGGGTGCAAGGGATGTGTAAGGGGGGGCTGCTGTCCAGCAGGGGGGCTGTCCAGGGGGGGTCCAGCAGGGGGGGCTTCTGTCCAGGGGGTCCAGCAGGGGGGCTGCTATCTAGGAGGGTCCAGCAGGGGGGGCTGTCCAGCGGGGGGGCTGCTGTCCAGGGGGGTCCAGTAAGGGGGGTGGGGGGGCTATTGTCCAGGGGGGCAAGGGGTGTGCAAGGGGGGTGCAAGGGGGTGTGTGCAAGGGGTGCAAGGGATGTGGGGGTGTCCAGCAGGGGTGGTGCAAGGGGGGTCCAGCAGGGGGGCTGCTGTCCAGGGGGGTCCAGCAGGGGGGGCTGCTGTCCAGGGGGGTCCAGCAGTGGGAGGGGCTTCTGTCCAGGGGGTCCAGCAGGGGGGGCTGCTGTCCAGGGGGGTCCAACAGGGGACCGCTGCTGTCCAGGGGGGTCCAGCGGGGGCGGTTGCTGTCCAGGGGGGTCCAGGGGGGGTGGGGGGCTGCTGTTCAAGGGGGTCCAGCAGGGGGGATGTTGTCCAAGGGGGTCCAGTAGGGGGGCAAGGGGTGTGCAAGAGGGTGCAAGGGATGTGGGGGGGTTGCTGTCCAGGGGGGCTGGTTTTTTTATGAAATGGGAAGGGTTTTAGCCACGGTTTCAAATCGTGGCTAAAACCCTATAGCCACGGTTCATTGAACCGTGGCTGGTATTGCTGTGGCTATAGGGCTATAGCCAAGGTTTGAAACCGTGGCTATAGGGCTATAGCCATGGTTTGAAACCGTGGCTATAGGGCTATAGCCACGGTTTGAAACTGTGGTTATAGGTTTGGCCCTATAGCCACGGCAATACCAGTCACGGTTCAATGAACTGTGGCTATAACTTATAGCCACAGTTTGTGGGCTTATAGTCCCGGTTCCAAACCGTGGCTATAGCCTAATTTTCTAGTAGTGAATCCAGACGGGCACTCATGAGGTTGGAAATTCGTAAAGCGCTGATAAAAGGGGTGATGGGGTGAAAAGCGTTGATAAAGGGGGGTGGATCACTTTTAAAGGGGTTGTGGAAGCACTGATAAAGGGGTCGGGTTCAGAGATATCTGAAAAAATATAATTTTACCCCCTTTAAAAGCGCTATTTTTATCGGCGTTAATAAAAGTTTTGCGTTTTTAACTACGCTCCGATTAACAGTGCTTTTTTAGCGCTGATAAAGACATATTTTAACGCTATAAAAAGCCGTTTTTATAGTGGTGCAAAGTGAAGCCATTGTATTTTTCTTTTCTAAAAAATCATGATTCGGTCGATGAAATTTTGTATTTATTTATTTATTAGAGGTTTTGGATCAAGCTACTAGCTTCTTTTTCAAATGGGTCTTCATTTGGATTTTCGATGCTTCGCAATTACATTTGAAGCGAGTTTTTCATTTTCAAGGATTTCTTCATAAAGAGGTTTCTTTTCATTTGATGTCATGCTTCCTTTGACACCAGTCCTCCTCGATGACCATGATCTCTCAATGTTGGTTGTCCTCTTCTCTCATACACCTGCTGGTTTCAATGGTTAATTACACACATATTTATTCAAACATTTGAGCTGGATTATATACCTATTTGATGATTGGATTGGTGTTGTATAACTCTCAAGTGACTATTGACCCCACTACTAAGACCTTTTCTTTGCAGTGTAGAGAAGTCATATGAAAGCAATTGCATCTGTTTTTTTGTTGTTGTTCAGTATGTTCTTGGTTAGGGGTTGCTTTCACACTTCAGTAATATTTTATAATACTTGGAATTTGCTAATAGATATTGTAGCATATGATAATTAGTTTGAAAAAAATAAGTGGTGTTTGTTTTGTTTCTAAAAAAAATTCCTTCACTTAAATTCCTATACAAAATCACTTAAACAAGTGGTGAAAAAAATTCAATAAGCAACCTGAAACACTTATAATGGCTCTTATCTTAAGTGACAAGTGTTGTGTGCACTTTTCAACAATTTTTCTCAAACACAACCTTGGTATGATCCTCATTCTACTCCATTGCCAGACAATTTTATTGTTTGCAAGCCAGTGCTTCGTCTCCTCCCATGCTTCGGTCTTCACCTCTGCCTCCTCCTCCACCTCGGTCTCTGACTCCACCTCTGCCTCCAACTCCGCCTCCACCTCTGCCTTCGACTCTGACTTCACCTCCACCACTGCCTTTTTCATTGTCTAAAAATTTTATTGTTTACAGGTGAGCACTTCTAAATAAATCGATTTCCTCTATTATACTTCTCTTTAAGAAACAAATCAAAAATAATATATAAGCATTCAGACACTAATTCTCCACACCCCAAATATATTTCTAAAGTCATAGCTCATGCTAGATCACAAACATAATAGGTAATCACCTAAATTTGTTATCGTCAAACATTCTAACACCATGTGCACTACTCACTCATCTCTAAACAAATTTACTTCTTCTTTTGAGTATGAAGGTTGTCAGCAATCTTGGTAGTACTGAGAAAATATAGATAAACAAATGATTAAGGAATATTTTTAATGAAATTTTAATGACCTTCAGAAATTACTTGTTCAGGGATGCCAAAATTTTGATGGTTTATTATCTTTATCATAAATTTGCAAACATAATATCCAAAATCATTGTCATTATCTTGCTTCAGACACTATAGAAACATTGAACAAAATAAGTAAATTATTTTAAAATATTTTTTCATAGTTAAATATTTCTATATATACCTTAATATGTTTCCATTTGTAGTGATCTATGGGATTTTTATGTTCATACACCGACTTCATGCCATGATTTAGCTTGTATTTAGCGGTTGCCCTATCATAACAAAATTCTTATTAAAACACAGACTGAAACATATAATTTGAAGTTTATCTATAAAATGTTGATTTTAGTGTATTAAAAATTCAAAATACACGTCATGTATGGTCAGTTTGTTGGATATACATTCATTGGATCCAAAAAATTAAATATTTAGAGTATCCAGATTAACTGTGATCAACATCCAGTGCTACCTAAAAAATAAGTAATGAAAAAAATAAAAATATATTTTATATGATTAGATTATAGGGTTTTACTTTTGCATTGTAGGCATCAAAAAGAGTATGTTTCCTGTTATTTTTTCGCTCAAATGCTTCGAGTAGCTTATCTCTTTTCTTCTCAACTTCTTCCTCAAGTAAATTTTTCCATAGAAATGATACAAGGATTAATGAATCCAAGTCATGCTTCGTATGGTTTTCCCTTTATATAGTAGTAAAATAAACGCCTGGAGAAAATATGAATAGTTATTAACTTTAATAAACATATTAGCTCACTATTTGGAAAGACGTATTATGAAAATATATCTTATGTATGTATTCACAATTGAGGCTCCCAGCCATTCATTCTTAAGAATCTCATTTATACTCTCGAGACCAACTATGTATGTCATGAAAGTTTCATATATTTCTTTTTCATATGGAATGTAAGACAAATTTGTATCTTTAAATGTGATTTTTGCATGAATTTGTAATGGTAATAAATGTTGCTTTGGAGCTGGCGGAGGGAAGGTACTCCCGGAAGGTCATTTTGATTTCTTAGTCGATTCACTAGATTATCTTGATCCAATCTTTCTTTTCCTCATCGTTTTATCTATCTATAATATCATACCTCACTTCAGACCTTTTTTCATCAACTTTTACAGGTTTTTCATATGAAAAAATTTGTTAAAGACATACCTCGTGTATTTTTATAAGATTAAATGGTCATGCTATGAAAGTTCCAATAGCATCATTGACAGTTGTAATATCTGGATCATCAAGTGGAACAGACAACTCAACAGTCGACTCACGATCTACCTCAATCATTACTCTCATGTGATCTTTTGGGAGTTCTTTATGGTGTATCTTGTCTCCCGGGATATTATACATTGTACCCCTCACAATAAGGCAGTGCATGGGTGTTAACAGATAGAAATCAGATACAATTGTACCCTGCAGAATTTTAGTAATATAAAGTTATCGAAAGTTGTTTGATTCGCATTTAGGAGAAAGAGTAATGACAAAATTGATTACCTCGATTAAAGTATGCAGTTGAGGGGAATGACTAGCCTCAAAGCTAGCATGGTCATTTGATTCATGTGCGGATCTTTGTTCCACCGCCGGTTCGCTTTGATCCTTTCTCATACATTGGTCTACCAAACCAGTCCAGACAATAATATCTTGCAAAGCATCTAATTGTGCATGCAATCTTTTCACCATCTTATATGTATCAACTCTTGTAAAGGTCTATTTTGCAGTAGTGAGTCCATTTTGAGCGTTTTTCTACATAGGACACAATGTTAAGGACCTTGGGGAGAGTAAAGGTCATGGTGATATGGTTTGGGTTGGTTCTAGCTTTGGTGGGAGGATTAATTTGATGTTGTTAATTTAGGATCCTCTTGAGGTAAGTGGTGTGAAGGGAAGGTGAGGGTTGTGCTCTTGTTGGGTGACTTGGCTTAGGAATACCAAGGGGTTTAGTTTAAGGTTCTTTTGGATGGTTCTCAGAAGGCAAGATCAGGTTGTTTCTTGGATGGGTTTCTCTAGTTCAGTTACTCAAGGTTTCGTTCACATAAAAACTTTGGGCAGGGGTGACATCGTGGGGTGTCGAGTTCGGTTGGGTGAAACTGAGTAGAGGTTGAGATGGTCTGAGGGATCCATTGAGGATGCCTTGTGGGCGTGGAGGTGTTTGAGGTTGCCTTTGCGGGCGTAGTGTTGTTCAAGGATAGGTTGTGTGCCGAAGAGGTTTGCCTAGGCTTTCTTATGACAGTCTTGGCTCGAGGTTTACTTGAGTTAGAGGATCCCCTTATATGGTATTTTATTCTTGTTGAGTTTTAGGGGACCATTATGAGTGCCCTGTGTTTTTTCAACCCTAAGAGGGTCAGTGCTGGCTTTAAAGGTTTTGGATGATGGGTTCAAGCATTGGTCAACCCCTGTTTTTGTGGCTTCAGATAAGAATGTTTGAGGTTGATCCTCTTCATGTTTTGGATGTGATAGAAGACCTTTAGGATATTATTGGATTGGGCGTTGGCCCTGAAATTGATTAGATGTCATCCTCTGTTAGTTGGCGGGTGTTGGGGTGGGTTTAAGGAGCTAGTGGATGATCTGAATGAGTGCACCTTTACCCCCCACCCCACCCCCCCACCCCACCCCCACCCTCAATTTAGTATTACGCCTTGGCTAGGGTTTGGGGCCCGTTGGATGTCGTTGCGCTCCCAGGATAGATTATAGATGTGGCCATGCACATGGACTGACTTTGGGCCCGGTCAGGCAGTGTTGCATTAACGAATCATTTATAGCCTGACTAGTTCTACAGAACTCTCGGGATTTTGACAAGTTCTCTAGTTGTGTCAATCTAGAGGTTTTTATCACCAGTTCGGGTCGTACTATTGGAATCCTAGATCCCGGTAGTGATGTGTGTCGTTGACATGGATGCCTATGGAGATCCTAGGGTTTGGCATTTGTGTATGTTTTGTTAAACATCTAGAATCTTCTGTTATGAGCGGTGGACGCACCTGGTTTGTGTGGCTTGGTGAGCAGCGTGCCCTGAATCTTACAACTTTGGCCAGAGTGGGATAGATCAGTCTCGGGTGGCACCTTAGATCCTGAGGTTTGTCAGTGTTTTCTTTTTCTTTCATCCTTTCTTTTCAATTCTTTACTTTTATGCCAACAGTTATAGTATTTGACTAGGCTTGGCATATCACGTGTTTCATTTACTTTTTATGATAACAGATGTTAAGAACACTGTTGTAGGTGAACTACTGAGATTTACTTCTCACCCCCTATGCAGGCATTTCGGTGTGTGTGCAAACCCTTATGTCTGCTTTCAGGTTGAGCACAGGGTGCATGGTGGATCGGGCGGAGGCCCAGTGTTGAATGATCGAGTGAGTTCGCTCATGTGGAGTTTGAGGATTGGGCTAGAGTAGTCGGATGGTTGTAAAGACGGGGTTTTTGGTACATCTCAGGGATGGCAGTAGAGCCTTGAATATTTTTATTTCTTTTATTTATTCTATTTATGTGGTCAACCCAGTGGGTGATTAGATGTTGTATTCTAGTATGACCATGAGTTTATATGTTGTATTCTAGTATGACCATGAGTTTATATCTTCCCCTTTTTCTCTAATCTTAAAACCCTAGCCATGTGGGTTTTGATATATTCAAGTTGAGGTTTCAAATTTATATGGGGATTTTGGTCTTAGGATTGTATGGATTCCTCAACATGTTGAGAGCTTGGATGGTCTTCCTTGACTTTTGATGACAACGTTAAGGTGGGCAGCTCCTTAAAAATCTTATGCTTATGTTAAACCTTATTTGACTTGGGTAAGTGATTTGGAGAAAACATGTAAAAAGAATTTTTGAGGATTTTACGCTGTATTAAAGTGTTGTTTGGTTAGATAAATGGTTTCATGTTATAAAATTATTCCAAAACCTTTTTATTGCATGATTGTTTAATTTTGAATCCCTTTATGAGGAATTTCAAATATATTATTTAGGGATATATTCAAATTGTAAAAGTGTTTATTTGGATTGGTTGAGAATATTAAGCAAGAGTGTATGGCCTTTACTGCTCTGGTTGAGTTAAACCCATGGATAAGAAATGGAAGGTCGGGTAGCATATACCACCCAGAGTGTTTGTATCTTCATGGACATGAGGTGAAGAGGCAAGGGTTTGGGTTTGGGTAACCCACATTCAACACCCAGGATCCCTACTTTGGTTCATAGATTCAAAATATGACATTAAACAAGACTGTCTATCATGTCAGTTATGAAACTAATAAATGGAAATATTCGTAAACAGAACTCCAATAACATAGAACTAGCAAAATGATTATCAACAGTGAACAAATCACATAATCAGTGACTACAACAAAGGATTCAATATACTAGCATTTATAACAATTCAAAATTCAAACTGCTGGGGATTATATTCATGAACATAAACAAGAACCTGTACAAACTGATTCAATTACATTGAATCAAATCATGAGAATTCGCTACCTGGATTCACATATATAGTTCCACAACTAGTAAACTAATTCTCGTATATGAAAAATCCAAACCAGTGAGAAAGATTCGAGGTAGAAGCGGGCAGAGAACAACACAGCCTAATAATTCCAGCAAAAGCAAAACCAAATTTTCAAAACCAGAAAACAAACTCAAAGATGCTCATAAAAGAGTCAAGAATCGTCAAAACAGGAGAGATGTTTAGCATTCAAGGTCGATAAAACAAGAAATGAAAGTAAATGACATGAGGATTTAACATGTTTCAGCCAATTGGCTTAAAAAACTGAAAGGAAAAAAAATACAGGACCGATACCCCTTACCAGGGCTCGGTCTCACCTCTATCGATAAAGAAGGTCAATGCAGGGCCTTGAAATTATCGTCATCAAGTTTTCCAGGTTCGATCATCCAAGTTCATCGTTGTCCAGGTCCGGTGCACTATAAAATTGCCGCCCTCTTTGTCCAAAAATAAGGACCAGTTTCTGATTCACAATCTTCCTTCGCACGTAGCGGCAAAGGGAATGGTAGGAGCTCTGCCCGAGCGCCAAGGATCAGACATAGAAGACGTCGGACCTCAGACTCCCTTCCTCATCGTCGACGAACACGAAACGCGGGGCGTGTGGCTCTCCTTCCTCCTTCCTCCTTCCTCCTTCCTGTCTCTCTCAGAGAACAAGAGGTCAAACCAGTGAACTCTCCCTAACTGAATTGCCTCGCACCAAGAGATCCCCGAGGAATGGAGCGTGCTCAAGCCTCCCTCAGCAAACAAGGAGCCGGTGAGTCGTAATGGTGGGGCAGGGCCGCATCACTGAGGACACATGACAGACGCTGATGAGCATGCAAGAAGGGCATGGATCAATCCCTAAAACCACCGGAGAAAAGCGCAAATGGGGCAAACCAGAGGGATAAGCAGGCCAGCCAAGTTAAGTGGACCAGACCAGGACCAAACATAAATCAAATAGACATCCCACTCATTTAAAATGGAAATTAAAAACATAAATAAAGCATTAAATTATGCATATTAAATCAAGCATTTAATTAACAGGAAAAGTGAATGTCAAATTCACAAATCTTCATCTTCAAAATTAAATGCAAAACATATTTAATATGCGACAATATCACACTATCTTCACCTTGCAAATTAAATCCCTAAACCACATGATGATTCTACAACATCTAAATCATCAATTTAGGCATCACAACCTAAACAGGAAACAATTAGAGGGTATGCCAACAGTTTTGTCCCCAAACATGAATCATTGTGACACATGCCGCCAAGAATTAATGATATTCTAAAGTTATCAAACATGCTTAGAATTAAGCACCTCTAAACAACTGTAAAATCAAAGAACTTACATGCACTTACCTGAGTTGACCACTAAGACTGTGATATTGAGGAAGTCCCGGACTATTCAGCAAGTACGTGCAAACACATGACAGAACACAGCATTGTCATCCTCAAACGAAACAAAATGGCAAAACAAAGACGTGCAAAAAATTCATCAAGAATGCAACTCAGAAATGAAACAGGTTAATATACAAATAGTAGCAAATGAAAAGAGAAAGCATAGAAAAACAACTAAAAGAGGGTCTCCACCATAACCCATAAAAAGAAAAGAACAGAACCAACAAGCCTCGTCGACTCTAAGTTGAGACACTCGCTCAAACACCTCTTATAGGAAGACTTTTGATACAAGGTATCATCAAATCCTTAAGGATTGGATTCAAAATCTCCACCCAAGTGTTAGGATTCAGGGTGTGGGTGTTTCCAAATTTGAGATAAGATAGTTTTTTAAATATGAGATATCTTTTATCCTATCACACAGATAAGGTTGCATGTGTTGATCATGAGAAGATATATCTTTTATATCTATTCAGATGAGATAAGTGTTTGAATCTTAACATGGTAGATACATAGTGATTTGGAAATTTAAGATATAATATGTCATATATAATCTGTTTTTGAAAAAGGAAACAATGAAGGCTTTAAAAGGGGAAGCGGTTGGTGGCGAATGGACAGAGAGAGTTACTCAAGATGTAGTCCACCGGGATCAAAGGGAAAGGGGTTGCCACATTTGTGGTAGCCCATGTGGGTCGTCATCAATAGAGAACGATACATCGATAGTGGATCTATGATGTGATGAAAAATGTGTGTGTGTGTGGCTCTTCTCACAAACTTCGGCACGGTGCAGTTACGGTTTCAAACAACAGCTTTCATATCTGCAACCTTTAAAACTCTCCGGGTTTGATCGTCTTTCATCTGCGGTGGTCTTTGATCTGATCTTAGTGCTTTTTATCTGCACCTTTTATTCAGACATCAAACACCTTCTTTCTCGGTTAGATCTATTTGAGTTTTTTTATCAGGTTGTGTTCTTCATTTCAGGTTGCCTTCAAACTACATTTGTCTTCTGCCTTTGATTTGCTATTTTATCTGAGTATTATTTTTGAGATCTCGATCATCTTTGAGAGTCTCTACCTTATACTCTTGATTATTTGTGGATCCCTTTTTCTGGACTAGGTCCCGTGGTTTTTACCTTTTTGGGTTTTCCATGTTAAAAATCATACGTGATAGTTTATTTATTCTGCTTAATATTGCTTAAATATTTCATTGGGTTTCTCAAAAATTGTTTCGCAAGCGATTTTATCTCGAGATCAGGATTCTCCCCCAACAAGTGGCATCAGATGTGATGGTTCGGGCTTGCAATTTGTGGTGAAATTTTTTGATGTTTTCGACAGGATCGATGGAACGAGTGTGTAACGGAATAATATTTGAGAGACAAAGCAGGTTGAGATAGGTGTTTTGGGTCTTACACCTAATTTTTTTCTTTAGAATGTGTGACTGATGAAGAAATAATTAAAAATTGAAGATCGGGGTGATGTGCTAGCTGCTCGGGATTTTGAATTGGGTGAGCGATTTTTCTTGCAGATGCAATTATGGGGGAGTTAGATATTACTGGTTTCGGTCTTGTTTGACAGGACAGTGCAGATCTAGATATGACGAAGACTTCAACGTTTGGATTTCTTTTACAGGGGGAGCAGTCAGGTTTCTATCAGAGTTTCAAAAGGATGTCATCATTAAACTACAAAGGATGATGGTTGGTGCGATGCCAATAGGTTTTCGATCCAAATGAGTTTGTTGGATGATATCTCCATTGATGAGCTGAAGGGGGAGATTGTTAGGATTCAACCCGTGGGTGTTTCCAAATTTGAGATAAGATAGATTTTTGAATATGAGATATCTTTTATCCTATCACACAGATAAGGGTGCATGTATTGCTCATGGGGATATATCTTTTATATCTATTTAGATGAGATAAGTGTTTGAATCTTAACATGAAAGAAACATAGGGATTTGAAAATTTAAGATATAATATTTCATATCTTATCTGTTTTTGAAAAAAGAAATGGTGAAGGCTTTACAAGGGGAAGCAGCTGGTGGTGAACGAATAAAGAGAGCTATTAAAGCACGACCGATTATCACCTATCGACCGTTCAAAGGTATGGTGCTCTGCTAATGTGTATAACAACACTCGAGTCGAATCCTCAGTGATGATACATTTTTATAGTCGATTGATTTTGATTAATTTGTATTTTAATGGGTTTTTTTTGCAGAGCTTAGATGAAATGATTTATTAATGAATATTGATTGATTTAACAATTTTATAAAGATTGGGGTGAGTTCATTATTGGGGATTTAATCTTATAATATCATTGATCTTTGCATTATATTGCATTAAATTAACACCCACTTCACAAGATGACTTTGATCAGAATTTCCAAGTGTTAAGGCTTTAATCCAAGCCATAACTTAACTATGGGTCTAATCATAATCAGTACTTATTTATGGTACTGTATTTTTGGTTCCAATAATCTATGGAATTTACATGTTAAACAAAACATGTCATTAATTCATGACATTTTAAGTTCAACATACATAATGTTAACCTAAAGAATATTCATCGAGAAAAAGCTCTCAATCACTTAATATCCCCAAATTATGACTCACCCCAATGGTAGATTTACTTAGTCATTAAGATGGTTATTAATATGGTAATATTTGTTTATGGTGACTAATTATAAATAGAATGAAAATAATAGGATAAGAAAAGAGTTGTGCGTCGAACACACACCTGAATGATGGTGAGAATTAAAAACGGACTTTCAATTGAATGAGGAAGAAAAAGAAGGGAAGGGGTTTGAACTTGATTTAAACTATTTTAAGATCATTAATATTTAATAACATATGGTGGATGATTAAAATAGATGAAGAAGAAGAAACATTCATTAAAATTCAATTGAAATGAAAACAAACTTACACAAATACAAATAAGAAGAACACAAAAGAACATGAAAACAAAGAGAGGAGGAAGGGTCTCTAAAGTGAAAAATTGAGTTTGGAAGATCCTATCAAGCCTTTTTTAGGGCATTGTTCATGCCAATATATCCTCATTTTCTTTGAAATTCCAACTCCTTGCAAGGAGGGGAGGGGTGTATTTATTACCCAAGGAGGTGGACTGTTTGCTTTCCAAATCTACCCCTCTATTTGGATCCCTAATTTGATACTCTATAAAGCCTAATATGGAGAAATTGTATTCTTAGAAGTTGTATATATGAATTTTTAAAGTCTACCCTCAACATTTTTTTGGCCATTGGACTTAAGTATCCAAATTTATGGTGGTTTGATTAAACAATTTTAATCTGTCCATTTCAATCCATACTTTTTCGAAGGCCAAAATGTGAAGGGGTTTTTGAATAGTAAGATGCCCTAAAATAAAAATAATTTATTATAAAAAGTCATTCATCTATATATTTTATTTCACAATGAAAAATATCATCTCTAATTGATGTCTATATCAATAGAAAATTCCATATTTGTGTGCTGGTTTTAATTCCATAACATAATGGTGGGATGGACTTCATAAAATCATTTGGGCCCCTTTTTGGTGAAGTTGGGCCTTGAAATTTTTATCCAAGATTTATTTTATTTTCCCCAGACTTTTGGTGGAGAATAAATGATTTTGGACTTCTTAATTGAGACCATAAATTCAATCTTCATGGATAACCCAGGTTCTTCACATATTCTTTGGGCCTTCTTGTGTGGACAATATGATCATTCAAATGGACGAATTCGCCAATGCTTACTTCTATTGATATGTTGTAAATTTAATAAGGAAACCTAAAAACAATAAACATACATTTTTGATAATTAGGGTGAGAGTTATAAATAAAATAATAAACTGACTCGATTGAATTTATTCAAATAATGCTCAAAAATTATATTTAGTAGTAAAACATGGGCATTTCACACTAATTATGCACTTTTACATGAAAATTACTTAAGGGGGTGGAAATATATTTAGGAATAAATGAATAAAATAAACTATAGAGACTATCATTCAGTGATTTTTTTCAATGGATTTTCATTTATGTAATTTTGTACATGTTATTGAAAAGTGTTCAAAAAATATAGAAAAAAAATCAAAAAAAACATAAGAAAATGGGTTGTGTCTTGGGTGGGTAAAAAATAACTCATTCTAAACCTTTGATCTTGTTATAAATATTACAATTAGTGTCATGTGGATATTAAACATGGGTTGGGATATGAGTGTGAGCTCTGTTTCAAGTTCAACTTTCGAAAAAAAGTAAAAAAAAACAAAAAAGAAAAGAAAAAAAAAGAACACTTATGTCATTGGGAGAAGTTTTGTGTTTTTTAAATATTTCATATTTTTACCCCCTTAAAATTTTATCCATATCTTTTTTTTCATCCTTCACACATTCATTCCATTATAAATATGTGTTTCCATAACCTTCCATGTCTTATTTTAAATTGTTCATTTCTTTTTCCATGTTAGTGTTTTACCCCTCTTTTCCTCTCTCTTGGACATTAAATTCCTACCGTACCATAGCCACATAAACCCCCCTAAAAATACCTCTTGATTCTTGTGCATATTAGGATAGATAATGGAAGTTGAGAGCTCTTTCAAACTCCAAGATTTTCACTTTTGGTTGGTGAATGAGTGAACCTCTAGAAATAAATTTTTATCATCTTGAGAGGAGTAAGTTTTGATTGCCAACATTTTCCATTTCTAATTTGAGCATGAAAAAATGAATTGTTTTTTGAATATTTTTTATATAAAAATTTGTGGTAGAATTCAATATGGATGATTGAAATGTTCTGAACCCCCCTGATTAGAGAAAACAAAATTTTAATATTTGTTGGCGAGTGAGAATGGTTTTGTTATGTTTTTATATTTGTTGCACACAAGTACATGCACAAGACTAAGTGTGGGGGAGTTGATTTTATTCATTCATTAATAACTTTTTGTCTACTAAATTTAGTAATTTTCATGTAAAAGTGCATAATTATTTTGAAATACCCATGTTTTACTACTCAATATAATTTTTGAGCATTATTTGAATTAATACAATCAAGTCAATTTACTATTTTATTTATAAATATCACCCTAATTATCCAAATTGTATGATTTTTATTTTTTAGGATTCCTTATTAAATTTACAACATATCATTATAAGGACTCATTTTCCAATTCAACCATTTGAATGGTCATATGGTCCACACAAGAAGGCTCATGGAATATGTGAAGAAACCGGGTCATCCATGAAGATTGAATTTATGGGCTCAATCCAGAAGTACAAAATTGTTGATTCTAAATAAAAATTTGTGGGACAATAAAATCCATCTTGGATAAAAATTTCAAGGCCCAAATCTACACAAAAGTGGACTAAATGAATCTATGAAGTCCAGCCCACCATTATGTCCGGGAATTAAAACCAACACACAAATATGGAATTTTCTCCTGATATAAACATCAATTCGAGCTGATATTTTATAGTGTAAAATCCAAGATATAGGTGGATGAATTTTTAGAATAAATTATTTGGATTTTAGGGAATCTTCCTATTCAAAAACCCATTCACATTTTGGACTTTGAAAAAGTCTGGATTGAAATAGACATATTAAAATTATTTAATCAAACCACAATAACTTTGTCTCCTTTAGTCCAATGACTGCCAAATTTTTAAGGTATACTTTAAAAATTCATATCTAAAAATTTTAAGAAGAAAATTTCTCCAGAATCAGCTATCTATAGTATCAAATTAGCGATCCAAATGGAGGGTCATATTTAGAAAGCAAATTGTCCACCTCCTTGGGCTATAAATGCATCTCCCTCCTCTCTTTGCAAGGAGTTGGAATTTCAGAGAAAAGGAGGATATATTTTCATAACCAAGGCCGTTCCAAAGTCTTGGTAGGATCTTCCAAACATAAGTTCTCACTTGAGAGGCCCTTCCTCCTCACTTTGTTTTCATGTTCTTTTGTGTTCTTATTTGTAATCGTGTAGGTTTGTTTTCATTTCAATAAAATTTTAATGCATGTTTCTTCTTATTCATCTATTTTAATCATCCACCCTCTGTTATTAAATATTAATGATATTAAAATAGTTTAAATCAAGTTTAAACCTCTTCCCTTCTTTTTCTTCCTCATTCAATCGAAATTTTGTTTTTAATTCTCATCATCATTCGTGTGTGTGTTCGACGCACAACTCTTTTCTTATCTCATTCTTCTTTTTATATTTATAATTAATCACCATAAAAAAATATTATCATATCAATAAAAATATTAATAGATAAGTAAATATATCATTGTAGTGAGTTATAATTTTGGGATATTAAGTGATTGAGATCTTTTTCTCTATTAATATTCTTTAGGTTAACATTGTGTATGTTGAACTTAAAATGACATTGATTAATGACATGTTTTGTTTAGAATGTAGATTCAATGAATTATTATAACCAAAAATACACTACCATAAATAAGTATTGATTATGATTAGACCCCTAGTTAAGTTGTGTCTTTTATTAAAGCCTTAACACTTAGGAATTCTGATCAAAGTCATCTTGTGAAGTGGGTGTTAATTTAATGAAATATAAAATCAAAGCTCAATGATATCATAAGCTTAAACCCCCAATAATGAACTCACCACAATCTTTATAAAATTTTTAAATCAATCAATCTTCATTAATCAATCATTTCATCTAATCTCTGCAAAAAAAACCCATTAAAAATACAAATTAATCAAAAACAATCAACTATAAAAAAGTATCATCACTAAGGATTCAACCCAAGTGTCGCTATACACATTTTCAGAGCATCAGTCCTTTGAAAAATCAATATGAGATAATCGGTCACACTTCAAATGGGGCTATTTGGCTATTTTGATTCTCATGTGGTTCATAAAATACCTCTATCATGTTAAAGTACACCAAAGTAGAAAATTCAACTTGAAGGTCTACAAACTCAAGACTCACAATCAGGGGTGAAAATGCACAAAATGAAAAGATGGTAATCAGTG
This sequence comes from Viscum album, assembly GCA_963277665.1. Lineage (NCBI taxonomy): Eukaryota > Viridiplantae > Streptophyta > Magnoliopsida > Santalales > Viscaceae > Viscum > Viscum album. Next base: position 1,392,003,270 of record OY728142.1, on the reverse strand, counting down.
AACTTAGCATGAAATCTAACGTCGTTCCTCATGGTTAGGGAAGAATCATTTTCAAAATTTAAAACTGAGCATTCAAAATTTAGTATTCTTGACACAAAATTCTTTATACAAATTTATGATGAAAATATAAAAATTTTGAGATGAAAACATGTCTTATGACTCCCCAAAATGGTTAGACAAAATTTCAAAAGTAGATGGTGAGTAATTATGACCCTTTTTTATATATTTTTTTAGTTTTTTTTAGTTTTTTTAGTTTTTTATAGAGACACACCCACACAAGAGAGAGAGAGAGAGAAAAGGAGAATTATAGAGTAAGAAGAAGAGAGAGAGAGAGAGAGAGAATATGAGTTAAAGGGAAAGTGTTTATCCTTGGTTTGGATTTGGTAGGTCGCCATCTCCATCCAGTGGTGGTTTGGTGGAAGTTGATGTCGTTAATGGGGCATGTGTCCTCTTTAGTGATGCTTTAGAAAATGACCATTACCTAAAAGAGAATCAAAAACAAAACAAATTGTACATTACCTAAAAGAGAATAAAAAAATAATTATTTATTTAATAAAAAACTAAAAAGAAATTAAATTTCATAATATTAAAAGAAAACTTGGGTTTCCTCCCAAGAAGCACTGAATTTATTTTGTCTATAGCTGGACAGTTGCTTTGGACCACCCATAGTCCGATGTTGGAAACCGTATTTTCTCAACTCCAAAGTGCTTCCAGAAAAACTTCTTCTTTGGAAGGATTGATTGTTCATTGGATAGTTTCTTCCTATCCTTGTTGGTGTGCTTGTAATTCCATGGGGGTGGAAAGGGAATGTGGGGATCCTCTCTTTAGTCTTCAACTTGAGGTATTATTCATCCCATTCAGTGTTGGTTTTCTATGCTTGAAAGTTCAGGAAGATGTTTCAATTATGATGAAGCATTTATGTAAGGTTATATGAAATCAAAGTATGAGATCCCAGTTATTTTTAACGCATTTATTTCATCACTTACCGATGTACAAGAATGAGAATCAGTGGAGTCATATGACTAAATAAAATTTTCAATATCCTTTATATCAATGTTTTTTTCCAAAGAATGGTAAATTTCAACCTCGCCGGTGATCACTTTATTAATTAGGGAACAAATCTCACAAAATTCACTCCCATTGTCACAAGATAAGCACATTTTTTCAAGGTTCATCTCACAAACAAGAGAATTTTCAAAATCATGGATGAGAAATGATGAATGTTGGATAATCAAATTTGTATCAACAAATGAACATGCTTGTTCATTTTCTTCATTACCATCCAAGTTGGATAAGTGGATATCATAGGTGATATGGGATTCCAAAGAGTTTTCAAGATCCTTTAGATTAATGAAGTTTACATTTGAAATGTCAACATCAACTTCTCTATTTATGACTTGGTTAATGGGGATGCAATATTCACAAACTCCTCTATCATTAGAACATGAAGAACGTGATGGATCTAGATTCAACACACTCTTATAGAAACTTTCAAAAGCATGGATAGAGAATAAAGATTGATTCTATGATGGGTGTCGCATGGATTGAAAAATATTGAACTTAACCAGTTGGTCACCAAATTCCATGGATAAGATGTCAGTATGAACATCAATTTTGGTTTTAGATGTCATGAAGAAAGGTCTTCCTAGAATCATAGGAGATTGAAAATAAGTTGTCTCACCTTCCATGTCAAGGAAATATAAGTCAGTTGGGAAGATAAGATCATTGACTCGTACAAGGACATCCTCAATTATTCCCTCAAAAATAGTTGTGATTCGATTGGATAACTGGATGAAAACACTCATTGGGTGCAAGGGACCTAGACCAAGGTTGGAGAAGATGTATTTGGGCATGAAATTTATCGATAATCTTAGGTCTATGAGTGCATCATCAAAGTTGGAACTCTCTATTTGGTATGGAATAGTAAATGTATGTGGATATTTGCACTTCATGGGTATGGACTGCTGGGTTGAAACATTTTTAAAGGTCTTAAGTTTCTTTTTATGGGTGAATAACTCATTAAGAAACTTAGCATACTTGGAAATTTGTTTGATGGCATCTAAGAGGGGAATTTTCACTTCAATACGTCTAAACATGTCGAGCATTTCAGGATTGGGTTCAAAGAATTTCCTTGGATTAAAGACAACTTGAGGAAAAGGAATTGGGTTTTTTAGAGGAATGTAAAGAGGTGAGGGAGTGGCTTTAGGTTTCTTTTCTGGTTTCTTTCTTGTTTCATTTTCTAGGTCAACATTTAAAGGGGGGTTGGAGGACTCATCATGAGGCATAACAATTTTCTTTCCTGATCTAAGTGAAATTTCACTTACATTACCCTTGGGGTTGGGTAATGGTTGAGGTGGGAGTTGGGAAGAATTTGATTGTTGTTTCTAGCTTAGGTGGAATTCAATTTGACCAATTTGGGTTTCAATGTTTTTAAGGCTAGAATGGGTGAAGGAGGCAAGATCTTCAACTGCACTTTCCCATGGTTTCTTAGAAGAAGAGGCTTGTCCCAAATTGGGATTGCCTTGATTTTGGTTCTTATGAAAGTGATTATATTAAGTTGGGAATTGGGAAGGCTCATTAGGATAGTGAAATCTAGGAGGACAAAGAGGATAATTTATCCTTTCATATTGAGGAACAAAAGGATAAGGTTTTTGGAAGTTACCAACACCTTGACCATATTGGAATTGGTTTGGATTTTGATGAGGGAACTGAGGGGGATGAGAAATGAGATTACCATACCTCAAGCCTTAGTTAAAGGTAAAAATAGAAGGGTTCATAGTGGGGTTGATTGAAGTTTCTAATGAACTGGCCTGATTGTTGAGGGTTGGTGTTCCTATGATTATATGTTACATTGATATCTATTGGACCAGATGAATTAGATGGGTCCTATTGAAGTTGTGGACATGTGTCAGTTGGATGAGCGGGTGAGTTATAGATTCCAAAATTCTTGATAGGTCTAGGGAACAAAGATTTTGGAGAAGATGAGGTTGGGGCTTTGGCAGCCATCGCTAGTTGTCTCACAAGACCTGTAAGTTCACTCATCCACTCAGTCATCTTGTTTGTATCTATGGATTGATTCTCTTGGACTTGTTTGACTTGATAATATGCTCAAGTATGGTATTTTTTCATGTTTGTATCCATATTTATTATGAGATCTCATGCATCTGTAGGAGTTTTTTCAACAAGAGCACTGCCACTTGTGACATCAATGAGTGTTCTCTCTAAATCCAATAACCCCTCATAGAAGTATTAGATCAAGAGTTGGTTAGAGATTTGGTGGTGTGGAAAGGTTTCCAAAAGATTTTTGAACCTCTCATAGTACTCATAGAGTGATTCATTAGGGAATTGATAGATTCCACTTATTTCCTTTTAGATAGAAGTGGTATGAGAAGAAGGAAAGAATTTATCTAAGAAGAGTCACTTTATGTCATTCCATGTGGTTATGGAACAAGGAGGGAGGTAGTAGAGCCATGACTTGGTGGAGTCATCTAGGGAGAAAGGGAATGCTCGGAGTTTGATTTGTTCTTCAGAAACCCCTTGAGGCTTTATGGTAGAGCACACCACTTGGAACTCTTTGAGATGAAGATGTTTATCCTCATCGGCTAGAGTTCGAAATCAACCTCAATGTTTGGATATTAAATACCAAGTGGTTGGTAATTCATATCAAGGGAAGTGATTTATTTAAGGGTTTTTTCCCTAAGATTGGTCATATATTGTTCAATTGGTTAGACAATGACCAGATCTTGAGTGATTTGATTATCTCTAATGTTCCTCCTAAGTTGGTGAAGATTTCACTCTATTTCATGGTCAAACAGATCCGATATATTATTTTGGAGGCTATGAGGCATTTAGATAAGTTTGGAAAGGATGAGTAATATGGGTTTTTCTTTGTGTTTATTTTTCTTTTATTATTTTTATGAGAATATGGGTTTTTCTTTGTGTGTGTTTTTTTTATAATTTTTTTTGGTTTAGTTTTTTTTTAATTTTTTTGGTTTTGTTTTACAAAAAAACTATCGGCTACTTAATACACCATCCCCAACAATGGTTCGATTTGAAGTGCGGTCGATTATCACCTATTGATCGTTCAAAGATCCAGTGCTCTGCTAATGTGTATAATGGTGCTCACGTCAAATCCTTAGCGACGATACTTTTTTATAGTCGATTGTTTTTTATTAATTTGTGTTTTTAATAGGGGGTTTGCAGAGCTTAGATTAAATGATTGATTAATGAAGATTGATTGATTTAACAATTTTATAAAGATTTTGGTGAGTTCATTATTGGGGATTTAAGCTTATAATATCATTGAGATTTGCTTTAAATTGCATTAAATTAACACCCACTTCACAATATGACTTTGATCAGAATTCTCGAATGTTAAAGCTTTAATCCAAGTTATAACTTAACTAGGGGTCTAATCATAATTAGTACTTGTTTATGGTAGTGTATTTTTGGTTCTAATAATCCATGTAATCCACATGTTAAACAAAACATGTCATTAATCCATGACATTTTAAGTTCAATATACACAATGTTAATCTAAAGAATATTCATCGAGCAAAAGCTCTCAATCATTTAATATCCTCAAATTATGACTCACCCCAATGATAGATTTAATCAGTCATTAATATGGTTATTAATCTAGTAATATTTTCTTATGGTGATTAATAATAAATAGAATGAAAATAACATGATAAGAAAAGATTTGTACATCGAACATACACACGAACGATGATGAGAATTAAAAATAGACTTTCGATTGAATGAGGAGAAAAAGAAGGGAAGAGGATTGAACTTGATTTAAACTATTTTAAGATCATTAATATTTAAGAATATAGAGTTAATGATTAAAATAGGTGAAGAAGAAGAAACATGCATTAAAATTCTATTGAAATGAAAACAAACTTACACGATTACAAATAAGAAGAACACAAAAGAACATGAAAACAAAGAAAAGAGGAAGAGTATCTCAAGTGAAAACTTGATTTTTTCAGATCCTCCCAAACCTTTATCATGTCCTTGTTTATTACAATATATCCTCATTTTCTCTAAAATTCCAACTACTTGTAGGGATAGGAGGGAGGTGTATTTATAGCCCAAGGAGGTGAACTATTTTATTTCCAAATATGCCCCTCCATTTGGATCGCTAATTTTATACTCTATACAGCTGAATCTGGATAAATCGTCTTCTTAAAAGTTGTATATATGAATTTTTAAAATCAACCCTCAAAATTTTTAAGCCATTGGACTTAAGGAGACAAAGTTATGGCGGTTTAATTAAACAATTTTAATCTGTCCATTTCAATCCATACTTTTTAGAAGGCCAAAATGTGAATGGGTTTTTGAATAGGAAGATGCCCTAAAATCCAAATAATTTCTTCTAAAAATTAATCCACATATATCTTGGATTTAACACTTCAAAATTTCATCTCTAATTAATGTCTATATCAGGATAAAATTCCATATTTGTGTGTTGGTTTTAATTCCTGGACAGAATAGTGGGTTAGACTTTATAGAATCATTTGGGCCTTTTTTTAGTGGAGTTGGGACTTGAAATTATTATCAAAAAGGAATTTTATTGTCCCCTGAATTTTGGTAGATAATCAATGATTTTGGAATTCTGGATTGATCCCATAAATTCAATCTTCATGGATGACCCAGTTTCTTCACAGATTCCTTAGTCCTTCTTGTGTGAACCATATGACCATTAAAATGGTCTAATTGGACAATTATCCCTTCTAATGATATGTTGGAAATTTAATAAGGAAGATTAAAAAACAAAAACCATATAATTTGGATAATTAGGGTGAGAGTTATAAATAAAATAGTAAATTGACTCAATTGACTTAATTCAAATAATGCTCAAAAATCATACAGTAGTAAAACATGGGTATTTCACACTAATTATGCACTTTTACATAAAAATTACTAAAGGCAGTAGACAAAAAGTTGTGAATAAATGAATAACATCATCTTCTCAAGATTTAGTTCACCAGGATCAAAGGGAAAGGGGTCGTCGCATTTGTGGTAGCCTGTGTGGGTTGTCATCAATGGCGAACGAGACATCGACGGTGGATCTATAATGTGATGAAAAACATGTGTGTGTGTGGCTCTCCTCACAAACTTCAGCATGGTGAAGTTACAATTTCAAATAGTGGTTTTCAAATCTGCAACCTTTATAACTCTCTAGGATTGATCAATTTTCATTTGCGGTGGTCTTTGGTCTGATCTCGGTGCTTTTCATCTGCACCTTTTATTTGGATAGCGAACACCTTCCTTCTCAGTAAGATCTATTTGGGTTTTTTTATAAGGTTGTGTTATTCATTTCACATTGCCTTCAAACTACATCTATATTATTCCTTTAATTCACTATTTTATCTAAGTATTATTTTTGATATCCCGCTCATCTTTGGGAGTCTCTACCTTATACTATTGATTATTAGTGGATCACTCTTTCTGGACTAGGTCCCATGTGTAAGAACCCGGATCTTCTTTTTTAGGTATGTTTTCTTCTTATGGTTGTTTTTTAGAAAAAGGGGAAGTTTTGGATATTTTTGAAGTACACAAAGTGTACTTTATGAGTACACGCCGTGTACTGCTTTGCCACAGGAGGTCGTGTGATGGCCATGTCATGGCCACACACACGGCTGTGTGAGGGTGACATGGAGGCTGCTTAAAGTGGAGTACAGAAAGGGAGAGTACACACCGTGTACTTCAAAAGTATACACCATGTATTTTGTTTTTTTCATTAAATGGACCGGGGTTGCGTCTAATCGCCAGAACACGCTTCTTCTAGGTCTTGTTCGGCTGAGAGCTCCCGTACAACCATGATCATTCTTCGATCCCCCAAGCCTCCGTCCGATCTCTGATTCGACCGTTGTCGATTGCATTAGGATCACCTCAGTAAGCTCTTCCTTCTCCTAGAGCATCGTTTCCTGATTTCTCTTCTCCCTAAAGTTATCCTCCATTGAACATTTTAGATTTTATTATAGATCTTCAGCATTCTAAGGTGATTCAAGCCTCGAGGTTCACATATAGTGATCTCCTAATGTCGAGGTAGGTGGTTTATGCCTTTATGTTGAGATTTCTTGAGTTTTATGTGCAAAATTGCCCAATACCCATGAACGAGGTATTGCATGTTTACCATTTTAGCCCTATTGTTTTTCTGATATGCTTGTATGCTTGAGTAGATGATAATTGATTGTGAATAGGGAAAATTGTTGTGTTTTGGCTATGTTTCCAATGCATGTTTTTCCTGTTTTGACCTTTGGGTCTAGTTTGCCTGTTAGGTTGATGTTTACTTTCCCATGCCTAGTATTGTAGGATAGTGTGACTATTATTCTGTTATGCTGTTATGTTGTAGAATTATAGCCAAGTAGTTCTTGAGGTTTACCTTGGACAATACACGCTGCTACACTTTCTTGACTTACATAGGGCCTAGGTCAAAAATTTTTCTGAAAAAATTTTTCTGAAAAACGGCCTAGGTCAAAATTTTTTTTAAAAATACGCTACAAAGGCGGCATCTGCGATGCCGCCTTTGTATTAGCGCACAAAGGCGGCATCTGCGATGCCGCCTTTGCTCCCCCGCGCCGCCTTTGGCCCGGATCGATGACATGGCAAAGGCGGCCGGGAGGAGGCCGCCTTTCGGCTCAGGGTAAGGCGAAAGGCGGCATCGCCGAAGCCGCCTTTGGCCATACGCAGAGGCGAAAGGCGGCTTCCGCGATGCCGCCTTTGCCTGAACTCCCTATAAAAGGGCGGCCACCCCCCCCCCCCTCTCCTCACTTCTTCATTGCAACCTCTCTCTCCAATTTGCTCTCTCTCTCTCTAAATTTTTTTTTTGCTGTGCGAGCTTTTACGAAGCTTCATTTAGAGGTATGTTTCTTTATTTAATTTAATGTTTTTATTTAATTAATTTAATTTTGTTTAGTTTTAAATCTTTCATTTGTTAAGCAGTTTAGGTAATTCTTAATATTTAGTTATTTAGTTTTTGTAATTAGTTATATATAGTTTTAAATAATTACTGTTAGGTAGTATAGATTAACTTAAGATTAACTTAAGATTAAGTATTTAGAAATTTTGGTAGCTTAAAGATTATGTGGTTATCTACGCAATTAAATTCCTGTCTGGATACAAACAAGTGGATGTGGCTCTGGCACAGATGTACATAGGGGTAAAACCCGAAAACACCGCTTCGAGCTAGACTCGAACGGGAACTGGTGCACGATAACGGGCCTTGCTGCATCCTGGTTTGACACTCCCGGGGAATATGCTTAAGATGATTCATATTTTCTTTATAAACTACTAAAATTTCTAAGAGAAGAAAAAACAAATCAGTATATTTATCAATGATAAATGATAAATATAATTTTATAGAATGAAATAAGGATATAAGAATTAACGAATTAAAGTTATTATTAGTTAATTATAAAATAATAGAATAAATAATGATTAGTTGTTATTAGTTAATTTTAGAATAATTAATAAATAACATAGGATTAAAACATGAATTAATATAATGATTAGCTAACGATACTAATGATCTGTATATTTATCAATGATAAATGATAAGTATAATGTTATAGAACCAAATAAGGACATAAGAATTAACAAATTAAAGTTATTATTAGTTAATTATAGAATAATAGAATAATTAACGATTAGTTATTATTAGTTAATTTTAGAATAATTAATAAATAACATAGGATTAAAACATGAATTCATATAATGATTAACTAACGATACTAATGAACATATAAAGTGAAATGAAGAAGAACAAACAAACTAAATAAAAAGGCGCTCTAAAATTACATTCTAATAAATATCATATGGTGAAACATCAGTAGCATAGTTTATGGTATAGAAAGGCGCAATAAAATTACATTATAATAAACATCATATCGTCGAACATAATTGTTAATATTTTGTTATACTATCATAATTTTGATGAAAGAACACATTTTTGACGTAGAGAGCCATGTATGCCTGTGTGTACTGTTATGGGGAGATTATTCAAACTGAGCAAGGAGCTTCTTACAGTACACAACCAATTACGGTGGTTAGTACAGTGGATTGTGTTACCATAAGTGACCTTCAAGAGAGAATTCATGTTTCCTTAAATTTGGGACCCGATCAAGAGATAATGTCTATGAGCTATAGACATTTGCAATTTCCAACAACAATGTGGCATATAGCTTGTCCATTGGTTGCTGATGCGCAGTGGGTCCAAGCAGTTAATTTATTTTCTCAACGGTTAGATGGTACCATGATGGAGTTATACGTTGTTGTTGCTACTGTACAACAACAACGTCCATTTGTACAAAGACGTAGAAATACAAGAGTTGTTGAAGACAGTCTACCTCATGACATTGAGCCTATTCCAAATGATGCAGCAGAAGAGGACAACCTAAATGATCTTCCGGATATACATGTCAATCCGACTTCTGATGAGGAGTTTCGTAATGATGGATCGGATGGCGACAACAGTGCTGATGAGGAGGGACCAACAAAAGATAGAGAGGAGGTTTTGAGAAATGCAGTTGTTGTACATCAACCTCGGTCAATAAATCATCCACCATTATTTTCATCTTGGTCAGAAGCAATGACACGTGTGCCTGAATTCGATAATACTGTTCTCACACCGGCAACTGAGTTCCCTGGAGTTGTACCAGATAGGTTTAGTGAGGTGGACAAAACCTTATATATTGGAAGGAATTTTCCCAGTAAAGATGCCTTAAAAAGCACGTTAAAGAGATTTCATATTGAGAGAAACTTCAACTATGTAGTTCACGAATCATGCCGTAGTAAATATGTTATACGGTGCGTGAAGTATGGGGATGATTGTAGATTTCGCTTAAGGGCTATTCCAGACATTACCTTTGGAGGTTGGAGAATCTCAAGGATTGAGGCGGCTCATAGTTGCGTTCAGCCAAGTCTCACACAAGATCATACTTCATTGGATGCAGAATTTGTGTCATCTATTGTTGTTGAGATGATTAGGACATGCCAAGATGTTCCAATATCCCTTGTGCAAGAGAGGATTCTACAGACATTCGGTTATAAGATTTCCTATAATAAGGCATGGATGGCGAAACAGAAGGCAATTGTGAAGGTATATGGTGATTGGGATGACTCATATCGAGTATTGCCGCAATTGCTAGCCATACTGAGGCATCATAACCAAGTTGTCTTCCATCTGGATACGAACGAACATGTGTCTCCTGATAAACCCAAAAACCCTACCAAAAAAATCCTAAAAAACTAGACCCAAAACCCTATAACTGAAACTCAAATCTCTAAACCCTAAAACCTAAAATCTGAACCCCAAACCCAAAAAAATATTACCCATAACCTAATCTGAAAATTCTAAACCATAATCCTTAAATGATAAACCCTACAACTTGAATCATAAAGCGAAACCCCAAAACCGAAAAAAAAAATCCAAAATCCTGGACCCAAAACACTATATCTGAAACCGTAATACCTAAACTCCAAACCCTAAAATCTGACCCCTGAACCAAAAAACCTATTACCTATACCCTACTATCATAATAATAAACCCTAAAACTTGAAACCAAAACCCTAAACCTGAAATCATAAACTAAAACCCGAAAACCATACCAAAACAATCATAAAACCTATACCAAAACCCTATATCTGAAACCCTATCTCTAAACCCTAAATCCTAAAGGCTGAAACCCGAACCCAAAAAATTGTTCCCCAAAACCTAATATCGAAATTATAAACCCTAAACATTAAAACATAAACCCTACCCCTGAAATCATAAACCGAAACCCCAAAACTGAACAAAACAATACTAAATCCTCGACCCAAAACACTGTACCTGAATCCCTAATACCTGAACTTTAAAACCTAGAAGATGACCCATAAACCTAAAAACCTATTCCCTATACCCTTCTATCAAAATAATAAAACCTAAACATTAAAATATAAACCCTATCCCTGAAATCATAAACCAAAACCTGAAAACCAAACCATAAAAATTCTAAAACCTAGACCCAAAACCCTATATCTGAAACCCTAATCACTAAACCCTAAAACCTAAAAGTTGAAAACCGAACCCAAAAACATATTACCCATACCCTAATATAAAAAATCTAAAACCTAAACCTTAAAAGATAAACCCTACCCCTGAAATCCGAAACCAAAACCCCAATACTGAAGAAAAAAAATCCAAAATCATGGAGCCATAACACTATATATGAAACCCTAATACCTGAACTCTAAAACCCAAAAGCTGACCCCTGAAATAATAGAATTTATTTCAATCCATAAGTAGTTAATCACAAAGCTCCCCCAAAATATGTGTAACCAAATTCAAGACTCAATATTTTAGATAACATAACTTATTTCATATTAATATTCATGCTTTCAAGAAATAACTTTGAATATGAAATAATAGAATTTATTTCAAAACTCCGAAAGCGGAACACTTAACCCATATTGAAATGTGTATGTCAGTTAACCCATTAATGTTATATTTACATTTTACACTTACGACTCATTTTCTTTGTTTATATGCAGATGGATGATACCATACTACTCACTCAGCAGCCTACCCATATTTCGCAGGCCGTGTTAGAGGGTCATCCAGATCGATTTGTGAAGGTGCGTCGAGCGCACCATTTTCATCACATGGAGCCTCCACATGCCATTAGACCTTACTTGCGCCGTGCTGGCTTCTATGGCCTTGCCGTATCAGATTTCACATTTGTAGATCATTACCTACTTGCTGCCCTCGTTGAGAGATGGAGACCAGAGACACACACATTCCACTTGCCTGAGGGGGAGATGACCATCACCCTCGAGGATGTCGCAGTTCTTCTCGGTCTTCCTATCCAGGGGAGACCCGTTATTGGACCCACTCGTGCAGCTTGGCCAGACCTTGCTCAACGCTTGTTAGGCGTTGATATTTTGTCCGACCGTAGGGCTACAGATGGATCGTCCATATCTATGCGTTGGTTGGAGTCGCAGATTCCACATTTACAGGATGATGATGATGAGCAGACCGTCATGCGTTACGCCCGTGCATATATCTTACGACTCATTGGTGGGACCATGTGTACTGATCACTCGGGGATGCACGTGCATATGATGTATCTACCCCTACTAGAGGACTTTGATCGGGCTGGGACGTACAGTTGGGGATCAGCCTGCTTGGCATACACGTACAGATCATTATGCAGACTATCCCATAGGGACCGTACAGGTCTTGGAGGATGCGTCATCCTTATTCAGATGTGGGCATGGGAGCGCATCCCATCATTCCGCCCTGACCTTGCTGGTCCACCGGTCGAGATGGAGGTGCTGCATGACGCTCCGCGTGGACGCTGGTATGATAAGTCATTTCTATTGGTTTTTTATTCTACTATGAGTTATTGACTATAATTTCTCATTATTTGTCATTATCGTTGTATTTTACAGGTGGTGTCAGCGACACAATTTCGACGTGGTTCCGAGACAGCATTTGGGCGTATATCGGCTACAGTTGGACTGTCTCTTACCTGATCAGGTATGTATATACAATCTATCACTGTCTAACATTTTTAATAATAACATCAATTTTGGTTTTTAGTTGGGTGTTTTTTTTGACAAAATCACTTGTCATTTCAGATTTCATGGCTTCCATACTGGAGTATTATGGACCAGTTGCCAGCATACTGCACTGTTGGTCTTGAGGATGCTATGGCTGTAGTGCCCCTCATTCACTTTCATATTATTGAGTGGCAGCAGCCTGACAGGGTCATGCGCCAATTTTTTCGTACTCAGCCGATTCCATTACCATCTAGACAGACAGACAAGCTTCATGGGATGAAGCTGACAGGGAGGCAGGATGATGACTGGTCCCAAGTACATGCGAGTTTTATCGACTGCTGGCACAGACGTGCAGAGTTACGTATTCAAGGTGTTCCTACAAATCGATTCTCTCTTTCAGAGCAGGTTGACTATGCGCCCTGGTATAGACTAAAATCTATACTGTATCTTACCCAAGCTGGCATAGAGATGCAGAGGATGGTAAGTTAATAAATTCCTATTACTTTGTTTATTGAATTATTTTCTAATTCCATTTGAATCTATTTACAGGGAAGTCACACAGAGCAGCTTGTTCGCATGAGCGATGAAGAGGAGGAGGGGGTCTTTAGCCGGGCAGCCGTCCATGCTACAGCGCTGGAGGCGAGGGCATCTTTTCATGCATTTTCCGAGAGCATCTTCACGCGTCTGGCTCGGAGACAGGAGGTTCCTGCCCCAGAGGAACATCCTCCAGCTGCTGCTGGTGCTGAGGAGCCACGACCACGGCGACGTAGACAGCGTCGTGCTGCACGTGAGGCATCGCCTGTTCCACAGGCAGAGGTCGGGCCTCTAGTAGTCCAGGATCAGCCTATTCAGGATGTGCCTCAGGTGGCATGGGATCCGTCTTTCCTGACAGGATATCCGCAGTTCTCTCCATCTTGGGTTCCAGATCCTTCCCAGCCTTGGATTCTAGAGCCGTCGTCGTCTTGGGGTATAGCTCCATCACAGGCTTCGTTCCCCTCTGCGATGGAGGCAGGTCCTTCTACCACCCTAGTGGGAGAAGGATCTGGATGGCAGTACGAGATGCAGTTGACAGCTCCTCCAACTGACACACAGATGGAGGATGCGACAGTCGACGTTTCAGTGCCCGAGGATCAGCCTTCTCCAGGTCATCAGACTCCACTGCGCACTCGACGCGGACGTCCTATTCGCAGACCACCATGTGGGACAGAATCTCCTCGCCACAGACATATGCATTGATTGTACATTATTGTTTACATGTTTTATGTGTACTGAAATCAAAATACTATTTTTACTTGTTGGTCAGAGTGGAATCTCAGGAGGGGGTAAATTAGGTTTTATTTATATATATTTATATAACCATACGAACATAATAATAAAACATTAATAATTACTAATTACCTAATTACAGATTATATAATTAATAATTCTATTACTAATTAACTATTTAATTAGTATATAATTAATATTTACAAAAAAATGTTAATGAAAAATAATTTATAAGCTTTCAAAACCGCCTACTTGAAACTTAAAAATGTTTCAAGTACGTGACTTTGAAAGACTGTAAAATATAAACTATAAAACGAATATAATTGAAACTTTAAACATTGATTAAACATATAATAAATAGTTGAAAACAAAAGAAATTTCTAAAAAAAAGTTGATGAAAAGAAATTTATAAGCTTTCAAAACCGCATACTTGAAACTTAAAATTTTTCAAGTACGTGACTTTGAAAGACCATAAAACATAAAATAGAAGACCAATATAAATGAAACTTAAAACATGGATTAAACATATAAAAAATAGTTTAAAACAAAAGCAATTTACAAAAAAATGTTAATGAAAAATAATTTATAAGCTTTCAAAACCGCCTACTTGAAACTTAAAAATGTTTCAAGTACGTGACTTTGAAAGACTGTAAAATATAAACTATAAAACGAATATAATTGAAACTTTAAACATTGATTAAACATATAAAAAATAGTTGAAAACAAAAGAAATTTCTAAAAAAAAGTTGATGAAAAGAAATTTATAAGCTTTCAAAACCGCATACTTGAAACTTAAAATTTTTCAAGTACGTGACTTTGAAAGACCATAAAACATAAAATAGAAGACCAATATAAATGAAACTTAAAACATGGATTAAACATATAAAAAATAGTTTAAAACAAAAGCAATTTACAAAAAAATGTTAATGAAAAATAATTTATAAGCTTTCAAAACCGCCTACTTGAAACTTAAAAATGTTTCAAGTACGTGACTTTGAAAGATTGTAAAATATAAACTATAAAACGAATATAATTGAAACTTTAAACATTGATTAAACATATAATAAATAGTTGAAAACAAAAGAAATTTCTAAAAAAAAGTTGATGAAAAGAAATTTATAAGCTTTCAAAACCGCATACTTGAAACTTAAAATTTTTCAAGTACGTGACTTTGAAAGACCATAAAACATAAAATAGAAGACCAATATAAATGAAACTTAAAACATGGATTAAACATATAAAAAATAGTTTAAAACAAAAGCAATTTACAAAAAAATGTTAATGAAAAATAATTTATAAGCTTTCAAAACCGCCTACTTGAAACTTAAAAAATGTTTCAAGTATGTGACTTTGAAAGATTATAATTATATTACTAATTAACTAATTAATTATTATATAATTAATAGTTATATTAATAATTAACTAATTAATTATTATATAAGTAATAATTAATGAGTAATAATTAATAATTAATAATTTAATGAATAGTTATAATTAATATTTATATTACTAATTAACTAATTAATAATTACTAATTACTTATTAATAATTATTAATTACTAATTACTAATTATAATGAATAATTATAATAAATATTTATATTACTAATTAGCTAATTAATAATTAATAATTACTAATTAATTAGTTAGAATTATTAATTGTATTTCTAATTAACTAAATATTTATTATATATGTAATAATTATATTAATAATTAATTATTATATAATTAATGATAATATTACTAATTAACTAATTAATTATGACATATTTAATTATTAATAATTACTAATTAATAATTAAAAATTATAATGAATAAATGTAATTAAAAATTATAATGAATAAATGTAATTAAAAAATAAAAATATATATTTTTAAGAGAAAGGCGGCATCCGCGATGCCGCCTTTCACCCGCAGCGCAAAGGCGGCATCGCAGATGCCGCCTTGCCCCGAAATGCAAAGGCGGCATCCCGGATGCCGCCTTTGAGGTGCAGTTTTAAAATTTGTTTTGCCGGAACCGTTTTCTGGCAAATTTTTTTTTTTAAAAACGTAAACAAAAAAAAAACCCCGCCTTTAGATACCGATATGAGACTATAGATGGAATTGATGGTGAGTACTTCCTCAGAGAGTCTATGCTTAAGCTGAACCGGAGAGGTTAGACTAAGTGTACTTACCAGAGGGTTACCTTTGTGTTAGATGCTTCCTTGTTTTTGTTAGGTGGGACCAGAGGGGTTAGACTGAGTGTGCTTCCTAGTGGGTTACCTGTTTATGTTTACCTGCTTGTTTAGTTGTTACTTGATATTGAAACTATGGATTATTTTCTGTTGAGTACTTCCTATTTACTGTTTCTTGCACTTTTACCTACCATATACTCATTTATTGTTAGGCACAGATCTCGTGGTGGTTGCCTACTGGGATTAGTCTCACACCCTGTTTGGGCCATGCTTTTGGGCTCAAACAGATTATATTGTTGCAGGTATAGACAAGGGCAAGTGCCCTTCTACTTTAGGTACTTAACATGCTGTGGAGCTGGAGAGAATGAGACCAAGTTTAGGCTTGCGATACTGTGGAGCTTATTACTGTTTTTCTTTTGTACTTGGTTTAGTACTGCACTTCAACATTGTGCCTTATTTCACTATTTTCCTAGACATATGTATCATGTATCATTATAAATATATGCTCCAGTTTATTCTATCAGTTTTCTGCTATTTATTTTTGATATGATATTATTACTGCTTTTGCTCTTGTGTGTATTTGTTTACTTCTACTATGTACTCTTCCAATGAGGGAACAATTTTCCCACTATTACACCCAAGGCCCTCACTGCTAGTTGGCAGCCTATGGTGTTCGGGGAAATGCGCTTGAGGCCATGTGACCAACCGGGTATGGGGTGCCTCTGGGTGGCTTTCGGAACTGGGATGTTACACCATGGTTTTTACCTTTTGGGATTTTCCACATTAAAAATCATGCATGCTGGTTTATTTATTCTGCTCAATATCGCTTTCATATTTCATCAAGTTTCTCAAAAATTGTTTTGAAAGTGATTTTATCCCAAGATCGGGATTCTCCCCCAACACCAAGGACCATAACTCCTAAAACAAAATCCAAAAAGAGATTTCCTCAAACAAAGATCAATTAAAATATCACATGTATGGAGTCTTAACATCCTAGGATTACTATAAACCTAAGAAACAACGACGATCAAACTGGAAAGGAGGTATGATCATCACAAATTTTTACTATCCAACCAGAAAAGACTAAAATAAATAGGATAGAAATGAACAAATCAGGATCGAGGATATATACACGGTGCACACGACGGAAAAAAGTAGCATGTACAAAACTTCAAATAGCTGTCAAAAGAAAAATATATACATGATCGAGACCCCCTTTCCATATCTCGGTCTCACCTCCGTCAATGAAAAAGGTCGATGTAAAGCACTGAAATCAGCCTCATTGGGTTTTCCAAGTTCGATCCTCAAATTTCGTCACTGTTGGTTCATAATCCTCTATGTGCAGTGACAAAGGTAATGAATGGTAGTAGCACTACCTGAGCACCAAGGATTATCCATAGAAGATATAGGACCTCATACTCACTTCCTCATCGTCGACAAATATGAAACGCAAGGTGTGTGTGTGTCACATACATGACTTATTTTGAAGTTAAATTTTATTTATTTTCCTTTCATTCTTTTTTTTGGATGGTTTCCAAAGGTTTTATGGAGAAATAGATGAGTTTTCATGAATTGGGCCAAACCGTGAGCCCAATTCCAGATTTAAAAATAAATTTTGTCTCCTTTATAACTTTTTCATTTTTTAATATTTTTCTTTAATTCCAATTCCTAAATGGTCTCCTCTGACCTATTATCACCAAAATATAAATTTGGAGCCTTTATAAATCCATAATCATGGTAGATATGGGTTTTTATTTAAGATATTGGGCCTGCCCGAAGGCCCATTTCCTGCATTAAAAATAATGTTTAAATTTTTTATATCTCCTTCACTATTTGCGTTTTTTCAGTGATTCCACCTCCCACTCGACCCTAAGAAACCCAGGCGCGCTCCCATTTCCTTCCCCCCCTCCTTGGAGCTCTTTGAAATCGTGCATTAGGGCTGATATTCATAGGGTATCTCAAATTGGCCAGAATTGAAGAGGTAACTTCATCCCTTCTTAACTCTCTCAATTATTACTCTTTTCCCTCCATTCTAGTTCCCAAATTACCTCCTATATCTTGTTCGAATAATACATGAATTTTGGTTGTTTTAAATTTCAGAAACTATTGTTTTTGGAGTGATTAATTCAGGATACTTCAAGTAGGTGAGTCTATTTCTTTCCTCTTTCAAATTGCTTAGGGTTTCTTCCCTAATTCTTGAATTATAAAAAATTCCAGAAGTTAGGGTTCATGCATAGGTTCTAAATTACTATATTTTGGGTGAAATATTGAGGTTTTAGGTTTATTTTAACTTCCTTGAGGTGCGACGGTCATGCAGTTGATGTTTCGCCCCAATATTTGAGGGTTTCGACACATTCAGTAGGTGATTCCGTGGATAACCATTTAATGATGAGTTAGTTTGCTTGATTAAGTAATTTTACATGTTCCTTATGTGATGTGAATTATGAGAAAACCATTTTTGGTAGCAATAGTAAAGCATTTGTTTTTAAAGTTACATTTTTGCTTGAAGTGTGTATTTTTCAAATGTATTTCATGTGTTATCTCTTGTGGTAGTTTTGTAAAATGTAGAAGTGGTTTATTAGTTGTTGAAAGGGGCTGCCAATTATGGTTGGGCAATTATATAGTTCCATTTGGGCCTAAAAAGGGGGTGTATTTGAATGGTTTTATTTGTATAACCTTGTTATACTCCTTGAAAGTGTTTTATGGATTTGTGTGTTCTCATGGGTATCTTTTGTGATATTAATCAAGGTGATTATATAACATTTGAAAGTGGATTATTACATGTTGATTGGGCTGCCAATTCTATTTTGGTAGGTTCTTGGTGTGCTTTTGGATTAAAAAGAGGTTTTTGAAATGGATTTTATGTGCAAAGTTTGGGTATACTCTTTATAATTGTTTTATGAAAGTTTTGAATGGTTTATTGGGTTGTGTAATAGGTGAAACTATATAATCAAACTGTTTTGGTAGGAGTATATTTTTAAAAGGTCCATTTCATTTGTGAAAATGTTTTTATGTGATATGTATCATCCTGGAAATATTTTATTAAATTGTTTGAAGGAGATATTGAGGAGTGAAAGTGATGTGAAAGTGATGTGGAGTGTTTTGTGTGAGTGTGATGTGAAAAATTGGATTTTTGATTATGAAAGAAGTGTTATATTCCATGTGTGTGGGCTGTTATATGAGTTTAAATATCTTATAATTGTTTTATAAAATTGTTTAATGGTTTTGTGGAAGTGTTGAAGAAATGTGAAACATGTTCTGGGCTATTTTGGTGTGATTCGGATTTCAAAATCATTTTGAATGAAAAATGGATTTTTGTGACTTGTGTGGTATACATATGGGCTGTTTGGTGAATTTGTGATGTGGAAATGATATTTCCATGTTCAATATATATTTCTTGACTTGTTGAACTTGTTTGAGCACAAGGGGAAAACCTGGGTATCTAGGTGGGTGGACGTGTACTAGTATGCTAGTGAATCCGTGGGGTTTGGCCTCAGTTTCACTTAGCAAGATTGACGCTTACAACTCTAACTAAACTATGATGATGATGATTGGGGACCACTAGGTTATGGGTATATTCCCTACTAGTGGCTCGTGCTCGAGAATGGATATTTGTGATGGTTACTCTCACCGAGATACGAGGTACCTGGGACCCACAGCTAGCTAGTGCCTAGGGGTTACTTCCTATTTCTTGTGCTCATTATTTAATTTGTACTTACTGTCGGCATACGGTATATTTGGCTGGAAAATTCAGTAGTGTTGACATTATTTTTAAAAGTGTTGATTCTTAATGATAGCCCACTTGAAAACTATTATTATTCAAAGTAGCATCTTTTAGAAATTGTAACTAGCTTTTCATGTTTTTGAAAACTTGCATGATTTTCGTCTTTAAATGTTTATCACATGGAATCTCTTAGTGGTGGTATCCTACTGGGCATTGTCTCACACCCTACTTACACCCTTGGGTGTAAGTAGACTTGGTTATTTTTTTGTCGCAGGTTGGGTACAGTTTTTTTTGTTCCAGTGGTTCGGGTTTCTAGCAGGTCCTTGGTGGTGAAGTCTTGTGGAGGTGGCTTGAGGGCGGTGCCCCTTGCCATGAGGGTTCTTGGGATGTCCTTATTTGGATTTGTACCTTCTGTATAGACCTTTTGAGTTGTTTTAAGCCATGTAATTCAGTTCTGAATTTTTGTAAAAGATTGTTTGGTTTGAAAAATCCAGATTTGTTTCATTGGATTCTTTTGTTGTTTTATGTTTATAAACTCGGGTAAATCATTCCCAATTTTCATTTTATGATACCCGGGCACTTGTGTCAGCCCGTGGGGATCGGGAACGCCCTTTGGGCCTTGTCACGGGCTAGGTTTGGTGCCATTTTTGGTGGCGATCGATTTGGTTCGTGACAGTGTGGCTCTCCTTCCTATCTCTCTCAACGAACAAGAAGTCTAACCAATGAAATCTACCAAACTAAATCACCTCTCAACAGAAGATCCCTAGGGAATGGAGTGCTCTCAAGCCTCTCTCACCAAATGAGGAGTCGGTGAGTCATAATGGTAGAGCGGGCGGGGGTGCATCACTAGGGACACACGACAGGCGCTGATCAACTCGCCAGAAGGGTACGGATCAACCTTAAGTACGTGGGCCAATCCACCATGGATTTATATGGGTTAGGGGTTTGAATATTTAGATCCATAAAAATTCGGACCACATTTGATTCAATTCGCAGAACCTGCCCTCAATGTGGACTAGCCTGCCAAGTGTCTGTGGGTCCCATTTAACCCAAAATTATAAGTAGTATTCCAAAAATTTATGTTTGAAAAATAAAATAAAAAAATGTAATACAATAAATTAACATGAGCATAGGAAAAAAGTTCAAATTTAATACAACCATACACAAAACAGGGAAAATATCATCTAATGTTGGGTGTTGAACCTGACAGCCAGGTTGGTCGCAAGATGGATGACGTGTGTGTTTATTTGGAGTGTGGCACCAAATTAATAAATATAATTGTTGTATGAAAAAATTGATGTAATAATTCTGAAAACAAATGTAAAATACTGCCCTTTTATTTCTAATATAATGCTTTACAGATATTTTGATTTGTGTATTTTAATTTTATTATTTTAATTTTTTATATATTAATATTTATATATTTTTTATTGCGTTTTAAAATATAAAATAATGTATATAATTTTATTTTAAAATAGAATATATGTTGACATAAGTTTTTTATTTTTATAATTTTTGATAACATCATAAAATTAAAAAAAAATAACATCCATTATTTTATTTTAACAATATATATATATATATATTACTATGAGTTTTTAAAATTAACTTAGAAAAAAATAATAAATAAGATAAATAAAAATAAGAAGAAATAATAATAAATGTATAATAATATTATATATTAATATATTTGCATTGAAAATATAAACATGTATTTATTTTAAAATTTTGATAATCAAGTCTCCAATACAAATTTTCAATGTAAGTTTTCAGTGAAAATTTTGAGTACAGATTTACACTGATAACTGTAAAATTCCAGTGCCTAGAAAATATAATTTGGTTATTTACATTTTATATTTAAATTGAAATTTCAACTACAATTTTCTAAAGGAAATTTCCACTAACAGTTTCTATTGTAAATTTTCAATATAAATTTTTGATGCAATTTTATATTTTTTATTTTCGTATCTATATATTTTATTGTAGTTTTAAGTGAACGTTTATAGTAAAAGTTTCTAATGAAAATTTTGAATGTAATTTTCTAGTGAAAATTTACATTTTTCATTTATGTTTTAATGTGTCTACATTGTATTTTTAAGTGAAAAATTGAACTGCAGATTTCAGGTGGAAATTTGCACTGGGAATTTCCAATGGTAGTTTTCACTGAAAAAATCTATAAGAAATTTACGGTTCAAATTTTTAGTGCAATGTTAAATTATTTATGTGTTAATATATTTGAACTAGAAATTTGAGCATGCATTTATTTTATAATTTTTTAATCAAATTTTCAATATAATTATAATAAAAGTAAAATAGAAGTTTTCACATGAAATTTAAGTGGAAACTTGAACTAAACTTTTCTAGTGGAAATCTGTACTAAAAAATTTTCGAGGAAATTTTTAATAAAGGTTTCTGGTTAAAATTTACATTTTTTATATATGTATTAATATATTTTCATTTTAGTTTTAATTGTTGAAAATTTAATTTTTTTGTTTATGTTTTAATATATCTATATTGTAATTTTGAGTGAAAATTTGAACTGCAAATTTCCAGTAAAAATTTGCATTGCAAATTTCTAGCGGAAGTTTACACTGAAAGTTTCCATAGAAAACTTACAGTTCAAATTTTCAGTGTAAAATTAAATTATTTATTTATGTTTTAATATATTTAAACTAAAAATTTAAGAATGCATTTATTTTAGAAAATTTTAAACAAAATTTTAGTATAACTATAATAAAAATAAAATGGGATTTTTCACTAGAAAATTAAGTAGAGATTCGAATTAATTTTTCGGTGGAAGTTTAAAGTAATTTTTTTTCTGTGCAAACTTTCAATGCATTATTTTGTGAAAATTTCATTTTTTATTTATGTATTAATATATTTTCATTGTAATTTTATCTGAAAATTGGAAGTGTAAACTTAAATATAAGAACCCGGTTTTTTCACTTAGGTATGGATCCTTTAATTTTCGGTCTAATTCTTTATTTTGGATCTAATATGGACATATAATGAGTTAGCGAAGGTCTCAAGGGTGTATGGGGATTGTTCGGAGCCCAAAACCCATCCTTTTGGGGGAAATGGTCTTGCCACATGAGTAGAGGAAACTGTATGTTTAGGCCGCACAGTTAGATCTAACCGTGCAGATGGTCTGGATTTTTGGAAAGAGCCATATTGCACAGTTGGAGCACAGTTTCTCAAACCATGCGAACTAACCGTGAAAGTTCCCCCTCTTCTCTAGGTACTCATGTATGGTTTGTACATGTTTTGGCAAACCATGTGGCCAAACCGTGCACGGGCTAAATTTTGGGTAATTTTACATTTTTTCCTCTAATGATATAATTAACCCAAACCTTCTTCCCTAATTTGATTTCCAGTGGGATGAACCTCCATTTCTCCCATTTTAGATATTTTTGAAGGTCTAACCTAGGGATCAAGAGATCTCTTTCATTCGGGATCTGTTTGAGTTTCTATTCGTCGCGTTGGATGTGCAACGATAAGTACTCGAGTCCATCTGAGCTGTTCTTTGTCTCTCTTGTTGTCGACCTAGCTATCGAGGTGTAAGAGTTTTTACTCTTTTCTCATATCTACTCTATTACAAGACGAATTAGAGGCTAATACTATATGAGGAGAGTCTTACAAGCCTCAGGTGTGTGGTCTACAACTCATCCCTCAAGTTTATTGATTTTTGGAATTTACATGCGGGGTCCGCCGATTTCATCAGGTGTCATTTATTGAATTTATATGGCATGCTTATATTCATTAGAACCATATGATTATGCTCTTTATATAAATTTTATTATTTGTTGGTGGTTATATTAATAATGCACAACACCCCATGTAGGGTAATGTGCCATAATTGGGTTTTTAGTGTTTTGACACTTTTGAGCCACCGTTTGGGTGTGTTCGAGATTGACCACACTAATAGTAAGCCTCCTTATATTAAATTCCTATTGAATCATGTAATGGTGAATTGAAAGTACCATGTCACTTCCACTTGACCTGCCTAAGGTAAGTGCCTAAGTGTAATTAATTGACTAAAGTGATAAATTGGAAAGTATGTGGTACGAATATGACTTGGCCATATTAATTGAAAATGGATAGTTGGTTGCATGTCGTATCACCCCTTTCCACTTATGGCAGAAGTTAGATGATGAATCAAATTAAATTATTATGACATATATTGTTAAATTAAATGGCTGAATGCTACTTGGCCTTATCAAACTAATGAAAGGAAAGGATTGAACCAAATGACTTGTTAAATGGCATAGTTATCATATGGAAAAATTAATTATAATGAATTAAATATAAGGTGACTCTTTATGAATATATACCTTGACATATTTATAGGAAATATTAACTTGTGTTAGCTCTTGGATTCCTGACGGAATGCCCGGGGTACTCGAGGACGTCATTCTGATTCAAGGATGCTAGTTGCCTTGGGTGAGACCTACCTAGGAACCCGGTCCTTGTATACCTATGGATGCTCAGTATGACACTACAGGGTACCTTCATTATGATTATAGGATGTCTTGGATACACTCCTTGGATCTAGCATTAACAAGTAGGTGCCATGGTTATAACCCACAAGGCCCAGTCATTGCCTAGCCCCATTTTATCTTGGAATAACTCCCCGGACTTGGTAGGCGTATTTTTGTGGAATACCTTGGATGATGATTCTTGGATTACACTCTTATCCCCTTATATATACTCAGTTATTTCTAAGTTAGAATCCCCTTGGGTCTAGGTTGCCTTGGTGAATACCATGGAACCACTTCATATTAATTATCAGTTATGGTTTCCTTGTTACATCTTGAAACCTTCACTATTTATATTATCACAAGGCGATGTCAGTGTTGGATCTACCTCATGTGATCTATTAATATAAATTGTTAATTTATTAATTAATGAACTGGCTACATGTTCAGACACCAGTCGGGGGCTAAAGAATGTACTTGGGTATTTAGTTACATTGTACTGCTTTACTTTATATATATGCATGCCTGCATACTATTACTTTTCCATTACATGAGCTAGATGTTATAGAAACCATTGGTTGTGGACCAATTATATTTATCTCACACCCTCTTCGGGTGTTTTTTGGTACCCGATATGGATTACATGTATGCAGGTGTCGATAGAGGGAAGCATAATGCTTCAGACACTTGGTTTCTTGCTACGTTAAGATGGAGCTGGTAGCAGATGACCGAGATGTAGCTTGGGATTCTCAGGGTAGTTTATGTATTTCCTTTGATACATTGGGTTTTTCATGTATTTATGATACTTTTTATCCAAGTTTTCCAACTTTCTAGTGACATGACATTCATCATCAGCAACTATTGTATGTTATTCCAGTTATTTCAATTATTGTTATCCTTTTCTCTTTTTGTTATGCATTCTGTTTATTTATAATGCTTCTTTTATTTACCTCTATTTAAAATTATCTATAATTCTACACTATGGTAATGAGGGCATAGTCTCCCCATAGACACTCCCTAGGCCCTCGCTACTAGTCGACAGCCTTTGGCATTTGGGTGATGCACATGTTATGTGGTGTTTTTTATTTTTATTTTGATTGAGATTCTATTTTATCCTTGGCCTGATGATATGAGGGAAAGGATAATTATTACATGCATCATTATAGGCACTTATAATTTGCATGACATACATATTGTCATGCCATATAGGTGCATTTCACTGCTTTGCATTGCTTGTTATGCCTATGATTATTGATTGAACCTTGCCTTGTATATATGCTTGTTCTGCTTTTGGGTTGGGATTGAGTGATTGTCAGTTTCAATTCAAGAGGTGTTATGGACCCTCATGGGTTCGAATGAGTAAATTACCAAATTTATCCTTTAATTAGAAGTTCAAATGGGTGTCATTTTCATTGATAAGGAGTATGGGCCCTGATTCACTGGGAATGTTGGTCCATTTTAAAAGAACTTTGATGAAAGTTATAAGAAAATGAAAACTTAAAAGTGGATGGTTGCACATCCTTATCCCACCTTGTCATGTTTATTAAAGGTAAAGGATTGACCCTAGTAATTAAATGTTAAATGAAATGAAATAGTTACTAATAAATGATAAGGCAAGGTATTATTTACCCTTCATCTACGGAACTCCTAAACTAATATCTGAGCACTTACTGATACCTGGTCTTCTAAGAAGGTAGTTGAGGTAGTATTCCATTGGTAGTGAGCTTCCTTACATTCATCTTCCACTAGTGATACTACATATATGCCCATGACATCCTCGTGTCGTATGCTAGGAAGGTGAAAATGACCATGCTCTTGATGCGGTGGGCCCTGAGCCACCAGTCTTACTATTAAGAGTGCCAATAGAGGAACCACATGTTGTACTTGGTCCAAAAACTGATGCCTAAGTCTATGATAGCTTCCTATGTCTGATGTAGTCCATGCATGGTGCTCCATGAGCTGCAACTACAATGGCTGATTTGACTTGTGAGTTTCAGCTGTAATATCCTCCCACCTCTTTAAGGGATGATGGTTCACAGGCTACTGAGTCGTGGCTACAGGCCACCCTGTCTATCTTTGAGCACCTAGAGATGCCTCTAGAGTGGAGAGTCAAACTTGTGACTTACATGCTATGTGATTCATCCAAGGGCTGGTGGGATGTGATTACCTAGGTTGGTCATCATTAGGGCATGTTATGGGTTGATTTAAAAACTGCCTTCTAAGATCAGTTCTTTCCCCAAATGTTGAGAGCTGACAAAGCTAGAGATTTTATGCTTCTCGAGTAGGGTTATATGTCAGTTATGGAATATTCATCATGTTTCACGAAGTTGCAATGATTTTCACCGCTTCTAGCTGATAATGAGCTTTCACGTACTAGACACTTCGAGGATGGGTTGCATTATTCCATCCATACTCAGGTGAATGTATTTCAACTGTCTACTTTCTCTGAAATAGTAAATCATGCTCTTATCACTGAGCGCAACCTGAGGGATAGTGACAGTACTGGTCATAGAGTTCCAGTGTCTCATTAGGCCAGTAGTTCTTTTGGTGGCAGGAAGTGTTCCATAGACGTTTCTCATTAGGGTAGTGGCAGCCAAGGTACCCATGTAGGTAGCTCTATAGTGTGTCACCAATGTAGGCATACATGATATCTAAATCCTTAGTGTGATAGAGACCCACTAGAGTGTCGGTCTTGTGACCGTATGGAGCATCTTCAGCATTTCTGTCAGGCCTTTCCATCAGCTTCTAGTGGAAGAGGGTCCACACCAATCCCACCTTCAGGGGAAGGTTCTTTTATGCCACGTCAAGTGGGGAGTTGGAGTAGCACCAGCAGGACTGGACGAGGAGGAGGTCATGGTCGTGGTAGCCAGACCCCTGATCACCAACAATGCCAACAAATCAGTTTTGATTGTGGTAGTCTAACTATTACTCAGGGTTGTGGATCAAGCCAGATGCATGCTTTATAGCCTATACCCAAGGATCAAGATGTGGGACTGTCTACATCATGAGGTAATATTCTAGTAGCCTCCACTATAGTATCTTATTTATTTGATATAGGTGATTCATGCTCATTTATCTCTTTATCTATTGCGGAAATCCTTGGGCTGGAAATACAGTGTTACTTTGGTGTAATGACCCTAGATACACCGTTAGGGGTATGATCAGAGGGAATACATAAGTGCAGGGATTATCCCCTTGCGGTATACAATTATCCTTTCTTATGGGATCTATTTGTTCTCGAGATTACGGGCTTCAATGTCATTATTAGGATGGATTGGTTGGTTCTGTATCATGCCTTTATAGACTGCTATCATCTAAGGGTATTGTTCACATCATCAGAGGGAAGCAGTTATCTACATAAGGGTGGGTGGGATGTCTAGGATAGTAGATCCAGACTAGAGCATCATGGGATAGGTGGGGTAACCACCCAGATTATTAATCTCTTCATGGAGGATCAAGGTTTAGGCCAGGCTAAATTATATCCAGTAGTAGATCGTTTTAGGGATGTTTTCTTAATGACTTTTCTAGATTACCTCCTAAAAGGGAGGTAGATTTTACGATTGAGCTTATTCCAGGAGCAGATTTATTTTCCATTCCTCCATACAGGATTGCACCTATTGATATCCATGAGATCAAGCCACAATTGTAGGATCTAAAAGCCAAAGTTTTTATACGGCCCGATACTTACTCTTAGGGTTCGCCCATACTTTTTTCCAAGAAGGAGAATGAGACCCTTCATCTTTTCATGGATTACAGATGGTTGAACAATCTTACATTCAAGAAATGGTATCCAATACCTCGAATATATGATCTCTTTTACCAGCTCTGAGGAACTATGGCCTTATCTAAGATCAACCTAAGATCGGGCTATCATCAGGTGTGATTCAGGCCATCAGACATATCTCGTACAACTTTCCATAATAGTTATGGTTTGTATGAGTACCTAGTTATGTCATTAGGTCTTACGAACATGCCCGTTATTTTCATGGCTCTAATGAATAGGGTGTTCCACCCATATTTGGATTCTTTTTTCATACTCTTTGTGGAATAAATATTGGTATATTCTCACACTCTTAGAAACCATTCCAAGCACCTTGAGATTATTTTGAGCACACTAAGAGAGCATCAGATTTATGATAATCTTGGTAAGTGCCACTTATGGATCAAAAAATTTCACTTATTGGGTCATATTATCTCATAATCGGGAGTCTCTGTTGACCTAGAGAAGATGAGTGCAGTGGTTTCCTGGGAGCAACCCAAGAGCATGTTTAATATATAGAGTTTCTTGGGGATGGTTGGATACTATAGGTGTTTCATACAGGACTTCTCACACCTCTCTTCACCTCTTACTGGCCACAAATAAGGGTGTTAAGTTCCTATGGTTAGAAGCATACGAGAAAGCCTTTCAAGATCTGAAAGGGAGGCTTGTATCGACACCTATTTTAACTCTTCCAAAGCTAGGAATATGTTATATCATCTTATGTGATGCATCAGGTATCGGCCTAAGAGCAGTGCCAATACAGGAAGACAAAGTCTTATCGTACGGATCTTGATAGTTGAGGCATCATGAGAGAAATTACTCGATGAACGACCTTGATCAAGAAACAGTTGTCCATGCCTTACATTGTTGGAGACACTATATTTTGGGTGAGTGATTTGTGGTGTACACAGACCACAATATCCTCAAATATATCTTTTCACAATGTGAATTGAATCTTAGACAGTGAAGATGGATCTAATATCTTCATTCCTTTGATTTTGAGCTTGCTTATATGCTTGGAAAGGGTAATGTAGTCGCTGATGTGCTGAGTTAGAAAACTTAGGCACAAGCCATACGAGAAGCCAGTGATGAATGGAAGTTAATGACCCTCTTTTCTGAGTTGCATCTGGAGTTTCATGATATTCATGAGTGGTCTTACCTCTCACCCTTAACTCTTACCTCTTCCCTCCTTGAGAAGGTAAAGGGTAGGAAATTTTCAAATCCTGGGGGCTTGGTTCTTTGTGAGAGTATATCAGGAGATGACCCACCTCCAAATTGGTCTATGGACAAAGACAACATTCTGCATAATCATGGGCATGTCTGGATTCCTACAGATATGAGATAGGATTTGATCCAAGAGTCCCACGCTTCTCAATGGGAAGTTCATCCAGGCATCTCAAAAATGTATCGAGATATGTGATGCCAGTATTGGTGTCTTTGAATGAAATATCAAATAACATACTTTATCACTAGGTGTTCCACCTATTAGTAGGTGAAGGCAGAGTACTAAATACCTACAGGCTTATTACAACCACTTCTAGTCCTGAAATGGAAATGAGAAGATGTTGGTATGGATTGCATAGTCATATTACCTAGGTCACTGAGGGGTAGCGACGTTGTATGGGTAGTTATTGATATACTAATGAAAACATCCCACTTCATTCCTATTCGAGAGACTTTCTCAGTTGATAAGCTGGGAAGATTGTTTGTTTGTGAGATCATACAACTACACGAGGTCCTTCATACTATCATTTCTGATAGGGATGCTTGTTTCACGTCATGATTTTGGTAGGGGTTGTAGAAGGTTATGGGTACACATGTGATTCTAAGAATAGATTTTCACCCTCAGACTAATGGGTAATTGGAATGGATGATACAAGTTCTAGAGGACATGCCCTGAGCATGTTTCCTTGATTTAGGAGGTTCTTGGGAGAAGCATATCCCTCTCATCGAGTTTGTCTATAATAACAGCTTTCAAGAGACAATTCAAATGGCTTATTTTGAGGCTTTATATGGTAGGTCATGTCGTTCACCCCTGTGCTGGCTAGGGGTAGGTGAGGCATCCCTACTAGGTCATCGTCTTGTACAGAAGAATTCAGAGCAGGTTCAGTTGATCAGGAAGCATATGTCTATTGATCAGTCTAGACATAAATCTTATGTCGATCAACATCAATGAACTCTACAGTTTGAATTTAGGGATCATGTTTTCCTTCAAGTATCACCTATGATAGGGCATAGATGGTTACAAAATCAAGGGAATCTTTCACCTCATTACATAGGGTCATTTGAGATTTTAGAGAGAGTCAGTTCGGTAGCCTATCGGTTGATACTACCTCAGAAGTATTATGCCATGCATGATGTTTTTCATGTTTCACAGCTTCGCCAATATCATGTCGACCCATATCATAGCTTTGATCATGAAGAAGTTTAGTTAGATGTTGATGCTACCTTTGAGGAGTATCCAATACGCATTGTTGATCGGAGCACAAAGGCTCTCTGAGGCCGGTTTGTCCCTTTGGTATAGGTGTTATGGCATCACGCTCACATGTAGGAAGAGACTTGGGAGAGGGAGACCGAAGTATGTGCCCAGTGGCCAGAGTTGTTCACATATAGTGTATCACCATCCATGGAAGGTGAACTTGGGGATGAGTTCTTTTAAGGTGGGAATACTGTAAGAACCCAGTTTTTCACTAGGGTATGGATCCTTTAATTTTCGATATAATTATTTATTTTGGACCTAATATGGATGACTAATGAGTTAGCAAAGGTCTTAAGGGTGTTTGAGTCTTGTTCAGAGCCCAAAACCCATCCTTTTGGGAGAAATGGGCATGTCACACAGTTAGAGGAAACCATATAGTTAGGCTGCACGGTTAGATCTAACTGTACAGATGGTCTGCATTTTCAGGTAAAGCCACATTAGAAGGTTGGTGCATGGTTTCTCAAACCATACGGACTAACCGTGTAAGTTCCCCCTCTTCTCCAGGTACCTGTGTATGGTTTTCTCACGTTTTGGAAAATCATGCCCAAACTAAATTTTGGGTAATTTTACATTTTTTCCCTTAATGATCTAATTAACCCAAACCTTCTTCCCTAATCTGATTTCCAGTGGGATGAAACTCCATTTCTCCTATTTTGGATCTTTTTGAAGGCATGACTTATGGATCAAGAGATCTCCTTCATCTTAGATCCTTTCAAGCTTTCATTCATCGCATTGGATGCGTAACGGTAAGTACTCAAATTCATTTGAGTCGTTCTTTGTCTCTCTTGCTCTCGACCTAGTTATCAATGTGTAAGGATTTTTACTCTTTTCTCATATCTACTTCTTTCCAAGACAGATTAGACATTAATACTGGATGATGAGTTTCATAAAAGCCTAAGTTGGGTGGTCTATAACTCATCCATCAAGTTCGTTGATTTTGGAATTTACGTGTGGGGCCTACCGATTTCATGGGGTGCCATTTATTGAATTTATATGGCATGATTATATTCATTAAAAATGTATGGTTATGCTCTTTCTGTAAATGTTATTAGTTATTGGGGGTTATATTAATAATGCATAACACCCCATGTAGGGTAATATTCCATAATTGGGTTTTTAGTGTTTTGAAACTTTTGAGCCACCGTTCGGGTGTGTTAGATCTTGACCACACTAATTGTAACATATTGTTACCTTTATTGGGTATGATTTCAATTTTTCTAAGTTCCCTTTTGGTTTTAAAAATCCTTTATGCAATTTTTCTGGGTTTACTGCAGATTGCAGAATAGGTACACGCTGTGTACCTGAAGTACATGTTGTGTACTTGGTGTCGGTTGCATGTTATAAACTGGGAGATCATGTCGTGAATAAGGAGATCATGCCGTGAGTGGGTACACATCATGTAACTAAGGTACACATCATATAGGGTTTAAATAGAGGATTTTTAACCTGAGGCGGCAAGTTTTTCAGTGTAACTTATCCAGCATGGACTACACGTCATGACCAAGGGGCACACATCATGACCCAACCCGCACCCAGGTTAAATTCACACATTTAGCAGTTTCACTTGTCTATTATTTCCATATCTCTTGGATCTCGGACCAAATATCTTCCTAGGTTATTTTCAGAGGTCTCTCACCTTTTGAATTGATCTGATCGGCATTGGATCTTCATTGCGGTTACGGTGCATCTTACCGGGTAAGTGTTCCTTCCGGTTCTTCCTTATGGTTGATCACGGTAGCGCCCTAGACTTGAATTATTGAATCCACCGATCCAAGTTGGATGTTTCTTATTGTACTCATCTAGATCCATTGTGAGATCTTGTCTTGAAGTCCATTCCTTGGCTAGTTGTGGTGAAGTGGATGCTCATTCTTGAGGTACGTGGGATTTCTTCTATCTTCCAATCCCTTGTCTTCAATTTTGAATCAATCCTTTGAGGTGCAAGTTTGATTATAGGGCCTTCAATGACAGAGTTTTTGGGTTTTTTTTCTTTTGAATTTCTGTTTTGGGTGTGTGTGACCCAAATATCGAGGTAGGTGGTTCCGTCTCAAGCCTATGATAATGATTCCGATTTCTATTGCTTTATAAATTGATTTATAAAATTGGCATGATTGTTTGTGTGTGCTGGAAAAGGGTTTTGAAAGAAAAATGGGTTTTCCCTGGCTTTTGATAAATGGATTTGTGAAATGGTTTTGAATTTTTTTTCAAGGCATTGAAATGAGTTTGTGAAAAAGAGCATGTGGGTTACCTTGGGTACTTAGGTGGAAGGTTTATCTTGAGGCCATTGTCCATTGCTTTTTTATTATCAAGGAGGTTTGTCTTGGGGCTTTCCTCTGTTTCCTAGGCTTGTTGTTCTAGGGGACCGATATTGACATTTTGAGGGGATTAATCTTTGGTTTTTCCTCTTCTTCCTAGGCCCATTGTTCTAGGATTAGTTTTTTTGCACTTGATTATTTTGGTAAGAGTAGTCTACTACCTAGACCTATAGTATTCCTTGGGGCTATGATACCTATGTTTTTTTTTGTATTTCTTGGATTTCTGAGTTAACCTTGATATGCATGTTTATGCTTGTGTAAAATGACATGGAAATGTGCTTTGAAAATGATATACCTACTTTTGTTTAGAACTATGGAAAAAGGAAATGTTTACCATGTTTTCTATAAAACTACTTTACTGCTTATCATGCCATGTTTTAAATTTTAAATAAGCATACATGAATTGTTATAGTGATACTTGCTATGAAACACCTAGGTGGGATCCTACTGAACCTGTTAGCTCACACCCTACGCACTGCTTCGGTGGTGCATAGACCTTTGTTTGTCTTCCAGCATAGGGAAAGGCAAGGCGCCGCAGTGAGGGGGCTAGATTCATGTCAGCTGGGATGGGTAGCTGTTGGTGAGATGCTTGGAGTTCATCCATGCCATCATTGGAGTAGCTATTTGGTTTTGAGTCCCTTGCAGTCAGACTTATCTTTTGGAGTTTTTAGCTACTGTTTCATTTTTCCTATTTCTGTTGTTATCCTTATAGTTATGACATATATATTTGTTATTTTTCTGTTGTTTCTTATTTGCTCTGTATATATGTTGTGTGGTCATTCAGGTTGGGCAAAAAGTTCCCTCGTTTTTTTCATTCGATGCTTGGGTGCTTATCGCCAGCCCATGGGGGTCGGGAATTCCTTTCGGGTATGTGACGGATCGGGTCAGGTGCCGAGTTTCAAGGAAACCCAAGTCGGTTCATTACAGTTTGGTATCAGAGGAGGTATGTCCTCAAGAATCTTTTCTTGGGATTTCTTTTAGATCAGAGATAGGATTTTCAGGACTTGAGAGGTATGTTTCAATGAGTGCCTGACCAGATCTTGTTGTAACGAGACTCAAGTTACCATGGGATGTCGGGATATGTGTCTCTAGTGTTGGTTTTTCTTTAAAAAATATCAGTTTTTGCTTATGGGATTTCTAGTTTGATCTGAGATTTGTTTTGTGTCTGATCATTCTTATGTTTCAGTATGCAGCAGTATGCCTCCAAGATGTCTTCCATAGGTTCCTCGGGAAGCTGTAGTTAATGCTTCTCAAGGGAATACACCAATGGATCAGAATATCATCGAGATGATCATATGAGCAGTCCGTGATGTTGATCAATATGTTCCACGAGTTTAGAATTTGGTGACTAAGGTACAGCCAGAAGCTGTAGGGGAAAGAGATCAGTCGTCGGAGTTCTTGCATGAGAAGACACCATCCTTTAAAGGGAAAACTGAACCTCAAGAGCCAGAGGATTGGATGGACAAGATTGATCAAATCTTCTACATCCTAGAGACAATTGAGAATATCAAGGTGAATTGCACAACATTCAGACTCAAGGGTTCTAGCAAGAGTTGGTGGGACTTTATGGTCCAGGCAGACAGACACATGGGCTTGGATTGTAAGGGTTTCAAAACCCTGTTCTTTCAACAGTTTGTTCTAGAGTATCTAATGTTGGAAAAATATCTAGAGTGCCTATCATTGTAGAAGGGAGATCATTCGGTGTTGGAATACACCAACTATTTTGCCTATCTTGTCCGTTTTTCTCTGGACGTGGTAAAGAATGACCAGCTGAAGGTGTAGAAGTACCTGAAGGGTTTGCGACCGGACATTAGATTGCATGTGTTCATGTTGAATATTTTTACCTATGCGCAGAAATTGGAAAAAATAATGATGTAAAAGATGGACATGGCAGGAAAGGTCAACTTTACCACATCTTCTCTTCCAACCAGTGATAATTTCAGTGGTGTGCATGGGAAGAAGTGGAAGTGGCGGGACCGTCGTAGGAGTGGTGGAGGTGGGTCTCACCAGTGAGCCTCCTTTGCACCGTTCATTGAAATTGGTAGTGTGCCTCTAACTTGATACCAGTGTGGCAAGGGGGGTCACACTAGACGTTATTGTCCTATGCCCATGAATATGTGAAATAGCTATGGACATGTTAGTCACTTGTAGCATTTTTTTCAGGCTATGAATACACCTTGTTATGGTCAGGGTTTGTCGGTTCCAAAGGATACTACAGTGTAGTAAAAAGCTTCAAAGACTGTAGGTCTCTAGCCACAGGCCTCAGGAGTGAAGCATTTACATGCAGTAGATGAGTGTCCAATGGAAGTTGATACAGATCCAGTAATAGTGAGAGGTACGCTCCTTATTGCAGCTTCAATAGATACTGCTTTATTTGATATTGGTGCCTCCCACTCGTTCATATATACACATTTTGTTGATATGATTAAACTTCCAATGGAACTTATTCCCTTTATAATGGAGTTAGTGACACCTCTTGGCAAGAGGAAAGAGTAGGGGTTCTGATGTCCTTCTTGTTCGTTCACGATATCTGACATGGAGTTGGTCTGAAATTTTCTTGTTCTTAATATGGATCTATTTGACGTCATCATTGGTATGGATTGTCTTGTCACTCATCGAGATGAGATTGATTGTTATCATCAACTTTTTTTGTTTCTTGCTACAGATGGGAGCTCTCGTGTGTTTTAGGGAGAGTGGGACTTGAGGTCAGGTCGTGCAGGACCATCCCACCTAGAGCTCATGAGTTTGTTGGTTGTTGTTGTGTTTTAGCCTGATGATGTTTCTTTTGTTGAAGATCTTCCAATTGTTGTCTGAGACTTTCCTGACGTTTTTTCAGATGACTTCTCCAGTCTTCCTCCAAAGAGAGAGGTGGAGTTCACGATTGAACCGGTGTCAGGTACGCAGCTGATATCGATGCCTTCTTATTGTATGGCTCCAATAGAGTTGAAATAACTCAAGATTTAGTTGGACAACCTGTTAGAGAAGGGTTTTGTTCACCCTAGTGTTTCGCTCTAGGAATCCCTTGTTCTCTTTACCAAGAAAGCATATGGTTCACTTTGGTTATGTGTGGACTATCAGAAGTTAAACTGTGTAATGGTTAAGAAAAAATATTCTTTTCCTTATATGGGTGATTTGTTTGATCAGTTGAAGGGAGAAAAGTGGTTTTCAAAGATCGATCTTTGGTCGGGTTATCATCAACTCAGAGTTCAGGAGTCTGGTATAACGAAGATGGCCTTCAGGAGCAGGTATGGACATTATGAATATCTTTTGATTCCTTTCAGTCTAACTAATTCTCCTTCAGTTTTGTATGGCCTTGATGAATCAGATATTCCACCAATATCTTGACACTTTTGTGGTAGTGTTCATGGATGATATTCTGGTTTATTCAAAGTCTGAGTGTGAGAATGAGAACCATATGAGTTTGGTTCTAGAGATTCTGAGAAATCACCGTCTGTATGGAAAGCTTTCAAAATGAAATTTATAGATTCAAGAAGTGAAGTTATTGAGGTATATAATTTATGATTATGGCTAATCATTTGATCCAGATAAGGTAAAATTTGTTGTGTCCTGGAAGGAACCACAGAATGTCTTTGAGATACGAAGCTTCCTTAGTCTTAATGGATACTAATTATGGTTTGTTAAGGATTTATCTAAGTTGGCCTCACCTTTGACTGCTCTTATCAAGAAAGCGGTGAAATTCTCATAGGATGAAAAGTGTCAGTCTTCCTTTGATGAACTGAAACAACTTCTAACATATGCACTGTCACGAACCAGCTGATAAAACACTATTTTATTGAATATTTTATTGATAATAAATGATATAATTTCCTCACATTGTGTTAAATATGTTCAATTAGGAAGTATTTGGGATTATATCATTCATTTGAATATTTGATGAAAATTCCAGTTTTACCCTTTCAAAATCATTGTAGTATTTCAATCATAAATATTTTTATTAGAATTATTTGAACTTAATATTTTGTAACTATGTTACTTACTTCATTGGATACAACTTTAATTCAGGACACTAGATCAAAATAATGTATTTGGATGGAGTAATTGGGCCATAAAGTCAAAGGTGGGCTGGACACGCCAGAATGGAGAAGCTTATGTATTTCGGCCATAACTCTTTAATATGGTCTTTTATTGAGCCCAAATATTTATAGGAGATAGATAACCCATGTCCACATATATGATCCTTATGGAATTCCGGATAATTCACGTGTTTTGGTGGTCAAATGTGCGGTTCAAGTTGGAATAAAATATTTGGCCGAGATTCTCCATTCACACTTGAAACCACTTTGAACCTAGCCTCCCCACCACTCTATAAATTGGTGTTTTTCTCATTTTTTGGGGTTGGGATGTGCATTAGGAGATTTTATGCAGAGGAGAATTGGTTTCACCCAAATTCTCTAACCATTTTAAGAGGGGTATCTCTTGAAGCAATGATCCCCTCATCGAAGCCTCCTTCTCTTCTTCATGTTGTAATATTTTCATTTGTGTTTTAAACTTTTTTGTTATTATTTTATTTATTCTATTTTATTCTGTTTTATTCAAATTTATTCTTCTCTTAATCTTCCTATTTGGTCTGTAATTCTTGAGTAGAAGCATTATTGGGTTATACCCATTATAAACCTATGCAAATGCAATTCGCTTCTACGATGATTACGCCACCCATGGAAGAGTAGTTCTTTTTAGTAACCGATCGACCTCTATCATTCTTCATTAATTTATTTTTAATCAATGATATACTATAATTCACATAATATGATCCATGAATTGTGTTTTTAAATTACAAGAAACTAAGAAATCAATTGAACAATTAATACAAAAACACGTGAGGTCGAGATTTTGTGTAAATTGTGAGAGCGCGATCTTAATCGGTAATACCAGACCACATGAGATAAATTTGTAGAGTTTGAATATAATACCTAAACACAATTCATACTTATTTACAGAATGGATATGTTCTCTAAGTAACCACTGACCATAATCTATCCTTAGAACAACAATCAAAGCAGGGTGCTGCGATTGCGTGTTCCGAAGCTAGCCTAGGGTTTAAGTAATTTCATCTTTGTGGTTAAGTTAACTCTCGTAGGGTTAGAGGGATAACAAATTAGGAAATAATAATTAAGTGTATATTTATTTAAATGATAATTATTAATAAGTTAATTAAGAGGTAGAGTTAGATCTATTACACTTTTTAAAATAGATTTCTAAAAAAACATCTTCTTGTTGTGTCATTTTAATCGAAATTCATTTCAAAACTAAAAACAAAAAAATATACAATCTTCTTCCAGAAAACTTCTTCTAGATTCATAAACTATAACAAACCCCAATCCTTTAAAGTAGTATTTTTATTCTATTCTATTTTATTTTTTTATAATACCTTTAATAAGTTGTTAAATTCACTTCCTCCTTTGAGAGACGACCTTGGTCAGCCACTCTGCTGCACCTAAGTACCCCAAAATCACACTAATCATTTGAGGGCACCCACGACAGTGCTATTTCAAATCGGTACCGTTTCCGGGGAGGTAAATATTTTATTCAACTAATTAGAGGTATTTTTTTACTTTTATTTTAATATTTTATCTTCTCTTCTTTCTTTCTTCTTTCCCCTTTCTCAATTATCTTTTTGGTTTTCTTTTTTCTTTTTTTGGGACCATCAAATCAAACTTCTTATTATTATATTATGGTCCACTTTTCTTCACTTCATTTTTCTATTTCTTTGATTTATGACATGAACTAATCTCGAGGATCTTTTAGATCTTGAACCTGAGATTGAACGCAGCCTTACAGCGTGAATCCGTCATTCTCATTCTACAGGAAGTGTCAACATTTACCCAATTGGGGAATTCCTCCACTCTAGTAATTTTGAAATTGGAAACACTTCTAAGTCTAAATTAAAACAAGAACCAATGGCTAAAAATAATGGAAATGTACTTAATATAACCATTCAAGAATTGACTGCACCGGATATTAACTATCAACCAAATTGTATTTCATACCCGAACCTCGAATCGGACTTTGAATTGAAATCTGGATTAATTCACCTTCTTCCAAAGTTTCATGGCTTATCTGGTGAGGATCCCAACAAACACCTTAAGAAATTTAATGTGGTTTTCTCAACCTTAAAACCAAGAAATTTTTCTGAAGATCAAATCAAATTAAGAGCATTCCTATTCTCACTTGATTGAGCTGCAAAAGATTGGATGTATTATTTGCAACCTGAAGATGTAACATGTTGGAATGATTTGAAACGTCTTTTCTTGCAAAGATTTTTTCCAGCATCAAGGACAAAATCCATTCGAAAAAATATATCGGGGATCAAATAAGCCCAAGGGGAGTCAATGTATGAGTGCTGGGAGCGATTCAAGAAGTTGTGCGCAAGCTATCCGCATCACCAAATCAGTGAGCAACTCCTCATCCAATACTTCTACGAAGGACTCACACTCATGGAGAGGAGCATGGTGGATGCTGAAGCTGGAGGAGCATTGGTGGAAAAAACACCAGTAGTTGCACGTGTGTTGATCGACAAGATGACCCAAAACTCCCAAAAATTTGGCGATAGAGGTACACCACATGTCAGGGAAGTACATCAGGTAAGTCCTTATTCTTTTGAAAGTCATTTGATTGATACCAAGTTGGAAGAATTGACCACTATGGTGAGGCAAATTACTTTGTCTCAAAAGACATCCCAACCCACTCCTTCAAGGCCTTATGGTATTTGCACTGAGATAAGCCACCCAACTGATTGTTGCCCACAACTCCAAGAAACAGAAGATTGTGCAGCAGTGTTCCCTGGGAGTCCATATCAGCAACAACAACAACAAACATATCCCCAAAAGAAGTTTTATCCAACATACAACCAAGGTTGGAAGGATCAATCGGACATGAGGTATGTCTCTGGACAACAACAAAGGCCCTATTTTCAACAAAACTTCCAGCAGCCTCCACCTTACCAGTAGGGTTTCCAACAACCCCAAAGGAGAATTGAATCTCAAGAATCAACAAGCCAACAACAAGGGAATCCCCCACCCAAGATAGATTCTAAAACTGATGAACTTTTGAAGAAAATTGTTCATAATCAACAGAATGAGCTGAAAAGTCAAGGTTCGGAGCTGAGGGAGTTGAAGACTCAAATGAGCCAGATTGCCACCGCCCTCCATGAACTTGTAAGTAAGAATTCTGGAAATCTACCTTCCCAACCCACTCCAAATCCAAAGGGGAATGTTAGTGCCATCACATTGAGAAGTGGGAAGTAAATGAATGATACATCTGTACCTACCATTCCACCGGGATTCACCTCAACTCCAGAGAAGACGCATTCCATACCAACTGATGAGCAATCCAAGGAGAAAGATAAAGGTAAGAAAAAGATTAATGATGTTCCTCCTAAACCCCTTCCTTTTCCAAACAGGGTTGTTCAAACCAAGAAGATGGCTGAAGAAACAATGAAAAAGGAGGTTTTAGACACATTCAAGCGTGTGGAGATCAACATTCCTCTACTTGAAGCCATCAAACAAATCCCAAGGTATTCCAAATTCTTAAAAGAACTCTGCACCAATCGAAGAGGGCTCAAGGGAAATGAGAGGATCAATCTTGGAAGGAATGTGTCAGCACTCATTACACCAACTCTAGCA
Source organism: Viscum album (assembly GCA_963277665.1). Taxonomy (NCBI): domain Eukaryota; kingdom Viridiplantae; phylum Streptophyta; class Magnoliopsida; order Santalales; family Viscaceae; genus Viscum; species Viscum album. Next base: position 1,391,962,890 of record OY728142.1, on the reverse strand, counting down.
ATGCCGACAAAGTGCAAGGATCTAGGGATATTCACCATCCCATATACCATAGGGGAGTTGCACTTCTATGATGCTCTTTGTGATTTAGGATCTTCAATAAATGTGATGCCTCACTCTGTATTCTCTTCTTTACAGGTTGGTGAGTTGAAGCCGATGAGAGTAGTGGTGCAGTTGGTGAATAGAGCTATGACATATCCAGCGGGAGTCCTTGAGGATGTACTTGTCTGGGTAAGAGACATGATCTTTACAGCAGACTTCTATGTGCTTAACATGGAGGATGATCAGGTAAGTTCTCATGCCCCCATTATCTTAGGTAGGCCCTTCATCAAAACTGCAAAAACTATCATAAATGTCAATGAGGGTACACTTTACATAGATTTTGGAGATGAAGTTGTGGTATTTAATGTCATAGAATCCATGAAGTACCCCTCATAGAACCATTCTGCTTTTGTTATCTCCCATTTTGAACCACCAAATAAAAACTCCATAGAATTTGATTATCCTATGCTTAGGGAGATTATGAGTATTGGTTCGAGTTTGATATCTAAGAGCACTTCCACACATGTTTCTGATACCCAATCCTCTCTTGGATTTGATTTTGATGTGGATTCATATTCTTATTTTGATCATGTTCACTCTGATTATGACATGGCTGTTGAGTATGCTGATGGATTTGATGCTTTATTCTCTAATTTTGATGATGTCTATTATCATATTGATGCTCTTTGTGCACATATTTCAGTTCCTTCAATATCTCCATCCATACTATACCCTCCTTCATTAGAACTCAATCCATTGCCACTAAATCTGAAATACCCATACTTGTTGAGTAGTGAGAGATTACATGTTATCATTGCTAACAATCTCCCTTTTGAACATGAAGAAAAGCTTTTGAATATTTTAAGGGAGAACATCAGGGTGATTGGGTGGACCTTGGATGACATATCAGGTATTATCCCCTCCATTTGCATGCATAGGATTCTCTTGGAGGATGGGGCTAAATCGGTGAGACAACCACAAAGGAGACTCAATCCCACCCTCCTGGAAGTTGTTAAAAAATAAGTTGAGAAATTTCTCGAGGCAGGTATAATCTTTCCCATTTCATATTCTCAGTGGGTAAGTCCTATTCAGGTTGTGCCTAAGAAGAGTGGTGTTACTGTTGTTAAAAATGATAAAGATGAGTTAGTTCCAATGAGGGTGTAAAACAGTTGGCGTGTGTGTATTGATTATAGGAAACTAAATCAGTCCACTCACAAGGATCATTTCCCCTCCCATTTATTGATCAAATGCTTGAGAGACTAGCTGGGAAAACACACTATTGTTTCTTGGATGGATTTTCTGGATATTTTTAGGTTCCTATAGCTCCAGAGGATCAGGAGAAGACTACATTAACCTATCCCTTTGGCACATTTTCCTACTGGAGGATGCCATTTGGACTTTGCAATGCCCCAGGTACCTTCCAGAGATGCATGGTGACTATTTTTTCTGATTTTATTGAGACCTGCATGGAGGTATTTATGGATGATTTTATAGTGTATGTATCCTCATTTGATGAATGTCTAAATAGTTTGGGAAATGTATTGAATCATTGTATTGAGAATAATCTGGTCCTGAACTTTGAAAAGTGTCATTTCATGGTAGAGCATGGCATTGTCTTAGGGCATGTAGTATCAAAACATGGGATAGAGGTTGATAGATCTAAGATATACATTATTTCATCCTTACCATATCCTTCATGTGTGCGTGATGTTAGATCTTTCCTAGGGCATGTAGGATTTTATCAGCGCTTCATCAAATATTTTAGTAAGATTGCTCTTCCTATGTCACGATTACTCCAAAAGGATTCTGATTTTGTGTTTGATGATTCTTGCAGGACTTCCTTTGATGAGATAAAGAAGCGTCTGACCACTCCACCGATCATACATCCCCCACGGTGGGAGATTCCTTTTAAGCTTATGTGTGACACCTCCAACTTCGCGGTTGGAGATGTCTTATCTCAGAGGGTGGAGGGACGTTCACATGTAATCGCCTATGCATCATGGACACTGGATTCAGCCCGATCAAACTACACAACCACAGAAAAGGAGTTTCTTGCTGTCATATTTGCTTTAGATAAATTCCGTTCATATTTATTGGGCTCTAAAGTAGTTGTTTTTTCTGACCATGCAGCTCTAAGTTACCTCTTGAAGAAGTCAGATGCAAAGATCAGGCTGATCCGATGGATGCTCCTTCTTCAAGAATTTGATATTGAGATAAATGACAAAAGAGGGTCAGAAAACTTAGTGGCGGACCACATGAGTAGGCTTACTCACACACTAGAGGATGACACCTTGGACCAGGTACCACTTTGAGACACTTTCCCCGATGATCATCTTTATTCCATCTCAGGTACGCATCCTTGGTATGCAGATTTAGTTAACTACCTTGTTGCCTCTGAAATCCCTTCAAATTTAAAGAAACATCAAGTCCAAAAATTAAAGAGTGAGTCAAGATTTTATGTTTGAGATGATCCATACTTATGGCGCATTTGTAGTGACCAAGTTATTAGGAGGTGTGTTCCTGATCATGAGTTTGATTCTATTTTTCAATTCTGTCATACACTTGCATGTGGTGGACACTTTGGACCCCAACGGATAGCTAGGAAAGTCTTGGACTCTGGATTATATTGGCCTAGTTTATTCCATGATGCTCATGTGTTTTTTAAGTCATGCTCTCGTTGCCAACAAACTGGGAATATTTCTAGGAGACATGAGATGCCCCAATAACCCATATTATTCTGGGAGATTTTTGATGTGTGGGGTATTGATTTTATGGGTCCTTTTCCAAGTTCATATGGTTTCTTGTATATTTTGGTTTCTGTTGATTATGTGATCAAATGGGTGGATGCCAAGGCCACCAGGACTGATGATTCTCATGTTGTTGTGGATTTTGTAAAGGTATGGATTTTTTGCAGGTTTGGAGTACCAAAGGCTATCATCAGTGACCAAGGGACAAATTTCTACAATCGGAATCTTTCTTCCCTTCTTTGGAAGTATGGGGTGACACACAAAACATCAACACCATACCACCCCCAAACAAATGTCCAAGCTGAGGTTTTAAATCGTGAGTTGAAACAAATTTTGGAGAAAACTGTGCAGCCAAATAGGAAGGATTGGAGCAAGCACTTGGATGATGCATTGTGGGCTTATAGGACAACATACAATACACCCATTAGTATGTCCCCATTTCAGATTGTTTTTGGGAAAGCATGTCATCTCCCAGTAAAATTTGAGCATCGGGCTTATTGGGCTATAAAGAAATGCAACATGGATTTGGCCCAAGCTGGAATCCAAATGAAGCCGCAAATTCAAGAGCTTGAGGAGATTCAATTGTCTTCATATGAGAACTCAAGGCTCTATAAGGAAAAATCAAAAGCATCTCATGATAAAATGATCCAACAAAAAGAGTTTCATGTTGGAGAGAAAGTCCTTCTCTATAGTTCACGACTGAAGCTGATGCCTGGTAAGTTGCGTTCTAGATGGTTAGGTCCTTATATTGTGTCTAATGTTTTTCCTTATGGTGCAGTGGAGATCACACAAGAGGACGCTGGAAGAAGCTTTACAGTCGATGGGCAACGTTTGAAGAGATACATTGAGGGACTTCCTACTGATGCAGTGGATTTTATCACACTGCATGACCCCATCATCACTTGAGCACATCAGGCTGTTCCTAACCCTTTCACTTTTATATTATTTGTCCTATTTAAAAATTATGGATTTCATGTGCATATATCATCTCATGGGTTCACATTGAGGATAATGAAATATTTTAAGTGTGGGGGAGGGAACCTTTTAGTTTAGTAATTTCAATTTTTTTCCTGATTTAAAAAAATAAATTGTGTGTTTTTTAAATTTTGTGTGTTCATTTTTCAATTTTCTTTGTGTTTTTGAAATTTTTAAGCTGAAATGATTCTCATAACAATTTTGAAATGCATATCAATGAGTGAAACAATTTATCCCATGAAATTGAGCTTAAATGAATACTGAAAATGACTTTGTTTCAAGTTCAAATATTTAGTAATTTCATGAAAAGTATATTGAATTTTGAATCCCATGCCACATATCATTGTCTTTATATTTGAAACCACATTCCTGTGAGGCTTCTAAACCATTATTTTCATATTCTTTACATTCACCTCACTTCTTAAGAGAACCAAACCATGCTTGATTTAACCAAAATTTGATCTATTCCTATCAAAACTTGAGGGTTTGAGGTACTTATGTTTAAATGATTGAGGCATTTGTTTGGTATTAAATCCCCTATTTCAAATAATCCTTTTTATAATGGCCTACCTTGAACATTTAATCCTTGTAGCCCTTAGAATCCATGCACATCCTGTTAGGTTAGCCACATTACAAACCAATTTTCCCTATCCAACCAACTCTTGAAGTGAAATTGCATAATCTAGTTGAGCTTAAGTGTGGGGGAATCTATCTTGTGTTGTGCTACCACATTCTGTGATACTTTGGGTGGAAAATTAAATTCTGAAGAGATGTGTTTGCTACTAAAGAAAGTCATTATATTGAAAGTTGTTCCTTTTCTAGAGCTTTCATGACAAGTGAAGTTATGCCTTTTCTGGAGCTTCTAATTGAGGGGAAAGTTGTGCCTATCTAGAGCTTTCAATAAAACCATGTTTGAGAAGATTGACATTTTTTATGCTAAAATGATGAATGGTGTAAACTTTTCATGACTTTTCATGATGATGGAGCTGAATTGATACTATGGGGATTGAGGAGAAGACCATATTTAAGTGAAAATTAGATTAATGCAATTTTGCTTCAAAAAGAGTCAAACCCTCCTCATTCAGCCTCAGAGTTTTTCACATCTTAATCCTACCAACCGAAAGCCACATAACAAACCTGAAAAGTCATCATGATAAACATATGTCCTTGACTCACATTAGGTAGAAATGTAGGAATTTATCAAGCCTATGGTGACCCTTGTATGAGTTTGGATGAGAAAGACATTGCAAAAAAAATGACATTTGTGTGATAAGAGAAAATTCAAGCGAGGTAAGTGTTTTGTGCATGGGAGGATAAATAAAGTGAAAATATATTGAATGATATAAATAGAGAACTTGAAATAATGGTTTTTTATGAGGCATGATATCTTTTGTTTCTTGGTGTGTAATTGTTTGATCTCAAGGATATGTGCTTTAAAATTGGTTTTGATTTGATATTGATGTTTACTTGATATGAGATTTTTCCAGGAGTACAAAAGGTTAAGTGTGGGGGAGTTGATAAAACACTATTTTATTGAATATTTTATTGATAATAAATGATATAATTTCCTCAAATTGTGTTAAATATGTTCAATTTGGAAGTATTTGGGATTAGATCATTCATTTGAATATTTGATAAAAATTCCAATTTTACCCTTTCAAAATCAATGTAGTATTTCAATCATAAATATTTTTATTTAAATTATTTGAACTTAATATTTTGTAACTATGTTACTTACTTCATGTTATACAACTTTCATTCAGGACACTAGATAAAAAAAATTCATTTGGATGGAGTAATTGGGCCATAAAGTCAAAGGTGGGATGGACACGCCAGAATGGAGAAGCTTCTGTATTTCCACCATAACTCCTTCATATGGTCTTGGATTGAGCCAAAAAATTTATAGGAGATAGAGGAATCATATCCACACATATGATACTTTTGGAAGGCCGGCCAATTCACACGTTTTGGTAGTCAAATGGGCGGTGCAAGTTGGGATAAAATATTTGGCCGAGATTCCCCATTCACACTTGAAACCACTTTGAACCTAGCCTCCCCACCACTCTATAAATTGGTGTTTTTCTTATTTGGTGGGGTTTGGACATGAATTAGGAGATTTTAGGCATAGGAGAATTGGTTTCACCAAAATTATCCAACCATTGTAAGAGGGGTAGCTCTTGAAGCAAGGATCCCCTCATCGAAGCCTCCTTCTCTTCTTCATGTTGTAATATTTTCATTTGTGTTTTAAACTTCTTTGTTCTTATTTTATTTCTTCTATTTTCTTTTGTTTTATTTAAATTTATTATTCTATTAATATTTCTCTTTGGTCTTAAATTCTTGAGTAGAAGCGTTATTGGGTTATACCCATTATAAGCCTTTGCAAATGCAATTCGCTTCTACGATGATTACGCCACCCATGGAAGAGTAGTTCTTTTTAATAATCGATCGACTTATATCCTTCTTAATTCATTTATTTTGAATCAATGAGATACTGTAATTAACATAATATGATCCATGAATTGTGTTTTTAAATTACAAGAAACTAAGAAATCAATTGAACAATTAATACAAAAACACGTGAGGTCGAGATTTTGTGTAAATTGTGAGAGCGTGATCTTAATCGGTAATACAAGACCACACGGGATAAATTTGTAGAGTTCAAATATAATCCCTAAACACAATTCATCCTCATTTCCAGAATGTATATCTGCTCTAATTAACCACTGACTATAATCTATCCTTAGAACAACAATCAAAGCAGGGTGCTGCGATTGCTTGTTCCGAAGCTATCCTAGGGTTTAAGTAATTTCATCTTTGTGGTTAAGTTAACTCTCATAGGGTTCGAGGGATAACAAATTAGGGGATAATAATTAAGTGTATATTGATTTAAATGATAATGATTAATAAGTGAATGAAGAGGTAGATTTATATCGATTACGCCTTTTAAAATAGATTTCTAAAAAAAACATCTTCTTGTTGTGTCATTTTAATCAAAATTCATTTCAAAACTAAAAACAAAAAAATATACAAACTTATTCCAGCAAACTTCTTCTAGATTCATAAACTATAACAAACCCCAATCCTTTAAAGTAGTATTTTTATTCTATTTTATTTTATTTTTTTAGAATACCTTTAATAAGTTGTTAAATTCACTTCCTCCTTTGAGAGACGACCTTGGTCAGCCACTCTGCTGCACCTAAGTACCCCAAAATCACACAAATCATTTGAGGGCACCCACGACAGTGCTCTTTCACCGGCCCGGTTACCCTGGTAACTCGATAACCGATCCAACCCCGACATAGCCCGAGGGGCATTCCCGATCCCCACGGGTCGGCGACTAACACCTGGCATCGTACAATATAAAAGTGGGAACAATTTTTTCTACAAGAATTCATAAGAAAAAGAAATAAGACAGTATGCATAACAAAAAGAAACTCCACTGGGAGTAATGTACCAGAAAGCAAAGAGGCATAAAAATCCCAAAGTACTACAACCCAAGTACTAAAAAGGGAAAAACAGTCCCAAAGTCCCTAAGAACACAATACACCAAGAGAAGATCAATAGCTGGATCATCCTCCAAGAGATTACTTCCCTTTGCTCGAGCCTAGAAGAAGGAAATCTACAAAAACCCGAAGGAAAAAGTAGGGTGTGAGCCTAGGCCCAGAAGGATACCACCAAAGATTCCGTAACAAATTCCAAATATAGATTATCCAAAGAAAAGCTTTTAATTTTCAAATAAATAGGTTTGGAAATTCAAAAGCACATTCTTACAAAATATGCTATACATTTTCAAAGGATAGAAATAAATATTTTAAGCAAAGGCTTTACAAATGATGAAATATTTCTAAAACAATGGCTTAAGTAAAACATTTATATAAAACAGTTTATATAAATTCAGCAGGCATGTAAAGCAGTTCAAAAGCATTGGCATACATTTATATCTCAAATATAAATAAATAAGTGAGCAACATGGTCATCTGCCAAAAGGTACAATAGTATTAACCTGTTATAGGATTCCGCACTCTCTATGTGAACTCAGCAAAATGTGTATACACATGTCCCTATGACACTGTCCAAAGGAGACTCGTTACCAACCTGTCAGGGATGTGACCCACCGTAAGTATGTTTTAGAACGTTGTCGTAGCATAGAGTGTATCCAAATAACTCACTAACTACCTAAGGCTTTCATGTGCTCTTATACGATGGGTGAACTATTTTAAGACTGCTTAAAATACGATCATTCCCATTCTTCCATTTCAAAAGTGTTAATTCCTTTCCATTTAAAACCAATACAGGTTTTATTCAAAACATGTCTTTCCACAAGATAAAACCAATGAGTTTCTATCAAATCATTTTAATCCATTTTCATGAGTTTGAAATCCAATCAAAACCAATTCCATCATTACACAATTTATTTTCACAATAAAATTCAAAAATTTAATCGAAATCATTTCCATCAAATCCACAATTTAAATTGAACAATTTAAATCAGCCAATTTCCATAAACACGCCCAATTCAATGGAATTGGGGTTTTTCCCAAATTTCTATGCCAAAACCATTTCAAATATCTCAATTCACTGGAATTGAGTTTTTATCAATTTAATTGAAAGCAAATTTGTGCAATTGAATTTAAATTAACAATTGAAATAAATCAAGCAAATACAATGATAATCAATTTGGCAAGTTGGGACGGAACAACCTACCTCAAAGGTTTTGAAAAAAACCACAACGGTCGAAAATGCTCAAGAAGACCGGGTTGCTTCTTTAAGAACTCTCCTTAGATCTCTTCTCCTAGAAAGATCAAGACCAAATCTCATCATATTTGGAATCCACACACTTAGATATACCCATAACGAGTGTAGATCTAAGAAACCGAGAGAAGAGGATAAGTAGATCTAAGTAGATCTAAGAAACCGATCAAGAACGATGAAGAACGATCACATACCTCAATAATCCGGCTTTGATTCACCAAGAGGAGCCTTTGGATCTCCTCCAGAATGATGGGAGAACCTTCTCTGGCCTTAGGAGAAGCAAAATCCCGAGTTATAGCCACTTAGGAGGAAAAATGAGACACTTAGAGGCAAAACGAGTGAGATCCACAATTTAAGGATCTCATTTAAGTGCTCGCACGGTTAGTTCGTACGATTTAACAAACTGTGCACTAGTCATGCGTTAGCTACTGTCTCAGCCACCCTTCACACATGGTTTGGCCTCATGATTAGACAAACCATGCACTACCTATGTGGAAGCTACTGCCTCCAAGACCAACTACGCACGGTTTGGCTGCACGGTTTAGACAACCCGTGCGCCGCCCGTGTGACTTCCCCTTTGCCCCAAAACAACATTTAAAGTTCTCCCGACTCTCCCATTCATCACTACTCCAAAACAGAGGTACTTAGAAACATCAAAAGTACTTGAAAACGTAATGTGATGTTATAACCTCCACACCATAAGATCTTTCTGCCCCCAGAAAGCCTATGAAGAAACCTCCACGTCAAAAAGATGAGGCCACTGCTCTCTCATTAGTGCCTCCCTTTTCCACGTCTCATGAGAATCAGAACCATGCTCCCATAGTACACAGACAAGAGGTATCATTTTACCATGAAGTACCTTGGTCTCAAAATCAACAACCCTGACTGGTCGTTCAGTCGTAGATAAATCTGCTTCAATCTCAAGATCACTCCAGCTCAAAACATGAGATGAATCAGAGAGATACTTTTGCAGCTGCGATACATGGAACATGTTATGTATCGACGTTAGCTGTGGTGGTAGAGCTAGACGGTAAGCAACTTTCCCTACATGACCAACAACCTCAAAAGGTCCAACAAAACGAGGAGCAAGCTTCCCTTTCCTCCCAAGTCGTCGATGACCTAATCGGGGTGAAACTTTCAAGAACACCTGGTCACCAACTGAGAACTCTAAAGGTCTACAGCGACGATCAACATAATACTTGTACCGACTCTGTGCTGTCAACATTCTCTGACGAATCAACTGGATCTTAGCTGTCGTCTCTTGGACCAACCTTGGTCCTACCAAAGAACTTTCACCAATATCCGATTAACACAAAGGAGATTTACAAGGACAACCATACAATGCCTCAAAAAGATCCATTTTGATCACAGACTGGTAACTGTTGTCATAAGAAAACTCAACTAGCCCCAGATGATCATCCCAAAACCCACCAAAGTCGAGAACACATACGCAGAGCATATCCTCAAGGATCTGAATAGGTCTCTCTGTCTGGCCATCTGACTATGGATGATAGGCCGTGCTTAAACGGACCTGAGATCCCAGTGCCTCCTGAAGGCCTCTCCAAAAGTGAGAAGTGAATCGAGGATCCCTATCAGAGACTATAGCAGACAAAACTCCGTGCAAACGAATAACTTATTTCACATAGATATTTCCCAACTCCTCAACTTTGGTTGTATCCCGAATAGGTATAAAGTGAGCCAACTTGGTCAGCCTATCGATCACAAACCATATCGCGTTCTTCTTCCTCTGGGTTTGAGGTAACCCAACCATAAAGCCCATAGAGATTTTATCCCACTTCCATGTAGGGACTAGAAGTGGTTTAAGCAAACCCGAAGGTTTCTGGTGCTCGGCTTTCACCTGCTGGCATGTATAGAAATGAGATACAAATTCAATAATGTTTCGTCTCATACCTAGCCACCAGAACTGCCTCCGCATTTCATAGAACATTTTCGTGGTTTCTGGGTGCACAACCCACTGAGAGTTATGGAAATCCCCCATCACATCCTTCCTTGCTGATAACGACACAACGTAACGATTTCGATAACACAAAACACCCTCTTTGGAGAACGACCACTGAGTGTCGGTCTCCCCACCATAAAGAGAGTCCCGAATTCTAGGGAATTCATCATCTAGTTGTTTTTCCTGAATAATTAACCCGAGAAGAGAAGATGTCAACTAGACACTGGCTAAAGAAACTTCATTCCCCTTCCACTAAACTCCAATATGCAATTGAGCAAAAAGAGCCATCAAACTCCACTCTTCTGAATATTCTTTCACAGCCTGTGATGGAAGTTTCCTTCTTAATACATCTGTAACTACATTCCCTTTCCCTAGGGTATAGGCAATGTCAAATTTGAAAGATTTCAGGTACTCCACCCAACGCCTTTAGCAGAGATTCAAATATTTTTTAGAGAAGATATAACTCAAGCTCTTGTGGTCTGAATACACAGCAAACATTTCTCCATAAAGGTAATGTCTCCGACACTTAAGTGCATGCATTACAGCTGCAAGTTCAAGGTCATGGGTAGGATAGTTCTTCTCATGAGTCTTAAGCTTACGAGACCCATAGGAAACAACATGATTACCCTGCATGAGGACACATCCCAAACCTGAACCTGATGCATCACAGAAGACCACATAACCTATCCCAGCCTCAGGAAGAGTTAACACTGACGTAGTATTCAAAAGACGCTTTATCTCAACAAAAGAACTCTAACATTTATCATTCCAGGAAAACTTCACTCCCTTTTGAGTCAGAGCAGTCATTGGAGAAGCTAACTTTGAGAAGTCTTTAAAAAACCGGCGATAATATCCTGCTAAGCCCAAGAAGCTCCGAATCTCGAAAATATTTCGTGGTTGTTCCCAAGTCATAACAGCCCAGTATAAACTGATATTCCTTTTTCTGACACCACATGTCCTAATAATTCACTTCCCGAATCCAGAAATCGCACTTTGAAAGCTTGGCATAAAGTCGGTGATTCCTTAGAAGACTCAGAACTGTTCTCAGATGATGCACATGATCCTCCTCAGACTTGGAGTAGACAAGAATGTCATCCAAAAATACTACCACAAAAGTATCTAGATACTCACAAAAAATCTTTTTCATCAAATCCATGAAAACTACAGGATCATTTGTTAGGCCGAAGGGCATAACAAGGTACTCATAATGGCCATACCTACTCCGAAAAGCGGTCTTATGAATGTCAGATTCTTTTATCCTCAACTGATGGTAACCAGATCGAAGATCAATTTTTGAAAACCACTTCGCCCCTTTAAATTGATCAAACAAATCATCAATTCGTGGTAACGGATATTTTTTCTTTATCGTAACTCGATTGAGATTTCGATAATCAACACATAAGTGAAGAGAACCACCAACCTTCTTGGCGAAGAGAACTGGTGCTGCCCAAGGTGACACACTCGGGCGTATAAATCCTTTCTCAATAAGATCATCTAACTGAGACTTCAGTTCTTTTAGTTCAGCTGGAGCTATACGGTAAGATGGAATAGAAACCGTTTGAGTACCAAATATTAAGTCAATAGAAAAATTAACCTCTCTTACTGGTGGCAAACCAGAGAAGTCAGAAGGAAACACGTTGGGAAACTCAACGATGACTGGAGGGAGATCACCACACATTGAATCTCTCTCCAAATCAAAAGAAAACACTAATATAATTTTCCCCAACCCTGGATAAGAGGTTTCAGCTCTGCTTGACCTTGGGTCCCATTCTCCTTGAAAAACAAGAGGCACACCACTGGGTGTAGTAAGGTAGACCCGTCAAAGATAATAATCGATCTGGGCTTTATTGGCAATGATCCAATCCATCCCAAAAATGACGTCAAAAGATTTCATGTCGAGAACCAAGAAACTCCAAGCATGATCAACATATGATAGAGAGAAGACACAAGTAGGACCACGGAGACCCTTCTCTCTCATTGTACCAAGGGGTGTAGTAATATCCATCACACAAGATAAAAGCTCCATAGTTAGATTAAGAATATTAACAATATGGGTTGAAATAAATGAGTGAGATGCACCAGTATCAAAAAGAGATGTCACTAAAGATGAATTTATAGTAATGGTACCTCTCACAGTTGCAGGTTATGTATCATCTACCTCTGGAAACTCTTCCACTGCGTGAAGAAGCTTCGTTCTGGATGCCCGGGGCTGGAACCCTTTTGTACGTGAATCATTTGATTGCCCCGCAGTTTCTGGAGGTTCTGATGATCCTATTCCACTATGTGGAGTAGAGAAGTGATGGCAGAATCCCTATAAGTTCCATAAACGTCTGCAGGAGCTACAGTTCTTGGGTGCCTTAGTAAAAACCCTCTTAGAATGTCCCGGCTTTCCACACTGATAGCAAGTTAAAGAATCCCCTCCTGTTGTTACCAGAGGTTTGGAATGACTTTGTTGTCAAGAACTACCATGAGAAATGTCATGCTTCCGTTTTCCTTTAAAGGAACCAACACTGCCACTAGGAGGGAAAGGAACTTCCTTCAACCCTGAATTTCCTGCCAAGTCCATCTCAACCATCATCGCCCTATCCAGCACATCAGCATAAGTGGGTAGCTTCAGTAAGAAAACCTGAGAATGGATATCTGATCGAAGTCCCAACTCGAATTGTCGAGCCTTCATCTTCTCATTAGATACAATTTTAGGAGCAAACTATACCAACTCATAAAAGAAATTTGAGTACTCAGTCACAGTTTTGTTGGCCTACTCAAGCTTGAAAAACTCCACAACCTTGGTCAACACCATTGATTTTGGATAGAACTGGTTAGTGAAAAGAACCCTAAAGTCTTTACACTCCAAACCCTCATGTTTCCCAGCCGTCACCATCATGTCCCACTATCTCCTACTTGGTCCCTCCAGCACGAAGGTGGCACACTTCACTTTGATCACATCAGGTGTCTCCAAGAACCCAAACAGATGTTCAATCTTACTCAACCATTCCTCAGCATGTTGAGGGTTAGTAGAGCCTTTGAAAACTGGTGGCTTCTGGTGTAGGAACTCTTGAGAATGACTTCAGAGAATATCACTATGAGGATCTATAGCTGGAGTCTGAACAGGAACTAGAGGTGGAGCCTATCCTAGAGCTTGGATGGTGCGAACAATCACCTCAACCAGACTCGTATCCACAATAGGACTCGCTTGCTGAGATTCAACAACAGCCTCTTTTTGGATCCTATTCTCACATCTTCTCAGAGGCATGTTGTTACACAATATAAAAAGACATTTGATTAACACTCAAACAGAGTAACAAGGAAAACCATTCTTAATAGAAGGGATAACAAGATTTGGATTCCACTCTATCCAAATAAAAACAGGGAAAATACTAGAACTAATCCACAAGTCGTATTTCCCTAACCAACCCTGGTGAATTAAGGTTCATTGTGGTGAGAGCTGGCCAGGCACTCAATCACAACTACCTCCTAAGTCCTGACAAGAATACTCAAATGCATACTGTCATCAAGGCAAGATGCTTAACCTGCCCTTTGATACCACTTTGTCACGAACCAGCCCGGTTACCCTGGTAACCCGATAACTAAGCCGACCCCGACATAGCCTGAGGGGCGTTCTTGATCCCCACGGGTCGACGACTAACACCTGGCATCGTACAAAATACAAGTGGGAATGATTTTTTCCACAAGAATGCGGAAGCAAAAGAAACAAGACAGTATGCATAACAAAAAGAAACTCCACTGGGAGTAATGTACCAGAAAGCAAAGAGGCATAAAAAGCCCAAAGTACTACAACCCAAATACTAAAAAAGGAAAAATAGTCCCAAAGTCCCTAAGGACATAATACACCAAGAGAAGATCAACAGCGGGATCCTCCTCCAAGATATTCCTTCCCTTTGCTCGAGCCTGAAAGAAGGAAGTATACAAACACCTGAAGGCAAAAGTAGGGTGTGAGCCTAAGCCCAGAAGGATACCACCAAAGATTCTGTAACAAATTCCAAATATAGATTATCCAAATAAAATCTTTTAATAAATAAATAGGTTTGGAAATTCAAAAGCATATTCTAACAAAATATGCTATATATTTTCAAAGGATGGAAATAAATATTTTAAGCAAAGGCTTTACAAATGATGAAATATTTCTAAAACAATGGCTTAAGTAAAACATTTATATAAAACAGTTTATATAAATTCAGCAGGCATTTAAATCAGTTCAAAAGCATTGGCATACATTTATATCTCAAATATAAATAAACAAGCGAGCAAAATGGTCATCTTCCAAAAGGTATGATAGTATTAACCAGTTATAGGATTCCGCACTCTCTATGTGAACTCAACAAAATGTGTATACACACGTCCCTATGACATTGGCCAAAGGAGACTCGTCACCAACCCGTCGGGGATGTGACCCGCCGCAAGTATGTTTTAGAACGTTGTCGTAGCGTAGAGTGTATCCAAATAACTCACTAACTACCTAAGGCTTGCATGTGTTCTTATACGATGGGTGAACTATTTTAAGACTGCTTAAAATACAATCATTCCCATTCTTCCATTTCAAAAGTGTTAATTCCTTTCCATTTAAAACCAATACGGGTTTTATTCAAAACATGTCTTTCCACAAGATAAAACCAATGGGTTTCTATCAAATCATTTTAAGCCATTTTCATGAGTTTGAAATCCAATCAAAACCAATTCTATCATTACACAATTTATTTTCACAATTGAACTCAAAAATTTAATCGAAATCATTTCCATTAAATCCACAATTTAAATTGAACAATTTAAATCATCCATTTTTTTAAACACTCCCAATTCAATGGAATTGGGGTTTTTCCCAAATTTCTATGCCAAAACCATTTCAAATATCTCAATTCACTGGAATCGAGTTTTTATCAAATTAATTGAAAGAAAATTTGAGCAATTGAATTTAAATCAGCAATTGAAATAAATCAAGCAAATACAATGATACTCAATTTGGCAAGTCGGGGCGGAACCACCTACCTCAAAGGTTTTGACGAAAACCACAACGGTCGAGAACGCTCAAGAAGACCGGGTTGCTTCTTCAAGAACCCACCTTAGATCTCTTCTCCTAGCAAGATCAAGACCAAATATCATCATATTTGGCATCCACACACTTATATCTACCCATAACGGGCATAGATCTAAGAAACCGAGAGAATAGGAGAAGTAGATCTAATTAGATCTAAGAAACCGATCAAGAACGATGAAGAACGATCACATACCTCAAGAATCTGGCTTTGATTCACCAAGAGGGGCCTTTAGATCACATCTGGAATGATGGGAGAACCTTCTCTGACCTTAGGAGAAGCAAAATCCCGAGTTATGGCCGCTTAGGAGGAAAAATGAGGCACTTAGAGGCAAAACGAGTGAGATCCACAATTTAAGGATCTCATTTAAGTGCCCGCATGATTAGTTCGCACGGTTTAACAAACTGTGCACTAGCCATGTGTTAGATACTGTCTCAGCCACCCTTCATGCATGGTTTGGCCACACGGTTAGACAAATCGTGCGCTGCCCATGCAGAAACTACTGCCTCCAAGACTAACTACGCACGATTTGGCCGCATGGTTTAGACAACCCGTGCGTCGCCCGTGCGACTTCCCCTTTGCCCCAAAACAACATTTAAAGTTCTTACAACTCTCCCATTCATCACTACTCCAAAACAGAGGTACTTAGAAACATCAAAAGTACCTGAAAACGTAACGTGATGTTACACGCACATGTTCTGATCTTACCTGAGCCCGGTAAGGGGTATGTGGTGTTTTGTGATGCATCGAGTACTGGTTTGGGATGTGTGCTTATGTAGGATGATCATGTGGTAGCTTATGGCTCTCGTTAGCTCCGACCGCATGAGAAGAACTACCTTACTCATGATTTAGAGCTTTTTGCAGTGATGCATGCACTTAAATGTTGGCGGCACTATCTCTTTGGGGAGAAGTTCATAGTTTTATCTGATCATAAGATCCTGAGATATATCTTTTCCCATAAGGACTTGAATCTCAGACAGAGACGATGGGTAGAATACCTTTAGACATTTGACTTTGACATCCCCTACACTCCGGGGGAAGGGAATGTAGTTGCAGACACTTTAAGCAGGAAGGTACCATCATAGGCTATTCTGGAATCGAAGGAAGAGTGGAATCTTATGGGGATTTTCGCTCAGTTACACTTGGATGCTCAGGAGGATGTTTCAGGGATGATTCTAACCAGTGTTCAGTTATCATCATCTCTCTTGGAGTCTATCTTGAAAATTCAACAACAAGATGAAGAGTTTTAGAAGATTCGGGAAAACCTTTATGGTGGGGAGACAGTTTCTGGTTGGTCTCTTTCTTCAGATGGCATACTTCACTTTGGAAAGCGAGTTGTCATCCCAACATCTATGGGAAGTTCAGTTTTTATTGATTGTCATAGCTCTTCATGGGTCCTTCATCCAGGAGCTACAAAGATATATTATGACATGAGAAGACAGTTTTAGTGGTCGGGTATGAAGTGTGACATTGCAGATTATGCGTCCCACTGTTACACCTTCCAATGGATAAAGGCAGAGCACTTGAAGCCCTCTGGTTTGCTTCAACCTCTCCCAGTGCCGGTTTGGAAGTGGGATGAGGTGTCCATGGATTTTTTTGTTGGGCTTCCATGGACGCCCCGAGGGAAAAATGCTATCTGGGTGGTTGTTGATCGGTTGACAAAGTCTGCTCATTTCATTCTGATTAAAGACACCACTAAAGTTGAAGATCTGGGTAAGCTCTATGTGCAGGAGTTTGTGAGGTTACATGGGAGTCCTTCTGCTGTTGTTTCAAATAGGGATCCTAGGTTTACCTCAAGGTTCTGGAGGAGTATTCAAGAGGCAATGGGGACTTAGGTCAAGTTGAGCATAGATTACCATCCATAGAAAGATGGCCAGACGGAGCGTGTAATTCAGATCCTAGAGGATATGCTTCGTGCCATTGTCTTGGATTTCGGTGGATCATGGGATAGCCATCTGGGACTGATTGAGTTTATTTACAACAACAGTTATCAGTCGTTGATCAGAATGACCCCCTTCGAAGCATTGTACGGTTGGTCATGCAGATCACCTCTTTATTGGGCAAAGGTGAGAAAAGTAGCTTTGGTTGGACCAAGTCTAGTTCAGGAGACATCAACAAAGATTCAGGAGGTGTAACGACATCTGGTTACATCCCATAGTCGATAGAAATTGTATGCAGATCGACGACGTCGTCCTTTGGATTTTTCCATTGGTGACTGAGTTTTCTGGAAAGTTTCTCCTCGGTTGGGTCACCGTCGACTTGGAAAATAGGGAAAGTTGGCTCTGAGATATGTTGGACTATTTGAGATCACTAAACAACTTGGAAAATTTGTTTATCGGTTAAGATTTTCGGCTCAGTTGACGAACATACATGATGTTTTTCACATATCTCAGCTCAGGAAGTATCACCCTGATCCCGCTCACATTTTGAGTTGGGAAGAAATTGAGGTAGAGACAGAGTTTCTGTTGCAGAGAAACCAGTTGAGATCATGGACTCTCATATGAAAGTCTTGCATGGGAAGTAGATTCTGTTGGTAAGAGTTATATGGAAACAAGGATTGGATTCTCATGAGACTTGGGCGCGTGAGTTGTTGATGAGGGAGCAGTGGCCTCATCTATTTCAAGAGGTTACATATTTCACATGACTTTTTGGGGATGAAAAGTTTTTATAGTGGGGAGTTTGTAACATCCTGTTACCTTGATCGGGTATGTTTCCCCTTTTTCTAAGTTCCCTTCTGGTTTTAAAAATCCTTTATGTGATTTTTCTGGGTTTACTGCAGACTGCAGAACAGGTGCATGCAGTGTACCTGAAGTACAAATTGTGTACTTGGTGCCGGTTGCATGTCATGGACTGGGAGATCACGTCGTGAATGAGGAGATCATGCAGTGAGCTGGTACACGTCGTGTAACTGAGGTACATGTTGTGTAGGGGTTAAATAGAGGATTTTTAACCCGAGGAGACGAGTTTTTTAGCGTAACTTATCCAGCATGGACTACACATCGTGACCAAGGGGCACACGTCATGACCCGGACCGCGCCCAGGTTAAATTCACGCATTTAGCTGTTTTGCACGTCTATTATTTCCATATCTCTTGGCTCTCAGACTAGAGCTCTTCCTAGGAAATTTTCAGAGGTCTCGCACCTTCTAGATCGATCTGATCGACATTGGATCTTCGTTGCGGTTGCGGTGCATCTCACCAGGTAAGTGTTCCTTCCGGTTCTTCCTTGCGGTTGATCACGGTAGTGCCCTAGCCTTGCGTTATCGAATCCGCTGATCCAAGTTGGGTCTTTCTTATTGTCATCATCTAGATCCATTGTGAGATCTTGTCTTGAAGGTCGTTCCTTGGCTAGTTGTAGTGAAGCAGACATTCGTTCTTGAGGTACGTGGGCTTTCTTCTATCTGTTAATCCCTTGTCTTCAATTTTGAATCAATCCTTTGAGGTGCGGGTTTGATTCTAGGGCCTTCGTTGACGACATTGTTGGGTTTTGTTGCTTTTGGATTTCCGTTGTGGGCGTGTGTGACCCGAACTTTGAGGTAGGTGGTTCGGTCTCTAGCCTATGATAATGAGCCTGATTGCTATTGATTTATAAATTGATTTATGAAATTGGCATGATTGTTTGTGTGTGTGTTGGAAAAGGGTTTTGAAAGAAAAATGATTTTTCCCGGAATTTTGATAAATGGATTTGTGAAATGGTTTCGAATGTTTTTTCATGGCATTGAAATGGGTTTGTGAAAAAGAGCACATGAGTTACCTTGTGTACTTAGGTGGAAGGTTGAGGCTATCGTACATTGCTTTGTGATTATCAAGGAGGTTTGTCTTGGGGCTTTCCTCTGTTTCCTAGGCCCGTTGTTCTAGGGGACCGATATTGACATTTTGGGGGGATTACTCTTGGGGTTTTCCTCTGCTTCCTAGGCCTATTGTTCTAGGATCAGTTTTTGTGCACTTGATTATTTTGGTACAAGTAGTCTGCTGCCTAGACCTGTAGTATTCCTTGGTGTTGTGATACATGTACTTATTTTTTGTATTGTTTGTCTTTCTGAGTTAACCTTGATATGCATGTTTATGCTTGTGAAAAATGACATGGAAAATGTGCTTTGAAACTGATATACCTGTTTTGTTTAGAACTATAAAAAAGGGAAATATTTACCATGTTTTCTATAAAACTATTTTACTGCTTATCATGTCATGCTTTAAATTTTAAATAAGGATACATGAATTGTTATACAGAGACTTGCTATGGAACACCTGGGTGGGATCCTACTGAGCCTGTTTGCTCACACCCCGCGCACTGCTTCGATGGTGCGTAGACCTTTATTTGTCTTCCAGCGTAGGGAAAGGCAAGGCGCCGCAGTGAGGGGTGAGGTTTATATCAGCTGAGATGGGTAGATGTTGGTGAAATGGTTGGAGTTCGTCCATGCCATCATTGGAGTAGCTGTTTGGTTTTGAGTCCCTTGCAGTCAGACTTGTCTTTTGGAGTTTTTAGCTACTATTTCAGTTTTCCTGTTTCCACTGTTATCCTTATAGTTACGACATATATATTCGTTAGTCTTTCACTATTTCTTCTTTGCTCTATAAATATGTTGTGTGGTCGTTCAGGTTGGGTGAAATCCTTCCCTCAGTTTTGTCGTTCGATGCCCGAGTGCTTGTCGTTAGCCCGTGGGGATTGGGAACGCCCTTCAAATATGTGACGGATCAGGTCGGGTGCCGGGTTTCAAGGCAACCCGGGTCGGTTCGTTATAGTTTGGTATCAGAGGAGGTTTGTCCTCAAGAATCTTTTCTTGGGATGTCTGTTAGACTGAAGATAGGATTGTCGGGACTTGAGAGGTATGTTGCGATGAGTGTCTGGCCAGCTCTTGTCGTAACGAGACTCAAGTTACCATGGGATGTCGGGATATGTATCTCTAGTGTTGGTTTTTTGCTATTAAAAATCTCAGTTTTTGTTTATGGGTTTTCTTGTTTGAATTGAGATTTGTTATGTGTCTGATCGTTCTTATGTTTCAGTATGCAGTAGTATGCCTCTGAGACGTCTTCCATAGGTTCCTTAGGAAGCTGTAGTTGATGCTCCTTAAGGGAATCTACCAATGGATAAGAATCTCATCGAGATGATCGTACGATTAGTTCGCGTTGTTGATCAAGATGTTCCACGAGTTCAGAACGCAGTGACTGAGGTACAACCAGGAGCTTGAGGGGAAATAGATCGATCGCGGGAGTTCTTGCGTGAGAAGTCGTCGTCCTTTAAAGGGACGACTGAACCTCAAGAGGCAGAGGATTGGATGGAGAAGTGCGCAACGTTCAGACTCGAGAGTTCCGGCAAGCGTTAGTGGGACTCTATGGTCCATGTAGACATACACGTGGGCTTGGATTGGAAGGGTTTCAAAACCCCGTTCTTTCAGCAGTTTTGTCCAGAGTATCTAATGTTGGAAAAATCTCTGGAGTTCCTATTGTTGCAGTAGAGAGAGCGTCCGGTGTCGGCATACACCAACCGGTTTGCTGAGCTTGTCCGTTTTGCTCCGAACGTGGTAAAGAATGATTAGCTCAAGGCGCAGAAGTATCTGCAGGGTTTGCGACCGAACATTAGATCACAGGTGTTCATGTTGAAACTTTTTTCCTATGCGGAGACAGTGGACAGAGCAATGATGGCAGAGATGGACATGGCAGGAAAGGTCGGCTTCACCGCCTCTTCTCTTCCAACTGGTGACAGTTTCAGTGGTGTGCATGAGAAGAAGAGGAAGTGGCAGGACCGTCGCAGGAGTGGTGGAGGTGGGCCTCAGCAGCGAACCTCCTTCGCACCGTTCATTGCAGCTGGCAGTGTGCCTCTAATTTGCTACCGCTGTGGCAAGGGGGGTCACACCCCACGTTCTTGTCCTATGCCCGCGAAGACGTGCAATAACTGTGGACGTGTTGGTCACTTGCAGTGTTTTTGTCAGGCTATGAATACGCCTTGTTATGGTTAGGGTTCGTCAGCTCCAAAGGTTACTGCAGTGCAGTCAGAAGTTTCAAAGACTATAGGGCTCCAGCCACAGGCCTCAAGAGTGAAGCATTTACATGCAGTAGATGAGTGTCCGATGGAAGTTGATGCAAGTCCGGCAACAGTGAGAGGTACACTCCTTATTGCTGTTTCAATAGCTACTGCTTTGTTTGATACTGGTGTCTCTCACTCATTTATATCTGCACGTTTTGTTGATATGCTTAAACTTCCAACGGAACTTATGCCCATTATAATAAAGTTAGCGACACCTCTTGGCAAGAGGAAAGAGCAAGAGTTCTGGTGTCCTTGTTTTCACAATAGCTGACACGAAGTTGATCTGGGATTTTCTTGTTCTTGATTTGGATCTGTTTGATGTCATCATCGATATGGATTGGTTTGTCGCTCATCGAGCTGAGAAGAGTTTTGTTCGGCCTAGTGTTTCGCCTTGGGCATCCTCTGTGCTCTTTGCCAAGAAAGCGAATGGTTCATTTCAGTTATGTGTGGACTATCGAAAGTTAAACCGAGTAACGGTTAAGAACAAATATCTTTTGACTCGTGTTGATGATTTGTTTGATCAGTTGAAGGGAGCAAAATGGTTTTCAAAGATCGATCTTCGGTCGGATTATCAACTCGAAGTCCGGAAATCTAATATACCAAAGACGCCTTTCAGGAACATGTATGGCCATTATGAATATCTTATAATGTCTTTCAGTCTGACTAACGCTGGTGCAGTTTTTATGATCTTGATGAATCGGATATTCCACCAATATCTTGACACTTTTGTAGCAGTGTTCTTAGATGATATTCTAATTTATTCAAAATACGAGTGTGAGCACAAGAACCATCTGAGTTTGGTTTTGAAGATTTTTAGAAATCACTGTTTGTATGAAAAGCTTTCAAAATGTAGTTCCTGGATTCAAGAAGTGAAGTTCTTAGAGCATAGAATTTCTGAGTACAGCTTATCAATTGATCCAAAAAAGGTAATAACTGTTTTGTTCTGAAAAAAACCACAAAATGTCTTTGAGATACGAAGCATTTTAATAACAATAAAAAACAAAAAGGATAACCAAATTGGCACCAGATAATTTGAGAAACGTCTGACTACCAGGTCCCCCATGCTGAATTTTCAATAAATCGTCGACGTGACAAGTGATAAAAACGTACAAATCAGACTTCAAAATTCCTAATCCTAATAAAAATGTACTATTTAACAGACCCGCTAAAAGCATGTCCATTATTTTAAATTAATAATAAACACCTGTTGGACGCACAGAGGGGGGCCGAACCACAAGCTAGTGTTTTCCCACCCTGCTTTTTGTGCCTAGGGCACCACAGCATTGGCAAGCCAGAGCTGCTTCTCAAGTGGCAGGTGTTCCCTCAACAAAAAACATGTCCCATGCAACACCCGCACCAAATAGAAAGCCACGTGCCTTTCGGATTCGTCTATGGTTTCTGGGGGTGGAGGGCTGCTGTCCCTGCCTGATTGGTTGGCCCATGAGTGGATGCGCCTCGTGGCTGCCCAGAGATGGGATGCCAGGGATCTGGCTATGGAAGTCCAGCTCGGGTCTGAAAAGAGAGAAGTTAAGGTCACGGGCAGGTCACGCAGCACGGTGACCGGATCCAGAACCAGCAGGGGCATGTATTTGCAGAAGCTACCGGAAAGCAGGCCCACGAACTGCAATGCCTGCATTAAAACAATTTATGCTAGACTGCGTTACAGTACTTGATGAAGGGTAATTATAAAAAATAAGAGTTCTTTTGTTTAAGCTTTTTCTGGGCCAAAAACAGTTTAAAAAAATATCAATTCTAAAATTATAATTCGCTGATATTAGATGTTTTCAGAAAACATTATCTAAAAAATCACTTTTCAGTCTTTATTTTTCCAAAAACTCTTAACTAATCCTGCGATTGAAAGTGAAATGTGATTTTTTTTTTAAAGCCGACATAAAAAATATCTAGTTTTTTCAAAATTATTTCTCTAAAATTATAAATTTAGTTTCAGATGTTTTTCAAAACACATAATCTAAAAAAAATCACATTTCAGCCTTTTTTCTAAAAGCGCCTTTAAAATCATAACCCAGACAAAAAATAGACGATTTTTCTAAAATCTTTTTTTTTTTTTGCAGAAAAAATCACTTCTCCAAAATTATAGTTTGTTGGTAGATTTTTTCAAAAATCATGATCTAAAAAAAAAAAATCATTCTGCAGGTTTATATTTTTTCAAAAGCTATTCAGATTAGTAATTTTTTTAACCGGTTCTGCAACAAAGTAAAAAGGCGGTTTTTTTTAATTATAAACAAAAAGTAGCTATTTATTTTTTTAAAATCATTTTTTAAAATTACTCCAAAATTTCTTGGATGAAACAAACAGGCCCCGACCGACGTCAGTTTCAGTTTTTGAAAACACAGTTGAACTTGAATTGGTGAAGAAACACGCTAGTCTGTGATAAGAAAAAAAAGTTTTTTGAAAAAGACAAGTATGGCTAACTAAAAGAAAGACAGTTATAATTTATTTTTGATTGAAAACCTACTGATTGCACTCATTTTAGTAGGATATATGTTTTAGACATGATGTATGATCACACTCCAAACACCCCTTTGCCTAACATAAAAAATACGTGTTCTTACCGTGGAAGGGAAATTGGTCACACAGGAAATCTCCACCGCATCAACCAACCACTGCCTTTGGCATCTTCCCTCCACGTGTTGCAAAGCTGCTACGACTTGAACAAGCACGCCCCAAATAACTGAGGATAGAAAGATAATAATAATAATAAATAAACCAGAGACATAGGTTGTGTTTGGTTCTCGAAAACATTTCCTGTTTTCATTTTTCCAAAAAAATATAAAAATATATGTTAAAAAATACCACACTCAGTCCCATTTGTAAGCAAAAAACAATTGTTTTACAAGAATTAAGGAAATCGATTAAAAGCGGACAGATTAAATACATCACAAATCATAATGCCTTTCAAAAACACCTCTAATTCCACATTTACACGCTACTCTCATAATTAATGGAGGTCATTTTCGAAAATTTAAAATTATATTTTGGACCATGAAAACATTATTTTTTTATAAATTAGAGAGAACAATATTTTCATTTTCTGAAAACATGAAAACCATTTTTTTTTACAATAATCTAAGATTTTTATTTTCATTTTCTAAAAATTATTTTCAATTTACATAAAACACATTTTCCAATACCTTTTTAGAAAATGAAAATATAAAATGTTTTTCAAAACCAAATGCAACCATAAATTTCAACCATGATGCATACTCAATGCACACTGGAGAATGACAGCTTCTTTCCAAATTTTAAAAAACCCTAGGTCTGCAACCACATTCATGATGTTTATCCTAGTCTACGTTAGGTATATGAGAAGGAATTTTAATAAAAAAGAATGGGAAAAGAAATGGGGAAGAGTGGAAATTATGTTTAGAATGTACATTTACTAAATGATAAAACATAACACTCAAATGCAAGTAAAACATTCTAGGACACAAATACCCTCCTCTCCTCCAACTGCATGGATTCAAAGAATCCCACAAATTGTGATGAGATGTAGGAAGGCCATTTTTATCCCCCAAAAAAAATCAAGAATCTGATAAATTCCCTCAACCACCCCCATTTTACACTATGCGGATTTCCAAGAAACACAAATTCATTCACATCAAACAAAGGAAAATACTTTTCATTCTTCCTTTCCCATTCCCAAGCACAGAACCCTTCTTGCCAAACACAGCCCTAGTTCAAAATAGATTACTGTTTACCAAGAATACTAACCATCTGACTCAATGTTTAAAATTTGGGCGTTCAGCTTTGCCAAATCAGTCAATGGAATTGAACCAATCCGGACAAGCCGAGCTTTCACTAAGAGCTTTGAAACATCAACTTGGGTGACATGTCCTTGTACGAGATCCACCTATGTAACCAAAGTGAAAATGAAGAACAGTTTCCTTGAATGTAAAAAATTTGCTCAGTTCAAAATTAACAGAAAATCAGATTCAAAGATGACATTTACACGTCAGAAAAAAAAGAAACCAATGGAAACATCATCATTGGTAAATTTCATGACAAAGATATCATCGCGATGTCTTTTTGGAAAAGTCCACTTGCTTGAGTCAAATTTCTTTAATCATATTAGGATTAAATAGCAAGATATTTTAAGAAACATATTAGGCTATTATATTGTCAGCGAGTTGTGAGAAACTTTAACATAATGACAAACTGGTTGTGTCGCATTCAAAGCTAGTTAATGCTGTGTCTCACCAATTAAATCCTTATGTTGTGCTTCTGTAAATCCTAGGGGCCAATTTGATGGTAGTTTTGGTTTTTTGTTTTTAAAAACTGTTTTATAAATCATTTTTTGAAAACAAGTGTTAGTGAATTTGGAATATTTAGATATTTAGGAGATAGGGTTTGACTAGGCCATCATCTTATGTATTTTTAAATTTCAAATCTCCTATCTCATGATTGTATCGCATATCTTCGTCTATAAATAAACTAACGGGACCGCATCTTGAGGACAAGATTTTCTGCTCTACGTTTTCCACATGGTATCAAAGCTGAGGAATCCTTAGTCCCCCCTCTCTCTTATGTGCATGGGTGTTCTCTCTCCCTGTTCAAGCCCCATCGTCCAAAGCGTCGCGCCTCCCCTGCTATAGGCACAAGCCGCGCCTCACCTAAGAGACGCGACCCCAGTCACATCTTGTTGGAGTTAGTGCCCTAGAAACTTCTATGAACTTTATGATAACTTATATTCATGGTTTTTGAATATCAATAAATTCTTTATCACATCATAATTGTTATTCTGTATAACATTGTATGTGATAATGTCCTAAGAATAGCTGTCGCACTAAAAGGTCATAGTAGTTCCCCGCTATGATGAGAATCCGAAAGTGTTATGACACTATTCTTAGATATATGTTTTATGGCCAGATGATATCATTTGGGAGACACAAATAATACATACTATCAGGGGTGGAGACTCATAGGACTTTGAGGTACCTTCTCATGGTGTAAGCCCTTGGTGATATCCAGTAGGATATTATAAGAACGAGACCCGATAGTAGGAAATCTCAATTTATAAGTGTCATTGGATGTTCCTATTTGCGGACATGTGTATTAGTCTTTAGACTTTAAGATTATTATTAATGGATATTATGAGTCGCTTACTTTGATGTATTGACGAAAACCGTAACAACAGATGTTCGCAGCGAGGTAGGATACATTGGGTACGTCACGAGTAATATTGCATTAACAAATAATGCGAGAAATGATTTATCCCTTCGGTTCACTAACGGAAGTTAATATCTCAGACCCTTTGATAGAAATGATATAGCCTAAATAAATTCATGACCATGGTGTTCTATAGACAAGTTCTATTTCCGAAAAGTCAAAAAAAAAGATATCGAGCATATAGGTTGATGACACTAACATGCAACCTGATCGATTAGAGATATTAGGATAAAGAGATTATATTACATGATAAACGTTTGTATGAGGTGACATGTCGTTGTGGCATTAACTTCTTTCTTTATTGGTACCTTGACGTGTTGCTAGATGCTAACCTTTGACATTAGGCTGCTCCGCCTAATGCCACTAAGAAAGAGGACTAAAGAGTCACACACTAAGTGTATCCAGAATCTCAGTTAAATAATTTATTATATAACAAGTTGAATAAATATTTTTCTCGGTGGTTTAATAATTATTCATTTATGTCTGATCGCATTTATTCCGTCACTAGTTATTCGAGAAAATATATTATGGGCGGAATAATTAATAAATATTGAGGATTGGCGGACTGAGTTTAATGGTCCAGTAAGAAATAATAATATTGAAAATTATTTGATTAAATGATATTTAATTATAACTCGCAAATTAAGCGCATGTCAACAAATAATAATATTGTTGTTATTATTTGACATGGGGGTTTCGTTAAGATTAATGAAATAATTAAAGTCACTTGTGCAAATTATTTTATTATTACCTTAGTAAAATAAATGTCTGGTTATATTATTTCCTCTGTTAGAGTTTGTATCCCGCATCGGACTTGTGGTCCGATGTGGAGTTTATCATTCATTATAAAAGAACGCCTCCTCCTCACTTTGAGGAAAGGAGGCAAGGGGGTTTCCTCATTCTACATGGTATCAGAGGGATTTACTCCCGACCCTTCCTCCCTAATTCTTATTATTTTTTCTCCCATTAGCCTTTAGGGTTTTTCCAGGGGGCGGCGGCTCCAATCCAAATAGCTGCCGCCGCCCCCCCCCCCCTCCGCTGCTCCTGCCGGTCATCCCTCCCGAGCAGCCGGCCCCCTGTCCGGCGGCCCTCTCTCCGCGCGGCTCCCCTCCCGGCACCCTCGCCCAGCAGCGCAGCCCCCCTTCCCGGCGACCCTCCCAGCGCGCGCTCGTCCTGCGCGCGATCCTTTCTGCGGCTCGCGTCCCGCGGCTCCCAGCCCTCACCTCCCGTCGCGATCCCGACGGCCAGCTCCTCCTGCTCCGTCGACGAAGTCCCCTCCCTCCAGGCGGCCCTCCCTCCCGGCGGCTCTCCCTACCGGACCGGCGGATCGCCCTCGGCCTCGCCCCGGCGCCCTCGCCCTCGACCCAGCGGCGACCCTCCCGGCCGGTCCCGCCGTGCGCGCGCCTCCTGCGCGGATCGCCCCTCCGCCGTGCGCACGCCTCCTGCGCGGATCTCTCCTCCGTCGGTATCTCCCGTCGCGCCGGCGTCGCCCTTTCTCCGTCACACGGCGCCCCTCCACTATCCAGCGGCCCTCCGTCCCGGTGCGCCTCCCGCACGCGGCCCTCCGTCCCGGTGCACCTCCCGCACGCGGCCCTCCGTTAGCAGCCCTCAGGCCCTTTCCATCCCGTGGCACCCGACTCTCGACGGCCCTCCCGTCCCGCGGCGCTCCTCCCGTCCAGCGGCCCTCCCTCTCCCGTCGCCGGCCCTCTGCGCGCCCTCCCGGCCCTTCCCGGATTTTTCGGCCAGATCCGGCGATTTCCAGCCAGATCCGGACAGCTTCGGCCGAATCCGGTGATTTCCGGCCAGATCCGGACAGCTCCGGCCGGCTCAGGCCTGATCCAGGCTAATCCGGCCAGATCCGGCGATTTTCAGCCAAATCCGGCCAGATCCGGCGATATCCGGATTGTTCCGGGCAGATCCGGACTGTTCCGGCCAGATCCGTCCCCGCGCATCTCAGTTGCAATCCCGCTGCAATGTCGCCTCCCCAATCTGCTGCTCATCTGCTTCCGCGGCTTTCCGGCACAGACCGGCCTCGCCTTGTTCAGCAGCTTTCCCGGCGCTCAGACGACTGGCACCGCTAGTGCGGCTTTCCCGGCACTTTGATGACCGGCCCTCCCGTGCGGATTCTCGGCGCTTTGACTATCGGCCCGACATTGCGAATTCCCCGGCACTCTGACTACAGGCCCGTAATGCGGATTACCCGACGCTCTGACGACCGACCCGCCGGTGTGGATTTCCCAGCGCTCTGTTGTTCGGTCCCGCACTTTTCTGGCGATGACTCATCCTTTTCCAGCAACATCACATTACCATCTTGAGGGAGAGCAGCATCAACAACGGTTTTATCATTTTCTTTTATTATGTTTTTGTTTTGTTTTTGTCATTAAACTGGGCATGTCCAGCTTGAGGGGGAGTGTTAGCGTCTGTTTTGTTGCTTTCTTTTCATTATGTGTCCAAGCTAGGTACACCTAGCTTGAG
Source organism: Viscum album (assembly GCA_963277665.1). NCBI lineage: Eukaryota > Viridiplantae > Streptophyta > Magnoliopsida > Santalales > Viscaceae > Viscum > Viscum album. Next base: position 1,391,933,681 of record OY728142.1, on the reverse strand, counting down.
GGGGAGTGTTGGAGTCTGTATCCTACATCGGACTTGTGATCCGATGTAGAGTTTATCATTCATTATAAAAGAACGCCTCCTCCTCACTTTGAGGTAAGGAGGCAAGGGGGTTTTCCTCGTTCTACATCCTCATTAGCCAAGGAAGGCTAATTGGTTGTGCACAACATTTTGGAGAAAACCTCTCAAGCCTAGAGAGTTCTTTCTTCTCGAAGAACGCTCTCAAGAACGAGGGGGATCTTCCTCCACCGGATCAAGGAGAACGCTTTGGAAGCGGTTCTCAAAGCGGTCGAATGCAGAAGACGCAAGTGCAAGGATCTTCCGTGCTAGCACCCGGAGACTCTTTCAGCAACGTCCGGAGATTCGTGGAACACGTGTGGATTACCGCTATAGGAAATCTACCCTTGATCTCTACAACACAATGACGGTGCACTGTAGATCTGTGACCGAACACATCAACGAAGAAAGAATAAACCTTAGAGATAATTCTTATTTAATTAAATTAATGATAACAATATATGTTGATCCTCACTCTTGGTTCCGGGTTTCTATTCCTTTGTCTTATTTCTTTGATTCAATTTCGTGGATTGCGGCGTTCATCGTCGCATAGATCCCGAATTGTTCATTGAATATGGAAAAAAGCCAAGTTGGGCATCGTACCTCCCACACTTCCGCTGCGTCCGGAACCTACAAGTGGTATCAGAGCGGACATATTATTGTTTATAATTATTTAAATTTGTTGGTGATTTACGCATTCATAATTTAGTTTTTCAATTCAAGTTTAATCGTTCTTTTAATCTGAATTACGAGATCTGTTTCTTCCTTCATCATTTCTCACAGATCTAACAAAAACGATCAATTTTATGATCTAACAGAAACGATCAATTTTATGTTTAAAATAAAATCGAGGAACTCATCCGGAGGTGCCAAGAATTCTGCCCGGATAACACAGCAATACACACCGTGTAACCGGAGTTGCACGCCGTGTACTTGTGATTAATGCACCAGAAATTAATTTGAAAATTACAAAACCCGTGTGCATTAGACACGCGGTGTAGTTAATTCTTACACCGCGTGTTGACCGAGACAGACTGGCGCACGGTCACTCGGACTACACGCCGTGTGGCCCACTGGACATAGCGTGTAGTCCCTTTCGGGTTATCCCATACACGGCTTAGCCGACCAATGACCGTGTAACGCAGAGTCAACACGGCGTGTGACCCACTGGACACGTCGTGTACTCCAAGAATTCCGAAGCACGCCTCACACGCCAAGTCCCTAGTTGTGTACTTCGGATAGACGGTGAAGGTAGTACACGTCGTGTACTTTTACCAAATTACGCAGAATTAAAACTTTATTATCTGCATAATGTTCAGATCTGCATATCATGTATAAGTTGTATTACAGTTATTATTCTACGTGCATCAAAGCACGACATGTTACCGAAAAGTCATGCAATTCATGTAATCATCTGTGAAGTCACGTCATGAAAATGCGTGATAAGTCGTGCATGATATGTCACAAAGAATAAAGTGTATACAAATATAATACATGTTGAGTAGATTTGGATGAGTATTCACCAAGTTACCTCCAAGATACATATATACAAGGTTAATTTTAAATGAATTTTAATTTTAAAATTATAATGGATGAGAATCTTAAGAAAATTCAGAAAATGATTAAGATAAAAAGACTGATTAATTAAAGATAACGATTAATCGATTCGAGCGCGATTTATCTTAAATAAGAACGATTAAAGAATTGAATGCTAGTTTTATTAAATGCGTAATTCGTTGCATGCATGTGAATGATCATGAGCTAGACCAAACCTCTGCATGTGATGAGATTCCTTTTAATTTATTATTGCTAGAGTAAAAGAGTGAAGACTTAATCCCCAAGGTTCCGCTCTAAGGGAGTCTTTGAGGTTATTTTATAAGAAATAATAGAGACCACATCACACCACAAGTCTGATATGGGACGCAAACTCCAACATTCCCCCTCAAGCTAAGTGTACCTAGATTGAACACATAAAGAAAAACAAAGCAGTCAATAGACACTGATGTCGAACTCTTCATGTTTTAATCATATTTTAATGATCACAAATCCTATTAACCTTGTTTAATCTATCTCATATCATGCGTAGAGATGGTTGGTTTCCCTATGCTTTAATGTTTACAACTCATGCTATAAACTTTCACAAGATCCTGATTCCTATAAATCAAGTTTGAATCATGATTGAATATTGTAAACTATATTTAATTTTGTTCTATAATGTTTTCTTTTATTAAAGCTTAAGTCTAATTCATTCTGTGAATGTTATTTCCTAAGACATCTTTACAGATATTTGGCTAAATCTGAGAAACTGTAAGTCTGACACCGGTTCTGGATTTTGGCAAAGTCCCAGATACCGTGACCCAGACACCGTGACCCAGACACCGTAACCCAGACACCGTGACCCAGACATCGTAACCAGTTTCAGATTTCATAGATTCGGTGACACCGGTTCCTTAATACCATCACGAAGACAACATTCAAGGTTTTGACAAATGACTAGACACCGGTCCTGAGACACCGTGATCCAGACACCTCATTTGTGCTACCGGTTCTTGATCTCAATGCAACTGTGGCATCATGACTGTCTCACCGCTCAAAGGCAAAAAAGAAGACACCATTTCCTGGTGACACCGTTTCCAAGTGACACCGTTTCAAGACACCATGGGACACCGTTCTTTAATTTGTTTTGTCGTTTTCAATTTAATTTCTAACGGTCATATTTGAGTCATTTAAAGGCACTAACATAATTAATGTTTCTTTGTAGACATGTCACCTGATAGTACGAGGTACGAGGTGCAGAATGCATGCATCTTGTCGGCTCCAACACATGCACCCCGTAACAAAAAGGAAAGCGTGGCACTGGAACAACGGGTGGAGGAACGAGAGTTTGAAAAAGCTAACTGATGCATGCAACACGATACCACTGAAGAACACACGAAGCATCTCGATTCCTTAAGGCTAAACTACCGTAGATCAGAGCCTCAAACATCTTCACAGTATCAACTAAAAGAAGAACACGAGCTACATAGCGCACATCATCGAACTGGAAACCAGAGCACCAGACTTGCGATACTCTGTTTTTCACAAGAAGACTCGATACTTGCATCTGCTTCATCCTACAAGTCCAGAGCTGCATAGAACAACACTCAGAGTACTTCTAACCCTTTCTCATCATCTTTACTCTATTGTGTACTATTTTTAGCTTTCGAGCAGTGTGTGTGTGTCTGTATTAAAACACACACTGTCTCCTATATTAAACTGAAGAATACAAGATATACTTCCTCTCACATCTTCTTACATCTGTTTACTCCCACAGATAAGTGTGGAAAAGGTCCTTGTGTGACATGGTAGTTTATACCCACGAAGAACAGTGGAAGAGGTCGTGTGACTTGAACAATTCTTTGTACTGTTGTTTTACCCCGATCCAGGGTGTGGATCAATCTCTTATCTATATAGACTGCTTGGTGGCAGGTGATCACCAAGTGGAGTGGATTAGGTCTCAGCTTGAGACTGAACCACTTGTTTTATCCGCTATGTCTTTTGATTTAGTTTTTCTCTGCTTTACTTTATATTTCAGAAAACTAAATTCTACTTTGATAGTTAGTCTTGGATAGAAGTTATAACTGTTTTGCCTTATTAGAATAGCTTCAAAAGTTGTATCAATAACTCATTGATATTACTGAGAATTAATCAATCTTCTGAAAAGTTATTTGAGTAGTCAAACTATTATAACCGTATTACCTTGAGTAACTAACCTGTATTCATTTTATTGAGGAATTATTTTTAAGCGAACTTTTTAACAATTTTTTTTATAGATACTCAATTCACCCCCCTCTTGAGTAATGTACTCCGACCAGCATTTAGTATCAAAGGAAGTTATCCTTGTTAAGGCTCTGTTTTTAAAATCTTTTCAACTGTGATTTTAGTTGTACTTTAAAGATCTGTAAATTTCTGTTAGTTCTAAATTTCTAACTCTTTAAAAGTATTTCTTTATTATGCATAATAGACTCGAAGGTGTTGCAACAAACAGACCTCCATTCTTTAATGGAACTAATTATGCCCAATGGAAAATTAAAATGAAAATGCATTTAGAATGTATGGGTTTTGAAATTTCGTCTTCAATTGTAGATGAGTATAAAATTCCTGCTGCTGACAGAACTACTTGGGATGACCCAACTAAGACTGCGTACAACAATAACTGTAAAACCATGAATGCCTTATACTGCTCTTTAAAAGATGAGGAATTTAACATAATTTCTACATGTAAAATAACCTATGAAATTTGGGATACTTTGTCTGCTTCACATGAACTTCTAGTGTTAAAGAAATGAGACTTAATACTTATACTATGAAATATGATAACATTAAAATGAAGCATGATGAGCCTATTTCTAACATGTATCTCAGGTTCAACGAAATTGAGACTTAATACTTACACTATTAAATATGATAACTTTAAAATGAAGCCTGATGAGCCTATTTCTAACATGTATCTCAGGTTCAACGAAATTGTCAACACAATAATCTCTCTCGGAAGAGAAGTTACGCCCAAAGAACAAATTATGAGGATTCTCAGATGCCTACCTGATAGATTGAGAGGAACTTCTGTCTCTATTAGAGAGCCATGTGACATCAACAAATTACCTGTCAAAGAACTCATTGGGAAACTAATGATGTACGAAGAAGAGCTGAAAGTCAACAAGGAAGAGGAGGATGAACCCAAAAGAAAATCTGTGGCATTTAAGACCACTATCTCTAAACACAAAGAAAATGAAAAATTGCAAGTCTCTGTAGAAAATTCCAACAGTGAACAATCATCACCTAACAGTGATGAAGAGATGGCTCAATTAGCTAGAAGGTTTAAGAAATTTTACAAAAGGAAGAAATTTTTCAGAAAGCCTAACTTCAAATGAAGATATGATCAAAAGGAAAGCTGAAAGAAAGATTGGAAAAGAAATGACAAGTCAGATGAGATAGTATGTTATGAATGCAAGCGAAAGGGACATGTAAAGACTGACTGTCCCAAGCTCATGTATAAAAAAAAATATGAGGACAAAGATAGAAAGTATAAAAAAGCAATGAAAGCAACTTGGAATGCTTCTGAGGATAGTTCAAATGAAGATATGATCAAAAGAAATGTTTGAGTATTGCAATATGCTTGAAGAGACATGCAATGAGCTAAAAGATAAATACAAGTCTTTGAAGAAACAGTATGCTCTTTCTTCAACTGTTAAATATGAACTTGTTATAGAAAGAGAGAAAAATGTTCAATTACTCAAAGGAAACAATGAATTAAAGCTATCTAATGAACAATTGAAAAAGGATCTTGAAAGGTTTACTAATGGTAAAGATACCTTGGTACAAATGCTAGGTAAACAGATTGCCCCTAAATACACTACTGGTATTGGCTATCAACCTGGTGAAAGAAATTTTGGAAAAACCAATTTTGTTTCTAAATATAAAACATACAACTTTACTCCTAGTTCAGGAAAACATTCTGCTAGCTCAAACTATGATATATTCTCTACTGTTTCTAGCTTTTCTGGACCAAATAAAGTTTATTTCTCAAATACTTTACATAATGCTTATAGGAAACCTATGAGGCGGATGTGGATTCCTAAAGCACTAGTTACTAATATTACTGGACCCAAACAAATATGGGTACCAAAGTCTGTTTTTGTTTGACTATTTTGTAGGAAAATTATTTGAAAAGCTCATATAAAAGTTTATGGTACTTGGACGGTGGGTGTTCAAGACACATGACATGAGACTATTCATGTTTCAAAAACCTAATAAAGATTGATGGTGGACATGTCACTTTTGGTGACAATGTCAAAGGAAAAATTATTAGCCTAGGCTAAATCGGTAACTCTAACTCAGTTTTAATCTCCGAAGTATTTTTTGTTGATGAACTGAAATATAATTTGCTTAGTATTTTACAACAATGTGATGATGAATTTCATGTTAAATTTGAAAATGATGTCTGCAATCTGTTTAATTCTAAAAATGAATTAGTATTTTCTGCATTAAGAAATGAAAATGTATATTATGTTAACTTAGATTCTTTAGTTTCTCAAAATGCTTCACGTTTAAGTATATTTCACAAAGAGTTGGCTTTGGCATAAAAGACTAGGACACTGCAATATTCACTCCCATAGAAAGCTAACTAGAAAAAGTTTAGTCAAAGATCTACCCAAACTAGAGTTTCCAAATTATAAAGTGTGTAATTCTTGTCAAAAGGGAAAACAACACAAAATTTTCTTCTAAACCAAAGAAAGAATTTTCAACTTCTCAACCTATCGAGTTGGTTCACATGGATTTGTTTGGACCATCTAGAGTTTCTAGTTTAAATGGGAAGCACTGTATTTATGTTCTTGTAGATGATTGGACCTTCTTCTTGGCTAATAAGAGTGAAGTCTGCTCTCATTTCACCAAATATGCTAAAACCGTAGAAAACCTTAGTGGACTTGGATTTAAATCTCTAAGAAGTGACCATGGTCGTGAGTTTGAAAATCAAGAGTTTGAATCCTTTTGCTTACAAAATGGCTATAGTCATAATTTCTCTGTCCCTAGAACACCTCAACGAAATGGAGTTATAGAAATAAGAAATAGGACCTTGCAAAAAATTGCTAGAACCATGCTTAGTGAATACGACTTACCTATTTATTTTTGGGTTGAAGCTGTAAATACAACATGCTATATTATTAATAGAGTGTTGATTAGACCTATTCTTAAAAGAACTCCATATGAGTTGTGGAACAATAGAAAACCCAATGTGAACTACTTCAAAGTCTTTGGTTGCAAAGTCTACATCCTTAATACTAAGGACAATCTTGACAAATTTGCATCCAAGAGTGATGAAAGAATCTTTCTAGGATACTCAATCTCTAGTAAAGCCTATGGAGTTTTTAACAAAAGAACTAAATGTGTGGAGGAATCTGTCCATGTCAAGTTTGATGAGACAGATCCACATGAACCTAAGACCTCTCTAGAGAATCTTGAGGATATGTCAAATCTAGACATCAATGCTAAATCCTCTAACTATCCTGTAAAGGAATCTGTAAAAACTTCCAGTTCTGAAAATTCTTCAGATTCAAGCCATAATAAACCCAAACCTGTTGGCGAACCTGAAATCTCTAGCCCCTCTTTTTCTAGAGCTGTTAGAACCCTTAAGAACCATCCTTTAGATGATGTTGTAGGAGATTTAGATAAAGGAACACAAACTAGAGCTTCTCTTAGAAATCAGATTGAACATCAAGCTTTCTTGTCACAACTTGAACCTAAAAACATCAATGATGCTATCAATGATGAATTTTGGGTGATGGCTATGTAATAAGAACTTAATCAGTTTGAAAGGAACAAAGTTTGGAAACTTGTTGACAGACCCAAAGACACTTTTACCATAGGCACTAAGTGGGTGTTTAGAAATAAAGTAGATGAAGCTGATAACATAGTTAGAAACAAAGCTAGGTTGGTTGCACAAGGTTATAGTCAAGAAGAAGGAATTGACAATGAGGAGACATTTGCACCAGTAGCTAGACTTGAAGCCATTAGAATCTTGCTTGCATATACAGCACATCTGAATTTAAAACATATCAAATGGATGTCAAGAGTGCATTCCTAAATGGATATATAACTGAGGATGTCTTTGTTGAACAACCCCCTTATTTCACAAATCCTCATTTTCCAAATCATGTTTTTAAATTATCAAGAGTTTTGTATTGTTTAAAAAAAACTCCAAGAGCCTGATATGATGGATTAAGTACTTTTCTTATTTCCAAAGGTATAACAATAGGTATAACTGATCCTACTCTTTTTATAAAATAAATTTCCAATGATGTTTTAGTTGTTCAAATTTATGTAAATATTATTTTTGGATCTTCAAAAAATTCCTTATGTATTGAGTTTTCTAAAATGATGCAAAATGAATTTGAAATGAGTTTAATGGGTGAACTAAAATTCTTTCTTGGATTTCAAATCTTTCAAAATAAAGATGGTATTATTTTAAATCAAAGCAAATATATTAAAGATCTTCTAAAACGTTTTGGCTTGGATATCACTAAAAGTAGTGATACTCCAATGAGTACTACTTGTAAGTTAGACCTTGATGAAGATGGAAAATCTGTTGATCAAACCACTTACAGAGGAATGATTGGAAGCCTACTCTACTTAACTGTTAGTCAACCTGATATTATGTTTAGTGTATGCATGTGTGCTCGTTTTCAAGCAAACCCGAAAGTGTCTCATTTAAATGTTGTTAAAATGATTTTCAAATACCTCAAACATACACCCAATCTAGGACTGTTCTATCCCAGAGGACAATCATTTGAGTTAGTTAGCTATTCTGATGCTGATTTTGGTGGTTGTAAGTTAAATAGAAAAAACACCTCTGGAACATGTCACATTTTAGATAAGTCTCTAGTGTCATGGTGTAGTAAGAAACAGAATTATGTTGCATTATCTACTGTCGAAGCTGAATACATAGCTGCTGGTAGTTGTGCACAAATTTTGTGGATGAAACGCACAATACTAGACTATGGATATCAATTCAGGCATGTACCTATAAATTGTGACAATACACGTGCTATTAACATTTCAAAGAATCATGTTTCACACTTCAGGACAAAATATATTGATGTAAGACATCACTTTTTGAGAGACCATTATCAAAAAGGTGATATCACTTTGGAATTCATTGGAACTGAATGTCAGCTTGCTGATATATTTACTAAACCATTAAATTCTGAAAGGATAAGTTACATCATACATGAGTTAGGAATGATAAATCTTAAGTAGAAAGTTTACGGTTTCACAGCTTACTGTTTCACAGTTTACGGTTTCATGATTTGCGGTTTCACAAGTCGCTGCCTTAGAATTAATGTCCCACTCTTACGGTTTCACAGGTTACTGTCTTGAAGTTACTATTTCAGGTTTACGGTATCACAGTTATTATCTCTTGGTTACTGTCTTGCACTTACTGTCTCAAATGATACGGTCTCATCGTTTGGAGTCACACCGTAAAGATGACACCGTGACAATTTATTCTGGTCTCACCGTAATGACCAGTTTTCGTTTTATTTGTATTTTATTACCCGTATCGCTGTATTGATTGTTTTATTGTCTTTATCCCGTGATTTTGAATGTGCGACGCTTGAAATCCCTAAATGATAAAAACCGAATATCTTTCATTCTTCTTCACTCGAGCTCTCTTCTCTCGAAACCGAAACCCCTCTCTTTCAAACTGTAAGTCCCTTTTCATCCCTTCATCTCTCTCGAACCACTCGTTGAATGCCCAGAATGAAGCGCCCATCTTCATCAACTCCTGAGAAGCGCAGATCTCAACAGAAAGTGAAAAGGGCACTGAAAGTAGCGTCCGAAGGACCGTTGAATCCGAATCTTGCTGAGAGAATAGTAGTACCAGAAAAGGAAATTTGTCCTAGGTGGTTGATGACAAGTCATTAGTTTTGAAAGTACTGGAAGAGCAGGGATGGCTGAACTGGTTCACAAAAGAGAAAAGGCCAATTTATCCAAAACTTATTTCTCAGTTTTATCAGTATGACCAGTTCTCATTCGATAGTGAAGATGGTTTTGTTGTAAGAAGCTGAATTAATGGTCAAAGATGTACTTTTTCCTCGAGGTTATGGGCTGGCTGCCTAGGGATACCTCATGAAAGAATATTTGAGGACTACCAAAGAGGTCCTCCTCCTAGATATGTTTTTGTCTTAGAAGAAGCCCTAGGAAGTTTGACCGACAATAAGAAGAAAAGAAGGGCAATTGGTGCTGAATTGGATGGTGAAACAAGGTTGTTTCTTATGTTTATCCAGAATCTTATTAGAGCAAGGAAATGGGATTTTGCTACCCTCAAGTATCAAGATGTATTCTTGATACATTTTATGAAAAACGGGCATAAGATTAATCTGTGTAAGTATATTATACTTCACATGTGTGAATTGATTAAGACAACCTCGAAGTCTACCTCTTTGTTTTATTCAAGACTAATCTCTGCAATGTTGTCTGCTAAAGTAGTGGTTGGACCGAATGAAGAAGTCATCAAAGATTATGAGTTCTGTATCTCAAAGGATACAGTCAGAAGGATGAAAATAAGTTGGAATCTTTGGAAAAAGTCTTGGGTGGGGGACAATGAGAGGTTGTATGAAAAGTTTAATCCGGTTGAGAATCCTTCAAGACCTAAGAACATATCTGATCCTGGTTTGGAACCAAATGAAGTGGTTGATTATTCTGATGAAGAAGAAAAAGATGTAGTTGTTGCATCTAAGGAAGGAATTGTCTTGGACAAAGAAGGCAGTGGTCTACCTGTTCCACAAAATGTAGTTGAGAAGGATGTACTTGTTACTGAAACAAGTGTTGATTTAGAAGAAGAACCTGCTTCTGGAAAAAAAATTGCTGCTAGTGTAAAAGAAAAAGTTGTTCCTGAGGAGCACTTAGAAGAAAAACCTGCTATTGAGGAAGAGGCGGTTGTTGAGAAACATTTAGAGGAACAAGATGATCCTGAATTTATCCCATCTGTTGAGGAAAGAATGAAACACGCCTTTCAGCTGGCTAGAAAAGAAATGGGTGAGGCTATTAGAGATGAAAATTTAGAAACAGGTCAAGGGACTGAATCTCTTAGTCCTATAGGAGATGCACATGTTGAGGGGGAGCAGCACCCCAGTCTAGAAAGTATTGAAGTTCTCAATCCTGTTGATCAAAGCATTGTGGATACCTGGTATAAGTTTCCTAGCTATTTTGATGTGGACGATACCCAGGAGGCCTCGGTTAAAGGCATAAACTTTTCCACTATTTTTCAATTGAAACCAATTTCTGCTCTAGAAGTAATCTCTGGTAAGGAGCCTGAACCGGTCTCAGCTCCTGTTTCTGAACCTACACAAGAACCTTCTGTTTCTGTGAGTCACAGTGATTTGAAAGCTTTTGGAGATACTTTGTTAGCTAGTTTTGAAAAGATCACGAACACACAGCCTACTCCTGTGACAAATCTTAGTGAAAGAGATGTTGCCTGTAACACCTCGGGTGTCACGATGTTTTTATTTTAATTTATTTTATTTTATTATAGAGGGAGATTGAACTTCGGCAGTTAGTGGACTAAAAAATTTAAGTCTTTGAAGAGTTAAAAAAAATCTAATTTTTATTTTATTTTTATTTTTCTTTTATTTCCATTTATTTTTCTTATTTCTTTTTTTCTCCTTTTTTTTCTTTTCCCCCTTTGTTCTTCCTCCCAGTGCGTCGCGTGGAGCAGCTCCCCTCCCCCTCCTTGGTCGTGCGCCTCCCTCCCTCTCGGTCTCCTCTTTGCTTGACAAAACTTCTCGGTTTCTCCACAGAACATGTTCGGTTCTTCGAGGTAAGTTTGTCTGCCCTTGTCTCCTTCTCTTTGGTCGGTTTTCCCCTCACCGTCACCCGGTTTCGTTCGGCCAAACCCTAGATTCCGGGTTGATCACATTTTGTGGTTTCTTTCGTCGATAAGGTATGCTGGAGGTCTCTCAGGTTGACTTTGTGCGTATTCCGGCATCCACCGGCGAAGCGGATTGACTCGTCTCGGCTCATCGACGCTGCTTGGGGTAAGAGTTTTATCTCGTTGTTGTGTTTCGCACCTTCCATTTGAGCTCCTTTGATGTTTTCGGGTTCCTAGAATTGTTGTAGAATGTTGGTGGATCCTTGAAGTGTTGCGCTCACATGTATAGGTACGTGTGTATATATGTAAATATATACCTTCCTTGCACATTTTCCCTCATGATGCGGGGAAAATGTATAATGGATTAAGGGTATATATATATATATATATAAGAATGCATGTGTGCGCTAGTGCGGGGCGGTCTTCGTCAAGGGTTTCAAGTGCCGAAGTGCTCTGGCTAGGTCTTCTCCTCCTTGGGGTAGGTGTCTATGCACTTTGTTTCCTATGGAATTCTTATATGCATGTGCTTTATTTCCCTTTGATGCAAATATGAATATATTTGATAGCCTTGTGTTGATTTGAACCCATTTTAGTGTTACTTGGCATAAATGCTTGGTTTCGTGAGTCCTCAATTTATGATTTAATTTGAAATATTTAATTGTGCTAGGCTTTCCATGAAATGCATTTGGGTCCTTTTAATAGTTTTAAAGTGGGGCAATGGGTCTTGGCCCGATTTGGTTTTTGTAGATGGCGAATTCCCCTTAACTCAATGTGACGCGGAGATATTCTTTTATAGATGAATAAAATAAATTACAAGGCGGGATATTCCGATGTAGGACTCGGAAATATCCATTATAATAAAATGGGGTCCAACACTCCCCCTCAAGCTGGACATGCCCAGTTTGGACTGAGAGTCTCACAAAAAGAAAAACAAGACGATATCGAACAAGGCCATACATACTCCCCCTCAAGCTGGGCCGTGGAGACTGTGAATATCCAGCTTGGTAGTGAGAGAGTCCAGGCGAGCTCCTGAGAGGCCTTTTGTGAAGATGTTAGCAAGCTGATCTGTCGTCGGAATATGACCAAAACTGATATGGTTCTGCTCCAAAAAGTGACAGTCCACCTCGATATTCTTCGTACGTTCATGAAAGACGAGATTCAATGCAATCTTTATGGCTGTCTGATTGTCACACCAGATATGAGCAGATGTCTGTGCTGGGAAACCGAGCTCATGGAGGCGATAACGTAGCCAAAGGATCTCAATGGTGACTGTGGCTATGACACGGTATTCTGCCTCTGCACTAGATTTGGAGACAACAGTCTGCTTCTTGCTGCGCCATGAGATGAGATTACCGGCCAAGAACACGGTAAATCCAGAAGTAGACTTGCGGGTAGCAAGACAACCTGCATAGTCCGCATCACAGAAGACCTCAACATCCAAATGAGCATTATGTGAGTACCGAAGGCTACGTGCAGGGTCTTTCTTTATGTATTTGGCAATGCGAAGGACAACATCCCACTGAGATCTGGTTGGATGCTCCATGAACTGGCTCACTTTGCCAACAGCGCAGACAATGTCAGGTCGTGTCATGGAGAGAGCGTTCCTCAGGCTCAAGAGGAGTGTCCACTGCAGTCGTCTGGCTCAACCCTGCATCCTGTAAGATATCAAGGGCATATTTTTGTTGGCAGAGAGAGATAGTGTCCTTAAAACGGAAGACCTCGATACCAAGGAAGTAGGTGAGAGGACCAAGATTTTTTATGTGGAAGTGGTGGTGAAGGTGTGCCTTGAGTTGGGTGATTCCAGTGAAATCGTTCCCTTTGATGATGATATCATCAACATATACCACCAGCAAAATACAACCGTTTGACGTCGTACGGAAGAAGACGGTGCGATCCTTCATACTGCAAGAGAGGCTAAAGGTTGTGACGACAGTGCTGAAGCGGCCAAACCAAGCACGAGGAGACTGCTTGAGCCCATATAGGGATCGACGGAGGCGGCAGACATGGGAGTCGGCTCTAGAGGCACGAAAGTCGGGCGACTGCTGCAGGTAGACTTCTTTATCAAGAAAGCCATGGAGAAAGACATTCTTGACATCCAGTTGATGAAGCGGCCAGTGATGATGAGCGGCCAGAGATATGGATAGGCGGACAGAGGCCATCTTGGCAACCGGAGAGGTCTCAAAGTAGTCGATGTCATAAGTCTGAGCAAATCCATTTGCCACAAGGCGGGCTTTGAGGCGATGGAGAGTGTCATCGGCATTGAGACGGATCGTATAAATCCATTTGCAGCCGACCGCCTATTTGTCTGCAGGAAGGGGGACCAGATCCCATGTATGGTTGTCATCCAGAGCCTGCAGTTCATCCCGCGTCGCCTGGAGCCACCCTGGGTGGGATTTGGCATCGCCAACCATGCGGGGGATAGATATCGTCTCTAGTGCTGACAAACCGCTGTATGAAGATGTAAAAAGAGGAGTATTTTGGCAGGAGTGATTCCCTTTCCGTAGTGCAATTGGCAAGTCGTCTGGTGCTGTGGCAGGAGCATCGGACGAAGTAGGAATGATGGTGTCCTCGGCCGGGACGGGGGGGGCAGTCGATGGGCGACGGGAGTATACTATCCCAAAGCGATGACCAGTAGGGAAAGACACCAGAGGAGGGTGAATGATGAGAGGAAGACACTTAACGATGGTAGTGTCTAGAGGAGGAGAGGGAGGAGAGAAAGGAGCGCTCTCAAAAAAAGATACGTCAGCAGAGACGAGATACTGTCGTAAGTCCGAAGAGAAGCAGCGGTATCCACGTTGAGTGCGTGAATATCTGAGGAAAATGCAGCGGAGGGATTTAGGAGATAGTTTAGAGAGGTTGGGACGAGTGTCACGGACATAGCATAGACATCCGAAGACTCGGAGTGGAAGTGAGTGAGAAGGGAGAGAGGGCAACAGAATACGAAAATGATTCTCCCCCTGAAGGATGGAAGAAGGAAGACGATTGAGGAGACAAGTGGCAGTGAGGATGACATCCCCCCAGAAGAGAAGAGGCACCTTGCGGTGGAAGAGGAGGGCACGAGCAGTCTCCAGAATATGCCGGTGTTTTCGCTCGGCCACTCCATCCTGGACCGCAGTCTGGCCCTGCCGTGGGTGCTAAGAGGGACGACCATGAAGGACCCAGCAGCGGTCAACCAGGTGGTCGAGCTTGCCACAGTGCTGGCAGAGGGGACGAGGTCGGCCCTCTCCACGTTCACGTCCACGAGGTCCGGTAGAGCAGCTACTGCCATGACCCAGGTGAGTAGTGTGATGAAGGCTAGGGGTGGGTGGGGCAAGGGCCCGATGAGCCTTCCCAAGGCGATGATAGCCCTGCGGAATCTCTAGGGAAGAGGGGTTGGCTAGCATCTCCGTAGTCGTCGTCGCATATTCTGGGTCGAGGCCGTGGAGGAGGCTGAAAAAACATAGCTGGTCCCGCTGGGCTAATGCTTCCGCAGGTGTCTGTGGAATGGGCCAGAGCTCAAACAGTTCATCCCGTAGAGCCTTCCATTCCATGAAGTATGCCAGAAATGGACGGGCTTGCTGGCGGAGGAGGGACAGCCACTGAAGAAGATCGGATACCCGAGCCAAATTATTGGTCTCGGAGTACATGAGAGTCAAGGAATCCCAGAGTTCCTTGACTGTGCTGGCTGTCCAGGTGACGTCTTTGACAAAGCGGTCCATAGAATTGACCAGCAAGGCAAAGATTTTGCTGCCCGCAAGCTTCCACAAACGATATTTCAGGTCGGTAGGTAGGGGTGGTGGATCCTCGAGGTGGGAATCGAGGTCCATGCCGGTTAGTGACATCAGCACGGTCTTCCGCCAGGAGGAAAAATTTGTGGAGTCGAGCCGCTCATCGACCAAGCGGGTGGGGAGGCGGTGATAAGTGGAGGCAGGACCGAGGCGACCATCGGAGGGAGATCTTCAGGAGTTGCTGAGGAAGTCGACATTTAGCGCCGGAAGGACGCACTGTGAGTGAGTGCCGGCAGAATGAGAGATGTCGGAAGAGGCCGAGAAACCGCAGAAAGGGCGTCGAGCGGGTGGGGGTGGTCCGCTTGGACAGAGCCAGGAGGGCAGGCGTCGGGCAGAATTGGGAGTCTGCCGGTCGGCCGCCTGGAGTGCTGCAAGAGAGCCGTCGGGAGGGAGATGTCGGCAAGGGGGAAGTCCGTCAGGATGGAGGCCGAAGCAGAAGAGCTCCGCCGGGAAAGCACCGGGAAATCGCAGGAAGGGCGCCGATCAGGTGGGGGGGGGTCTGCCTGAAAAAAACGAAGAGTCGCGGAAGGACGGGACGCCGTCGGGGTGGAGCGTAGCCATCAGGAGGGACGGGGGTCGCATGGAGGGAGAGGCGGGAGTCGGCCGTTCTGCTCACCTGGAGATGCGGGAGCGGGTGCCAGCAGTTGCGGGAGACGGAAAGACCGCCGGGTAGGGAAAGAGTCGCTGAGGAGGTGAGGCCGGTGGGGAGAGGCATGCCGCGGAGGGGTGAGTCGCGGGAAGGAGGAGCGCCCGAGTTGTGTCCTGACGGAGGGGCGACGGTTGGACGACGCCGGAGGGAGCCGCCGGGATGGGAGCCGTGTAAGGCAGGAGGTGGGGTGGCCGCGTAGGGCAGACCCGGGTAGGGGGGGTGGCCGCGTAGGGCAAACCCAGGAAGAGGGGTGCCACGTAGGGCAAAGCCGGGAGGAAAAAAAATCTAAAGGGATTTTCCCTTTGATACCATGTAGATGACAAATTCTCCTTACCTCAATATGAGGCGGAGATATTCTTTTATAGATGAGTAAAATAAATTACAAGGCGGGATATTCCGATGTGGGACTCGGAAATACTCATTATACTAAAATGGGGTCCAACAGTTTTCATTGGGTGAAAAATGAAGTCTTAAAAAAGGAATTTGGTTTTAAATTGAGGTGCGACCTTAAATGATTTCAAATGAGGTTTTCACTTTTATTCAAAATGGTGGTTTGGAATTTGTGTGTGGTTTGCCTTTTTGTGGGAATTCCGATTGGCCTCTTTAAAAGTGGTTTCATGGAAATGGGCGACCTTGGGCCATGTTTTGGGTTTCAAAGAATGAGTCTCATGCACAGCGTGTGGTTTTGTAATATTTTGAAAGCTTTAGTGAATTTTTCCTTCGATGAAATGGTGGATTGCTTTGCACAAATGCAACTTGGTTTTGAAATGGGGTTTTATGTCTTCTTTATGTTTGATAAAAATGCCCATAAATGTTTTTATTGTGAAATGCACTTGATTATTGGACTTTAGGCCAAATGGGTTTTAGCGTGGGTTGTCTTTGTGTTCGATGGGTTTCCTTAATTTAAAAAGGGTGTTTGGTTTTATAAAATGGAAATGGAGTTTTCGTGGATTTATGTGGGTACACTTGAATATGCTTATGCCTTCCTTTGGAATTGTGTTTGAAATTTCAGATTTGTTTAGAAATGGATTTTCAAATGTTTATGAAATGAGTGAAGGTCTGATTGGCACTTGTGATGTGATATTGGTTTTCCCTTATTGAACCCCCTTATTACATATGAGGTTTATGTTGTTTAGGTGATTGATGCTTGTGTTATTGATCTCTTCTTATTGTGCTTTTGGGTGCCTTTGATTTATTAAATGATAGAATGACTTATTAATTAATTAATTGAAACCCTAGGTTAGGGATTGATTCAGGTTTTGTGATTTCTTATGGTTTAGGGTCATGCGAATGGTCCCCCGGGACCTATTCTTGTGGACTCCGTTAACCGCCGCCGAAGGCGAGGCGGTTCGGGATATTTCAGTTCGCCGCCGCCATCCGAGGTATGAATTTTATGTCGTTGCTTGGTTTCGCACCATCTTAATTTGGGTCTTTTTTTGTTTTAAGGTTTGTAGTATTTGTGTAGTGTGTTGAACTCCGCTTCGTGGTTTGGAGTCGCCGGGTCTAAGGCGACTCACCTGTGTGTGCATAGGTAAGTATATATATATATATATGGGGGGTCCCTCATTACATGTATAGTCATCCATGGCAGTGAATATACATGTATGGGCTAGGTGTGTCCAATTATATATATGAAAATGCATACATAAGTGAGTGGCGACTAATATAGGCATATAAGCATATGTGTAAGGATCCCCTTGCACATGTTCATGGCCATGCAGGTGTGCGCATAGGGGCTAGGTGTCCTTATATGTATGCATATGTGTAAGGATCCCTTTGCACGTGTTCATGGCCATGCGGGTGTGCGCATAGGGGCTAGGTGTCCTTATATGTATGTGAAAGTGCATATGCTTAGTGAGAGAGCGGTAGCTTTTAGTTAGAAAGCGCCAAGAGCCAAAGTGGACGGCTTAGTTCCACCCGGAGGTAGGTCCCCTATGTCTATGACTTTAATTTGAATTCCATATTTTCTTGATTGTTTTAAAAATATGTTTTACATTTATACTATATACACATGCTATGAAATCTAGTAACGGTTGCTAGAAATGATTATGTCTTTGTTTTGGAAATTGAAATGTATTCTAACGCCCATTGGTCTTAAGTGACTTTTCTTGAAAAGTGATTTCCTAAGTGTTTCTGAATTGGTAATGAGTATTTTCAAAGGCGTTTGGTCTTTCGACCTGTTATTTATAAAAAGGTGTTCCTTGTATGTAATTTAAACCCGTTTGGCACCTTAAGAATGTTTTATGAAAAATAAAAACCTCTCTTGAGCCATGCCCCCTTTTTTTTAGAAAATGATGTGTGTGTTGAATGTGTGATTTGTGATCTGTGCCAAGTAAAGAGGCCGGTGCATTATTTTGTGATGGGAAAAAGGGGGGAAGCGCTCATGGAGGTAGATCGATGGTGAGAGGTTGGGTGTGTTTTTAAGTAAAGAAATGATAAGTACATATATGTTTGCATAATAAAAACTCACCACCACTTGAAATGGAGCACAATGGGAAACCTGGGTATCTAGGTGGGCGGACAAGGACTAGTACGCTAGATGATACGTAAGTGGTTCGTCTCGGTTTCTTCTAGCAGTATTGACGCTACAACACTAACTAAACATTTGTGATGATTGAGGACCACTAGGTTATGGATGTGTTCCCTACTACTGACTCGTGCACGAGAACGATGTTCGGTGTGATTACTATTCCATGTTTCACTGAGGTACGAGGTCTCTAGGGTCCCACGTGTGCTAGTTACTTATAGAGAGCCCATGGTGCTTGTTTGTGGAAAAATGCTTGTGATATGATTTTCAATTCAACTGTTTCATGCTTGTTCCCTCTTTTGTGAAAATCATATTTTTAATCTAAATTGGTCTCCTTCAATTTTGAAATGTTAATGCATGCTTGGAACCTATTTTGAAAACAGAGTGGAAGAGAAATGTTTTTCGTGAAAAGGCAAGCTTGTTACCCGAATTTGAAAAGAATGAAAAACATTATTTTATTATGTCTTATTTTCAAACTAGCAAATTTTGGGTTTTCTTTTTAAAGGTAAGGGCATAGGGTGTTGTTGTACTCTGGCATTCCTACTGAGCATCTCGATGCTCATGCCTACTTTACTTTTCAATTTCAGGTTCTGGTCTTGGATCGCTCTTGGCGAGCATGGTTCTATGTTTGGTGGTGACCCATGGGGTCACTTGGAGGTATGTCTAGCCGGTTATCTTTATTTTATCTTGCTAATGTTGTTTTTGTTTTGTTCAGTTTATATTCAGCTATTTGTCTTTTGTTTATGGGTCAAACCGTTCCCAACTGTCTCACCGTGATGCCTAACACTAGTTGTCACCCCGTGGGGATCGAGAACGCCCTTCGGGCCATGTCGCGGACCGGGTTGGGCGTCGGGTCAGATGGCGACCCGGCTTGGTTCGTGACTTTGCCTTGCTGTTAGAGAAAATCATATGGCAAATTCAACCAAAAATGCTTCATGAAATACAAGAAGTTAGAATTGAGAAAAAGCAGTTGAGTGGTAAGGTGAAGTCTCTCAAATCTATGGTTGAAGATATGGAAAAAGTGTTGCAACCGGGACAAGCTCCTGTTGCTCATCTTGTTGAGGATGTTAGTGATAAGAGTCCACAAAAAGTTGATACAACCAAACTTGACTTCAATTTATGACAAAGTGGCTGAGAGAAACATAAGATAGTCAATGAGATGCGTGAGCTTGTTGTTGGTCTTAACAAGCTGACTGATGAGTACAAGGGATGTCTACAGAAAGTTCTAAATCAGCTCAAGTCTCTCACTTCAACCGTTACAGCATCCAATGCCTCTGGACAGTCATCTCAACCTATAGACAGTGATCTGCTCAGAACTGTTGTTAAGGAGAAACTTCAGTCAGTGTTAAGCGGTTTTGACAAGGAAAGCTTATCTACTGTTGTCAAGTATAGTGACAAAGTACTTGACTTACTGAGGATTCACTCAAAGATTGCCAATGATGCTTAGAAAGAAATTACTAAGAAAGTGGATTTCTACTTTAATAGAATTTTCTCTAAACATGATATGACCAATCATTTCAAATATCTTGTAGAGAATTTGAAAATTCCTCCTGTCACTCAAGCCTTCAAGACGTCCAAAAGCTGAAATATTTCACTCCTCTGTTGGACAAATTCATGGAGAACAAAGATGATTTTGAGAAGGCCATGCAGTATGGTGGTGAGATCATTACTGATTTCATTCAATTGTTGAAGTCTTATCTTCATATGCAAATCACTACCATTGTGGCTCTTGCAGCTGCACCTTTGCGGCCTGGTTCAACTCTTTCCTCATCCACTGCTTTTGCTTCTGCCTCGATGTCTGTATCTCAGGCTCTGAGCCAGATCAGACCTGTTATCCTTGACCAAAACTTGCCTCGGTCTTCTTCCAAACCCACTCTGGCACCTTCTGTTTTTGAAGGGTCCCCTCTTCCTTCTTTAATAGTTGGCTCGATCCCTTCTACAACCTCTACTTCTGCTCCTGTAGCTCCTTTTGATGCTGCTGCCAAGGGCAAGGAGAAGGCTGCTAGTGCTGAGAAGTGAAAAATGTCTTTTGAATAGAGATGTTTTGTATTTTTGCCTCATGATTGTAATGACATCTATCTTTTTATCCAATGCAAATCTGCACTATTGTTTGTTCTCTTACTTGCCTTCATTCCATGTTTTTTTTTCTTCTTATATTCTTTTTGATAATCCCAAAAGGGGGAGAAAGAATACTCCGAACAGTTATCTAACTCCTATGATTTGTGATCATCAAAAAGAGGGAGATTGTTGGACTCTTCATGTTTTAATCATATTTTAATGATCACAAATCCTGTTAACCTTGTTTAATCTATCTCAAATCATGTGTATAGATGGTTGGTTTCCCTATGCTTTAATGTTTACAACTCATGGTATAAACTTTCACAAGATCCCGATTCCTATAAATCATGCTTGAATCATGATTGAATATTGTAAACTATATTTAATTTTGTTTTATAATGTTTTCTTTTATTAAAGCTCAAGTCTAATTAGTGATGCAAAGCGGGCCCGTGGCCCGCGGGCTTTGCAGGTATGGGGCGGATGTGGGGCGGGCCTAAAAATTTTGACCGTTTAGAGTGCGGGCCAATGCGGGTTGAGCCCGCGCGGGTGCGGGCCAATGCGAGTTGAGCCCGCGCGGGGACGAGCTTGCCCGCGAGCCTGATTTAAAAAAAATATGTTATTTTTACAATATATGTTTCTTTAACATTTTAGTTTTTTTAATAAAAAAATCATGGTTAAACGGTAACATATAATTTCTCACCGTAATGGTCATACTAATTCACCATTTATTCACAGGTGAATTTTAAATAGGCCTATATTTATTATTTTAATATGATATTATATTATTTATATCGTAATTATTAACCATATTCACATGGTGTGTCAACCCATCTCTCGAAAAATGGAACTCATCGCCCGTGCGCATGGTTTCAATTCTATTAGAATTATTATAATCATAATATTTTTTAGGTCGGTTTAATTTTGTTATTATTTAATTTTATTTTGTTATTAAGAGAATATGATAGAAACTCGTGGAAACACTAATAGCTTCCTCTAAAACTGATCGTTACCTGGAGAGACTTTATTCATTCACATGTTTAGTTGTTCGCATCACCACACAACCAACGTTATCATTCATCGCCCATCACCGATCACTCACCTATTTTCTATCGCAACAGTTCTCCACATTGGCGTCGCCACATGCCACCATTAACCCACAAAAAAATGTTCGATCGCATCTCTTAAAACTCTAATTATTGTTAATTCATATTTCTCCCCTCAAACACCTTTAAGAATGATAAAAAATACGGTATTTAAATTATTATAAATAGTATTTTTTTTAAATGTGGGTAAGCCCGCGGGCAACCCGCGGGTTTATGCGGGGCGGGGCGGGCTTGAAATTTTTTGTTCGCATTATATGCGGGCTTTTGCGGACAAACCCGCGCGGGCTCAAACCCATGCGGGTTTGGCCCGCCCCGCCCCGACTCGCCCGTTTCGCATTACTAAGTCTAATTCATTCTGTGAATGTTATTTCCTAAGACAACTTTACAGATATTTGGCTATTCTAAGTCTGAGAAAATGTAAGTCTGAGAAAACGTAAGTCTGACACCGGTTCTGGATTTTGGCAAAGTCCCAGACACCGTAACCCTGACACCGTAATCCAGACAACGTAACCCAGACACCGTGACCCAGACACCGTGACCCAAACACCGTGACCCAGGCACCGTGACCAAGACATCGTAACCAGTTTCAGATTTCATAGAGTCTGTGACACCGGTTCCTTACTACCATCACGAAGACACCGTTCAAGGTTTTGACAAAAGACCAGACACCAGTCCTGAGACACCGTGATCCTGACAGCGCATTTGTGCTACCGGTTCCTGATCTCAATGCAACTGTGGCATCATGACTGTCTCACCGCTCAAAGGCAAAGAAGAAGACATTGCTTCCTGATGACACCGTTTCCAAGTGATACCGTTTCAAGACAGACTGTGACACTGTTCTTTAATTTGTTTTGTCATTTTCAATTTAATTTCTAACAATCATTTTTTGGTCATTTAAAGGCACTTACATAATTAATGTTTCTTTGTAGACATGTCACCTGACAGTACGAGGTACGAGGTGCAGAATACATGCATCCTGTCGGCTCCAACACATGCACCCCGTAACAAAAAGGAAAGCATGGCACTGGAACAACGGGTGAAGGAACGAGCGTTTGAAAAAGCTAACTGATGCGTGCAACACGATACCACTGAAGAACACACGAAGCACTCTCGATTTCTAAAGGCTGAACTACCGTAGATCAGAGCCTCAAACATCTTCGCAGTATCAACTAAAAGAAGAACACGAGCTACATAGCTCACATCATCGAACTAACCAGAGCACCAGACTTGCGATACTCTGTTTTTCACAAGAGGACTCGATACTTGCATCTGCTTCATCCTACAAGTCCAGAGCTGCATAGAACAACACTCAGAGCACTTCTAACCCTTTCTCATCATCTTTGCTCTGTTGTGTATTGTTTTTAGCTTTTGAGCAGTGTGTGTGTCTGTATTAAAACACACACTGTCTCCTATATTAAACGGAAGGATACAAGATATCCTTCCTCTCACATCTTCTTACATCTGTTTACTCCAACGGATAAGTGTGGAAGAGGCTCTTGTGTGACCTGGTAGTTTATACCCACGAAGAACAGTGGAAGAGGTTGTGTGACCTGGACAATCCTGTGTACTGTTGTTTTACCCCGATCCAGGGTGTTGATCAATCTCTTATCTATATAGACTGCTTGGTGGCAAGTGATCACCAAGTGGAGTGGATTAGATCTCAGCTTGAGACTGAACCACTTGTTTTATCCGCTGTGTCTTTTGATTTAGTTTTTCTGTGCTTTACTTTATATTTCAGAAAACTAAATTCTACTTAGATAGTTAGTCTTGGATAAAAGTTACAACTGTTTTGCCTTATTAGAATAGCTTCAAAAGTTTATCAATAACTCACATTGATATTACTAAGAATTAATCAATCTTCTGAGAAGTTATTAGAGCAGTTAAACTATTATAACCGTATTACCTTGAGTAACTAGCCTGTATTCATTTTATTGAGGAATTATTTTAAGGGAACTTTTTAACAAAATTTTTTATTGATACTCAATTCACCCCCCTCTTGAATAATCTACTCCGACCAACAACTACAAACACTCCCCCACAAGCTGGACATACCCAGCTTGATTACAAAACAAGTCAAAATAAAGAAAATATAAATCGCCATGGCTGCTGCTCCCCCTCAAAAAGGTGATTGATGATGGAAGAAGCCGCTAAAAAAGATGTGCCAACAAGGCGCCAGGAAATCCGCACCGACAGGGCTGGTCGTTGGAGCGCCGGAAAAGCCGCATGGGTGGGCCGATTTTCGGAGCGCCAGGGAATCCGCACCGGGAGGTGTTGGATCGATGTAGCCCGATCTAGTTGGGCCGAATGCTTGTGGCTCGTACTGTGCACTAGCCCACAACTTTCACGGGTCGAGCTCTGCAGTGAGCTCGTTGGGAGTTGCAGCGGGCAACACAACCTTGCTCCTGGGGTCCGGAGGCCCCCGACCCAAATTTTGGGAAACTATAGCTACTCTGACCACTATAGCAGAGCTAACCGACCGGCACCGACAAGGCATTGTAGCGACGCAGACTTCCAACCGCCATTCACTATAGCTCCTTGGACTTCCAGTTGGCAGCACTGTAGCACTTTTGACTTGGGTAGCCGTCTTTCACTGTAGCAATGCAAACTTTCTGACGGTTGATGGAATAGTGTTTCGTCCTCTACAATAGCTCATTTTTTTGCTAGGGTTTCTTAGTGCGTGTGAGAAACTCTTGTAATTTTGTGCTCTCGAATTTTTCATAGTAAAGTTATTTTGTCTCTCCGTGGACATAAAGATTATTCCCGAACCACGTAAATTCTTGTGTTCTTGTTCTTTTTTTTCCCGTTTTACTCTTCTCTGAATCGTTGTTTTGTCGTTGCGACTCCCGACGTTTCTGCATCAGCGGGTCGGTAGTCGGAGCGCCGGGAAATCCGTAGAGGCGGGACCTATCGATGAGGCGTCGAGAAAACCGCACTGGCGAGGTCGGTCGTCGGGAGGCGAGGATTCCGCGGGAGGAGGCCGGGATGGAGGTGGGGGCTACTGCAGGAGGAGGCCGGCAAGAAGAGAGCAGCAGTGGAGGCGTCGCGCAGGGGTCGTTGGAGTGGAGGGGCGGAGGGCGACACAAGCAGCAGACGCTCACGACGGGGGTCGTCCGACAGAGAGGAAAGGCAGACGAGTCGTCGCAAGGAGGCCAGTGACGGGATCTGACCGGATCGGGCCAGATCTGGGAGAGGGGAGGCCACCTGGTCTGTTGAGCGCACAGGAGCAGCGGATAGACCGTTGCTGGGTTCGAAAGCGAGCGGTCGGGATCTGACGCAATGAGGGAAGCGACAGTCGAGGTCGTCAACCGCCGAGCGTCGCGCAAGAGATGCCTCGTACGAGAAGGGGGTCGTCGCAGGGATGGGACGCGCGATGAGGAAGGGTCGGGCCGACAAGGGATGACCGGCCGTGACGACCAAGACGAGGCGCACCGAAGGCGGAGGGAGTGGAAGTCGTCGCAGACGGGGGACGCTCCACAGGAGGTGTCGTTGGGTGGAGGACCAGCCATGGAGGGAGGGGTGACGACGGATTAGGGCTCCCTGGCTATAGAGCCCCCCCCCCCACGAGGGGAAAACCCTGGAAACCCTATACGAGAGAAGAAAAAATATGGAGGGCTCGGGTTAGACTAAACCTCCACTGATACCATGTTAGAGTAAAAGAGTGAAGACTTAATCTCCAAGGTTCCTCTCTAAGGGAGTCCTTGAGGTTATTTTATAAGTAATAATAAAGACCACATCAAACCACAAGTCCGATGTAGGACGCAGACTCCAACAATTATTAAATTAAATTGTTGGTTTGCATGCCTTCTCTCGTAAATATATAGGGTCAGCGTGCCCATGGTTTCTTTTATGTAAACCATCTTTTACCCCTCACCTGCCTGTGAGTAAAAGCATATGTAATGGATGAAGCTCCCAAGCTAGTGGAGACAGTTCAAGTTAGAAGTCGAGGCAAAACCAATCAAATGAGATACAAAGGTGGACAGGTGGAAAGCTGTAAACATGAACCTTAAATGGTACAAGGTGTTTCTCCCCTAGGTCAGCGGTTAGTTTATCAACCGCTAGATAAACTAACCATTAAAACAAGCTCATGATCATACCCTTTATTTTATTTTTGTCAGTTGCATGGTTATTCATTATGGATGTTTTGTCGCGATCACATAATTAATGAATTAACAAGAATGCAAGATTAAACTAAAATAAACCACCTTATGCGTAAATATTATCAAAGACATGATTAATCACTTAAGCATATCCCACTTAATATTAAGAAGCATGTGAAAAGATAATAATTGGCAATTTACGCATAAAGGATAAAATCGCTCAATAAAATATTAAGTCGGTATAGTCTTCCATTATTTCGGTTAGAATCGAACCATAGTTCAAAGTGCTTGATCAGCCAAAGTTGGGGTGGTTTCAATTATCAAGGAATTCTAATTTGTGGTTTTGGGTTGACTTAACTTGGTTGACATCAAGAGTTGATTGCCAAAACATGACTTTGTTTAACTAAGAGGCAAAGGTTGAGGAAATCTAAATTAATGATTTCTGAATTGGGGAGTTCACTCAACGGATCAAGGAACTGTGAGTTAATGCAGTTGGCATTTGGAATGCCTACCAAAAACCATTTGAGCCGTTTGACCAACCAAAGTTGGGGTAATAAGAATGGAATATGAATTCTTACCACTAAAATATCCAAACAACAGGATATTCCGAAGCCAATGGTAAGGGTTATTGGGTTTCGATAAAATAGTGGGAGACTAATAGATATAATATTTATTTATTTGTCTAAATTTATCAGATAAGGTACCAAATCTCTACTTATCTTATTTGTAGAAACAACATTAAAAATGACATCAAACATATCGCTGCGATCCATACTTGAGAAAAAAAACCTTCTCACTGGCACTGATTTTCAGGAATGGCAAAGACGCATACAGGTCATCCTTCGTCATGAAAGGAAACTGTATGTGGTGGAAGAACTTTTACCAGTTGCATGGAAATAAGGCAAGTGATAAAGAGCTCTCTCTGTACGAGAAACATCTGAATGATGCTACAGATGTTTAGTGCTTCATGCTATCATCCATGTCCAATGAGTTCTTGAAGCAATATGAGGAAATAGATGCTTATAGCATGATGTCTCACCTTCGGGATGTCTATAAGGGAAGGTGAGGCAAGAGAGGTATGAAATCTCCAACGCTTTGTTCACGACTAAGCTTGGAGAGTCTGCGTCAACTGAGCCCCATGCAGTCAAGTTTATTGGCTACATTGAGCATCTGGACATCTTAAGGATTAAATTCTCGGATGAGTTGCGTACAGATTTCATACTTTCATCACTGCCTTAGGCATTCTCTAGTTTTATTGTAAATTATAATATGAGCAATAACGAGAAGAGTTTATCAAAACTTCTGACCTTGATTCACCAAATGGATAAGGACACGGAGCATGACAAACTCGCAGTCCTTATGGTGAATAGGAAGAGGAAGGACAAAGCAAAAGGGCATAAGACTTATAAACAGTCTAAAGCCCCTGAGCACCGTCCGATCAAGAAGAAGAAGATCCAAAGGCAGGGCAAGGAAAAGAAAACAGTATGTTTTGCATGTGGCATATCAGGCCACTGGAAAAGGAACTGTACCCAGAGGCAAGGGGAAGTCAAATGTGCGTTCGTTATCGAGTGCAATCTTTCCATTTCTACACATTGGGTATTAGATACAGCTTGTAGTGCTCACATCTATATTCAAATGCAGGAACCAAGTAGATTTCGAAAAATTGTCAGAGAGGTGGATCTGTGAGCTGCCAATGATGCGAGGATGGCTGCTCTTGCCATTGGTGACTACCACCTTTCGTTACCGACGAGAATGATTTTGGTTTTGCATAATTGTTATTATGTACCTAACTTTACCAAAAACATAATTTCTGTATCAAGTTTAGATACTAATGAGTTTATTTTCAAGTTCGGAAATAAAAGTTATTTCTTTTATAAGGGCAACAGATGTTATGGTATAACACATTTAAATAACGGTCTGTATGTAAGCAAGTGTTGGCAATCGATAACAAATCATGTTCACACGACTCATATAACACCCAGTTGTGGCATCACTGTCTTGGTCATGTAAACGAGAAGTGTCTGACAAAACTCCGTCAAGATGGTTATTTAGACTCCTCTGAACTAAAATCACTTGATAGATGTCATGCATGTTTACAAAGAAAAGTGACCAAACCGTCATTTGGTGGACAGGGTGAAAGAGCCACAGAGCTTCTAGAATTGGTACACAATGATGTGTGTGAACTATTTCCAGTAGAAGCTAGAAGTGGATATTCTTACTTCATAACTTTTACTGATGGCTTAAGTAGATATGATTATATCTACTTGATGAAGTATAAGTCCGAGTCCTTTGAGAAATTCAAAGAATTCAAGAATGAAGCAGAGAATCAGCTTGGTAAGAAGATAAATAAGCTTCGATCGGATCGAGGTGGAGAATATCTTAACTAAGAGTTCATAGACTTTCTACGGGAGTTTGGAATTCTATCTCAACTCACTCCATCTTATACACCACAGTGGAATGGTGTTAGTGAAAGGAGGAACTGTACCTTGTTGGACATGGTAAGGTCAATAATGCAGATCTTCCATTATCCTTTTGGGGATATGCATTACCAACTAAAGCGGCAAACAGAATTCCCTTCGAGCTATAGAGTGGAAAGAAACCCGTTCTTTCGCACACACGTGTATGGGGATGCGAGGCGTTTGTTAAGGCTTTCTTAGGCAACAAACTAGCACCCTGGGGCACGAAGTGTATCTTTATAGTGTATCCCAAGGAAACAAAGAGTACTAGCTATACAACCCCTCAGACAAGAAAGTGATTATCGCCAGACAAGCCGTCTTTCTTGAGAAGGAGCACATCCTCAAAAAGGATAGTGGGAGCAAGATTGACTTCGATGAAGTTGATGCTCAAGATACACAGGAGTTGGTACAAGAACAAGTTCCACAAGTCCCCATAGAAGAAGTAGTTCTGGAAACACAAGTACTGCGTAGCAATGTAAGAGAGGTAAGGGAGCCCGAGAGATATAGTTTTCTAGTCACTGAGGATGGTGACTCATTATTGTTGGTCAATGATGAACTTCTCTCCTACAAGGACGTAGTAGAGAGCTCAGAAGATGTAAGATGGCTAGAAGCTATGAATTCTAAGATGGATTCCATGTATCAAGTTTGGGTCCTGATCAATGTGCCAGTTGATGTAAAGCGTGTTGGATGTAAATGGGTATTCAAGAGGAAACTGAACATGGAAGGTAAAGTTAGTACCTATAAAACAAGATTAGTGGCTAAAGGGTCAAACAATGTCAAGAAATTGACTACAATGAAACCTTTTCGCCAGTTGCCATGTTGAAATCCATCAGAATCATACTTGTCATAGTAGCTTACCATGACTATAAGATTTGGTAGATGGATGTCAAAACCGCATTCTTTAATGGGAACCTTCTAGAAGATGTCTATATGACACAACCAAAAGGGTTTGTGACACAAGATGATGCCAAAAGTGTTTGCAAGTTGCAAAGATCCATTTATGGATAAAAGCAAACATCCAGGTCATGGAACATTCGATTCGATGAAGTCATACGAGAATTTGGTTTCATTAACAACGAGTGTGAGCCGTGTTTTTACAAAAGATTTAGTGGGAATGCGGTTGTTATCCTAGTAGTATATGTTGACGACATATTACTTATTGGAAATGACATATCAGTCTTACAGTCAATTAAGGACTGGTTGAACAAGTGTTTCTCTATGAAAGATTTAGGCGAAGCAGCCTACATTCTAGGGATCAAGATCATTCGTGATAGATCCAAAATACTGATTGAACTAAGTCAAAGTACATATATTGATCAGATACTAAAGAGATTTAGTATAAAACAATCCAAGAGAGGATTGGTTCAAATGTCACATTGCTTACATCTTTCTAAGAAAATGTGTCCCCAGACACAACAAGAGAAAGATAGAATGAATAAGATCTCATACGCTTCAGATCCAGGAGAACATTGGACTGGTGTTAAGACTATCTTTAAGTATCTGAGAAGAACTAAGGATATATTCCTGGTGTATGGAGGAGACGAGGAGCTTGTCATTAGAGAGTGTGCTAATGCTGGTTTTCAGACAGATCAAAACGATCTGAAGTCACATCAGGATATATTTTCTGTCTCAACGGAGGAGTTGTGAACTGGAAGAATTCAAAGCAGCCAGTTGTCGCTGATTCTACAACGGAGTCCAAATATATAGCAGCTTCTGATGCAGCCAAGGAAAATGTTTGGATTCAGAACTTTATCCAAGAGTTTGGTGTGATACCTAACAGTAAAGACCCTATCATATTGTATTGTGATAATACTGCAGTGGTGGCTCTTACAAAATAGTCAAAGTCACATCAACGGTACATACCCCGAAAGTATCACCTCTTGAGTGATTTTCATCAGAGGGGTGAAGTTGCAGTGAACAGAGTATCCACGAAAGAGAACATGGTGACCCCTTTGTTGGATTGGTGTAGCCCAATCCGGTTGGGCCGAATGCTTGTGGCCCGTACTGCGCACCGGCCCACAACTTTCGCGGGTCGAGCTTCGCGGTGAGCTCGTTGGGAGTTGCAGTGGGCAACGCACCCCTTCTTCGGGGGTCCGGAAGCCGAAGGTCCCCGGCCCAATTTTTCGGGCAATATAGCATCTCTGACACTGTAGCAGAGCTGACAGACTGACATCGACAGAGCACTGTAGCAGTGCGGATTTTGGAGTCAACTTTACTGTAGCCTTTTGGACTTCTAGCGGACAGCCACTGTAGCACTTTTGACTTGGGTGGCCGCCTTTCACTGTACCGACACGGACTTCCTGTGCAGTTGATGGAACAGTGGATCGTCTTCTCCATTTGTAGCCCATTTCAGGCTAGGATTTCTTACCGAAAAACACTCTGTAATTGTGCTTCCGAATATAGTGATTTTCTGCCTCTTTGTGGACGTAGAGATTATTCCCAAACCACGTATGATCGCCTTTCACTGTAGCGACGCGAACTTCATGTGCAGTTGGTAGAACAGTGGATCGCCTTCTCCATTTGTAACCCATTTTGGGCTAGGGTTTCTTACCGAAAAACACTCTGTAATTGTGATTCCGAATATAGTGATTTTCTGCCTCTCCGTGGACGTAGGGATTATTCTTGAACCACGTAAATCTTCGTGTCTTTGTTCTTTTTTTTTTTCCTTTTACTCTTCTGTGTTTCGCTGTTTCTGTCGCTGCAACTCTCGACGTTTCCGCATCACCCTTGACTAAAGACTTATCTCAGCAGAAGCATGATTATCATGTGAAATCTAGCGAACTGAAGGTTGTTAGCAGTTGGCTCTAGTGCAATTGGAAGTCTGTTGGAGTTGGTGCCATATAACCAACTTCTATGTACTTTATGATAACTTATATTCATGGTTTTTGAATATCAATAAACTCTTTATCACATTATGATTATTCTTCTACGTAACATTGTATGTGATGATGTCCTAAGAGTAGTTGTCGCACTAAAAGGTCATAGCAGTTCACCGCTATGATGAGAACCCGAAAGTGCTATGACACTATTCTTAGATATATGTTTTATGATCGGATGATATCATTTGAGGGACACAAATGATACAGGCTATCAGGAGTGGAGACTCATAGGACTTTGAGGCACTTTCTCATAGTGTACGCCCTTAGTGATATCTAGTAGGATATTATGAGAACAAGACCCGATAGTAGAAAATCAACATTTATAAGTGTCATTAGATGTTCCTATCTGCAAACGTGTATATTGGTCCTTAGACTTTAAGATTATTATTAATGGATATTATGAGTCACGTACTTTGATGTATTGACGAAAACTGTGACGACAGATGTTCGCGGCGAGGTAGGATGTGTTGGGTGTGTCACGAGTAATATTGCATTAATGAATAATGCGAGAAATGATTTATCCCTTCTGTTCACTAACGGAAATTAATATCTCAAGCCCTTTGATGGAAATGATATAGCCTAAATAAATCCATGATCATGATGTTTTATAGGCAAGTTCTATTTTCGAAAAGTCAAAGAAAGAGATATCGAGCATATAGGTTGATAGCACTGGCATGCAACCTGCTCGATTAGAGATATTGTGATAAAAGGATTATGTTACACGGTAAACGTTCGTATGAGGTGACATGTCGTTGCAGCATTTACTTCTTTCTTTATGAATGTTTTGGCGTGTTGTTAAACACTAACCTTGAACTTTAGGTTGTTCCGCCTAATGTCACTGAGAAAGAGGCCTAGAGGGTCACACACTAAGTGTATCCAGAATCTCAGTTTATTATTTAACAAGTTCAATAAATATTATTCTCAGTCGTGGTTTAATAATTATTCATGTATGTCTGATCGCATTTATTCCGTCACTAGTTATTCGAGAAAATATATTATGGGTGGAATAATTAATAAATATTGAGGAGGATTGGCGGATTGAGTTTAAGGATCTATTGAGAAATAATAATATTCAATATTATTTGATTAAATGATATTTAATTATAACTCACAAATTAAACGTATGTCAGAAAATAATAATATTGATATTATTTGACATGGGGGTTTCGTTAGGATTAATGAAATAATAAAAGGCACATGTGCAAATTATTTTATTATTACTCTAGTGAAATAAATGTCTGGTTATATTATTCTCTCATTAGCCAAGGAACGCTAATTGGTTGTGCACAGCATTTTGGAGAAAACCTCTAGCTTAGAGAGTTTTTTCCTCTCCAATAATGCTCTCAAAAACGAGAGCGATCTTCCTCCACCGGATCAAAGAGAACGCTTTGGAAGCAGTTCTCAAGGCGATCGAAGGCGGACGACACAAGCACAAAGATCTTCTGTGCTAGCACCCGGAAACTCCTTCGACGACGTCCGGAGATTCGTGGAACACGTGTGGATCACCGCTAGAGAAGATCTACCCTTGATCACTACAACGCAACAACGGTGCACTGCAGATCTGTGGTCGAACACATCAACGAAGGAAGAATAAACCTTAGAGGTAATTCTTATTTAATTAAATTAATTATAAACAATAGATATTGATCTTCTCTCTTGGTTCTGAATTTCTATTCCTTTGTCTTATTTCTTTGATTCAATTTTGTGGATCACGGCGTTCATCGTCGCATAGATCCTGGATTGTTCATTGAATATGGAAAAAAGTCAAGTTGGGCACCGTAACTCTCGCGCTTCCGCTGCGCTCGGAACCTACACATCTCTCCCAAGAGACGCAACCCACGGGCATGCCCCTCCCACGTGACGTGACCTGAGCACGTGTCTCCAAACTTGTGTGTACCCCAGGCACGCTTCCCAGGTGTGTGCTGCTCCAGTTCTGGTGCTTTGGAAGTAGATGACCGTTTGCAAACCAAAGGTTGTTTGTGTCAAAGCAAACTCGTCAGATTATTTTTCTTTTTCGCATGGATGCATAATCAAACACCACTAAGTCTGGCCTTCTCCTCGTGCTGATCTCGCAAGCATGCTTGTTTGTCAAGACTTCTCATAAGTTCTCTTAAAAGGTAATCCTCTGTTTTGTAAAGATCTGCTGTTCACCTTCTCACTATTATGGCCACCGCTTCCTCTCTTGTTCTTGATTTGACTGCTGCACCTATATCTGACATGATCACAACC
Organism: Viscum album; assembly: GCA_963277665.1. Taxonomy (NCBI): domain Eukaryota; kingdom Viridiplantae; phylum Streptophyta; class Magnoliopsida; order Santalales; family Viscaceae; genus Viscum; species Viscum album. The sequence goes on along the minus strand of OY728142.1, from coordinate 1,391,900,458 downwards.
TGTACATGCCTTGTGGATAAGCGGCTCGACTCCAGTAACTTCACTGTGTGGTGGAAGACAGTGGTTGTCTTTTTGAAAGGAATAAGTCGTTATTCCCATCTTGTGGACCCCAAGTGATCCGACTTCACAACATTCTTCTCAATTCCATGGATAAGTCTGTACAGCATGTTGCCAAGAATGCGACTAATGTTAAAGAGCTTTGGGACTCCTTAACAATAATTTGTCTCATATTTCTGATCTCTTCTGACGGTTTTTCTCTCTTTGGCAGGGGTCCCGTTTGATTTCACCATATTATAACAAATGGAAGACGATTGTGTATAGTCGTCTTATTGGAGCAAGTCTTCCTGCAACCTCTATTACTTTCGAAGATTTGTAAGATCGTAGTGCTCTTGCTTTTCATAGTGGCAAGCGTGGTGGCAGTCGCAGTGGTCGATCCGGTAGTGGAGGTCGTAATCGTCCTCGATCTCAGTATACTCATTATGGTCGTTCTGGTCACACCATTTGTTAGGATTGTGAGAAGAAATGGGGAAAGAAACTCTCTAGGGAGGCAGAAGAAGGTGAAGTAAAAGAGATGTATATGCCCATTGTGCGCCGCAAGTTAATATTGTCACGCGCCGTGCGTCGCGCAATGCGTTTTTGGGCTGGGGTCCCTTATCGCCTTTATGTGTCATGCGCCGTAAATAACTATGATCTTGTGATTGTATATCACATCTTCATCTATAAATGAACTAACTGAACCATACTTACAGTTTTATGCCCTTCGTTTTCCACAAGATATTAAAAAAAAGTTCCATAATATTAACTTAAAATTTTCTTTAAAATTTTAAAAAAACGTTTGAATAAATTTGTTTCAGAAATTGTTTTTGAAAAAAATAAAAAAATTAATTATATATATAACCAACTTTTTTAAAAATAGTAATGGATTTATTATCATTATCATTATATATATATAAACAATATTTTTTTTGAAACTCAAAACAATACGTTCATTTTTTATAACAAATAATATATTTTTATTTTAAAAACTCATTTCATTATATATTTAGTTGAATGTGTTCTTAGTGCGTCAGGTACAACGACATGGATATTAGTCACGTAAAAACAACTCAGCGATTCGAACTCGTCCAAAGGGTCAGACCAAAATTTTCAGGATTGGGCCGGGCCGCCAAGGCCTAGACCCGGGATTGGGGGTTGGTGACCTGAGCAAGCTGACCCAAATCCAACACAATCCAAACCATTTAAGATATTTTATTAATTTTTATGATATTTTATGATATATTGATTTTAAAATTAGCTTAAAATTTTATTTTTTTGTATTTTAAATGCTCAGGCTGGACCAAACCAGCCTGAAAACCCAGGTCGGTGGTTCAAGCGCTTTAACTATGCCCAATTGGATCAGGACCAACATTACATCATGTTGGAGTCTGCATCCCACATCGGACTTGAGGTCCGGTGTGGTCTTTACTATTTGTTATAAAAGCACCCAAGGGCTCCTTTAGAGAGTACACCTTGGGGGTTCGGATTCTCTTATTTTATCATTCTACATGGTATCAGAGGGAACCTAATCCCGACCCCCCCCCCTCCCATCTATTTTTTTTCCCCGTCAGCCTCTAGGGTTTCTCCCGGTTGGGGGCGGCGGCCTCCATGGCCAGCAAGCCATAGGTATCTCCCGCCGCCCACTCTGCCGGCTATCCCTCCCATCCGGCGGATCTCCCAGATGCCTCCTCTGCACGCGCCGGCGACGCTCCCTATGCCCCTCCCGGCAGATCCCTTCAGGCGGCACCTCCCGACGACTCCCTCCTGTTTTTTTTTCTCGGTGCCATTGTCCAGGTGCTCGCCCGGCGGCTCCCGCGGATCCTCTGCCCCGACGACTCTCCCTGCACGCGACGGCGTCTCTCCCCCTGCCGGTGCTTCTTTCCCCCTGACGGCAGATCTCCCCCTCTGTCCGGCGGATCTCCCCCCTATTGCCGGCATCTCCCTCGCGCGACACTTCCGCCCGCGGCCCCTCCGGTGTCCCGATCCTGGTTCCGCCTCTGCGCGCGCGGCGGCCCTTGTCCAAGCGACCTCCTCCGGCGCCCTCCCTAGATCCCAATCCCGGCCCCTCCCAGCGCGCTTCCCCTGTGCGACGGGCTCTAGCCGTCTCTGCCCTACGCGGGGGGCTCCTCCGCCTCGCCTCCTCCGCAGTGTCGCCCTCCTGATCCAGATCTCCTGTCGGCGCAACGGCCCTCCCTCCCAACAGGTGCGCGAGCTCTTCCCAGGCGGCGGACCTCCCCCCTGCCGGCGCCGAATCTCCTCCCCCTGCCGACATCTCCTTCCGCGGCATCCCGACAGCCAGCCCTACGCGGCCCAGTTCGCGACTCCCGACACCTCTCCCGCGTGACAGCCGGCCTCCATCCCTGCCGGCTCCTCCAAAAGCCAGCCCTCTGCCTTCGACGCGGCACCGTACCAGACCGTTGCTCCTCCTGTGCGAGACTTCCGATGGACCAGGTTCCCCGTCCGCTGCTCTCCCTCCTTGCCGGCCTCCACCTGCAAGGCAGCCCTCCCTCCGACCGGATTCATCTGCTCCCTTTCGGCACCTCCTGCGGAATCCCCGCCTCGCCGGCATCTCCCGGCATCTTTTCGGCAGTCGCATCTCTGTTCGTCGGCACGCTCATGCGCTGGCGCAGCAGCTCGACCACCTAGGATTTGGGCCCGTTGGCGCCGCCAGATCCCACAACACTTCTGCGGAATCCCCGCCTCCCATCGCCGGCCCCGCAAGGGCGGTTTTCCCGGAGCTAGTTTGGATTTCCCGACGTTTCATCGACCGGCCCCACTAGTGCGGCATTCCTGGCGCTCCGTCCATCGGCCCGGTCTGAGTGGTTCATCTGCTGCGTCCGCGACATCATCCATCCATCATCCTGCAGGGGAGCTTCGATCGTGAGGGGGAGCAGCAGCCTTTGCAGCTTTTTTTTATTTCATCATGTTTTGTCATCAAGCTGGGTATGTCCAGCTTGAGGGGGAGTGTTTGCAGTCTGTTGATCGCTTTGCCTTCATTTGTTTGGCTTGTTTTTTCTTAATGTGTCCAAGCTAGGTTCACCTAGCTTGAGGGGGAGTGTTTGACTCTGCATCCCACATCAGACTTGAGGTCCGGTGTGGTCTTTACTATTTGTTATAAAAGCACCCCAAAGGCTCCTTTAGAGAGTACACCTTGAGGGTTCGGTTTCTCTTATTTTATCATTCTACACATCACTTATGCGCACCTCCTTAAACTTTTTTTTGAGAAAAAAAAACAATAACAAGGATCAATTGTCTTGTTTTTTTTATAAAACAGAAAATGAAAATATTTTTCAAAAACAAAAAGGTAAAACATGTATCACAAAACAGATCATTTTTGTTTTTATATTTTCAAAACAAAGAGTTCTGGAAAACAGAAAGCAAATTGTCTTTGTATCATGTTGGGGAGTGGAATGATATGGAGTCTCAAATCAAAGTGAAATCACGTAATTTTATACTCAAAATTCCTCATTGGACTGTTTCCATTGTCAACATCAACAATCAACATCTTGTACCTCGTTCATTTATAATTTTTATATCTAACTCCCAAAAATCATCTTCTATGAAACAATAAATATGCGATTCCATGGGCAATGCAAAAAATTTAAGAAGCAAATGCAATGTGAATACCTTCAGAAGATCTGATAAAAAATCCGGCGGAGCCTTAGCCAAACAATGCACAGCAGCAGACCATTCCTCTGAAGAATATTCCTTCAAATAACTCGTCTGATCTAACCCTAACCCAGCAGCAGATGGCAAGGAGAGAAACAGAACTTCCATGCACTTTTTAATATTCAACAAGTAATCCATAGAGTCGAGAGAAGCTTCATCCAAACATCCATAGAGACCGTTCCAGCATGAAACACGCAATAAGCTTTCCTGATCAGGGCCGTATCCTTTTCCATAAGAAAGTAGAGATGAGAAATAGCGGCCCACGTCATTAAAAAGTATCCCAACCCTGGAACCGGAGAATATTCTGTTCAGATCCACCAGATGGGTAAGCAGACATGACTGTAGATTCAGCTCAAGTGATTGGAACCGAGTCAAGTCAGTTAACTCATCCAGGAAGTTTGGAAGTGCATCAAATTGGTCAGCGTGAGCTACTGAGAATAGTATGCATTCCTCCCTCAGTGTTGTTTTCTTGGGTGATGATAACCTGACATGTTGAGTACCGTACCTCATGCAGGATCTGATGATTGTTCCCCAATCCATCATTGGAAGTCTCGGGCATCGTGAAAGGCATCTTAGTACAGCTGTGACTGTGTTTATATTTGGAAGGCTCGGAATCTAGGTACAAGAATTTGAGAGAAGAATTGTGGTTAATAACAAGGTAGAGAATTTAGAAGCAACGGGGGAGCATGAATAAAAGTAGAAAAATAAGAGAAAAATTACTAAGGCTGCATTTGAGTTTGGGAAAAGTTTACTGCTTCATTTTCTAAAAATTGTATTTGAAAATGTATTGGATTATGTAATTGGAAAACATTTTTTAGAAAACAAAACTAAGAACAGCATATTTTCAGAAAAAGAAGAAAAAATTGTTCCGATATTTTTTGGAAAATGAAAATCCAAGAAGAGGTAAGCCTTCGTTTGACAACCCTTCTTCAAAACTGTTTATAACAATCATAGCCAGTGATAAGTGTTTTCAGATTACTTACTGAAAAAGTGTTTCCCTGCCACTTATTTAAGTGGCTTTCGGCGGGAATTTAAGTGTAGCAGTTTTTCAAAAACCAAACAAGGGCTACTTATTTTTAACTGCTCATCAAAAGTGATAAGTTTGTAAGAACTTTTGAGTAAGTGCCGTCAAACGCAACCTAAATCACACACTTTCTTGGTTTCTCCTAATATCCAAAATACAGTCTTAACACATTTTTCAATACATTTTTTGAAAAATGAAAAAAGAAAATGCATTCCAAAACCACACACAGCCAAAAATCTTCTCAAATAAGAGATAGGCAGGTTGGACAAATCACCAGTTGAGCTCAAGTTTTTTCAACCAAGGCAGAATTAGAATTCAAACTTAACCGCGCTAAAATTTAACCAATGTGTCTGCAATTCAAAATTAAAATCCCAAGTCAAAAAATAGATGGATGGAAAACTGAATCTACATAAAATGCTTTATGAATTGGAATGTTTGACCCTCTCTCTAAACTTTTTTTTTTTTGGATTTTTATTAATAGCCCACTTTTAAAGGCAAGTGGGAACCTTGAATCAGAATGTTTGACCAGATGTCCATTGAAGTTAATAATATTTACAATAATATTAAAGAAATTAAAATTGTTTAAAATATTTAAATACCAAAATTTAAAATTGATGAGTGAAATATATGCATCATTGTTACAGCTAGAAACAGGTTGAACCAACATGAAATTAGAAAAATTAAAGCATGGCAATCATCAAGAAAAAGGTTGCCACTTTTAAAAGCAGGAATATAAAAAGCAGGAGGGTTGATGATAGGGTGGCTAGTCATGAGTGAAAAATGACTAGATTAATTTTACGATCATTTTTTATTTTTTAAAATTTTCTTCATTCCTCCTTATATTTTATTTTCAATTTACTTTATTTTTTCTTTACTTACAGACCTGGCTATACCTAGACCCAATCTGGCTCCGTCCCTGTTGTAAACCAAAGATCCATGGCCCCGTTTAGCAGATAACCGGGGTCCCCAAGTTTCCTTCATATGAAGGATTGGTTTTCTCCCAAATATGAGAGGAAATGGATGGAAAGACATGGAAACTAAAATATAAATAAATAAATTTTTATTTTTTAAAAATAAACAATATTTTTATTTACTTTCAATTATCAAATCATTATTGTAATATTTATTATGCCTTTTTATTAATTATCTTTTATCTTTTAATTAATATATAATTATTCTTGTCATATTAAATTACTTTCATTTTCATCAATAACCAAACATCATTTTTAACTTTTTTTCCTACCATTCCTCTCATTTCCTTTCCATTCCTTTCCTATCATCCAAAATCTATCAACCAAACAGGCCCTATATGTACCATCTAATATACACACGTCCAACACTGGAGAAGAAAACTAAAATATCCAAAGCATTTGACACAGAAAAAAAGGACCAACATAATTCATCATCGGTCCTGCAATCATATGTGAGCCTCATTCTACAGTACGGTTTAGGCTTCACTTGACAACTCCTATTGGAAACTGCTTATAGCACTTATCGCTCAAGTGCTTCTGTATAAGTGTTTCCAGACAGCTTAGGATCTGTTTGACAACACTTACTGAAAACTGCTTATAGCACTTGACACTTAAGATAAGTGTTTCCAAATTGCTTATTGAAAAATTGTATTTCTGCCACTTAATAAAGTAGTTTTCTTCTGAAATTTAAGTATAGGCATTTTTTCAGAAACAGAACAAACACCGCCTATTATTTCAACTGCTTATCATAAGTGGTAAGTGCTACCAGCAGTTTTCAATAAGTGCTGACGAGCGGACCCTTATACAATGTCGCGATAATAAAAAGCAGCATCATTTCAGTCTTGAAAATTCACAAAAGGAAACTTTTTCATCAACCACTAAAATTGGAGCAAAACATACCATTATATGATTTTTCAGCCATAAACTGAGCTTCATAACTAAACTGTCATCAGAAACCCCCAGAGAAAAAGGCTGAGAGACAATCGCTTTTGTCGGAGAACTACTGTTAAAATTTGCAAAATCTATGGGCCTCATAAAGCACCTAAGAAAGGATATTGCCCAGGCAGCATTCACTTGGAGTTGATGGTCCTCAGCATTTTGTGCAACAAGAAACATCTCTTGCACCAATGAAGTTAAATATGGCTCACTAGCAGTGCTAAGCAAAGAACACATTGCATTTGAAGATTCCTTTTAAAAGAACACAGAAAGAAAAGTGAACAATTAGAGGAAAAGTTATCAACATAAAACAAAAATTCATAACTGCTTTGAGAGCATATTACCAACTGCTCATGGCTACCATGAAGAAAAAGAGACCCAGCACCCGCTCCCAGCACATTAACAACTCCAAGCATCGCCCCCAAAGGAATTGATGGAGGGTGGGGACTGGAATAGCCTTTTTTAAAAAGTTCCATTATGTCTTCAACATTTACAGAATGCACCGCTTCATTCAAAATGCAAGCAAGAAGGTTTCCAGCTCCAATATAAGACGCCATCAACAAACTTTCAGGGAAGGCACCGGACCTTTTAACAGAAACTAGCTCTGAAATAAGTTCCCTATAGCAATTTAGTATATCACCGAGCTCATTATCATCCATTAGTTCCACTCTACGGCAAAAAACCACTACGGCAGGAATCGCAAGACAGGACCCCACTGATAAAACTCCCTCATTTCTATCATTCAACAGTGAGAAACTAGATATAATCAAATCTTTTACCTTGAGCACAACATCATGTAACCCCGCCCTGTACATTGCACTGATTGAAGATGCTAAACCCAGAATGAGTCCAGCGACGCCCCATACATCATCCTCCAAGTCATCACATCTTTCACATGATGGCCCTATGTCTGGATCAGGCACATGCAGTGGGAAAAATGTTGTGATACTTCGAACGAGATCATGGCATTCAGTGATCTGACATGTCATTGACGATAAAGTATGGACAATCTTCCCTAATAATTCCAATTCCTGCTTCGTGTAGATTTCCTGGTCAAAGTTCTCGACAGCTTCAGCTCTAGTAAGAATATCTTGGCAAGAAAAGCCCAAGCCAACTCCACAAGCACCTCTAACAAGGGTGTTTTTGCTACCACACAAAACCTAAGTGCACAGAAAACAAGGATGAACAAAAAAAACCAGTAAATGGAGTTCAAACTTCCCATTAAATGAAAAATTGACATATAGTTGGAAAAGAAACTGTTTTCAAAAAATATATAAAAAAAAAGTAAGAATACTGAATACTTGCCCCAAGCAGTCCATTGATGTTTTCAAATTTCTGCTTATGATCGGTTACATGCAGGCAGCTCGAAATTAATCCAAGAGAAATAGCAGCTGACCATTGGCGGTATTCGTGTTCATACTGGGACAGCCAATGCATAAGAAACTTTGAAGCAGATGCTTTAACAGCATGGACAGCTGGAGGCAAGACCTGGCAATAGCAAAAAATATATTCAGGAAATCATGACAACTTTTAATCACAAAGAGATTCCGATCTTCGATGGAAATAACTTTCAACTCCATCCAGGGAAGAGGGAGGCGACATGATAGGGGGGGCTGAGTGGGATGGTCCAAGAGGCTAATGACTGTGAATGGCGATGCAAAAGGTAGGGTTTCGCGGCTAGAGAAGGGGGAAGGGTGAAGGGGGAACAACAACAGGATGGTAGGGGGCAGGAGATGCAAGGGGTGGTCGGCTGTTACGATGGCCTTTGACCAAGGAGTCTTTGCCCCCTGAGGGAAATCACCTAGGGTTTCTCTCTAAGAGAGGAGAGAGGAGAGAGGGAAGGGTGGGATTGGGAAACTGCTCAAAATATTCTAACTACATACTCTAACACCAAATATTCTTCGGTAGCAACACCAGTTATTTCTAATTTGGCTCTATCATTTTTATCGTGAGGGGGGGCCCACGCGGAAGATGACAAAACCAAACAAGTGGGATGGCTTCACCGGGCAACAACCGAATGTGACAGGTGTTTTCAATGTCGTTTTATGTGGTCCAGGTTGAGGGGGGTATTAAGAGTATTTAACTTGTCTTTCTTTTATTATGTATCAAAGCTAAGTAAACTTAATTTGAGGAGTGTTGGAGTATTTAGATATTTAGGATATTGGATTTGACTAAGTAAATGTATTTTGAATTTCAAAATACATAAAATAATAATGACTCAGTTAAAACGCATATCCTAAATATCTAAATATTATAACAAAATACTCACCAAATATTCTTCAGCAACAGCAGCAGTTATTTCTAATAATTCAGCTTGATCATTTTTATCATGGGGGAGCCCACACGAAGGATGACGGAGCCAAACAAGCAGGATGGCTTCACCAGGCGGCGATCGAATGCGACAAATGTTTTTATTTTTGTCGTTTGTGGGGTAATAGGAGTATTTATCTTGTATTTCTTTTATTATGTATCCAAGCTAGATAAACTTAGCCTGAAAAGAGTATTCAGATATTTAGGATATTGGATTTAACCGAGTAAATGTATTTTGAATTTCAAATCTCAGGGTTGCATCTTCATCTATAAATAAGACAACGTGGCCTCACTTAGGAGGTACGAATTCGTGATCTGTCTTTTTACAACATTTGGTTGCATCTTACCGGTAGTCTACGTTGATGATATCATTATTAAAGATCATGACTCAATTGGGATTGTTAATCTTAAACCTTATCAACAACAGCAATTTCACACCAGACTTGGACGTACTGAAGTATTTTCTCAAGATTAAAGTCTCACAGCCACATGGGTATCTCTCTTTCCAAACGGCGGGATGCCCTAAAACATACTTCAAGGGACCGGGTTATCCTAGGAAACATCGCTTAACATGCCACTTGAGACATGTGAAAAGACCTTACATGCCGACTGTCCGACATTCTCTCATCTGGATCGCTACTGTTGTCTCATTGAGAGGCTCAATTATCTCACAATGACTCAAACGGACATTGTGTTGTAAGCAAGGTCACCCAATTCATATAGCATCCTACACGGTCCCGCTAAGAGGTCATCCAACATATCGCCCGCTATATTAGGTCAAAGCATGGTCGTTGTTTGCTCCACTCAGCTCATGGACACACACTTGTCGAGGCATTTTGCAATGCTGATTATTTCAGGTGTTTATCCTCTCGGAAGTATACTTCGAGCTTTGCAAGTTTTAATGGTAGCAATCTCATCTCCGCAAGAAGCCAAAAACAATTTATTATCTCCCAAACCAGTGTCGAGTCCTAGTATCGCACTCTGGCTCATGCCAGAGTGGATATTCTCTAAGCCTGACAATTACTTCGAGTCGGGTTTCCAATTCATCAATTGGTCCAAATATGATGTGATAATCAGGTCGCCACAAAGAAAGCAACTAATCATGTTTTCCACAAGCGCACGAAACATTTAGAGATCAATTGTCATCTTATCCATCATCACTTTTAACCTTTGAACATGCCAATATTGCCGATCAACTCGACAACATCTTTACCAATGATTTACTGGGACAACGGATACACTTTCTCTACTTTTGGATTGCACAATATATACATCCCAACTTGAGGGGGGTCTTCTTTGGAACTTTTTATTTTTATAGAACTCTATTCCAAGTTGTACTAGCCTGAGGGAGTGTTATTGTATGGGAATTATTATCAGTCAAATCCCACATCGGTGAATGCTCTCATTGTACCACTTTTATGCATCTATAAATAAAGAACCCAAACTCTTTACAAGTTACGGGATTTACAGGATTTCATTTAATATATTGAAAATTGTTGGAGTTTGCGTCCCAAATCGAACTTGTGGTCTGATGTGGTCTTTAGTATTCATTATAAAATAACCTCAAGACCTCCCTTAGAGAGCACCTTGGATATTGGGTATCCACTCTTTTACTCTAACATGGTATCAGATGAGGTTTTCTAAACCCGAGCCCTTCCTCCCTTTTTTTCCTCGTCTAGGGTTTCCAGCAATTCCCCCCGGTGTGGGGGGGGGGGGGCCTCGGCCCTTTGGCCACCATCAACACCGCCCCTTGGCCGCCCCTGCGGACTCCCGGCGTTGTCCGACCCCCCCTTCCTTCCGCCTCCCGATCAGCGCGGCACATCCCGGCCCTCCCTCCCGCGGTGCCCCCCCCCCCACGCTGCGCACTACTCCTCCCATCGCAGTTCCCAGCTCCCCGCCTCCGTCGTGGTCCCCGGCCCCCGCCGCTGTCACGCCCTCCTGGCGACTCCAGGTCTTGCCTCCGACGTTTCCCCGCCTCCGACGCGAACAACCAACACCTCCCTCCCTATGCAGCGCGGTTTCCCAGCTCTGTGGCTCCTCCATGGCGCCGCCCCAACGAATCTCGTCCACCGCCCGACGTCGCTTCCCTCGTGCGGTCCTTCATCCCGCTCGAGCGACACCCTACCTACAGCACCCCCTGCGCGCAACGGCCTCCCTTCCCGTCCCCCTCCTGCAGGCACCTCCAGTCCAGCGACCTCTGCTCACCACGTCGTCCGCTGCTCCCTCCCGATCGGCCAGATCGGGTCAGCCGCGACTGGATCTCCCCCGTCCGCTACTCCCTCCATGCTGGCCTCGTCCTGCGGTTTCCTGGTGCTCCGAAGACCGGCCCGCCCGTGCAGCTTTTCCGACGCTCCGACAACCGGTTCGCCCGTGCGGCTTTCCCGACGCTCCGACAACCGGCCCGCCAGTGCGGATTCCCCGACGCTCCAACTACCGGCCCGCCCGTGCAAATTCCCCGGCACTTCGTCGACCGGTCCGCTTAACAACCAATCTTTTTATTCCATCATCTATCACCTTCCTGAGGGAGAGCAACAGCCATGGCGCTTTATCTTTTATTCTATTTTGTCTTGTTTTGTAATCAAGTTGGGTATGTCCGCCTTGAAGGGGAGTGTTTGCAGCGTCTGTTGGTTGCTTTGTTTTTCTTTATGTGTCCAAACTAGGTACACCTAGCTTGAGAGGGAGTGTTGGAGTCTGCGTCCCACATCGGACTTGTGGTCTGATGTGGTCTTTAGTATTCATTATAAAATAACCTCAAGGCCTCCTTTAGAGAGCACCTTGGGGATTGGGTATCCATTCTTTTACTCCAACAAAAATGATGATAATGATGAAGCAATCAAAAATGATAGTGCGCGTCATACCGCACAAAGGGCACCAATCGCAAGTGCAATGTTTTCAGCAGAACTGGGAATGGATTCCTCCGCAATTTGATTCAAACTCTGCAAAATATTGTAGGGCAAACAAAAAATGAAGCTCGCATAAATAGCTGTTCTGCAAATGCAGATATGAGTGATGGATGAACCTTTAAAATATCATTGGCAGCTTTAGAAGTTCTGTCGAATGCAGCTGATGATGCCTTGGTATCAAGAAATGGAATAATAGCCTTCATCCAACGATGCATGAAAGGTTTCCAGGACTGCAGAGACAACTGTGCAACTAAAATGTTTCTTGAGAGCTGAAGTGATGCTGCTGCATCCACCAAGGCTTTCTCATAAGAATGATGTACAGTTTGAAATGCCTGAAAAGCAAGTCATGCAGATTACCACATGAAAAGCCTCAAAATATATTCATTGCTATGATATTCGTACTGTTTTTTGGGATGAACATCGTATCTTCTTACCTCTGATGCCCATTGATTATTCACATCTTTAGGGATAAAGGAAAGACACAACAAAGCAGCGCCGGGAAACTCACGAGCACTTCGGTTTTTTTCTGTGTATAAAATTTTTTAAAAGGCTAAGATATAAAAGTCACAAATATGAGAAAAAATCTCTAAAATAATCATATTTAAATTTTACAATGAAAAACAGCCACAATCCGGTTAAGGCAAGAACAGCCTCCCAGTGGATAGAGATAAAGGACTATAAATTCAGGATGCCGTTATACCTGAAGTGAAAATAACCTTAGGAAATACATGAACCAGCTTCTCAATCTTGTTTCTAGTTACTTTTTTCTCCTTTACCAGTCTCCGCCGATTGCTGGAACATTTTAACCCAAATAAAATCAATAGATAATTAGTAAAAAGTGAAATATTCCCACAAGCATCAGAAATAGAAAACAGAATGAAGGGACAGTGTTAGTAACATGTGCTCATGCAACATCAACTTGACTTCAAATCCCTCTGCAGCCTCCAAAACTTCAGAATTGGTCTCTGAAACAAGGAATTCTAAGCTTTTACTCTTAACATCTGGAAGGCATTTTTCGATATGGAACACCTAAAATAATCAGATAATTTCTACATTGGACCAGCACATAGAATAAAAATCAAACAAGTTGGAAGCTTATTAAGCTTTACAGGCCTATTAAAATGTAAGATAAACACATAAGATTTACCTCAAAATGAGTTAATGCCTCAAAAGCAGAGACCCGTGCCTTCGCCCATTGAGAAACACGATCTTGGTGTGTGGATGTACCGACTTCACATAAAATTTGCAAAACATTCTTAGAAGCCTCTGGATATGCTTCAGCATCAATCGCACCCCATCTAAGAAGAAGGCATAAGCTGCAAATAGACACCGTTGAAGAAAAATTACTTTCAAGAATTGAAAATTGGCACCTCAAAGTATAAAATTGCCAGCCTATACATCTCAATTAAATAAAATGTCAAGATAATCATAAAAATTGATGGAACGTCATTCAATAATCAGACAAATAATTAAAATTTAGCTTAATGAAAAAGTAAGATTATATATCTAAAACATGCAACCAAGAGTGAAAGCAAACCCAGTAATCGATCTCCAAAGTAAACAATGCAAGAAGCGTATTTTAATTCATTAAAATTATCAACAATTTAAGAGAGGAGATGTTGAGCAGTAAAAAATATGACGTCTTGAAGGGACATTATTTTAACTAGTGTTCTGACGGCCAATTTCAAATTTAAGTGCGCATGCAGTCAGGAGTCTCTCAGTGCTCCACTGCTAAAGCTGATGAATATAAACATGCAAACCACAAGATAGTTTTGACGAAAATATCACTGCCCTTTCCTCTCCAACACCAACATTGAAGAGAGAACTGTTTTTGTTGGGTCTTTTCTCCCAAAAGAATGTGCAGACATTCAAAACTAAAAGAAAACGCAAGCAGAACATACAGAATAAACTAGGCATTCTTACCTATGGGCAACCATGGGGTCCAAAGAGTAGCCTAGCACATACTTACTGATAACATCCCAAGCAGTATAGAAATCTAGAACAAAACCAAAAAAAATGAATAAGCCAAAATTGATGTCCAAAATTTATCACTTGGGAGAATTGAAAATTTCTATAAAATAAAACTTCCAAAATAACTTAATTTTTTGTATTTAAACATGTTCAGAAGTCATTGCATGTGAAATCATGACACCTGGCCAAACTAAGGTTTTAAAAGAAAAAAGCTGTCATCTCAGCAACAGTCACAAAGCAGTCATTAAATTGTCTGAAAAGAATAATCAAATCCCTGTATGAAGACAGAGAGGTGACATTGGGAGATTCAAGCCAGGCATGATGATTCACCATTGTCTCATTGATCTTGGTAGGCCAATTAAGGAATCCAATCCTTGCTGAAAAGGAAATGGATAGCTGGACTTGACAAGTATCATTCTATTAAGCAGAGCATATAAGCAGTTTAAACACACGAGCAGAAAAGTGGCCTGGGGTTTGAGGGAAATGTTATCAAGTATTCTTTAAAGTTTGGGCATGCAGTTTAGGGTATACACCACACTCGAAGATAAAATTATACTTTTCAAAATCTCCACAGTTTACTCACTTTGTAATGCCCTAGTGATGAGAATCATATGATTCAGCATAAGATGTCCTTTAAGAGGTTAGGCAGGCTTATGGAAACTGTGTATACTTGAAGGAGCACAACTAGCAAAGTTTATTCTAAAATTGGAAATCGGGTTAATTAAAGCCTACTGTTGGGTACCTTGAAGAATAGACAAAAACGGAAAAAGGCTAAATTATAATTAATCCCAGAAATTACACCAAATAAATACATTCCCAAATACCAAAATTAGGCCTTTAACATGAATAGGCGTTCTAGGTCATTTTCTTTGGGTTGTAGAAAATTCAATAGTAATTTTAAAGTGTCCTCGCATGAGAAATGCAGATATTCAAGTAAAAATGTCATAAGCTCAGTCACATGGAGATGAACAAGCATGCAAAAGGTAATCCTTGATTATGTCAACTGGTGGTTGGAGAAACAAACAAAATAACAGAGCAAATACAAGTGTCAAATTTTGGCCCTCAAATAAAAATAGCAACAAAGGACACCTTCATCGGAACACTAAGATTTGCTGAAAATGTTGCCTGTGTTCTCAATAACACTTGAAAAATGAACACGAAAGACATTACACTGTAAGAAATTATCAAGGAATTGGAAAAAGATCTAGATTACTGGGGAAGCCAGCCCAGTGATACAGAATCAGATCGTCGATTTAGGCCCAAAACCAGCCAACCCAGTTTTTCAAAATAAATTTATTGCAAGAAAACATATTTTAATTTTAATTTTTTAAAATAGCTGGGTCAGCCCGACGCAAAAGTCTGGTTCACAGGACCGAGCCTGGCCACCCTTGTCCCTGTGCCGCACAACCCACACAGTGCCACTGGGCCATGAATTTTGAACACAAGCCAGCCCAGCCCCTTTTTAAGGGTCAGATCTAGATATACAACAAAATCTGGCTTACCAATCACATCAGCTTCACAAAGATGGGCAAGACTTTGGAATCCAAGGGCTTGAATTATAGCATCGTTGCTCTCAATGCAAGCCTTGCAGTTCACAATAAATAATAAGTATACCACATAACACAGTATACAAAGGCTACAGAAGAACTTATCTTTAAATTCATACCGAAACAGACAAGATGAGGTCCACACCCCTATCAGGGTTCTTCCTGCAAACATCCCGAATTGAAACAGCGATGCTGATGCAGATATTTCTCTCAGATACAAAATCTCTGAACCACTTCGGATGTAATATTCCCTGCTAATGACAATGAAAGCAGCAATTACAAGGAATGAAAGCAAAGATACTAGTACGAGGATATAATCCTACTGATTTAATTTGGAATTAATATTCCCTAAGCAGGAAAAGCAGGGAAGCAACTGGAACAGGAAAAAACTAAAAGCTAACAAAAAAAGGTATTGTTTTGAAGATTGATGTAAATGAATAATGAATTTTTATTTATGTCGAAGTAATGAAAAATGTCATGTTTGTTAGGCCATTTTCTTCAAAACCTACTTGCTCTGAAGTGGAACATTGAAATGCATTAAAACATGATTGTATTTAGCCAAAGAGAAGTTTATCCAGCATTGGGAAGTCCACATAAGATTAGAGCTGCAAATTATATCTCTTGAAATACTCTACCATACCACCTCCCATATAAGCAATAGGTGGAAATTTCATGAAGTCGATTGGCAAAGCTTGAAAGGTACCCAAAACATTGACATACAAGCAAGGATGTCTGGAACTCTTAAGAATATGCAATGATCGCTACACAAATGTGCACCACATGCCCTACACACATACAAATGCATTAAAAGGTGTTTATAAATTCCATGATAGATGATCTTGGTGCTGTTGCAAAGTTGTCCACGATTTTATGTACAACCATGCATAATGTTGACCAGCAAGCATACAAAACCTCACTGGCAGAAACTTACAAATGAAGATTTACAATAACAAGGGCAGTCATCCCACCTAAAAGCAAGATCAGAAAGTAAAGCAATGCACAGTTACTGAAAAGTGCTTATAACATTTATCACTTATGATAAGCAGACTAAGAAAATAAGTGGTGTTTGTTTTGTTTCAGAAAAAAACTCTAATGGTTAGGGTCTGTTTGACAACACTTATCGAAAACGGCTTATAGCACTGATCACTTTGGATAAGCAGTTTGGGAAAAAAAGTATTGTTCTGTTTCTGAAAAAACACTTGCGCTTATATTCCAGAAGAAAACCACTTAAATAAGTGGCAGGAAAATATTTTTTCAATAAGCAATCTGGAAACGCTTAGGCAGAAGCACATAATAAGTGATAAGTGGTATAAACAGTTTTCAATAAGTGATGCCAAAAGGACTCTTAAATTGATGGGAAAAAATCACTTAAGTGGCAGGAAAACACTTTTGGATTATACATACTACAAGTAATTTTCAATAAGTGTTGTCAAATGCAACATTAATGCTGTGCTAGAATACAAGGGTGGCCGTATGGAATAAAAAAATGAGGAAACAGGGAAGAAAAATTTTACATGCAGAGTTCCAAAGGCACGATCATTAATCTCCCAAGTCTTGCAAAGCAAACGAGCAGCCGTAGCATATAACACACTGGAGAAAAAGTTAGATATTTTAAAACGCTTAACATTTATCAAGACTGAAATTTTTTCAAATTTTGTTCACAAACAAAATTCAAATGTAAACATATCATGCTTTTTTATTTAAAGGTAAACATGGTTAAAAAAACAAGAAATTAAATTATGCTGAATTCAATTACATGAGACTTTAAAATGCAAATCCTATCCACAGTATTCAATTCCTACTAGAGAACCGCTGAAACGTAGCAGCAACCTCATAAACAAGCACAAAGAAAATGGTTATGAACAAGCACAAAGAAAATAGATGTGAACACCTATTTTGTTCAATCAGGGCACAACTTTAATCGAGACAAATGCATTAAGGAATATAGAAAAAGCAGTGTCAATGCCACTACATAAATAAACTTAAGTTTTGTGTTCAGTGTAAAAAATCTTCAACAAATTCGAGTGAGTAGAACTTAAGGCTTATAAGGGTGGAAACTGCATGCCCTCAAAAATACATCTTTTGGTGGAGAGGGTAATGATCCACCTTGTGATAGTTGGTATTGGAGTCTCATTTCACAACTTAATCTGATGCCAAACACTCCAAGTAAGAGGAATCAAGAGGCTTGACTTTCTTTGAGTGAAAAGTAAATTTAAATGGGGGAAAACGTGATAATCCCGGATTGGAATTCGATAAATAAATCTTGATGTGTGTAAGAATGGGAGATACACACCCTAAAGCAGATAACTTTTTTTTTGGGGGGGGGGGGGGATGAGAAAGCAATGACTCGACCAATAACACCTAACATGTAATTTATATTTTCCATGCTATGGCTAAGACTTTTTTATTTTTGAGCTACGCTACAATAAAAAAAAATACAAGAGCCAGTACTCAAGTTAATCAAGTGAGGTTATAAATCTCTTGATAAAATCCCCCGACTAGAATTCATTTAAAAGTCAATCATACACACACATATATATTTATTTATTTATATTTATATATTTTTTCAGGGCTAGGATCATTTAATTCCAATAGTCATCACTGGTAATACAATAAATTTTCAGCAAACTCAAAAAAATGAAAAAATGATAACTGATGACAAAAAAGCAATCCAAAAAATAATGATATGTCCTCTCGCGTTATAGCATTTAGATATAAGAAAAAATCAAGCAAAATGTTAAATATATTCCCTAAAACCAAAGCCAGAAAGTGATGTATGCAAGCATAAGGATGATCAATGACCGAAGGCATACGGCTTTGCATCCATTTGAAGCATGGGTAGGATAGTTTGAACTACAAATGGCATCATTACAGAATGCGAAGCAAGTGATGGAAGCATCTCCAAACATTTTATCTGCAACATTGATGACATATACATCACTACAACAATAAAAGATGGTGTCTGATCCTAAAAACAAAAGGCTAACAATTCCATGTGCATGCAAGAAAAATGGGTTGGGACCAGCATAAAAAACTTACCAACATATCCCGCTGCTTAATATCTTTATTGGAGAAATAATTATTGTAAAATAGAATTGCTAGCAACAACGTTGTGCCAATTTTTGGTTCCCAAACACCTACAGCAGCCAAAGAATCTGCAGCAGATCTCCCCAATGAAGGATGCAATACCAGAACACCAGCAACTGAACCAAGCAACAGTGGCATTTCTACAAGGACAGAAGATGGAAATTGTTTTGACGTGATGTAATTGACTTCAAAATTTCTAATAAAACAATTGTGGGATGCTATACCATTCTTGGGCTTCGTTTGGTTTAAAGAATCCAAGATAAGGAATAGTGATTCCTATGATAAATTCCTGAAATATGGATATCCTGGAGAGTCCTGAATATCACATTTTAAGGAATCCCAATTCCATCGAAGAACTTAAGTAATGGAGAATTCCGAGAGTGGCTTTAATTTTTTAGGATTAAATTGTCCTCGCCGATATAATAAAAAATACAACACCACCCACTCCAATTGGTCGATTGGTCTTGATAAGGCGAATAAACCAACGAGGGGGAAGAGTGTAGGGATGGCAATGGGGCAGGGAATGAATTTTTCCCGCGGATATTGCCTAGTGGGACACAGATCTCGAGAAAAAATTTGTCACGCTGGGCGAAGCGCAAGAAAGAATTTTGCCCCCAAACAAATTTTGGGAATGGATCAATATTGCAGTGCCTTGACCCACAAAACCCCCGCTGAAATAAAAATATATTTTTATCATTGTTAGAGTACTTAAATATTTAGATATTTAGGTTTGGTTTGAATGAGTGAGTCTTGTGTATTTTAAATTTCAAATCTCCCTCTCATTTTTTGTTCAAGTTTCTCTATAAATAAAGCATTTGACCTCGCTTGAGAGGCACGGTTTATGGGTCTCTCTTTCTACATGGTATCAAAGCAGGTTACCAACCCTAATCCCACCGCTCTCATATATCTTCTCTCCTAGAGAGCCTGCAATATCCACCCCCCCAAGGCTATCATAACAAATGTGATGCCCCCCGCCACAGCTGCACCCAGCTCCTTCACCACCTGTTGCGATGTCGCTCGTTGTTGTGCCGCCCCCATCCTTCCACATCGCCCTCCCCTGTAGCAACGTCCTCGCCCAGTCAACCGACCCCTATGGCTTTGACGCCTCTTGCGCCCTACGCTAGCCACACCTTCTGCGTCGACTGTGCCGCCCCACCAGCATAAGTCACTCCCCTTCTTCTCTGGTTCGTCAACCCCAGGCGCCAGATGAACTCTATCAGGTGCTCACCCCTTTATATCCATGTATGCCCTCCCAATGTCGCTCGCTGTTGTGTCACCCCCACCCTTCCGCATCGTGTTGGATTGGTGTAACCCGATCTGATTTGGATGAAATTGGGTCGAATGCTTGCAGCACACAGGGTCGCAACTCCGCAGGTCGAGCTCCACGATGAGCTCATTGGGGGTTGCAGGGGGCAACACGCCCCCTACTCCGAAGGACCGGGGGTCTTTGATCCTCGGTCCAATTTTTGGGGTACTGTAACAACTCTGGCCGACTGCAGCAATGATGACCGGGCAACACCGACAGGGCACTGTAGCAGTGCGGACTTTGGCACGACTATTGTAGCAACTCAGACTTTTGGAGACATAGCTCCGTGAACTTCTTGTCATCGGCCACTGTAGCAACTTGGACTTGGGTGGTCACACCATTGTAGCAGTGCGGACTTCCAACCATCTTTCACTGTAGCACAACGGACTTTCTGTGCAATTGGTGGCACAGTGCTTCATTCTCTACATTAACTCATTTCGGGCTAGGATTTCTGTGTGTGTGAAACTCTGTGATCTCCCAGTCAGCTGTGCTGCCCCAATAGCATGCATCACTCCACTTCTTCTCTGATCGCGTCAACCCCAGGAGGCCAACCCCTATGCCCCTGGCACCTCTTGCGCCCTACATCACCCACACCTTCTACGTCAACTGTGTTGCCCCACCAGCATGCATCGCTCCACTTCTTCTCTGATCGCGTCAACCCCAGGCGTCAGATCAACTCTATCAGGTGCTCGACCATCTGTATATGTGTATGCCCTCCCGATGAGACAAATTTGCCACTTTGATAAGAGATTTTGAGACAAAATTATGATTGGCATCGCTATCAACTAGAACAATGGGCACACCAGAAATGAGCCCACGAAAAAGCAAAGAATCGGACTAATTTTCCCTCATACTTAGGAACTCAACCAGTTCTTCTAACTGCTCAGCGATAAAAAAAACCTCTTTGCTTCCGTTCGTCCCACTCCTGTTTACTGATGGCCTTTTGAGCACAGACCATTTATGATCCCCACCGGAGGAACGTGATTCATTTTCAGGCTGGAATTTGTCTCCTGGTGGTTTGTTAGAAAAAGGGGGCACAGATAAAACACCACGGGGGATAGTAGAGAAAAATTGTCTATTTCGAACACCTTTAAGAACGGTTTCCCTAGTAGCTCACGTTCAATTTTCCTAACCAGTGTCTACATCTTATATTTATTGGGAGTGTAGAATGATATAGAGGAGAACCCAATACCCAAGATGCCTCTCTAAGGGAGGTCTTGAGTTTATTTATAGGGAATTATAAAGATGAAAAAACACTCACGTCTGATGTGGGACACAGACTCCAACACTCCCCCTCAAACTAGGTCTACCTAACTTGGATGCATAAAGAAAAACAGACCAAAACAAAGAAAAACAAAGAAAACAAGAAACACTGCAAACACTCCTCAAGTTGGACATACCCAGTTGGATTACAAAACAAGACAAAACAAAAAATAAATTATTCGCGATCGAAGCTCCCCCTCGAGATGAAAATGATGGATGATGGAAGATGTCGTTGAAATAACCGGATTACATCAGTGACGCGGCAAGTCGTCGAGGCGCAGCAGAGGAACCGCGCAGGCAGGGCCGATTGACGGGGCGTCGGGAAAGCCGCACAGACAGGACCGGTCGTCGGAGCGCCAGAAAAGCCACGCAGGCGGAGCCGATCGACAGAGCACCGAGAAAGCCGCACAGGCAGGGCCGGTCGTCGGAGCGCCGGGAAAGCCGTACAGGCGGGGGAGATCTATCCGATGAGCGCTAGAGATCGACGACGATCTGTTGCGAAAGCGAGCCGTCACAGGAGGCCACTCAGGAGGGGCGTTACGGCTGCTAGAGAATGGCGGCGCAAGGAACGGACGACGACGGGGCGCATCAGAGGAGGAGGAGAAAAATCGGCGCACAGGAAGGGAGTCAACGCCGCAAGATGGAGGAGTTGAGTCTAGAGGAAGGGTAGTGTTGAGGTTGAACGTTGCGCAGAGGAGGGGAGGATTCGCCGAAGGGAGCCAACAGTGGAAGGGTGTTGCACGAGGAGGCCGACACCCAGAAAATGGCGATCGGGAGGGTGCGATGCGCCTGTTGGGAAGGCAGCAGCGCTGGAGGGACAAGAGCAGGACTGTCGCGCAGGTGGGTCGGCGACGAGGCGAGCGGCGTTGGGACGGCTACACGCTCAAAGGTGAACGGCACGACGGCGCGGGAGGGGAACCGGCAACGGGCTCTGCGTGGGTGTGTCGGCGGCAGGGCTTTGCAAAGGAGCCGCGCAGGAAGGGGGAAGCCCGGACGAGGGAGTCGACGCTAGGGAGGAAAGCCAACACGGGGCGGAGGCGGAGGGAGGGGCGACGACAGATAACCTATGGCTCTTAGGCCATGGAGGCCGCCGCCCCCGGAGGAAAATAGGTTTTCTCCAAGAGAGGAGAGAGGGGGGAGGGGGGGCTAGGGTTAGAGAACCCCCTTTGATACCATGAAGAATGATATAGAGAAGGAGGTCTTGGAGTTTATTTATAGAGAAATATAAAGATGACAAAACACTCACGTCCGATGTGGGACACAGACTCCAACAGGGAGGTTCATGAGTGGACAATCTATTCTCGATTTCAAAACGCAGGCCGCCCATAAACAAACTCATATGTCAGGACTCCAAAAAATCAGGAATTTGTAACGCCACTGGTTCGAATTCCTCAATATACTCATCCACAGGACCGGACTAATGCAGGGTCTTCAAAAAAAGCATAGGATCACTGTCAGTTGTCTTACCAAATCTATCCATCAGGGTCTGCTTAAACTGCCCCCAATGCAGACCAGGATTTGAACTACACCAAGAGAGGAACCAGTAGAGAGCGGTATGTTCCATAAAATCTGGGAATAAGGTAATTTCATATCATTAGGAGTTTGGTTGATCAAGAAATAGGTTCCCCACCTTAGAGAGCTAACCAAAAAGGTCGTCGCCAACAAAAGATGTAGATCAACACGCTTGGTGATAGCACGAGAACCGTCTGGAGGGGGAACATCGTTCTGAAAACCACCCGAAGTACGGACAACTGTGTGCAAGCTATGGTTATTACCATTAACAAAAGGCCCTACAGTAGTCTGACTCTGAGTCCCAGATCCAACATTCTGATCATCATGCAAAATGGGGTCCCTGTTCTTTGCAAATGTGTGCTCCTTCAAGTCGTGAATCTTGAGAAAAAAACGTTCCTCGGATTGTTGTAACTGGTTTTGCAAAAATTATTGACAATCCGTGTGTCCATGGAAGAACATATCAAGACTGGAACGAAAGTCGACAAGAGTGTGATCACGAGATGGCACGCACTGTTCTGAATCTTCAAAACAATGTTTTTGGGCCGCGAAAGCCGATTCAAGGGAAAAAAGGTGATTGTCCATTCTGGTATGCATGCAAGAATGAGAAAAGCACAGGACCAAGTAAAATGAAATGCTCGTACAGAAGCATGGAGGACACTCGTGGTTGAGTAAAGAGCGGCTCGATCAAGAATCTTGATCTTGATCAAGAACCGGCTGACGCGTAAAAAGCCCAAGAGAAAGGAGCTTCAAACAGCAGCGGATGCGATGCTTGACCGGAATAAAATAAAGTTTCCCTCTGAGTTTCACGTCCGAAGCTCAATGAAGGCACCAAAAATGTTAGACTAGTTCATACAATTGAATCGAAAGGGGTAAATGCCCAGAAAAGTAAGAAAGAGAGAACCGATCAATTTCTTATTCAATCAAGAATAGTACAAATCAAAAGAATGGATTTCAAAAAAAAATTGTTTCTGTCAAGAATTGAAAAGGGAGCAACCAAGTCCTTCTGAACAATCTTGACAATGAGAACTCCTGGAAGGGAACCACCAGTCAAGTCAACTGCGCCTGCAGGAGCAGCTTTCTCTATTTCATTTTCTGCCCGATCAGGGTACCTGATGCCTACTATAAACCCTTTCACCTGCTACCACAAGAAGATTACAACACTCCTACTATAGGTATGTATAATAGGTGGTCGGGGGCCAGCAGGTTCAACCAAGTCATTCCTAACAATACGCATTTAAAATAACTGGTTAGCTTTCATTTCGTTTCATTCTTTTATTAAGATAAAACACACGCAAATTAATCCGATTAATTATCTGACTAATCAATTAATTCATTTTATCTCAATCTTCATCCAATATGTCCTCGAGATAGCCATCCGTTGTGATTTTAAATAAATTAAATTAATTAATTTTATTTAAAATTTAATTCAATACACAACCTTTGAGGCAACACGACGTATACTCGTCTAAACTACTCGGCATGGTCCTTATTGTATCCAGTGCACTCACACGACATATCACGTACACGGCATGTGATGTAATTTCATGGCATGTACTGTCAATAAATAACACACGGGGCACATGAAAATTACGCTGTGTGTACCGATTTAATGCACGTGGAGTATATAGCATGTAACAACCATAAAAGACTTGTAGTTCCAAATTTTACACGAAAATTAATAAAGTATTTAATATCATATAAAACTTATCACATGGCGTAGTCTGCGTACGCAGGTATGAATTAATTATGTCGTGTGGATTTAATTACATTGCGTGTGAATTAATTACCTCGCATGTAAATTAATTAGATGCGTGAATTAATTACACTGCGTGTGTATTAATCACACCACATGTGTGCTAATTACCCCGTGTATGAATTAATTACACAATGGGTGAATTAATTACACAATAGGTGAATTAATTACACAACATGTCAATTAATTGCATCCCACGTGTATTAATTGCATCACACATGTATTAATTGCATCACAATGTATTAAATTCACTGCATGTAAATTAATTATATGGCGTGTGATTTAATTAATTATTTTGCGTCCATTGACCACACGACCACCGCGTCGTGTGACCTTACACGATATGTTGGTGAGTTACATGTCGTTTAACCATGCAAATCGTGTGCCACCCCGGTGTTGGATAGGTGCAGCCCAATCATCTTTGGATGATGTTGGGTCGAATGCTTGTAGCCCATACTGCACACCAAATCACAACTTCGCGGATTGAGCTTCGCGGTGAGCTAGTTGGGGGTTAAAGGGGGTAACGCGCCCCTACTCTGGGGGTCCGGGGGCCGAAGGTTCCTGTCCCAAATTTGGGGGCACTGTAACAACTCTGACCACTGTAACAGTGTGCAGACTTTGAAGTCAACAGTACTGTAACGAGTCAGCCACTGTAGCACTTTAGACTTGTGTGGTCACAGCACTGTTGCGATGCGGACTTCCAACCGCATTTCACTGTAGCATAGCGGACTTTCTATGCGGTTGGTGGCATAGTGTTTCATCCTCCTTATTAGCTCATTTCGGGTTAGAGTTTTTGTGTTGTTAGAAACTCTGAGAGATCTCCTTATAATTGTACTCCTGGATTTCATAGTGATATTTCTACCTCTCCGTGGACGTAGGAAACGTTTCTCGAACCACGTAAATCTATGTGTCCAAGATCTTCTTCTTCTTCTGTTTTTTCCGTTTTACTCTTCTGAGAATCATTTTTTCGCTTCATTGCTCCCGGTGTTTCTGCAACACCCGGATGGTTCTTCGGATGTTCGTATATTATTAACCAATCTAAGTTATATGAG
This sequence comes from Viscum album, assembly GCA_963277665.1. Taxonomy (NCBI): domain Eukaryota; kingdom Viridiplantae; phylum Streptophyta; class Magnoliopsida; order Santalales; family Viscaceae; genus Viscum; species Viscum album. The sequence goes on along the minus strand of OY728142.1, from coordinate 1,391,875,118 downwards.
CGTGAAACGAATGGGAGAAGAAGAGATCTAGACAATTAAATTAGAATAACAAATTTTTAAAAATGAAGACCAACTTATAAACACGTAAAGAATCAACGATCAATAAATAATTATAAACTGAACGTGACCTCTCTGATACCAATTGATGGTTCTGGACGCAGCAAAAGCGCCTGATGGGCCTATGGCCAACTCGGATTTTGTCGGATTCGACGGATCATTCACAATGTACACGGCAATGAACGTCGTGACCAACGAAAATTTTTTCAGATACTGACAAATTTTTATCAGAACCAAAAGAGAGGATCTTTTTCCACGTTAATCTACAATTAATTTAATAGCATAAAAAAAACTTCGGTCTTGAATTCTTTCTTTGATGTAAGTGTTGATCATCCGAAGGTCGTTTGATTGTATTTCCGTTGCGTTGATGAGGACTCAAAATAGAGCTCCTCTAGCGGTGATCCACAGATTCTCCTTTGATCTCAAAGCATTGCCGATAGTACTCTGAATGCTAACGCGGCAATATTGATCGTCTTGCATCGCTCCCTTGATCGCAACACGTTCATTCGGGCTTGAATGAATCTCTTTTGATCTCTCCGACTTGAGAGGAAAGGAGGAGAGAAGCTCTCAAGCTTGAGAGAAAACCCTAGAGACTTTCTCATAGAGAGAGAATTCTCTAGGGAGGAGAATGTTGTACACAATGACCAACCTCTCACAATTCTCATAATTGCTTATTTATAGACTCTGGGTTAGGGTTTCATGTTAATTAATGGCACAAAGACCCTTAATAATATGTTAAACCCAAAATGAACTTCATGTCATGTAAAATAATATTATTATAATTTTATTGCATAGTGTGCGCTAATTTGTGCAATGATAAATATTATTTACAGTTTGATAAATAAATATTTATCACCGAACCATTAACTAGGTCTGCTCGTCCCTCGTCAACATTTATTAAATTTCCGAATAAATATCATAAATAAATATCATATTTACAATTTGAGAAATAAAAATATTTATTTTAACATTCGCGTAATTAAATAATTTATTAATAAATAATTATTTATTACCTTGCGAATAACAAGAGAAATATTATGCATTAAATAAATAAATACTATATTCACAATCTAGTGAATAAAATATTTTATTTTTGATATTCTCGTAACTAAATAAATTATTTATTAATGAATAGATAATTATTTATTACCTTCCAAATAACAAGAGATAAATAAATATTACATATTCGAGTAATTAAGCAATTACCTTGCGAATGAATATTTATTTAATATTTACGATCATTTAATAAATCTTGAATAAATATTACTTTTCGGCATGAAGAATAATATTATTCCAATTGTCAAAAATAAATAATATTTAACTGAGATTAAAGGAAACACTTTATGTGTGATCCTCTAAGCCTCTTCCTCGGTGGCATTAGATGGGCTTGTCTGAAGCCCAAGATTATTGTTTAGAAACGGGTCAAGGCACTCATAGAGGAAGAGGATGTGTCGCAATATCTCATCAAGCAGGTTGCACACTTGTGTCATCAGCCTATATGTTTGATACATCTTTCTTTGACTATATGAAATAAACTCATTACACCATGACGATGAAATTTAATGCGACAATTCAATTTCAATCAAAGGGTTGAGATATCAATTTCCATAAGAATAGAAGGGACAAAGCATTCCTCAACTTATTCATTAATAACATATCATTCGTGACGCACCCAACATACCCTATTTCCTGTGAACATATGACATCATGGTTTTGATCAGTACATCAAAGTGTGCGAGTCATGACATGCATTAATAATAACCTTAAAGATGAAGGATCGTTACACGCGCTCGCAGACAAAAATATTCAATGACACATAAACATGCAAATTTCCTAAATGCGGGTTTGTTCTCATAATCTCGTATCTTAGAGATTAGAAAGTGCGAACTTTATGAGATAAAGTCTCATCCGTTTATGAGTACTCACACCTATGTGTCTCATCATAGAATGTTATCCGACCGTAGAGCTAGGTTTAAGAATATCGTTATTGCATATCAAGGTCCTCATCATAATGGGGAACTGCATCTGACTTTTTCAACACGACAGATATCCTAAGACATTATCACATTAATGTTATGCAAAAGAACAATCAATATGTGACAAGTATTTATTAATATTCAAATCTATGAATATACAGTCAATCTGAAGTGGAAAGCAATTGGATCTAGGGCACCAACTCCAACACTCTTGTATCCGAAGAACTAACAAGATGAGCACACCAGCCCATTCCTTCAAAGAAATGATAATTATCTTTTTCTGCATAGTAAATTTTGAGGAATCGAGGTGCTCATCAACTAACAGAGAAAAGTTGGTAATCATTTTGGGCTTGGGAACAATCTCATTGGAGTTGCCATGAGAAAGAGCAACAGAAAACAATGCAGACCAGCAAAATATCAAGAAAAAGAGGGACCTACTGAACAATCATAGAAGCAGAAGAAGCAAAAATCATGCTTGCATCAGAGTGGGAGCTAGCAAGGGGCCTGGGCAGTAGTGGGAGCAGTGGGGCTGGGCAACAGGAGGCCTGGGCAGCAGGGGACAAAGGGCTTGGGTGGCAGGAGGCCAACAGGGGGGTTGGGGCGCATTTAGGGCCAGCATCTGGGATCGGCGAGAAGTCAACGCAGGGGGTTGGAGGGTTGGTAGAGGGAGTGTGCCTAGGTCGGCAGGCAACTGACAGAGGGATGCGTCTAGGGCCGGCAGAGGGGGCGCGACCCTTGGGGGCGCGCCAAGGGCCAGATATTGGATAGCTGTTAGGCACCAGCTATGGTCCCTGGCAGGGACAGGTTAGGGTTCTTGGGGGAAAGGGTTAGGCAGCTAGGGTTGGGCTCTCCATGAAAAAGAAAAAGAATCATATATTGTGCCTCTTGAATGAAGTTGGGGCCCTTTATTTATAGCAAGAAATAAAGAGGTACAGGAATTGAGATTCGCAGGAGATACAAAATTCAAATCTACAGGATAAAGGGATGGGACAAACCTAGCCAAACAGAACATATTTGAATGCACCCGCGTACTAGATGCATTTTAACACGATTCATTAATGTGATGGAACCATACAGGACTATGGTGTTTGTATAATAACAAGCACAACCGACTACCCAAATATTTACCAGAGTAGAAAGCTTCTTGAGGGTGCAGGATTGGTTGAGCTTTCCATCTTTCAGCCATGCATGATGTGTATTCCTTTAACAGTGAAATCCAAGACTCAAGACCGAGGTCGATATCTTTGTTTTCAGTTCTACCCACAGAAAAAAGGTTTAAGAAGAAACAGCTCGACTTTGAAGCCTGGTTGTATAAATTTCACAAGAAAAAAATGAATCAGACAGATAAAATGTTAATCAGATGAAACTGCAAAAGACAAGTTAAACACTCCACTGGAAACTCATAAAATAATGCACACATATGTTAACACGTGTTACGCAGCCAGTATGTATGGAAGGGCAGACTAATCGTTCTATAATATTTAAGGCCACAACACAATGAAGCAGATTCATTCTAAATAGCAACATGGTAACAAATTAAGGCACCAAGGAGCCTGTTCCACAGACACCGGTCTGTTGTATCTTTCTTCATCATAACAGGAGTAGACAGAAACGCAAAGCTTCTTGGTCAATATTCTAGGTGTAATGATGATAAAAAAATTAAATAACATAAAATAATTTAAAAACCCTTATGGTCATCATGGAATCTTCAGACAACACGACAATGGTACATATTCACTTATGTTGAACCCCATTTTAGTATAATGGGTATTTCCGAGTCCCACATCAGAATATCCCGCCTTGTAATTATTTTTACTCATCTATAAAAGAATATCCCTGCCTCACATTGAGGTAAGGGGAATTCGCCATCTACATGGTATCAAAGGGTACTTTCTAACCCGAACCCTCCCTCTTTTTTTTTCTCTCCCGTCTAGGGTTGCGAGAAAATCCCCTGCGGATCCCCGGTTCTGTCCGGCCCCACCTCTGCCCTCACCCTCCTGGTTCTGTCTGGCGAGATCCCGCCGCCACCTTCTTCCTCGGCGTTGTCTGGCCTCCTAGCGGCTACGCTCCGCCCCCGCTCCAGGTGACACCACCCAATGTCGGCTCCTGCTCCCGGCGCCACTGGCCCTCCCGACCCAGGCGCGACGCGCCCCAACCTTCCGTCGTTCTCCTCCCGGCGACGCTCCCTGCGCCCCTCCGTCGCGAACAGCCTGGCAACCCCGTCCCTCCCGACGACGTATTGCCCTCCCTCCCAGCGGCTGCGCTCCGCCTTGGTGCGCCTCCCCGACGCCGCGACCCGCTTCTTCCCACGACTCCCAGCGCGCCTCCTGTTGTATGTTGTTCTCCCGTCGGCCTTGCACCACTCGGCGCGCATCCCGCTGTCCGATCTTCTCCCAGCATATCCCCATCCCTCCCAGGGTTTCCCTCCTCCCCGTACCTCCAGTCGGCCTCCTCTGCACGCGCCGGTCAGGCCCCCTGCGTCCCTCCCGGCTCCCCTTCCGGCGCTCCTTCCGGCTCTCGCCTGACGCAGCACACCGCCTCCATCACGCCTCCTCCCTCGCGAAGATCGGCCCGCCCTCCCGGCACTTCCCGATCCCAACGCGGCTCTCTCCAGACGCCGCATAGCCCGCCTATCCCGACGGCTCCTTCTCGGCACTCCCGCGGCACGTCACGGCCTGCTTCAGAAGCAGCCACCAGGTACCACCCTCTAGGCGGAAAACCTCCAGCACCACCTCTGGTCGCCAGCTTTCCTGCAAAAACGCACTCTCACTTCCATTGTCGGTCTTCCTGCGCGTTTGTACGACCGCCCGAGCAGCTGTCCCATCCCCAGTCATCGGCTCTACCACAAGACAGTCCCCCTTCATCCAGTGACCGTTACAGAACGACGCTCTTGCCGAAGGAGATTGCTTTGATACACTCTTATCGGGCAACTGTGTCACCATCCTCTTCTTCAGCCCCCATTGCTCAGACTAGCAGCTCTACCGCCTGTATTTCTCATCAACAGACAGTTTGGATGTTTGACTCTGGTGCGTCAGAACATCTCACAGGGGACTCTGGTATATTCACTACCTATCATCCATACACAGATGCCTCTACAATTACTGTTGCTAATAGCTCAAAAATCCCTATTACTAGATTTGGCACATGTCCCTTGACCCCGTCTATTCACCTAACGTTGGTCGCTCATGTTCCTCAAAGTCCATTTAATCTTATCTCTGTCAGCAAACTCACCACAGACTTAAATTGTGTTGCTACTTTTACCTCATCTGGTGTTGTTTTTCAGGAACGGAAGACGAATCGGAAACTTGGTCGAGGTTATCTTCGAAATGGGGTTTACATGTTTGATACCCCACTATCTCTTGCTTGCTCATCCACCCCAGCCCGTGCTCTTGACCTACATTCTCGCCTTGGTCATCAACCGGCTTCCACCCTACATAAACTTTGCCCCTAATTCAGTTCTCACCTATCCTTCCATTGTAAATCCTGCAAGTTTGTCAAACATCATCGGGCAACGTATGTTCCTCGACCGGAACCACGTGCAGCGAATCCTTTTGATCTTGTTCATTCCGATGTCTGGGGTCCTTGCAGGGTTCCTAGTCAGTCTGGGTACAGTTATTATATCACCTTTATTAATGACTACTCCCGAATGACCTGGTTTTACCTGCTTCGTGATCGGTCTGAAGTTTTTTCTACCTTTCAGGCCTTTTATAATTAAATTCATACTCAATTCTCCACCTCCCTTAAATGTCTCCACTCCGACAATGGATGAAAATATTTATCCACTTCCTTTTAGCAGTTTCTCAAGGATAAATGCATCATTCATCAGACCTTCTGCCCTGACACACCTCAGCAGAATGGAGTGGTCGAGCGGAAACATCATCATATTCTGGAGACTGCTTGTGTCCTCTTTCACATGAAGATGTCTCTCTTTTTTTGGTCTGATGTCATCCTGACTGCTACCTACCTCCTAAACCGTCTCCCTTATTCTATCCTTCAGGGGGAGACTCCCTTTCGGACTCTCTTCTCCTCTCTCCCTCCGCACTCACTTCATCTCCAGGTGTTTGGGTGTCTGTTTTATGTTCGGGACACTCGCCTCAACCTCTCTAAACTTTCTCCCAAATCCCTCCGGTATATTTTTCTTGGATATTCCCGCACTCGGCGTGGATGTTGGTTCTTCTCTACAAACTTACGGCGCTATATCATCTTTGTTGATGTGTCGTTTATTGAGAGCTCTCCTTTCACTCCACCCTCTCCTCATCCAGACACTACCATCAATGAGTGTCTTCCTCTCATCATTCACCCTCCTCTAGTACGGCGTTATATCATCTCTGTTGATGTGTCGTTTATTGAGAGCTCTCCTTTCACTCCTCCCTCTCCTCATCCAGACACTACCATCGATGAGTGTCTTCCGCTCATCATTCACCCTCCTCTAGTGTCTCCCCCTACTGGTCATCGCTTTGGGACAACCTACTCCCATCGCCCATCGACTCCCCCCCGTCCAAGCTGAGGACATCATCGTTCCACTTCGTTCGATGCTCCTGCCACAGCACCAGACGACTTGCCTATTGCACTACGGAAAGGTACCCGCTCTTGCCAGAATACTCCTCTTTTTACCTCTTCATACAGAAGTTTGTCAGCACTGAAGATGATATCTATCCCCCGCACGGTGGGCAATGCCAAATCCCACTCGGGGTGGCTACAGGCGATGCTCTGGATGACAACCATACATAGGATCTGGTCCCCCTCCCTACAGGCAAACAGGGGGTCGACTGCAAGTGGATTTATACGATTCGTCTCAATGTCGATGGCACTCTCCATCACCTCAAAGCCCGCCTTGTGGCGAAGGGATTTGCTCAGACATATGGCATCGACTACTTTGAGAGCTTCTCTCTGGTTGCCAAGATGGCTTATGTCCGCTTACCCATATCTCTGGCCACTCATCATCACTGGATGTTAAGAATGTCTTTCACCATGGCTTTCTTGACGAAGAAGTCTACCTGCAGCAGCCCCCCGGATTTCGTGCCTCTGGAGCCGACTCCCGTGTTTGCCGCCTTCGTCGATCCCTATATGGCCTCATGCAGTCTTCTCGTGCTTGGTTTGGCCGCTTCAGCACTGTCGCCACAGCCTTTGGTCTCTCTCACAGTATGAAGGATCACACCGTCTTCTTCCGTACGACGTCAAACGGTTGTATTTTGCTGGTGGTATATGTTGATGATATCATCATCACAGGCAGCGACTCCACTGGAATCGCCCAACTCAAGACGCACTTTCACCACCACTTCCACACCAAAGATCTTGGACCTCTCACCTACTTGGCATTGAGGTCTCCCGTTCTAAGGACATTATCTCTCTCTGCCAACGAAAATATGCCCTTGATATCTTACAGGATGCAGGGTTGAGTCAGGCGACTGCAGTGGACACTCCTCTTGAGCCTGAGGAACGCTCTCTCCATGCCGACTTGGCACCCTTCCCTCACCCAGAGAGCTATCGTCGTCTGGTGGGCAAATTAAACTACCTCACTATGACACGTGTTGACATTGTCTGCGCTGTTGGCAAAGTGAGCCAGTTCATGGAGCATTCAACCAGATCTCAGTGGGATGTTGTCCTCCGCATTGCCAAATAGATAAAGAAAGACCCTGCACGTGGCATTCGGTACTCACATCATGCTCATTTGGATGTTGATGTCTTCTGTGATGCGGACTATGCAGGTTAGCTTGCTACCCGCAAGTCTACTTCTGGATTTACCGTGTTCTTGGCCGGTAACCTCATCTCATGGTGCAGCAAAAAGCAGACTGTCGTCTTCAAATTTAGTGCAGAGGCAGAATATCGTGCCATGACCACGGTCACCACTGAAATCCTCTGGCTTCGTCATCTCCTCCATGAGCTTGGTTTCCCAGCACAGACATCTGCTCATATCTGGTGTGACAATCAGGCAGCCACGAAGATTGCATCAAATCTCATCTTCCATGAACGGACGAAGCATATCGAGGTGGATTGCCACTTTCTTCGCCACCATTTGGAGCAGAACCATATCAATTTTAACCATATTCCGACGGCGGATCAGCTTGCCGACATCTTCTCAAAAGACCTCCCATAAGCTTGTCTGGACTCTCTCACTACCAAATTGGGTATTCACAGCCTCCACAGCCCAACTTGAAGGGGAGTATGTATGACCTTGTTCGATGTCGCCTTTTTTCTTTTTGTGGGACTCTCAGTCTAAGCTGGGCATGTCCAGGTTGAGGGGGAGTGTTGGACCTCATTTTAGTATAATGGGTATTTCCGAGTCCCACATCGGAATATCCCGCCTTGTAATTATTTTTACTCATCTATAAAAGAATATTTTCGCCTCACATTGAGGTAAGGGGAATTCGTCATTTATAACTTACATATTGGTAATCCAACAGGGAAATGACAAGGTACCAAGGCCTGAAGTCTTTATGTGTCCAGATGAAAAAGAAACTTCAGAAAATGAGTGTGAGTTAGATGAGAGAGAACACTGGAATGAGCTTAATTAAAGATTATGGAATGAGGCTGAAAATGTTTCTGAATCACTTTAAAGAAAAAAACCAAAAGCGTTTGGATTTCGATCTGGCCATGCACACCCAAGTTCCAGACCTTTTTCCAAGTGCATGGTTAAGCCTCCCATGGTTTTACATTAGAGTTTATAGGGTTTTGATCGAGTGACGGGCATTTTCATAAGGTTCAAATTCTGACGAAAGTCAAATTACAAAAAAGGCAAAATCATTTAACCATGCTAAACAAAGAAAAAACAAGATAATCCTCATCACAGCCCACCTATTCAAAACGAACATGGAGTTAAATTATTCTGGCTGCTTCAAAAGTTCAAAAAAATGAAGGAAACAAGCACCCCAGAGAAACTTTCAAAGAAGTCCACTTGTTGATGAAAACATGCAGCAACTAATAACTATAAAAAACTTTACTCAGTGCATGACTTCACGATTTTATGTTAAGTAGAATATCTAAAAGATTGAGTCCCAACCACAACATTTTACTTTCATGAAATCAAATAGATGCCAATTGGAATTTTGTTAATAGTTTGTGAACCCTAAATGCAATTAGCACTTACGGCCCAAACAAAGCTACTGTAAGTAGTATCTTCATATTCAACAACTGGGCAGTATGCCTCACAGTATTTAAAGGTGCTTTCATGCTCCACCTGATCTTGAGCAGGCTACAAAATCAATTTATTTCTAAGCAAGCCAACGTTGCTGTAATCACAATTCTTACCACGGGTGAAACAAACAAATTAAGACAGAACTGCTAGGAGAAAAAACAGTGAGTAAATCTCAATTTCCAAATTATACTGTTGTGTAGCGTGGAATTTGAAAAATTGAAAATAGCAAAGCAACAGAAAATGTTTGTCATATTACACTTGTCTTAAGCTAACACGATTCATACAAAGCAAAAACAACAATCTACAACAACAACAAACAAGCCTTAAACACAATTAAATAAGGTTGGCTATATGGATCAAACGTCGTCAATTAGCTCTATTGAATACCATATGTTAAGCAAAAACAACCATCTATTAATTAAAATTTACTGTTAAGCAAAATAACTAAAAAAAGAAATTAAATGCATGACTCATTCAATACATCCAAAAATATGTTAAAATAAAGACACGTGAATTGACAAAAGGATGAACCTGAAACCATAGATGCTGCAGAAGACTAAATATAATAGATTCAGGTCTGCTCAATTCAGGAAATCCCTGGTGCAGAGCCACTTCAGTTTTTTGCATCATCATCAAATTTTGAAAGCGCTTTGCCAAAATGAACAACAAATCAATTGCCACTCCTTTGACAGGAGTCGAAGGAGATGAGATAAGACTGATAACAGGAAATAAGAATAAAACTTCCTCACTCTGTTTGAAATCATCCATGACAACATTTTCTGCAAAATTTTAATAATAATGATTAGAACAGCGTAAAGGAAATCATTCCAATGGAACTGATTATAATGAATATCCCTTGTAAATAAACTTCAATGAGCAAAAGCAAAAGAAATGTAAGAGTTTTCAAATGCAAAAGAAAAATCTCAAAAGTTCCGCAATAAAACAAAAAATGCATTTCCCCATGGTACCCGCCCATAAGGAAAGCAATAAAAAACATATCAAGCCCCTAGGGGCATTGTTGTGCGGATTCTTCTTGAAATGGAGTTGGTGTCTCGAATCTCCCAATCCTGGGTTCGAGTTGCGCTGACTACACAGCCACTTGTCATCGGTCATTTCAGCACTTGTGCTACTGGTGCAAATGGATCCGATCCTCACCAACCCTAGGTGGCCGAGTTTGGGCTGGAACAAGGCCCCACCTTTTTCCTAATAAATTCATATCATCAAAAGCCCCCATATCACCTTTTTTCCTAATAAATGTTCCGGGCTTTCTATATCAGCCATTTAATCACCAAACAACACTATGACTACGGTGGATTCAAATTATAAGAAATCCAGTGGATTTAAATTATAAGAAAATTTAGATTTAAATGATTGTCAATCTTACCAAGTGACTACAGTGGGTTTAAATTATAAGAAAATTTAGATTTAAAGTTTAGAAGTCAAAACAACCAACTCATCGCCATGTTGTGCCTTGATATTTCACCATAAAGCATACCAATGTGTAAAATTACCACAAACACTTGAGCTACTGGTGCAAATGGATCCGATCCTCACCAACCCTAGGTGGCCGAGTTCGGGCTGGAACAATGCCCCACCTTTTTCCTAATAAATTCATATCATCAAAAGCCCCCATATCACCTTTTTTCCTAATAAATGTTCCGTGCTTTCTATATCAGCCATTTAATCACCTAACAACACTACGACTACAGTGGATTTAAATTATAAGAAATCCAGTGGATTTAAATTATAAGAAAATTTAGATTTAAATGATTGTCAATCTTACCAAGTGACTACAGTGGGTTTAAATTATAAGAAAATTTAGATTTAAAGTTTAGAAGTCAAAACAACCAACTCATCGCCGTGTTGTGCCGTGATATTTCACCATAAAGCATACCGATGTGTAAAATTACCACAAACACTTTGAAATAATACCATGCAATCAAAGGGAAATTTAAGAATTGTTAAGAGTATTTGATGTTTTTAATATTTGTATGTCCGGTGTGGGTAATCTGTTGTACTCATTTTCTCATCTATAAATTAAACACTCTATCTCGTTGTGAGGTACAGGTTTCTATTCTAACATGGTATCAGAGGAGGTTATGTAACCCCCTCCCTCCCAATGCTTCTCTGCCCCGCTTCTCTGCCCCTTGCGGCACCCCTTCCCGTCGCCCTACTCCGCCCCTCGCGGCACCCTCCTGGGCAGCGGCCCCCTTGCGCAACGGTCTCCTGGGCAACGCACCTCATGAGTTGTCTCCTGCGCGACGGCTCCTGGGCAGCGCCCCCCCTTGCGCGGTTTCCTGAACAACGGCCCTTACACCCTGTTTCGGCTCCCTTACGCCCCTGCGCGACGGACCTCCCACCCCGTACGTGTCCGCCTCCACACCTCTTGTGCGACAGCCACCCGTGCGCCGACGTCGCCCTGTGAGTTGGCACCCCTCCCCGTCTCCCCTCCATGTGTGACACACCCACCAGCCCGACGCCCCTCCATATGCAGCAACCCCTCCCTGTGCAACACTCCTCCAGTGGCCCGCCTCTCCCTCTGCGACGCCCCAACCCGCATAACTGTGCCCCTCAACAGTCCATGATATTCTTTTTTCTATGACCTAATTGATGCTCAGATGTTCCAACTGTGCGTTTTTCAGCACCTACAGTTCCGGCTTCCTTTGCCATGATTGATCGCGGTGGGTAACAGCTTAACACCTCTAGTCTATCATTTGTGCATCTTCAGCACTTTCTCAACATGCATCTTCAGCACTTTCTCAACATGCATCTTCAGCACTCAACAACCCTTTGTTTTTTGTCTTTTATCACCTTATGACATCATCAAACGCCATTGTTGCCCATGGCGATCCTCCAGCAACATATCTATTTCAACGGTCCACCACATGGGTTCTAGACTCTGGTGCCTCTGAGCATATCACTGGGGGATGCAGGTGTTCTTCAATCATATCGCTCAGCTTCAATTGGAGATAATATTACTGATGGACGATGCAAATGGCTGGTTATGGGAGTTGTACGATTATGTCTGGCTTAACGCTCTCCGTTGTTGCCTTTGTTCTCATTTGTCCCTTTAATTTACTATCTATTAGTAAACTTACAACTGATTTACAGTGTCAGGTCATCTTCTCACCTACTTCGGTTATCTTTCAGGAGCATTCGACAACTCGGATGTTTGGTAGTGGACGCCTTCAGGATGGGGTGTATGTGTTTGACTCAGCCTCAATTCTCGCTTGTCCTGCCACTTCTGTTCATGTCCTCCAACTTCATTATCGCTTTGGTCATCCACCTACCCCCATTCTTCAAAAACTTTTTTCCAAGGTTGAGTCCCCATCCTCCATTTAACTGTGAGTCCTATCATTACGCAAAGCATCATCGGGTCACCTATGTTCCCTAGGCAACCCCCATGCATCCACTCCTTTTCATTTGATACATTATGATATCTGGGAACCAGTCCTAGTCCATCTAAACGGAGCTATCGATATTTTGTTACTTTCATCGGTGATTTTTCACAAATGACTTGGGTCTATTTGTTAAAGAATCGGTCCGAAATTTTTACCGTGTTCCACTCTTATTATCAAGAAATCACAACTCAATTTTCTGCTAAAGTTCATTGTTTACGTTCTGACAATGGTCGTGAATATTTATCTAGACATTTTCAGTCTTTTCTTGATGATCAAGGCATAATCCATCAAACTTCATGTCCCGATACACCTCAACAAAACGTTGTTGTAGAACGAAAGAACCGTCATCTGTTAGAAGTTGCTCGTGCACTTTTATTCCAAAAGAAAGTTCTGACCATTTTTTTGAGAGATGTCATTCTCAAAGCCACTTATCTTATCAACAGACTTTTATTGTCTGTTCTTCAGAGGGAGACATCATTCCATTCTTTATTTCCAACAACATCATCTCATTCTCTGTCTCTCCGCATTTTTGGTTGTGTGTGCTATGTTCAAGATATCCGCCCCTCAATTACCAAGTTTGATGCGCGCGCTCTCAAATGCATTTTTCTTGGTTATTCCCGCACCCTACACGGATATTGATGTTTCTTTTCCAGATTTGCGTCGTTATGTTGTCTCAGCTGATGTTTCCTTTATCGAATCATCAGTTATTTTTATTCCCTAGTTCCCACCATCTAATGTTCTTGATTCCGAAGTTGTTTTACCATATTCTCTCAATACACCACCACCCCTATCTCTTCCTAGTGATGTTGTTGGATCCCAATTTCGCCAGGTATATACTCACCAATCAAGCACACCTACCACCTCGGCACCTAATGTTCCTACCACACCTGACGACTCGCCCGCTCGTGATACTCCATCACCGGAGTTGCCTATTGCGCTTCGCAAAGGCACACGCTCCTGTCAGTCTTATCAGGGATTATCTGCGGCTACCTCACGGGTTGTACAGACACTTTCTGCTCACACCACGCCACGCACTGTTGTCGAGGCCATATCTCATCCTGACTGGTTACAGGATATGCAAGATGAATTTCAAGCTATGGACATCAACCACACTTGGGATCTTGTTCCTCTTCCTTCAGATAAGCAGGTGGTCGGTTGCAAATGAATCTATACAGTACGCGTCAACGTCGATGGCTCTCTTAATCGTCTCAAAACTCACCTTGTTGCCAAAAGTTATGCGCATACATATGGAGTTGATTATTTTGACACATTCTCTTCAGTGGCAAAGATGGTCTCAGTTCGCCTACTTATCTCTCTCGGTGTCTCCTCTCACTGGTCTCTCCATCAATTGGATGTTAAAAATGTTTTTCTTCGTGGCTTTCTTAATGAAGAAGTTTATATGAAGCAACCACTCGGGTTTGTTGGTCAGGGAGAGTCCTCCAAGGTTTGTCGCTTTCGTCGATCACTGTATGGACTCAAGCAGTCGCCACGTGATCGGTTCGACCGTTTTTGCACCGTTGTGATTAGCTTTGGCATGTGCCAAAGCATAAAAGATTCCTCTGTTTTCTATCATCAATCTGCACCATGAAGCATCCTTTTGGTGATCTATGTGGATGACATTGTTATTACTGACAGTGATGTTGTTGTAATTGGTCGACTCAAGTCTTTTCTTCATCAAAATTTTCAAACAAAAGATTTGGGTCCACTGCGATATTTCTCAGGAATTGAGGTCTCCAAATGCAACAAATGAATGTTTCTATCTCAGAGAAAGTATGTTCTTGATCTACTACAAGAGACCGGTATGACTCGAGCTGAAACAGTTGACTCACCCCTCGAATCTGGAAAAAGGTCACTTCATACTGACAGTGAGATGTTTTCATCACCCGAAAGATATAGACAACTTGTTGGAAACCTCAACTACTTGACGATGATTCGACCCGATATTGCTTGTGCGGTTAGCAAAGTGAGTCAGTTTATGGAATCTCCAACAAAAACGCAGTGGGAGACTGTTCGTCGCATTATTAGATATATGAAAAAAGAACCAAGTTTAGGTCTTCTATATTCTGACCATGGGCATACAAATATTGAGGCATTTTGTGATTCAGATTATGCTGGATGTCTCTCTTCTAGAAGATCTACGTCTGGTTTTGCAGTTTTTGTTGGAGGAAATTTGATCTCATGGCAAAGCAAGAAGCAGACGGTTATCTCCCGATCTAGTGCAAAATCGGAGTATCGAGCAATAGTGTGACTGCAGAGATTATTTGAACACAACAAATTCTACAGGAGATTGGGTATACTGTCAAGAAGCCAGCACATATCTGGTGCGACAATCAAGTTACCATCAAGATTGTCACAAATCCAGTCTTTCATGAGCGGACCAAGCATATTGAAATTGATTGTCATTTCGTTCGAGAAAACTTTGAGAAGAAGATCACCTTCGGTCATGTTCACACCTCTGATCAACTTACAGATATTCTCACAAAAAGGGTGTCTGGACCACGTGTTCAATTTTTGTGTAACAAGCTGGGCATGATAAATATATATGTCCCAATTTGAGGGGGATGTTAGAGTATTTGATGTTTTTAATATTTATATCCCACATTGGTGTGGGTAATATGTTGTACTCATTTTCTCATCTATAAATTAAGCACCCTACCTCGTTGTGAGGTACGGGTTTCCATTCTAACAAGAAAAAGGAAACGGTCAGCGCCATACCCATCAGAAATAACTATGACAACATTGACAATCAATACACAAATGCATAAAAAAAATAAGCTGAAATTATATAAAATAGTACACATTTCTTCACGAGAAGGTAAAAATAAAGAAAAATAAATTATTAAGAAAGTGAATCAATAAAAATCAACAACATGAATCAACACACCATTCTCACTCTTCCATTTCAGTAGAAAAAGAAGAAGCTTCAATATAGACAGCTGCTCATGTTCTAGCTCGGATTGGATGAGAACAAAAAACAGCAATGACATGTCATGCACATATGGCAAACCGAGATCTTTATGGGCAACCAACAAACGCTTTGATAGATCAACAGCAGTTTCCCTGGCACCAGAGTGCCTCCAAAGATCCAAAGATGGAGAAAGAATGACAACTAAAAGTTCTGAGCTGCATAATTTAGCTTCATCGTTCAGCTCCTACGAGTTTTAAACATCAAGCAATTAGCAGTTCCAAGCAACAATCCAAAAAAACAAAATGTGTCTTTAATATGAATTCAAGAAACAAGGCACTTCAAAGTGGAATTATATGCACTTACTGAAACTTCTACAACCAATGACCTCAACATTACAGTAAACGAGTTCACCATAGATTCCCCCAAATAGAAGAAATTCCTGAAATCCTGAAATTACTACTATTTTAGATAAATCACAAAATATATATGAAATAACAAAGGTGTGCTAAAAATGACAGAAGATCCCCAAAAGTTCAGGAAATAAAAGACAAGATATTAAAGAAAAACTTGAGGAGAGGGGAGGAAAAAAACACTGAAAATCTCATATGAAAGCAATCATTAAATTCTTAACAAGTTTAACCAAGACATCCAGTATATTAAAAAAAAAGACCCGTACACCATAAAATTCATTTGAACTCGATTTTTCCCTGCTTGGAGGCCAGGACTCCAAAAAATTATTAAACATTTCAGCAATAGCATTAGTTCCAGATAACCCAACGAAAAACATGCCTCCCAAATTTAGAAAAAAGGTACCAAAATTGTTTGGATGTGAGAGATTTTGTGATGGGCCCATGAGTTGACTCTCAGTTTTAATGAAGGGAACAAATGATACAGTCCTACAACTAAGGACATGGGACCAAAAAAACCATCGCAGCCTACTTAAACCAGTGGCAAGATATAGTTTTACTAGTGTAAATAAAATTCTTTTGATTATATATGGTGTGATTTATAGTACGGTACTTGATATAAAAAAAAATCAACCATGAAAACAAAGGTCAAATTCACATTAGAGCATGCCAAGCAAGGGTGAAAGAGGATGAGACGGGAAACATGACAAAAATTAATAATGTAGACCCCAATCCATGTAATATTAGCATATGAGTGGTGCAAAGGGTTAACACAGGCCATATGAATTTCAAAGCCAGTGCCGGTGAAAGGGACTGAGATTAATTAGATTACCGATAATAATTTGTTAGCAAGACACCAAAGGAGTTCACCTTCACTAAAGGCAGTCTTCTTAATCAATAGGGCTACCAGCTATGCAAGCATGTAAATATTTGTTTGTCAGCATGATGGATAATGTCAATCATATATTTCTGCTTAGGAAGAAAAAATAGCACGTCTACAAGATCTAAAATGTGTCCTCGGCAGGCTACTGCCAATGGGGAGTCCAAATATGAGCAACATGAGCAATGTCATGACTTGCACTGATTATGTCACTGATATATAAAAGAATAATAGATCAGTCGCACTAAAAACAAAACTCTTGAGCAAAGGCAACAAGTTCACTTACCTCAGCGCTTTTGCGTGGAAGGCATCGCATGCCTTGCAATAACATCTTGAAAATAGGCATTGCCTCGAGAGGAAATGAGCAGCAAAGAGATGACACTGATGATATTAAATGTTTTATGAATGAAAACGACGATGAATACGACGAATCTGAAAATGGTAGTTTTAAAATGGAAAAATTCAGAAAGGGCTTCAGGAATCCGCATACTTCTGCCATCCCAAACCTTTTGCCCTCCACGATAAATAATAAAATCTGCTGCACTAGCTCCAGCTGAACATCTTCCCGGCAGGCGAGAACCTGGGCACAAATGATTATAATAGCGTTGTCTCAAAAATTCCAATATCCATGCACGCGTATGGGCAAAACAAAAATATCGCTGAAAATAGATAAAGAACACACACGGAAACATGAATTTCTTCATGCCGTTACCCGAATGAAAAGATGAGTCTCCGAAGAATCACATTTGAAGTCTGAAGTGTTTTTTCCGAAGCCAAAACGAACTAGTGAGCCAATCGCCTTGACGAAGAGCGGGACCAAGCGCGAGTTGCAGACCTCGAGAGCGGATTGGAGCTCTAGCAACCCACGGGAGATATCCATTTTGGAGTCCGTGACCATTCGGCAAAGCTCGTGAACCGCCTGGTCGGCCACAGCGAGCGAGGGCGAGAGGAGGCATCGAGAGATGGCCTCCCGTCCGGGATCGGAGTCGACACCGAGGTGGGGAGTAGGCGAACGAAGTTTGTCGAATACCGATATCACTGCAAGCCTCTGGAGCGGCGGTTGAGTTACTCGAAGCCTCTCCAGAGCAAAGTGAGCGCTCATCTTTGAAGGGCGCACATCCAGCAACACAGTGTTGGCAGTGCTGGAGACGCCAGACGACCAGGCGAGGCAGGACGGTTTAATTTTTTAGACATCAAGTTTCAATGACTTGGTTTATCACCCAATGTATATAGTACTACTCGTATGAGCCGCGTATGTGAGTTAAAAAATAAATAGGTTTAGATTTTTTAGTGAGAGTTGACTCTTGAAATAATCATTTAATGTCAAGATTTGTAAGAAGGGTTTTTTATTTTTATTTTTTAATTTAATAGGTTTAGATTTTTTTTTTATTTAGAAAAATTGGTTTGTTAAGTGTCAGTTCAATTGACGCTTTGAGAACTCCCAATTGGATTGGCGCTCAAGTTATTTTTTTCCAAAATCCCCACGCAGCCTCTCTCCAACCTCTCTTATATATATATATATGTGTGTGTGTGTGTGAGGCGAATTTCTGGGCACTGTATGAGTACTGCAATAGGTACTGTAGCAGGTACTGTTCGGTACTGTAGCAGTCGGAATTATTCACCCGATTTGGGCTTTCGGGCCACTGGTTTGGGCCTACGGGTCTCAAGGGCCTTCGGGCCATCAAAAGCCTTCGGGCCACAGGGCCTTCGGGCCATTGAAAACCATGAATTAGCTCAGTTCACACAGAGCAGGGCCCAAAAAAGGATCATAACAACAATAGCAGTCACCATAAGCAGAGCTAACCGAATTAGAAGAATGAGAGGGTATGTTAACCGTCATCGGGACCAGGCACCGTGCAGCTTTGTACGGGGCAATGCTAGCCGATCAGCAATGCAGGTGGGGGACTAAAGGCGATCAATGAAACATAAGCTGGGGAGAGGCAGTTCTAGCGGGTTGGCCCTACGTGTCATGTAATGGGCATGGTCTGCCTCTGGGCCTTCGGGTCATGTCGGGCCTTGGGCCTTGGGCCTACGAGTCATGTATGAGTTTCCCTTCAACCCTTAAAAGGGGGATTATCTATAATAAAATAAAAAAAGAAGGCCTTCGGGCCATTCAGATATAAATACAATAATTATATAATCACAATAATTATATAATTATAAATATCATAAAAATATAATTATAATAATCATATATTTATAATAAATATATAATTATAAACATTATAATAATAATAATAAATATAATTATAATCAATATATAATTGTAAATATAATTATATAATAATTATAATAAATATACAATTATAATTAAAATAATTAAAATAATTATAAATATATAATTATAACAATTATATAATTATAATAAATATATAATTATAAATATAATAGTTATATAATTATAATAAATATACAATTACAATAAATATATAACTACAATAATTATATAATTATAATTATAATAAATATATAATTTTAATAAATATATAATTATAATAAATACCAAGAAGATTCGGGGCCAATACAGTAATAAGAAATATATTATTATAATAATTATATTATTATAATAAATATATAATTATTATAATTATATAGTTATAATAATTGTATATTTATAAAAAATATATGATTATAATCAATATATAATTGTAAATGTAATAATTATATAATTATAATAAATACACAATTATAATTACAATAATTATATAATTATAAATATAATAATTATATAATTATAAAAATTATATAATTATAATAAATATATAATTATAAATATAATAGTTATATAATTATAATAAATATACAATTACAATAAATGTATATTATAGTGATATATTTATTATAATTATAATTATTTAATTATTATAATTATATATCTATTATAATTGTATATTTATTATATTTATAATTGTATAATTATTTAATTATTATATTTATGATTATATATTTATTATAATTGTAATTATTTAATTATTATAATTATATATTTATTATAATTGTATATTTATTATAATTATATATTTATTATAATTATAATTATATAATCATTATAATTAAATATTTGTTGTAATTGAATATTTATTATAATTATATAATTATTATATTTATAATTATATATTTATTATAATTATATAATTGTTATAATTATATATTTATTATATTTATAATTATATAATTATTGTAATTATAATTGTATATTTATTATAATCATATAATTATTATAATTACAATTATATATTGATTATAATTATATATTTATTATTATTATTATTATATTTATAATTATATATTTATTATTATTATATAATAAATATAATTATAAATTTATTATATTTATTTTAGTAGTTATATTTATTATAATAAATATATTTATTATAAATATATTTATTATATTTATTATATTTATAATTATATAATTATTATAATTATATATTTATTATAATTATATATTTATTATAATTACATAACTGTTATATTTAAAATTATTTATTTATTATAATTATATAATTGTTATAAATATATATTTATTATATTTATAATTATATAATTATTGTAATTATAATTGTATATTTATTATAATTATATAATTATTATATTTACAATTATATATTGATTATAATTATATATTGATTATTATTATTATATTTATAATTATACATTTATTATAAATATTCAATTATTATAATTATATAATTATTATATTTATTATTATATAATTATTTTAATTATATAATTATTATAATTGTATATTTATTATAATTATATATTTATTATAATTTAATTATATAATTATTATAGTTATATATCTATTATAATTGTATATTTATTATAATTATATAATTATATATTTATTATATTTATAATTATATAATTACTATAATTATAATTGTATATTTATTATATTTATTATATATTTATTGTATTTATATAATTATTATAATTATATAATTATATAATTATAATAATTATATTTATTATTATTATATATTTATTATAATTATATAGTTGTTATAAATATAATAAATACAATTATAAATTTATTATATTTATTTTAGTGGTTATATTTATTATAAATATATTTATTATAAGTATAATTATAATTACATAAATATATATAAGATGTGTGTGTGTGTGTGTGTCTGTGAGGGGTTGGGGAGGGATGGTGTTGGGATTTATAAAAAAACCCATCAACACTAATTATCCCAAAACACCATTAAATTGGCGCTAGACAACCCCATTTCTCCAAATAAAACAAACCCTACCCTCAAAAACTAAAAAAAAAACTCTTACACCAAATTATCCTCATTTAACCACTATAACTCCTTTAAATATTTATTTTAAATTTCTTTTATAAGTTTAAAATAAATAAGTCTCAAATAAAATACATATTGTTTATAATTTTATTATCTTTTAAAAATATATAGTTGTAAAATCCCAGGTAAATAAATAATATGATATTTTCATATTTATTAATATTTGTGAATTAAATACTAATTTTACTTTAAAGAGGATGCTATGTTCGATGGCGTACCCGACACACAGCAATGGGTTTCTTCGAAAATCTCATGTTGCACATAAGGCTGAGTCATACTGAAAAATAATAATATAATATTATTTTAAATGGTGGTTAACGCCTAGCCGTTGTATTGACGGAAATAAATAGAACTAACTATAGTATGATTATACATGTTTGTTAAATGTTTTTACATTTATCCAATAAAAGTTAGAGGCTTAAAATGCGAATGAATCCAATTTTAAGCATAAACACTCTAATATTTTTTAAAAGGTCGATTTATCATCTTTTAATGGAGAACCCTTTTTAAATCTAGTTTTTGTCACTTTTATACGTTCTATTTGACAGAATAAAATTCTTCTTTTGAATCGGGACATCAAAATTTACTTTGGATGAAATTTTGATATTTTTCTGATAATGTTCATTTTTTAATGAATAATGAAAAATACTGCATTTTAATTCAAAACTGTCTTTTAATCTAATTTATTTATATGGTTAGATTATATTTTTAATTGGTTGTAAAATGCAATTAGATTATATTTTTACCATTTAATCCAATGTTGGTCATTGAAGTAATTTCACTTTGAAATTGAACATAAACAAGTGTCAATCTTTTGATAATTATTATTTATTAAAAACACGTTTTTTGTTTTGACAACAAGAATTAATTTTAAATTAATTTATGCAACTTTTTATGTTTTGAATTTGAAAAAATGGATTCTATATTTGGAATGAGGAGGTCCAAATTATGTAAATAGGTAACTTTTATTTTTAGACATTATGAATAGTAATTTCAGTAAATATTTTATTTACCACGGTTAAAAGGCAAATCTGGTAAATAAGGGTAAAAAAATATTATTATAATAATATTAAATTACCCTAACATGTGTCGTAATCCTATTGGCTGATACATGTCCGACCATGGGCATCCTTGAGTCGATTTTGGGACCCCATGAAGCCACTTGTAAGTGAAAATGGCACTTTATAAAAATTAATTTAATGTTAAGAAAAAAATAATATAAACATATATCTTTTAGTAAAACAATTTTTATAATGGGTTGTATGAATGATATTTTTTACTATAAATAGTCATTAGAAATCTAAAAATATTTCCTACATCATGGTATTTTATTTATAATTTTTATACATCATATAAATAAATTTATTTATGACACAATGATTATGTAATAATTACCTCATTAATGAATGTTTTAAATAAATGAGATTATAAATATTAAAATAAATTTATTTTGAAACTTTTTATGCCATCCATTAATTTTATGGATGAGTATAACTTTTTATCATTGAATTAATGTAGCTTGTTCGAAAGAATCAAGTTTTTATAGATTTTTTTAAAAGCCTTGATATGAATAGTTTATAAATTGACATAAAGGAGTTTTTAAATCAATCAATATTTTATTAAATGATAAAATAGTTCTAAAAATCTAAGATTCGTCCAAATGACATATATAATGCTACAAATGTCATTAATGGTCCATTTTGGGTCTCTTGGCATTTTATAGTAAATATATTAACCATATAGTATAGATATATAAGAGGACATGGTAAAGATTAAATTAGTTAACAAAGGGTTAAATAAAGAAGATAAGGATTAAAAAAATATCAAAAACCTGTCCAATTCTTATTGGATAATTTTATTTCAACTTATATGCACCTTATCTTAGAATTAAATAAGTTTTGGACCTTTTGAAACCAAAAATCATTTTATAATAAAATAATACTTTCAAACTTTCCTAAAGAGCCCCTTCCCCCCTTATAAAAAGTCATCACCTCTAACCCTTACTCACACCTCTCAAGCCACCTTGGCTTGTCCAACCTCTGCCCAAATAAGCTCCCAACACCCCTCTCTTCCCCCTAGAATCCTTAACTTAGGCATAAGGCACTTCAAGAAATCCTTTTGGTTCAAACCAAAGGGAGTTACCCAATTTAACGGTAACGTCTTCTCTCAAGTTCTTTTTCTTTTATTTTCCTTCGCCAACCTCCTAAACTCACTTTATTCCATTCTTCTATAAAAAAATAGTATATTCAATATACTAGGATGTTGTTATGATGATTATTAGAACTACACTTCCACACACCTCCATCTAATGGATACAAACATACTATTACCATGGACGATGAACTACTGCATCACGAAACAATGATTGTTCAATTATCTCCTACTGCCTCCCATGGTGGCCATTATGATGGAACGATATTTATATGTGATTGTTTCACTATGAATCAGATTGGAGTGGACCGACGCTCCCCGACCATCGATCTCACGGAGGGTTGAGCTCCGCTTGATCACTAAGGTTGGGTATATCGATCTTTGTTTCGAAATGCCCAACGGTTCCATATCCAACGATACATGGACCTGCTTTCCAAAGGCAGGCGTTCGTTGGGTTGATTCGGCCAACGATGCTTAATAACTCACATTGGTCGAGAGGATGAGAAGTCGAGCTCATCGCACCCTTTTGAGGGGGAATTATTACCTGTTCCGGGACTCTCTTATAGATTTAAGACGTGTTTATATGTTCGCGAATCTTTGGTTTATACTCAAGCATAGTATCCACGGATTACCCCTGGTTGGTAATGGTCAGCTGAACGCAAGGATTCAGAATCATTTAGGCCCGAGGTTTACCATCCCTCATTGGGGTTAATGACTCTGAGGAGTTTGGACTCATTGAGATGGCGTTAACTTGAAGCCTCATAACTGGGTGCTTTGGAGTTTATTGTCTTCCAGGGGGGACAGGTAACGACTTGAGCATTTGGATCGAACCCGTGATACGGGCTTCCTATGTATCCTCATGAGAGGAATCAGAATCCATGTAGTTCGGTGGAGGTGGTGTCGGAGAACCGACGTGAGGATGGACCGAGGGTCTGATGGTTAGTGGGCTTGAACCTCATGGAGGCTTCCTACGTACCATGCCTTGACATGGATCAAAGTCCTCGTAGTTCGCAGGAAGTGGTGTCAGAGAACTGATGTAAGGATGGACCGGGGGTCCGATGGGTAGTGGGCTTGAACCTCATGGAGGCTTCCTACGTACCATGCCTTGACATGGATCAAAGTCCTCGTAGTTCGTAGTAAGTGGTGTCTGAGAATCGACGTAAGGATGGACCAGGGGTCTGATGGGTAGTGGGCTCAAACCTCATGGAGGCTTTCTACGTACCATGCCTTGACATGGATCAAAGTCCTCGTAGTTTGCAGTAAGTGGTGTCCGAGAACCGACGTAAGGATGGACCGAGGGTCCGATGGGTAGTGGGCTTGAACCTCGTGGAGGCTTCCTACGTACCATGCCTTGACATGGATCAAAGTCCTCGTAGTTCGCAGTAGGTAGTGTCAGGGCCGGTGCTTACTCTAAGCCCACGTGAGTCATGCTCAGTGTGAGAAACAAGAGGTAGGAGAGACCTGACGAACACGTCGCGAAAGGTGCGTCCGTGAGAAGCGGAGTGGGGCTTACGCATGAAGAAACCCGAAGGTGACAAAGCCCAGTGGGAGAGGGAAAGGGTAATGAAAACCCTACGTCCATGTCTCCTCTCAGTCCTTGGCACAGGGGAAGTACGGAGGCACATATGTGATAACTCCTGCAAGAAAGGTTAGGGGCTTACACCTAGGAGGCTGCCCTTTCACTCCCAGAAGAGAGGAGAAGTGCCCACCGCCGGAGCTAAAGGGAAATGGAAGTGGGGTCCCCTAATCTGGCGAGTGGAGAGGCAGAAAGGGGTTTCCGGGCTTGGTCTCCGGATTACCGTGAGAATGTGAACCCAGGAACACTTCGGGAATCCGCTCAAGGGTCGGAGAAACCCCTTCCCCATCGCTTACCATGGGTATATGAACTCAAGGTGGCGCGCTGATGCACCTGAAGGTTGCATCATACGGGTCCGGTGGCTTCGGTGGAGGCCTTGGCTTGGGGCCGATGAATGGGCCAACGAGGGGGTTGTGAAAGGTCAGGTCAGATTGGAAGGATTTTACCTGACTCAGGGGATGGGAACACCGAAGGAGTTGGCGGGCCACACGGGTTTATGGGGAGTGGCGCCATTCGTGTAGGGGGCGCTACGTGGCTGGAGAAGTCGTCCGTGAACCAGGGTGGTCTGCGGACTGACAGGCATCCCGCTTACCAGGGTGGTACGTGACTTCGGGTTCGACCCGCGTACCAGGGTGATCCGCGGTGGAGTCCGTGCGAGCAACGACGGCTAGGGGCGATGCTGGTTGGGGGTTCGTTGGTCAGGGCTTTGCCCGCGTAGGAGGGTGCTACGCAGTGCGTTAGATCGGAAAAGGGGCATAAAATCCCTGGTCCACGGGGAGTGCATCCGCAGAGGGGGAATGGTTCGCGGTTTTCTATTTTTGTTATTTTAAGTTCATGGTTCACCAAATTGTTATGCATTTTAGGTTCCTTATTAATTTGCTTCCAGTTCCATACCTGCTCTGGTTCGCGAATTGGAACTTCGCTGTTTGCGAAATTCTAAGCTTCTTCTTTCGAAATCCTTCCACCTGAATTTGCTCAACCTGAATCTGCTCGACCTCCTCTTTTCTCCCTTTCAATGTCCTTTTATATAGGGGAGGAAAAGGGGTCTATTGTGGTCATGTGACACCTTTTGCGAAGTCCCATGATTGGAAACCCGGTTTACGGATGACATGGTCAATCCTCTGCGGGGGCATTGAAACGCAAACCAAACTAGGTTGAGGAATGCTTCGTGGCCACGCAGGGCTCCGCCTCTATTCCACGAACGACGACCTACGTGGTCCAGGCCGGTTGTTGCAGTTCACGGCTGGGGTGGTTCGGGATGGTGGACCGGTCTGGCGCTCGTCCTGCTTCGCGCCCACGGAGGGCTCCCACCTCTATTTCGCGAACGACAGCGGTCCGCGGAGGAGGTGGACTGCTGAACCGGCCGCGTACCATCACTGTTGGACTGGTACGTGGACCGGTCGGTCCTTTGATGATTTATTGGGTGCTCTTCATATTTTTTTCCCAATTCCTTGAGGGAAATTGGGTAGAATCCCCTCTTGAATTAAGGGGATTATCATTCTCCTTTGCGGATTTTTCAGGACCCTACAAATGCCCCCCATCGGAATGGGGTCCGATCAGAACGAAGAAGAGACTATTCCAATGTAGAGTGGTCCTAAAATGTGGATGGTTTGCGGTAGAGGGGTGGACCCAGGGTCCCTATCCTACGCATTTAGTTAGTGCAGAGGATGATTGGGTCTTGGCACAGTTTAAAGTCATGTAGCCGGGACATTCTTCAAAGTGGAATGACTTCTCCTGGTTCTCGATAATCTCGTCAGAGACATTCCACCATATTATGGCAGGGTTATGAAAGAGGTTGGTAAACTGCTTCTCAGAAGGTTTCCGAATCCCGGGATGGATATGGGGGCTCAAAGGCCAAGAGGCATACGGAGAGAAGCATTGCCTAAGGAAATCTTACCTTTGGTAGACGAGCCAGGGGTGATCAATATGCAGACCCGCTGAGGGCATGGTATGCATAGTCATGAAAAGGTGTCCTTAGGTCAATGATTTCATTCTCCCGATAGCCAGGAAACTTCAAGGAAGTTTGAGATTCGGGACCACCAGGGGTGGTTTACAAGGGTTCGACTCTTTCTGGGTATAGAGTATGATTTATGCAGAGATGGTGCCTGGATACGGGAGAAACATCTGGGCTAAATTTCCCGGGAATGGGTGAAGTCATCCCTTCCCATGCTGGTGTGAGACGGTGGTTTGTGCAGGTCTAGCCCATGCACTAAGGGACAGAGGAAAACCTTCATTCCTGACTGAACCCACGACAGGTTTGACCGTGCAGTTTAACGTCATGTGGCAAGGACGGCTTCCGTGCAGTTTAACGTCATGTGGTAGGACGAGAATCATTTTTGAAGATGTTGTGCAGTTTAACGTCATGCAGCGAGGACAAAGGAGCATTTTTAAATCCATGAAAATGCTTACCATTGGAGGCATTTATCTGGATGCTTAATGCTTGGTCTTTGTAGTTTCTCACCAAGCGGCAAAGACATGCTCTGTGCAGTTTTAATCTCCATGTAGTAAGGACGTAGTTGCAAAGGCCACTCTTTATCAGAATGTAACCATTCCTAAACATCTCGGCATGTCCAAGACGTGGAGGGGGGTTGATGGTGTAAACCGGGGTTCCATGGCTTCTTGAATCAGGAGAGATGAGATGGAGACTCTGAGGCTGGTAAGCGTACGAGGCTAGGAAGAGTGTCGCCCGAGGAAATCTTGCCTTTGGTAGATGGGCCAGGGGCTATCAATATACAGAGCCGATGAGGGCATGGTATGTATAGTCATGCAAAGGTGTCCACGAGTCGATAACTTTCCACTTCTGATGGCCATGAGTGATTATGAGGATCCGCGATTGACCGGGCCACGAAGTCTGTCATTTGCTAAGGAAATGTCTGGACATGTCGGGGATGTTCATCCCTAGTTACTATAAAAACTTGAAGAGTTTACCCCGCTGATTTATCTTGCGCATGGGGTATACCTTTACTCCATGCAGTTCAACATCATGCAGCAAGGATGAAGTACTCTTAGTTTAACGGTCGTAGAGTTCGGACCATCGGGTAACCATCACTGCAATCACCCGAAGGGTAATTAACTTAGGATGCTTTGGTATACTTTGAACAAGTGTAAGGGAATGAGGGTGTAAACCATAACTCTGGGGTTTCCCGGATTTGGAGGTATGGTGTGGGGGCTCTGAGGCCGGTAGGCGTACGGTACTAGGAAGAGTACCACCCGAGGAAATATTGCCTTTGGTAGACGGGCCAGGGGCCATCAATATGTAGAGCCGCTGAGGGCATGGTATGCATAGTCATGAAAAGGTGTCCCTGGGTCAATAACTTTACATTTTCGATGGCCATGAATGATTGTGAAAATCCGAGATTGCTCATAGTATAGAGTTCGACATATGGGGATAATGGTGTTCAGGCATACAAGAAACATCTCCACCGCAATTTCCTATCGAGTCAAAGTAGTTTAGCCCTGTATTGATGTTCATAGATGCATGTCGTCATGCTAACCACGGGCAGACACATAGGCTAACCGGGTAGGGATACCCTGGAAACATTCGGATGTGAGAGGATAATGAACTTGTAAACCACTTCTCCATAAATTTTTTGGATCGGGAGATATGATATGGGGGCTCTGAGGCCGGTAAGCGTATGGAGATAGGAAGGGCATCGCCTGAGGAAATCTTGCCTTTGGTAGACAGGCCATAGGCTATCAATATGCAGAGCCGCTGAGGGCATGGTATGCATAGTCATGCAAAGGTGTCCACGGGTCGATAACTTTCCACTTCTAATGGCCATGGGTGATTATAAAGATCCGCAATTATCCGAGTCGTGGAGTCTGATGTATGGAGAGGATGCATCAAAATGCGTGAGGAGTATTCCCATCTTGTTTCACCATATATCTTGGGTGGGTCGCGATGAAGTCCATGCAGTTTAACGTCGTGCAGTGAGGATGAGGTCCGTGCAGTTTAACATCGTGCGGTAAGGACGAGAGGTATATATACCTGTGTTTTCTTTTCTCGGCGGCTGGGCTAGGAGATAAGATCCCGGCGTCGCTACGTATCCTACGAGGGCAGGAATCAAGCCACACATAGTTCTCTTTGGAGTACACTCCGTGTAGGTATGGTCCATACACGGGGGAAAGGGGCACTTTTATATATATATTTCTTCTTATCCGTGCAGTTTAACGTCGTGCGGCAAGGATGATGATCACACCTCGTGTAGGTCTGGTCCATACACGGGGGAAAGGGGAATTTTTAAATCTTCTTATCCGTGTAGTTTAATGTTGTGCGGTAAGGATGAGGAATACACCCCGTGCAGTTCTGGTCCATACACGGGGGAAAGGGAATTTTTTATTTCTTATCTGTGCAGTTTAACGTCGTGTGGTAAGGATGAGGAATACACCCCGTGCAGGTCTGGTCCATACACGGGGGAAAGGGCATTTTTAACTTTATTTGAGGATGGATGGGCGAGGATGGGGGATCCTGGCATCACTACGTATCCTGCAAGGGCAGGAATCAAGCTGTACGTAGTTCTTTGAAAGATAATACACCCCCTGCAGGTCTGGTCCGTACACGGGGGAAGAGGGCATTTTTCAATCTTTCTTATCTGTGCAGTTTAATGTCATGCGGTAAGGATGAGGAATACACCCCATGCAGGGTTGGTCCGTACACGAGGGGAAAGGGCATTTTTTGTTTTATTCAGGGGTGACTGGGCCAGGATGGGGGATCCTGGCGTCACTATGTATCCTACAAGGGCAGGAATCAAGCCGTACATAGTTCTCTGGAATCCACGCAGTTTAACATCATGCGGTGAGGACGAAGTATTCTTAGTTTAGGGTCATAGATCTTGGACCATTGGGGCTTGGCAGTTTAACGTCTTTCAACTTGGATGAGAACTGCCTTTAATTATGCGAAATACTTCTTCAGAAACCTCGCGTTTGTAGGAGCGGTGGTGAATTGTCCATCCATGGAGATCAGGGCATATGCTCCGTTGGAGTAGACCTTGTGTATAACATATGGTCCCTCCCATTTGGGCTCCAACTTTGGAGGTTTCTTTCCGGGTATCATTGGGGTCCGGAGGACTAACACCAATTCTCCTTCCAAGAAAGACCGAAGACGAACCTTTTTATTGAAGGCTCGTGCGATCCAGTTTTGATATACCTCCAGATGGTGCAAAGTGTGCAACTGCTTCTCGACCATCTTTTCAAATTCACCTAGCCTTTTTTCTGATTGCTCATTGTTGGATAACTGATCACAAATGGAAACACAGAGTGAGGGTAATTGGAGATCAATGGGCAGGACCGCTTTTGTTCCATATACTAATGAGTACGGAGTCACCCGAGTAGCGGTGCATATTGTGGTTCGATAAGCCCACAATGCATGGAGGAGTTTATCCGACCATGAATTCTTGTCTTTGTCCACCATTTTCTAGAGAACATTGGACAGGGTCTTGTTGAAATCCTCTATCTGTCAGTTGGTCACTGCATGGTAGCGGGATGAGTGGTTAGCCTTGATACCATATTCTTGGTATAGTTTCTCCAATTCGATAGAATAGAAGTTAATGCCGTTATCCGTCAGTATGGTATGAGGGACGCCAAATCGGGTGATGATATTGGTCTTCACAAAGCTGACAATGTTTCTTGCCCCGACTTCCTTGAGGGGTACAACTTCTGCCCATTTGGAAAAGAAGTCGGTTGTTGTGAGGATATACTTCAATTGTTTGGCCGTGGCGGGAGGATATGGTCCCACGACGTCCATTCCTCAGATGGAAAATGGCCAGGAGTACTTATCCTGATGAACTAACTCTGGGGGCTGGTGAATGAAGTTAGCATGAATTTGGAATGAGTGGCATTTTGCGGTAAAGTGCTCACAATCTCATGCCATAGTGGTCCAATAGTACCCAAGCCTTCGAACCTGATGGGAAAGCTTGGACCCTGACTGGTGTGCTCCACATACTCCGGCATGCACTTCAGTCATGATGGCAGTGGTTTCTTCTCCATCAATGCATCTGAGGAGGACTCCATCGAGGCCTCTTTTGTAGAGGACCTCTCACTGACCTGTGATGCCATATAGGACAAAGTTAATTGCCCTTCTCCATATTTGCTCTCGTTCAGCCCTGTCTGGCGGAAGTTCTCCCCTTTGAAGGTACTTTGTAATGGGGGTCATCCAACCGGTGGCGGGAGCATATGGCTCAGGGTCAAGACTAACTTCGTTGATTTACTCCGTCTTATTTTGGACAAACGACAAGACCATTCGACGATGAGCAATGCTGATAACTATTTCATCCCGGTCTGGGTCAGCCAGGGCTGTGGCCGCATTGGCTAATGCATCAGCCTGGGCATTTTGAGACCGGGGAATATAGGTCAATGTTGGTTCTGTAGATAATTCTGCTATTAACCCTCAGACATGGTCAAACAGGGGAATCAAATCCTCCTTTTTGATAGCATAGTCACCATTGACTTTCTTGATGACCAGTTCTGAGTCACCTTTTACCTTAAGGTGTTGTACTTGTGCCTGGAGTGCGAGCTCCAGGCCTGCAATGAGGGCTTGATACTTCGCCTCATTGTTCGTACATCCTTTTGACAGGAGAAAGAATATGTCAAGACTGCCTTTTCTGGGGACATGAGTATTATCCCCAAACCCACCTTGTTAAATTTTGGATCCTCCATCCTTTTCCCTATCGGTCTTCATGATGCACTGTCGAAGTACATTTCCCATATTGGGAGCTCCTCTTGAACCGCGAAGATGTCTTCATCAGGTAGCTTGATGTCCGATGCGGTAGTCCCTGTTGAGGGGTGCTCTGCCAGAAAATATGCTAATGCCTGGTCTTTGATGGCCTTCTGAGGCTCAAACCAGATGTCAAACTGTTGCAGGATGACTGCCCATTGGGATAGGTGCCCAGTCAGCATCGGGTGGCTGAGGATGTACTTGAGTGGGTTATTACATGAGACCAAATGGACTTCATGATGCTACAGATAATGTCACAATTTTTGAACTGTGAAGACCAAGGCCAAACAACTCTTCTCAATGTTTGAGTATCGAGTTTCAGCATCGATCATGGTTCGGCTGAGGTAATAGAGACTGTTTTCACTGCCAATGTCATTTTTCTACGCGAGGAAGGCTCCCAGTGACCGCTCTAGGGTCATCATGTATAGGAAAAGAGGTCTTCCTTCAACCAGAGGCATGAGAACCAGTGGGATTAAGAGGTACCTCTTTAGGCTGTCGAATGCCTCCTGACAATCATCTGTCCATTGGTAGGTAACCCCCTTTTTCATTAACCTAGTGAAGGGAAAACATTTGCCCACCAGGTTGGCTATGAACCACCTGATGTAGGCCAGGTGCCCTTGGGATGCTCTCAACTCAGTGAGATTGCGGGGAGGTGGCAGGCCAAGGATAACCTTTATCTTTTTAGGGTCGACTTCGATGCCACGATGGTGTACGACGAAGCCAAGGAATTTCCCTGAGGTAACCCCGAAGGTACATTTCAAGGGATTCATCTTCAGACTATGTTGTCGAATTTTGTTGAAGATGGCCTCAAGGTCTGATAGGTGATCTGAGCGCTGCCTTGATTTAACCACCAAGTCATCTACGTAACATTCGACGAATCTCCTGAGGAATGGTTTAAAGATACGATGCATGGCACGTTGATATGTGGCGCCGACATTCTTGAGACCAAAGGGCATGACCCTATAATAGAATATTCCTTGAGGGTCTCTGAAGGCAGTGGCTTCTTCGTCTTCTCAGGCCATACTGATTTGATTATACCCAGAATAATCGTCCATGAAGGAGAGAGCCTCATACCCGGCCGTTGCATCAATTAATAACTCGGTGATTAGGACCGGGAAATCATCTTTCGGGAAATGCCGATTGAGATATCTGAAATCAATACAGACGTGGATTTGTCCATTCTTTTTCTTGACAGGGACAATGTTGGCCAACCAGATGGGGTATTGGACCTCCCGAATGAAGCCCTCTTTAATAATCTTATCGACTTCAGGCTCTATTTTGGTAGCATGTGAGGGGTGCATTCTTCTGGCAGCTTGTTTATAGCCTCGATGGTCTTTTGGAAGACCTAAGTGGTGTGTCGCCACTTCGGGAACGAGTCTCGGCATTTCCGTGTAATTCCAAGCAAAGACATCCCGGTGTTGCCTCAAGAAGGAGGTATATACCTTGTGCTCCTCAGGAGACATGGTCGTACTAATGAGAGTGGGCCTCGGGTCTTCCTTGGTACCCAGGTTTATTTCTCTGAGCTCGTCCATAGTGGTGGAGATACCTTCCTCAAATGCAGGAGGTACATCCCTGAGATCCTCCTCCTCCTCCTCCTCCTCATTCTCATCTTCTTGATCTGATGGGGGGAGAGTTTCCGGCCCGGTCTCTCAGGGGTTTGAGGGCGAGGCATCATGGGCATCCCCGCTCAGGTACTCATCCCCAAATTGAGGGTTAGCAGTCATTTCTGCACTGCTACGCTCAGCTGTTATATCTGAAGTCATGAGTACAGTTGAGTGCGTGTCCGGACTTGAACCCCTTCTCTCAATATGGTTGATGGGAAGTACGTAGTCTCTGCCAAGCTGCCTGAGGGGGTCATCAAGAACCATTTCTAGGCCATTTGGAGTGAGGATCCAGTCAATACCATCAAGCGAAGGCCTCTTCTTCTTCTGCTCATAAAACCCGGCGTCAATGTAGTGTGACTCGGAGAGCTCGAAAGGGGACTTGTCAGCGTGCAATGTCCCACTTTTTCCATTGACGTAATACTTGATACACTGGTGGTAGGATTAAGGAATGACTATATGCTCTTGGAGCCATGACCTTCAAAGCAGGGCATTGAATGCTGTGTTTTATCGGACCCCAGGAATTCCGAGTAGGCCACAAGGTCGCCAAAATGGGTTTTTAGCTTAATTTGTCACATTGGCTTCTATTCACTCTTGTCGTAACTTAACAGAGTTTTGGCTGAGGGTACTAGGACATTCTCATTGTATCCCAGCTTACAGAGTGTTCGTAGGGGAAGGAGGTTAACTCCAGATCCGTTGTCAATAAAGACTTTACAGATCTCAACATCATTTAGTGTGCCTGACACATATAGTGGTTTGATATGTCCTTGCACGATGACATCTTCTTCCTGATTGGTGAAGGAAATCACCGCATTGCATTCAACCGGGCCAGTCTCCATTCGATAAATCTTGGCGGCAGCTACCTCGGCTTGAAACTTCTGGGGGCTGAGCAAGGCTTCTATAAGTGCCTCCCTGAGGTCTGCTGACAAACTCAAGGTGTCCAGGATCGAAAGTTTGGCTAGTACCGACGCCAGCTGCTTAAGGATGTCATATTTCTGTTCCAGCGGCCGACGCTACTCCATTGGCGAGAGAGTTTTAGCAGGTAGCTTGGGAGTTGGAATACGTGACGAGGAGGGATCGGCTGCAAGGTCAGATGCCAATGATGTCCCCACGTTCTAGGGACTCGACCCATCCGGTCTGTTTGTGCGCACTAGGTGGCTAGAAAATTATTCCTCCTTTGATGAGTACCGTAGAATGACGGGGGCAGAGTGGCCGCTTGTGGAGGTGGAGGGATATTCTTTCTCCTATTGAGTCCGTTGAAGGGATCTCTCCCGGGTTTCCGCGATATTAACAGTTTAGGCCGAGGTAAAACCATAGGGTTGGTTTCGGCCGCGACTGCATCTCCTCTAGTATCCCCTACTTCTGCGATTCCCCCCCCTGACCCTTTGTGTTGGGAAATCGGGTTCATAGCCATACCCTTCATCAGGAAATGATTCCCTTAGATGAATGACGTTGATGTAACCAAAGATTAGCTCGTCATCCTGTGACAGGTCAACCTGGTCGTTTGTCCCTGATGGTGCCGTTTGGCGGGACGGTGCCTGTGGCGCCAAGTTTGGGGGCATAAAATTCGAAAGTGTCAGGGCTAACTTCAGCCTCGTTGCGGACTGCTCCTCTTGCGCTTGTCTCCTCCCTTCTCGATTATGCCGGGATGACCGACTCGTGGAGTGTGGTGAGGCCGATATTGTCGGCTGTGCGACATTAGGGGCTGTTGGTGGAAACACTGGCTACTGTAGTTGAGCTTAGAGTATGCCCTGGGCTCAGTTGAAAGTCTTCCGAGTCATACAGTTATCAAATTTATTCCCCTTCCTACTGGTGACTTCCTTCCACCCATCCCCTTTGTCGGAGTCAGTGGTAGAAATATATGTCACCTGTGCTGGGGGTGGTCCCAGCTCAAACTGCCTGGAGTC
Organism: Viscum album; assembly: GCA_963277665.1. Lineage (NCBI taxonomy): Eukaryota > Viridiplantae > Streptophyta > Magnoliopsida > Santalales > Viscaceae > Viscum > Viscum album. The sequence goes on along the minus strand of OY728142.1, from coordinate 1,391,840,094 downwards.
TACCATCCTTTGCAGGAGGTCTTTGAAGACGAAGTATTCTCAGATACTATGCCCCAACATCCAATGGTAGGGACAATAATCCGACCTCTCATCGCAACCGACTTCTTCAGACTTACTTGGCTCCAGGATGTGGAGCAAGTTGCAATTCATGGCAGCGATGAAATAGCCGCAGACTTGGTCCTCTTGGAACGAGTATACCTTGTGTCTTCGTTCCTCGAACTGGTTCCACTTAGATCCTTTATGATCGTCCTGCTTAGGCAGAGGTGACTGCTGATATACAGGGGGCCCCTGACGATTGGGTGGAGGCCTGAGCGGTGGAGCAGGCGCAGAGGCTGGTTTGAGCATGACAGAGGACGCTTCAGCTCTGGCTGCTCTCTTTGCAGGAGCCTGTGAGGCTATTCGGGACTTCAGATTAGTCCGCTGCAGGGAGTCTTCAATTCTCTGGGCAATGGAAGAGAGATTACGGAAGCCAGTGGTACACTCCACTAGTATGAGTGGTGTTCGCAGCTTATCTCGAAGGTTATCGATGCATATGGCCAACATCTCATCTTGGGGAGAGTAGGTCAAAGCCTTCCATCTAGCGATGAAGTCCGAGACCCTCTCGTTATCCCTCTTTTTACAATTCATGAGGTCACTGACTTTTGTTTTAGGCAACGTTGAGATGAAGTGGAATAGGAACTGTTGCCAAAGGTCTTCCCAACTCTTTATAGACTGAGCTAGTAGATTTGTGTATCAGACGAAGGTAGATCCTTGCAAGTTCTGTACGAAGCATCTGAGTTTCACTGCTTCTTGTTGTTCCGGAGTTCCCATCATAGGGTCGCAATAAGACACATAGTGCATCAAGTGCTATTATGGATCACCTGATCCATTGACGATAGGGAATACAGGGCTCCCAAAATTGGGTGGAGGAGGCGCGTTACTCACCCAATCTGGGTAAGGTTTTCGCTCTGGCTGTATCGGAGCGCGTCGACCTTCCATTGCTTCCAACTGAGCTTTTAGTGCCTCGATGGTGCTGGAAAGTCCATGGTTTATGTCCTGTTGGGCCCGGCCTTTGGAAGGTGCAGCCTGAGGCATTGCTTGAGGATCTGGATCAGCCGACACCAAGGGTGCATATACCGTTTGGGAGACCTTTGGAGGGTTCAGACGTAGTTGCTCTGGTTGCTTCCTGAGTGGAGGGAAGTCTTGGTATTCACCCGAATCCATATTCAGGTAGTTGGACAGACCAGGCGCCTCATTTGGCAGGGCAAACCTGGGTCTTTGAGGTGCACTTACTGGGAGTGCAAGGTGTGGCTCTTCTTGGGAAGCGCTTTCAATAAGACAATTCCTCTGGAGCAGCTCGGCGTTAAGCCACCTCAATTATTTCATTTCCTTTTCCTATCGAGTGAATATCTCTTCGAGCGCGAGCGACTCGTTTCTATCGAGAGAAGGAGGTGAGTTGAGGGTAACTAGTCCTTTATTCTTATCCTTGCTGGAATCTCGCAGGGTAGGCGGAGGAGGGTTAGCTGGAAGGGAGGCCATATTTAGGGCGACCCTCTGGCTTCAGGTGTGCACACCTGGTGGTTTGTTGTGAGTCATAGCCTGACTGGAACCATCATCTCCCGATCCATCCGGATTTGCATCATCTCTGGTGTCACCTGTGGGGTTATCCTCGATGGCGTTGATGGATGAATATCACAGGGTGGAGGAGATGTCATCTTCCAAATAGGAAGAGTATCTCCCACGCCTTTTACTGGTCCTCCCCTTCCTGTTCCGGGATTGCTTTAAGACTTATTGACGAAGGGTGACGTGAAGAGTTCTTAGATGTGACCTTACGGTACACCTCCCTCTTTAAGGGGATGATGATTCAAAGTATGGGATGGGGTAGGAACCTTCTCTTCTGATTGTCCTCCCTAGACGAGAAAATACTGATTCTCGTGGGGGAGGTTGTTGTTGAGGTGTTAAAAATTCCCCAGCCATGAGGGATGGGGTTGGCTCCGTTCCCTGGTCGCTGAGTCTCTTCCCATTTTTATTAGTCTTACGGGGGCATTTGTTGTTAAAAATGCCCCCAGCCCTGCAGGCTGGGGTTGACCCTGGATTGCGGCAGTGGCTGCTGCTATTACTATTTGCCTGATTTCACGTGCCCCCATTCGGGGGTGAACTGAATCTGAGGCCGAGTCCACCTGTGAATCAATCCCCTCTGGGGAGGTGAGAAATGACTGCTGATTGGCCTCTCTTAGACGAGAGGCCTGCTGTATGCTTTTTGTGGACTGATTTAGGAGTCCATGAATGACTTGTTCCCATCGGGCCTGACGCTCCTGGGACTTACTCAAGGCCCGTCTTTGTTGGGTGTGTTACCTTTCGCGAACAGGGAGACCACTCGATTGCTGTCTTGATGTGATGGCGTTACAAGATATTACGCCGAATAGGTTCCTCTAGGGGGGAGCAGAGTGAAATATAGAGCTCTATGTTCTCCCCATCCTCTGATATGGACTCCCATCGGGGCATCACCAATAAGGCGACGCAACTGGTGCAGTGCATGGAGGTAGGCTAACTCAGGGTTCCCTTTACGCCTCTCAGGTCGTGGTTGTCGCACCGAAGGAAGAGATTCCAGGTCGATGTGACGCAGGAGGTCTCCTATTGTCTTGACATGGTATACATACCCATCATTGAGCAGAAAGATTGATTTCAACCAGTAGAGGGTTGTACATATATTGGAGTGGATGTCGTGCACACATTCTTATGACAATGTCCTGGGTATGTCGTATTGAGAGGTGGTCGTGGGGAAAAACATAACTGGTATATCATCTCTGGCCAGTCGTTTCCTCAGGCGCAACATGTCGGCATACTCCTCCACTAGCGATTCCTCTACCTGGTCAACCCAACTGAGATGCTCACCGATAGTGTGGTTGGGGGCAGTGGGGTCGATAGGTATTGAATTGTCGTGTGGGCGGTTCCAGGGCAGTTCCGAAGATGAACGTGGTCCCAGACCGTCTCCTGATTGAAGAAGGATGTCGTTAGCAATTGACTGGGAATCTGACATGCTTGATCCTATCCTTCTGAGTGCCTCGGTATATGAGGGCTTTTCTGTGCTTGATTCAGCAGGGGGAGGACCTTCCAGTCGATATGATATGTCATTACGGGGATGACCTTCGTAATGGTGGCTGCAATGGCGAGGACTACCATCACAACTGCCGCAGGGAGGGAACCTGTGGGGTACACCCTGGGGAGGGCCTTCATAATGTACCGCCACAAGGGGAGGGCCTTCTCGTTGCTTGATGTCTAGGCGGGGAGGGCCTCCGCTATCCATGTCGTAATGGCGAGGGACACCATTACTGCTTGACGCCTCACCGCATAGAGGACTTTTGCAGTGCATACCCTGGGGAGGACCTCCAAGGCGTGTCGCAACAAGGGGAGGACCTTTTGGCTGCATAGCGTTGTTACGGGGAGGGCCTTTGCAACAACTGCCATCATGGTGAGGATGACCATCACGGTTTGACGTTCGATGTGTATCCTGGGGAGGACCTTTAAGACACACTACAACAAGGGGAGGACCTTCACAATGACGACCGTGGTAGCGAGGATTACCATCACAACTACCGTAGGGAGAATGTATGCGGGGTACACCCTAGGGAGGGAATTCAGAATGTACCACAACGAGGGGGGGACCTTCTCGTTACTTGACGTCTTTACGGGGAGGAACTCCATTATCAGAGTGGCGAGGACTACCACCGTGATATGATGCCTGGCTGCACGGAGTGTCGTTGCAACGTAACCCCTGGGAAGGACCTTCAGGGCATGCCATGACAAGGGGAGGGTCTTCTTGTCGTGATGAGATGTCACTGCAGGGAGGGCCTATGCAGTTTCGACTACGATAGCGAGGGATACTATCATAATTTGTGGTCCCACTGCATGGAGAGTGTTTGCAGCGTATACGGGAGGACCTTCAGGGTGGACTGAAGCAAGTGGAGGGCCTTCTTGCTACTCGATCTTCTGGCCATACAGAGGGCTGCCATGGCTCGCATCAAAATAGAATCTCTCGTGATCGATTGTTATATGCCCATGAGGGAGGCCCCTGCGGGTGCTCTGGGGAGGACATTCAGAGCTGCTGGTAGCGACATTGCAGGGAGGAACTTTGCAACTGCTACTGCCGCTCCCATAATATGGTGATGGGTGGGTAGGGTTCTGAGCCTTTGATATGCGCTTAGTGGCGTTGGGAACCCCAGATTCTAGCAGAGCGGAGTCATGAACCCGCTCTTTATTTTCCGGCTGCCTTCAGCACGTTCGGGGCGCTTTCCTGCAGGAAGTGGGGATCGTCTGCTGTTGATAACGACCTTCACCTTTGGGTCCCTTTCTAATTGGGTCCCTTGATGATGCTGGGATATACCGACGAACATCTTTACTTTTAGTAGGGATATATGCCTTCTCTGGAGCATCCATCGTGATGGACGGGTGTCCCCCAGTTGGAACGAGTGAAGCTACTCGATCCGGTTGCCCTTGTATTGTAGAATATGGTCGACGACCCTCCTGTGCAGAAGCAGGGATGTAGATCTGCTCTGAGGTGGCTATCTCATCTCTTAGATGAGTCACCTCAATTGGGGAGACATGCTCATGGGTCCGAGTCCTTGTTGTTGCCGCTGACGCAATCACATTCTGGCAAGTCTGCAAGATATGATCTGGGATCGATACCTGCTCCTCCATCATTTCTAGGATATGAAGAGAGACATATTTGGATGGAATGAGTATGAAGGCCCATTCCGGTATCGGAGTAGGAATATCTTGCTCCGATCCTCCGGTGGTCAGTGGGTACTGACAATTCTCATGTGTCGGGGCAGGTGAATGAATCTACCCCTATGTAGGGATATGCCAGCTTATCTCTCTGTTTGCCACCACATCGGGATGGCAGACTTTACTTGCATCCGCAGGGAGTTGGCCCTGCATATGTTGGTTTCCCACCGTATCGAGTCGGTGACCTTTGTTGGCAGGGAGACGTGCCCGCCTATTAATTACCTCCATATCTGGATGGCGGGCTTTGTTGATCACCACCACATTGGGATGGTAGGTGTCAAGAGTATCTGCTAGGGACTGGTCCTGTAAGTTCTGTGTCGCCACCATGTCTGGTTGGTGGGATTCACGACCCTGGGCAGGGAAAGGTGCCTACCGGGTAGGTGCCGTCCTGTGTGAGTGACGGGCTTGATGGAGCTCGGTGGGGATACGCGCCTGCTCGTATGATGTCACTATGTCTGGATGGAGGACTTTGGAGGAGCAGTCAGGTGTATGTGCCTGCTCGCAATACGTCTCAGTGACTGAGAATCAGAGATCCTCCTCAGGGACAAGGGTGATGGCCGATCCCTGGATGTAAGTTTTCCGCCCTCGTTGGGAAGTCCGAGGGGCCGGAGCTCGGGGAGCATGGGCCTGGATCCTCAGGGCTACATCCTCCTTAGCATGAGGATATTGAGTCGTGACGTAACCACGATGATGTCTCTCGGCAGGGGACTTAGAGCGGAACCCTCGTTCAGTGGGGATGAAGTCCTCAGTGTCGACCTCATCTGCCTCCCTAAGATAAGGGAGGTATGCGTTGTCGCATTTCGGGGATAGACTCCTGAAACGGTTTGAGACAGCAACAAGATTCGTCTGGATCTGCCTTCGCATCCACTGCTGGGCGGGCGACCGGTGGGTCTTGGCGGATTGGAGGGCGTGCATGGCCGCCTCCACCTCAGGAGAGTACCATTCACGTGGTACTCTCGGATCAACGCATCCGAGAACCAGCATTGAAGACCCTGAGTCGGTGACAGGGTCCTTCATTGGTGAGGAAGTCTGGTCATTGCGTACCTTGAAGCATGCACCTACGAGTTCCTCCGTGATGCCATTGGATCGAAGGGAGTTCTGAGTGGAACCTGTAAAAATATTTTAACAAATACAAACAGAAAACCCGTCAAAGCAGTATCTCATGATCCCATGAGTAATTAATGACCATGCTTGGCCCTCCTTGTGAGTATACAGGGGAACATAGTGGGATTAGGTTAAACCCGTCATGCTTGGTTAAAGATTCACGTCAGGTTCACCATTTTTTTGTTTCACCACGAATCAGATTGGAGTGGACCGATGCACCCCGACCGTTGATCTCACGAAGGGTTGAGCTCCGATTGATCACTAAGGTCGAGTATATCAGTCTTTGTTTCGAAATGCCCAATGGTTCCATATCCAATGATACGTGGACCTACTTTACAAAGGCAAACGTTTGCTAGATTGATTCGACCAACGATGCTTAAGAACTCACATTGGTTGAGAGGATGGGAATTCGGGCTCATCACACCCTTTTGGGGGGGAATTATTGCCTGTTCCAGGACTCTCTTATAGATTTAAGACGTGTTTATATGTTCGCGAATCTTTGGTTTATACCCAAGCATAGTATCCACGGATTACCCCTGGTTGGAAATGGCCATCTTAACGCAAGGATTCAGAATCATTTAGGCCCGAGGTTTACCATCCATCATTGGGGTTAATGAATTCGAGGAGATCGGACTCATTGAGATGGCATTAACTTGAAGCCTCATAAATAGGCGCTCTGGAGTTTATTATCTTCTAGGGGGACAGGTAACAACTTGAGCATTTGGATCGAACTCGTGATATGGGCTTCCTATGTATCCTCATGAGAGGAATCAGAATCCACGTTGTTCGGTGGAGGTGGTGTCGGAGAACCGACGTGAGGACGGACTGAGGGTCCAATGGGTAGTGGGCTTGAACCTCATGGAGGCTTTCTATGTACCATGCCTTGACATGGATCAAAGTCCTCATAGTTCATAGTAAGTGGTGTCGGAGAACCTATGTAAGGATGGACCGTGGGTCCGATGGGTAGTGGGCTTAAACCTCATAGAGGCTTCCTACATACCATGCATTGACATGGATAAAAGTACTCGTAGTTCGCAGTAAGTGGTGTTAGAGAACCGACGTAAGGATGGACCGAGGGTCCGTTGGGTAGTGGGATTGAACCTCATGGAGGCTTCCTACGTACCATGCCTTGACATGGATCAAAGTCCTCGTAGTTCGCAGTAAGTGGTGTCGGAGAACTGACGTAAGGATGGACCATAGGTCTGATGGGTAGTGGGCTTGAACCTCATGGAGGCTTCCTACGTACCATGCCTTGACATGGATCAAAGTCCTCGTAGTTTGTAGTAGGTGGTGTCAGGGCCGGTGCTTACTCTAAGCCCACGCGAGTCATGCTCGGTGTGAGAAACAAGAGGCAGCAGAGACCTGGCGATCACGTCGTGAAAGGTGCATCCATGGGAAGCAGAGTAGGGCTTACGCATGGAGTAGTCCGAAGGTGACAAAGCCCAGTGGGAGAGGGAAAGGGTAACAAAAACCCCTACGTCCATCTCTCCTCCCAGTCTTTGACACGGGGGAAGTACGGAGGTGCATGGGTGCTACCTCCCATAAGAAAGGTTAGGGGCTTACACCTAGGAGGCTGCCCTTTCACTCACAGAAGAGAGGAGAAGTGCCCACTGCCAGAGATGAAGGGAAATGGAAGCGGGGTCCCCTAATCTGGCGAGTGGAGAGGCAGAAAGGGGCTTCCAGACTTGGACCCCGAATTACCGTGGGAATGTGAACCCATGAATGCTTCAGGAATCTGCTCAAGGGCCGGAGCAAACCCTTTGCCCTCGTTTACTGTGGGTATGCGAACTCAAGGCGGTGCGCTGATGCACCTGAAGGTTGCATCGTATGGGTCCAATGGCTTCGGTGGAGGCCTTGGCTTGGGGCCGATGAATGGGCCAGCGAGGGGGTTGCGAAAGGTCAGGTTGGATTGGAAGGATTTTACCTAACTCGGGGGATGGGAACACCGAAGGAGTTGTCAAGCCACACGGGTGTATGGGGAGTGGTGCCCTTCACGTAGGGGGTACTACGCAGCTGGAGAAGCCATCCGCGAACCAGGGTGGTCCGCAGACTGACATGCATCCTGCGTACCAGGGTGGTACGCGGCTTCGGGTTTGGCCCGCGTACCAGGGTGGTACGCGGTGGAGTTCGTACAAGCAATGGTGGCCAGGGGCGACGCCAGTCAGGGGTTCGTCGGTCAGAGCTTCGCCCACGTAGGAGGCTGCTACGCGGTGCGTCGGATCGAAAAAGGGGCATAAAATCCCTGGTCCGCGGGGAGTGAATCCGCCGAGGGGGCATGGTTTGCAGTTTTCTGTTTTTTTTATTTTAAGTTCACGGTTCACCAAATTGTTATGCGTTTTTGGTTCCTTATTAATTCGCTTCCAGTTCTATACCTGCTCTGGTTCAAGAATTGTAACTTCACTGTTTGTGAAATTCTAAGCTCCTTCTTTCGAAATCCTTCCACCCGAATCTGCTCAACTTGAATCTGCTCGACCTCCTCTTTTCTCCCTTTTGATTTCCTTTTATCGATGGGAGGAAAAGGGGTCTATTATGGTCATGCAACACCTTTTGCAGAGGCCCATGACTGGAAACCCAGTTTACGGATGACTTGGTTAATCCGCTGCGGGGGCATTGAACCATGAACCAAACTAGGTCGAGGAATGCTTTGCGGTCGCACAAGGCTCTGCCTCTATTCCGTGAACAATGGCATATGCAGTTCGGGCTGGTTGTCGCGGTTCGTGGCTGGGGTGGTTCGGGATGGTGGACCGGCCTGGCGCTCGTCCTGCTTCACGCCCACGGAGGGCCCCCGCCTCTATTCCGCAAATGACAGCGGTCCGCAGAGGAGACATACTGCTGAACCGACTACGTACTATCACTGTTGGACCGGTACGCGGACCGTTCGGTCCTTTGTCGATTTCTTGGGTGCTCTTTATATTTTTGCCCAATTCCTTGAGGGAAATTGGGTAGAATCCCCTCTTGAATTAAGGGGATTATCATTCTCCTTTGCAGATTTTTCAAGACCCTATAGTGATAAATATTATATTTATATTGTCTATATGCTTCTGTATTTTTCATTTATAGCATACCTTTATGGTTTCCATAATTGGTAAATACGATAATTTCATTTGAGGAAGTGTGGACTACCGCCATCTCAAAGTGATGTGACTCGTTCATGTCATATGTAAAACATATAAAGTATAGAGTTACTGAAATTATATATGATATTATACTAGAATTATAATATACATATGTATCGTTAAGTTTTCATTCCATTAAATACGAAATATAAATGAAAGTAGCGTTCATGCGTACGTACGGCTTACCGTCTCCATAAACGGTGCATTTCATTTCTTATCTCCAAATGTTGTGTACTATTATAAATACATATACATACTAGATATATATTATATATATTATATCTAAATCATTAATATCATTCTGGAGATAATGGACTTTTGACCACATGGACAACTTGTAATTATAAGAAGTTCATTTTTTACTCAAGTACCAAATATCGACAAAACGACTGTTATTAACTTAAATGATTATGTAATTTTTATAACATGGTAATAAGTAATATAAAAGGAATAGTAAACTTAAAAAAGGTTCTTAAGCAGGTAGAAATAAACTTTAGTTTATTATTCAGGAGATTAAAGAAAGAACGAGTCAAGTCGGACACGGGGTAAGAGAACTCCTTAACCCAATTTCCATTCTTTGGTTTAAAATTATACTTCTTGATTATGTCGTGCTGTGATTATGTGAGAAATAACTTTTGTTATCATATCTTGTATTTATAATTGATTTATGTGTACTTATAGTGAATACAGATAATTGATCTATTTTATTTACAAAATGATCTTTGTAAGGGAACCTTTCACCCCCCTCTTTTAGTAAAAGATTTCTTTTATGTTATATATTTTAATTTCCACTTTATTATATCGATATATGTTATTATATATCCTTATTGATGTATATTTCATTTTCAAGTTATGATAGACCATTTTTTCTCTCATCAGCGCATTTTTTGAATTTTTAAGTGATGCCGTTAGGCTACCGAATTTTTGTAAGAGAACTTCTTAACCTAATTTCAATTATTTGGGTTAAACTTATACTTCTTGATTATGTCATGCTATGAATATGTGTGAATGATCTATTATTGTTTTACACTTAATATCCACTTATATTGGGTGTATTTATATTTGTCACACATAATTATGTCATTGATTTATCCTTAATATAGTGATACAATCTTTGTAAGGGACGTCGTCTCAATCTCCTTTCATTGAGGCATATTTTTATTTATACACAACTTTCTTTTATATGGTGTATAAACCCCTTTGAATTTTCATTTCATTCAAAGGGAATCTTTTTCTATGCAGCATTTTATTAAATGAAAAAGGGAATGTTTCTTTTTAACGTACGTGGTGACAACGACCTTTCCACCGCCACAAGCGTTATTTGATATTTGACTTCCTTAAAAAGCCATAATATTTTTAAAAGGAAAATAAATACCATATACTATTTTATGTATTTTGGTATTGAAAATGGTTTTGATAATGGATTGGTTATGTTAATATATTTAAATGAAATATTGTGATTGAAATGTGGAAATGTTATCTTTCCTTTATGTTTGTTTTACATGTTATGAATATGTTATGGTTCTTGGGCATTATTTACATATACAGGTGGTTCCATGATAAACCTAGGGTGGGTGAGCTCGATATAGCTCTCCAATGCATTGGGTAACGTGAAGGAGGTAAACATTAATGTTTCTCCTAAGATATTTAGGGAATATACTGTGATGGGTATTCTAAATGTAACTCCCTATGTAGTTGTGAAAACTACAACATAAGTATGTTATAGATACCACAAGTTACCTTTATGATTTTTGATTACTATGTTTTATTCATAAATATTATGATTTCATGAGGTATGTTAAAGAGTTTATGTTTTTTATGTAATGATATACTAATGTTTTCTTTCTTTATTTTATAACCCTTACTGAGCTTTTAATGCTCATCCAAAGTTTTTGAAATGTTTTTCATAGGATATAAGGTAGGGTAAGAGAAAGGAAGAATTCAAGAAGAGTTATATCAAGAAAAGAATTATTATTTTCTTTTAAGAGTTTTTATTTTATGAAAAAATGGATACTGAGTATAAGTTTCTACTTTGTAATATTTGAGATGTAATGTAATAGCTATGGACTAATTCTTTAAAACTCTAAACTTGAAAATATCCTCAATGTGAATTATTAACTTAATTCAATATTATGTAATGTTTAAGGTCGAAGCCTTATAGTTGGTATCAGAGGTCGGTTTAGACAACCTTAGGAGTTAGGATATTGTTAAATTAATATACATAAATTAATTTATATTAATATTGAAATGATATAGCATTTACAGATTACCATGTTGCTTCACCTAAGATATTTCTGTATTCAAAATGGTTTTCCTCATAGGAAATAAGGAAACTATGATAGGATGACATCAAGAGGAAAACAACCTTCCAAATCAGCAACCTGAGATGGTTAGAATCAGAACTAAATAGTTTGTTGTAATGATGACATGGTTGAAATAAGATATAAATGGTGGTGGTATCCATGCACGAGATCATCCAGATCAACCATATAGGAACATGTCAGTAGTGAAGCATTTCATGAGGCAACAAACCACATCATTCAGAGGATCATATGACCATGTGCTAGCTGAAGGGTGGATTAAAGAATTGGAGAAAATTTTTGATGTCATGGGGTGTTCATAACATCAAAAGGTTAGTCTTGTTGTTTATCATTTTAAAGGTGAAGTCAATCAGTGGTGGTCGATAGTGAAAAATATCAAGGATAATGAGGATATTGATGCTCTTGATTGGGATGAATTCAAAGGTATGTTTCTTGAGAAATATTTTCCTAAGGTGGTTCGTCTTAGGATGAAAAAACAATTCCTAGAATTGAGGCAGGAGGATGACTCAATGGCTGCTTATGAAGAAAAATTCACTCAACTGGAAATGTATACTCCAAATTTCATATGATATCTTGATAGTAAAATCAGCCATTTTTAATCAGGATTAAAGTCAAAGTATCGAAGGGATTTTGATTCTTGTGAGTTCAAAAGTTATGAAAAACTTGTTTGATGTGCAGAGAATGTGGAAATAGAATTTTCTGATGACCAGGTTTTCTTTTACAAACAACAGAATAAGAGGACGAGGTGGTAGAAAAAAGGTAAAAACTCTTCAAAAAAGTCTGATGGTAAGAAACTTAAGTTTATAGTTTGTGAAAATTGTGGTAAAAATCATACTGGAGAATGTCTTTTTAATTCTGGTAAGTACTACCAATATGGTAAAATGGGACATAAGGCTCATAATTGCACTGAAAAAGATCAGGGTAATGGTAAGACAAAATCTGATTTACAATCAGTAAAATGTTTTAAGTGCAATGAAATTGGTCATTATGCAAATGAGTGTCCAACTAAGAACTCAACTGAGGGAAAGCATCTGAACTACAAGCAGAAATGGGTGGTGAAATCCTTTGAAACTACTTCAACAGATGTTGGGCCATCGAATGAAGTAGTATCAGGTACACTGTTTGTTTTTTTAGATTATGCCAATGTGTTGTTTGATTCAGGGTCTACACATTATTTTATTTATAATAAGTTTTCTAGTAAATTAGGAATTCTATCTCAAGATATGAATCCTAAACTTATGGTAAAAACACCAGGAGGAAATGTTGAGACAAAAAGAAATTATAAGAACCTTACTATCCTTGTGTACGGAAAGAATCTACCTACAAACCTTATTGTTTTTACTCTAGTAGAGTTTGATGTTATTTTGGGTATGGATTGGATTTCCGTTTATTATGCTAATATTGACTGCAGAGCTAAAGAGGTTTCTTATTAGAAAGAATTTCAGTTTGTGTACAAACATGAACCCTTAATTTTGATAACATATCAGGAAGCTAAGAAACTAGTAAAAGAAGGAAATGAATTTTACCTTGCACATATTGTTGAAAAAAAGGAACTTTTTAGATTAATGATGTGTCAGTGGTAAATGAGTATCTTGATGTTTTTTCTGATGAGTTGCCTAGTATAATGTTTGATCAGGAAGTTGAATTTACTGTTGAATTAGTTCCCGATTCTAAGCCAATTTCAAAACCCCCTTATCAAATGGCTCAAATTGAACTTTTAGAGTTAAAGAAGCAATTATAGGAGTTATTAGATAAAGGTTTCATTTGACCCAGCACATCACCATGAGGTGCTCCTATCTTGTTTGTTAAAAAGAAAGATGGTTCAATGAGACTTTGTATTGATTATAGAGCATTGAATAATTATAATTATATAATTATATAATTATAAAAATTATATTTATTAGTATTATATATTTATTATAATTATATAGTTTTTATAAATATAATAAATACAATTATAAATTTATTATATTTATTTTAGTGATTATATTTATTATAAATATATTTATTATAATTATAATTACAATTACATAAATATATATATAAGATGTGTGTGTGTGTGTGTGTGTCTGTGATGGGTTGGGGAGGGATGCTGTGGGGATTTATAAAAAAACCCCCATCAACGCCAATTATCCCAAAGCACCAATTCAATTGGCGCTAGACAACCCCATTTCTCCAAATAAAACAAACCCTACCCTCAAAAACTAAAAAAAACTCTTACACCAAATTATCCTCATTTAACCACTATAACTCATTTAAATATTTATTTTAAATTTCTTTTATAAGTTTAAAATAAATAAGTCTCAAATAAAATACATATTGTTTATAATTTTATTATCTTTTAAAAATATATAGTTGTAAAATCCCAGGTAAATAAATAATATGATATTTTCATATTTATTAATATTTGTGAATTAAATACTAATTTTACTTTAAAGAGGATGCTATGTTCGATGGCGTACCTGACACACAACAATGAGTTTCTTCGAAAATCTCATGTTGCACATAAGGCTGAGTCATACTGAAAAATAATAATATAATATTATTTTAAATGGTAGTTAACGCCTAGCCGTTGTATTGGAGGAAATGAATAGAACTAACTAAAATATGATTATACATGTTTGTTAAATGTTTTTACATTTATCCAATAAAAGTTAGAGGCTTAAAATGCGAATGAATCCAATTTTAAGCATAAACACTCTAATATTTTTTAAAAGGTCGATTTACCATCTTTTAATGGAGAACCCTTTTTAAATATATTTTTTCTCACTTTTATACATTCTATTTGATAGAATAAAATTCTTCTTTTGAATCGGGACATCAAAATTTACTTTGGATGAAATTTTGATATTTTTCTGATAATGTTCATTTTTTAATGAATAATGAAAAATACTGCATTTTAATTCAAAACTGTATTTTAATCTAATTTATTTATATGGTTAGATTATCTTTTTAATTGGTTATAAAATGAAATTAGATTATATTTTTACCATTTAATCCAATGTTGTTCATTTAAGTAATTTCACTTTTAAATTGAACATAAACAAGTGTCAATCTTTTGATAATTATTATTTTTTAAAAACACGTTTTTTGTTTTGACAACAAGAATTAATTTTAAATTAATTTCTGCAACTTTTTAAGTTTTGAATTTGAAAAAATGGATTCTATATTTGGAATTAGGAGGTCCAAATTATTTAAATAGGTAACTTTTATTTTTAGACATTATGAATAGAAACTTCAGTAAATATTTTATTTACCATGGTTAAAAGGAAAATCTGGTAACTAAGGGTAAAAAAATATTATTATTATAATATTAAATTACCCTAACATGTTTCTTAATCCTATTGGCTGATACATGTCTGACCATGGGCATCCTTGGGTTGATTTTGGGACCCCATGGAGCCACTTGTAAGTGAAAATGACACTTTATAAAAATTAATTTAATGTTAAGAAAAATGTAATATAAACATATATCTTTTTGTAAAACAATTTTTATAATGGGTTCTATAAATGATATTTTTGACTATAAATAGTAATTAGAAATATAAAAAGATTTCCTACATTATGGTATTTTATTTATAATTTTTGTACATCATATAAATAAATTTATTTATGACACAATGATTATGTAATGATTACCTCATTAATGAATGTTTTAAATAAATGAGATTATAAATATTAAAATAAATTTATTTTGAAACTTTTTATGCCATCCATTAATTTTATGGATGAATATAACTTTTTTATCTTTGAATTAATGTAGCTTTTTCGAAAGAATAAAGTTTTTATAGATTTTTTTAAAAGTCTTGATATGAATAGTTTATAAATTGACATAAAGGAGTTTTTAAATCAATCAATATTTTATTAAATGATAAAATTGTTCTAAAAATCTAAGATTCATCTAAATGACATATATAATGTTACAAATGTCATTAATGGTCCATTTTTGGTCTCTTGGAATTTTATAGTAAATATATTAACCATATAGTATAGATATATAAGAGGACATGGTAAAGATTAAATTAGTTAACAAAGGGTTAAATAAAGAAGATAAGGATTAAAAAAATATCAAAAACCAGTCCAATTCTTATTTAATAATTTTATTTCAACTTATATGAACCTTATATTTGAATTAAATAAGTTTTGGACCTTTTGAAACCAAAAATCATTTTATAATAAAATAATACTTTCAATCTTTACTAAAGAGCCCCTTCCCCCTTATAAAAAGTCATCACCTCTAACCCTTACTTACACCTCTCAAGCCCCCTTGGCTTGTCCAACCTCTGCCCAAATAAGCTCCCAAAATCCCTCTCTTCCCCCTAGAAGCCTTAACTTAGGTATAAGTCACTTCAAGAAATCCTTTTGGTTCAAACCAAAGGGAGTTACTCAATTTAAAGGTAACGTCTTCTCTCAAGTTATTTTTCTTTTATTTTCCTTCACCAACCTCCTAAACTCACTTTATTCCATCCTTCTATAACAAAAATAGTATATTCAATATACTAGGATATTTTTATGAGGATTATTAGAACTACACTTCCACACACCTCCATCTAATGGATACAAACATACTATTACCGTGGACGACGAACTACTGCCTCACGAAATGATTATTGTTCAATTATCTCCTACTACCTCTCATGGTGGCCATTATGATGGAACGATATTTATATGTGATTGTTTCACTATTAATCAGATTGGAGTGGACCGACGCTCCCCGACCATCAATCTCACAGAGGGTTGAGCTCCGCTTGATCACTAAGGTCGGGTATGTCGATCTTTGTTTCAAAACGCCCAACGGTTTCATATCCAACGATACGTGGACCTGCTTTGCAAAGGCAGGTGTTCGCTGGGTTGATTTGGCCAGCGATGCTTAAGAACTCACATTGGTAGAGAGGATGAGAAGTCCAGCTCATCGCACCCTTTTGGGGGGGAATTATTGCCTGTTCTGGGACTCTCTTATAGATTTAAGAGGTGTTTATATGTTTGTGAATCTTTGGTTTATACTCAAGCATAGTATCCATGGATTACCCCTGGTTGGCAATGGTCAGCTGAACGCAAGGATTCAGAATCATTTAGGCTCTAGGTTTACCATCCCTCATTGGGGTTAATGACTCTGAGGAGTTTGGAATCATTGAGATGGCGTTAACTTGAAGCCTCATAACTGGGTGCTTTGGAGTTTATTGTCTTCCAGGGGGGACAAGTAACGACTTGAGTGTTTGGATCGAACTCGTGATATGGGCTTCCTATGTATCCTCATGAGAGGAATCAAAATCCACGTAGTTTGATGGAGGTGGTGTCAGAGAACCGACGTGAGGATGGACTGAGGGTCTGATGGTTAGTGGGCTTGAACCTCATGGAGGCTTTCTACGTACCATGCCTTGACATGGATCAAAGTCCTCGTAGTTTGCAGTAAGTGGTGTTGGAGAACCTATGTAAGGATGGACCAGGGGTCCGATGGGTAGTGGGCTTGAACCTCATGGAGGCTTCCTACGTACCATGTCTTGACATAGATCAAAGTCCTCATAGTTCGTAGTAAGTGGTGTCTGAGAATCGACGTAAGGATGGACCGGGGGTCCGATGGGTAGTGGGATCGAACCTCATGGAGGCTTCCTACGTACCATGCCTTGACATGGATCAAAGTCCTCATAGTTTGTAGTAAGTGGTGTTAGAGAACCAACGTAAGGATAGACCGAGGGTCCGATGGGTAGTGGGCTTGAACCTCATGGAGAATTCCTACATACCATGCCTTACCATGGATCAAAGTCCTCGTAGTTCGCAGTAGGTAATGTCAGGGTCGGTGCTTACTCTAAGCCCATGTGAGTCATGCTCGGTGTGAGAAACAAGAGGCAGTAGAGACCTGACGATCACGTTGTGAAAGGTGCGTCCGTGGGAATTGGAGTGGGGCTTACGCATGGAGCAGCCCGAAGGTGACAAAGCCTAGCGGGAGAGGGAAAGGGTAATGAAAACCCTACGTCCATCTCTCCTCTCAGTCCTTGGCACAAGGGAAGTACGGAGGCGCATGGGTGCTACCTCCTGCAAGAAAGGTTAGGGGCTTACACCTAGGAGGCTGGCCTTTCACTCCCAGAAGAGAGGAGAAGTTCCCACCACCGGAGCTAAAGGGAAATGGAAGTGGGGTCCCCTAATCTGGCGAGTGGAGAGGCAGAAAGGGGTTTCCGGGCTTGGACCCCCGATTACCGTGAGAATGTGAACCCAGGAACACTTCGGGAATCCACTCAAAGGCCAGAGCAACCCCTTCTCCCTTGATTACCATGGGTATATGAACTCAAGGTGGCGCGCTGATGCACCTAATGGTTGCATTATACGGGTCTGGTGGCTTCGGTGGAGGCCTTGGCTCGGGGCCGATGAATGGGCCAACGAGGGGGTTTCAAAAGGTCAGGTCAGATTGGAAGGATTTTACATGACTCGGGGGATGGGAACACCGAAGGAGTTGGCGGGCCACATGGGTGTATGGGGAGTGGCGCCCTTCGCATAGGGGTGCTACGCGGCTCGAGAAGTCGTCCGCGAACTAGGGTGGTCCGCGGACTGATAGGCATCCTGCTTACCAGGGTGGTACGCGACTTCGGGTTCAGCCCGCCTACCAGGGTGGTACGCGGTGGAGTCCATGCAAGCAATGACGGCCAGGGGTGATGCCGGTCGGGGGTTCGTCAGTCAGGGCTTCGCTCGCGTAGGAGGGTGCTACGCAGTGCGTCAGATCGGAAAAGGGGCATAAACTCCCTGGTCTGCGGGAAGTGCATCCGCGGAGGGGGCATGGTTCGCGGTTTTCTGTTTTTGTTATTTTAAGTTCATGGTTCACCAAATTGTTATGCATTTTCAGTTCCTTATTAATTCTCTTCCAATTCCATATCTGCTCTGGTTTGCGAATTGGAACTTCGCTGTTTGCGAAATTCTAAGCTCCTTCTTTCGAAATCCTTCCACCCGAATTTTCTCAACCTAAATATGATCGACCTCCTCTTTTCTCCCTTTCAATGTCCTTTTATAGAGTGGAGGAAAAGGGGTATATTGTGGTCATGGGACACCTTTTACGGAGGCCCATGACTGGAAACCCGGTTTACAGATGACATGGTCAATCCGCTGCGGGGGCATTGAATCGCGAACCAAACTAGATCGAGGAATGCTTCGTGGCCACGCAGGGCTCCGCCTCTATTCCGCGAACGACGACGTACGTGGTCCAGGTCGGTTATCGCAGTTCGCGGCTGGGGCGGTTCGGGATGGTGGACCGGTCTGGTGCTCGTCCTGCTTCGCGCCCACGGAGGGCTCCCGCCTCCATTCCGTGAACGACAGTGGTCCGCGGAGGAGACGGACTGCTAAACCGGCCACGTACCATCACTGTTGGATTGGTACATGGACCGGTCGGTCCTTTGCTGATTTATTGGGTTCTCTTCATATTTTTTCCCAATTCCTTGAGGGAAATTGGGTAGAATCCCCTCTTGAATTAAGGGGATTATCATTCTCCTTTGCGGATTTTTTAGGACCCTACAAATGCCCCCCATCGGAATGGGGTCCGATGGGAACGAAGAAGAGACTATTCTGATGTAGAGTTGTACAGAAATGTGGATGGTTTGTGGTAGAGGGGTGGACCCAGGGTCCCTGTCCTACGCATTTAGTTAGTGCAGAGGATTATTGGGGCTTGGCACAGTTTAAAGTCATGCAGCCGGGACATTCTTCAAAGTGGAATGGCTTCTCCTGGTTCTCGATAATCTCGTCAGAGACGTTCCACCATATTCTGGCAGGGTTATGAAAGAGGTTGGTAAACTACTGCTCAGAAGGTTTCCAAATCCCAGGATGGATATGGGGGCTCAAAGTCCAAGAGGCATACGAATAGAAGAATTGCCTAAGGAAATCTTACATTTGGTAGACGAGCCAGGGGTGATCAATATGCAGAGCCGCTGAGGGCATGGTATGCATAGTCATGCAAAGGTGTCCTTAGGTCAATGATTGCATTCTCCCGATAGCCGGGAAACTTCAAGGAAGTTTGAGATTCGAGACCACCAGGGGTGGTTTACAAGGGTTCAGCTCTTTCTAGGTATAGAGTATGATTTATGTGGAGATGGTGCCTAGATATGGGAGAAAAATCTGGGCTAAATTTCCTGGGAATGGGTGAAGTAATCCCTTCCCATGCTGGTGTGAGACGGTGGTTTGTGCAGGTCTATCCCATGCACTGAGGGACAGAGGAAAACCTTCATTCCTGACTGAACCCACGACAGGTTTGACCGTGCAGTTTAACGTCATGTGGCAAGGACGGCTTCCGTGCAGTTTAACGTCATGCGGTAGGACGAGAATCATTTTTGAAGATATTGTGCAGTTTAACGTCATGCAGCGAGGACAGGTGAGCATTTTTAAATCCATGAAAATGCTTACCATTGGAGGCATTTATTTGGATGCTTAATGCTTGGTCTTTGCAGTTTCTTGCCTAGCGGCAAAGATATGCTCTGTGCAGTTTTAATCGCCATGTAGTAAGGGCGTAGTTGCAAAGGCCACTCTTGATCAGAATGTAACCGTTCCTGAACATCTCGTCATGTCCAAGACGTGGAGGGGGGTTGATGGTGTAAACCGTGGTTCCGGGGCTTCTTGAATCAGGAGAGATGAGATGGGGACTTTGAGGCTGGTAAGCATACGAGGCTAGGAAGAGTGTCGCTCGAGGAAATCTTACCTTTGGTAGACGGGCCAGGGGAAATCAATATGTAGAGCCGCTGAGGGCATGGTATGCATAGTCATGAAAAGGTGTCCATGGGTCGATAACTTTCCACTTCCGATGGCCATGAGTGATTATGAGGATCTGCGATTGACCGGGCCACGAAGTCTATCATTTGGGAAGGAAATGTCTGGACATGTCGGGGATGTTCATCCCTAGTTGCTGTAAAAACTTGAAGAGTTTACCCCGCTGATTTATCTTACACATGGGGTATACCTTTACTCCATGCAGTTTAACATCATGCAACAAGGATGAAGTACTCTTAGTTTAACGGTCGTAGAGTTCGGACCATCAGGTAACCATCGCTGCAATCACCCGAAGGGTAATTGAGTTAGGATGCTTTGGTATACTTTGAACAAGTGCGAGGGAATGAGGGTGTAAACCGTAACTCTGGGGTTTCCCGGATTAGGAGGTATGGCATGGGGGATCTAAGGCCGGTAGGCGTATGGTACTAGGAAGAGTACCGCCCGAGGAAATATTGCCTTTGGTAGACGGGCCAGGGGCCATCAATATGCAGAGCCGCTGAGGGCATGGTATGCATAGTCATGAAAAGGTGTCCCCGGGTCAATAACTTTCCATTTTCGATGGCCAGGAATGATTGTGAAAATCCGAGATTGCTCATAGTACAGAGTTCGACATATGGGGATAATGGTGTTCAGGCATACAAGAAACATCTCCACTGCAATTGCCTGTCGAGTAAAAGTAGTTTAGCCCTAGATTGATGTTCATAGATGCATGTCATCATGCAAACCACGGGTGGACACATAGGCTAACCAGGTAGGGACACCCTGGAAACATTCGGATGTGAGAGGAGAATGAACTTGAAAACCACTTCTCCATAAATTTTTGGATCGGGAGATATGATATGGGGGCTCTGAGGCCAGTAAGCATACGGAGATAGGAAGGGCATCACCTGAGGAAATCTTTCCTTTGGTAGACGGGCCAGGGGCTATCAATATGTAGAGCCACTGAGGGCATGGTATGCATAGTCATGCAAAGGTTTCCACGGGTCGATAACTTTCCACTTCTGATGGCCATGAGTGATTATAAAGATTCACAATTATCCGGGTCGTGGAGTCTGATGTATGGAGAGGATGCATCAAAATGCGTGAGGAGTATTCCCATCTTGTTTCACCATATATCTTGGGTGGGTCACGATGAAGTCCATGCAGTTTAACGTCGTGCAGTGAGGATGAGGTCCGTGCAGTTTAACGTCGTGTGGTAAGGACGAGAGGTATATATACCTGTGTTTTCTTTTCTCGGCAGCTGGGTTGGGAGATAAGATCCCAGGATCGCTACGTATCCTGTGAGGGAAGGAATCAAGCCACACGTAGTTCTCTTTGGAGTACACCCCATGTAGGTCTGGTCCATACACGGGGGAAAGGGGCACGTTTATTATATATATATATATATATATATATATATATATTCTTCTTATCCATGCAATTTAACATTATGCGGCAAGGATGAGGATCGAACCCCGTGTAGGTCTGGTCCATACATGGGGGAAAAGGGGCATTTTTAAATCTTCTTATCCATGTAGTTTAATGTTGTGCGGTAAGGACGAGGAATACACCCCATGCAGGTCTGGTCCATACACGGGGGAAAGGGCATTTTTAACTTCTTATCCGTGCAGTTTAACATCGTACGGTAAGGATGAGGAATACACCTCGTGCAGGTCTGATCCATACACGGGGGAAAGGGCATTTTTAACTTTATTTGAGGATGGATGGGCTAGGATGGGGGATCCGGGTGTCGCTACGTATCCTGCAAGGGCAGGAATCAATCCGTACGTAGTTTTTTGAAAGATAATACACCCCGTGCAAGTCTGGTCCGTACACGGGGGAAGAGGGCATTTTTCAATCTTTCTTATCTGTGCAGTTTAACGTCGTGCAGTAAGGACGAGGAATACACCCCGTGCAGGGTTGGTCCGTACACGGGGGAAAAGGGCATTTTTTTGTTTTATTCAGGGGTGGCTAGGCTAGGATAGGGAATCCTAGCGTCACTATGTATCCTGCAAGGGCAGGAATAAAGCCGGGCATAGTTCTCTAGAATCCACACAGTTTAACGTCATGCGGTGAGGACGAAGTACTCTTAGTTTAGGGTCATAGAGCTTGGACCATTGGGGCTTGGCAGTTTAACGTCTTGCAACTTGGATGAGAACTGCCTTTAATTATGCGAAATAATTCTTCAGAAACCTCGCGTTTGTAGGAGCGGTGGTGAATTGCCCATCCATGGAGATCAGGGCATATGCTCCGTTGGAGTAGACCTTGTGTATAACATATGGTCCCTCCCATTTTGGCTCCAACTTTGGAGGTTTCTTTCTGGGTATCATTGGGGTCCGGAGGACCAACACCAATTCTCCTTCCAAGAAAGACCTAAGAAGAACCTTTTTATTGAAGGGTCGTGCGATCCAGTTTTGATATACCTCCAGATGGTGCAAAGTGTGCAACCGCTTCTCGACCAGCTGTTCCAATTCACCTAACCTTTTTTCTGATTGCTCATCGTTGGATAACTGATCACAAATGGAAACACGGAGTGAGGGTAATTAGAGCTCAATGGGCAGGACCGCTTTTGTTCCGTATACTAATGAGTACGGAGTAGCCCAAGTAGCGGTGCAGATTTTGGTTCTATAAGCCCAAAATGCATGGAGGAGTTTATCCGGCCATGAATTCTTGTCTTTGTCCACCATTTTCTAGAGAACGTTGGACATGGTCTTGTTGAAAGTCTCTATCTGTCCGTTGGCCGCTGCATGGTAGCGGGATGAGTGGTTAGCCTTGATACCATATTCTTGGTATAGTTTCTCCAATTCGATAGAACAGAAGTTAGTGTCGTTATCCGTCAGTATGGTATGAGCGACGCCAAATCGGGTGATGATATTTGTCTTCACAAAGCTGACAATGTTTCTTGCCCCGACTTCCTTGAGTGGTACAACTCCTGCCCATTTGGAAAAGAATTCGGTTGTTGTGAGGATATACTTCAATTGTTTGGTCGTGGCAGGAGGATATGGTCCCACGACGTCCATTCCCCAGATAGAAAATGGCCAGGAGTACTTATCCTGATGAAGTAACTCCGGGGGCTGGTGAATGAAGTTAGCATGAATTTGGAATGAGTGGAATTTTGCGGTAAAGTGCTCGCAATGTCATGCCATAGTGGTCCAATAGTACCCAAGCCTTCGAACCTGATGGGAAATCTTGAACCCTGACTGGTGTGCTCCACATACTCCGGCATGCACTTCAGTCATGATGGCAGTGGTTTCTTCTCCATCAATGCATCTGAGGAGGAATCCATCGAGGTCTCGTTTGTAGAGGACCTCTCGCTGACCTGTGCCACCGTATAGGACAGAGTTAATTGCCCTTCTCCATATTTTCTCTCGTTCAGCCCTGTCTGGTGGAAGTTCTCCCCTTTGAAGGTAGTTTGCAATGGGGGTCATCCAACCGGTGGCGGGAGTATATGGATCGGGGGTAGGACTAACTTCGTTGATTTACTCCATCTTATTCTAGACAAACGACAAGACCATTCGACGATGATCAATGCTGATAACTATTTCATCCTGGTCTGGGTCAGCCAGGGCTGTGGCCGCATTGGCTAATGCATCAGCCTGGGCATTCTGAGACCGGGGAATATAGGTCAATGTTGGTTCTGTAGAGAATTCTGCCATTAACCCTCAGACATGGTCAAACAGGGGAATCAACTCATCCTTTTTTATAACATAGTCACCATTGACTTGCTTGATGACCAGTTCTGAGTCACCTTTTACCTTAAGGTGCTGTACTTATGCCTGGAGTGCGAGCTCCAGGCCTACAATGAGGGCTTGATACTCTGCCTCATTGTTCGTACATCCTTTTGACAGGAGGAAGGAATATGGAAAGAATTCCTTTTCTGGGGACATGAGTATTATCCCCAAACCCACCTTGTTAAATTTGGGATCCTCCATCCTTTTCCCTATCGGGCTTTAGGATGCACTTTTGAAGTACATTTCCCATATTGGGAGCTCCTCTTGAACTGCGAAGATGTCTTCATCAGGTAGCTCGATGTCTGATGTGGTAGTCCCTGTTGAGGGGTGATCTACCAGAAAATCTACTAATGCCTAGTCTTTGATGGCCTTCTGAGGCTCAAACCAGATGTGGAACTGTTGCAGGATGACTGCCCATTAGGATAGGCACTCGGTCAGCATCGGGTGGCTGAGGATGTACTTGAGTGGGTTATTACACGAGACCAAATGGACTTCATGATGCTGCAGATAATGTCGCAATTTTTGAACTGTGAAGACTAAGGCCAAACAACTCTTCTCAATGTTTGAGTATCAAGTTTCAGCATCGATCATGGTTCAGCTGAGGTAATAGAGACTGTTTTCACTACCAATGTCATTTTTCTACACGAGGAAGGCTCCTAGTGACCGCTCTAGGGTCGTCATATATAGGACAAGAGGTCTTCCTTCAACTGGAGGCATGAGCACCGGTGGGCTTAAGAGGTACCTCTTTAGGCTGTCGAATGCCACCTGGAAATCATCTGTCCATTGGTAGGTAACCCCCTTTTTCATTAACCCAGTGAAGGGAAAACATTTGCCCGCCAGGTTGGCTATGAACCACCTGATGTAGGCCAGGTGCCCTTGGGATGCTCTCAACTCAGTGAGATTGCGGGGAGGTGGCAGGCTAAGGATAACTTTTTTCTTTTCAGGGTCGACTTCGATGCCACGATGGTGTACGACGAAGCCAATGAATTTCCCTGAGGTAACCCCGAAGGTACATTTTAAGGGATTCATCTTCAGACTATGTTGTCGAAGTTTGTTGAAGATGGACTCAAGGTCTGACAGGTGATCTGAGCACTGTCTTGATTTAACTACCAAGTCATGTACGTAACATTTGATGAATCTCTTGAGGAATGGTTTAAAGATACGATGCATGGCACACTGATATGTGGCGCCAGCATTCTGGAGACCAAAGGGCATGACCTTGTAACAGAATATTCCTTGAGGGTCTCTGAAGGTAGTGGCTTCTTCGTCTTCTCCAGCCATCCTAATTTGATTACACCCAGAATAACCGTCCATGAAGGAGAGAGCCTCATACCCGACCGTTGCATCAATTAATAACTCGGTGATTAGGACCGGGAAATCATCTTTTGGGAAATGCCTATTGAGATCTTGGAAATCAATGCAGATGTGGATTTTTCCGTTCTTTTTCTTGACGGGGAAAATGTTGGCCAACTAGATGGGGTATTGGACCTCCCGAATGAATCCCTCTTTAATAATCTTATCGACTTCAGCCTCTATTTTTGCAGCATGTGAGGGGTGCGTTCTTCTGGTAGCTTGTTTATAGACCTGATGGTCTTCTGGAAGACCTAAGCGGTGTGTCGCCACTTCGGGACCGAGTCTTAGCATTTCCGTGTAATTCCAGGCAAAGACATCCTGGTGTTGCCTCAGGAAGGAGGTATATACCTTGTGCTCCTCAGGAGACATGGTCGTACTAATGAGAGTGGGCCTTGGGTCTTCCTTGGTACCCAGGTTTATTTCTCTGAGCTCGTCCACAATGGTAGAGATACCTTCCTCAAATGCGGGAGGTTCATCCCTGAGATCCTCCTCCTCCTCCTCCTCATTCTCATCTTCTTGATCTGACAGGGGGAGAGTTTCCGGCTCGGGCTCTCAGGGGTTTGAGGACGAGGCATCATGGGCATCCCTACTTAGGTACTCATCTCCAAATTGAGGGTTAGCGGTCATTTCCTCACTGCTACGCTCAGCCGTTATAGCTAAAGTCATGAGGATAGTTGAGTGCATGTCCGGACTTGAACCCCTTCTCTCAATATGGTTGATGGGCAGTACGTAGTCTCTGCCAAGCTGCCTGAGGGGGTCATCAAGAACCATTTCCAGGCCATTTGGAGCAGGGATCCAGTCAATACCATTGAGCGAAGGCTTCTTCTTCTTCTGCTCATAAAACCCAGCTTCAATGTAGTGTGACTCGGAGAGCTCAAAAGAGGCCTTGTCAGCATGAAATGTCCCACTTTGTCCATTGATGCAATACTTGATACACTGGTGGTAGGATGAAGGAATGTCCATGTTCTCTTGGAGTCATGACCTTCCAAGCAGGGCATTGAATGCTGTGTTTTTTCGGACCACCAGAAATTCTGAGTAGGCCACAAGGTCACCAAAATGGGTTTTTAGCTTGATTTGTCCCATTGGATTCTGTTCACTCTTGTCGTAACTTAACAGAGTTTTGGCTGAGGGTACTAGGACATTCTCATTGTAGCCCAACTTACGGAGTGTTTGTAGGGAAAGGAGGTTAACTCCAGAGCCATTGTCAATAAAGACTTTACAGATCTCAACATCATTTAGTGTTCCTGACACATATAGTGGTTTGATATGTCCTTGCACGACGACATCTTCGTCCTGATCAGTGAAGGAAATCACCACATTTCATTCAACTGGGCCGATATCCATTCGATAAATCTTGGCAGAAGCTACCTCAGCTTGAAACTTCTGGGGGCTAAGCAAGGCTTCTATATGTGCCTCCGTGAGGTCTGATGACAAACCCAAGGTGTCCAGGATCTAAAGTTTGGCTAGTACCGACGCCAGCTACTTAAGGATGCCATATTTCTGTTCCAGCGGCCGACGCTTCTCCATTGGCGAGAGAGTTTTAGCAGGTATCTTGGGAGTTGGAATATGTTACGAGGAGGGAATGACTACAGGGTTAGATGCCGATGATGTCCCCACGTTCTAGGGACTCGCCCGACCGGTCTGTTTGTACGCACTAGGTGGCTAAAAACTTGTTCCTACTTTGATGAGTACCACAGAATGACAGGGGCAGAGTGGCCACTTGTAGAGGTGGATGGATATTCTTTCTCCTATTGAGTCCGTTGAAGGGCTCTCCCACGTGTTTCCGCAATATTAACAGTTTGGTCCGGGGTAAAACCATAGGGTTGGTTTCGGCCGCGACTGCGTCTCCTCTGGTATCCCCTACTTCTGCGATTCCCCCTCCCGAACCTTTGTGTTCGGAAATCAGGTTCATAGACATACCCTTCATCAGGAAATGATTCCCTTAGATGAATGACGTTGATGGAACCAAAGATTAGCTCGTCATCCTGTGACAGGTCAACCTGGTCGGTTGTCCCTGATGGTGCCGTTTGGCGGGTCAGTGCCTGTGGCACCAAGTTTGGGGGCATAAAATTTGAAAGTGTCAGGTCTAACTTCAGCCTTGTTGCGGACTGCTCCTCTTGCGCTTGTCTCCTCCCTTCTCGATTATGCCTGGATGACCGGCTCGTGGATGGTGGTGAGGCCGATATTGTCGGTTGTGCGACATTAGGGGCTGTTGGTGGTAACACTGGCTACTGTAGTTGAGCTAAGAGTATGCCCTGGGCTCAGTTGAAAGTCTTCCGAGTCATCCAGTTATAAAATTTATTCCCCTTCCTACTGGTGATTTCCTGCCACCCCTCCCCTTTATCGGAGTCAGTGGTAGAAATATATGTCACCTGCGCTGGGGGTGGTCTCAGCTCAACCTGCCCGGAGTCTACCATCCTTTGCAGGAGGTCTTTGAAGACGAAGCATTCTCGGATACTGTTCCCCAACATCCAATGGTAGGGACAATAATCCGGACTATCATCGCAACCGACTTCTTCGGGCATCCTTGGCTCCGGGATGCAGAGCAAGTTGCAATTCATGGCAGTGATGAAATAGCCGCGGACTTGGTCCTCTTGGAACGAGTATACCTTGTGTCTTAGTTCCTATAACTGGTTCCACTTCGATCCTTTCTGATAGTCCTGCTTAGGCAGAGGTGACTGCTGATATACAGGGGGCCCTTGACGATTGGGTGGAGGCCTGAGCGGTGGAGCAGGGGCAGAGGCTGGTTTGAGCGTGACAGAGGACGCTTCAGCTCTGGCTGCTCTCTTTGTAGGAGCCTGTGAGGCTATTCAAGACTTCAGATTAGTCCACTGCATGGAGTATTCAATTCTCTGGGAAATGTCATAGAGATTACGGAATCCAGTGGTGCACTCCACTAGTATGAGTGGTGTTTGCAGCTCATCTCGAAGGTTATCGATGCATATGGCCAACATCTCATCTTGGGGAGAGTATGTCAAACCCTTCCATCTGGCGATGAAGTCCGAGACCCTCTCGTTCTCCCTCTTTTTACAATTCATGAGGTCACTGACTGTTGTTTTAGGCAACGTTGAGATGAAGTGGAACATGAACTGTTGCCAAAGGTCTTCCCAGCTCTTTATGGACTGATCTGGTAGATTTTTGTATCAGACGAAGGCAGATCCTTGTAAGGTCTGTACGAAGCATATGAGTTTCACTACTTCTTGTTGTTCTGGAGTTCCCATCATAGGGTCACAATAAGACACGTAGTGCATCAAGTGCTATTCCGGATCACCTGATCCATTGAAGATAGGGAATACAGGGCTCCCAAAATTAGGTGGAGGAGGCGTGTTACTCACCCAATCTGGGTAAGGTTTTCGCTCTGGCTATATCAGAGCGCGTCGAACTTCCATTACTTCCAACCGAGCTGTCAGTGCCTCGATGGTGCTGGAAAGTCCTTGGTTTATGTCTTGTTGGGCCTGGTCTTGGGCAGGTGCAGCCCGAGGAATTGCTTGAGGATCTGGCTCGGCCGACACCAAGGGTTCATATGACGTTTGGGACACCTTTGGAGGGTTCATACGTACTTTCTCCGGTTGCTTCCTGAGTGGAGGGAAGTCTTGGTATTCACCCAAATCCATATTCAGGTAGTTGGATGGACCAGGCGCCTTATTTGGCAGGGCA
This sequence comes from Viscum album, assembly GCA_963277665.1. Lineage (NCBI taxonomy): Eukaryota > Viridiplantae > Streptophyta > Magnoliopsida > Santalales > Viscaceae > Viscum > Viscum album. Next base: position 1,391,811,330 of record OY728142.1, on the reverse strand, counting down.
AACCTAGGTCTTTGTGGTGCACTTATTGGGAGTGCAAGGTGTGGCTCTTCTTGGGAAGCGCTTTCAATAAGACGATTCCTCTGGAGCAGCTCGACATTAATCCACCTCAATTATTTCATTTCCTTTTCCCATTGAGCGAATCTCTCTTCGAGCGTGAGTGGCTCGTTTTTATCGAGAGAAGGAGGCAAGTTGAGGGTAACTAGTCCTTTATTCTTATCCTTGCTGGAAGCTCACTGGGTAGGCAGAGGAGGGTTAGCTGGAAGGGAGTCCATATTTAGGGCGGCCCTCTGGCTCTGGGTGTGCACACCTGGTGGTTTGTTGTGAGTCACAGCCTGACTAGAACCATCATCTCCCGATCCATCCGGATTTGCATCATATCTGGTGTCACCTGTGGGGTTAGCCTCGATGGCGTTGATGGATTCATATCACAGGGTGGAGGAGATGTCATATTCCAAATAGGAATAGGATCTCCCACGCCTTTTACTAGTCCTCCCCTTCCTGTTCCGGGATTTCTTTAAGACTTCTTGACGAAGGGTGACGCGGAGAGTTCTTTGATGCGACCTTACGGTACACCTCCCTCTTGAAGGGGGTGATGATTCAAAGTATGGGATGGGGTAGGAACCTTCTCTTCTGATTGTCCTCCCTAGACGAGAAAATACCAATTATCATGGGGGAGGTTGTTGTTGAGGTGGTAAAAATGCCCCCATCCCTGAGGGATGGGGTTGGCTCCGTTCCCTGGACTCTGAGTCTCTTCCCGTTTTTATTAGTCTTATGGGGTCATTTGTTGTTAAAAATGCCCCCAGCCCTGCAGGCTGGGGTTGACCCTGGATTGCGGTAGTGGCTGCTGCTATCGCTATTTGCCTGATTTCACGTGCCCCCATTCGGGGGTGAACTGAATCTGAGGCCGAGTCCACCTCTGAATCAATCCCCTCTGGGGAGGTGAGAAATGACTGCTGATTGGCCTATCTTAGACGAGAGGCATGTTGTATGATTTCTATGGCCTGATTTAGGATTTCATGAATGACTTGTTCCCATCGGGCCTGACGCTCCTGGGACTTACTCAAGGCCCGTCTTTGTTGGGTGTGTCGCCTTTCGCGAATAGGGAGACAACTCGATTGCTGTCTTGACGTGATGGCGTTGCAAGATATTATGCCGAATAGGTTCCTCTAGGGGGGGTCAGAGTGAAATATAGAGCTCTATGTTCTCCCCATCCTCTGATATGGACTCCCGTCGGGGAATCACCAATAAGGCGACGCAACTGGTGCAGTGCATAAAGGAAGGCTAACTCAGGGTTCCCTTTATGCCTCTTAGGTCATGGTTGTTGCACCGAAGGAAGAGCTTCCAGGTCGATGTGACGCAGGAGGTCTCCTATTGTCTTGACATGGTATACATACCCATCGTAGGGCAGGAATCTTGATTTCAACCGGCAGAGGGTTGTCCATATATTGGAGTGGATGTCGTGCACACATTCTTCTGACAACATCCTGGGTATGTCGTATTGAGAGGTGGTTGTGGGCCAAAACATAACTGGTATATCATCTCTGGCCAGTCGTTTCCTCATGCGCAACATGTTGGCATACTCCTCCACTAGCGATTCCTCTACCTGGTCAGCCCAACTGAGACGCTCACTGATAGTGTGGTTGGGGGCAGTGGGGCCGACAGGTATTGAATTGTCATGTGGGCGGTTCTGGGGCGGTTCTGAAGATGAACGTGGTCCCAGACCGTCTTCTGATTGAAGAGGAATGTCGTTAGTGATTGACTAGGAATCTGACATGCTTGATCCTGTCCTTCTGAGTGCCTCGGCATATGAGGGCTTTTCTATGCTTGATTCAGAAGGGGGAGGACCTTCCAGTCGATATGATATGTCATTGCGGGGAGGGCCTTCGCAATGGTGGCCTCAATGGCGAGGACTACCATCACAACTTCCGCAGGGAGGGAACCTGCAGGGTACACCCTGGGGAGGGCCTTCAGAATGTACCGCCACAAGGGGAGGGCCTTCTCGTTGCTTGATGTCTAGGCGGGGAGGGCCTCCGCTATCTGTGTCGTAATGGCAAGGGCTACCATTACTTCTTGATGCCTCACTGCATAGAGGACTTTTGCAGTGCATACCCTGGGGAGGACCTCCGAGGTGTGTCGCAACAAGGGGAGGACATTTTGGATACGTAGCGTTGTTACAGGGAGGGCCTTCGCAACAAATTCCATCATGGTGAGGATGACCATCATAGTTTGACGTTCTATGTGTATCCTGGGGAGGACCTTCAAGACACACTGCAACAGGGGGAGGAACTTCTTGTTACTTGGGGCCATTGCGGGGAGGACCTTCGCTATGGCGGTCATGGTGGTGAGGATTACCATCACAGCTGCCACAGGGAGAATGTCTGTGGGGTACACCCTAGGGAGGGACTTCAGAATGTACCACAAAGAGGGGAGGACCTTCTCGTTGCTTGATTTCTTTATGGGGAGGACCTCCATTATCAGAGTGGCGAGTATTACCACCGTGATATGATGCCTGGCTGCACGGATTGTCGTTGCAACGTAACCCCTGGGAAGGACCTTCAGGGCAGGACACGACAAGGGGAGGGTCTTCTTGTCGTGATGAGATGTCACTACAGGGAGGGACTATGCAGTTGAGACTACGATAGCGAGGTCTACTATCATAATCTATGGTCCCACTGCATGGAGAGTGTTTGCAGTGTATACCCCGGGGAGGACCTTCAGGGTGGACCGCAGCAAGTGGAGGGACTTCTTGCTACTCGATCTTCTATCCATGCAGAGGGTTGTCGTGGCTCACATCAAAAGATAATATCCCATGATCGATCTTTATATGCCCATGGGGGAGGCCCCCGCAGGTGCTCTAGGGAGGACATTCAGAGCTGCTGGTAGCGACATTGCAGGGAGGAACTTCGCAACTACTACTGCCGCTCCCATAATATGGTGATGGGTGGGAAGGGTTCTGAGCCTTCGATATGCGCTTAGTGGCGTTGGTAACCCCAGCTTCTAGTAGAGAGGAGTCATGAACCCGCTCTTTATTTTCCGGCTACCTTCGGCGCGTTCGGGGTGCTTTCCTGCGGGAAGTGGGGATCGTCTGCTGTTGATAACGACCTTCACCTTTGGGTCCCTTTCTAATTGGGTCCCTTGAATCTTCTGGGATGTGCCGAATAACATCTTGACTTTTAGCATGGATATATGCCTTCTCTGGAGCATCCATCATGATGGACGGGTGTCCCCCAGTTGGAACGAGTAAAGCTGCTTGATCTGGTTGCCCTTGTATTGCAGAATATGGCTGATGACCCTCCTGGGTGGAAGCAAGGATGCAGATCTGCTCCGAGGCAGCTATCTCATCTCTTAGATGAGTCGCCTCAATTGGGGAGACAGGCTCATGGGCCCGAGTCCTTGCTGTTGCCGCTGACGCAATCACATTCTTCCAAGTCTGCATGATATGATCTGGGATCGATACCTGCTCCTCCATCATTGCCAGGATATGAAGAGAGACATATTTGGCTGGAATGGGTATGAAGGCCCATTCCGATATTGGAGTAGGAATATCTTGCTCCGGTCCTCCGGTGGTCAGTGGGTACTGACAATTCTCCTGTGTCGGGGCAGGTGAATGAATCTGCCCCTATGCTGGGATATGCCGATTTATCTCTCCGTTTTCCACCACATCGGGATGGCAGACTTTACTTTCATCTGCAGGGAGATGGCCCTGCATATGTTGGTTTCCCACCGTATCGAGTCGGTGACCTTTGTTGGTAGGGAGACGTGCCCGCCTATTAGTTTTCGCCATATCTGGATGGCGAGCTTTGTTGATCACCACCACATTGGGATGGTAGGCATCAAGTGCATCTGCTAGGGACTGGTCCTGTAAGTGCTGGGTCGCCACCATGTCTGGTTGGTGGGCTTCACGACCCTGGGAAGGGAAAGGTGCCTACCGGGTAGGTGCCATCCTGTGTGAGTGATAGGCTTGATGGGGCTCTGCGGGGATATGCACCTGCTCGTATGATGTCACTATGTCTTGATGGAGGACTTTGGAAGAGCGGTCAGGTGTATGTGCCTGCTCGCAATACGTCTCAGTGACTGGGAAGTAGAGCTCCTCCTCAGGGACAAGGGTGATGGCCAGTCCCTGGATGTAAGTTTTCCACCCTCGTCGGGCGGTCCGAGGGGCCGGAGCTCAGGGAGCATGGGCCTAGATCCTCGGGGATACATCCTCCTTAGCATGAGGATATTGAGTCGTGGTGTAACCACGATGACGTCTCTCGACAGGGGCCTTAGAGCAGAACCCCCGTTCAGTGGGGATGAAGTCCTCAGCGTCGACCTCATCTGCCTCCCTAAGATAAGGGAGGTATGCGTTGTCCCGTTCCGGGGATAGAATCTTGAAACGGTTTGAGACAGCAACAAGAGTCGTCTGGATCTGCCTTCACAGCCGCTGCTGGGCGGGCGACCGGTGGGTCTTGGCGAATTGGAGGGCGTGCATGGCCGCCTCCACCTCGGGAGAGTACCATTCACGTGGTAATATCAGATCAACGCATCCGAGACCCAGTGTTGAAGACCCTGAGTCGGTGACGGGGTCCTTCATTGGTGAGGAAGTCTGGTCATTGCGTACCTTGAAGCATGCACCTGCGAGTTCCTCCGTGATGCCATTGGATCGAAGGGAGTTCTGAGTGGTACCTGTAAAAATATTTTAACAAATACAAACAAAAAACCCGTCAAAGCAGCATCTCATGATCCCATGAGTAATTAATGACCATGCTTGGACCTCTTTGTGAGTATAAGGGGGCACAGAGTGGGATTAGGTTAAACCCATCATGCTTGGTTAAATATTCACGTCAGGTTCACCATTTTTTTGTTTCACAACAAATCAGATTGGAGTGGACCGACGCGCCCCGACTGTCGATCTCACGGAGGGTTGAGCTCCGCTTGATCACTAAGGCCGGGTATATCAGTCTTTGTTTTGAAACGCCCAATGGTTCCATATCCAACGATACGTGGACCTAGTTTCCAAAGGCAGGCGTTTGCTAGGTTGATTCGACCAACGATGCTTAAGAACTCACATTGGTTGAGAGGATGGGAATTCGGGCTCATCGCACCCTTTTGGGGGGGATTTATTGCTTATTTTGGGACTCTCTTATAGATTTAAGACGTGTTCATATGTTCATGAATCTTTTGTTTATACCCAAGCATAGTATCCACGGATTACCCCTGGTTGGAAATGGTCAGCTTAACGCAAGGATTCAGAATCATTTAGGCCCGAGGTTTACCATCCATCATTGGGGTTAATGAATCCGAGGAGTTTGGACTCATTGAGACGACGTTAAATTGAAGGCTCATAACTAGGCGCTCTGGAGTTTATTGTCTTCCAGGGGGGGACAGGCAACGACTTGAGCCTTTAGATCAAACCCATGATACGAGCTTCCTATGTGTCCTCATAAGAGGAATCAGAATCCACGTAGTTCGGTGGAGGTGGTGTCAGAGAACCGATGTGAGGATGGACCGAGGGTCCGATGGGTAGTGGGATTGAACCTCATGGAGGCTTCCTACGTACCATGCCTTGACATGGATCAAAGTACTCATAGTTTACAGTAAGTGGTGTCAGAGAACCGATGTAAGGATGGATCGGGGGTCCGATGGGTAGTGGGCTTGAACCTCATAGAGGCTTCCTACGTACCATGCCTTGACATGGATCAAAGTCCTCATAGTTCGCAGTAAGTGGTGTTAGAGAACCGATGTAAGGATGGACTGGGGGTCCGATGGGTAGTGGGCTTGAACCTCATGGAGGCTTCCTACGTACTATGCCTTGACATGGATCAAAGTCCTCGTAGTTTGTAGTAAGTGGTGTCGGAGAACCGACGTAAGGATGGACCGTGGGTCTGATGGGTAGTGGGCTTGAACCTCATGGAGGCTTCCTACGTACCATGCCTTGACATGGATCAAAGTCCTTGTAGTTTGCAGTAGGTGGTGTCAGGGTCGGTGCTTACTCTAAGCCCACGTGAGTCATGCTCAGTGTGAGAAACAAGAGGCATTAGAGACCTGACGATCACGTCGTGAAAGGTGCGTCCATGGGAAGCAGAGTAGGGCTTACGCATGGAGTAGCCCGAAGGTGAAAAAGCCCAGTGGGAGAGGGAAAGGGTAACGAAAACCCCTACGTCCATCTCTCCTCTCAGTCTTTGGCAGAGGGGAAGTACGAAGGTGTATGGGTGCTACCTCCCACAAGAAAGGTTAGGGGATTACACCTAGGAGGCTACCCTTTCACTCCCAGAAGAGAATAGAAGTTCTCACCGTAAAGCTGAAGGGAAATGGAAGCGGGGTCCCCTAATCTGGCGAGTGGAGAGGCAGAAAGGGGCTTCCGGGCTTGGACCCCACATTACCGTGGGAATGTGAACCCAGGAATGCTTCGGGAATCTGCTCAAGGGCCAGAGAAAACCCTTCGCCCTCGCTTACCGTGGGTATGTGAACTCAAGGCGGTGCACTGATGCACCTGAAGGTTGCATCATATGGGTCCAGTGGCTTCGGTGGAGGCCTTGGCTTGGGGCCGATGAATGGGCCAACGAGGGGGTTGTGAAAGGTCTGGTCGGATTGGAAGGATTTTACCTAACTTGGGGGATGGGAACACCGAAGGAGTTGGCGGCCCACACGGGTGTATGGGGAGTGGTGCCCTTCACGTAGGGGGTGCTACGCAGCTGGAGAAGCCATCCGCGAACCAGGGTGGTCCGCAGACTGATAGGCATCCCACGTACCAGGGTGGTACGTGGCTTTGGGTTCGGCCCGCGTACCAGGGTGGTACGCGGTGGAGTCCGTGTGAGCAATGGCAGCCATGGGCGACGTTGGTCAGGGGTTCGTCGATCAGGGCTTCTCCCATGTAGGAGGATGCTACGCGGTGTGTCGGATCGAAAAAGGGGCACAAACTCCCTGGTCTGTGGGGAGTGAATCTGTGGAGGGGGAATGGTTCGCAGTTTTCTGTTTTTGTTATTTTAAGTTCACAGTTCACCAAATTGTTATGCATTTTCGGTTCCTTATTAATTCGCTTCCAGTTCCATACCTGCTCTGGTTCACGAATTGGAACTTCACTGTTTGTGAAATTCTAAGCTTCTTCTTTCGAAATCCTTCCACCCGAATCTGCTCAACCTAAATCTGATCGACCTCCCCTTTTCTCCCTTTTGATTTCCTTTTATAGAGGGGAGGAAAAGGGGTCTATTGTGGTCATGCAACACCTTTTGTGGAGGCCCATGACTGGAAACCCAATTTACGGATGACTTGGTCAATCCGCTGTGGGGGCATTGAACCACGAACCAAACTAGGTCGAGGAATTCTTTTTGGCCGCGCAAGGCTCCGCCTCTATTCCGTGAACAATGGCGTACACAGTCCGGGCTGGTTGTCGCAGTTCACGGCTGGGGTGGTTCGGGATGGTGGACCGGCCTGGCGCTCATCCTGCTTCACGCCCACGGAGGGCTCCCGCCTCCATTCCGCAAATGACAGCAGTCCATGGAGGATACAGACTACTGAATCGGCCACGTACTATCATTGTTGGACAATACGCAGACTGTTCGGTCCTTTGCCGATTTCTTGGGTGCTCTTCATATTTTTGCCCAATTCCTTGAGGGAAATTGGGTAGAATCCCCTCTTGAATTAAGGGTATTATCATTCTTTTTTGCGGATTTTTCAGGACCCTACAGTGATATATATTATATTTATATTGTCTATATGCTTCTGAATTTTTCATTTATAGCATACCTTTATGGTTTCCATAATTGATAAATACGATAATTTCATTTGAGGAAGTGTGGACTACCGCCATCTCAAAGTGATATGACTTGTTCATGTCATACGTCAAACATATAAAGTATAGAGTTACTGAAATTATATATGATATTATACTAGAATTATAATATACACATGTATCGTTAAGTTTTCATTCCATTAAATAAGAAATATAAATGAAAGTAGCGTTCATGCGTACGTACGGCTTACCGTCTCCATGAACGGTGCATTTCATTTCTTATCTCTAAATGTTATGTACTATTATAAATACATATACATACTAGATATATATGATATATATTATATATAAATCATTAATATAATTATGGAGATAATGGACTTTTGACCACATGAACAACTTGTAATTATAAGAAGTTCATTTTTGACTCAAGTACCAAATATCGACAAAACGACTGTTATTAACTTAAATGATTATGTAATGTTTATAACATGGTAATAAGTAATATAAAAGGAATAGTAAACTTAAAAAAGGTTCTTAAGCAGGTAGAAATTAACTTTATTTTATTATTCAGGAGATTAAAGAAAGAACGAGTCAAGTCGGACACGGGGTAAGGGAACTCCTTAACCCAATTTCCATTCTTTGGGTTAAAATTCTACTTCTTGATTATGTCGTGCTGTGATTATGTGAGAAATAACTTTTGTTATCATATCTTGTATTTATAATTGCTTTATGTGTACTTATAGTGAATACAGATAATTGATCTATTTTATTTACAAAATGATCTTTGTAAGGGAACCTTTCACCCCCCTCTTTTAGTAAAAGATTTCTTTTATGTTATGTATTTTAATTTCCACTTTATTATTTCTATATATGTTATTATATATCCTTATTGATTTATATTTAATGTTCAAGTTATGATAAACCCTTTTTTATCTCATTAGTGCATTTTCTGAATTTTTAAGTGACACCGTTAGGCTACCGAATTTTCATAAGAGAACTTCTTAACCCAATTTCAATTCTTTGGGTTAAACTTATACTTCTTGATTATGTCATGCTATGAATATGTGTGAATGATCTCTGAATGTTTTAAACTTAATATCTACTTATATTGAGTTTATTTATATTTTTCACACATAATTATGTCATTGATTTATCCTTAATATAATGATACAATCTTTGTAAGGGATGTCGTCTCAATCTCCTTTCATTGAGACATATTTTTATTTATACACAACTTTCTTTTATATGGTGTATAAACCCCTTTGAATTTTCATTTCATTCAAAGGGAATCTTTTTCTATGAAGCATTTTATTAAACGAAAAAGGGAATTTTTCTTTTTAATTTACGTGGTGACAACGACCTTTCCGCCGCCACGAGCGTTATTTGATATTTGACTTCCTTGAAAAGCTATAATATTTTTAAAAGGAAAATAAATACCATATACTCTTTTATGTATTTTGGTATTGAAAATGGTTTTGATAATAGATTGGTTATGTCAATATATTTAAATGATGTATTGTGATTGAAATGTGGAAATGTTATCTTTCCTTTATGTTTGTTTTACATGTTATGAATATGTTATGGTTCTTGGGCATTGTTTACATATATAGGTGGTTCTCTGATAAACCTAGGGTGGGTGAGCTTGATATAGCTCTCCAATGCATTGGCTAATGTGAAGGAGGTAAACGTTAATGTTTCTCCTAAGATATTTAGGGAATATAATGTGATGGGTATTCCAAATGTAACTCCCTACGTAGTTGTGAAAACTACAACATAAGTATGTTATAGATATCACAAGTTACCTTTATGATTTTTGATTACTATGTGTTATTCATAAATCTTATGATTTCACGAGGTATGTTAAAGAGTTTATGTTTTTTATGTAATGATATACTAATGTTTTCTTTCTTTATTTTATAACCCTTACTAAGCTTTTTATGCTCATCCGAAGTTTTTGAAATGTTTTTCATAGGATATAAGGTAGGGTAAGAGAAAGGAAGAATTCAAGAAGAGTTATATCAAGAAAATAATTCTTGTTTTCTTTTAAGAGTTTTTATTTTATGAAAAAATGGATACTGAGTATAAGTTTCTACTTTGTAATATTTTAGATGTAATGTAATAGCTATGGCCTAATTCTTTAAAACTCTAAACTTGAAAATATCCTCAATGTGAATTATTAACTTAATTCAAGATTATGTAATGTTTAAGTTCGAAGCCTTATAGTTGGTATCAGAGGTCGGTTTAGACAAATTTAGGAGTTAGGATATTGTTAAATTAATATAAATTAATTAATTTATGTTAATATTGAAATGATATAGCATTTTCAGATTACCATTTTGCTTCACCTAAGATATTTCTGTATTCAAAATGGTTTTTCGCATAGAAAATAAGGCAGCTATGATGGGATGACATCAAGAGGAAAACAACCTTCCAAATCAGCAACCTGAGATGGTTGGAATCAGAACTGAATAGTTTGTTACAATGATGACATAGTCGAAATAGCCTATAAATGGTGGTGGTATCCATGCACGAGATCATCCAGATAAACCACAGAGGTACATGTCAGTAGTGGATCATTTCATGAGGCAACATACCCCATCATTCAGAGGATCATATGACCATGTGCTAGCTGAAGGGTGAATTAAAGCATTGGAGAATATTTTTGATGTCATGGGGTGTTCAGAACATCAAAAGGTTAGTCTTGTTGTTTATCATTTTAAAGGTGAAGTCAATCAGTGGTGGTCGATGGTGAAAAATATCAAGGATAATGAGGATATTGATGCTAGGATGAATTCAAAGGTATGTTTCTTGAGAAATATTTTCCTAAGGTGGTTCGTCTTAGGATGGAAAAACAATTCCTGGAATTGAGGTAGAAGGATGACTCAGTGGCTGCTTATGAAAAAAAATTCACTCAACTGGAAATGTATACTCCAAATTTCATACGAGATCTTGATAGTAAAATCAGCCATTTTTAATCAGGATTAAAGTCAAAGTATTGAATGGCTTTTGATTCTCGTGAGTTCAAAAGTTATGAAAAACTTGTTTGATGTGCAGAGAATGTGGAAATAGAATTTGCTGATGATCAGGTTTTCTTTGAAAAAAAATAGAATAAGAGGATGAGGTGGTATACAAAAGGTAAAAACTCTTCAAAAAAGTCAGATGGTAAGAAACTTAAGTTTATAGTTTGTGAAAATTGTGGTAAAAATCATACTGGAGAATGTCTTTTTAATTCTGGTAAGTACTACCAATATGGTAAAATGGGACATAAGGCTCATAATTGCACTGAAAAAGATCAGGGTAATGGTAAGATAAAATCTGATTTACAATCAGTAAAATGTTTTAAGTGCAATGAAATTGGTCATTATGCAAATGAGTGTCCAACTAAGAACTCAACTGAGGGAAAGCATCTGAACTACAAGCAGAAATGGGTGGTGAAATCCTTTGAAACTACTCCAGCAGATGTTGGGCCATCGAATGAAGTAGTGTCAGGTACACTGTTTGTTTTTTTAGATTATGCCAATGTGTTGTTTGATTCAGGTTCTACACATTATTTCATTTCTAATAAGTTTTCTAGTAAATTAGGAATTCCATCTCAAGATATGAATCCTAAACTTACGGTAAAAACACCAGGAGGAAATGTTGAGACAAAAAGAAATTATAAGAACCTGACTATCCTTGTGTGCGGAAAGAATCTACCTACAAACCTTATTGTTTTTCCTCTAGTAGAGTTTGATGTTATTTTGGGTATGGATTGAATTTCCGTTTATTATGCTAAGATTGACTGCAGAGCTAAAGAGGTTTCTTATTAGAAAGAATTTCAGTTTGTGTACAAACATGAACCCTTACTTTTGATAACATATTAGGAAGCTGAGAAACTAGTAAAAGAAGGAAATGAATGTTATCTTTCACATATTATTGAAAAAAAGGTACTTTTTAGATTAATGATGTGTCGGTGGTAAATGAGTATCTTGATGTTTTTTCTGATGAGTTTCCTAGTATAATACCTGATCAGGAAGTTGAATTTACTATTGACTTAGTTCTTGATGCTAAGCTAATTTCAAACCCCCCTTATTGAATGGCTCAAATTGAACTTTTAGAATTAAAGAAGCAATTGTAGGAGTTATTAGATAAAGGTTTCATTTGACCCAGCACATCACCATGAGGTGCTCCTATCTTGTTTGTTAAAAAGAAAGATGGTTCAATGAGACTTTTTATTGATTATAGATTATTGAATAACATTACTGTTAAGAACAAATATCATGTGCCTCATATAGATTATTTTTTTATCAGCTCCAGGGAGCTCAGTATTTTTCAAAGATTGACTTGAGGTCGGGGTACCATCAATTGAAAGTAAAGAAAACAGACATTCCAAAGACTACATTTCATACTAGATATGGCCATTATGAATTTGTAGTTATACCTTTTGGGTTAACCAATGCACCTAATATATTCTTGGATCTTATGAATATAATTTTCCATGAGTTCCTGGATACATTTGTGGTTGTGTTTATTGATGATATTTTGGTTCATTCCAAAAGTAAAGAGGAACATGAAAGTCATTTAAGGGTTGTCTTGCAAACCTTAAAAGAAAAGAAACTGTATGGGGAATTTAGCAAGTATGAGTTTTGGTTACAAAAAATTTTATTCCTTGGTCACATTATTAAAAAAATGGCATAACTGTTGATCTTGATAAAACAAAAGCTATTTAATAATGTCCAATACCTAAAAATATAACCGAGATTTTTATTTTTCTTGGTTTGGAAGACTATTATAGAAGGTTTTTTCAAAAGTTTACACAGTTATATAGCCCAATGACTAAGTTAACTCGAAAAGGTGTTAAGTTCATTTGGACAAAAGAATGTGATGATTGTTTTCAGGAATTGAAAAGAATATTAGTGAATGCTCTAGTTTTAAGACTTGGTTGTGTACCAATGTAGAATGATCAGGTAATTTCTTATGCTTCATGTTAGTTGAAACCTCATGAGTTAAATTACCCTACACATGATTTGGAATTAGCTGCTGTTATTTTTTCTTTAAAAATTTGGAGGCATCATATGTATGGAGTAAAATGTGAAATATATACTGATCACAAAAGTTTAAAGTATATATTCACTTAGAAAGAATTGAACATGAGATAGAGGATATGGCTGGAATTAATCAAGGATTATGATTGCACAATTCATTACCATCCAAGAAAGGAAAATAATGTGTCTGATCTTTGAGTCAAAAAAGTAATGCTACATTAACCACGTTACATTTGGAATAAGATCCTTTGATTAAATATTTGTTGAACTTTGGAATAGAAGTTGTTGGTGCAGGAGATTCCTTTGTTTTGTTTCAGGTGTTAGTGAAATCATCTCTATCAGACATAATTAAGAAAGTGCAGAAGGAAGATATTGAGTTACAGAAAAAGGTAGAGTTTGTTCAGAATGGTAAGTTTCCTAATTTTAACATTAATAATGACTGTATTTTGAGATTTGGGAAGAAATTATGCGTGCCTTGTGATTAACAGTTAAAGAATGAGTTGTTATGTGAAGCTCATAGTTCTTCGTTTTCAGTTCATCCTGACAGTACTAAGATGTACAAAGATACTCAGGAGTATTACTGGTGGGATGGAATGAAAAGAGATATTACTAACTTTACTGTGAAGTGTTTGACTTGTCAACAGGTTAAAGTAGAGCGATAGTTACTGAAAGTGATGCTTCAACCTTTACTAGTTCCAGAGTGGAAGTGGGAAAATGTGTCCATGAATTTCATCATGGGATTACCAAATACTTCTCGAGGTAATAATTCAATCTGGGTTATTGTTGTTCGATTGACTAAATTTGCTCATTTCCTTCATATTCGAGATACTTTGTCTCTAGATCAACTTTCTCGGTTATATTTTAAAGAGATAGTTAGGTTTCATGGAGTTACCCTCTCCATTGTATCTGATCATGATCCCAAGTTTATTTCTAACTTTTGGAAAGGCCTTCAGAATTCGTTGAGTACTGAATTAAATTTTAGTACAGCTTTTCATCCACAATCAGATGGGAAGTCAGAACGAACAATTAATAAATTGGTAGATATGTTACATGCTTGCTCAATGGATTACCAGGGAAGTTGGGACCAACATATTTCTTTGGTTGAATTTTCATATAATAACATTTTTCATTCCAGTATACATATGGCTCCGTTTGAGGTATTATATGAGAAGCGGCGTCAAACTCCATCTTTTTGGGATGAAGTAGGTGAAAGGAAACTGATGGGACCAGAATTGGTAGAAGAGATGGTAGAAAAAGTTAAATTGATTCAAAAGCACATGAGAACAACACAGAGTAGGCAGAAAAGTTATGCGAATAATCGAAAGAGGGATCTTTCTTTTGAGGTATGTGATCATGTCTTTCTCAAAGTTTCTCCATGGAAAAGTGTGATGCATTTTGGTAAGAAGGGAAAGCTGAGTTCGAGGTTCATTGGACCCTATGAAATCCTAGAGAAAGTTGGATCAATTTCCTACAGAGTGGATTTACCCCCAAGTTTATCCCAGGTAGACAATGTTTTTCATGTTTCAATGTTGAGGAAGTATATTCCAGATCCATATCATGTTTTGAGTCCAGAGGTAGTTTAATTGGAAGAGAATATTTCTTATGAGGAACAACCAGTCCAGATTCTTGACCGAAGAGAACAAGTGTTGCAGAATAAGGTAATTAATCAGGTAAAGGTTTTGTGGAAAAACCATATGGTTTAAGAGGTAACGTGAGAATATTATAATGCTATGAGGGATAAATACCCTCATTTATTTGATAAGTGAATAAAATTGCGAGGACGCAATTCCCAAAAGTGGGGAAGGATGTAACATCACAGGTAAATAAATAATATGATATTTTTATATTTATGAATATTTGTGAATTAAATAATAATTTTACTTTAAATGGGATGCTATGTTCGATGGCGTACCTAACACGCAACAATGGGTTTCTCCGAAAATATCATGTTGCACATAAGGCCGAGTCATACTGAAAAATAATAATATAATATTATTTTAAATGGTAGTTAATGCCTAGTCGTTGTATTGGATAGAATGAATAGAACTAACTACAATATTATTATACTTGTTTGTTAAATGTTTTTACATTTACCTAATAAAATTTAGAGGCTTAAAATGTGAATGAATCCAATTTTAAGCATAAATTCTCTAATATTCTTTAAAAGGTCGATTTACCACCTTTTGATGGAGAACCCTTTTGAAATCTAGTTTTTTTCACTTTTATATGTTATATTTGAAAAAATATCGGGACATCAAAATTTACTTTGGATGAAATTTTGGTATTTTTCTAATTATGTTCATTTTTTAATGAATAGTGAAAAATACTGCATTTTAATTCAAAACTGCCTTTTAATCCAATTTATTTATATGGTTAGATTATCTTTTTAATTTATTTTAAAGTGTAATTAGATTATATTTTTACCATTTAATCCAATTTTGGTCATTGGAAGTAATTTCACTTTGAAATTGAACATAAAAAGTGCCAATCTTTTGATAATTATTATTTCTTAAAAACACACTTTTTGTTTTGACAACGAGAATTAATTTTAAATTAATTTATGAAACTTTTATGTTTTGAATTTGGAAAAAATGATTACATATTTGGAATCAGGAGGTTCAAATTGTGTAAATAGGTAAATTTTATTTTTAGACATTATGAATAGTAACTTCAGTAAATATTTTATTTACCATGGTTAAAAGGTAAATCTGGTAAATAAGGGCAGAAAATAATATTATAATAATATTAAATTACCCTAACATGTGTCCTAATCCTATTGGATGATACATGTTCGACCATGGGAATCCTTGGGTCGATTTTGGGACCCCATGGAGCCACTTTTAAGTGAAAATGACACTTTATAAAAATTAATTTAATGTTAAAGAAAATGTAACATAAACATATATCTTTTAGTAATTTTTTTTATAATGGGTAATATAAGTGATATTTTCAACTATAAGTAGTAATTAGAAAACTAAAAAGATTTCCTACATCATGGTATTTTATTTATTATTTTTAGACATCATATAAATAAATTTATTTATGACACAATGATGATGTAATGATTACCTCATTAATGAGTGTTTTAAATAAACGAGATTATTAATATTAAAATAAATTTATTTTGAAACTTTTTATGACATCCAAGAATTTTATATATGATTATAACTTGTTATATTTGAATTAATGTAGCTTTTTTGAAAGAATAAAGTTGTTATAGAATTTTTTAAAAGTCTTGATATGAATGGTTTATAAATTTACATAAATGAGTTTTTAAATCAATAAATATTTTATTAAATGATAAAATAGTCATAAAAACCTAATATTCGTCCATATGACATGTATAATTTTAGAAATGTTATTAATGATCTATTTTTTGTCTCTTTTAATTTTATAGTAAATATATTAACCATATAGTATGAATATATAAGAGGACATGATAAAGGTTAAATAAGTTAACAAAGGGTCAAATAAAAAAGATAAGGATTAAAAAAATATACAAAACTTGTCCAATTATTATTGGAAGATTTTATTTAGACTTATATTCTCCTTATCTTTGAATTAAATTAGTTTTGGACCTTTTGAAAAAGAAAATAATTTTATAATAAAATAATACTTTCAAACTTTCCTAAAGAGACCCCCCTCCCCCTTATAAAAGCCATCACCTCTAACCCTTAATCACACCTATCAATCCCCATTGGATAATCCAAAATCTACCCAAATAATCTCCCAAAATCCCTATATTCCACCTATAAGCCTTAACTTAGGCATAAGTCACTTCAAGAAATCCTTTTGGTTCAAACCAAATGGAGTTACCCAATTTAAAGGTAACATTTTCTCTCGAGTTCTTTTCTTTTATTTTCCTTCTCCAACCCCCTAAACTCACTTTATTCCATTATTCTATAACAAAAATAGTATATTAAATATACTAGGATGTTTTTATTAGGAGTATTAGAACTAAATTTCCACACACCTCCATCTAATGGATACAAACATACTATTACTGTGGACGACGAACTACTGCCTCACGAAACGATGATTGTTCAATTATATCCTACCGCCTCTCATAGTGGCCATTATGATGGAACTATATTTATATGTGATATATATTATATTTATATTGTCTCTATTCTTCTGTATTTTTCATTTATAGCATACCTTTATGGTTTCCATAATGGGTAAATACGATAATTTCATTTGAGGAAGTGCGGACTACCGCCCCCTCAAAGTGATACGACTCATTCATGCCATATGTGGAATGTATAAAGGATGGAATTACTAAAATTATATATGATATTATACTGGAATTATAATATATCTATGTATCATTAAGTTTTCATTCCATTAAATACAAAATAGAAATGAACGCAGCGTTCATGCGTACGTACGACTTACAGTCTCCATGAACGGTTCATTTCATTTCTTATATCCAAATGTTATATACTATTATAAATAAATATATATAATGAATATATATTATATATATGATATCTAAATAATTAATATCATTATGTATATAATTGAATTTTGACCACATGGACGACTTGTAATTATAAGAAGTTCATTTTTGACTCAAGTACCAAATATCGACAAAACGACCATTATTAACTTAAATGATTATGTAATGTTTATAACATGGTAATAAGTATTATAAAAGGAATAATAAACTTAAAAATGTTCTTAATAAAGTATAAATTAACTTTAGTTTATTATTCAGGAGATTAAAGAACAAACGAGTTAAGTTGGACACGAGGTAAGGGAACTCCTTAACCCAATTTCCATTCTTTGGGTTAAAATTCTACTTCTTGATTATGTTGTGCTATGATTATGTGATAAATAACTTTTATTATCATATCTTATATTTATAATTTCTTTATTTGTACTTATAGTGAATACACATAATCGATCTATTTTATTTACAAAATGATCTTTGTAAGGGAACCTTTCACCCTCCTCTTTTAATAAAAGACTTCTTTTATGTTTATGTATTTTAATTTCCACTTTATTATGTCAAGATATGTTATTATATATCCTTATTGATGTATATTTTATGTCTAAGTTATGATAGACCCTTTTCTCTCTCATCAACGCATTTTCTAAATTTTTAAGTGGCGTCGTTAGGCTGCTGAATTTTCATAAGGGAAATTCTTAACCCAATTTTAATTCTTTGGGTTAAACTTATACTTCTTGATTATGACATGATATGAATATGTGTTAATAAACTTTGATTGTTTTAAACTTAATATCTACTTATATTGGGTGTATTTATATTTTTCACACATAATTATGTCATTGATTTATCCTTAATCTAATGATACAATCTTTGTAAGGGACCTCATTTCAATATCTTTTCATTGAGGCATATTTTTATTTATACATGACTTTCTTTTATACGATGTATAAAACCCTTTGACTTTTCATTTCATTTAAAGGGAATATTTTTCCACATATTGTTTTACTAAATGACAAAAGTAATGTTTTTTTAACGTACACGGTGACAACGACCTTTCCGCTGCCGCGAGTATTATTTGATATTTGGATTCCTTAACAAGCCGTAATGTTTTTAAAATGAAAATAAATACCATATACTCTTTTACATATTTTGGTATTGAAAATGTTTTTGATAATGGATTGATTATGTCAATATATTTAAATGATATATTGTGATTGAAATGTGGAAATATCATCCTTCCTTTATGTTTATTTTATGTGTTATGAATATGTTATGGTTCTTGGGAATTGTTTATGTATACGGTTTGTTTCGTGATAAAACTAGGGCAGGTGAGCCTGATATAGCTCTCCAATGCATTAGGTAACGTGTCATAAGTAAATGTTAATGTTTCTCCTAAGAGATTTAGGGAATATACTATGATGAGTATTCCAAATGTAACTCCCTACATAGTTGTGAAGGCTACAATGTAAGTATGTTATGGATGCCAGGAGTTACCTTTATGATTTGTGATTACTATGTGTTATTCATAAATCTTATGATTTCATGAGGTATGTTAAAGAGCTTATGTTTTGTATGTAATGATATACTAATGTTTTATTTCTTTATTTTATAACCCTTACTGAGCTTTTTATACTCATACTAAGTTTTTGAAATGTTTTTCACAAGATATAAGGTAGGGTAAGAGAAAGGAAGAATTAAAGAAGAGTTATATCAAAAAAGGAATTCTTGTTTTCTTTTAAGAGTTTTTATTTTATGAAAAAATGGATATTGAGTAGAAGTGTCTACTTTGTAATATTTGAGATGTAATTTAATAGTTATGGCCTAATTCTCTAAAACTCTAAACTTGAAAATATCCTCAATGTAAATTATTAACTTAATTAAAGATTATGTAATGTTTTAGGTTCAGGCCTTAAAATAGTCATTGGATTAATAATAATTAATTTAATTGATTTCATATTTAGAATTGATTTATAAATCTAAGAATAATTTAATTTAAAATAAATAAATAAATTTTATAATTTTAATGATATTTAAGCAATATAGTTAATAAATTAATAATAATTAAATTAATTTTGTTCGAGTTTATGACATTCTAAGATTGCCATATGAATTCTATTTAAATATTAATCATGTTTTGAATTTGCTACTCTGACCACGTAAAACCTAATTTAATCTTTATTATAACCATATTTAATCAGGTTGGGTAGTGTCATGGGCTAGGTAAATGAATACTTATCATGAAGAAACCCGGATTATACAAACCAACCGTAACTTTAGTCGGTACTGACACGGTCTGAAGGGTGTTCTCGATCCTCAAAGGTTGATGACAAGCACATAGACATCAAAAACTATCTTTGGGAATGATTTTACCACAATGAACCTAGAAATATGGTGATAAATATATAGAACATGGTGGTATGTCAAAAAGGATTCAACAAAAGATATATACAATCCTAAATCAAAATAAGATCCAAGATACATCAAGACAACCAAAATACTCAAAAACTGCAAAATAAAACTATGTGTGACATGATGTCACCTCCATACTCTCACAATCTAATAACGAACAAACTCGTCGCCTCTCTGTGGTGTCTTTCCCTTACCCGCATCAAATATAACAAATTCAACATACACCCAAATGTGCATGCATGGTATGAGCAAAAGAGCCTAGTAGGATCCCATGAAGTGTTTCATAAGCATACTTTATAAAATAAACTCATTATGCTTGGATAATATATTATTACAAACGGTCGGGGAAGGGGAACTACAAAGATACAAATAAACACACAAACACATGCATGCATAAAGCTGGGGAGACTCAAACTCGAGACCTCCCCGACACCCCACGGGGCCCTTTGCCACCAGGCTAAGCCCTGGGGGCATTATACTTAGTTAATATAAAACAAGGAATGGGTTACAGTTTAATATAAAGCATGGATAAATAACACATTTCACAATTTTTAAAAGCAAGTCGGTAAACATGTTTCCAAAACATTTTAGTACACACACCAATAAAGCATTTCAAATCTAACTAATAGATAAAACAAGCTCACATGTACAAAAAATTTAAAGTCAATGAGGATCCTCATTCAATTATTATGGTTAGTAGGTCACCTGGTTTACACATTACCTTAGAAGAATAGGTCCAAGGGGCTTGGATAAAATTTTTAGTGCACTCCTTGTCATAACTTAGGCAACCTAGTGTACACATTACCCTTGCAGAACAGGTATAGGGGAAAAGATTTATAACGATCCGCGTTTCGAACTGAACTAAAATGAAAAGGTTTTTGAACTTTTTCAACTAATGAATGGGTTGTTTCTAAAACCAAGATTTATAACTCAATTATGAGAGTTGGAACACTCCTAAGTGATATTTTTGGACTTGGGTGAAGGTTGGTTAAATTTCTCGGGTGGCTCAAGAAGTTTTGGGAGCGTCAATCCATAAAAATCAAGTTTTTGAAAAGCTATAGAGGGTACACAGTTTGTCTGAATCTATGTGGCCCACTGTAGGTAACCATGCGACCCTATTTATAGGGGTAGTGATGGTACACACGGACTATGCATAGTTTTCCAAATCGTGCACCTAACCCGCACGGTGTGCTCTGAGAGGCAGTAGCCTCGCACTGCACACCACACGGTTTGCGCATGGTTTGAAAAACCATGCAAGTCAAACCATGTGGTTTAACTAGTTTTAAGAAAATGATTTATTTTAAATTAAATTAAAAAAACACTCATCTCCTCACCCCTCTCCCTCAAATGTGACGCACACCCATCTAGGGGGTTCCCCTTCGAGCCGTGCGACCCCCTCTCCATGACCTCCTCTTCAATCGCCAAATCCAACCGGTTTCTTGTGGTTTATCCTTTTTATTTCCAAGGTAAGGTCTTCCACACCTTATCCTCCCTATTTCTAATCATATTTTGACCTCTATGTCACCCTATAGAGTTGATCTGAAACCCTAGGTCGAGGGTTAATGAATTTCTCAGTTTTCTATTGCTTTAGGGTTGTGCGAATCATCTCCCGAGACTTGTTCTTGCGTGTTTCGACAACCGCCGCTGAAGGCGAGCCGGT
This sequence comes from Viscum album, assembly GCA_963277665.1. NCBI lineage: Eukaryota > Viridiplantae > Streptophyta > Magnoliopsida > Santalales > Viscaceae > Viscum > Viscum album. The sequence goes on along the minus strand of OY728142.1, from coordinate 1,391,790,070 downwards.
TTGGGTAGTTCTGGTCTGCCGACATCATTTCAGGGTAAGTTTTATGTTTTTTTCTTAGTTTCTAACCCTCTAAATTAGGGTATTTATGTGTTTTAAAGTTCGTAGTATTTATCTTGTAGTGCGTTGGCTGCTGCTTTGTGATTTCAAGTCACCGGGTCAAGGGTGACTCACTTGCATATGCAATAGTAAATATGTATATGTGGGTTCCCCCATTATGTGTATAGTCATCCATGATAGTGATTATACATGTATGGGGCTAGGTGTGCCCATGTATATATATAAAAATGCATACGTAGGTGAGTGGAGACGGGTATATGCCTATAAACATATGTGTAAGGAACCCTTTGCACATGCTCAAGGCATGCAGGTGTGTGCATAGGGGTTAGGTGTCCTCATGTGAGTGAAGTTACATATGCTCAGTGGGGGAGCAACAAATTTTAATTAGAAAGTGTCAAGAGCTGAAGTGGGTGACTTAGTTCCACCCTGAGGTAGGGTCCATTTCCATGCCATTTTAATTGATGAATTAATTAATTAATTAATTAATTGTTCATTCTTGCATTCTTATTAAAGCTTTGCCATTTATAGTAGTTTCATTTAAATTATTCTCTATGGTGAAATGAAAAAAGTCTTAAATAATATAAATGAATGTTTGATAAGAAAAGTTGTTGTTTTATTATAAAAACCCTCCAATAGAGGTGCACTGCCTTCAAGCTAAAAATGTAGAAAGTATATTTTTGTGCTTGTTTGGTTTGATACATTTTTATTGCTTCTACTTTGAAGCTATGTATGATAAGTGACATTTTTAGGACCTCTTCCAACTTTAGTAACTAAATGACTTACCTAGCTGTATGAAGTGGTCGTTGTCCCTTGTGTAATTCAGTTAATCCAAGACACCCCATGTGTGTTTGGACTCATTAGGCTTGGAATTTCTTGAGTAGACTTTTGATAAGTTACCATGAATTAATTAATAACTTGAATTGGTTAAGGCCCATGTAATATAATGGGAGAGATTAAATAAGACAGTGTCATCCGTTGGATGGAGTGACCTTCACACTTAAACCCTTAAAGTCATTTTCCATGCTTAGACAAATTGGGTGAGATGACCTCGAGTAGGGTGAATCATACCAAATAACACATCATGAATGAATGTATTAGTCATATTTAATTACTTAACTTGTGTAAAAGGGTTTAAATGTAATGGATTACTTGAAATGGAGTTGAATGTGGCTAAAAACACACATGGGAAGTCCTTTCCCCATGGTATGTTTTTAAGGTAACTAAGCCCTTGTTGATGTTTAATTGAAATACTTAAAATGGTTTGCCTTAGGTATAAATGTGAACATTATTGCTTATATTATGAATATGGTATGACTATTTGAAATGCATAAGAGGTACTGCCTTATGAATTACATTACAATTATGAAAATGGTTATATAATCTCCTACGGACGAGAGGCATTCTTACCTCGTTCCATTTATATAATCTCTTATGGACGAGAGACATTCTTACCTCATGCCATTTATATAATCTCCTATGGATGAGAGACATTCATAACTCATTCTATTCTTATAATCCCTTATGGATGAGAGGCATTCATACCTCGTTCCATTTATATAATCTCCTATGGATGAGAGATATTCATACCTCTTGCCATTCATATAATCCCATATGGATGAGAGACATTCATACCTCGTGTCATTTATATAATCTCCCATGGATGAGAGGCATTCTTACCTCATTTCATTTATATAATCTCCTATGGATGAGAGGCATTCTTACCTTATGCCATTTATATAATCTCCCATGGTCGAGAGGCATTCTTACCTTGTGCCATTTATATAATATCCTGTGGATGAGAGGCATTCTTACCTCGTTCCATTTGCATAATCTATAGCGACCCTATCCTTTTACACATATCATCACATGATTTTAATCATAATTAAACATCAGAGTACAAGCCACAAATCGTGAAGTCTAGTGTCTTTAAAGACTAGTTACATAAAACTTAAAACATGGGACAAAAAAAACACTTCTTTATTTAATTTTCATAAAGATATCCTAACTTCCTTTGATCTCTTACATCATCATAGGGTACCTTGGGGATCACATGAACAAAGGGATGATCTAAAAGCCCAGTAAGGGATTAAACATAAGAATAAGGCTTTAGAACAAGGGTTAGAGATCATGACATAATGATATAAAATGGCATATAGAATCATAACATATAAACATGATATCATATAAACATGAATTCATAGTATTGTGGCAGAAACATAAATCATGAATTTATCACGAGTCAAGGCTCGTTGAACATAGAGGATCACAATTCAAGGTTAACCACCAAGACCGTTGCACATGGTAGCATGAGTCAAGGCTAACTGCCAAGACCGTTGCACATAACGTATCATGAGACTAAACTTTACCCAATGTATTGGAGCGCTATCTAGGTTCACTCATCTTAACATGTTCATGAATATGCTTTCCACATAAATAATCATACATAATCAATCATACATAAACATAAGGGAACCCATGGACAGAAATGGGTATCACATTCATGTCATAAACCATAATGAATGAGTGTATCATAAAAGTGTCCATGAGAGAAAGGAATTAAAACATACATGAACATTAATAAGGTAATATATGAATATCGCATGGTAAGTGATGTAAAATATAAGTGACAATATGTAATAAGAGTATTTAGGAAATTCTTAGCATTAAAACATTTTAGTACAGTTTTAAGGTAAATACTAAAGAGCATTTAAAATAGAAAAGGGAATAATCTTTTATATAAAACCAGAAGTAAAAAAAGAGGGTTTTAATTATAAAAAGACTGATTTTATAACAACAAAGGTGTCTTTAAACAAATGGTATAGTTCACTTGAAATTGGGTAAAAAAATTGGGAAGTTCCCTTAAAACGAGTTTGCTTATTGGGAAGTATCGAGGAGGGAATCACTTAAAATAATGTATATCACCGAAAGAGAATGATATATAGATCTTGAAACATGAGTTTGGAGAATATAAATAGTATTTAAAAGTTTCACATAAAAATAAGATACATCTTCATTTGGGTAAAAAGAAAGATAGAGCAACCCAAAGGAATAAAGGCGGTTCGGGTAGAATCCCTTACGAAATATCGGCATGGTATCATGTGTACTTAGGAGGAATTAATGAGAGATAAAGGGACTTATAATCTTTTATAAATAATGAGGGAAGTATGAGGAATGTGAAAAATCATACCCCATCATTATGAATCATACGTACAAGGGCATAATATAAAGGATATTCTTGAATAAATGTGAGAAAGAGAGGATCCCTTACCTTAAGTCCGATGGTGTTCTCCCCTTGATATTAATGACCTGAATAATAAAATAAGGTTCATTAATTAACAATTCTAGAACCTCTTTTACATTTAAATTATTTAGTATAACCTTTTTGATTTCATTCATAACCTTTTTGATTGGTTATCAGGTTTAATTTCATTGTTTGGGTCCGTTTGTTTCATGTTCGGTTTACTTATATACATGAACGGATAAACATGTATGGTGAGATTATTTGTTCAGAATTGAAGTTATAAGACATTATTGAACATACAAAATATTACGTGGTTGTAAATTTAATTTTATTACTTAGAGTGAAGGTGAATCATTATATAAAACATTAATGATAAACTCTTGGATTAATATGGCAATTTTTCTCACAATTAACTTGTTTTGTATTATTATTTTACATCATGAATTTATAAGGATTACATAACATTAAATAAGCTAAAATAAATATATTATGATATTTTTCTACCATTAAAATTGTCTCATGACCAGTCTAGAAGATGGTAAATCAAATTGAAAACCCGTCGTCCTTGAATGTGATAAATTAACACTTCTTGGACGGTATTTTCATTTATAGAATAAAAAGAGGGAGAGGGAGAGATTATGATAAACTATCCCATTAGAATAATATAATTCTAGTACATGTATGATATTGTAGTTATAATACCATTTGGGTAAAGGGAGGTGAGGAAAGAAACAATAAAAGAAAATAACTTGAAAGAAAATAAAAGAATCAGAAAGAGGAATTTACCTCTTGAGTTTATCTCCTTTGAGAGCCTCTTAAGGGGAGAGGATTTGGTATTTTGAGGAAACCAAGGGTTATTGGACATGGGGGAGGATCTTGGGGAGTGATTTGGTCAGAACTTAGGCAAGACACAAGTCTTGAGGGGAGTGAAGAGAAGAGGGGAGTGTGAGTGGTTTTTATAGTGGAGGAGAGGAGTGAATTTTGAATATTTAATTCATTATTTAATTATTTTGCTCAATAAAAGTAATAGTGTTTGATGATTGTGACTAAAAATAGTAATAAGTGCATGTTAGTTCGAACCAATGACCATTTAAATCATCCATTATTCAAGCATGATGCAGAAATTTAGGTTTTAGCATTTATTGTGAATTATCGTATTTTACTATTTATAAAAAATTCATGTATTTTAGAAAAATCCCAAAAATTCACCCAATTTTTTTTATGTATATAATCCAAAAATGAAATTCATTTTTCAAAAACAATTTTATAAATATGATTAATTTATTTTTTAAATAAAATCATAATTTATTCGAAAAAACAATATTAAAACTATAACTCATTTTATAACACCGTGAAAAAATAATCAAGGTCCCATAATATTATCTTATAACCATAAGAAAATTAAATAAAAATTTATGATTACATTTTATGAAAATACATTTCTAATTTAAATTATTAAATTAATCATAAAATTGTAATTAAAATATTTATAACATTCAAAAATACCAATACTTATACTATGATCATTTTTCACTTATATGATGTCTAAATTGTATTTGTACATTCATGGGTGAAGTTTCTATTTATTTGGAAAACTTACTATTCATAAGGGCATGTTACTATTCACAAGGGTATGTTATTATTCATCAAAAACTAAGTTGATTCTATCAGACCCTAAATATCTTACTGAACGCAATTGTGTATGCCAGATTTTCAAAATTCAAAACACAGAAGTGACAATATTATGTTTAAAGGTCACATGGTACTTATTAGTTCATTGTGTTGTGATTTCATGTGATTATATGTCATAATTATAAGAAGGGATTTTCCATTGATAAAACATTGTGTCGTTACATAATATTCCTTGGACAAGAGGCATGCTGACCTCATACCAAGGATAACCTCTCTCTCTCTCTCTCTCTATATATATATATATATATGTACAAAGGGACGAGAGGCATACTTACCTCATCCCAGTGATAACCTATATACATCTTTATACATGGTGACTTGATCAGACATACCAGCCATGGGATGAAGCAGGTATTGCCATTAGATGTCCCTTAGGAACCTGGACGAGTGTTAATTATTTATCCAATTCTGTCATTAATACTTCATACTTGCACGCTGTTAAATTTATATCACACTGTCTGGATAGGGCTAGACACCGGTGGTACCGGCCTACTAAGATTTATATCTCACACCCTACCCGGGCCGCCATTGCACTGGGGTACCCGAGTAGACCTTTCTTGTTCGCAGGACTGCGGACCATGGACCTTGCTTGTTGTTGAATGCTCGTACCTGAAGTTAGGAGCAAAGGACTGATTTGGAGCTCCAGATGCTCATGGAGATTTCCCTAGGACTTTTTAATTTTTCTCCTTATTTGAGTCCTGTATTGAAAAACATATTGTATTGTTTTCTACTTTTAGTTATGTAATATCACTATGAAATGCATGCATGTTTTGTATAAAACGGCGTTGGCCACTTTTATAAAATGATTATTATCTTTCTTCCACTGCCATCTTTTATTTATCCACCGCTTTCACTATTCATGCCACTGCCTGCTGTTTGAACTATGATATGAGGGTATAGTCTCCCCACTATCACCTCTCAATACCCTCACGGCTAGTCGGCAACCTCTAGTATATGGAGAGACGCACTTGAGGTCATGTGACCCACCAGTTCAGCTACCCGGTTCGAGATTAAGCAGTGTCGGGACGTTACAAAGTGGTAACAGAGGAAGATTTTTTCCTTTGTCTTTCTATTTTAGGTTGGTAGCATGAGACTAGAAATGTGTCAGTGCTTGGTTAATAGTCGTGCTTGGGAATGATCACCTCACATACGGAAAATGACCAAGTGACCAAGGATGAGATTGTCATTTATGTTGTTCGCTGTTACATTTGATATGATTTCACCTAGAGTGACTTTTGTACTTTCCCCCTACTTATAATTTATGGTATTTCTACCCTTGGCATGTTATGGTAAAGAAATTGCATTTCATGCATCATACTAGGCACACAGAAATTCACATGCCATGTATAGTGTCATTCCATGTAGTTGCATATATAAGACACCTGTTGATTTGATTAAGTATTATGGCATGCCTTGTATTCTTTACCATGTCTATTTTTATAACATGCTTCTATGTTAACTACTTGCAATGCCATGATATTTGTCTTGATTATATGCCATTCTCTTGTGCTAGAGCTTGTGATAATATGCTTATACTATTTGATATATGTAAACTGGTTGCGATTACATTGGGAGCCAATTTTCAATTGTAAGGTGTATGAGCGCCTAATAACTGGGAAAGGGTAACCCATGTGTTCGAACCTTTGTAAAAGGATGCTAAATTAAGATGCTAAAGTGAATTGATTTTAATTAAAGGGATCCAAATGCCAAACTGTAAAGTGTATGGGTGCTTTATTGGTTGGTACACTACGGGAAAAACCATTATTTGCGACGGGAATAGGCACCCCGTCACAAAAAGTTACGTGCGAATTGGTGCGGTTTGCGCGCCAAACCGCGCGAAAGAGTATTTGCGATGGGTTGGCACCGCCCGTCGCAAATGTCGGGAGGCAGTAAGACCTAGTTGCGATGGGGGGATCCCCCGTCGTAACTAGTTAGACCCTCAAAGGGTATTTGCGATGGGTCCCGTCGCAAATAACCAGCGTCAGTAAAAACATATTTGTGACAGGATGTTGTCCCGTCGCAAAAAGTTTGTCGACAGATTACTTTTTGTCACGGGCCCCGTCACAAATAACCTTTTAACCGTCGACGGTAATTAATGCGGCCGAAGGTATTTGCGACGATTTTGCGACGGTATTCCCGTCGCAAATAGTCTCGTCGCAACTAATCTAACCTATATATACCCCCCTTCTGTTTCTTCTTCTCTCTGCCCGAATTTCTTGTTCCTCTACATCTGTAAACTCTAATTTTAGAGTGAAATTTTTTGAGAGTTAACTTTTTTTTACGAAGAAGTTGTGAAGCCGCTTACAATTATAAGAGATCAAGTTTAAATGTATTTATGTTTTATTTAATTTAGTATTTATTTCCTTTCTTTATATTAATTTTAATTATTGTTGATTAGTTGTAATTAAGTTAGATTTATACTGTTTTGACATCAGTATTTATTTGTAATAATAAAATAAAATTATTGGTATTAATTCTTAATAATTAGTAATAATTAATAATTATTAACGATAATTAGTAATATATATGAATAATTAGCGGTAATTAGTAATTAGTGGCAGTATTTTGCAGTAATTAATAGTAATTAACACTAATTAGTAATAATTAGAAAAAATAGTAATAAATATTAACAATCAGTAATAAATAGTATTAATTACTAATAATTAGTAATAAATACTAATAAATAGTAATAAATAGTAATAAATACTAATAAATACTAATAAATACTAATAAATAGTAATAAATAGTAATAAATACTAATAATTAGTAATAAATACTAATAATTAGTAATAAAAATACTAATTAATAGTAATAAATACTAATTAATAGTAATAAATACTAATAAATAGTAATAAATATTAATAAATAGAAATAAATAGTAATAAATACTTATAAATAATAATAATTAGTAATAAATAGTAATAATTTGTAATAATTAGTAATAAATAGTAATAATTTGTAATAATTACGAATAAATAATAATAAACATTAATAAATAGTAATAAATACTAATAAATACTAATAAAGAGTAATAAATATTAATAAATAGTAATAAATAAAAATAAATAGCAATAAATAGAAATAAATACTAATAAATAGAAATAGATACTAATAAATAGCAATAAATACAAATAAATACTAATAAATACCAATAAATACTAATAAATAGTAATAAATACTAATAAATACAAATAAATAGTAATAAATAGTAATAAATAGTAATAAATAGTAATAATTAGTAATAAATAGTAATAAATACTAATAAATAGAAATAAATACTAATAAATACTAATAAATACTAATAAATAGTAATAAATACTAATAAATACTAATAAATAAAAATAAATACTAATAAATACTAATAAATACTAATAAATACTAATAAATAGTAATAAATACCAATAAATAGTAATAAATAGTAATAAATAGTAACAAATAGTAATAATTAGTAATAATTAGAAACAATTAGTAAGAAATAGTAGTAAATAGTAATAAATAGTAACAAATAGTAATAAATAGTAATAAATAGTAATATATAGTAATAAATAGTAATAAATAGTAATAAATAGTAATAAATAGTAATAATTAGTATTAATTAGTAATAATTAGTAATAATTAGTAATAATTAGTAATAATTAGAAATAATTAGTAATAATTAGTAATAATTAGTAATAATTAGTAATAATTAGTAATAAATACTAATAAATACAAATAAATACAAATAGATGCTAATAAATAGTAATAAATAGTAATAAATAGTAATAAATACTAATAAATACTAATAAATATAAATAAATACTAATAAATATTAATAAATACTAATAAATAATAATAAATACTAATAAATATAAATAAATATAAATAAATAGTAATAAATAGTAATAAATAGTAATAAATAGTAATAAATAGTAATAAATAGTAATAAATACTAATAAATACTAATAAATAGTAATAAATATTAATAAATACTAATAAATAGTAATAAATAGTAAAAATTAGTAATAAATAATAATAAATAGTAATAAATAGTAATAAATAGTAATAAATAGTAATAAATAGTAATAAATAAGAAAAATAGTAATAAATAGGAATAAATAGTAATAAATAGTAATAAACAGGAATAAATAGAAATAAATAGTAATAAACAGGAATAAATAGAAATAAATACCAATAAATACTAATAATTAGTAATAAATAAATTGCAAAAAATAACAATCAATTACAATAAATTACAATAAATAGCAATAAATAGCAATAAATATCAATAAATAACAATAATTAGCAATAAATAACAATAAACAACAATAAATATCAATAAATAGCAATAAATTGTAATAAATTGCAATAAATTGCAATAAATTGCAATAAATTGCAATAAATTGCAATAAATTACAATAAATTTCAATAAATAGCAATAAATAAAAATAAATTGCAATAAATAGCAATAATTAGCAATAATTAGCGATAATTAGCAATAATTAACAATAATTAGCAATAATTAGCAATTAATTGCAATAATTAGAAATAATTAGCAATAATTAGCAATAAATAGAAATAAATAGCAATAAATAGCAATAATTAGCAATAATTAACAATAATTAGCAATAAATAGCAATCAATATTAATAAATAGCAATAAATAGCAATAAATAGCAATAAATAGCAATAAATAGCAATAATTTCAATAATTAGCAATAATTAGCAATAATTAGAAATAATTAGAAATAATTAGCAATAATTAGAAATAAATAGCAATAAATAACAATAAATAGTAATAAATAGCAATAAATAGCAATAAATAGCAATAATTAGTAATAATTAGCAATAATTAACAATAATTAGCAATAAATAGAAATAATTAGCAATAATTAACAATAATTAGTAATAATTAGCAATAATTAACAATAAAATCAATTGTAATAAATTGTAATAACTTTGAACAATTTTTAGTGGATTGACAACACTCCTTTTGCTCGATGACTCTTCTCCTTTCAACTATCAGTGACTCAAAACATTATGAAAAGTATGATTCGACATATGCATATCTAATCTCGTATGCATGATTTTGAATATGAATTCGTAGGACCACATTTTTTATAATGTTTTTAGGTGGTGACAGTTGCAAGAAGAAGATTCATCGACGAAAAGGGAGCTTTTTGTCTAAAGGCTCATTTACTTGCATCTTTGTCACACTCAAATCACAAAGTAGAATCTGCTTGGATGTATGCTTATACATTCTCATATGCATGAGAATGAATAAGCGTACATCTGAGCAGATTCTTCATTGTGATTTCAGTGTGAGAAAGTTGCAAGTAAATGAGTCGTCGAACAAAAGAGTAGTCGTCAATCTACTGGAAATTGCGTCGCCCGTAATTAATGGTAATTATTAAGAAGTAATTGTAATTATTTATCTTCTTTTTTTGGATAGTTTCTAATTTCAAATTATTCAAAAAAAGTAATGATTTTATATTTTGTAGAAAATTATGGAACAAGGAAGTCGACAATAGTCATTATTAGATGACCGTGCTTGGATAAATCAACACAGAAATCCAAATGGTTCTGGTTTAAATCTTGTATATATTGAGGGTGTTGAAGCTTTCTTATCATTTGCATCATCAAAAGCAGAATTTGTTTCAGAAGGCACAATTAAGTGTCCTTGTAAAAAATGTTATCTAAGAACGTTTGACACATTTGACAAGGTTGGGGGACATCTCTTGCGGTTTGGTTTTCAACCGGATTATGTTTTTTGGTATCAACACAGTGAACACAGTTCCAGAGAAGATACTAATAACTTGATTTCAGATCCATCACAAATTTAAAATTTAGTACATGATGTTGCAGGTCCATCTGTTCAACAAACTGAAACTCAGGATGCTGTTGATTTAACTCATGAGTTGGAACCATCTGAATTTTATGAGTTGTTGAGGTCTATTGAGGATGCATTATATCCTGGTTGCAAGATAAAAAAATTAGAAACGGTTGCAAAATTCATGACTATTAAATCAGATAATGCAATGTCAAACAACTATTTTGATCAGATATTTTATTTGGTTAAAACGCTGTTACCTGAAAGAAAATGTGTTGCCTGCAAATTACTATGAGAGCAAGAGGCTGGTTTGTAATCTGGGCCTTAGTTATTAGAAGATTCATGCATGTGAAAATAATTACATCTTATATTTCGGTGAAAATGAGTCATTGGATAGTTTTTCTACATGTGGACAATCGATGTATAAAGAAGCTCAATTGGGAAAGTCTGGATCGATTCCTATGAAGTAGTTGAGATATTTCCCCATTACACCCGGGTTGTAGTGTTTGTTTATGTCTCAGAACACAACGTCAATGATGTTTTGGCACAAAAACAAGAATCAACCAATAAAAGCTTGAATCATCCATCCGATGGTGATTCATAGAAATTTTTTGACCGAATGCATCATTATTTTGCTTTAGAAGCCTGAAATGTGCGATTAGGTTTTTCTACTGACAGTTTCTGTCCGTTTGGTTCTTATGGTAGTCATTATTCATGTTGGTCTATCTTTATAACTTCGTACAATTTACCTCCATGGATGTTAATGAAGGATCCCTATATCTTTTTAACCTAATTAATTCTAGGACATCTGAAAAAGAATATTGATGTTTATTTGAAACCATTGATTGATGAGTTAAATTCATTGTGGAGTAATGTTGTTAGTATATATGATGTTGTTGTGAAACAAAATTTCATATTAAAAGCTGCATTGATGTGCATGATTAGTGACTTCCCGATATATGGCATGTTATCTGGCTGGAGTACACATGGACCGAAATCATGTCCTTACTGTATGAAAGACAACAAAGCCTTTATGCTTGTCAATGGAAATAAACCTTGCTATTTTGATTGTCATCGTAGATTTCTTCCAATCGATCATCCTTTTTGGAGGAACAAATCTCATTTCAGAAAATGAACAATTGAAATGGATAAACCTCAAAAAATGATCTCAGGTACAGAGTTAAAGTCAGTTGTATTTTCTTTACCTCCCATCACATTTGGGCCAACAGTAAACCAACAGAAAATTCATGGCTTTGGGAAAGAGTATAATTGGATAAAACAGAGCATTTTTTGGGATCTTCCATATTGGTCTGATTTATTGGTCTACCACATGTTGGATGTCATTCATATTAAGAAGAACTATTTTGATAATTTATTTCATACAGTTTTGGATACACTTGGTAAGACCAAAGATAATGTAAAGTCATTATTAGATCTTTCCCAAATTTGCAGATGACCGAAACTTGAACTATTTCAAAATGTCACATTACTAGAAATCTGACGTATACCAATGAAACCATTGGTATAGGCCCCCTTTCCCAATGGTTTGGATAAACTGTTGGGAAAATCCCACTTTGAGGCTACTTTTCCCAACGGTTTGGCTAAACCATTAGGAAAAGGCCACATTTCCCAACGGTTTCCCAAAACCTTTGGGAAAGGGTGTGGCTTTCCCAACACTTTGGCCAAAACGTTGGAAAAATCCCACTTTGAGGCCACTTTTCCCAATAGTTTGGCCAAACCATTGGGAAAGAGTGGGTACCTATCCCAACAGTTCTCAAAACCGTTGGGATAGGCCTTTCCCAACAGTTTTGAGAACCGTTGGGATAGGTACCCTTATTTTTTATGAGTACATTTATCGAATATCATCAAATAAATAAATATATAAATTACATATAAATATAAATATAAATATAAATATATATATATATTTATCCAAATATATTCACAAAGGAAACTCTAGGATAATGGTAATGTCATTGATATATAACATGGAGGTTGTGGGTTCAAGCCTCCGTTGGAACTTCTTTTTATATATATACCTATCCCAGCAGTTTCCCCAAACTGTTAGGAAAGACCTATCCCAACAGCTTCCCAAACTGTTGGTATAGGATATACCAACGGTTTGGGGACCTATACCAATGGTTCCAAACCATTGGTATAGGTAATTTTTCCATTAGTGTCAGATCAAAAAGGATAATGAAGCCAAAATTAGCTTATACATTGTCCAAAGAGAGACTCTTATTATTTTCTCAGTGGATTGCAGATTTGTGACTTCCAGGTGGCTATGATTCCAATTTAGGAAGATGTGTTAAGAATGGTCATATTACTGGATTAAAAATTCATGATTTTCATGTTATAATGGAAAGAATTATGCCGATTGGATTCAGAGGTTTGTTGAATTCTATGATTTTGGATTCAATAATAGACATATCATATTTTTTTGAGACATTTGTACAACGACAACAGACTACGATGCTCTAAGAAAACTGGTAAAAGATATTTCTGTAATTATATGTAAATTGGAAAAAATCTTTCTGCCGGATTTCTTTGACTCAATGTAACATCTGATATTACATTTTCCACATGAAGATAAATGTGGAGGTACGGTTCGGTTTCAATGGATGTACCCATTCAAGAGATGCATGCTGAAATTGAAGAAAAAAGTATGCAACAAAGCATCAGTTGAAGTCTCAATTGCTAAAGATTATTTGCAAGAGGAAATTGTTTTTTTCTGCTCTCATTATTTTGAATCTAAATATCCCTCAAAACACAACCACATGGGATGGAATGAGGGGAATTCTGATGATGAAATGGACAATCAATTATCAGTTTTTAATCAGCCAGATCTTGGATTCAGTGGAGTTCATGAACGATGGCTTTCAGATGTTGAACATCACATAGCTCATGCATATGTTCTGCTCAACTGTGAATAAATGACATCATTTGTACTGTGAGTGATTCTATCACTTATTCTATAATTTATGTTACAGTAAGTAAACTTATTTTATTTGAAGGTTATATGATAATCATATCAAGAAACAACTTCTATAAATTATAGCAGCTGCTCTTGAAAAACGCTGACAAATTTCTCTCTCTCAATGGTTTCAAAAACTGGTAACATAAATTATTGATGGTTTAACATATCAATTTGGTTTATTATTTATTATTTTGATAATTGTTTTAAAAATTTTCAGGTGTCTCAACATGCTGATAAAATTGATAAGCGACTGTATATATTGAGTAACCCACCATCCAAAATGGTCAAATATTACAATGTATATGTGGTGAATGGTTTTCGATTTCATAAACATGCATATGGTGAATAAAAAAAAACAACGAAAAATGGAGTTTTCTTGAGAGGATCACATCATAGAGAAACTGAAGTTGACTTTTACAGCATGTTAGATTAAATTATTGAACTATGTTATCTAGGGGAAAATTATATAACAATGTTTAAATGTCAGTGGTTAGATACTGAGAGAGGCTTGCGTGTTCATTCGATTTATAGAATCGTTGATATTAAATATAAAAGTATTGCAATAAATGAACCATTTTTACTGTCTCAACAGGAACATCAAATATATTACACAAAGTACTATGCTACTTCAAGAGACCTGAGTGAATGGTGGAGCATAATAAAAATGAAATCTTGGGAAAATAAGTTTACTCAAACTGAATGCGGTTCCAATTAAGTACAAGGAATTGAAAATTTTCAAGAGACTACTCAAAATCCACCCTTTTCACAAAGAGACATGAATATCGATGATGACACCCCACAATTAAGGGTCGATGGTGACGATGATGTTAATGATGTTACAAATGAATTTGAAATAGCAAGAGATGATGAAACCAAAACTCATATGGATATTGATGACACTGATGATGAATATGAAGACATTGAAATCGTCAGATATGAAGATGATGATGAAGGTGAACATTGACACAGTTAAATGCTGGTTATAATCATAACTAATATATATCTATATGTAATAGTTATTTTCAACTATCTGCTAACAACAATCATTTTGTGTTTCAGATGGACCTTGATCTACTTCGTGAGTTGGAGGAGGCTGAGCTACCTTTGGATAAGGAGGATTTGGGATCATCTGACCCTTAGGCTACTAACGGTTTAGGGGGTACACGGAGGGGGTGCAATCTTGTGCGACTTATGATTCTTGACCCTATCCCCGAGTGGCGTCCACATATTGGTTTTGTTCCACGCATGCGGAGGTATGCTAACCTATGTATTTTAGTTAGAGTTCATTAATTTATTTCTATACTAATTGTTTAATTATTTGTTCTTTTTTCACAGTTTAGCACATGTAGCTATTGGACAGGGGAGTGCTATCTTGCGCAATTATTTTTCTCAGCCATGGATCACATGGGAACAAATTCCCATTGATGTGTGGCTTAGAATGTTCAATCATTGGATGGTACGTAAATAAATAATATTTTTTTAGAAATTTATTTCATTAATAACTTGATATTATAAATTATTTGTAGGGTTTATGGTATCCCATCAATGATAGCATGCGTAACGCTATCCACGAGGCATGGGAGATGTCTATGCGTGGGCATTTCCATTAGTTTTTGCACAATTTTAGAAGGATAACTATTAAGAAAGCAGGAGAGACAATATTTGATGAGTCATGTAGAGCCCACTGACCAGAGTACATTTCATCTCATGTGTGGGATGAATTATGTTCACACTGGTTGAGTAGTTGATTTCAGAGGAGATCTTCATTAGGTCAGCAGAACCGGGGGAGACAGGAGGTGACACATCGAGCTGGTATCCGTACATTCAGTACGCATAGAGAGCATCTGGTGAGTATCTTTTTTAAATATTTTATATAACATTACATATAAATAGTTTATTTTATATTCATATAGGCAGTTGAGCATCCCGATATTACAGAGTACGACGTTTATCGGAGGATGTACAGTGATCCAGCCACTGGAGAGATTAGAGGTGATCGCCATCATTATATTGTGGTCAGTATTATTTCTTTTTCAGTTTGAAAATTAACTGCATATAATATTTTTACTATTTTAATTTCAAATTGAAACTGAAGGAGTCATATGAGGTCATGACCTCTCAGACACGGGCTGAGAGTCAGGCCAAGACGACTGATTAGACTAGTGCCCACCATTTTGATGAGGCGGAATGGATGCAGGCGACCCAGTATGCCTTCGAGAAGGTCCAAGTAGTTGGTATCAAATCTCATTTGACTCATGGGACTTATTATGGTACTGTTGCAATGTCGGCGTCCATCTCGAGAGGAGATCATGGAGAGACATCATCTTCTAGATCACAGTATCAGGAGAAGATGCGAGCTCAAACTGAGCTTATAGAGAGTTTGTAGAAGCAACAGGAAGAGATGCATCAATAGCAACAGCAACAACAACACGAGGAGGACATGCGTCGATGGCAGCAGCAGCAACACGATCAGATGGAGTACATGCACCATTTGACTCGTAGTTTAGGAATGAAGATTCCTCCACTATCTCCTCCAGCTCCTCCAGCTCCTCCAGAAGACTATCCCCCCAGTGAATTTTTTGTTCTGTTAAAAATATTTGAATTGAACATTTGTTGTAATATGAACTATTTACAATTTTTGTCTTTTATATTGGTGCGAATACTGCATAATTTTTTTAGTATTTTTAATATTTTAATATTTATTATTAGTATTATATTTTTTAATATTTTTTTATTTTAATAATAATAATAATAATAATAATATTTTATGATTTTTTTTATATTTTTTCTGAATATTGATAATTTTAATAATTTTTATTTTTTTTATTTTAATAATATTAATATTATTTTTTCATCAATCACAATTTTAGTATTATTTTTATTTTATTAATTATTTTCAAATATTGAGAATTTTAATATATATATATATATATTTAATAATATTAATTTTTTTTATTTTATTAAGTATTTGCGACGAGACCTTTTGCGATGGGGGGCCTATCACAAATAGATTATATATATTTTTTAAAAGTTTTTTGTGACGAGTTTCTTTACCGTCACAATAACTTTTTTTGCGACGGGGCCGTCACAAAAGGTTTATAACATATAAACTATTTGCGACGGGATACCTATAATGCTCCAACCCCAGTTACCTAGATTTGGTGCATTATTACATAACATTGGCATGATGCAAGGAATCATGTTCTGAAAGACTGATCAATTTAGTATCATTGGAAGTACTAGATACATTCATAAGTTTTACATTACATTATGAAATAAAAACATCAACAACATTTTGTCCCCTTTTTAAAAACACTTATATCATTAGCCTATCCCTGCAGGTCAACTATAAAATACTTCTTCACATCCTCGAAAAAAATAAAACATAGAAAGGGGTGAGCTCATATGCTCATTAAGGAAAACAATATAGCATAAACTTTCATAAATAAGCATAAACATTTAAGGCAATGTATAAGACTAAAAAAAAGCCTTTTAAACTTAAACTTCAGCATAATATGGAAAAGATAAAATCAAATAATTCCATTTAATTTTTCACATGGATATTATACTAGTCGAATAATCACATAAAATATCAAAAGCTACTTTTATAATGATGGAATGCATAATGCCAGACTTCATAACCACATAGTCAAGGCCTTGTGCCAAGACTACAAATAAGATTTTGTCAAGGCCTTGTTCCAAGACACTAGTTTATCTCATGAGACCTACCGATGCATCGAGGAGTTATAGCGGGATCTACCCATCACTTACTAAGTCTAATTCATTCCTCATATGAAAAGGTTTAAACATAACATAAACATTCGTATTAAAACTAGTATACAGAATGTCAATACTTTATCCATAAACCATGAATGGTATAAAAATAAAACATCCATATTCAAACATATCACAAAAACTTCAATAAAGTATGGAATATTTTTATCATAATAAATAAACATCGATCAAGACTAATATCCCGTAAAGGATGTTGACATAGTTGAAAATGACTAGTAAAAATCTTTGAGGGAAATATCCATTTTTCATGAAAACATTTAAAAGTATCACTATTTATCAAGAAGTTGTTTAAAATAGATTTTTGAATCAAAGTGTCCCATACCACTTTTAAAATTTTAAAAGGAATTTCAATTTTAAAACATTAATGTCCATATAAATAAAACCTTAAAACTATTTTTAAAACATGGACATTAATGAGAAAGATTTGGAAGAATACATTTTTAAAACATTTAAAATGATATTTTAGTTAGAGTTCCTAACCAAATGAGAGACACTTGAATACAAATAATTGAGGTAATAAAAACTTTATAATATCATGAGAATAAAGGGATTCATGATATACTATGTCAAAGTATAGTATATACACCAAATAAAAGTGAATTGGAGCATAACAACAAAGAAGTCTCAACGGAATGTAAGTTGAGATGAATTCATTTATAAAGACCATATCCTTAGGTTAAGGATAAATCAATGACATAATTATGTGTGATAAATATAAATACACTCAATATGTTTGGATATTCAGTGTAAATAAATTATAGGACATTCACACATATTCTTGTAAAAACAACACCAATGACTTGGATGTTTAACTCAATGAATAGAAATTGAGTTAAAATTACTCTTATCAAGTTTATATCGATGACTTGAGAATTTATCAATGGAGTGATTATGTGTATCAAAAGTATATCCACACAAAGGGTAGTGGAAATTACTACATAAGTAAATAAATAGTAATTTCACACATAATCTTGGAGTAAAGTAATCAATGAAGTTTGCGTAAAGCCTAATGAGTGGAAATTGAAATTTGAAATTCCCTTACCGATTTGGTAACTTACAAAATATACACCCCATGAAAGAAGTATCATAAAATGAATATGTAAATACCAATAAATTAAATTATATTACACAAATAATACAATCATGGGCAGTACATACACCACACAAAAGGAAATAGTGGCAATATAACTTGAATCTCACGGGAATAAGAAGTGAGATGAAAACCCATTACCATGTACTTTTCCTTGGTCGAGGGTAAGTTAACCTCCTTTATAATATTTAAATAATTTTTATTAAATTATAAAATAACTATATACATAAATATGATATCATATATGATCCTTTAACATTGCTTTGTTAATAATATTTTAGTAGTATCATCGTTTTGGGTGTTAACTGATCCGTTTTCCTTTATATACTCGATTACGTAAGCCTTGTTTGTTATGAATAAGATGTATTTTATTCATATCCAGAATTATATTAAGCTCACAAACATTATTTTTAATCATAAAATTAAAATTATTCTTGAATTATTACGATGGGGAATGAATCTCATCGCGTTCGTGGAGACGGTAATCCGTACATACGTACGAGCGATAATATCATTTTATTGATGGAGAAATAGTATGTAATTGGATGGTATATCATATATAAAGAATAATTAACATGTTATATTTATTATTTACATCATTTATACTCATTATTATACCCATCCAAATAATAAAGTTTTTGAAAAACAAACTACACCACGACGTGGAGACGGTAATCCGTACGTACGCACGTATGGTGACTTTGTCATTTATAGGATGGATAGAATAATGAATATGGTTGTAACATTTTTATAATAACATAAAAATATATATAATATAATGGAGTTATTATTTTAGAATGGAAAGAACAAAGAAATAGGAAGTGGAAGAAGAAAAGAACTTGAAAGAGGTGATGAAATATTTACCTCTTCTTCAGGTTCTTCCTTTTGATTTGATCAAAAGGGATTCTTAGGTTGGATTTCTGACCAAAGGAAAGCCTCTAGGATTAAGGGAGGAAATTTGGGAGAATATTTTGGTGGGGGTTTTCTGAGCCAAAATGCTTTGGAGGTGTGAAATTAAGAGAAGGGGAAGTGCCCTTTTATAAGAGATGTGAGGGTCACTTTAGAAAAAACTTGAAATATTATTTTATAATAAAATCATTTTTGGTTTATAATGACTCAAAAATAAATTATTTAAAGTATAAGGTGTGTATGGGTCTAAAAACTCTCAACAAATAGGTTTTAGACAGGTTTAGGTCATCATATTAACCTTATCTTTTAGATTTAACTCTTAGTTAAATAGTTTGACATTTACCATGTCTCTTTGTATTTTTATATTATATGGTTAATAAAATTACTATAACAAGCCAAGAGAACCCCATGTGGTTCATTATTAATATATATAATCTTATATAAATCCTTTGGATGAACATTATATTTTTAGGAATATTATATCAATTAATAATATAATATTTGTTTTAAAAACTCAATTATGTCAATTTTGATACTATTTAGTATTTGATTTTTTTGAAAGACATAAAAACTTTATCACTTCGAATAAAATTTATTCAACTAACCTTAACATGTAATATTAACCTATAAAATTAGTTTAATTCATCATAAGTCTCAATTTACATTTATTTGGATATTTATAATATCAATTATTTTAATATTTCATTAATAAGGTAATTACTGCATCAGCATTGTGTCATAAATAAATTAAATTATTTAATGTCTAAAAATTATAAATAAAATACCATTATATAGGAAATATTTTTATATTTATAATGAATATTTATAGTCGAATTTATATTTTGTTTAACCCTATATTAAAAATGGTTTAGTTATTAAACTTTGAATTTAACTCTTTTAACTCTTCTTTAAATAAAATAATAATAAATGTCCTAATCCAATCCAAGTGGACCAAATAGGTTCATATTTTATTCCTAAGGTTTTTTTGGTCTAATTATACTTATCCAATAGAATTAGGACATGTGTTAGGGTAATTATAATATCATTTTTACCCTTAATTACCCTATTTACTTTTAACCATGGTAAGTAAAAGTCAAAAGTTACTATTCACCAACAATCATTTTCATCTTATTGAACCAAATTTTACTTACTGATATTAACCGTGTCTCTCAAATTTTTTAAATTCAACTCATAGAAGCGGTAAAATTAAGTTTTATGCAAATTTGGAAATGCTCCTAGGAGGTGGGTAAAAGATGGTAAAAAGTTCAATAAAATTTTATACATCAAATTTTATAATAAAATGACTCTAATGAATTAAATTGAACTTATATAGGTATTATATATATATATATATATTTACATAAAATAAATTTAAATAAAATAAATCATTATTTAAATAAAAATTCGGTTTTAAACTATAACACAGTGTTTTTCACTATTTATCAAAAATTGAATGTTTTCAGAAAAATACCAAAAATTTACCTTAAGATAATTTTGATATTCCAAATTCAAAAATGAATTCTATTTTACCAAATTAAAAACATAGAATTTTTATTAATTAATTTAAAATTAATTCCCGTTGTCAAAACTGAAAAGCGGGTTTTTAAAAAGTAAAAATTATCAAAAGATTGACATGTGTTTATATCAAATTTAAATGTGAAATTACTTATAATGACATAAATTTTATTAAATGATAAAAATATAATATAATTATACTTCCAAACCATTCAAATACATAATTTAACACTATAAATTATTTCGATTAAAAAGTTGTTTTCAATTAAAATTTAATATTTTTCAGTATTAATCAAAATATGAAAGTTATCAGAAAAGTACCAAAAATTTATCCAAAATAAAATTTTATGTCCCGATTCTAAATAATAACTTAATTTCATTAAATTTAATATATAAAAGTGTCAAATATTGGTTTTAAAAAGGGTTTTCCATTAAAAGGTGGTAAAATTTCATTTTTTTGAAAAATACTTCTTTTATCTAAAAAAATGAATTTGTTCTTATATTATGTCTAAGAAACACATAATATGTATTCTAAAATTATATGGAGTATATAAAACTCAAAATTCAGTTAATACTATTCATAAATGCTTTTGAACAACTAGTTTGTTAAGTCGTGGTGCGCCCGAACTCGGTGTTGCGTGTAGCGCAAGCTATTAAATTACTTTAAAGAAAATAACTTACTATAAAATCTTGGGGTGTTACAATAACAGCCCATCGAAAATAATTTTTGCGATGGGCCCGTCGCTAAAGGTTCTTGTATATATAATGTATTTAATTGGACATCTATTTGCGACAGGCCCGCTTCCCGTCACAAGTAATATTTTTTTGCGACGGACCCATCATAAAAAATACTAGTTGCGACGCCGTTTTTTGCAATGGGATATTTGCAATGGGCCCCCATCACAGAAGAGTTTTTGCAATGGGATACCATCAAAAATAGCCTGTCACAAATAGTCAAATTTCCAATAGTGGTAGGTGGCCACCCATATGTTTGAACCATGGCTTTTGAGCATGTTAAAATTATGAATGGAGTTTGGTTTCAATTAATGGGAGCCAATTCTCAATCCATAAAATGTATGGGCGCTTCATGAATTGGGAAATGGAAACCCATGTTATGTGAAATGACATGATGTATTGTGTGATGTTTATAAATGAGAACACTATTTATGTCACGACCCGTCCTCGGGGCCCGTGCCGTGACTACCCCAAGCCCGCCTTCCATAGGCCAGGGGCTGGCGACTAGCACCAAAGGCATAAATCCCAATCAAAAGGGAAGGCATTGCCTTTATGAAACGAAAGCACACACAAAAAGAGTACAAGAAGAAGCTACACTAAGTAAACCAGTATAAAAAATGTGCTGAAAGTATGAGGGGCCAGAAATACAAGCCCAAAAGAAAGATACAGCTACAACTAAAAGTAAAGTACAACTCAAAGAACAACAGCTGAAAGGTGAAAAGCATCTCCTGGATCGTCCTCCGGGTTCCTACCTGAAGGGTAGGTACAAATGTCCTCCTCAACACTCCACGTCTGTCCGTCTCCTCCGGGTACCGACTCGTCGTGAGATCCACCTTCGGGTACCGACTCGTCGTGAGATCCACCTTCGGGTACCGACTCGTCGTGAGATCCACCTCCGGGTACCGACTCGTCGTGAGATCCACCTCCGGGTACCGTCCAGCTCTACAAGCCTCAACCACGATCAGTGATGTCCGTCGTCTGCAACCAACACAATGAGGTGCGGACAAAGCCCATGCAGGGGTGAGTATACGATACTCAGCAGGGACCCCGAGACCCTCAAGGTCTCACTAAATCCAACAAGGATAATCACAAAGAGAGTTCTCAACAGATAACCCTTACTTAGGTATAAGCCCATACTTATACCTAAGTTACCAAGTAACCCATCTCAGCCACGAGGTGTCACACAGATATGAAGTCGACAGATAACCACTACTTAGGTATATGCCCATACATATACGTAAGTTATCTAGTAACCCATCTCAATCATGAGGAAAACACAAAGGTCAAAGTCTCAGCTCAAACCAGGATTTTCATTATCGAAACCGTAACTGCTGAAGAGCTCCGTCTCTGATGAGTACAGTGATCCTGTCATGATTCCGAGGTACTTCTCACTAACCTAAGACTGCTGAGGTACTCCTCCTGTCGAGTACCGCGGGTCTGCCACCTCACAAAGTAGTGCTCCTCCACCATGGGTCTACCACCTCACACAGTAGTGCTCCCCCTCATAGCCTACAGAGGTACTCCTCCTGTCGAGTATCACGGGTCTGCCCCCTCACAAAGTAGTGATCCTCCGCCCTGGGTCTGCCACCTCACAAAGTAGTGCTCCCCACTGGGCTATGCAAGTCACTCCGAATCGAATCGGACAAGCAGTCATCAGGTCTCAGCCAGCTACACGGTCTCCGTACTCTGTACGCTCGTCTTCGGGAGGGTCCGCTCCACGAGCTACAGGTCGATACTCCAAGTATCAAAAAGTCCCACGAAGAAGTATCTCAAAGGACCTCCTCGTCATAGGGGCCTCAACGCAACAGACGACGCGTCAATTGGACGTCCGGTCTGTGAGTTATTAGCCTTTTCGTCCTAGGGGCCCGGTTGGTTTCGTGTACGAACCAACCCGACTGTATCTCAACTATACCCCGAACTCACATAGGGTATACTCATAGGGACCGTTTCTCGACGTGATCACCAACGCCACTGACGGTTCGTCAAACGGACGTCCGGTCTGAAAGTTATCGGCTTTTTCGTTCCAGGGGCCCGGTTGGATTTCAGGTACAATCCAACCTGGCCATACTCTAACTGCATCCAAACCTCAAGCGGAGTAATCCAAAAGGTCCGTCTCACTAAGAGGAATCCAACAAAGTCGACGGCATGTCAATCGGACGTCCGAAGCTCAAGTTATAGGCATTTCCGCTCTGAGGACCCGGTTGGTTTCGTGTTCGAACCAACCCGTCCATACCCAAAGTTCTCCGAAACCTTGAGTGCAATATAAAAAAACGACCGTCTTGATCCAAGGATCGCATCGCAACTGACGGTGCGCCAATCAGAGGTCCATAGCCCAAGTTACATGCGTTTGAACGAATCTGCCCGCTTTTAGGGGGGGGGGGGGGGTTTGGGCCCGGACCGACCCAACCCAAGACCCCCTGGGTCAGCCCGAATCGGGTCGACCTGACTCGGGTCCAGGTCCAGCCCCATTGGGCGCGGCCCGGCCCAGCGGGCGGCCCAACCCAGCGGGCGGCCCGACCCAGCGGCTGGGCGCCCTGGCCCAGCGCGAACGGCCCTGCTCGGCTGGGCGCTCGGTCTGTGACCGAGCGACACGAGGGGGGGGGGGGGTGCTGCCCCCTCGCCTTGTAACGGAGGCCCCACGTGGGGGGACCGCCTGTCCACCATCGGGGGTTACGACCCCCGGAATTTTGAAAGGCCGGCCCGATTGGCCGGCCGGTGCCGCCGCCGCAGGACCCCACGATCTCGCCCTCCAAGCGCCGGCGGCCGGTTTTATCCGGCCGCCTCCTGGTCTTCCGCTGCGGCCAAAGGGCCACAACTCTTGATGATCCAACGGTCGGGGAGTCCGGCCGCCCCCTGTCGGTGACCGGCGTGGCGCGTCGGTGCCGCGCCCCTCCGCCGCGGCCCCTGCTCCAGTCGCGGCCTCTTTCGGCCTTAACGGTGCGGCGCGACGGCGCCACGCTCCTTCACCGCGGTTCCCTCATTTCCGCGTGGTGCGACGACATCGTGCCATCTCCGTTCCAATCCACAACGAATGACAACAGTAAAAAGGGAGGAGGGTAGATCGTGTTTGTACGGTCTGGCCCCCTCCTGTTAATCGATAGAAAGCGGCTAAAAGATTAACGATGAGCTCCCAAATATTCATGAACATAAAATCAAACCCCTACCTCGAAGAAGGCATTCGTCAGTGTCGCGGTAGACGGCGTCGTGGTAGACCGGTGTCGTTCCGTCAACGTTTGGAAGGATGAAGCTGAGGGAGGCGTCGGTGTTCTTCGCGTTCTTCGTTGGAGAGGATATGATTTTCCCAAGTGTTGGGCGTCGCAATACTTTACCAGCGCTTCGTCGCTTGGTGAAGCCGTCCCAAAACCTTCTCCCAAGCTCCCTATATATAGGAGAGGGGTAGAGGTATGTATCCATCATGGAATTTATGATGGTTCATTTATTTGGAACCTTTCTAAATTACAACGATGCAGTTACTTAATTTAAAAAGGGGGTCGGGCGAATTAAATTTCGTTGGCGCAATTTAAGAGGTGCGTTGACACTACTTAAGAGTGGAGGATGCCAAGAAGTTTCCCCCACATAGTCTGCGTCAAAACATATGACACAAATCAATTTTATGTTGACACATAAAATTAATTGACAATAATTAATTTCATGTCGACACATAAAATTAAATCACAACAATTAATTTTTACATCGACCCATAAAATTAACTGACAACAATAAATTTTACGTCAACTCATAAAATTAATTGAGAGAAATTAATTTTACGTTGACATATAAAATTAATTGATGGGGGTTTTGAGAGGTTTCCTCTCCCTCCCCATTAAATGGGAGGTTAGGGTGTGGCGGTTCCACCACCAACTCCCAAGTGGAGCTTCTAACCACTTTATCCGCACTGCATGTGTTTTACAAAATAAAATAAATTATTCACTTATTTTATTTTATTAACCCACATAAAACCCCAAAAACTAACTTTCATACCCGATCATCCGCTGCTGAGGTGAAAGTCTTCTTAAGAGAATATCGATACTGCGAGTTCAACGGTGCCCTCAGAATTCGATTCCGAGCATCAGTTCAAAATTTATAAAACACCACTCGTACGTTTACTGACCGTACCCGAAAAAAGTTCGGAAAATTATTATCAGTCACCCTTGACCCACTGCGGTCAAGGTTAGGCTCTGCCTAGGAGAAACACGCCCCAACGAACTCAACGGTACTCTCATATTTTCAATTCGAGTTACCGTTTGGAAGTTATGAATTTTACAATAAAATAATTGTCACTTAATTATTTTATTTACGGCCA
This sequence comes from Viscum album, assembly GCA_963277665.1. Lineage (NCBI taxonomy): Eukaryota > Viridiplantae > Streptophyta > Magnoliopsida > Santalales > Viscaceae > Viscum > Viscum album. The sequence continues at coordinate 1,391,763,951 of OY728142.1, read as the reverse complement.
AAAACTAACTTTCTCAGGTGGCTCACGCCGACCAAAGTTAGTATCTTCTTAAAGGAAGCATACTATCACGAGTTCAGAGGTGGTCTCAGATTTCTAATTCGAGTTACCGTTTGTGAGTTATAAACATTTGAAAAATAAAATAACTTTATTTAATTATTTTATTTATGGTTATGCCATTTTCGGGTTTTCTCACAGGAGGCCTGCACCGACTAAACTTAAGTCACGCCTAGGGTAAACCCGCCATCCTGAGAACAACGGTGTCCTCGGATTTGTGACCCGAGTAACTTTTTAAGAGTTATTCTACTTTTTCAGGAAAACTGCTTACGCACGTTAATTTAATCTTAACAAAACTTCAGAAAATTATTCTAGACACACCAGGCCTTAGAATCAGGTGCCGTCAGAAATTGCATACTCGTAAAATTCCAAAGAATTTAAGAAAAAAAATTTCCTTGAAATTTACGGGTCTTTACAATTTAGTTTTAAATTGAAATGAACTAGTTAACTATTAAATGTGAAACTAGACCCAAGTAGGTTGGTTGGAGAATGTTTTTATGACTCGATTGGGTGTTTAAAACTTTACTGATTTGAACAATTATTATTGGGTTGCTTCTTTGAGAACCCAGTTTAACTCAATGGGACCCTTGTGGGTCACCATATATGTTAAAAAGGAATTTGTATGATAAATATCCTGGAAATGATGGGATGTCAAAAGCTGTTAAATATTTAAATAAGAAGTTTGATGTAACTTTCCTGTGTTTCCCTTGGGGTGTTAGCTAAATCAAGTACCTTGTGTTTTGTTCAAAATGGTACTTGATGTTTTTAAATGAAATATTTTTAATGTTTAAAGATTAAATGTGAATAAATATAAAGTGCTTGGAAATGGAGCCTGTAGTGGCGTCCTCTATTTAAAAACCTCATGTAATTGTAGTATAAGATTATTCCTTTGAGTAGCCTTGGAACATAACTATAGGTGTTTTCCATAGGCTTTCTCTTGTTTAGCTATGGCTTAAAATGATCATATTTTGAGCCTGCATCTTATGTTTGGTGTGATCCAATGCTCGGTCAGCATTTTTTCTTCATTAGGGGCTAGCCCATGGTAGGTAGAACCCTTATAACTTGACCACTTTGCTAGTTTCATTTGTTTTCTAGAATTCAGTGTCGTTCGGGTGCCATTTTCCCTAGTAGGACTCTCAATTTTTAATGACACCCTTCTTCAGATGGGTGGTCACGCTTTTCTTAACCTTGTTCTGAGATTGAGCATCGAATGATGCTCGTTTTGAGTAGGTTGGACATGCCTAGGGCATGGTTGGCTACGTCATAGGTCATTTGAACCTTTATTTTCCTTGGTAGTGGGTGACATGGCACATTATTTTCAAAGTGAATGGTAGTACGAGGTGATACGATGTTGGGATAAAACCTTATGATTTTAAGTATGGTCATGGGTCATCTCCATAGTAGAGTGGACCAATGTGAAATAAATATGTTCGTCCCAATGCTTGGGATGAGTTTATAAAGTCTCAAGTGTTTTGACATGCCGGTCATTTTGGTTTTGGTTTTAGCTGGGCCTTGATCTTCTTTTTATGCTTGACGGGGTGAGGATAGCTCAGAGAAGTGTTACACATCCGTTTGTGTTGTTTTGGTCTAGCGCACTCGTGAGCAGTTAGTTGTCATCTTCTTAGAAGCTAGATCACTCCTATAGCATGGAGTGTCATGTCAAATCTAGTAAATGTGTACTTCCAAGTAGAAGGGACACTACCTAAAATTCATTTTGGAATGGTTGATTGTTCTTGAATGCCTTTGAGGCTTGCGAGTTTTGGAAAAGCGTCAGTGCTTACATGGTGACACTACGTTGTTGAGATTGGTTATGTATCTAACTCTTAATAAACATCATCATCTTGGGATGAGATTTGGTGGTAAGAGTTTGAAAAAACACAGAATGCCTTCGGGTGGTAAAGACATTTGTTCGGTTTATGACAGTTCGTTGGCAGGTGAAGCCGAGTTTCCTCTTGAAATTGACCAGTTGTGATCCGAATGTTCCTATTTCCAATTTTGGGTATGTTTAACTGGAAGTTGTTTCAATCCTCTTCGTGAAAAATTCTAAGATACGAACATGTATTTTATATTATCTTCTTCCTAGATGCACTAGGAGAGCATTGGTCTTATATCGCGCTGAACGCTTAAAGTCATTGGGCTTGTTTGGGTGGTTCCCTTTCGGTGTTGCACACAAGATGCATGGTTTCATTTTTGGTTTGATCTTATATATGTCATCAGAAGTCGGGTGTAGGCTTCAGTGAACATGTTTGTTCTAAACGCAGGGTTCCTTGGATGAAGTCATTGCAGATCTACTTAGAATACGCTGACCATCAAAGCCAGGCATTCTTGTAAATAGTCAGTTGGAGGTAGCTTAACTCTTTTCTCTCTTGTTTAATGAATGCGGTTGGTGGAGAACCATTTTAAGGACCATCATCAAGTGAATATGAGTGTAGTTTGTGTCAGCCATGGCTCTTCATGAAAAGCTGACTCAACTTGGGCCTTGAGTTTGAGGAATAATCAACCGTTTGATCATTTTAAAATCACGTGAGGAGCATCGTTAGAATGCTTAGAGGCGTTCTTGTAAGACAATTCCAACAGTGGGTTGAGTAGTGGTTTGGAATTGGCTATTTAACATTAAATCCTAAGGTGGGAAGTACTTTTGGTTGGATTTTTAATGATACGATGATATGATCGTATATTTGGGTAGACAGTCTTGGGTAAGAGTCATTTCGATGTTTGAGTTGGAGAACGAGCATTAGATCAAGTTTTCAATAGATTATATTCCATTTTACTTTTAAATGTTTAAGGATGTGTTGAGTGTTCAAAAATTTAACACAACCATTTGAATGAAGCATCATGAACCTTATAGGTCGGGTGATGTGTTATGTTGTTTCTAAAGGCTTCCTGAGGATGATAAGTTCTAAGGTGAGAAGGTTGTAACGATCCACATTTCAAACCAGACTAAAATGAAAAGGTTTTTGAACTTTTTCAATTACTAAATGGGTCGTTTTTAAAACCGATATTTGGAACTAAATTCTGAGAGTTTTAACACTCCTAAGTGATGTTTTTGGACTCAGGTCAAGGTTTGTTAAGCTTCCTAGGTGTCTTGAGAAGTTTCAGGAGCATCGGAATAGAAAAATAAAGTTTTTGAAAAGCTAAAGAGGGTGCATGGTTTTTCTGAAACTGTGTAGACCACTATAGGTAACTGTGCATCCTTGTTTAAGGGGGGAAGTGGCGGTACACACGATCTATGCACATTTTTCCAAACTATGCACCTAGCCCACATGGTGTGCTCTGGGAGAAAATAACCTCACACTGTACACCACACAGTTTGTGCATGGTTTGGAAAACCGTGTGCTTTACCCATTTTTAAGAAAATAATTTATTTTAAATTAAATTAAAATAAAAAATAAAAAATAAAACACTCATATCCTCAGTCCTCTCCCTCAAATGCGACGCACACCTAGCCAAGGGGTTCCCCCTTCGATCCGCACGACCCCCTCTCCATGACCTCCTCTCTAATCACCAGATCCAACCATTTTCTTGTGGTTTCTCCTTAGAATATCCAAGGTAAGGTCTTTTGCACCTTATCCTCCCTGTTTCTAGTTGGATTTCGTCCTCTCCATCACCCTACAGAGTTTGGCCGAAACCCTAGGTCAAGGGTTAATGGATTTCTCGGTTTTCTATTGCTTTAGGGTTGTGTGAATCATCTCCTCGGAACTATTTTTACATGCTCCAGCAACCACCACCGAAGGCAAGGCGATTCGGGTAGTTTCAGTCCACCTACATCATTTTTGGGGTAATTTTTTATGTTTTCCTATTAGTTTCGAACCCTATAAATTAGGGTCTTTATGTGTTTTAAGGTTTGTAGTATTTATCTTGTAGTGTGTTGGTCACTGCTTTGTGAATTTGATTCACTGGGTCAAGGGTGACTCGCCTGGGTGTACATAGGTAAGTAAATATGTATATGTGGGTTCCCCCGTTAGGTGTATAGTCATCCATGATAGTGATTATACATGTATGGGCCTAGGTATTCCCATGTATATATATGAAAATGTATACATAGGTGAGTAGAGACGAGTATATGCATATAATCATATGTGTAAGGATCCCCTTGCACATGATCATGGCCATGCGAGTGTGTGTATAGGGGCTAGGTGTCCTTGAACATGTGTGAAGGTGCATATTCTCAGTGGGGGAGCAACAAATTTTAGTTAGAAAATGTTAAGAGCTAAAGTGTACATCATGGTTCCACCCTGAGGTAGGGTCCCTTTCCACGCCCTTTTAATTTATAGAAGCATTAATTAATTAATTAATTGTTCATTCTTGCATTCTTATTAAAGCTTTTCCATTTATAGTAGTTTCACTTAAATTATTATATATGGTGAAATTAAATAATTGCTTAAATAAGATAAATGGATGTTTGATAATAAAAGTCATGGTTTTATAATAAAACCCCTCCAATGGAGGTGCACTGCCTTCAAGCTAAAAATGTAGAAAGTAGACTTCTGTGTTTTCTTGGTTTGCTGCATTTGTATTGCTTCTACTTTGAAGCTATGTATGACAAGTGAAATGTTTATTACCTAGACCAACTTTAGTAACTGAATGACTTTCCTAGCTATATGAAGTGGTCCTTATCCCTCATGTAATTCAGTTAACCCAAGACACCCCATGTGTGTTTGGACTCATTAGGCTTAGAATTGCCCGAGTAGACTTTTGATAAGTTACCATGACTTAATTAATAACTTGAATTGGTTAAGGCCAATGTAATAAAATGGGAGGGATTAAATGAGATAGTTATATCTATTGGATGGAGTGACCTTGACACTTGAACCCTTAAACCCATTTTCCATGCTTAGGAAAATTGGGTGAGATGACCTCGAGTAGGGTGAATCATACCAAATGAAAAATCTTTAATGAATGGATTAGTCATATTAAATTTCCTGCCTTGTGTAAAAGGGTTTAAATGTAATGGATTCCTTGAAATGGAATTGAATGTGGCTAAAAACATACATGGTAATTCCTTGCCTTATGGTATGTTTTGAAGGCTACTAAGCCCCTATTTATGTTTAATTTAAATACTTAAGATGGTTTTCCTTAGGTATAAATGTGAATGTGATTGCTTATATTATGAATATGGAATGACTATTTGAAATTCATAATAGGTACTTCCTTATGAATTACATTTTAACTATGAAAATGATTATATAATCTTCTATGAATGAGATACATTCTTACCTCGTACCATTTATATAGTCTCCTGTGGACGAGAGACATTCTTACCTCATGCCATTTATATAATCTCCTATAGATGAGTGGAATTCATACCTCATTCCATTTAGATAATCCCCTATGGACAAGAGGCATTCATACCTTGTTCCATTTATATAATATACTTTGGACAAGAGGCATTCATACCTCATTCCATTCATATAATCCCCTACAGAAGAGAGACATTCATACCTCGTGCCATTTATATAATCTCTCATGGACGAGAGGAATTCTTACCTCATGCCATTTATATAATCTCCCATGGATGAGAGGCATTCTTACCTAATGCCATTTATATAATCTCCCATGGATGAGAGACATTCTTACCTCATGCCATTTATATAATCTCCTATGGACGAGAGGCATTCTTACCTCATTCCATTTGCATAATATCCCTTGGATGAGAGGCATGATAACCTCATGCCAAGGATAACCCCCCTCTCTATATATTAAGGGATGGGAGGCACACTTACCTTGTCCCAGTGATAACATATATATATATATATATATATACATGGTGAATTGATTAGACATACCAGCCAAGGGCTGAAGCAGGTATCATCGTCAAGTGTCCCTTAAGAACCTGGATGGGTGTTAATTATTAATTCAATTATGTCATTAATACTTCATAACTGAACACTATTAAATTTATATTACACTTTCTAGATAGGGCTAGAAACTGGTGGTGCCGACCTACTGAGATTTATATCTCACACCCTACTCGGGTCATCGTTGCACTAGGGTACCTGAGTAGACATTTCTTGTTCGAAAGACTACAGAACTTGGACCTTGATTGTTATTGTATTCTCATATCTGGAGTTAGGAGAAAAGGACTAAGCTGGATCTCAGGATTCTTGTGAATATTGCCTTAGGACTTTTTAGTTCTTTTCCTTATTTTAGTCTTGTATTTTTCTGTATTAAAAAGCATGTTGTATTGTTTTCGGATTTTAGTTATGTAACATCACTATGACATGCATGCATGTTTTGTATAAAATAGAGTTTTCTACTTTTATAAAATTATTATTATATGTCTTCTATTGATTTATTTTATTTATCTACTTCTTCTACTATTCTTTCTATTGTCTACTATTTGAACTTTGATATGAGGGTATAGTCTCTCTACTATCACCTTTCAAGACCCTCGCTACTAGTCAACAGCCTATGGCGTATGAGGATACATGTTTGAGGCCATTGTAACATCCCGACTTTAATCAAGGCATGACCATTTGAATTTTTAGTCCAAATCCTTAAAGAGACCCAAGGCACGTGCCTGTGCACCCTATTACGGGTCCCGGGTAGCTATTAAAATTATTTAAATAATTGCTTGGGTTTTATGTAAAATATTACATCATGCCCTAGCATAGAGTTTGAATTTAAAAATAATTAAAAAGGAATTAAAAAGGAATAAAAAGAATTTTAAATAAATAAAAAGAAATAAAAAGGTGACAAAAATAAATAATAAAATAAAAGCGGTTGGAGAAGGGTGAAAATAATTAAAATGGGTTAACCCATTTTATTAATTATTTTCCTTTCTGCCTCCCTTTTTATTTTTATTATTATATTTTATTTCATTTTATCTATTTTACCTTTTCTTTTTTTCCTCTCCCTTTTTCTTTGTTTCTTTTTTTTTCTTTCTCTCTCTTTCTCTCCTCCCTCTCCTTTGGTGTGTTGCCCCCTGTAGCGCCCCTTGTAGCACCCTGACCTCCTCCTCCTTCAGAATCTTTTTGAGACTCCATTCCTCCACTATTTTATTCATCATCAGGTTCCTAGTAAATCTCTCAATAAGGCTAACGTTATGCACCAAGAATCCTAGGATATCATCCACTATCCACCACGTAATCTGTTGTGGAAGATTTTTACCTGAAATTGGGGGTTTTTTAAAATCATATGATTTCTTCCGTTTTAGGTCAAATTAAAGATCATCGTGGAGTGTAGGATCCTATAAAATTAAAATGTAGGGCATCTACTCTGTTCCCCATCATTTCATTGCGTCTTTTAGATCGCATGTTGTGCCGCTCGTCAGTGCCTACCAACAATATTCAATTTTTTCCTATTATAATTTAAATAAATTACTTGGATTGACTATTGAAAACTTTTTTGAGATAAAATAGCTTGTTTAATTTGTTGTAACATCATTGGATACCCCTTTGGGTGTGCCTACATAATTGGTCTAATATCCATTAGCCCCGAATAATTAATTTATTAATTGTATGTGTTGCAGGACTCCTCTTTGGTTGAGTTTTAAATCAAATAAATTATTTAGGATAAATTGAACCATGAATTTTAGAGTTTTTTTGGTTGTTTATGCCAAATGATTTCCTTTTTTAAAAGTATTATCATGCTATGCCGTTATAAAAGAGAAAAGTTATTTTTTTCTTTTGCTGATAAAGTGTTTTTACTGTGACTGTTTGGATTGAATGATCAGGAAGTACATGGATCTTTGTTGCTTAAATTGTTTTGTTGCAAATATAAATGCATACTCTGTGATATCTGCTTCCTTGAAATCTAATTAAATTCAGGATGGTGAGACAATGCGGGTTCTCTATTAAGAACCACATATGGACTCTTCATTCCTAATCAGTTACCACACTACGCATCAGGGAGGCGATGTCTTAGGATTTTCAGATGAGGGTTTCCCTGGGTTTTCTATATACCCATGAGTGATACTGATTCCCTAAGGGACAATTGAGGATGTAACCATTGGAAAAGTGGATACATCATGCCTCAGGTGATACTCGACCCCTTATGTGCGATACCGGGACAAAATCATGATAAATCCATGCCTTGAGTGATACTTAGTCTTTAAAAATATTTCCTTGGATGGGCTTGGTGGTATTGGATAAGTGAAGGATGTAGCATAGAGATACCTTTGGTACAGACTTAGAATCCAACTATAAACTTTAATATAATAATAATGATAATGCATGGAAGGTTTTATTTGATGGAGCTTTGGGTTCCTTGTGAATCTTGATACCTTTCTGGTGCCTTGAAGTACACTTTGTTGACATATAAATTAGACCCAATCTAAAGAACAAGCTTGGGGGTATGTTCCTTTTTGATTTCATTCTATTTTTCTAGGCTTTTTATTTATATATACATCCTACTTATTACATGTACTTTATTCAGATTCCTGGATTAGGCCGAAGCGGGTGGTATGGACGGGTTCCATTGAGAACCCAGACCAAGTTATACTTATTTTATTTTGTTTATTTAATTGCTTGAATTTATCATACATTGGCACACTGCTTTTGTTTACAACACGAAATGGAAAGGTTTAGACATCGGGGGTGTCGGTATACTGGGATTTTATTTCACACCCTGCTCGGGTGTTGTTTGGTACCTGATTAGACTTTATGTCCGCAGGTATTAATACAGAGAAGCGTGTCACTCCCAATGTTTGATTGCTTTTCTATTTTGGATGGAGCTTGGGGATAGAGAACCAAGCCTTTTCTTGAGATTCCATTGCTTTACTTTGTGTCATTTTCATTACATTTTGATATCATGATTATATTCTTTCTTTCTGTACTTTTATTTTAGTGCATACATCATAACATGACATCATTGTGTAACTAGTTTGATTTATTAGCTTTCACACTCTTCATTTATTCAATTGAGATTATTTAATTTCTTCTGCTGTAGTTTGATTATTTATATACTTCCACTACTTTTTATAAACTATTTTTCTTCTACTATATACTATCTATTACCTATGAGGGCATAATATCCCCCACAAACATGTTAAAAAGGGCCCTTGCTGCTAGTTGGCAGCCTTTGGCATTCGAGGAGATGTGCTTGAGGTCATGTGGCCAACTTGGCTGGAATATAGGAATTTGGAATGTACCCTATGCTTGGACGTTTCTAACCCATGTATATGGAAAACCGAAATTCTTGGGTTGGGATTGTAGTTATTGATTATTCCAATAATTTTTTATACGATTTCACCGTTGGGTGACTCAATTGTTTTGTATTGTTATTAATATTGGTATTATTGAGATAATAGTTTTTACCATTGCAACCCAATGATACGAGGTCAATACATTTTCATGCATCATATTAGGCATCATAGGGATTAAAATGACATGCATATTGCCATGCCATATCTACTTTCACCATGCATCTTCCTGTTTTCATGTGAGTTCCGTTATACCTAATTATAAAAATTTGAAGTGTATGGTTGTTAAATATAAAGTTGTGATAGTTTTTTAGATGTTAACTTGACTTTACCTGAGAAATAGGTGGTAGTCATCATTTTAGTGATCCTTCTAAGTTTTCTCTTCCTTATCTAGACCCGGCTATTGGAGTAAGCTATCTGTTGTGTAGTGCTCAGAGGCAGATGCATACCTACCCTCTTTATTGTATCTTTTCCTATCTTCATCGTCTGCTATGAATTCTGTCTAAAGGTGTGTGTTTGGATATTATAGACCAATTTCATTGCACCATATTCATGTAATATCTCAGGAGAGTGGTTATGAGAACATTCCATAGATGGTGGGTCCCAAAACACCATAAGTGCCTCTTGTAGTGCCTCATGTAGTGTTACCTGTAGTACCACCCATGGTTCCTCCTGTGGTACCACTTCCTACTGATCTTATGATGGGACCTGACGCTCAGTTTAGGGATATTCTCCTCAGGTTTATGCAGCCAGTTCAGAATGTTCCTAGACCTTCCCTATCTATGGTAGAGCTTACATGAGACTTTCTACAACAACACCCTCCCACCTTATCGAGGAGTGGAAATCCGCATGCTGCAGAGTCATGGATATAATCCATGAAGTCTATCTTCGACCATCTTGAGATGCTTATAGAGAGGAGGGTCAAACTTGTAGTCTACATGATTTTTAACTCCACCAAGAATTGGTGGGATGTTATTTCTTAGGCGGAGAATACCAAAGACATGGTTTGGGAAGTCTTCCAAACATCTTTCTATGATCACTTCTTTCCACATAATCTAAGAGATGATCATGCCAAGGAATTATTACATCTTTAGTAGGTCTCTATGACAGTGTTAGATTATTCTACTCATTTCACAGAGCTTCAACATTTTTCTCCATCTTTGACTATTGATGTACAAAAAACTACAAGATGCTTGAGTATGGACTCAGATATACCATCCACCCGCAGGTGAACATCTTTTGTTTGAAAAATATTACAGATATCATGAATCAGGCCCTAATTTTAGAATGAAATGTCAGGGATGCTAAACCTATGAGCAAGAGCGGTTAAGTTATGATACATGGTGATAGTTCTTCAGGCAGTAGGAAGCACCACTTAAAAGGTGTAAATGGGGAAAATTCTAGTCGGAAGACATGTACTGACAACACTATCGTATGTCATCATTTTAGAAATATTGTCCATAAGAAGCCCCAATGCATGAGGAACCCAATGAAGTGCAGAGCTTGTGGAAATATGGGTCACCTTTAGTGTTTCTACCATTATTTATCATCAGCATCCAGTGGCATAGGATATGTACCAACACCTCTATCAGGTATGGTATCTATGACTTCACAATAGGATGGAAGTTTGTTTTATATCGTCCAATCAGGCTAAGGTAATGATGGAGGCCATGGTTGAGGAAATCAAGTTCCAGACTATCAGCATCGGTAGAGCGGACCTACTTAGGATAGTCAGGAAACATCTCAGGGATGTGGTTTAGGTCTTATGTATACAGTGCAACCAACACCAAAGGATCAGAGTACATTACTATCTATAGTTAGAGGTACTATTCTGGTAGCCTCTACTTTAGTTTCTGCCCTTTTTGATATCAGTGCATCACATTACTTTTTATCTGCCACTGTTTTTGAAAGCCTTGGTTTTACAATCGAGTACCTTTGTGGTGTCGTGTCTCTCGACACTCCAATAGGGGTTAGGGCATAGGGAATACGCCTGTTCCAAGAGTACCCCCTTGAGATAGGTGGGTACCATTTCCTTTGGAATTTTTATATCCTCAATATGTCTGGCATCGATGTCATTATTGGTATGAAATGGATCGCTTCTTATCATGACCAAGTGGATTTCTATCATCGTCAGGTGTCCTTCACATCCCCTAATGGCTAAACATATATACAAAAAGGAGAATGAGATATGTAGACAGATCAACTCGGACTTAAATGTGCAGGACTAGGAAGAGTGAAAACTCAACATGAAAGTATCTTCATGAGAGATTAGGGAATGCAGTTAGTGGAATTAACTCCCACTGTTAATCATTTAAGAGACGTATTTCCTGATGATTTCTCTGGATTACCTTCCATGAGGGATGTGGAGTTCACTATCGATCTAGTGCCAGGTGCGACACCAGTGTCTATTCCTCCTTATCAGATGTCGCCTACATCGCTACATGAACTCAAAAAGCAGCTTGAAGACCATGAGGATAAGGGTTTTATTAGACCTAGCACATCATATTGGAATTCACTAGTTATTTTCACTAAAAGTCAGATGGTACCCTCATATTGTGCATGGATTATCATTGAATCAACTAGCTTATGGTAAAGAATCGATATATGTTGCCTTGTATAGACGACCTCTTTGACTAGCTCTGAGGAGAAAATATTTTCTTTAAGATTGATTTGAGGTTGGGATATCACTAGGTTCATGTGCGACTATATGACATACCACATATGGAGTTCTAGACCAGGTATGGATTGTACAAGTATCTGGTTATGCCATTCAACCTCATGAATGTGCCATAATTCTTCATGGATATAATGAATCAGGTTTTTCACCCATACCTTGATTCCTTTGTGGTATTTTTTATTGACAACATCTTGGTGTATTCACTTTCCAGACACAACCATGAAACCCATCTTGAGATCATGTTGAGTATAATGAGAGAGTGCCAGCTATATGAAAATCTCAGAAAATGCCACTTCTGTATCGATAAGGTTCACTTCTTGGGTCATATAATATCTGAGATAGGCATATCATTTGACCCAAAGAAGGTGGGAATCGTAGTTTCATGGGAGCATCCCAATAATGTTTTTGACACACACAATTTCTTGGGGCTTGTTGGCTATTATAGGCATTTCATCTAGGATTTCTCCCGCTTAGAAGCATTTATTACAACCCTAACTAAGAAGGGTGTATAGTTCATCTGGTCATAAGCTTGTAAAAAATATTTTCAAGAGTTAAAGAGAAGACTAACCTTAGATCTAATCCTGATTTTGGATGAGCTAGGCAGAAGCTATACTATTTACTATGATGACTCAGGAATCAGACTGGGTGCAGTTTTGATGTAGGTTGATCGATTCGTGGATTATGGATCCCACCAGATGAGACCTTATGAGTGGAAATATCCTACACACAACCTTGATTTAGCAGCTGTAGTTCATGATTTTTTCTATTGGAGACACTACTTGTTAGGTGAGAGGTTCATTGTTTACACGGATCATAAAAGCTTGAAATATATCTCTATATAGCGAGACTTGAATTTGAGGTAGCATAGGTGGTTCAAATACCTATACCCTTGGTAAGGGAAATTTCATGGCTAGTTCTTTGATCCAAAAAATGCACACACAAGCCGTCCAAGCATCTAGCAGTGAGTGGCAGATAACGACTTTGTTTTCTGAGATGCATCTAGAGGTTCAGAAAAAGTGTGGAAAACCGATTTTAACATCTCTTATAGTGAAATACTCTCTTCTGTAGTGAGTTCCTATAAAATATTTATCTGATCTAGAGGGACTCATTTTGAGGGAAATCATCACAGGAGAGAACCCTCCTCCTGGTTGGGTTATTGATGGTAGTGAAACTCTGCTTTACTGTGGCTGAGTATGGGTACCTCCAGATATACGAGAAGAGCTGATGAAGGAATATCATACCTCTATTTGGGAATTTCATCCTAGACTTACCAAGATGTACAAAGACATGTGTTATCAGTACTAATGGCTGAGTATGAAGAAACAGATAGTGGCTTTCATTACTTGGTGATCTACCTATTAGCTGGTAAAGACAGAGCAATGACGACCTGCTGGACTTCTACATCCTCTATCTATTCCTGAGTGGAAATAGAATTACATCACCATGAATTTCATTACAGGATTTCCAATATCTCCTCAAGGCAGTGATGCAGTATGGGTGATTGTTGATTGATTGAACAAAGTCACACACTTCCTACCTATCCAAGAGACCTTCTCTATTGATGAGTTGGGAAGGATGTATATCTGGGAGATAATGCGACTTCATGGTGTACCTTATTCTATACTCTCATATAGAGATGTATGTTTTACTTCACAGTTCTAGAAAGGGTTACATAAAGTACTGGGTTTTCAGCTACTCTTGAGTACTGCATATCACCCTAAGACTGATGGGTAGTCCAAACAGACCATATGAGTGTTAGATGATATGCTACGGGTCTGTATCCTTGATTTTGGAGGTTCTTAGGAGAAACATATTCCTCTTGTTGAGTTTACCTATAATAAAAGATTTCAGGAACAATTCAAATAGTTCGGTATGAGACCCTTTATGGTAGACCATTCCATTCACCTTTATGTTGGCTCGAAGTAGGTGAGACAGCTCTGTTGAGTCCTTATATCATTTGGGAAATGTATGATCAAGTTCAGATGATTTAGAAGTATATGAATACAACTCAATACAGATAGAAATATTATACCGATCATCATTATAGACCTCTCGAGTTTGAGGTGGGACATTGAGTCTTTCTACGTGTTTTGCCAAGGTTGGGTCACAGGAGGATCAGGAGACAAGAGAATTTATCACCGAGATATGTCAGGTCATTCAAGATAGTGGAGAGAGTTGGGTCGGTAGCCTATCAGTTACTATTACCTCAGAGGTACCATGCCATGAAAAATGTCTTCTATGTATCTCAACTTCGATAGTATCATCTAGACCTGTCTCATTCATTTGATCTTAATGACATCAAACTTAAAGAGGATGCATCCTTTGAGGAGCATCTGATTCATATCATCGACCATAGAACGTCTGGGGTAGGTTGGTTCCTCTGGTATGAGTGCTATGGCAACATGGATGTGTTCAGGATGAGACTTGGGAGAGGGAGACCGATGTGCATGCTCAATGGCCAAAGCTTTTCTCAGATGACATTCTACTACCCTCGGAAGGGAAACTCGGGGATGAGTTGTCTTAAGGAGGGGAGGTTGTAACATCCCGACTTTAATCAAGGTATGATTGTTTAAATTTTTAGTCCAAATCCTTAAAGCAACCTAGATTAAACACTTTCACACCTTGTTGCGGGTTTCAGGTAGGTATTAAAATTATTTAAATAATTTCTCAGGTTTTATGTAAAATATTACATTGTTCCCTAGCACATCATTCAAGTTTAAAAATAATTAAAAAGGGATTAAAAAAAATAAAAATAATTTTAATGAAATAAAATGAAATAAAAAGGGGATAAAATTAAAAAATAGAATAAAATCAGTTGGATAATAGTGAAAATAATTAAAATGGGTTAACCCATTTTATTAATTATTTTCCTTTCTCCCTCCCTTTTTATTTTTATTATTCTATTTTATTTCATTTAATCTATTTTCCTTTTTATTTATTTTTCTTTTTATTTTTTTCCTCCCCTTTTTTCTTTTCTTTTTCTTTTATTTTTCTCTCTTTCACTCCTCCCTCTCCCTTGGTGCGTCGCCCCCCTATAGCATCCCTTTCAGCGACCCAACCTCCTTTTCCTTTGGAAGCCCGCTGTGACTCTATTCCTCCTTCGTTTTATTTTCCGTTAGGTGCGCAGTAAATCTCTTAGTAAGGCTAACGTTATGCACTAAAAATCATATGTTCTCATCCACTATCTATCACACAATCTACAACGAAAGGTTTTTACCCAAAATTGGGGTTTTTCTAAAATCATCAAATTTCTTCCATTTTAGGTCAAATCAAAGATCATCATGGAGCATAGGATCCTCTATGGTTATGTGGTAGGGCATCTACTATCCTTCCCATCATTTCGTTGCATCTTTTAGATCGCACATCGTGCCGCTCGTTGGTTCCTATCGACGATATTCATTTTTTTATATTATAATTTAAATAAATTACTCGGATTGACTATTTCAACCTTGTTTGAGATAAAATATCTTGTTTAATTTATTGCAACATCATTGGATATACATTTAGTTGTACTAACATAATTTGTCTAATTTCTGTTAGCCCCGAATAATTAATTTATTAATTACACGTGTTTCACAACACCTCTTTGGTTGAGTTTTAAATCAAATAAATTATTTAGGATAAATTGAACCATGGATTTTAGAGTTTTTTTGGTTTTTTATGCCTAATGATTTCCTTGTTTAAAATTCTTACCATGTTATGCCATTATAGAAGTGAAAAGTTCATTTTTTCTACTTTTGTTGATAGTTTTTTGACTATGATTGTTTGGATTGAATGATCAGGAAGTACGCTAATCTTTGTTGCTTAAATTGTTTTGTTGCAATTATAAATGCATAATCTATGATATATGCTTCCTTGAAATCTAATTAAATTCAGGGTGGTGAGACAACATGAGTTCCATTTTAAGGACCACATATGAACTCTCCGTTCCTGATCGGTTACCACACTATGTGTTAGGGAGGCGATGTCTTAGGCTTTTCCAGATGAGGGTTTCTCTGGGTTTCCTATATACTCATGAGTGATACTGGTTCCCTAAGGGACAATCGAAGACATACCCATTGGAAAAGTAGCTACACCATGCCTCGGGTGATACTTGACCCCTTATGTTCAATACCAGGATGAACTCATGATAAATCCATTCCTTGAGTGATACTTGGTCTTTTGGAAGATTGCCTTGGACAAGCTTGATGGTATTTGATAAATTGAAGGATATACCATAGCATTACCTTCAGGACGGGCTCAGGCTCTAACTCTAAACTTTAATATAATAATAATGATAATGCATGAAAGGTTTTATTTGATTCAAATTTGGGTTCCTTGTGAATTGTGATACCTTTCTGGTGCCTTTAAGCACACCTTGCTAATACATAAATTAGACCCAAGATAAAGCACGAGCTTGGGGGTATGTTCCTTTCTGTCTTACTTATGTTTTTTCTAGCCTTTATATATATATATATACATCCTTCTTATTACATGTACTTTATTCATATTCCCATCTTAGGCCGAAGTAGGTGGTATGAACGGGTACCGTTGATAACTCGGACCAAGTTATACTTATTTTATTTTTTTTATTTAATTGCTTGCATTTATCATACATTAACAAAATGATTTTGTTTACAGTATGAAATAGAAAGGTTTAGACACCAAAGGTGTCAGCCTAACCCTACTCGGGTGTCATTTGGTACCCGAGTAGACTTTATGACCATAGGTATGGGAATAGGGAAGCGTGCCACTCCCAATGTTTGATTGCTTTTCTATTTTGGATGGAGCTTGGGGGAAGAGGACCGAGCTTTTTCTCAAGATGTTATTGTTTCACTTTGTGTTTTTTTCATTATAGTTTGATAACATGATTATATTATTTCTTTCCTTTTATTTTAGTACAGACATCATAGCATGACATCATTGTGTAACTGATTTGATTTATCAGTTTCTGCACTCTTAATTTATTCATTTGGGATTATTTAATTGCTTATACTGTAGTTTTATTATTTATATGCTTCTGATACTTGTTATAAACTATTTTTCTTCTATTTTATATTTCCTATTATCTATGAGGGAATATTCTACCCCATAAACACGTTAAAAAGGGTCCTCACTGCTAGTCGGCAACCTCTGGCATTCAGGGAGATATGCTTGAGGTCATATGGCCAACCCAGCTCAGAGCACCTTTCCAATGGATCCTAAGACATGGAAGTTACATCCATGTGACCCACCATTATGACTACCCAGTTCAAGGGTAATCTGGGTCGGGACATTACAAAAGTTTATCCCTGAGGATGGCTCTCTTCCCCATCATCAATCACGTTTGAGTTTACCACGACAATATCATTCAAGGGTATTTTATCTTTGAAATAATTCATATCATTCTTTAAAATTATTTCCATTAGAACACTAAGGGGAGATTCCATTTTCAAAACCATATTCAAAGCTATTGTATTCATCAACACCATTTTTGCAATGACCTGAACATTTATGAATAAAATTTCATTTATTTTGATTTAATAAAATGTCTTATGAATATAGAAAACACATGCACTTATTTTGTTTTATTATATATAATTGAATTTAAATTACCATTAAGTATCTTTACCATTGATAATATAGCTTTTTAATAGTGATCACATGACTAGTATAAATATAGGATTTTAATGAATCCTTTTGATAGAGAAAAAGGAAGTGATGACCTCAACCAGTAAGATCATACCTTATAAATCCCATTTATCGGAGTTTCTGAGGGAGATAACATTTTAGTGCTTTAACATAGAACAATATCAAGACAATATCCAACAAATTAAGCATGGGAGAAATCATTTATATGAGAAGTTTAAGCTCATCGAGATCACGACCCAAACCATATTCACCGAACGACCTCATGAAAGACCCACCATCGCGCACCCTACTCTTAGGGAATATGATGGTGTAATAAATGGATATGTATTAAGACCCTATTAATTAGATTATTTACATTATTTTTTATAGAATAATGAATATATTTTCTTCCTATTATTATTACTTTGTAAATGATTTTTAAAGAACAAATAGTATTTTTGGTTAATATTCAAATTCAATTAAGAAATATATTTTGATGAATCAATGGTTTTTATGAAATAAATAATATTTTAATAAAATATTATTATTAAATTACTTTTTATTAAATATAAATGGTCATATATTTTTTATAAAGTCAAATGTAATTTTTATTAGGGCTCGAAAACTATTATTGTCAAAAACCTATCATTTTCAATAAATACTGGTTTTTATTTTAAAAGTGAAAATTAATATATTTAGAAAATTATTTAGATAAAATGAATATTATTTTTGGAATCAGGACATCAAAATTATCTAATGGTGAATTTTTCATAATTTTATGAGACAGTCAAATCTTTGGGTAAAAATTAAATGTCGTATAAATATACAATGTATTTTATGACATCATAATGGCCCAATAGTGATGTAATAAAAAGTATAAAAGGTATACTTGAAAAAATAAATTTTTTTCATTTAAAATAACATAATTTTATATTTATTTTATTTATTTTATAAATCCTTAATGAATCCTGCAAGACTTATAATATATTTTAAGATTTTAAAATCATTTCTTTGAAAGTATGACTCACCTCCACATAAGTAAGGAGGATATTTTATTATATTCGGAAATTGTAATTATAAAATAATTTAAGACACTCCCCTTTTCTAGAAAACATGGGCAAAAACTATGGGATGGTTTTTGGTTTTGAATATTTTATTATGTAGTGTCCAAAACCAAAATAATAAAGAAATCCCCCTCCTTTCCTATATAAACCCACCCAAGATCCCATTTATCTTCACTAAAAATCCTTTAATATAATCCAAACTCTTTCCTATACTCCCTATAGTACTCCCAAGGTTCCCCCAAGCTCCCAAGAAGCCTCCCCCAAGCCTTTGGAGTCACACATCCAAGTAAGGGATTCTGTCTCTCCTATTTTAATCAAGCACTTAATTTATGATATGCCTTTTTAATTTATATATTATTATGTTGGGATACATTATTACCTACCCCAATTACTATAAAATTGATTTATAAATGATTATATTCCATTTAACTCTCATTTAATCCTCTTAATAACCTTTATGTACACCCGTTACCATGCTGAAATTTTGTAAGGGTTTTTTTGCTTTCTCCTATTTCTTCAGGATTCTTTATTATGTTACGCCTTCTATTTACAATTATTTGTGTTGGTGAATGTCATTACATGTCCCTATTACTTTCCATTTAATTTATAAATTATTATAGACCCTTTTATATCTCAAAAATTCATTTTATGAATTTCTATATGACGTCGTTATGCTGCCAAAATTGCACCACGATTTTACCATGCCAAAATAATTGTGTAGTGAATACCATACTCATTTATTTATCAAAGGTATTCACCTTTATGAACATATAATTATTTATTGATGAATTAAATGTATTTATTTAACATTACTCTATCATGGAATAAATTATGATGTTGAATGAATCCATGTTATATGATCGATGTGACACACTTAAGCGCGAGAATGAAATGATTATGAAGGGTGTGCCCTGATAGCGCTCTAATGAATTGAGTAATGTTTAGTATCATGATATGTAATGTTGGGATGGGGTTTTAATTGATTCCTTTATGGAACTTTTTTCCACCATGAAGTCTTGGAAGTTTAGATTTGACTTATTTTATGATGTTGTATTTTAAGTTATTGCCATATTTTCCATGTTATGATTATCATGCTAAATCATGCCTTATTATTCATGTTCCTTTATGACTCATTGACATGACTTGTATAAAATTTATTATCATCCTCATGTTATGAAATGTTTATTCCCTTACCAGGATTTATAGCTCACCCCTTTCTTATGCATGTCCTCAGGTTATCCCATGCAATGTTAAGTATGAAGGAATGTTTTGGTCATGTCAAAGAAAATTTCAATAAAGATGTTGTATTTCATGTTTTAAGTTGTTATATAATGTTCCTAAACCCCAAATACACTAGAACTATAAATCTTTTGAGCTGTATTAAGTGAAATTATATGTAATAAAACATGTTTAAATATAAAATAAAGAGTAGGGTTGTTATAGTTGTTGTTAGAGGATATTTTTAGTCATTTTGGGATTAGGATTAGAAAACCCTAGTGAAAACCCTCAAGGATAAGATTAAGTGTAAGAAAACATCCCTAAATTTTGGTAAGTATAGAGTAAGTGGTTTATAAAGAAAATATATCCCTGTCTGGATAATGTAAGTGGACGTGGTTCTAGCACAGATGTACCTAGGAGTAACAACTCTGACAAGGTGTTCCGAGCCTGACTCAGGGTAACCTAGTACACGAAAACGAGCTTTACTGCACACCTGGTTTGACACTCTCAGGGGATATGATTTGGTAAATTCATAAGATCATTAAAAAAAATTACTAAAGGAACAAAAAAATTCCCATAAGAATATATGTTAGGAAGTATATCATGGATAACATAGACTGAATCCTAGAAACTCATAAGTTAAGGAGACAAATGTAATTTATAAGTTATCCCTTTAATGTCATTTGATTCACCTTTATATGTTTAAAAGTTTAAAAGTACTCATCCTTAAGTCTATATTGGATAAAGTATAACTAGAATCAAAAATTAAAAGGTAGGGATATAATTTATATTTCCATGCATTCTTTTATATCACAAAAATTTATTAGAACTATTCAAACACCACCATAAAGCATGAAAGTAGAGATGTCGGTGAA
The DNA here is from genome assembly GCA_963277665.1 of Viscum album. Taxonomy (NCBI): domain Eukaryota; kingdom Viridiplantae; phylum Streptophyta; class Magnoliopsida; order Santalales; family Viscaceae; genus Viscum; species Viscum album. The sequence continues at coordinate 1,391,743,332 of OY728142.1, read as the reverse complement.
AATGAAAAATGGGAAAATTATTACATCCCATAAATATAACTCCTCCCCTGTCACAATTTTTGGATTGAGATTCCTGTAAAACCTTATCATACTTACCTTGGGGGAATTTGATACAATTTTGGGCATGGATTGACTTTCCCTATATAGATCCAACATAAATTTCCATGAGAGGGAAATCACTCTCCATGCGGAGAATCTACCCCAGATTCTATACAACTGCAAGGAGAAGGATGAATCTTCTTTAACACCATTATCTCAAGAATTGATATTATTTCCCTATGAGCAATCATATCTAGCTGAAATGATTGATTCTAAGGAACGAACCATCCTCGAAGACATTCCTATTGTGAGGGAATTCACTGATGTGTTTCTCAAGGAGTTTCCTAGTCTTCCTCCAAGTAGGAAGGTTGAATTTTCGATCGATCTTATACCTATTTCATTGTCAATATCTAAGAATATATATATAATGGATATTATGAAACTTGAGGAACTGAAGAAACAATTACAGGAGAATCTGGATAAAGGCTTTATACACCCAAGTGCTTCACTACAGGGTGCACCGGTCTTATTCATCAAGAACAAGGATGGGTCAATGCACCTTTGCATTGATTATTATGAGCTCAATAAAATCAGAATAAATAACAAGTATCCTTTTCCACAAATTGGTGACTTGTTCGATCAACTATGTGGATAACAATACTTATCCAAGGTGGATCTACGATTGGGATATTATCAAGTAAGGGTGAAGAAGGAGGATATCCCCAAAACTACTTTTATAAAAGGTACGAGTATTATGAGTTCATACTGATGTAATTAGGACTCACTAATGCTCCAAAAATCCTCACGGACTTGATGAAAAGAGTCTTTAGATATTACCTCGACAAATTTGTGGTAATCTTTATAGATGATATTCTAATATACTCTAAAACTAAGGAGGAGCATGAGGATAATCTGAGCACTGTTCTAAAGACCCTGAGAAATGAGAAGCTCTATGAAAAGTAAAACAAGTGTGAGTTATGGTTGAAGGAAGTCTCATTATTGAGTAATATCATCACATGTAATGGGATATCTGTAGATCCTTCCAATACAAAAGCAATTGTGGGATGGATGAGGTTAACATCCATGATAGATATCTATTGTTTCCTTAGGTTATCTGGATATTATCACTGATTTGTGAAAATTTATCATGATTTTCAAACCCTATTACTAAGCTAACTCGAAAGGGATTAAATTTTTCTTGTAATTATGAATGTGAAGAAAGCTTCACGGGGTTGAAAAGGAGGCTTATCACTACCCCTGTGCTCACACTACCCACAAGTAGAGAGATTTTTTGTAATTTACAGTGATGCTTCAAAGAAGATATTGGGATGTGTGTTGATGAAAAATAACAAAGTCATTACCTACACCTCAAGGTAGTTGAAAATTCATGAGAAAAACTATCCCACATATAATATGGAGTTAGCAGCTATGATCTTTGTGTTAAAAATTTGGAAACATCATCTATTCGGGGAGAAGTGTGAAATATATATGGATTTGAAAAAGTCTCAAATATATATTCACATATAAAGAACTGAATATGTGCCAAAAAATATGGTTAGAGCTTATCAAGGATTATGAATGCTCAATCCACTACCATCTTGGGAAAGTGAACAAGGTCGTAGATTCTCTAAGTAGAAAGAACACAAAAATTCTATCATTGATGAGAATTGAGAAGGATTTGATCTTCTTAGACTTTAAGAATATGGATATGAGAATCATAAATAAAGGAACATCATCAATCCTTTCACAAATTATTTCTCAACTGTCTATTTTGGAAAGGTTAAAGGATTCCTAAAAATATGATGTGGGAATTCAGGAAAAATTGGAAACTATCATAAAAGTGAAATCATAAGATTTTAATTTTAATGAAGAAGGAATTGTGAGATTTGGGTCAAGACTATGTGTTCCATTAAATCATGAGTTAAAGAAAGAACTTTTGGATGATGCACATAGTTTGACTTTCTCCATTCACCCAGGAAACACAAAGATGTATCGAGATATCTAAGATTACTATTAGTGGGATAAAATGAATAAGGAGATCACAAAATATACATCAAAGTGTTTGGTATATCAGTAAGTGATGTCTGAAAACAAAAAGTCTAAGGGGATGATGCAACCATTATGCATACTAACATGGAAATGGGAAAACATCACCGTGGACTTTGTCACCGGAATTACAAAGACATCTAAGGGAAATAATGCTATTTGGGTTGTTATGGATTTTCTTACAAAGAATACACACTTAATTGAAATTCAAGAGTATTTTTCACTGGATCAACGGGTATGGATATACATCAGAGAAGTGGTAAGACTGCAAGGAGTACCACTATCGATTGTTTCTGATCGAGATCCAAGATTCACCTATAAGTTTTGGAAAATTCTTCAACATGCTCTAAAAATAGAGTTGAACTTCAGTATGACTTATCACCCTCAAAATGATGGCCAATCTGAATAGACTATCCAAATACTTGAGGACATGTTGAGAGTTTTCTCAATGTAATTCAAAGGTGGATGGGACCAACATTGTATTTTGGTGGAGTTATATTACAACAATAATTTCCACTCAAGCATCCAAATAGCTCCTTATGAAGCCCTTTATGGGAAGAGGTGCATAACACCTACATGTTGGGATGAAGTCGGGGAGTGAAAAATTCTAGGTCCCAAAATGGTCGAAGAAATGATGGAGAAGATTAAGACCATCCAACATCACATCAAAGCTACTCAGAGTCAAAAAATAGCTATGCTAACAATCGTCGATGTGACCTAGAGTTTGATATTGGAGATATGGTATTCCTCTGCATATATTCATGTAAGAGAGTGATGAGATTTGGGAAGAAGGGAATACTTATTCCAAGATATATCAGTCCTTTTGAGATCCTTGATCGCATCGGAGTAGTGTTCTATCGACCAACACTCCCACCAAACCTATCTCAAGTACATGATGTATTCCATGTATCCAAGAAAGCACATAATAGATGTTGGAACCACTTTGTGTATAAGGTTGTATTTGTTGTCAATAATTGTCAATGAAGATCAAAATGAAGGAGATCAAGAAGTACTCCGATGAAGTGGAGGAATGATAATTCAGACGATTATTGTACTGATCATAAGTTCAAAGAACATGTGTCAAAGGTGATACATTGTTTACAACAATGAAGAATGTGAGGTGTAATCCATCTGAGGATGATTAACGAAGAATGGGGTTTTTGGATGAAGACCATGCAATTCCTCCTTATTTCATGAGAACCACGGGTTTTGATAAAGACCATGCAATTCCTCATTATTGCATGAGACCCATGGGTTTTTGATGAATACCATGCAATTACTCATGATTGCATGCGAACCATGAAAGAGACATCTTGAAGAATTGACTCATATTCTTTGCATGAAGTAGATAATGATGGCTGAAGAAGAAGACAATGTGCAAGGGATTGGACTTCTGAGATGGCCATGCAGAGATTGAAATTATGAGATGGCCATGCACATCACATTGTATCAGAAGATGATGATTCTAAATATGTTCCTTAAAATAATGCATATCATGATAGTGGAGTTTGTGATGACAGCAGAAGAGTTACTGAAGGATTCAGATCACCGAGAAGAAGTGTTTTTGAGGTGATTGTTCTTGTTGAAAAAGCAAACAAATGACACACAAATTTGTTGACAAAAGGGATTTCATGATGGCATGTCAAGTTCAAGAGTTGTAGTCAATGATCTATGTTTGTTTCAAGAACTTTGACAGAGGAATGAATGATCTGGGGGCGGTACAAAAAGAGCAGATACAAGGTGGCGCCGTTTCCCAGTGCTTGCCAAACTTTTGGGCCTGAAAATCGAAAAATGGAGAAAAGTGTTTTTGGAAAAGGGACTTGCGCGCCGTGTACTTGAAGGCTTGGAAACTTGCACACCATATGTTTTTGAGGACCAGAACATCAAAATATGGCAAAGGGATAAGGGTCGCACAAGTTTTGGTGAGGTCGCGCAGGTGACTTGCGCGCCGTGAAAGAGACTTGCGCACCAATGCCTTTGAAGCTTGAGAACTTGTGAGCCTATGGTTTTTCAAGATCAGAAGATCAAAATTTGGAAAAGGAAAGAGGTTCGCAAAATTTTGGAAGTTGGTCATGCAAGTGACTAGCAGGGGAAGAGACATGCGTGCCGAGACTTGCGCGCCGATGGTTGACTTGCGTGTTGTCGCGCAGGGCGGTCAAATTGCCTATAAATACTGGACCACCCCTCCTCATTTCCTATAGAGTTCAACACTTAGAAAAATCAGATCTCCTGTCACGCAGGTGTGGAAGTCGCGCAAGTATTGTGTGTGGTCGCGCAGGTGGACTTGCGCACCATTATCTGAAGTTACGCGCCAGTTGTTGGCTGCACACCTAAGGCGGTTTGGGAGAGAAAGGAAGTAAGTCGCGCGGGTTAGAAGTTGAGGAAGGCAGTGTCGCGTAGGTGGTTTGGTGATACTTGTGCACCAGTTTGGACCAGCGCGCCGGAGACTTGCGCGCCATAGTGAGACTTGCGCACTATAGTGAGACTTGCGCGCCGTATTGGGACTTGCGTACCAGGATTGGAGAAGAGCGTCAGGTGTTGTTGGAGCTTGCCCATCTTCGTGGAGATGCACGAAAGCCGTGAGATTACCCGATACCTTCGGTGCAACAAATGATGTATTCATTTACAAAGACAGAAGAACAATGAACAATTTGGTTTTATGAAGAGAAGTAGTACCGCACACACATGACTGATGTTTAACATCCACATTGTGCTTTGCGAAGAGAAGAAGAGCGGTTCATGCAACTAAACTCAGATCTGCACAGAAATAGGGGAATATATCAATACACTCAGGTGTTAGTATTGAGAATCAAAGGAAGAGAAGAAGAAGATATAGTGCATTCAGTTATTGTACTAAAGTAGGAGGTTGAATACAAAAGAGCATCAACTCAGGACTCTGATGTAAGAAAAGTCTCATGCTGAATAGGAGACAAATACTTCAATGCAAATCTATTGAAGAGACCTTCACGTCTATAAACTGAGTGGGACTTCACCTAAGGGCAGGGAGCCAGGGGGAGTCAATGGGAGTGACCCAAGGGAAGCAGTGAGCTATCCCTAAACCTTTGTAAAGGCAGTGAGCCTGGGACAAAGTGACTGTGCTTGAACCATTGTAATCCACAACTAGTTAAGATTAGTGGGATTTGGTACGACCAAAAACTTGTCCGCGTATGCTCCTTGGACGTAGCCCTTAGTGGTGAACCAAGTAAAATTGCTGTGTTATCTCTTTGCATGTGAATGTTTCATTGCTGATCATATCCATCATACAGGTTTAAGTAGTTCCTACCAACATGGGAACAAGATCCACAACTTTAAGAATAAAAAGTTGACACCCTGATTCACCCCTCCCCTCTCAGGGTGTCCCGGGGTCCGACAAGTGGTATCAGAGCGAAAGGTTGACGTATGTTGGATATTCTACAGTAATTATATTCAGAAGAGGATTTGAGTTTCTTTCCTAAAGTCAAAAATGAAGAGCAGTCTTGATGAAGATCCAGTCATTTCTGAGAATAAGTCTACATCTAGCAAGACCATGACAAACAGGAAAAAGAAAGAGAAGAAGCAGCTAAAGAAGTCCCACCTATCCAAAGAATATTCAGTGTCTTGTTCTCCATGCCATTCCAATAATGAAGAAATATCAGGCTTGGAAAGTATCGAGCAGATGGCTTGGAATTCTTCCCGAGGAAAGGATGACATCCCTAATTCAATCTTTCAGGAAAAACTCAAAACATATCTGCATGATATTCCTGAAGAAAGGGTTGCTATTATTTGTATCCTATTCTAATATATGCAGGTTGAGATCACTCGATTAGAAAGGGAAGCTGACAATATGTAAAAGGGGTTGGAAAGAAAAGTTATGGAATGTATGAAGCTCACCAAACAGGTTAAAGTCTTTGAAGAAAAAGAGGAATTCAATAAGACTCTAAAAGAAAAGATCCATGCACTTGAAGTTGAGCTGAAGAAGAGCAATGGACTCAAGAGTTTTTGTTTGGAATAAACTTCCATGAAATTTAGGGAACTTGACTCTTTTTTATAAAACAAAGTTAAGATGCATGAAGATGAGGTTGAAAGATTGAAGAAGACTTGTGAAGAGAAGATGATCATGATTGAAGATCAGGAGATCATCCTCAATATTGAGGGTCAAAAATTGGAAACCCAGTTGACTAAGATTGAGAATACACATATTGAGACTTTACAAAAGAATGAAATGAGTGATTATTGTACTCAATGTTTGTTGGAGGAATCTAAAGCTGAAATACCTCCAACATGTGACAAGAAGATTATGACAACTCTTGATTATCCACATCATGAATCAGTTTCTGCTGGTACTCAATGCTCACTAGAGGATTATATTGTTGAAAGACCTCTAAAATGTTATAAGAAGATCACGACCTCACTCATTGATCTATCACAAGCAACTGAGAAAGTAAAAGTACCATCCAAACCATCTTGTACTCATATTTATAGATAAATTCCCACAATCAGTACAGGTTGGAAGAAAAATTCTAAACATGTATGGATGAGTAAAGGTGAGGAGAAGAAACCTACCACCATGGCTAGGGTGGATAGGAAGAAAAAAATTGGAAGATGGTTCCCCAGATAGAGCAAAACACATCTGGAAGAAGGCCTAACTACCTTTTACAGAAGATAAAAAGAAGGCAAGGTTTGTGGGTCAATGTTAGTGCTGCAACAGATTTGGAAACTATGCACTGGATTGTTTTTATAATCCCTTACATGGAAAAGCACAGGGAAAGCCTATATCAATGGGAAGGAATCCAGAGAAGAAGAAGAAATATCTGCAGGTCCAGAAGCATCTGTTTACAGCAAACAGATTTAGAATACTTGATAACATCTGTGATGTATGCAGTGGCAGTGGTCACAAGAATGATGCATGCCTATGTCAACAAATATCCAGAGATGATAGGAATAGAAGACCACACAAGCCAGCTAAGAAGGGAGAATATTCCTTGGGAAGAAATCAGAAGAATAGTTCGAACACACATTTCCCCAAGAAGATCTCGAGTAGGGAATCTGAGAAGACCCAGGATTTTAGATCCATGAAATTGAAGGGTCATTCATCCAAAAGAAACACTAAGTGGGATGAAACTCAGATAAACCCATGTGGAAGACCCAAATCAGCTGCAACAATTCCAAATGAAATATTGGTCATTTGGCCTGAAGATTTGAAAAGAATGAGGAGACATGAAGATGAAAAGGCCAAGGGTGGTGAAAAAGGAAAAGAAAAACTTTCACATGATGAAGACACAGTGCATGAGAGATTTCAAACCAAGAGAAACACACGTGTCAAAGAAGTTCTATGTGAGAGATGCAAGAAATCTGGTCACATTGCAAAAGGTTGCCTAACCTTAATACCAGAGCAAGAAGCAGTCCTTAAGAGGAGTTAGAATGTATCATTCATGATGGATGTTAAGCAGAACAATTCCTCACACAAAGTAGAAGAGAATGTGAAGAAATCCATGCCACATCAACAGATGTCAGAACATATGTTCAAATGTGCAGACATGAAGACTGGAGTGAACAAAGGAACTTGGTTGAGAAAAGAACCTCAACCATACAGAACATGTCGATGAAGCAAGGAGGAACCACCTTATTCCCTTATTCATTTGTGTATTGTATTTGTGATAATAATGCAGGGAATTGAAGGTGAAGCATGCTCTCAGGGGGAGAACCTGAGAAGTAGTTAATGATGTCAACTCTTGATAGCCAAGCTAATGAATTTTCCATCCTTAGAAGATTATTCAATTGATATTCAATGATTAATATGATGAAGTATCACTCTTGATGAAGATGATGAGAAGTGTTTCCCTTGAGGGGTATAAAAATGAAGAAGATTCCAAAATCCCTGTTTCAATCAATATCAACTCCAGCTGGTATCAAATGTTGTTACTTTGAAAATTTATTGAAGAACATGTCATTGGATAAGGTATTTAATTTCTCAATCTCTTAACCATGGTTACTCAGATCATTTTACAAAGGGGGAGTAACTGAATTGATTAGTGACATAAAAAGAATGGAAGTGCCCCAAGGCCACTTATCCTACCGATTGCACTTGAATGTTTTTGATCTGTTTGCTGATGTGAGTGCATGAGTTTCAGGTTGATTATTCCCTATCACATTTGATTTTATTCTACCTGAAATTAAAGTGGTAATCCCTTGAATAAAAAATATATGAGTTCTCATCTCATGTTGGTATCATGATCTGTGAATAATGGACAACCTTGTTGACTTAATCAAATCCTCTTGTTTTCTACATCGGGCATTGCTCAAGTAGAATTAGAGTGAAATGATTAATGAAACAATTCTTAAGTATGGATTGATACCCTCCCTACCATGTGCTTTGTTTTTCTTGTCAATAAGGGGGAGTGAAAGCGAAATGAACGTTTGAAAAGAAAAGTTGATTGAAGAGAAGATTCTCATTTTGACATTGACGAATTCATTTCAGAAGATGTATAAGGTATTGAAAACAAAATATAGAGGGGGAGATTGTTGGAACCACTTTGTGTATAAGGTTGTATTTGTTCTCAATAATTGTCAATGAAGATCAAAATGAAGGAGATCAAGAAGTACTCCGATGAAGTGGAGGAATGATAATTCAGACGATTGTTGTACTGATCATAAGTTCAAAGAACATGTGTCAAAGGTGATACATTGTTTACAACAATGAAGAATGTGAGGTGTAATCCATCTGAGGATGATTAACGAAGAATGGGGGTTTTGGATGAAGACCATGCAATTCCTCCTTATTGCATGAGAACCATGAGTTTTGATGAAGACCATGCAATTCCTCATTATTGCATGAGACCCATGGGTTTTTGATGAAGACCATGCAATTGCTCATGATTGCATGAGAACCATGCAAGAGACTTCTTGAATAATTGACTCATATGCTTTGCATGAAGTAGATAATGACAGCTGAATAAGAAGACAATGTTCAAGGGATTGGACTTCTGAGATGGCCATGCAGAGATTTAAATTATGGGATGGCCATGAACATCACATTGTATCAGAAGATGATGATTCTAATATGTTCCTTCAAAGAATACATATCACGATAGTGGAGTTTGTGATGACAGCAGAAGAGTTGCTGAATGATTCAGATCACCGAGAAGAAGTGTTTTTGAGGTGATGGTTCTTGTTGAAAAAGAAAACAAACGACACAGAAATTTGTTGAAAAAAGGGATTTCATGATGGCATGTCGAGTTCAAGAGTTTTAGTCAATGATCTATGTTTGTTTCAAGAACTTCGACAGAGGAATGAATGAGCTGGAGGCGGTAAAAAAAGAGCAGATACAAGGTGGCATCGTTTCCCAGTGTTTGCCAAATTTTTGGGCCTGAAAATCGACAAATGGAGAAAAGTGTTTTTGGCAAAGGGACTTGCACGCCGTGTACTTGAAGGCTTGGAAACTTGCGCGCCATATGTTTTTGAGGATCAGAACATCAAAATATGGCAAAGGGATAAGGGTCGCGCAAGTTTTGGTGAGGTCGCGCAGGTGACTTGCGCGCCGTGAAAGAGACTTGCGCGCCAATGCCTTGGAAGCTTGAGAACTTGTGCGCCTATGGTTTTTCAAGATCAGAAAATCAAAATTTGGAAAAGGAAAGAGGTTCGCACAAGTTTGGAAGTTGGTCGTGCAAGTGACTAGCAGGGGAAGAGACATGCGCGATGAGAATTGCGCGCTGATGGTTGACTTGTGTGCCGTCGTGCAGGGTGGTCAAATTGCCTATAAATACTGGACCACCCCTCCTCATTTCCTATGGAGTTCAACACTTAGAAAAGTCAGATCTCCCGTCATGCAGGTGTGGAAGTCGCGCAAGTATTGTGTGTGGTCACGCAGGTGGACTTGCGCGCCATTATCTGAAGTTGCGCGCCAGTTGTTGGCTGCGCGCCTAAGGCGGTTTGGGAGAGAAAGGAAGTAAGTTGCGCGGGTTAGAAGTTGGGGAAGGCAGTGTCGCCCAGGTGGTTTGGTGATACTTGTGCGCCAGTTTGGACCTGCGCGCCGGAGACTTGCGCACCATAGTGAGACTTGCGCGCTATAGTGAGACTTGCGCGCCGTATTGGGACTTGCGTGCCAGGATTAGAGAAGAGCGTCAGGTGTTGTTGGAGCTTGCCCGTCTTCGTGGAGATGCACGAAAGCCGTGAGATTACCCGATACCTTCGGTACAACAAATGATGTATTCATTTACAAAGACGGAAGAACAGTGAACAATTTGGTTTTATGAAGAGAAGTGGTGCCGCACACACATGACTGATGTTTAACATCCTCATTGTGCTTTACGAAGAGAAGAAGAGCGGTTCGTACAACTAAACTCAGATCTGCACAGAAAGAGGGGAATATATGAATACACTCAGGTGTTAATATTGAGAATCAAAGGAAGAGAAGAAGAAGATATAGTGCATTCAGTTATTGTACTAAAGTAGAAGGTTGAATACAAAAGAGAATCAACTCAGGACTCTGATGTAAGCAAAGTCTCATGATGAATAGGAGACAAATACTTCAATGAAAATCTATTGAAGAGACCTTCATGTCTATAAACTAAGTGGGACTTCACCTAAGGGCAGTGAGCCAGGGGGAGTCAATGGGAGTGACCAGAGGGAAGTAGTGAGCTATCCCTAAACCTTTGTAAAGGCAGTGAGCTTGGGACAGAGTGGCTGTGCCTGAACCATTGTAATCCACAACTAGTGAAGATTAGTGGGATTTGGTACGACCGACAACTTGTTAGTGTATGCTCCTTGGACGTAGCCCTTAGTGGTGAACCAAGTAAAATTGTTGTGTTATCTCTTTGAATGTGAATATTTCATTGCTGATCATATCCATCATACAGGTTTAAGTAATTCCTACCAACGTGGGAACAAGATCCACAACTTTAAGAATAAAAAGTTGACACCCTGATTCACCCCTCCCCTTTCAGGGTGTCCCAGGGTCCGAAAAGTGGTATCAGAGCGAAAGGTTGACGTATGTTGGATATTCTACAGTAATTCTATTCAGAAGAGGATTTGAGTTTCTTTCCTAAAGTCAAAAATGAAGAGCAGTCTTGATGAAGATTCAGTCATTTCTGAGCATAAGTCTACATCTAGCAAGACCATGACAAATAGGAAAAAGAAAGAGAAGAAGAAGATAAGAAGTCCCACCTATCCAAAGAAGATTCAATGTCTTGTTCTCCATGACATTCCAATAATGAAGAAATATCAGGCTTCGAAAGTATCGAGCAGATGGTTCGGAATTCTTCCAGAGGAAAGGATGACATCCCTAATTCAAGCTTTCATAAAAAACTCAAAACATATCTGCATGATATTCCTGAAGAAAGGGTTGCTATTATTTGTAGCCTATTCCAATATATGCAGGTTGAGATCACTTGATTAGAAAGGGAAGCTGACAATATGGAAAAGGGGTTGGAAAGAAAATTTATGGAATGTATGAAGCTCACCAAACAAGTGAAAGTCTTTGAAGAAAAAGAGGAATTCAATAAGACTCTAAAAGAAAAGATCCATGCACTTGAAGCTGAGCTGAAGAAGAGCAATGGAGTCAAGAGTTTTTGTTTGGAAGAAACTTCCATGAAATTTAGGGAACTTGACTCTTTGTTACAAAACAAAGTTAAGATGCATGAAGATGAGGTTGAAATATTGAAGAAGACTTGTGAAGAGAAGATGATCATGATTGAAGATCAGGAGATCATCCTCAATATTGAGGGTCAAAAATTGGAAACCCAGTTGACTAAGATTGAGAATACACATATTGAGACTTCACAAAAGAATGAAATGAGTGATTCTTGTACTCAATGTTTGTTGGAGGAATCTAAAGCTGAAATACCTCCAACAGGTGACAAGAATATTATGACAACTCTTGATTATCCACATCATGAATCAGTTGCTGCTGGTACTCAATGCTCACTGGGGGATTCTATTGTTGAAAGACCTCTAAAATGTTATAAGAAGATCACGACCTCACTCATTGATCTATCACAAGCAACTAAGAAAGTAAAAGTACCATCCAAACCATCTTGTACTCATATTTCTAGATACATTCCCACAATCAGTACAGGTTGGAAGAAAAATTCTAAACATGTATGGATGAGAAAAGGTGAGGAGAAGAAACATACCACCATGGCTAGGGTGGATAAGAAGAAAAAAATTGGAAGATGGTTCCCCAGATAGAGCAAAACACTTCTGGAAGAAGGCCTAACTACCTTTTACAAAAGATAAAAAGAAGGCAAGGTTTGTGGGTCAATGTTGGTGCTGCAATAGATTTGGAAACTGTGCACTGGATTGTTTTTATAATCCCTTACATGGAAAAGGACAGGGAAAGACTATATCAATGGGAAGGAATCAAGAGAAGAAGAAGCAATATCTGAAGGTCCAGAAGCATCTGTTTACATCAAACAGATTTAGAATACTTGATAACATCTGTGATGTATGCAGTGGTAGTGGTCACAAGAATGATGCATGCCTATGTCAACAAATATCCAGAGCTGATAGGAATAGAAGACCACACAAGCCAGCTAAGAGGGGAGAATATTCCTTGGGAAGAAATCAGAAGAATAGTTCGAACACACATTTCCCCAAGAAGATCTCGAGTAGGGAAGCTGAGAAGACCCAGGATTTTAGATCCATGAAATTGAAGGGTCATTCATCCAAAAGAAACACTAAGTGGGATGAAACTCAGATAAACCCATGTGGAAGACCCAAACCAGCTGCAACAATTCCAAATGAAATATTAGTCATTTGGCCTGAAGATTTGAAAAGAATGAGCAAACAAGAAGATGAAAAGGCCAAGGGGGGTGACAAAGGAAAAGAAAAACTTTCACATGATGAAGACACAGTTCATGAGAGATTTCAAACCAAGAGAAACACACGTGTCAAAGAAGTTCTGTGTGAGAGATGCAAGAAATCTGGTCACATTGCAAAAGGTTGCCTAACCTTAATACCAGAGCAAGAAGCAGTCCTCAAGAGGAGTAAGAATGTATCATTCATGATGGCTGTTAAGCAGAACAATTCCTCACACAAAGTAGAAGAGAATGTGAAGAAATCCATGCCACATTAATAGATGTCAGAACATATGTTCAAATGTGCAGACATGAAGACAGGAGTGAACAAAGGAACTTGGTTGAGAAAAGAACCTCAACCATACAGAACATGTTGATGAAGCAAGGAGGAACCACCTTATTCCCTTATTCATTTGTGTATTGTATTTGTGATAATAATTCAGGGAATTGAAGGTGAAGCATGCTCTCAGGGGGAGAACCTGAGAAGTAGTGAATGCTGTCAACTCTTGATAGCCAAGCTAAAGAAGTTTCCATCCTTAGTAGATTATTCAATTGATATTCAATGATTAAGATGATGAAGGATCAATCTTGATGAAGATGATGAGAAGTGTTTCCCTTGAGGGGGATAAAAATGAAGAAGATTCTAAAATCACTGTTTCAATCAATATCAACTCCAGGTGGTATCAAATGTAGTTACTTTGAAAATTTATTGAAGAACATGTCATTGGAGAAGGTATTTCATTTCTCAATCTCTTAACCATGGTTACTCAGATCATTTTACAAAGGGGGAGTAACTGAATTGATTAGTGACATAAAAAGAATGGAAGTGCCCCAAGGCCACTTATCCTACCGATTGCACTTGAATGTTTTTGATCTGTTTGCTGATGTGAGTGCAGGAGTTTCAGGTTGATTATTCCCTATCACATTTGATTTTATTCTACCTGAAATTAAAGTGGTAATCCCTTGAAGAAAAAATATATGAGTTCTCATATCATGTTGGTATCACGATCTGTGAATAATGGACAACCTTGTTGACTTAATCAAATCCTCTTGTTTTCTACATCAGGCATTGCTCAAGTAGAATTAGAGTGAAATGATTAATGAAACATTGCTCAAGTATGGATTGATACCCTCCCTACCATGTGCTTTGTATTTCTTGTCAATAAGGGGGAGATAAAGCGAAATGAATGTTTTAAAAGAAAAGTTGATTGAAGAGAAGATTCTCATTTTGACATTGACGAATTCATTTCAGAAGATGTATAAGGTATTGACAACAAAATACAAAGGGGGAGATTGTTGGAACCACTTTGTGTATAAGGTTGTATTTGTTCTCAATAATTTTCAATGAAGATCAAAATGAAGGAGATCAAGAAGTACTCCGATGAAGTGGAGGAATGATAATTCAGACGATTGTTGTACTAATCATAAGTTCAAAGAACATGTGTCAAAGGTGATACATTGTTTACAACAATAAAGAATGTGAGGCGTAATCCATCTGAGGATGATTAACGAAGAATGGGGTTTTTGGGTGAAGACCATGCAATTCCTCCTTATTGCATGAGAACCATGAGTTTTGATGAAGACCATGAAATTCCTCATTATTGCATGAGAACCATGGGTTTTTGATGAAGACCACGCAATTACTCATGATTGCATGAGAACCATGCAAGAGACTTCTAGAATAATTGACTCATATGCTTTGCATGAAGTAGATAATGACGGCTGGAGAAGAATACAATGTGCAAGGGATTGGACTTCTGAGATGGCCATGCAGAGATTGAAATTATGGGATGGCCATGCACTTCACATTGTATCAGAAGATGATGATTCTAAATATGTTCCTTCAAAGAATACATATCACGATAGTGGAGTTTGTGATGATAACAGAAGAGTTGCTGAAGGATTCAGATCACCGAGAAGAAGTGTTTTTGAGGTGATTGTTCTTGTTGACAAAGCAAACAAACGACACACAAATTTGTTGAAAAAAGGGATTTCATGATGGCATGTCGAGTTCAAGAGTTGTAGTCAATGATCTATGGTTGTTTCAAGAACGTCGACAGAGGAATGAATGATCTGGAGGCGGCAAAAAAAGAGCAGATACAAGGTGGCGCCGTTTCCCAGTGTTTGCCAAATTTTTGGGCCTGAAAATCGACAAATGGAGAAAAGTGTTTTTGGAAAAGGGACTTGCACGCCGTGTACTTGAAGGCTTGGAAACTTGCGCGCCATATGTTTTTGAGGATCAGAACATCAAAATATGGCAAAGGGATAAGGGTCGCGCAAGTTTTGGTGAGGTCGCGCAGGTGACTTGCGCCCCGTGAAAGAGACTTACGCGTCAATGACTTGGAAGCTTGAGAACTTGCGTGCCTATGGTTTTTCAAGATCAGAAGATCAAAATTTGGCAAAGGAAAGAGGTTCACGCAAGTTTGGAAGTTGGTCGTGCAAGTGACTAGCAGGGGAAGAGACATGCGCGCCGAGACTTGCGCGCCGATGGTTGACTCGCGTGCCGTCGCGCAGGGTGGTCAAATTGCCTATAAATACTGGACCACCCCTCATCATTTCCTATGGAGTTCAACACTTAGAAAAATCAGATCTCCTGTCACACAGGTGTGGAAGTCGCGCAAGTATTGTGTGTGGTCACGCAGGTGGACTTGCGCGCCATTATCTGAAGTTGTGCGCCATTTGTTGGCTGCGCGCTTAAGGCGGTTTGGGAGAGAAAGGAAGTAAGTCGTGCGGGTTAGAAGTTGAGGAAGGCATTGTCGCGGAGGTGGTTTGGTGATACTTGTGTGCCAGTTTGGACCTACGCGCCGGAGACTTGCGCACCATAGTGAGACTTCTGCACTATAGTGAGACTTGCGCGCCGTATTGGGACTTGCGCGCCAGGATTGGAGAAGAGCGTCAAGTGTTGTTGGAGCTTTCCCGTCTTCATGGAGATGCACGAAAGCCGTTAGATTACCCAATACCTTCAGTGTAACAAATGATGTATTCATTTACAAAGACGGAAGAACAGTGAACAATTTGGTTTTATGAAGAGAAGTGGTACCGCACACACATGACTGATGTTTAACATCCTCATTGTGCTTTGCGAAGAGAAGAAGAGCGGTTCGTGCAACTAAACTCATATCTACACAGAAAGAGGGGAATATATCAATACACTCAGGTGTTAGTATTGAGAATCAAAGGAAGAGAAGAAGAAGATATAGCGCATTCAGTTATTGTACTAAAGTAGAAGGTTGAATACAAAAGATCATCAACTCAGGACTCTGATGTAAGCAAAGTCTCATGCTGAATAGGAGACAAATACTTCAATGCAAATCTATTGAAGAGGTCTTCACGTTTATAAACTGAGTGGGACTTCACCTAAGGGTAGTGAGCCAGGGGGAGTCAATGGGAGTGACCCGAGGGAAGCAGTGAGCTATCCCTAAACCTTTGTAAAGGCAGTGAGCCTGGGATAGAGTGACTGTGCCTAAACCATTGTAATCCACAACTAGTGAAGATTAGTGGGATTTGGTACGACCGACAACTTGTCGGTGTATTCTCCTTAGACGTAGCCCTTAGTGGTGAACCAAGTAAAATTGCTGTGTTATCTCTTTGCATGTGAATGTTTCATTGCTGATCATATCCATCATACAGGATTAAGTAGTTCTTACCAACGTGGGAACAAGATCCATAACTTTAAGACTAAAAATTTGACACCCTGATTCACCCCTCCCCTCTCAGGGTGTCCCGGGGTCCGACAAGTGGTATTAGAGCGAAATGTTGACATATGTTGGATATTCTAAAGTAATTCTATTCAGAAGAGGATTTGAGTTTCTTTCCTAAAGTCAACAATGAAGAGAAGTCTTGATGAAGATTCAGTCATTTCTGAGCATAAGTCTACATCTAGCAAGACCATGACAAACAGGAAAAAGAAAGAGAAGAAGCAGCTAAAGAAGTCCCACCTATCCAAAGAAGATTCAGTGTCTTGTTCTCCATGCCATTCCAATAATGAAGAAATATCAGTCTTGGAAAGTATCAAGCAGATGGCTGGGAATTCTTCCAGAGGAAAGGATAACATCCCTTATTCAAGCTTTCAGAAAAAACTCAAAACATATCTACATGATATTCCTGAATAAAGGGTTGCTATTATTTATAGCCTACTCCAATATATGCAGGTTGAGATCACTCTATTAGAAAGGGAAGCTGACAATATGAAAAAGGGGTTGGAAAGAAAAGTTATGGAATGTATGAAGCTCACCAAACAGGTGAAAGTCTTTGAAGAAAAAGAGGAATTCAATAAGACTCTAAAAGAAAAGATCCATGCACTTGAAGCTGAGCTGAAGAAGAGCAATGGAGTCAAGAGTTTTTGTTTGGAAGAAACTTCCATGAAATTTAGGGAGCTTGACTCTTTGTTACAAAACAAAGTTAAGATGCATGAAGATGAGGTTGAAATATTGAAGAAGACTTGTGAAGAGAAGATGATCATGATTGAAGATCAGGAGATCATCCTCAATATTGAGGGTTAAAAATTGGAAACCCAGTTGACTAAGATTGAGAATACACATATTGAGACTTCACAAAAAGAATTAAATGAGTGATTCTTGTACTCAATGTTTGTTGGAGGAATCTAAAGCTGAAATACCTCCAACACGTGACAAGAAGATTATGACAACTCTTGATTATCCACATCATGAATCAGTTGCTGCTGGTAATCAATGCTCACTGGAGGATTCTATTGTTGAAATACCTCTAAATTGTTATAAGAAGATCACGACGTCACTCATTGATCTATCACAAGAAACTGAGAAAGTAAAAGTACCATCCAAACCATCTTGTACTCATATTTCTAGATACATTCCCACAATCAGTACAGGTTGGAAGAAAAATTATAAACATGTATGGATGAGGAAAGGTGAGGAGAAGAAACCTACCACCATGGCTAGGGTGGATAGGAAGAAAAAAATTGGAAGATGGTTCCCCAGATAGAGAAAAACACATCTGGAAGAAGGCCTAACTACCTTTTACAGAAGATAAAAAGAAGGCAAGGTTTGTGGGTCAATGTTGGTGCTGCAACAGATTTGGGAACTCTGCACTGGATTGTTTTTATAATCACTTTCATGGAAAAGCACAGGGAAAGCCTATATCAATGGGAAGGAATCCAGAGAAGAAGAAGCAATATCTGCAGGTCCAGAAGCATCTGTTTACAGCAAACAGATTTAGAATACTTGATAACATCTGTGATGTATGCAGTGGAAGTGGTCACAAGAATGATGCATGCCTATGTCAACAAATATCCAGAGCTGATTGGAATAGAAGACCACACAAGCCAGCTAAGAAGGGAGAATATTCCTTGGGAAGAAATCATAAGAATAGTCCGAACACACATTTCCCCAAGAAGATCTCTAGTAGGGAAGCTGAGAAGACCTAGGATTTTAGATCCATGAAATTGAAGATTCATTCATCCATAAGAAACACTAAGTGGGATGAAACTCAGATAAACCCATGTGGAAGACCCAAACCAGCTGTAACAATTCCAAATAAAATATTGGTCATTTGGCCTAAAGATTTGAAAAGAATGAGGAAACATGAAGATGAAAAGGCCAAGGGTGGTAAAAAAGGAAAAGAAAAACATTCACATGATGAATAAACAGTCCATGAGAGATTTCAAACCAAGAGAAACACACGTGTCAAAGAAGTTCTGTGTGAGAGATGCAAGAAATCTGGTCACATTGCAAAAGGTTGCCTAACCTTAATACCAGAGAAATAAGCAGTCCTTAAGATGAGTAAGAATGTATCATTCATGATGGCTGTTAATAAGAACAATTCCTCACACAAAGTATAAGAGAATGTGAAGAAATCCATGCCACATCAACAGATGTCAGAACATATGTTCAAATGTGCAGACATGAAGACTGGAGTGAACAGAGGAACTTGGTTGAGAAAAGAACCTCAACCATACAGAACATGTTGATGAAGCAAGGAGGAACCACCTTATTCCCTTATTCATTTGTGTATTGTATTTGTGATAATAATGCAGGGAATTGAAGGTGAAACATGCTCTCAGGGGGAGAACTTGAGAAGTAGTGAATGCTGTCAACTCTTGATAGCCAAACTAAAGAAGTTTCCATCCTTAGTAGATTCTTCAATTGATATTCAATGATTAAGATGATGAAGGATCACACTTGATGAAGATTATGAGAAGTGTTTCCCTTGAGGGGGATAAAAATGAAGAAGATTCCAAAATCACTGTTTCAATCAATATCAACTCCAGTTGGTATCAAATGTAGTTACTTTGAAAATTTATTGAAGAACATGTCATTGGAGAAGGTATTTCATTTCTCAATCTCTTAACCATGGTTACTCAGATCATTTTACAAAGGGGTAGTAACTGAATTGTTTAGTGACATAAAAAGAATAGAAGTGCCCCAAGGCCACTTATCCTACCGATTGCACTTGAATGTTTTTGATCTGTTTGCTGATGTGAGTGCAGGAGTTTCAAGTTGATTATTCCCTATCACATTTGATTTTATTCTACCTGAAATTAAAGTGGTAATCCATTGAAGAAAAAATATATGAGTTCTCATCTCATGTTGGTATCATGATCCGTGAATAATGGAAAGCCTGTTGACTTAATCAAATCCTCTTGTTTTCTACATCGGGCATTACTCAAGTAGAATTAGAGTGAAATGATTAATGAAACATTTCTTAAGTATGGATTGATACCCTCCCTACCACGTGCTTTGTATTTCTTTTCAATAAGGGGGAGAGAAAGTGAAATGAACGTTTGAAAAGAAAAGTTGATTGAAGAGAAGATTCTCATTTTGACATTGACGAATTCATTTCAGAAGATGTATAAGGTATTGACAACAAAATACAAAGGGGGAGATTGTTGGAACCACTTTGTGTATAAGGTTGTATTTGTTCTCAATAATTGTCAATGAAGATCAAAATGAAGGAGATCAAGAAGTACTCTGATGAAGTGGAGGAATGATAATTCAGACGATTGTTGTACTGATCATAAGTTCAAAGAACATGTGTCAAAGGTTATACATTGTTTAAAACAATGAAGAATGTGAGGTGTAATCCATCTGAGGATGATTAACGAAGAATGGGGTTTTTGGATGAAGACCATGCAATTCCTCCTTATTGCATGAGATCCATGATTTTTGATGAAGACCATGCAATTCCTCATTATTGCATGAGACCCATGGGTTTTTGATGAAGACCATGCAATTACTCATGATTGCATGAGAACCATGCAAGAGAATTCTTGAATAATTGACTCATATGCTTTGCATGAAGTAGATAATGACGGCTGAAGAAGAAGATAATGTGCAAGGGATTGGACTTCTGAGATGGCCATGCAGAGATTGAAATTATGGGATGGCCATGCACATCACATTGTATCAGAAGATGATGATTCTAAATATGTTCCTTCAAAGAATACATATCACGATAGTGGAGTTTGTGATGAAAGCAGAAGAGTTGCTGAAGGATTCAGATCACCGAGAAGAAGTGTTTTTGAGGTGATTGTTCTTGTTGACAAAGCAAACAAACGACACACAAATTTGTTGACAAAAGGGATTTCATGATGGCATGTCGAGTTCAAGAGTTGTAGTCAATGATCTATGTTTGTTTGAAGAACGTCGACAGAGGAATGAATGATCTGGAGGCGGTACAAAAAGAGCAGATACAAGGTGGCGCCGTTTCCCAGTGTTTGCCAAATTTTTGGGCCTGAAAATCGACAAATGGAGAAAAGTGTTTTTGGAAAAGGGACTTACGCGCCGTGTACTTGAAGTCTTGGAAACTTGCGCGCCATATGTTTTTGAGGATCAGAACATCAAAATATGGCAAAGGGATAAGGGTCGTGCAAGTTTTGGTGAGGTCGCGTAGGTGACTTGCACGCCGTGAAAGAGACTTGCACGCCGTGAAAGAGACTTGCGCGCCAATGCCTTGGAAGCTTGAGAACTTGCGCGCCTATGGTTTTTCAAGATCATAAGATCAAAATTTGGCAAAGTAAAGAGGTTCGCGCAAGTTTGGAAGTTGGTCATGCAAGTGACTAGCAGGGGAAGAGACATGCGCGCCGAGACTTGCGCGCCGATGGTTGACTTGCGTGCCGTCGCGCAGGGTGGTCAAATTGCCTATAAATACTGGACCACCCCTCCTCATTTCCTATGGAGTTCAACACTTAGAAAAATCAGATCTCCCGTCACGTAGGTTTGGAAGTCGCGCAAGTATTGTGTGTGGTCGCGCAGGTGGACTTGCGCGCCATTATCTGAAGTTGCGCGCCAGTTGTTGGCTGCGCGCCTAAGGCGGTTTGGGAGAGAAAGGAAGTAAGTCGCGCGGGTTAGAAGTTGAGGAAGGCAGTGTCGTGCAGGTGGTTTGGTGATACTTGTGCGCCAGTTTGGACCTGCGCGCTGGAGACTTGCGCGCCATAGTGAGACTTGCGCGCTATAGTGAGACTTGCGCGCCGTATTGGGACTTGCGCGCCAGGATTGGAGAAGAGCGTAAGGTGTTGTTGGAGCTTTCCCATCTTCATGGAGATGCACGAAAGCCGCGAGATTACCCGATACCTTCGGTGCAACAAATGATGTATTCATTTACAAAGACGGAAGAACAATGAACAATTTGGTTTTATGAAGAGAAGTGGTACCGCACACACATGACTGATGTTTAACATCCTCATTGTGCTTTGCGAAGAGAAGAAGAGCGGTTCGTGCAACTAAACTCAAATCTGCACAGAAATAGGGGAATATATCAATACACTCAGGTGTTAGTATTGAGAATCAAAGGAAGAGAAGAAGAAGATATAGTGCATTCAGTTATTGTACTAAAGTAGAAGGTTGAATACAAAAGAGCATCAACTCAGGACTCTAATGTAAGCAAAGTCTCATGCTGAATAGGAGAAAAATACTTCAATGAAAATCTATTGAAGAGACCTTCACGTCTATAAACTGAGTGGGACTTCACCTAAGGGAAGTGAGCCAGGGGGAGTCAATGGGTGTGACCCGAGGGAAGCAGTGAGCTATCCCTAAACCTTCGTAAAGTCAGTGAGCCTGGGACAGAGTGACTGTGCTTGAACCATTGTAATCCACAACTAGTGAAGATTAGTGGGATTTGGTACGACCAGAAACTTGTCGGCGTGTGCTCCTTGGACATAGCCCTTAGTGGTGAACCAAGTAAAATTGTTGTGTTTTCTCTTTGCATGTGGATGTTTCATTGCTGATCATATCCATCATACAGGTTTAAGTAGTTCCTACCAACGTGGGAACAAGATCCACAACTTTAAGAATAAAAAGTTGACACCCTGATTCACCCCTCCCCTCTCAGGGTGTCCCGGGGTCCGACAAGTGGTATCTGAGCGAAAGGTTGACGTATGTTGGATATTCTACAGTAATTCTATTCAGAAGAGGATTTGAGTTTCTTTCCTAAAGTCAACAATGAAGAGCAGTCTTGATGAAGATTCAGTCATTTCTGAGCATAAGTCTACATCTAGCAAGACCATGACAAACAGGAAAAAGAAAGAGAATAAGCAGCTAAAGAAGTCCCACCTATCCAAAGAAGATTCAGTGTCTTGTTCTCCATTCCATTCCAATAATGAAGAAATATCAGGCTTGGAAAGTATCGAGCAGATGGCTCAGAATTCTTCCAGAGGAAAGGATGGCATCCCTAATTCAAGATTTCAGGAAAAACTCAAAACATATCTGCATGATATTCCTGAAGAAAGGGTTGCTATTATTTGTAGCCTATTCCAATATATGCAGGTTGAGATCACTCGATTAGAAAGGGAAGCTGACAATATGGAAAAGGGGTTGAAAAGAAAAGTTATGGAATGTATGAAGCTCACCAAACAGGTGAATGTATTTGAAGAAAAAGAGGAATTCAATAAGACTCTAAAAGAAAATATCCATGCACTTGAAGCTGAGCTGAAGAAGAGCAATGGAGTCAAGAGTTTTTTTTGGAAGAAACTTCCATCAAATTTAGGGAACTTGACTCTTTGTTACAAAACAAAGTTAAGATGCATAAAGATGAGGTTGAAAGATTGAAGAAGACTTGTGATGAGAATATGATCATGATTGAAGATCAGGAGATCATCCTTAATATTGAGGGTTAAAAAT
Source organism: Viscum album (assembly GCA_963277665.1). Lineage (NCBI taxonomy): Eukaryota > Viridiplantae > Streptophyta > Magnoliopsida > Santalales > Viscaceae > Viscum > Viscum album. Next base: position 1,391,720,381 of record OY728142.1, on the reverse strand, counting down.
TGGAAACCCAGTTGACTAAGATTGAGAATACACATATTGAGACTTCACAAAAGAATGAAATGAGTGATTCTTGTACTCAATGTTTGTTGGAGGAATCTAAAGCTGAAATACCTCCAACATGTGACAAGAATATTATGACAACTCTTGATTATCCACATCATGAATCAGTTACTGCTGGTAGTCAATGCTCACTGGAGGATTCTATTGTTGAAAGACCTCTAAAATGTGATAAGAATATCACAACCTCACTCATTGATCTATCACAAGCAACTGAGAAAGTAAAAGTACCATCCAAACCATCTTGTACTCATATTTCTAGATACATTCCCACAATCAGTACAGGTTGGAAGAAAAATTCTAAACATGTATGGATGAGTAAAGGTGAGGAGAATAAACCTACCACCATGGCTAGGGTGGATAGGAAGAAACAAATTGGAAGATGGTTCCCCAGATAGTGAAAAACACATCTGGAAGAAGGTCTAACTACCTTTTACAGAAGATAAAAAGAAGGCAAGGTTTGTGGGTCAATGTTGGTGCTGCAACAGATTTGGGAACTGTGCACTGGATTGTTTTTATAATCCCTTACATGGAAAAGCACAGGGAAAGCCTATATCAATGGGAAGGAATCCAGAGAAGAAGAAGCAATATCTGCAGGTCCAGAAGCATCTGTTTACAGCAAACAGATTTAGAATACTTGATAACATCTGTGATGTATACAGTGGTAGTGGTCACAAGAATGATTCATGCCTATGTCAGCAAATATCCAGAGCTGATAGGAATAGAAGACCATGCAAGACAGCTAAGAAGGGAGAATATTCCTTGGGAAGAAATCAGAAGAATAGTTCGAACACACATCTCCCCAAGAATATCTTGAGTATGGAAGCTGAGAAGACCCAGGATTTTAGATCCATGAAATTGAAGGGTCATTCATCCAAAAGAAACACTAAGTGGGATGAAACTCAGATAAACCCATGTGGAAGACCCAAACCAGCTGCAACAATTCCAAATGATATATTGGTCATTTGGCCTGAAGATTTGAAAAGAATGAGGAAACGTGAAGATGAAAAGGCCAAGGGTGGTGACAAAGGAAAAGAAAAATTTTCACATGATGAAGACACAATGCATGAGAGATTTCAAACCAAGAGAAACACACGTGTCAAAGAAGTTTTGTGTGAGAGATGCAAGAAATCTGGTCACATTGTAAAAGGTTGCCTAACCTTAATACCAGAGCAAGAAGCAGTCCTTAATAGGAGTAAGAATGTATCATTCATGATGGCTGTTAAGAAGAACAATTCCTCACACAAAGTAGAAGAGAATGTGAAGAAATCCATGCCACATCAATAGATGTCAGAAAATATGTTCAAATGTGCAGACATGAAGACTGGAGTGAACAGAGGAACTTGGTTGAGAAAAGAACCTCAACCATACAAAACATGTTGATGAAGTAAGGAGGAACCACCTTATTCCCTTATTCATTTGTGTATTGTATTTGTGATAATAATGCAGGGAATTGAAGGTGAATCATGCTCTCAGGGGGAGAACCTGAGAATTAGTGAATGCTGTCAACTCTTGATACCCAAGATAAAGAAGTTTCCATCCTTAGTAGATTATTCAATTGATATTCAATGATTAAGATGATGAAGGATCACTCTTGATGAAGATGATGAGAAGTGTTTCCCTTAAGGGGGATAAAAATGAAGAAGATTCCAAAATCACTGTTTCAATCAATATCAACTCCAGCTGGTATCAAATGTAGTTACTTTGAAAATTTATTGAAGAACATGTCATTGGAGAAGGTATTTCATTTCTCAATCTCTTAACCATGGTTACTCAGATCATTTTACAAAGGGGGAGTAACTGAATTGATTAGTGACATAAAAAGAATGGAAGTGCCCCAAGGCCACTTATCCTACCGATTGCACTTGAATGTTTTTGATCTGTTTGCTGATGTGAGTGCAGGAGTTTCAGGTTGATTATTCCCTATCACATTTGATTTTATTCTACCTGAAATTAAAGTGGTAATCCCTTGAAGAAAAAAAATATGAGTTCTCATCTCATGTTGGTATCATGATCTGTGAATAATGGACAACCTTGTTGACTTAATCAAATCCTCTTGTTTTCTACATCGGGCATTGATCAAGTAGAATTAGAGTGAAATGATTAATGAAACATTTCTTAAGTATGGATTGATACCCTCCCTACCATGTGCTTTGTATTTATTGTCAATAAGGGGGAGAGAAAGCGAAATGAATGTTTGAAAAGAAAAGTTGATTGAAGAGAAGATTCTCATTTTGAAATTGACGAATTCATTTCAGAAGATGTATAAGGTATTAACAACAAAATAAAAAGGGGGAGATTATTGGAACCACTTTGTGTATAAGGTTGTATTTGTTCTTAATAATTGTCAATGAATATCAAAATTAAGGAGATCAAGAAGTACTCCGATGAAGTGGAGGAATGATAATTCAGACGATTGTTGTATTGATCATAAGTTCAAAGAACATGTGTCAAAGGTGATACATTGTTTACAACAATGAAGAATGTGAGGTGTAATCCATCTGAGGATGATTAACGAAGAATGGGGTTTTTGGATGAAGACCATGAAATTCCTCCTTATTGCATGAGAACCATGAGTTTTGATGAAGACCATGCAATTCCTCATTATTGCATGAGACCCATGGGTTTTTGATGAAGACCATGAAATTACTCATGATTGCATGAGAACCATGCAAGAGACTTCTTGAATAATTGACTCATATTCTTTGCATGAAGTAGATAATGACGGCTGAAGAAGAAGACAATGTGCAAGGGATTGGACTTCTGAGATGGCCATGCAGAGATTGAAATTATGGGATGGCCATGCACGTCACATTGTATCAGAAGATGATGATTCTAAATATGTTCCTTCAAAGAATACATATCATGATAGTGGAGTTTGTGATGACAGCAGAAGAGTTGCTGAAGGATTTAGATCACCGAGAAGAAGTGTTTTTGAGGTGATTGTTCTTGTTGACAAAGCAAACAAACGACACACAAATTTGTTGACAAAAGGGATTTCATGATGGCATGTCAAGTTCAAGAGTTGTAGTCAATGATCTATGTTCGTTTCAATAACGTCGACAGAGGAATGAATGATCTGGAGGCGGTACAAAAAGAGAAGATACAAGGTGGCGCCGTTTCCCAGTGTTTGCCAAATTTTTGGGCCTGAAAATCGACAAATGGAGAAAAGTGTTTTTGGCAAAGGGACTTGCGCGCCGTGTACTTGAAGGCTTGGAAACTTGCGCGCCATATGTTTTTGAGGATCAGAACATCAAAATATGGCAAAGGGATAAGGGCCGCACAAGTTTTGGTGAGGTCGCTCAGGTGACTTGCACGCCGTGAAAGAGACTTGCGCGCCAATGCCTTGGAAGCTTTAGAACTTGTGCGCCTATGGTTTTTCAAGATCAGAAGATCAAAATTTGGAAAAGGAAAGAGGTTCGCTCAAGTTTGGAAGTTGGTCGTGCAAGTGACTAGCAGGGGAAGAGACATGTGCGCTGAGACTTGCGCGCTGATGGTTAAATTGTGTGCCGTCGCGCAGGGTGGTCAAATTGTCTATAAATACTGGACCACCCCTCCTCATTTCCTACAGAGTTCAGCACTTAGAAAAATCAGAGCTCCCATCGCGTAGGTGTGGAAGTCGCACAAGTATTGTGTGTGGTCGCGCAGGTGGACTTGCGCGCCATTATCTGAAGTTGCGCGCCAGTTGTTGGCTGCGCGCCTAAGGCGGTTTGGGAGAGAAAAGAAGTAAGTCGCGTGGGTTAGAAGTTGAGGAAGGCAGTGTCGTGCAGGTGGTTTGGTGGTACTTGCGTGCCAGTTTGGACCTGCGCACCGGAGACTTGCGCGCCGTAGTGAGACTTGCGCGCTGTAGTGAGACTTGCACGCCGTATTGGGACTTGCGCGCCAGGATTGGAGAAGACTGCCAGGTGTTGTTGGAGCTTGCCCGTCTTCGTGGAGCTGCACGAAAGCCGTGAGATTGCCCGATACCTTCGGTGCAACAAATGATGTATTCATTTAGAAAGACATAAGAACAGTGAACAATTTGGTTTTATGAAGAGAAGTGGTACCGCACACACATGACTGATGTTTAACATCCTCATTGTGCTTTGCGAAGAGAAGAAGAGCGGTTCATGCAACTAAACTCAGATCTGCACAGAAAGAGGGGAATATATCAATACACCCAGGTGTTAGTATTGAGAATCAAAGGAGGAGAAGAATAAGATATAGTGCATTCAGTTATTGTACTAAAGTAGAAGGTTGAATACAAAAGAGCATCAACTTAGGACTCTGATGCAGACAAAGTCTCATACTGAAGAGGAGACAAATACTTCAACGCAAATCTATTGAAGAGACCTTCACGTCTATAAACTGAGTGGGACTTCACCTAAGGGCAGTGAGCCAGGGGGAGTCAATGGGAGTGACCCGAGGGAAGCAGTGTGCTATCCATGAACCTTTGTAAAGGCAGTGAGCCTGGGACAGAGTGACTGTGCCCGAACCATTGTAATCCACAACTAGTGAAGATTAGTGGGATTTGGTATGACCGGAAACTTGTCGGCGTATGCTCCTTGGACGTATCCCTTAGTGGTGAACCAAGTAAAATTGTTGTGTTATCTCTTTGCATGTGAATGTTTCATTGCTGATCATATCCATCATACATGTTTAAGTAGTTCCTACCAACGTGGGAACAAGATCCACAACTTTAAGAAGAAAAAGTTGACACCCTGATTCACCCCTCCCCTCTCAGGGTGTCCCGGGGTCCAACACTAGACCCATCACATGTACTCAATCTATAGGTTGTACCATTGGAGAATGAAATTTCCTATGAGGAGTGGCCAGTGAAGATCTTAGATTGTAGAGAAAAAGTTTTAAGAAATAAGACAATTCCCCTCATCAAAGTGTTGTAGAGAAACCAAAAGTTTGAAGAAGCAATGTGGGAATCATGGGATATAATGAAGCCGAGTCACCCCCATCTGTTTTAGTATGGGAAAAGAAAATTTTGAGGGTGAAATTTCTTAAAGGGGAAGGTTGTAATGACCTAAACATTTATGAATAAAATTCCCTTTATTTTGACTTAATCAAATATCTTATGGATATAGAAAGCACATGTAATTATTTTATTTTATTTTATCCAATTGGATTTAAATGACCACTAAGTATCTTTACCATTGATAATATATCCATTGAATAGTGATCACATGAATAGTATAAATATAGGATTTTAACAAATCCTTTTGACACAGATAAAGGATGTGACAACCTCAACCAGTAGGATCATACCCTATGAAGCCCATTTATCAAAGATTTTGAGGGAGATAACATTTTTGGGATTTTCCCTTGAATAATTCCAATCCAAGATCCAATAATTTAAGCATGATCAAAACTATTTATAGGAGAAGTTCAAGCTCATCGAGATCACAGTCCAAACCATGTTCACCGAACAACCCCATAAAAGCCCCACCATCGTGCACCTTACTCTTAGGGAATATAATAGTGTAATAATGGGATATGTATCAAGAACCTAACAATAATATTATGCACATTATTTTTTTATAGAATAATGCATATATTTTCTTCCTATTATTGTTACATTGTAAATGATTTTTAAAGCAAAATAATATTTTTGGTTAATATTCAAATTCAATTAAGAAATCCATTTTAATGAATCAATGGATTTTTTAAATAAATAATATTTTAATAAAATATTATTATTAAATTAATTTTTTCAAATACAAATTATCATATAATTTTTATGAAGTCAAATGTAATTTTTATTAGGGCTCAAAAACTGTTATTGTCAAAAACCCGTCATTTTCAATAAATGTCAGTTTTTATTTTAAAAAATAAAATTCACATATTTAGAAAATTATTTAGATAAAATGAATATTATTTTTGGAATCAGGATTTATAAATTATCCAATGGTGAATTTTTCATAATTTTATAAGATAGTTGAATTTTTGGGTAAAAATTAAATACCGTATAAATATATGATTTATTTTATAACATCTTACTGGCCCAATAGTGTTGTAATAAATAATATAAATGGTATAATTGGAAAAATATATATTTTTTAATTTAAAATAATGTAATTTTATGTTTATTTGATTTATTTTATAAAGCCTTAGTGAATCCTTCAGGACTTATAATATATTTTAATATTTTGAAATCATTTCTTTGAAAGTATGACTCACCTCCACATAATAAAGGAAAATATTTTATTATCTCTTTCCCTTGTAATTATAAAATAATGTAATCCAATCCCCTTTTCAAAAAATCATGGGAAAAAACTATGGGATGGTTTGTGGTTTTGAATATTTTATTATGTAGTGTCCAAAACCAAAATAATAAAGAACCCCCCTTTCCTATATAAACCTACCGAATATCCCATTTCTCTTCACTAAAACTTCTTTAAGATCATAAAAACTCTAAACCATACTTCCTAGAGTCCTCCCAAGGTTCCCCCAAACTCCCAATAAGCCTATCCCAAGCCTTTGGAGTCACACATCCAAGTAAGGGAGTCTCTCTCTCTCCTCTTTTAATCAAGCACTTCATTTATGATATACCTTTTTCATTTCCATTTTCTTATGTTGGGATATATTATTACCTATACCAATTACTGTCCACTTGATTTATAAATTATTATATCCCCTTTAAATCTCATTTAACCCTCCTAAGAACCATTACGTACACCCGTTACCATGCTGAAACTTTGTAAGGGTTCTTTTTCTTCCTCCTCTTGCTTCAAGATTATTTATTATGTTACACCTTATATTTTCAATTCCTTATGTTGGAAAATTTCCATAAATGGCTCTCTTACTATCCATTTTATATATAAATTATGAGAGACCCCTTTCTCTCTCTCAATAATTCATTTTGTGAATTTCTATATAACGTTGTTATGTTGCCGAAATTGCACCACGATTTTACCATTCCAAAATAATTGTGTAGTGAATAACATACCCATTTATCTATCAAGGGTATTCACATCAATGAATATATAATTATTTATTTAGGACTTAAATTTATGTATTACACATTCCTCAATCATGGAATAAATTATGATATTGAATGAATACATGTTATATGATCTATGTGGCACACTTAAGCATGAGAATGAAATGATTATGAAGGGTGCAAATTGATAGCACTCCAATGTATTGGCTAATGTTTAGTATCCTGATACATCATGCTGGGATGAGGATTTACCTGATTCCTTTATGGGACTTTTTTCCACTATGAAGTCTTATCAGTTTATCTTTGACTTATGTTTATGATGCAGTGTTTTAAGTTGTCACATTTTCCATGTTATGATTATCATTCTAAATCATGCCTTATTATTCATGTTCCTTTATGCCTCATTGATATGCCTTGTCTAACATGTATTATTATCCTCATGTTATGACATGTTTATTCCATTACTGGGTGTTTCAGATCACCCCTTTCTTATGTGTGTCCTCAGGTTATCCCATGCAGTGTTAAGTATGAAATAATGTTTTGGTCATGTTAAAGAAGTTTTCAATAAAGATGTTGTATTTCATGTTTTAAGTTGTTATGTAATGTTCCTAAACCCCAAATACACTAGACCTATCAGTATTATAAGTTTTATTAAGTGAAATTACATGTAATAAAACATGTTTAAATATTAAATAAAGAGCATATTTTTTTATAATTTTCATGCCTTTAATCAACTTTAGAGATCAATTTTATAAGAGTAAGCAGTCAAGGTTCATAAGATAAAGGCATATCATGAAACCACTTACCCTGAGACACTTGTAATAACAATTACCAGAGGTAAAAACTATTCCAATATTATTCATGGTCCTTATTAATTGAGAATGGATCCTAGAATATGATATCACAATCATAAAAATCCAAGATAACATGTTCCAGAGAGAAGAAAAACCAAAAGGATCATATGTCACCACAAATATCAATCAATACACAAAGAATATTGAAAATATAATCAAGACTCCTCAATTACATAATGAATATAAAAAGAATAATGTTATATTCCCAAAACCAACAATTCACATCATTGAAAAATCCATACACAACAAACCAAGATGAATTAGAAGAAAGAAGGAGATCCATGATTAAAATAGAGATCAACTTACCAAGAGAGGTTTATGGATTTGATCAACACTTTAATCCACCAAGGAATTGAGGTGAGAGAACCTAGAAAAACCCAATAGAGTATCCAAGTCAAATGAACTGAATTAGGGTCAAAAGGGATATATTAAGAATTAAAATAGGATTTTCTAGTGGTGGAAGTACAAAACTACCCCTCACTTTCGTGGCCTAGAACACCGCTACTGGCTAGCCAATGGGATTCTTGGAGGGAACCCCTTATGCTAGCCTTCCACCAACTAGACAATGGACTACCTATAACTATTCAAACTATAGGTTCATGTCCACACTTACACCAAACATGAGGATGCACCCTGACACCTTTTTCAACTAAAAACCACTATGAACACAAAGAGAGAATCCTTAAGCAACTAAAGGGAAAAGAAAAACAAACAGAAGTGGAGTAGTACCTGAAAACATCGACATGATTTTAAAATACTATATGTTATCCCTTGTATGGAATTTTTGTATGTTGTAATGCCCAACATCGTTATGAGTTGTGAGATTTATATGGAATTTGATTTTTTGACCCTGGAGTAGATGCGCTTTGAGAATCAAGATCTTGATCAGAATTATGGGGGTTGGAACATCTCAAGGAGATGTTTTTGAATGTGTTAATAGGTCTGAGAGATGTTTTAGGTGCTTGGGTGGATGTCGAAGCAGGGTTGAAGTGACCATTTGTTGAAATTCTATGGTAGGTGGCTTATCACACTACTACAAAATAGACCTTTAACATTGCTATAATTGGCATTTATCAGTGCTAAAAAAACACTAAATAATGGAGCACAATTAAAATCCCTAGGATTTTATTATCAATAGAAAACCACTAATAAAGGGGTCCTTTATCAGTTCTAAAAAAGCACTGATAAATGCTATTTTTATCAGCATTGATAAAAGACCCCATTTATCAGCATTTTTATTTAGCGCTGATAAAGGTCCATACTGCAGTGTGCTGCAACAACACACTATAACACCAGAATAAACACCACAAAGCATCAAAATCAATTTCAAATACAAAATTTAAATGAAATAAAATCTACAAGATGAGTAAGTATAGATTATCACATACATTCAAAAAAATCAATGTCCCTTTGTGTTTTTCACTTGACCCCGACTCATGTTATTACCAAAAAAACCATACGTTCTCGAGAAAAAAATGCACATATATAAGAAAAAAATTCTTATGTTAGTAATAATATAAAGAAAAAAATTAAATATAAAGTGTTAATTTTAAACTAAACTTTGAGTCATACCAGGAACATTGTGTATCAGATTGAGTTGCGGTTGATTCTTGCACGTCACACCATTTCCTGTTCGTATTCAAGCATTATCTATGTAAAGATTAATTAAATAAGTATAATATAAAAATGATAAGGAAATTAATTAAGTAATAAAATATATAATGATGAGAAAACAATATAGGCTCATTTTATTGGTTTTGGTGACGTGATATGAATTTTAAACTAAAATGACATTTATATATTGAAAAGACACACTTGGAGTCATACCAGTGACACCATGCATCATATTGAGATTCAGCTAATTCCTACATGTCTCAAATGACTTATGGATCATTATACTAAAGTATAAAAATAATCCGAATGTTTTTTATCAGTTTTGAGCACATCACTTGTGTTTTTTTTAAATGCCATTTTAAATTGAAAACATGCACTTTAATTCATACTGATCAAATAATGTGTAGGTTTGAAGTGATACTAATTCCTACTTATAAAAAAATACTTATGAATCATTTTTATACATTATCAAGACAATCTGAGCATGTTTGCTTAGTTTTCAGTGAGTGACACTTTTTGAACTAAAATGTCAATTTTAAACTGATAACAAACACTTTGAGTCATACCAAGAACATCGTGTATCATATTGAGTTATGAATGATTCATAAACATAAAAAATGACTTATGGATTGTTTTAATAAATTATCAAAAAAATTCAAAATCATTTTCTTGGTTTTGAGTATATCAGTTGTCTTTTTTACTAAAATTAATGTCAATTTTAAATAAAAAGACGCACTTGGAGTTATACTAGTCACAAAGTGCATCAGATTGAGGTGAGTATGATTCCTACATGTATCAAATTATTTATGGATTATTTTACTAAATTATAAAAACAATATAAATGTGTTTTATTAGTTTTGATTATGCCACTCATTTTTTTACTAAAATGTCATTTTAAAATAGAAACACACACTTTGAGTCATAATGGTGAAATCATGTGTCAGTTTGATGTGAGACTAATTCCTACACATCAAAAACGACTTATGAATCATTATAATAAATTATAAAGACAATCCAAGAATATTTTATTGGTTTTAAACGAGTGACACTTTTTGAACTAACATGTCAATTTTAAACTGATAATAAACACTTTGAGTCATATCAGGAACATTGTATATCATATTGAGGTGTTGATGATTCCTACACATAAAAAATGAATTATATATCATTTTACTAAATTATCAAAAAAATATAAATTCATTTTCTTAGTTTTGAGCATGTCAGTTATCTTACTTACAAAAATTAATGTCAATTTTAAATAAAAAATGCACTTGAAGTCATACTGGTCACACCGTGCATCAGACTGAGGTGCAGATGATTCCTACACACCCTGAATGACTTATGGATCATTTTCATAAAGTATAAAAACAATAATAATGTGTTTTATTAGTTTTGAGTATGTCACTTGTGTTTTTTTTACTAAAATGTCATTTTAAACTGGAAACAAGCACTTTGAGTCATACCGGTCACATCATGTGTCGGTTTGATGTGAGACTAATTCGTACACATCAAAAATGACTTATGATTTTTTTATTATAAATTATCAATACAATCCAATAATTTTTTCTTAGTTTTCATTGAGTGACACTTTTTGATCTAAAATGTCAATTTTGAACTGATAACGGACACTTTGAGCCATACCGGCCACATTGTGTATTAAATTGACGTGTGTCTGATTTATATATGTAAAAAATGACTTATGGATTATTTTACTGAAGTATCAAAACAATATTAATGCGTTTTATCAGTTTTGAGTATGTTAGTTGTCTTTTTTACTAAAATTAATGTCAATTTTAAATAAAAAGACGCACTTGGAGTCATACTGGCCACACTGTGTGTCATATTAAGGTGCAACTAATTCCTATACATCCCAAAAAACTTATGGATTGTTATAATAAAGTATCAAAACAATAATAATTCGTTTTCTTGTTTTTGAGTATGTCACTTGTGTTTTTTACTAAAATGTCATTTAAACTGAAAACACACACTTTGAGTTATCCCTGTCACATCATGTGTTGGTTTGATGTGAGACTGATTCCTACACATCACGAATGAATTATGAATCATTTTACTAGATTATAAAGACAATCCTAGTATGTTTTCTTATTTTTCATCAAGCGACACTTTTTGAACTAAAATGTCAATTTTAAGATGATAACAAACATTTTGAGTCATACTAGACACATTGTGTATCAGATTAAGGTGTTAATGATTCCTACATGTCAAAAATGACTTATGTATTGTTTTCCTAAATTATGAAAACAATATGAATGCTTTTTCTCAGTTTTGAGTATGTTAATTATATTTTTTTACTAAAATTAATGTCAATTTTAAATAAAAAGATGCACTTGGAGTCATATCAGTCACACCGTGTGTCGGATTAAGGCATGGATGATTCATATAGATTCCAAATGACTTATAAACCATTTTACTAAATTATAAAAAGCAATACTAATGTGTTTTCTCAGTTTTGGGTATGTCACTTGTGTTTTTTTACTAAAATGTCATTTTAAACTAAAAACACACACTTTGAGTCATACTGGTCACATCATGTGTTGATTTGATGTGAAACTGATTTCTACACATCAAAAATGACTTATGAATCTCTGTACTAAATTATCAAGACAATATAAGTGTGTTTTCTCAGTTTTCAGTGAGTGGAATGTTTTGAACTAAAATGTTAATTTAAAACTGATAACAAGCACTTTAATTCATACCGGACACATCGTGTATTGGTTTGAGGTGAGGATGATTCCTACATGAAAAAAATGGCTTATAGATAATTAACCTAAATTATCAAAACAATATTTATTTTTTTCTCAGTTTTGAGTTTGTGATATGTGTTTTAAACTAAAATGTAAATTATAAACTAAAAATATACAGTTCGAGTCATAATGAGCACACTATGTATAAGATTTAGGTGCGTATGATTGATTATACAATATTTGTTTTTATTTCCAAAATCTAAAAAAATACATAAAAGAGAGAACATGTTCCATTCTGATGGTAGAGAAACTCCATGCTCCCTGAAACACTTCGTTTTAGGGAGCATGGATTTTCTCTTTTATAAAAACGGAACATTTTATCTATTTTATGGATTCTTGAAGATAGGTGAAAGAAAAATATGACTTCCCAAAAGATATTTGAAAAAAACTAAATAATTATTAGATAAAAATTCTAAGCAAATTAACTTATAAATAGTAGATAAATGATGATAAAATTAATTAAATAAGTAGTGGGAATTAACCTTTTCATGATGGTTGTATACATTCTTGACCCATTTCCTTGTTTTCATTATCTTAGTTGTATCCTCAAAGTATAATCTTTCATGTGTAAAAATATCTTTGAACAAACCAACCCAACTCAAACAAAATAATCCACATATATAAGAAAACAATTCTTATATGAGTAATATGAAAACAAAATAAATTAAACATAAATATGAAACAATACATCACTTATATGGAAAATGATTTTACTTTGGAAAGCCTGTGTAAGAGAATAAGTTTTTTAAATAATCAAAAAGAACCAACCAAGTTGTATTTTAACTCACTAATTTTTTTTTGGTAAAATATAGGTATAGGTGAATTTAGTTCAGATATTGGGGAATGTGTTTGCTCAGTTTTTAGTATGTGATGTGTTTTTTGAAATAAAATGTAAATTATAAACTAAAAACATACAGTTCGAGCCATACCAAGCACACTATTCATTGTATTGAGGTGTGATTGATTGAGTATGTGATGTGTGTTTTTCTGTCAAATGTTTTCACTATGCCAGAAAATAAAGAAATGTTCCACTTGGATGGAAGAGGAAACCCCATGCTTCCTAAAATACCTCATCCAAAATCAACATGTTATCTCTTTTCTGTCTTATTACAAATGGCTGACAGAAAAATATGACTTCCCAAAAGATCTGTAAAAGCTAAATAAATAATTATTAAATAAAAATGATAAGGAAATTAACTTTAAAATAGTAGATAAAATGGTGAAAAATCAACTAAATAAGTAGTAGGAATTAACCATTTCATGATCATAGTAAAGGAGTGACTTATCCTTATTGACAAAGTCATTTCTTCATGATCTATATAAAAATTAAAAAAATAAGTATTAGAAAAAATGATGATGGAATTAACTAAAAAAGTAGATAAAATGATGAGAAAATAAAATAAAAGAAAATTTGTTCTAGTTATATATCATTAAACTATAATATAATTATTCTTTATTGGAAATGTCATCGGGTTTATAACTTTAATGAATATGGATCTAAAAAGAAGTAGATTCTAGTTAATTCATTCCATACATTTTCAAGTAGAATGCAATAGAAATAAATGAACATCAAATCTTGCATTAAAACATGTAAGTCATGTGATTTTAGTCCCTATAAATCCAAATTAGTCATTGAAACGAAATTTTTGATATTTTATGAACACCCCTATGTAACTTTTAAACCATTGAAGAAAAGAAAAAATTACAATTTTCCTCTCTGTATAGAGTTTAAACTATTATAGGAAGAAAATTTTTCCCTTTACCCTTCATCGGTGTCAACTCTTCCCTTATCCCCATGTCAATAATGTCTAACCTAGCCTTGAAGACATATTTCATTTTACTAGGAACATTTAGTAACATCCCAATAACACTATAAAATACATTTTTCTCTAGATTCATAACATCAAGAAAATGTATGACATTTAAACAATTCCAATACTGTAATTTTAAAGTTCTAAAGGATCGAATAGAAACTAAGAGGGGGGGGGGGGTTAATTAGTTGTTCACTTTTTATAAGTTTCAATAATTTTTAAAATTTAACCCCTGGAACCTGTTAAAGTTCACATCCTTATCATATTTTAGTAAATAATCATGCATAAAAAAGTATGAAAGTAAGTAAATCACATAAGATTTACAAGGTTTGGCCTTAGTGTGAGAACCTACATCCTTGCCATAGCCACTCTTGTGGGACTATGAAAATTCAATATTATGAAGAGGTGAATAAAACTTGTACCAACTCCCATTAGACACCTTATATCTTCTAATAGGAAATATTATACTGACTCCCATAAATTTAAAATGTTTTCTTATAAAGTAATTGATCCAAAAAAAGTAAAAATACTTTATTCAATTTAATATATAAAAGTTTCTAGGTATGATGAACCTGAATCTGATGCCCTTCAGTTTGAAAAACTCAGCTCGATTGACTCAATATGACTGAATTAATATGATATTCCCTTTCTCAATCTGTACTTCTCAAAATATGCTAAAAACTCAGTCCAATCGTCCTCAGTATGATTAACTTAATACAATCTTCTCAAAATGATGTTTCTCAATCCAGTAAACAAAAACAACAAATATTTTATATCCTAATGAGAACTCTGTTTGGAAGTAACTTTCACTCAAATTATTTAGTGCTTTTCCATTTCTATTTACATAAAAAGTTACAAAGTACGAATGTACTGAGCAACTATTTATAGGCAAACCAGTATGGAAAAGGTGGGAAACTTGAAAATTTCCCCTGCTTTCAAAAATTCAAAAACTCTGAGATTTACGCATAATTGAATTTTCAGTTTGAACACTTCAAAATCTTCATAAATCTTATGAAATATTCTTGAGACTTTTCTATATTCAGCCTTTTCAGACTTCCTTGACTTTCTTCAGTCCTATTAGGTTAATCTGATTATATCTTATTTATTACCTCTGATCTTCCTTCCTACATCAGCTTAGGTCCAATGGAACTTCCTCAACTTTATTCTGATGGAACTTCCTCAGCTTCATTATGATGAAACTTCCTTCCTTTACTCATTATGATCTGACTATATTTATCTCATTATGATCTGACTATCTTCATCTCATTATGACCTAACTATGTTCATCAAATTTAGTCTAATTGAATCCTCATAATGATGGAATTCTCATTATAATGGAATTATCATTATAATAGAAACTCTACTCTATAACTTTGAAATTCTTCAAACCTCATTAGGTATAACTCATTCAAACCTCTGAAAAATTCTGTGGCTAGTAATTATGGATCCAATGCAAACTTTTTATTGATCTCTAGAATGGATAAAATCTTTTTGATTCCTCCATTTCATAAAAATCTTTTATCACGAGAGTTTTTATTATATATGAGAACTTAAAAATTAGTAAAGCATTGTCTAACTTCGGTCAGAAATTATGAAAACTTTCTAACTCCATACTTTGCTATCTTTTTTCAAAACTCTTCAGCAATATTACAACTTATTCACTCAACAAGACTATTCTTCTAGATTTTTGATATTGTCACACCAATGATTCTCATATCGATGATCTAAATCCTTCTATGTTCTGTGTTCCTTACACCAATGAGTAGCAGCCAGAATACTTTACATTGTATTCTCTTACACTAACTCCAACTTGTATCATAACTTCTTCATGATTTATGACAACTTCATAATCAGAAAAGCATCATCAAATTTTTTCACTCTAAACTTAAAACTTTCTAAAAAACACTGAGTCTGATGAATCTGAACTTCATTCCAATGGATATGAGACCAATGCTGCATCCGATCAACTACTTAATCCTTATGATGAATCCTGCGAATGGTGCTACTCATTCAGTCATTCTGAGTCTGATGCTTCTCAGTCCAATCTTCTGTGTCTAGAAACCTATGTCCAGAAAATACTTTTCTCAAATACAAAACTTTCCCCCCCTTTATGTTTGGGTTTGAACATTTAGTAACTTTCCAATTTCTTACAAAACCTCATTATAATGGACTTGGTTTGATCCTTACAAATAAAAACATTCTTATACTAAAAGGCTAGTTGTCAAAAAATATAAAAACTTTGTTAAAACAAATTATCACAAAGGATATTCAAATTAAAGAAAATTGATCTCCTCTTCCAACCTTATTTCATATGGTTTTTAGAAAATGGTTTACTGAAAACAATGTCAATATATTTTACTTTATAGAATAGTTGATCACCCATTAGTGGTGATGATGTTATACCTTGTTTGGTTTTCCTATCAAATGTTATCATCCTGGATCGGTATTTATGTCGTCGGGGTAAAAATATCTAATGTCCTAAAAACACAGTCTTCAATGAATGTTTCAACTGAACTGAGTGTGTTCATTCTTCACAAATGGGATACCCCAATATTCCTTTAATTCTATATCCTAATAAATTTCCATAAGTAGGAAAGTCATTTATCATCACAACCCTCAATGTGAATTATTCACTTCTATAAACATCATACATTGTAACACGTATATCCCAAATAAATTTTAAATCATCAATCAATGTATCCAAATATACATTAATATCATTACTAGGTTTCTTAGGTCCAAATATAATCATATACAACATAATGTATTTGTGCTTCATACATAACCATGACGTAAAGTTATATTTTACCAACATGATGAACCATGTATTGTGAGTACAACTATATACACCAAAAGAATTTATTACATCTATAGATAATGCAAGATGAAAGTTTCTTAGTTTATTTCCAAATTCAAGATACTCGTAATCAATTTTCTTCCACTGAGGAGAATCTGCTGGATTACGTAGGTTCTCATCTTTAATTCTTGTATCTTAATTCCATTTCAATTGTCTCATGGTTTCCTGACATCCATATATTCTTCTAAACCATGTAATGATAGAAAATCACCATACAACTTTTTATAGACTTGATTTAGTTTTCTTATATCGATCAGCGCCACACTTAGGGAATTTTATGAGTGATTCATGGTCCTTGCGAAACAATATACAATCATTTGTACATGCATGTTTTTTAGAGATCATGATCATTGAACTCAGAATTTGTTTAGCATCATATGTTCAACATGGAAGTTAATATTATTCTGGTAGCATATCATTCAAGATACCAAGTAGTTTTTTAAAGATTTCATCACTCTATCTGCTGCCAGATTTCAAATTATATAACTTCAATATAGTTGAAAATGTTATGTATTTAGTAAAACCGGTATAGAATGGAATCTTAGCACATCAATTTAACTTCTCAAACAACTTTGGACAATCATGATTGTCATATTAAATTTCCATTATCATTTCTTTTATGTGATCTCCATCATCATTTACACTGGTATTCATATAAAATGATCTATAAACCGCAATATTATCCCAATCAGTGTGCACGTTCAGTTTTTTCCCATGTTTAGTCCAACATTTATAGCTATGATCTATTCCATGAAAAATTAAATGTTCTTTTAACTCTTTCAGACTGATTTTTCTTGAATAACAACAATGTAAACATGAACAAAGGATTTGAGAAGGGTCGTATGCATGATCTATTGAAAACTTGATGAACTCTTTAACTCCATATTCATAATCTTTTGTCAAACTATTAGCATGCATCTATTTTTGATTCATATCCATCCCATTAGGTTCATAAAATATTCATTTTATACAGTAAATAAATAAATACACATAAGATATTCATTATTAAAGGTGAAAGTTATATACGATTCTAATAAGGGGAACCCAACATTTAATTATTTCAAATAATTTTAGTATGATTTAAAGGAAATGTGTAATTGAATTTAAGAAAAGAATTACTCTAATATGGTAGGTGTTATCATTTGAATTCATCAAAAGGTGGAAGTTATAGACAACTGTCAACCTCATTAGCTTCATCTTCTGAACAATTATTATTTCATTTTGTTGCTTGAGACTCATCCTTCATCTCTTCTGGACATGCACCAATGTTGCTTCAACTACTCTGAGTAGTGGTCATCCCATATCGGGTATCAATGATAATTTTGGATGACTACTACTCAAAGTAGTTTAAGAAACATAGAAGAGATGGGGGATGTACCTCAAATAACCAAATGAAATAATAACTGTTTGGGAGATGAAGTTGATGAGGATGACACTTTTATCCTTTTTTTATAAATTACCACATCTTATTCATTATCACCTATAATAAATTTCAAGTGCTAAATATTTTTTTTTGAAAATTTAAATTTAAATTTACCTTTATAAATAAAAATATAATCAAATAAATGAAAAATATTTCAAAAATAAAATAAAGGCAACAAATTTTAAAAAAGGTTTCACCTTAGACTTATTCAATTATAATCTATTCAATTTTTTTTAAAAAAAATCTTAATATTGATTTTAAAAGGTTGACCACAAATAAAACTCAACTTTTCTTTCTTTTCATTATATAATTTAGTAATTATTATTTTCATAATATATATATAAATATAAATCATAAAATAACATTGTAAATAATATATTAGTGATGAAAACAATATCGATAGTGATAAGGATCCAAAATGAGGCATACTATTTCATACATCATATTGAAAAGGAAAATGTCACTTTATGTAGTAAATACAAAGCGATATATACCATGAAAATGATTAAATAGGGGGATAATTTTATGATTTTTTTTCTAATTATATTCAAAATAAATTGTAATATTCTTCTTCTTCTTATCATATCATTTTAGAATGATCAATATTAGTGTACTCTATGACTATATATGATGTAGAAAGTAACATTAAGAAAGTGATGATATTTTTTTTATGAAATAGTTATAGTACCTAATGAGGGTTAAGTTGAAAATCTCTGAGAGGAATTGTATATAAATATTAAACTATAGAATAGAAAATAAATGAGGCATAACTCTAAAAAACTATTATATTATTATTGTGTTATTCAAACTGAATTATAAACTAACTTCCCCTATACTAAAATTACACAATCAACACAATCAAAACTTTCCAGGATGACCGTTTAAATTTATATTATCAATAATTCATATTCAAACTCTATAATCCATTGTACCTTCAAAAAACCCATTCACAATGTAAGAAAACACTATTTATTAATCATCAAAACACTAATTTGGTAAATTAAACATACCTTACATGCTATAAAAACATTAATAAGTAAATTAAAAATACTTTAAATATCATGAAAAATCATTAGAAGATTTACAAGATGACCATTCATCAAAAAATCATCCCTCAAATATAACACCAGTTAAATAATCATTCAAGAGAATTAAACATACCTTTGTTGTCCTAACACTCATTAAATTATCATTCAGTCAAATATAGCACCTACTAAACATACCTTAGACTCCCATTTATAAGTAAATTAACATGATTTGTAACACCCATTCATCAAATAATCATACAAGAAAACCACAAGTCCAAAACAAAAATTTATCAAATAAAACAGACCTTGGATGTGTGAAAAAAAATCAAAACTATGATTAAAAACCATGGAGAAATATCAAATAGAAGTAGTGGTAGAGGATGAAGAAAAATGGGAAGTTGATGATGACAATGGTGATAGTGACCACGATAGTGATAACAATGGAAAGAGGCATGAGTAAAGGTAGTGATAAGAATGAAAATAATGAGGAAGAATGACAGAGACCAATCATGACTAGAGTTATAGGAGAAGAGAAGTAGGGTTCATCATGTTTGAGAACATCACAATAACGCAAACCGTGGAACCCAAATAAGCAATCGACGAGTAAGGAGGAGGAGAAAATAACATACCTTGGATTCTAGCCTTGATTCTTCTCAGAGAACGTAGAGGAGGAGTGCTGACAGATGGGGAGTTATGCGAAAGATTGAGAGTTGTGACTCAATCAGTCGCGGTTAGAGTTCTTTTAAATAGATCGGGGATACCTTTACCTGCACTTTTAGAAAAGCGTCGATAAAGATACCTTTTATCAATGCTAAATTAATAAGTGCTGATAAAAGACATATTTATGAGTGCTAAAGGTTCAATTCTAATAAAGATGCTTTTTATCATCACCTTTTTAGCACTGATAAAGCTCTATCTTTATCATCACTAAAGAAGCGTTGATAAAAGACATCTTTATAAGCGTTAAAACTTTAACGCTGATAAATGATTTATAATTATAATTATAAATAAAAAAAATTTGTAAGTATATTTATTATAATTTTATAATTATTTAAATATATAATTATTTATTTATAATTATATAAATATTTTTTTAAAAAAAATATATTTTTATTTATAATTATACATATAGTAAATATACATTTATAAATATATTTATAAATAAATATATTTTTAAATATATTTATAATTATTTGTTTATAATTATAAATATATTTATACCATTATATATATTTATATAATTATATATATATATATATATATTTGATAAAGATATATAAATATAAATATAGTAAATATATTCATTATTTAAATATATTTATTATAATTTTATAATTATAAATATATTTATATCATTATATATATTTATATAATTATATATATATATATATTTAATAAATATATATAAATATAAATATAAATATAATAAATATATTCATTATTTAAATATATTTATTATAATCTTATAATTAATTAAATATATAATTATTAATTTATAAATATATAAATAATTTTTAAAAATAATATTTATATATTTATATCATTAAATATATTTATATAATTATATATATATATAATTATTTATTTATAATTATAAATATATAAATTTATAAATATAGTAAAAATACATTTATAAATATATTTATTTATAAATATATTTATTTATAAATATTTATTTAAAATATATTTTTAACATTATTAATGGATTTATAATCTTAAAAGCATGCATGTTAAAAATGAGTGAAATTGAATAATTAAAAATGAGTACACTTTAAAAATATTGAAAAAATGGATAAGTTTTATTAATTAAATATAAATTATTAAAAAAATATGGATATATATTATAGTAAAGATGAATACATATTGAAAATACTAAAACATAGTAAATAAATATATATAAACAAATAATAGAAAATGATTAAATTCCAATAAAATAAAAAATATAAAAAATGGATAAATAACACCTAACTGTAATAATATTAAAAATAAATAAATAAATTTTGTCGATAAAAATATAATATATTAAATGTATCATGTTATAATGAAATTCTAAAATGAATACTAAAATTTGAACAAATTACATAAATATTAGGTGTATGTGTTTCTATATAAGATTTCATTAATTACGTAAATATTTGTGTGTGTGTTATATATAAAAATGCATTAATTATGTATATGTATGTGAAATCAATGTAACACACGTTTGATATATATTAAATTGAAAAATCAAACAACATTCAATTATATCCATTACTCAATGCAATTAGTCAGTATTTTTAATTTTTAATTATAAACCATTTTCACTAAATATATGACTTATTTAATGTAAGCATAAATATTTTGTATTATATAAATTATATTTTAGGAAATATTATATATATATATATAAATATATATGAATATATTTTTATATTAAATGTATTAATGAATAAATCATTATAAAAACCATTAAAAATGAATAAGACATTAATATGTTTTTAATTATTACATTTTATTCATTTTAAATATTTATATTTAATATTTATTATACATTACTATTTATAATTAATATATATATATATTGAACTTATTTATTTTTATTAATAATTGTTTCATTAATAATTTTTTAATAATTTTGTAATTAATTCAATTTTAATTTTTTGTTTGATTATTACAATTTATTCATTTTTAATTTTTTGTATAATTATTAAAATTTATTCATTTTATATATCTATATTTAATATATATTATTTATTAATATTTATAATATATATATATATATATTAAATTTATTCATTTTTATCATTAATTATTTAATTAATAAATTGTTTAATATTTTTCTTAATTTACCCATTTTTAATTTTAATTTGTTTAATTATTTCATTTTATTCATTTTACATATTTATATATTTAATATATACTATTTATTAATATTTATAATTTATATATATGTATATTAAATTTATTCATTTTTATAAATAAGTATTTAATTAATAAAATTGTCAATATTTTTTTAATTTAATCATTTTTAATTTTTATTTGTTAAATTATTTCATTTTATTTGGGACCATTATCAGCGTTAAAAAAATGCTGCTAAAGGACACCCTTTATCGGTGCTAAAAATAAAACGCTAATGAAGGGTACCTTTTATCAGCACTATAAAAAAGCATTGATAAAAGGTACCTTTTATCCATGCTTTTTTAGTGATGATAAAAGGTACCCTTTATCAGTGCTTTTTTAGCAATGATAAATGAAACCTTTATCATTATTTTTTGCTTGCGCTGATAAAGGCCAACATTGTTAAAAGCCTGTTTTGTATTAGTGTAATGGAGGCCACAGGAAGAGACATTTCCATCCTAAACTTCTGGAGTCATCACAGAGAGATTCTGGAGCTGATTGTTTTCTTTTATGCTACCACTGGGGGCAGGAGGATCCTGAACATATGGGATTAAGTATGCTACCTCAATCAGGTTTATGGGTAGCACATACTTGATATCGAGTATACTATAGGGATTTATGGGGGTAGTACCCAATCCATTAGGGGCTACAACCTCATATCATCATCCATCATTGGTTGTTTTCCTTCTCTTTTGTAGAAACCTTCCTCATCATATATGGTTGCAAAAATCTTGAAGCGGGAACCATCACCATACAATATTCCGACCTTCCCATCAATGGGGTATTTCAATCATTGATGAAATGTTGAAAGTACCACCATGTGACTGTGAATCAAAGGTCTTCCAAGCAGGACATTATATGATGTGTCTTGCTAGATAACCATGAACTCAACATTAGATGTGAAATCCCCAAACTGAGCCTTGAGTTTGATCTTCTTGAGAGGTATTTTCTCACTCTTATCATACACTTGAATGGTTATATTTTTTAGAGATAAGTCCCCCTCACTATATCCCAAACATAGGAGGGTCCGAATCAAGATAAAGTTGATCCCAAAACCATTGTCAATCAGAGTCCTTCAAATGTAGACATTTTCAAGTTTGCTTAAAACATATAGGGGTATGATTTTTCCATGGATAACTCCTTCTTAATCCTATTCTATGAATGATATGGTGACATAACATTCTGATGGAATAGTCTCTACTCAACAAACCTCGGCTGTAGTGAATTCTGTCTCAAACTTCTGTGGGGTTTTAAGGGATTCTATATGTGACTCCTTGAGTTATTTTGAAAGATGGAGAGCATCCAAGATTGAGAGTTTGGTTGGGACAACTTCCAAATACTTTAGAATGGAATAATTTTGTGCCAGATGTATGCGATTCCTAAGGTGGGGTTTCTCCTTATTATGTGGCTTTGGATTTGAGGTATTTTAGGTGGATGAGTCTGGTGCTTAAGTAGAGAATGATGGAGAATCTGCTTCTTGTGGTGTGGGTCACATCAGCCTCCCCCTTTGTTTGGGATGATTAGACAATCACACCCCCACCAGAAATTCATGTAAGATGACTAGTCTTGAATGATATCTGGAGGGATTTGAGTCATATCTATGTTTCTATTTGTCTTACTATAGTGATCTCCCATGGGTCTCAATTGCATATATGTCCTCTATGGGGATGTGACAGAAATATTGGGTTCGACCACACCCACACCATCCCCTATATCCTCTAATCCTATACCCTTGGCCTCCAACTCCTCGATCAAGTATGGTGAACTCGTACTCTGAGGCATATTCATCAAAGAGGAAGGGATCTATTAAGAGAAATAAGTTAACAAAAAAAAAAAAAAATCTCTTCATCCAACGAGGGTTTCATTTGGTGGGACAGTGTCCGTTATTTGGGTGTTGAAAGAAAGAAATTTGCAAGAGTCAAATCTTGTGCTAGAGATGGATATGACTCTTACACTTGTGTCTTTTCCTATTTTGATTGATTACATCCACCTCTAAGAGGTTCATTAAATATCACCTACCTAGGTGATGGGATCATTGTTGGATTTTGAAGATGTGATCTCAGGGTGACATGATCTCGATCAACTATCTTTCGAGTCATTCAGTCATTGAACTTCTATCCACACCTGGCTGAAACCTCTTGTCATTCACCCTCTTCTTCTGGTTGGGTGATGGTTGTACAAGCCACCTGTGATGTGGAATTATCTAACATTACCTATCTAGAATCAACCATGCTTTGGAGGAAATCTTTGAAGATGAAGAAATTAAGGATAGTGTGACCCAGCATCCTATGGAAAGGGTAGTAGTCAGAGCGATTAGTGAGATTGACCTCATTAGATTTCCTAGGTTTTGATAGCTTGGGCATGTTATTTTCCATGTATATAAGGAAATAATTGGGAACCTACTCATTTTGGATGGAATATGCTCTATTGATCAATTTCTCAAATCACAGGCAACCCTGATCTCTTTTTTGCTTTTGGTCGAGGGAGATTTTGTTATTGTTGTCGTTCGACGAGAGAAACCAGATTATTCAAGGCTTGCCTTGGTGCTTGAATATGCATTTCTACTGGTCTAAGGGTAATATCTATAGTCTCAGCCTTACCAGTACTTTTCCCTATATTTAGGGAATGGACCAAGATTTAGCTCAGGTTGACTGAATGGAGTCTTCTAGGCATTATACCATTTCTACAAACTCATGGAATTTTACTGGATACTTCATCAAGATCAAAGGTATTTGTAGATCATCCCAAATATTTTCATCATAGAGTTTCAGAAATTGCTCTTGTGAGAGAAGGATACTGAGTGAACAAGTTAAACCTTTCCATCTAGTGATGAAGTTAGAAACCCTCTCATTCTCACATTATTTTCATTTTTTGAGGTTGAAAATTTTAATTTTCCTCAATTTGGATCTGAAATAATAAATAAATTGATGATAAAGGTCTTCCCATCTAGAAATGGATCCCCCTGGAAGACCTTTGTACCAAACGAAGGCTATATGTATCAAATTTTGTACAAATCATCTCAGCTCGGTCACTTCCTTCTGATCTCGAGGGCCAATCATCAGGCTGCATCAAGACATCAAGTGCATGAGATGCTATTATGGATCTAACACACCATCAAATGTTAAGAAGGTAGGATTTCTAAAATTGGGTGGGGAAAAGTGGTATCCACCCATTTGGGATATGGATTCTTCTCAAGCTACACGGCTGCACTCCACCCTCCCATAGATTCCATTAAAGCAACCAAGGATTCAATGACATTGAGTAGTTATAGAGGTACCACTATATGGGCTGCCTCTTGTCTATATGGAGTGGGTGAGGATTTATGAGGTAACTTCATTTTTATATCCCACTGATTCTCAATTTGTTCTAGGACTGAATGATCACCCTAACGGGGGAGAGACTGTCACCGTAATGGAGTAATGTCATGATCATCCTCAAATTATTCAGTCATGTAAACTGGTTTCTTGGATCCAGAGCCAGACTAAAACCTAGATTCCACTCTTTTGGGTGGATTATATCTCTCATGATATGTGGAAGTAAGGATATTTGTCTCTATTTGAAGGCAATACCCGATAGGAATGTTTCCCCTGATTAGTTCTTCATTGATTTGTCCGAGATTTTGTATCTCATTCTCATCTATTCCAAATGTTCCTCTATAGAGGGGATTTAGTCTCCTCTGGGTTGTGAGTAGG
Source organism: Viscum album (assembly GCA_963277665.1). NCBI lineage: Eukaryota > Viridiplantae > Streptophyta > Magnoliopsida > Santalales > Viscaceae > Viscum > Viscum album. Next base: position 1,391,694,472 of record OY728142.1, on the reverse strand, counting down.
ATATAGCCAAACCTTTCCCTTTATCTCTAGCAATGTTCCTCTATAGAGGTGGAAATTCATTATTTAGAGGTTCCGGGTTTTGGATCATCTGATTTTGCATACACGCAACCTTAGTTGGTGCATCTAGATCACCCTCCTCACGAGGTATGATTACTGCATTTCATCCCTCTACATTTTCATCTTGGTACACATCATTTTTTGTTTTTATAGAGATGACATTCACTAAGGTGTATCATACAATGGTATTCATCCCATTACTTTTAACATAATAGGGTGATTCTGCACCACTTACTCTTCCTTTGAGGGTTTCATCAGGGTCATTTCTCTGACCCCTGGCCATTTTAGACCATTTTTTCTTATGACCCTTATGGGGTTTGATTACCTTCACTATATGTTCCTACTATTCTAGTTTGTGAATAGTGATCTTAAGGGAGTTTATAGTCATTCTTATCGAACGATCCCCAAATAACAAAGGCGTGTCTCGTCGTGAGAGGAATGGATGGTATGCCAATTGTTGATATTTACCTCCCTACTTAGAGAAGACTAATTCCTTCTGTGTTGATGATAATGATGAAAATTTACCCAACCCTTGGAGCTGGGTATGATTTAAGGATGCTATTGGTACTTATTGATCCTGTTGTTGAGGATTTAATGATTTTTAGTCAAGGATTTGATGGCTCTTGATATGGAAATTGAGATATAAATTCCCCCAACACTACGAGATGGGGTTGATTTAGAACCACCACTAATTTCTATAGAACCCTCTTGGGGTGTGACGAACTTGGTGATGACGATTGAGATAAAAATCCCCCCATATCTGTGGGATGAGGTTGGTTTATAGCTACCACCTACATTTCTTGGATCCTCTCAGGGTTTGATGACCCAAGGGGTGGAGGCAGTGGTAAAAATTCCATCATCCATGTGAATTGGGTTTTCTCCTATATTATTGTTATTGTGATCTATTTGATTTGACATAATTGTACTCATGTATGATCTAGGTGCAATAGAAGACCATAATGGGAGTCATTTTCTATGGTAAGTTATCGGGTTGACCACAAATTCGACTTTCGTGTCTGAAATGAGTTCCCATTTTTTTAAGGGGCCCAGTTTAGGAGTCTGTTGGTATCCATTTCCCTCCATTAAAGGCTTCTTTACATCTTTAAAGAGGGGTAATTTTGATATATTGACCAACTATCTCATGCATTACCTGGTCCCCTAATTTCTCCTATGGCCATGATATTACAGGATACCATATTTGGGGAGTTCTATTATTTTAGTGACATGATAAAATGAAATTCTCCATATTTTTGTCATCCTTAGATATGTATGTTTGATGGGGCTCTGACAATCAGTCGATGGAGAGTTGTTATGATATAAAGATAAACTCTTAGTAGGCATTTATCATGCTCTTACATCCTTGGGTTCCAATCTATAGATAATGTGGCCATGTCTAACTCACAACAGAGTGTATTTATGATGTGTAGATTTCCATTGTATCACTGATAAGGGAGGTTATTAGACTTCAACCACTAATGAGTCATCCACATGTTTTGGCATAGATAAGACATGAACCCATTCTCTAGTTCATTTTGGATCTCATAATCAGAAGTGGTGATGGACTGAAATAAGGTTGGGAGGTTGTTTTTAGATAACTCTCTCCATATATCCATATCGGTCTCTTCTTACTCAGAGTTATATGCCTCCACCAAGTTAGACCATAGAGGTTTCTTCTTTAGGTCGCCTACTATCTACAGTGAAGTGTTTCTAATAGTCAATGGGTCACTATATATATGGTTAAACATAGTATTTTAAGCACCTCTCTTTATGAATGTGTTTTGGTTTTGATAACCTCTCTATATGAAGGTGTCTGGGAAAGAGGAGGATTTCCTTGTCCAATATAGATATCACCATGGGGAGTTTGACCACTAAATAAACTTTGTGATAATTTTTTTTAACAAAGTTTTTATATTTTTTGACAACTAACCTTTTTTTATAAGAATGTTTTTGTTTTTTAAGATCAGACCAAGTCTATCAGAATGAGGTTTTGTAAGAATGTTTAAAGTTTCTGAATGTTGAAACCTAAAAAATAAAGGGGGGGAAAAGTTTTTTCTTTGGGAAAAGTGTTTTCTAGACATAGGTTTCTGAACACAGAAGATCATATTGAGAATCATCGGACTCATAATGACTGAATGAGAAACACCGATCGCAGGAGTCATCAGAAAGATAAAGTATTTGATCAGACACAACATCAGTCTCAAATCCATCGATATAAATTTCACATTCATCAAAATCAGTGTTTGTTAGAAAGTCTGAAGTTGTGGAGTGAGAAATTATAATGACACTTTACTGATTATGAAGTTCTCATAAATCATGAAGAAGTTATGATAAAAGCTAGAGTTGGTGGAAGATAGGAGAATATGATGTAATGTATTCTGGATGCTACTCATCGGTGTGAGGAACACTGAACACAGAAGGATACAAATAATCAGTACGAGAATCATAGATGTGACAATATTATAAGACTAGAAGAATGATCTTAATAATTTAATAATTTTTAATGTTAATGAAGAGTTTTGAAAGAAGATAATGAATTTAAAAGTTAGAAAGTTTTCATACTTTCTAACTAAATTTAGACAATGATTTATCAATATTAAAGTTATCATATATCATGAAAACTCTCATGATAAAATATTTTGATGAAATAGTGGAATTATAAATATTGCATCAGTTCCAGAGATCAATACAAAGTTGTCATAAAATTCAAAAGTACCGAACACAATAGTTTTCAGAAGTCTAAATGAGTTATAGCTAATGAGGTTTGAAGAATTTCAAAGTTAGAGAGTGGAGTTTCCATAATAATAAGAATTCAATAATTATAATGATTGAATCAGACTAACTCTGATGAAGATAATCATATTGTAATGAGTTGAAGATAGTCAGATTGTAATGAGTAGAGGAAGGAAGTTTCATTGTAATGAATATGAGGAAGTTCCATCAGAATGAATCTAAAGAAGTTCCATCAAACTGAAGCTAAGGTTGGAAGGAAGATCAAATCTAAGAAAGAAGATATAATCATATTAACCTAATTAGACTAAATAAAATCAAGGAAGTTTGAAAAGGATAAATATAAAAAAGACTCAAGAAGATTCCATAATATTTATGAAGATTTGAAGTGATTAAACTTGAAATTAAATTATGCATAAATCTAGAAGTTTTTGAATTTGAGGAATAAAGGAAAGTTTTCAAGTTTCCCGCCTTTTCCATTCTAGATTTCCTATAAATAGTTTCTTAGTAAATTCATACTTTGTAACTTTTTATATAAGCAAAAAATGTGAAGCACTGAAGAATTCGAGGGAAAGTTACTTTTGGATAGAGATTTCATTAGAAGATTGGACATCTGTTGTTTTTATTTATTAAACTGAGAAACATTATTTTGAGAAGATCATATTGAGTTGATCAGACTGAGGAAGATCAAACTGAGTTTTTTAGCAGAGTTTGAGAAGTGCATATTGAGAAAGGTAAGATCATGTTGATTCAATCGGACTAAGTTTATCGAACTGAAGGCCATCGTATTCAGGGTCATTGAACCCAATGAATTTTGTGGTGAAAATTGAACAAATACTTTTTTTTACTTTTGTTTTGTATAAATTATTTTATAAGAAAACTTTTTAAACTGTCAGGATTCAGTATAATATTTCCTATTGGGAGATAGAAGGTGTATAATGGGAGTTTCCACAAGTTGTATTCACCTATTCATAATAGTGAATTTCTATTTTGTCACGAACCAACCCGAGTCGACCCTGAACCGGTCACCCGAACCGGCACGCGACATGGCCCGAGGGGCGTTCCTGATCCCCGCGGGCTGGCAACTAGTGCTGGGCATCAAAAATAAACAGGTGGGAATGATTTGGCCCATAAAAGGAAGACAAATAAATTAATAAAGACTAAACAAAGAGAAAGAAAACTAGTAGAGGCAAGAAAAAAAGACTGCACATACCTCCATGTGAAATCTTGGTCACCTCCAACAACTAACAGTCTACCTCGCACGGGCAGACGAAACAAGAACCCAAACCAAATAGATGAACCTTTATCTGAAAAGGTAAGATAGGCATGATAATTAAAATGCTCAGTAGGAATTCCAAAATTTAACCACAGAATCCATGCATTTTCCATTTCCAAAATAGCCCAAAAAATACTAGTTTGAACTACAGTTATTAAAATAAGGTTTTCATATTTACACTGCATTTCAAAAACTAACAATCATAATTCCATTGCCCTTATAATTCAAAAAAAGTAAAATAAAACAAAAGAGGGGCTCACACAAACTTTTCCAGAACAGATACTTCGAAGTTCATTTTAAAACAAACCTTACACACAAAACTTTTCCAAGAAAACACCAAAACCAAGTTCAAGGGTATGATTCCACAAACAACAAGGGAAATAGTACTAATAGTGCTCATATCAAAGGATCACGAAAAACCTAAGAACTCAGAGGAAGACTAGAACGTACTATACATGTGACTCATCCTGAAGACATGCCTACTCTTGATGATGTCATAATGTCCTAACGCCCGGTGTTGACCTACATGTCCTAACCGAGGGGCCTAATCCCCTAGCAGAGTATAATCCGTACTAGGGGCCACTAGCCAGTGCATAGTCTAAACTAGTGCAACAATCATTCTCTGTAAACCCCCTTGATATTCTAAGTTTTCGTGCTATGTTCACAAAGAGGTGTGCCACACAATCAAATATCAAGCCATATAAATATAATCCAGCATGCGACACAAACTGGAACCACCCCGAACACCTCAAGGTTAGTCCCATTCCTTAATATAAAAATTCTCAAAAGGAGGCCCATGCCGAGGACCCTCCTATCACATGATTGAAAAACGAGGAAAAGCGCCTAACCAAAGAGGGGTTTTCCAAACACACAGCTTCGAAGATGCCAAATGGGCCTCATACAATTCACACACATCAAAACTTTTGTAAACAACCAATCTAAAATTCCAAACGGGCCTTTAGGTTTACCTCATCAACCATTTACCAAAACATTTAGGAATGTTTCCAAAACAGTAATAAACATCATTTCTTACAAACATGGTCAGACGGACCAAAATGTGCCAATATCCTTTCACGAAAACATGCATTTACCAAAACACACATTTACCAAAACATGCCAAAACAATAAACATTTACGAACCATTTTTGAAACAATTCTAAACACCAAAACAGGTCTCTAACCCAATGGTTAAACCTTAAATAACCCTTTAAAACCATGTTTTCCAAAACACTTAAAGCAACACAAACAATTTATTAGTCATTCCATAAAAAAATTAAATAGTTCATTAAAAATTATATTAACAAATCAGACTAATCACACAAACCATAAAATAATGTAACAAACTAATTTTAACAAGCCCAAAAGAAAACTTGAAAACACTATAGAAGGTTGGCCAATTATTTTTCAAACATACTAATCTAGTAAGAGAATTTATTAAAAACATGCAAGCATTAAATGGACTTATTTTAAAAAGGGAAAATGCAGATTCGCCTACCTCAAGGAAGAACTGGGTCATGTTTAACACTTTGGAACTTGACAGAAAGGGTGATGACCACTCGAAATTGGCCCACACTCGCACGCACATACCAATATATATATATATATACATATATACATATATCCATAATCCAATGCACGTATTCCCCACGCCATGAGGGAATACGTACTTGGAGGACATATATATATTATATATATACATACCTTAGGTGTATGTGTGCGCGTCCTTGGTCGTTGACCATAAATTCACTATAACAACAAAAGATACCCAAAAATAAGGTAGCAAGGACCAACTCATGACCAAAAGTACCAAGGACTCACATAAACCAAATGCACACGTCATAACACACAATCAAATGCTACTAAAAAATTTGTATCCAAAACACACCCTAATCCATTTTAGAAACCAATAAATCTTTCTCAAAAAACTTACAAATCACACCATAAAAATCACTATTGCATAACAAATAGCTTGAATTACAACCCAACCATTTTAACAAAATAATTATAAGGGAAAACAACACACAAATCATCCAACTTCACCATTAAATACCAATTAACATTTAACCACACACAATTAGCATAAACAACATAATCATAAATAAGAAAATACTTCAAAATCTATTTTTTGAAAAATTTTCTATCATAAAAACACAACCATAAGTTAACTAAAGCAATAATAGTGGTGATAATCATGTAAAAATAATAATTAGATCTGGAAAACATTATATGGATTGAATTGGAATGGGAAGAGATGAATAAATCTACCTCAGAGGCATGCGAACACAACCATGCATCAACATAAGGGAGAAAATAATTTCACAGACCTGTTGCACACCCTAAATACCGAGAAAAACGTGCAAAACAAATGACACGTGGTATTAGAGTGTTATTGATTTTAGAATAACAGAAAAAATAAAAAAAAGTACCAGAGGAGGATAAAAATGACATGTGAGGTGTGAAGAGGCTGGTGTGAGAAGGCCTAGGTGCGCGGATGGAGCAAGAGGTGAGGGCGAAGTCGGCTGGGGCTGTTCGGCTGGGAGCCAGAGGTGAAGGGAGAAGGCGACGTGGACCTGAAGGGGGCAAGAGGTGGAGGGTCGTAGACCTGGTACAATGTTGTGGAAGGAATGCCTCCTACTGCTGGAAGGAGGTGCCTCATGCCATGGGGAAGGAGGGGAGGCCGGAAATGCGAGGTCAAGGGCTGGGGATCAGACCAGGGGTGAGAGCAGAGGGCCTGAGCAAGGCCGGCGAGAAGGTGTGCGGGGTGAGGGGGTTGGTGCACTGTGCCACACCATGGGGGAAAGAAGGAGGGGAGGGGGGATGGGTAGCGCTAGGTTTATGTTTTTTTCGCTTTTATTATTATAACAATAATTATAATAATAAAACAAATAATAATAATAATAATACAATAATAGAAATAATAATAATAATAAAAGCAATAAATATTAATAAAACAAATTATAGATATCATTTCTTATCCATTTTATTTTAAGTAATAATAATAATAAAAATATCAATGTTACAAAAATAACAATGGTAAAAATATCAATAGCGAAATGATAAAAACAATATTAATAACAACAAAAGAAATTAATAACAAACTTAAAGTTAATAAAATGATAATTTTATTTCATTTCATTTTAAATAATAATTATACTTATAACAACTTAATAATAATAGTATTATTACCAGATTAAATAATAATAAAATAACCATTTGTGCGAACATATTCTCATTATTATAATTTAAACATTAACCTTGTTTTATCGATAATTTTTTTTATTTGGCTTCCATTTTTGATTAACTTAATTTATTATTTATTTGAAGTGTTGCGCCACCACGCATTCACCAGGACCAAATGCATGGTCACTGCTAATTGTGCGGTGACTGTACATCGGCCAAAGACCCACCAAAAACATCAAACTTCGGAAAAGTTCAAACAAGGCCCCAACTAAACATCGTCCAAACAATGCGAGACCGATAAAATAATAAAATAACAGGTGTTCGTGGTCGGGGTGTGACAATTCTCCCCACCACAGACACTTTTTTCCCCCAGAAAGTCACCAAGTCAACAATTGTCACGACTTGAGTCTATGTCCAGACAAAAACATAGAGAACCGAGAGCCTCGGGGTGGCCATTCCCCACAAACGTCACACCTGACCAATTCAAGGAAAACCACTGCCTGAGGTTAAGGGGAGAACATGAGAGTGTTCTCCCCACCATAAGAGTTTACTAACACAAAACCCCCTGAAACCAGAAAAACCACCCCCGAGGGGGGGGGGGGGAGGGGAATACGGGAATTCCCAAACAGAACTCATTCAATATCTCCACGTGGACCGAACAACACTCCTAAAACTTAGATGAAATATCACTATGAAACAAAACAGAAACCTGAGGATGAGAATTGAACTCAAAACTTTGCCACAATTTCACGATACCAAACATTCCCTTAATAAGTACAACTGTGACCAACTCAAAATCAGAATGGGCCAGTTTATTCACGAGCCTAACACCCTTCAAAGAGACCAAACAATTTAAAAACCACACTAAGAGCAGCTAAGACCACTTGGATTGTGGGAGAATGCGCTCATCATGCCACCAAAAAAAGGATAAGATTACGACAGTGATGAGAATAGAACAAGGAAATTTCGGATATTTACATCCCAAAGCTGAAAACATTATTCAGACTGAGGTTCCACACACCCTCAGCAACTCCTGACTGTGTGTGAGCTTCACCCCGAGACCTGTGGCTGGGGCCCTAATGACTGAAGCATCTTCTACCTCATAGTCAGGCATTTTCGTCCTCCAGTCCCTAACTCCTTCCTCACAAGCGACGCTTCTTCCAGAACTCTCCCCGGTGGCCCAAACAGTCGCACGGTAGGAAGACTTCAGAGGGATGCGACAAGGCGGCTTGGAATGCCCGAACCGTCCAGACTAGTGGTAGGCGAGAGAACGCTCCAAAAAACTGGGAGTTGGTATAGAAGAAGATCCTTACCAGACAAGGAATATTCACAAGAGATGACTCCCACCAACTACACCTGAGACTCTAACAACAATGATACATCCCACCTTTACTCATCCAGAACTGAAACCTCAAATAACTCTGGGACAGTACAAACCTTAACTACCCTGGGAGTTTCCAACAACCCAAAGACACACTATCTTTATAAACTATACAATGGCCTCTAACAGATATCGATTACCTCGATAAGCAGGCAACACACAAAAAGAACTGGGAACTGGGCATAACTCATTGACAACTTTTGGAGGCTTTCTGGGGGGCATACTCATAACAACACGAAAAACACCATCGAAACCAACATCATGCCAAAACTCAATCAAAGAAACAAAACAAGACAAGGTACATAGGACCATAAGCCAAACATATACAAATATAAGAATAAATCACTTTTTAAAAACCATTATATCTTTAAAATTTTAAAACTCACCTATGGAACCTTATGAACCGTCACATGTGTGTTCATTAAATATCGATCACATCATCTGTGAACAAGTGCCCTCGCGCACTCTCTGTACATACCCACACACGTGTGACCCTCCATAAGGAGTGCCAAGGTTCAAGCACTTCTTTTCCTTACCAAATCCAAACACATACCAAGTTTTTCCAAACCGATACACTTTCTCTTTAAAAACCCCACTTTACTAATTTCAAAAAACAATTTTGAAGAAACCCCGCTTTTTTTCATTTCAAAATCACATTCATTTTCAACACACACTCACATCGACTGAGTTCAAAATGAAACAAAACCAACTATAAACCATCAGAAAGAGGAACTAGTGTTTGTGCCTAACCCGACGACATGGTGGTGAGCCATGCCCCAAGTAAGGAAAAACACTAAGAGGACCTTAAATCGGGCACTTGGACTCCACATGGGTCACCACCCCATGTGAGGACGCAACATAAACCGATTCTCCCACATTGTCATCCCTTAATCCAAAACAACCAAAGACAAAAGACTCAAATCCCAGACTACCCCTGGTAACTCAGGTCTCGTTGTGAGCGGTGGTGATCAGGCACCGACCCGTAACCTACCTCCTGAGCCCCGACATTCCTAATATCCTTCTACCAGACACCCCAAATAACAAAAACCTTCTCTGATACCATTTTGTCACGAACCAACCCGGGTCGACCCTGAACCGGTCACCCGAGCCGACACGTGGCATGGCCCGAGGGGCGTTCCCGATCCCCGCGGGCTGACAACTAGTGCCAGGCATCAAAACTAAACAGGTGGGAACAATTTGGCCCATAAAAGGAAGAAAAATAAATTAATAAAGACTAAACAAAGAGAAAGAAAACTAGAATAGGCAAGAAAACAATACTGCACATACCTCCATGTGACCTCTTGGTCACCTCCAACAACTAACAGTCTACCTCGTATGGGCAGATGAAACAAGAACCCGAACCAAACAGCTAAACCTGCATCTGAAAAGGTAAGATAGGCGTGAGCATTAAAATGCTGAGTAGGAATGCCAAAATTGAACCACAGAATCCATGCATTTTCCAGTTCCAAAATAGCCCAAAAATACTAGTTTGAACTAGAGTTATAAAAATAAGGTTTTCATAGTTACACTACATTTAGAAAACTAACAATCACAATTCCATTTCCCTTATAATTCAGAAACAAGGAAAAGAAAAAAAAGAGGGCCTCCCACAAACTTTTTCAAAACAACTACTTTGAAGTTCATTTTAAAACCAACCTTACACACAAAACTTTTACAAGAAAACACCAAAACCAATTTCAAGGGTATGATTCCACACACAACAAGGACAATAGTACTAATAGTGCTCGTATCAAAGGATCACAGAAAACCTAGGAACTCATAGGAAGACCAGAACGTACTATACATGTGACTCATCCTGAAGGCATGCCTACTATCGATGATGTCATAATGCCCTAATGCCCGGTGTTTACCTACATGTCATAACTGAGGGGCCCAATCCCCTAGCAGAGTATAATCCGTACTAGGGGCCACTAGCTAGTGCGTAGTCTAAACTAGTGCAATAATCATTCTCAGTAAAACCCCTTTCTATGCTAAGTTTCCGTGCCATGTTCACAAAGAGGTGTGCCACACAATCAAATAACAAGCCATATAAATATAATCTAGCACGCGACACAAACCGGAACCACCCTGACCACCTCAAGGTTTGTCCCATGACTTAACATAAAAATTATCAAAAGGAGGCCCATGTCGAGGACCCTCCTATCACATGATCGAAAAACAAGGAAAGGGGCCTAACCAAAGAGGGGTTTTCCAAACACACAGCTTTGAAGATGCCAAACGGGCCTCATACAATTCACACACATCAAAACTTTTGTAAACAACCAATCTAAAATGCCAAACGGGCCTTTAGTTTTACCACATCAACCATTTACCAAAACATTTAGGAATGTTTTCAAAACAGTAATAAACATCATTTCTTACAAACATGGTCAGACGGACCAAAATGTGCCAATATCCTTTCACAAAAACATGCATTTACCAAAACACGAATTTACCAAAACATGCCAAAATAATAAACATTTACGAACCATTTTTGAAACAATGTTAAACACCAAAACATGTCTCGAACCCAATGGTTAAACCTTAAAGAACCCATTAAAACCATGTTTTCCAAAACACTTAAAGCAACACAAACAATTTACTAGTCATTCCATAAACAAATTAAATAGTTCGTTAAAAATTATATTAACAAATCAGACTAATTACACAAACCAGAAGATAATGTAACAAACTAATTTTAATAAGCCCAAAAGAAAACTTGAAAACACTATATCAGGTTGGCCAATTATTTTTCAAACATACTAATCTAGTAATAGAATTTATTAAAAACATGTAAGCATTAAATGGAATTATTTTAAAAAGGGAAAATGTGGATTCACCTACCTCAAGGAAGAACCGGGTCATGTGGAACACTTTGGAACTTGACAGAAAGGGCGACGACCACTCGAAATCGGCCCACACTTCGACGCACATACCAATATATATATATATATATACACATATATATCCATAATCTAATGCACATATTCCCCACGCCATGAGAGAATACGTACTTGGAGGACATATATTTATTATATATATACATACCTTAGGTGTATGTGTGCGCATACTCGATCGTTGACCATAAATTCACTATAACAACAAAAGATACCCAAAAATAAGGCGGCAAGGACCAACACATGACCAAAAGTACCAAGTACTCACATAAACCAAATGCACATGTCATAACACACAATCAAATGCTACCAAAAATATTTGTATCCAAAACACACCCCGATCCATTTTAGAAACCAATAAATCTTTCTCAAACAACTTACAAATTACACCATAAAAATCGCTATTGCTTCACAAATTGCCTGAATTACAACCCAACCATTTTAACACAATAATTATAAGGGAAAACAACACACAAATCATCCAACTTCACCATTAAAGATTAATTAACATTTAACCACACACAATTAGCATAAACAACATAATAATAAACAAGAAAATACTTCAAAATCTTTTTTTGGAAAAAATTTCTATCGCAAAAACACAACCATAAGTTAACCAAAGCAATAATAGTGGTGCGAATCATGCCAAAATAATAATTAAATCCACCAAACATTATATGGATTGAATTATAATGGGAAGAGATGAATAAATCAACCTCAGAGGCATGCGAACACAACCATGCATCAACGGAAGGGAGAAAAGAATTTTGCGGACCCATCGCACACCCTAAATACTGAGCAAAATGCGCAAAACAAATGACACATGGTATTAGAGTGTTATTGATTTCATAATAACACCAAAAATAAAAATAAAAAAAGTACCAGAGGAGGAGAAAAATGACAAGGGAGGTGTGGAGAGGCTGGTGCGAGAAGGCCTGGGTGTGCGGATGGAGCGAGAGGTGAGGCCGGAGTCGGCTGGGGCTATTCGGCCGGGAGCCAGAGGCGAAGGGTGAAGGCAGCGTGGACCTGAAGGGGGCAAGAGGTGGAGGGCCGTAGGCCTGGTGCAGTGTTACAGAAGGAATGACTCATACTATTGGAAGGAGGTGCCTCGTGCCATGGGGAAGTAGGGGAGGCCAAAAATGCGAGGCCGAGGGCGGGGGAGCAGACCAGGGGTGAGAGCAGAGGGCCTGAGCGAGGCTGACGAGAAGGTGTGCAGGGTGAGGGGGCTGGTGTGCTGTGTCGTGCCGTGGGGGAAATAAGGGGGGGTGGGTAGCGCTAGGTTTAGGTTGTTGTTTTTTTCCTTTTTATTATTATAACAATAATTATAATAATAAAACAAATAATAATAATAATAATAATAATACAATGATAGAAATAATAAAAATAATAATAAAAGCAATAAATATTAATGAAACAAATAATAGATATCATTTATTATCAATTTTATTTTAAGTAATAATAATAATAATAATAATAACATCAATGTTACAATAATAATAATGGTAAAAATATCAATAGTGAAATGATAAAAACAATATTAATAACAAAAAAAAGAAATTAATAACAAACTTAAAGTTAATAAAATGATAATTTTGTTTCATTTCATTTTAAATAATAATTATACTTATAACAACTTTATAATAATAGTATTATTACCAGATTAAATAATAATAAAATAACCATTTGCATGAACATATTCTCATTATTATAATTTAAACATTAACCTTGTTTTATCGATACAAAATTTTTATTCGGATTCAATTTTTGATTAACTTAATTTATCATTTATTTAAAGTGTCACACCACCGCGTATTCACCAAGACCAAATGCATGGTCGCCGCTAATGGTGTGGTGACCGTACACCAGCCGAAGACCCACCAAAAACATCAAACTTCGGAAAAGTTCAAATAGGGCCCCAACTAAACCTCGTCAAAACAACACGAGACCGATAAAAGAATAAAATAACAGGTGTCCGTGGTCGGGGTGTGACACATTGATCCACCAGAGTGACTATGGTAAGGATGTAGGTTCTCATACTAAGGCCGAACCTTTTAAATATCATGTGCTCTACTTTCTTTCCTACTTTTTCATGCATGAGTATTTACTAAAATATGATAAGAATATTATCTTTAATAGGTTTCAAGGGTTAAGTTTTAAAAGTATTGAAACTTATAAAAAGTGAACAACTTATTCAACCTACCCCACCTTCTCAGTTTTTATTTAACACTTTGTAACTTTAATTGGTATCAGAGGCAAGGTTCCCTTGTTGAATCCTTATCATGGATAATATCAATCCTGTCAATAGTAGAGGAATTCCTACATTTGATGGAAAAAATTATTATGGATGAAAAAATATGATGATTCCTTATCTCCTATCACTTTTCCTAAATTTTTTTGATGCCACTACAATTGGTTTTCCTTCTATTGATAAGGATTCCCCAATGACTTTTGATGATAAGAGAAATGTAAAAGTTGATGGAAAAGCTAGAAATGATATCCTTATATCCTTATCAGAAAATTTTTATATGAAGGTGATGGGTCTCAAAACATCAAATAGTATGTGGGACAAGCTGTAAAGTATTTTTGAAGGGAATAATAAAGTAAAGGAAGCAAAGATAAAAATTTGGTGTAGTATATATTAATAAATGATAATGATATATGAATAAACTATTTCTAAATAATTCACTAGAGTAAATGAAATTGTTTCCAACATCAAATAATTCAGAGATATCCTAGAAGATTCTATAATTGTAAAGAAACTTATGAGAAACTTTCCTGATAGGTTTGATTAAAAAATTTCTTCTTTAAAAGATAAGGATGATTTATCTCTTGATGAATTTCATAATTTTCTTAATGCTTATGAAATGAGTAAAGTTCCAATGTTCAAAAAAGAAGATGAAATGTGAAATAAATTTTGATGCCATGATAAAAAGTAAAATACAAGATATTAAAGATATTGATCCTTGTGACTCTGATGATAAGGGGGATAATGAGTTGAATTAAAAAATCATGTCTCTTATATCTAAGAACTATCAAAGAGGAAGAAAAAAGTATGGAGTTAAAATTCCTATCAAATTTTTTGAGTGTGGTGGAATCATAAGCTTTTCTATGAATTTTTCCAAGAAGAAAGTTGGAGAATATCTAGATGATTTTGATGAAAAAACTTGATGGAAGAAGTGGAAAAAAAGTTCTACAGAAGAAAAGTAATCCAAAAAATATACAAAAAAGTTTATTGTTAATAAGAGAAGTATGTTGAGTAAGAAATATGAATTGGACTCAACTGAAAAAATTCTTTGTAAGATGAAAGTTTAGAAAAATTCAGAACCTTCATTTCAAAAGTTGAGAAAACAAAAGATTCCTCAGATAGTGAAGAAGGTGGTGAAGAATCATATAGAGAGTATCAACTCAGAATAGAACATGTTTCATGTATTGAGCAAAACAAGACTCTTAAGAAATAAATTAGAGTAATGAATAAAGATTGTAAAGAATCTATTGAAGGAAGAAAATATGTCATCAAGCAGGTGGAAGAATACATTCAGGAGATATTAAGTTACAAACTTATAACTGTTGAACAAGGAAACATGGTTCAAGATATCAGCAAAAATCCAATAGCTAAGGAAGAAGAAGTTAAAAAGTTTCAATAAAAACTTATTGAGTCTGAAATTACCTTGAGTAAGATGAATGAAAACATTAAAAAATATTCATAAGTAAAAGTTGAGACTTCTAAATTTGTTGAGAAGGCTCAAAACAAGAATCAGGTAAAATCATCACTCACTAAAATAATGTTTCATCTTATTCTTCTTATATTTCAGGTTATAGAAAAGGTATTGAGAAATATTGGGTGGAGAAAGGATGTGATAAACCAATCACATATAAAAAAGTTGAAATCTCACTTATAAGGAAATATGGTCCATGTCCTGAGTATGATAGAGCAGAAAGAATTTATCAACCTCAACAAAGTTTCTACAGATAAAGATCTTTCTTTAGTAGAAAATCAATTTTTTATAACTATTTTTGGTGTTGTGGAATATATGGGCACAAAGCTATAATTTTCAGCATAACTTGTCACTTACTGTAATAAGGTTTTAATAAATAGAAAAAAATGGTGGAATAAGGATGAGTTACTTTCCTAACCCACATGAAGTTAGAAAAGAAAAAACTCAAGATATTAGAAACTTTCAAAAAAAATCAATTAGAATGTCTAGAAGAATTTTGTGGAAGATGTGATCATGATGGTCATCATTCTGAAATATGTATAACACTCCTTTTAGAGCAAGTTTCTTATGGTATAAAAGAAAAGGAAGTTGGAAAGAATAAAATTGAGGAAAGAGATTTTATTGTTGAGAAAACTTTGAAAGAAAGTAAAAGGAACAAACCATGGATACTTGATAGTGATTATTCTTTACATATGACATATGATATAAAAATATTGAAACATGTTGAAATTTATGATATAGGAGAAGTTACCTTTGGTAATGATAGTTCCTTAAAAATCATAGGAATTGAAACGACTGAGATTGAAGTTGAAAAGTTGAAATCCAAGGAAGTTTTATTTTTTGATGGGATAAAACATAACTTACTTAGTGTAAGTAAACTTTATAATGATGAAAAATAAGAGATATCATGAAAATATTCTTGCATTATCAGAAGTGTTAAATATGGAAAAGTTATTACAAAAGGATAAATAACTAGTAGGAATCCCTTCTAAATAGGATGGTTTAATAACTCTTGTTACTTGAGTGTTGAAGATAAAAATAAGTTTTGGCACCAAAGACTTGGCCACCTTGGGAAGAAAAACATGAACAAACTTTCTAAAGTGGTTGTTGTCCACTATTTTCCATAATTGAAAAGAAGATATGAAGAAATTTGTGTTACTTGGCAAAGGGGAAAGATGACTAAAAAAATTCATAAAATAGTTGAGATTCAGTCTGCCAAAACTCTTGAACTTATTCATTCCAATTTATGTGGGCCAATGAGACATCAATAAAAAAGTAGATTTATAATTTATTAATTTTATTGATTATTTAAATTAGATTAAAAAAATAATGTTTATGAAACATAAGTCTAAGTCTGTATAAATGTTTAGGTTTTTCAGAAAATAAGTTGAGAAAGAAATGAGGGTTTATATAAAGAAGTTGAGAACAAATAATGGTACCAAATTCACAAGAAATAATTTTGAAAACTATTTGAGAAATCATGGTGTAAAACATCAATATATTTCTCCCTATACTTCAAAAAAAAAAATAGATCATTAGAAATAAATAATATAAGTTTGGTGGAAATGGGAAGAAGTATGTTAGCAAAATACAACATTTCAAAGTTCTATTGGAAGGAAGCTATTAATACTATTGTACATGTTCAAAATAGATAATTGTTGAGACCGAAAACCAACAAGAGTTATTATGAAATTTGGTATAACAAAAAACCTTCATTGAAGTACTTAAATTTTTTTAGAAGTCTATGTTTACTTAAAATAAAAAATCCATATCGGGGAATGTTTGATGAGAAATCTGAGGAAGGAAATTTTATGGGTTATTCACCCAATGGAAGAAGTTACAAATGTTGGAACAAATGCTTACAAAAGTTGGTGGACTCATATGATGTGAAATTAATTAAAAATAAAAAATACTTAATTTTTTTTAAGAATACTATGGAGGATAAACTGGAGATTTTTGGTGATAGTAAAAGTAAGTCAAAATATCAACATCTTTACCAAGATTTAGGAAAATTGTGTGACGAGTAAAGTTTATCTATAAGAGAGACTTTGAAATTTCCTAAATTAAAAAAACAAGTTGATTCTAAAAAATTATTAGAAATTAGAAGGCTCTAATTTTAATAATAATAAATTTGAGATTAGAAAACCAAACTTAACTTATCTCAAAAGTTGAACCGAAATTAGCTTCAGACACTATTCAACACAAACAATGGGTGGATGATATGAATGAAGAGTTGGATCAGATTGAGAAAAATGAAACATGGTAAACTGTTCCATATCCAAAAAATAAAAATTTTATCAGAACAAATTGGGTTTATATAAAAAAATTGAATGATCATGGATAATTTTCAATAAACAAAGAAAGACTTGTTTGTAAAGGCTATGCACAGGTGGAAAGCGTGGATTTTGAAGAAATTTTTTCCACAGTTACAAGATTAGAATCTATTCGAATGTTTCTATCAGTGGACACACAATGAAATTATAAATTTTATTAGATGGATATAAAGTTTTCTTTCTTAAATGGTGAGATTGAGGAAGAATTTTACATTAAAAAATCTTACGGTTTTCAACTTGATAATGTTAAAAAAAGGTTTATAGATTGAAGAAAACCTTGTATGGGTTGAAACAAGCCCCGTGTGCTTGGTATTCAGAACTTAATAGCTATTTCAAAATATTTATTTTTTCTAAAGGAAAGGTTGATAGTAACTTGTATGTGAAAAAATTTAACTCCATCATAATAATTGTTATTGTGTATGTGGATGAAAAAAATTCACTCACGAGGAAGAAAAAGTTGATAAATAATTTTCTGAGGAAATGAAAAAGAATTTTGAAATGTCAATGTTGGTAGAATTAACTTTCTTACTTGGACTAAAAATTCAAAAAAATAAGAGTATATTTTATTATC
The DNA here is from genome assembly GCA_963277665.1 of Viscum album. NCBI lineage: Eukaryota > Viridiplantae > Streptophyta > Magnoliopsida > Santalales > Viscaceae > Viscum > Viscum album. The sequence continues at coordinate 1,391,676,334 of OY728142.1, read as the reverse complement.
TTAAGGAAAGTATGCCAGAGAATTGTTAAAGAAGTTTGGGATGATAGAATCCAAATAATTTTCTACTCCTATATTCATGAGAACAAAGTTGAGAAAATACGAGTCTGGAAAAAATCATGAATCAGAAATTTTTTTGGAAGATGATAGGGAGTCTAATTTACCTTACAACCTCAAGACCCGATATTTTTAATACTGAGAATTTGTGTTCCAGGTATCAAAGTAATTCGAAAGAATCACATATGTTGGTAACAAAGAGAATTCTGAGATATTACAGAGAAACAATTTCACATGGGTTATTATGAAAATGAAATTCTAAGATAAAGTTTCATAGTTATACTGATGCCAATTGGGATTAAGATTATAATGATAAAAAATCAACCTCAGGAGGAACATTTTTCTTAGGAGAATGTTATGTGAGTTGGCATAGTAAGAAACAAAGTTCAGTAACTTTAAGCATAGAGGAATCAGAATATGTTTTAGTTACTCAGGATTGTACCCAAATGTTATAGATGAAATCTCAGCTGGAAGACATGAAAGTGAAACTTTCTAAATCATTGAAGATACTTTGTTATAATCATAGTGCAATTGATCTTTCTAAAAATCCTATCCAAAATTCAAGATCAAAACACATTGATATAAACTCTCACTTTATAAAATAGAAAGTTGTTTTTGGAGATGTTATAATGGAATATATCTCAAAAAAGTATCAAATTGCTTATATCTTCACAAAATCTATGATGAAAGTGATATTTTTGGAATTATGGTTGGAACTTCATGTTCATCCTCCTCCCATGACTTACTAAACCTCATAAGTAAAACCTCCATCATGCTTTGGATTATATCGACAAAGGGGGAGAGAAAGAAACAACTTTGTACTTTGTAAGAAGTTTTTACTTATCTTTATTTAATGAATATGAAGATGTGGTTATTATAAAATGGGGGAGATAAGAAGAAAAGGTAAGGAAAACTAAAAGAGAGAGGAAAAGATAAAATTGAATGGGAGTTTATCTTAATATGGCCGCAAAATTTTCTTATCACCGAGGGATAAAATTTCTTCAAAACATTACTTTATCCAATAGTGTGGTGTCAAGAAATTCTCTTTTGGAAAGGATTTGTTTTGATAAAAGCTTAAAACCATGAGTTGTTTACAAAATTTGAGTTGTGAAAATAATCTAAGAGTTGGAAAAGTTGTTAACTAGGCTTTTCAACAAATCCAAAGGGGGAGATTGAAGAATCTTTGTGATAATTTATTTGAAAAAGTTTTTGTATTTGTTGACAACTAAAATTTTTGTATAAGAGTGTTTTTGTTTATCAGGATTATACCAATTCCATTAGAATGAGGTTTTGTAAGAAATTTGAAAGTTTCTGAATGTTCAAACCCAAATATAAAGGGGGAGAAAAGTTTTATCTTTGAGAAAAGTGTTTTTTAAACATAGGGTTCTTACAAAATAAGATCAAAATGAGAAGAAATAAACTTAGAATGACTGAATGATCAACACTGGTCACAAGAGTCATCAGAAAGATAAAGTAGTTGATTGCACACATCATCAGTATCAGATCCATTGACATGAAGTTCATATTAATCAGACACAGAGTTTGTTAGAAAGTATGAATTTGTGGAGTAAGAAAGTATGATGATTATTTTATGATCATAAAGTTCTCATAAATCATGAAGACATTATGATACAAGCTAGAGTTGGTGAAAGAGAGGAGAATGAAATGTAAAGTATTATGGATGATGCTCATTGGCGTGAGAAACACCGAACACAGAAGGATGAAGATAATCGATGTGATAATATCATAATGCTGGAAGAATGATCTTGCTAAGCAAAGAATTCATAATGTTTTTAAAGAGTTTTTAAAGAAGATAGTGAATTTAGAGTTATAAACTTTTCATAATTTATAACCAAAGTCAGATGATGATTTATTGATCTTGAAGTTCTAATATATCGTGAAAACTCTCATGATAAAATATTTTGATGAAGTGGAGGAATTGTAAATATTTTATTGGTTCAAGAGATCAAGAAAAAGTTTTCATCAGATCCAGAAGTACCAGACATAGAAGTTTTCAGAAGTTTGAATGAGTTATAGCTAATGAGGTTTGAAGAATTTCAAAGTTGTAGATCAGAGTTTCCATCGTAATGAGAATTTCATCATAATGAGAATTCAATCATTATGAGGATTCAATTAGACTAAATCCAATAAAGATAGTCATATCGTAATGAGTTGAATATAGTCAGATCGTAATGAGTTGAAGATAGTCGGATTGTAATGAGTAGAGGAAGGAAGTTTCATCATAATGAAGTTGAGGAAGTTCCATCAGAATGAAGCTGTGGAAGTTCCATCAAACTGAAGCTAAGGTAGGAAGGAAGATCTGATCCAAGAAGGAAGATATAACCAAATCCACCTAGTTGGACTAAAGAAAATCAAGGAAGTCCAAAAGGATGAATATATAATAGACTCAATAAGATTTCATAATATTTACTATCACGAACTGACCCAAGCCGGGGCTTGATCTGCAACAACCCCACACCCACCTTAATAGGCCAGAGGGTGTCAACAAGTGCTGAAGGAACAAATAAACTCAGGGGGGGGGGATTTTATTAATTAACTATACACACACATACCACCAACTCAATGAAAAAGTGCAGAGAGAAAGAAGAAAAGATGAAAAAATTATATAAATAAACCAAACATGCATGTAACTCTAAACAGTACGAAGTACGGTAGTTTAAAATGAAAATAAAAGGGAAAAAATACATGCTAAACTAGAAATGTGTCCAAACCTGATGGAAAACTGGAAAAGTAAAATAGCTAAGAGATCCCAGTTCTTGGATCCCAAGTTACGACCACCATACATAGTCCAAGAACCCCGTATCCCTAAGCTCCTTTAAAGTCCCGATCGACCTTTCCACCATCTGCAAAAGACATGACACGTGTTGGGAAAATCCCATGAAAGGGTGAGTATATACATACCCAGTAGAACACCTCGAAAAGGGTGAAGGGGGAACTGTAAGAGATACAACTTAAGAGGAAATCATTATATATAACAAGGTACAATAAAAATAGTATAGCTCAAACTAAAAACATAGTGAAAGTAAACTCATCCAAACATAAGGATCTCAACACAGTGAGAAGATGAACTTCTCATCGAGTCTTCACTAACTATAGCAAGAGAGTAGACTAATTAAACCATGAGAATCTATACACGGAAAGCATGTGGAATACCCCACATATCTTCACCTCTCCTAGAAGGAGAGTAACCGAAACCCAAGGAGTGGTTACTGAAGTATGATATATATATATATGCTCAGTTAAAGAATCCCAAACAAGAGAGTAAGAGGATCTCCATCTCATAGCTCAGCCTAAGAAGAATAGTAGCCAATGGTTCCAAAAGAATCCCATAAATGATGCCCAATAACTCATGCATGTACCCTGAACACACAAGTATAAGGGACTCAATCACCACACCTTGATACTATCCTCTTTGGACTACACTGAATTGCTCGCATAATTTTTAGGTCGCGTCTCAAAAATGCATCTTGGTGGGGAAAGTGTATCTCTTCCTCATGATTCCATAGGTACGTTATACAACATCTCATCACTATGCCACATAGTTAAGGGGGAAAAAGTTATAGGTAAGGACCTCGTTCCCTGGTATAACATGAGGGTTATACTCTGATAGTCACTGAGGAACTCCACTGCCCAGTTCTACTGGAGGGAACCACTCAGGAAGTTCATTGAGTAACGTCACTGCCCAATCCTACTAGAGGGTAAGCCCAATGAGTCGTCAGGGAACTTCACCACCCATCCCTATTGGAGGGTTGTGCCTGGAAGATTTCATTGAGGAACACCACTACCCAACCCTACTGGAGGGTAAGTCCGGAGCTGTCATTGGGGGGAACCACTAACCAACCCAGTTGGAGGGTAATCCTAGAACATTGATAAATTCTACTAAATAGTCATACTAGAGGGTAACTTTGAAGGATCATCATGGAATTCCACTAATCAGTCCTACTAGAGGGTAATCCTAGTACTATCTTCATGGAGTGACACTGCCCATCCGAGATGGAGGGTTATGTCTGGGATGCTCTGGTGTTTATGTATGATCATTTCCATTATCGGGTGTCACCTCAGCATGTGAAAAACCAGAAACATTTCAAATAGTATCTCAAAAGCCTCTTTCAAGAGAATCATCACATTCTATATAGAAAAAAACTCAAGATATGATACTCATGAGCCAAAATAAAAGTTCAAATGAAGGAGATACAGACGTTTGAAGTTCACTCAGAAGAGATTAAGGGGAAAACAATGTGTGAGGGGGCCCACATGGTGTGTGGTCCTACTTCACAACTTGGCCATTTTCCTGGATAGAACAAGGTTCCATCCCATGTAGTAGAACATGCCATGTAGGTGGACTACACACCATGTCCTGACTAACCAGGACCGGGGCTGTTTCCATGCACTTGGACCCTGTGTCTGTGTACTTTGGTACATTATATGTGGCTTCACATGGGATGTCACCTGTGTGTCCAAGCCATGTTCGTGTACTCGACACATGGAGTGTGTCTGGTTGTGTGATTCGTTACATGACTTACCCACATGGATAGGTAGTACATGACATGTCAAGGGGAGCACATTCCATGCCATCCTGATGGGTTTCTAAAACCCCAGTGTTGCCACTAAGGTAGGCTACATGTTGTGTGTTCTTAGTTTTACATGGAATGTAGTCAGGATTTTTCTAGAAAGTTTAGATTTATAGATCCAGTCTTTGTGTATCAAATCTTTTCGATCCACTTTTTATCCCGCTGCGATTTCTCCCATAAACTTCGGACCAGGCTGCAAATTGTGATTCCGAGCTATTGCTCACCAGAAATCACTTCCCTTCATCGGGAAGGGTTTCATCACATGTTCTACCTAAAACCATGGTTTCATCCTTCAATATCTTGATGATTGAACACAGGATTGGTCATCCCTAAACCATGACAATTCCAAATTTGTGCTTTTATAACAAAACCGTCATCGTTTCATAAATATTCTATGAATATGGGTACCTGATCAAGCTTGGGTCACCCGAAAACTACCGAACCAGGAAACATGGGATTCCATCAGTGAAGAAAGTAAATAATGGGGGAGAAAATAACTAAGAAAAAAGGTTTAGAACAGCGTTGTCCAAGCTTTCTTGTTTGATGATCAAGAACGGGGCACCAGGTTAAATAACAATTGAAAAACCATAAAGATATCTGGTACATGGGCTCATGCAAAGGAAAAATAGGGTGTAGATCATAGGAAGAATAACGATCCACTCAAACATTTAATCCAAGGAATAAAAATCACTAAAGACGAGTCCTACCTTGGTATTGGATCGATCGTTGGTGAAGAACATGTTCGCCAAAAAATTTAGGAGGAGCTGCTGCATTCATTGGGATTCAATTCACCTTGATCCGGAGGTTTGTAGTCATTTTCCAAAGGAAGATGGAGAAGAAATCTTCACCTAAGAATGGTGAATTATGAGCCAACCCTAGATAAAGAGCCATACCAGTATATTTATAACTATTTAGTCTAGGTCAAAGTGATTTAATTAACTAATTTAATAATTAATTCTTTCAATGACCATACTTCCAACGAGCGAAGAGTCAGAATGTCCCATGCTGACTCATTTTATGTTGTTACTAGGGTAAACACCATGTTCCAGACCCGACTGTGGTCTCATATTTCTGATCTGATCAACTTTTTAAGAGTTATCTCATTTTATTTAATTAAACATTAATGAAATATAAAATATATTTAATATTTTTAGAAAATTAATTCTAGGCACACCGACCCTCTTAATCACACGCTTCATCAGAACCTAGCTTTGGAAATATATATTGAAATATTTCAAAGTCTTGTAAGGAAAAGACCAGGTCTCTACATCATTCCCTCCTTCAAGATTTTCATCCCAAAAAACAAAACTAAGAAAACAACTTGGGTCACTGAGACCGAATTTGGCTCTCTCGCTCCTAGCAACTCTCTTGAATGTTTCTGTGCTACCACAATATGCAAACCAAAGGGATGGGACATCCACATAGGGTTCACTTTTGATGGTCCTCGATCGTCATCAGGTGCTCTATAAATGTGGCTCTATCCTCAATGTCCAGCTCGCCCAGTCAATAATGTGCATAAGACCATACACATATCTCCTCAGCTACGACATGTGGAAGATGTCATGTACCCAATCTAGCAATGGGGGTAAGGTGAGGAGGTAGGAAACCTCTACAACCCTCTACACAATCTTGAATGGGCCAATTAACCTCGGGATATCTTGCCTCCCCAGATAAACCTTCACATTCCTCATCGTGGGGAGACTCACAAGAAAACATGGTCTCCCTGCTTGAACTCCAAGGGTCTAAGAAGATGATTTGTATAGGATTTTTTTTCTACTTTGGGATGTCCTCATTTGCTCATGAATGGACTACACTTTCTCTGTTGTCTCCTGCACCAACTCTAGGCCCAAAAGAGATGACTCTCCAATCTCTGTCTAGCATAAGGGTGACCCACAATGTCTCCCATATAGAGAATCCAAAGGTGGCATGCTGATGGTAGAGCGGTATATGTTATTGTACATAAACTCTACCAAGGGAAGGTGATCCTCCCAGCTCTAGATGAAGTCCAACATGCAATCCCTTAGGATATGCTCCAACACCTGGATAGTGTGCTCGGTTTTCCCATTGATCTAGGTGTGAAAGGCTGTACTCATCCGCACCTAGGTCTCGAATGCCTCCTATAGACCTCTCCATATTCATGACATAAGCCGCATGTCATGATTGAAGAAAACCATCAAGGTTACCCCATGAAGGTGAACAATCTCCCATACGTACAACTGCCTCAAACTCTTGACTGAACTCTGTTCCCTGATGGCAAGGAAGTGCACCGACTTTCTAAGTCAGTCAACTATCATCCAGATGACCTCATGGACATTTTCTATGTGTATAATCCCTATGATGAAGTCCATGGATATTCCATCCCATTTCCACTTCAAAATCTCAAGGGGCTTCAATAAGCCTACCAGAACTTGGTGCTAAGCTTTCACTTTCTAACAAGTGAGGCACCATGAGACAAACTTAGCTATGCTTTGACCCTTACCGGACCACCAAAACTACCATTGAAATTATTTGTACATATTCCCCACACCAGGATGTATAACTAGAGGATAAGTGTGGAAATCCCACATCACCTCCTCCCGTATCATGAAAGGAACAACTATTAACCCCTGGAACAAAATGTCATGATTTCCTCCTTCAGAATATCCATTTAGTGCATCGCCTATGGATATATGATCATGAAATACCTTGCAGTCGATGCCCCCCAACTAGTAATCTCTCACATGCTCAAGGAGATAAGGATTCAACACCATCGACTGAAGAAAAATTGTACCCTCCCACTTCACCAGGGTCAATAACAGGAAAGCTAACTACTCCGAAGATTCCTGTACTAAGTGAGAATCAGACTTCCTACTAAGGGAATATGCTAAAATATTTCCCTTTCCTAGAGTATAGACTATCTTAGAGCTGTAGTCCTATAAGAACTCCAACCAATGTATCTATCTCAAGTTTGGGTCTCTCCGAGTGAAGACGTACCTGATACTCTGGTGGTCTAAGTAAACCACAATGCGATCACTCAGAAGGTAGTTCCTCCACATCCTTAGGGAAAAGACTATTGCTACTAACTACAGGGCATGAGTTGCATATTTATACTCATAGAGTCTTAATTTCCTTGACCTATATGTGATAACTACCTACCACTACATCAACACACAATCAAGCCCAGGTCCTAAGGCATCATAATGCACTAAGAACTCAATGCCTTCCTATGGTAGTCTCAACACTAGGGCACTTGTCAGCCTCTAGCTCAACTCCTCAAAGGCCCTCTAGAACTACCCAGATAAGGTAAATGGATATCCCTTCTGCATCAGGGTGGTTAAATTTGATTCTATTCTAGAGAAGTCCACCATGAACAACCTGTAGTACCCTACCAAACCAAGGAAGTTCCATACTTCTGACACATTCTTGGGTAGCTCCCAAGAAATCACTACTTTGATATTTTCTAGATCCATGACTAAACCTTGTCCAAAAATGACATGCCCCAAGAAGTGAACCTCATGTATTTAGAACTGGAACTTAGAGAGTTTTTCATAAATTGGGTGCTCTCAAAGTAAATCAAGAACCATCCTCAAGTGTTATATATGATCCTCCTCTGTTGCAGAGTATATGAGTATGTCATCAATGAAGAAAACAAAAAACTAGTCCAAGTACGATTGGAAAATCTGGTTCATAAAATCTATAAAGATGATGGGGGAATTTTTCACACCAAAGGGAATCACTAGGAACTCATACTGTCTATAATGACATTAGAATGCCAACTTTGGAATATCAGCCTCATGAACCTACAACTGGTGGTAAAAGGACTTGAGGTCGATCTTGGAGAACCATATTTCACCTCTCATCTGATCAAAGAGGTCATCAATAATTGGAAAGGGGTAATTGTTCTTTATCATGGCCTAGTTTAGGTGATGATAATACACACGAAGTTATAATCTCCCATCCACCTTTTTCACAAAAAAAACTGGAGCCACCCAAGGGGACACACTGGGTTTGATGAAACCTTCCTCACAAAGGTCCTATAACTACAACCACAACTCTCAGATCTCAGTAGGTTTTATCTAATACACTTCAGAAGATATTGGGGAAGTACCAAGTTATAAGTCAATAAAAAAATCCTTTTCCTACCTCAGAGGTAGTTCTGAAACATCCTTGAGGAATACGTTCATATAATCCTCCACAACTTAGGGAACCCAAATCCCTGAAGAGTCTACTACACCAAGGGTTACTATTTCTAACTGATGGGTGATAGACTACAATATCCTACTTAAAGCATCCTCTTATCTTACTATGGGGTCTCTTTCATACGAAAAGGAGAACCTCGTCCCATTAGTACGTAGGCATCTGACTAGTCTATGGTGACAATAAACCTGGGCTCGAACCATGGAAAGAAAATCCATACCCAATATGATGTCATAGGGTTCCATTGTGATGAAAAAAAGGTCCCACATGAATCTCTCTCCTCCAAGTGATATATCACACTACCAACAGATAAAAGATACAAAAGAAGCATTCCCTGTAGGAACCTCAAGACAAAGATGTTGCGCTAGCATCTCTACTGGGAGCTCCAACTCATATACTTGGAGTATCAAGATAAAAGAATGGATGAAACCTGATCTAATAATACTAATTCAAGAGCATAATAAACACATATCATACCTTGAATCATCTCATGCACTGAAGAATCATAGCCATCCAAAGATTACAGCTGTCCGTATCCCCAACTGCCAACTCCCTGAACCTGACATGGGCCGCCTGGTGGTGGTGGAAGTATATCATATCATCGTCCTACAACTATATCTCCTCCTCCTCCTTTTCCAGCTCTGCCTCCATGGAGAGCACCCTATCCTCACATGGGATATCCCTGATCACAATGTTGTCTCTACCATGGTAGTCCATCAACTATCTACTTGGGCTACTTAGTATGTTTGGTCGGGTAGTCACATGCCATGTGACCTCACCCATCACAAGTTAAGCACCACCCCTCTCTAGGATACTATGGTACTTTGTGATGTCTTATCCCCATACGACCATGTTCCTGAGCCTTCTCATGGAAGTGTCTCATATTCTGAGATCGCTAGCACCTTCCAGCTACTGTAGATGACTCAACTCTATTGCGCCCATTTCCAGCTCCATCTACCTAGCATCCATTTGATAGAAATACTTCTATCACTAGTGCTCTCTATAGTACCCTGACATAGGTGGGTATGCACAAGGGAACTACATTGGCTCATATCTCTCTACAGAGTTCCTGCTCAAACTTTTGTGCTCGAAAGTAGCCATCACAGATCATATATAGAGAGTACCTCATAAATTATATGAACCTATCTAAATAATAATCCACAATCATCCCTCCCCACTGAAGCTCCAAAATCTATTGGATCCAAACTAAACATAAATAGGAAGGGTATACTCCTCACAGAATAGATGCTGGAATTCATCCCATGAAAGTGTTGACTCATCATGTATCTGAGTAACCAGGCTCTACCAACACCTAGCTACTCTATAGAAGAGACTGGTTACCAAATACACCATCTGATACATTGGTTTTTGGATAAGCCTAAAGATATAGACCACCGAATCTACCCAATCCTCTGCTTCCTGAGGATCTAGCTCGCCACAGAACCTCAGCGGTCTCTGATGTTGGAACTCACAAAGTGAACTCAGCCTGCACAAGCCCTCAGCCTGCTTTGCTGGACTAACTATTGATCGATAGGTGGAGGTGTTGTTGCCTATCCACCTAGGGGAAGGGGGTCACATGATGGAACCTGAACTGAGTCCTCATCACTCATAGGGTTGTCATCACAAACCAGAGCTAGTATCATAACCGACTATCATCGCAAAGGCATCCTGAAAATTATCAAGGAGTACCATGGTCAGATGGACACACACATATATATATATATATCATCAATAATGGGGAGCTAAATCAATAAGGATAGTCAAAGACTCGATTCTATATGACGCATGTACCATTTATCCATACAATAAATGTCTCGACATGATGAGTTGAAAAACAGGTAGTCAAGGTCTTGGTGAACGGTTACGTTGGCTATCACACCATCATTGGACTCCCTGGACTGAGAGCCATACTTGAGTCACTTTGACACTATTTCCCTAAACCCAACCAATCCTATTAAGGGGAAATGTCCAAACAACTTCCCAATGAATGAACTTGTTCGGATACCAATCTGTCACAACCCGACCCAAGTTGGGGCTCAAGCCGCAACTACCCCAACCCTGCCTCCATAACCCAAGGGTGGTGACAAGCATAGAAAGCATAACTAAACTCAAGAAGTCCTTTTTATAATTACCTGTATGCACACACACTGCTAACTCAATGAAAAAGTGAAGAGGGAAAGAAAAAAAGATATAAAACTGCTATAAATAAACAAAACATGCATGGAACTCTAAACAATATGAAGTATAATAGTGTAAACTAAAAATAAAAAGGAAAAAATACATGCCCAAATAGAAATGTGTCCCAGCCTAATGGAAAACTAGAAAAGTAAAATAGTTGTGAGAGCCCAGCTGTTGGATCCCAAGCTACGACCACCATATGTAGTCCAAGCACCCTGAATCCCTAAGATACTCTAAAGTCCCGGTCAACCTGTATTACATTTTTAAAATACATGGAACATGTTGGGAAAATCTCATGCAAGGGTGAGTATATACATTCCTAGTAGAAAACCCCAAAAAGGGTAAAGGGGGAACAATAAGAGATACAACTAAAGAGTAAAGAAATAGATAAAACAATGTATAGTAAAAATAGTACAGCTCATCCCAATAAGAGAGTGAAATTAAACTTATCCAAACATAAGGATATAAACATGGCGAGAAGATGAAATTATCATCGAGTATTTGATACCTATAGTAGGAGAGTAGACTCATCCAACCACAAGAAGCTAGACACAGAAAGCACGTGGCATACCCCACACGTCTTCGCCTCTCCCGGAAGGAGAGTAACCAAAACCCAAGTATTGGGTACTAAAGTATGATATATATATATATTCCTAGTTAAATAATACCAAATGAGAGAATAATGGGATCTCCCTATCATATCTAATCCCAAGAAGAAGAGTATACAACAGTTCCAAAAGAAGTCCATTAACGATGCCCAACATCTCACACATCTTCCCCAAACACACAACTCTAAGGGACTCAATATCCACACCTTGATACTATCCACTTTGGGTGGCACTGACTTGCCTGCATAATTTTTAGGCTGCATATCAAAAAAATGTCTTGGTGGGGAAAGTTCCCATCTTCCTCATGAGTCCATAGGCACATCATACCACATCTCATCACTATGCTTCACAGTCAAGGGGGCACAAATTCTAGGTAAGGATATCATTCCTTGGTATGATAGGAGGGTCATACTCTGATATTCACCTAGGAACTCCACTACCCAGTGCTACTGGAAGGTACCACTTGAGAAGGTCATCGGGGAACACCATTGACCAGTCCTACTGGAGGATAAGCCCAGTGAGTCACTAGGGAATTCCACTACCTATCCCTACTAGAGGGTTGTGCCTAGAAGATGTCATTATGGAACACCAATACCCATACCTACTGGAGGGTAAGACTGAAACTGTCATCGGGGAATACCACTACCTAGCCCAGCTAGAGGGTAAGCCTGAAATATCAAGGAAATCCACTACCCAGTCCCACTAGAGGATAAATCAGAAGGATCATTGAGGAATGTCACTTACCATTCTTACTGGAGGGTAATCTTGGTACTGTCTTTGGGGAATGTCACTACCCAGCCCAGCTGGAGGGTTACACCTGGGATTTTCTAGTGTTTTTGTATGATCAATGTCTTCATTGGGTGTCACCTCAGCATGTTCCAAACCTAGAAAATTTCACATTGTATATCAAAATACACTTCTAAGAGAACCATCACATTCTATGTGGGAAAATATTTATGATAGGATACTCACAAGCTAAAATATGAGTTCAAATGAAGGAGATACGAGCATTTTAGGTTCGATCAGAAGAGATTAAGGGGAACACGGCATGTAAGGATACCCACAAGGCATGTGGTATTTCTCCATAGCCTGGCCATGTTCCTGGATGGAACACGACTCCAACCCATGTAGTACAATACACCGTGTAGGTGAACTACACTTCGTGTCCCGACTAACCGAGATCGGGGTCATGTCCTATGGCCATGTCCATGTACTAGAAACCCGTGTATATGTACTTTGGTACACAATATGTGGATTCACATAGGATTCCACCCATATAGCCAAGACATGTCCATGTACTCAGCACATGGCGTGTTCCTGGCCGTGTGATCTATCACACGGCTTACCAACATGGATAGGCAGTACACGATGCATCAAGGGGAGTATACATCATTCCATCCTGATGGGTTTACAAAACCCTAGCACCACTGCTAAGGGATGCTACACACAATGCGTTCTTAGTTTTTCACGACATATAGTTGGGTTTTTTCCAAAAATTTTATATTTTTAGATCTAGTCTCCATGCATCGAATCTGGTTGAGCTTCCTTAAATCCCACCGTGATTTCTCCCATAAACTTTAGATCTGCCCGTGAATTGCGATTCTGGGATACTACTCACAGGAAATCACATATGTTCATGAGGAAGGGTTTCATCGCATGTTCTACCTGTATCCATGGTTTCATCCTCTAATCTCTTGATGATTTAACATCGGATTGGTCATCCCTAAACCATGACAATTCCAGATTTGTGCTTCTCTCGCAAAACTTCCACCGTTTTTTCAATATGCTACAAATCTGGGTACCCGATTGAGCTCGAGTCGCCCAACAACTATCGAACTGGGAACCACAAGATTCCATTGGTAAATAATGTGAAGAATGGGGGATAAAAGAACCAAGAAAAAGGTTTATAACATCTTCAACAAAGAGTTCTTGGCCGACAATCAAGAACGGGGCACTGGGTTAGATAATAATTGATAAAACCATAAATAAATATGGTACATGGGCTCATAAAAAGTCCAAACAAGTCACATATTGTAGTAAGAAGAACGATCTACTCAAAATTTTAATACAAGGTGTAAAAATCACCAAATATGAGTACTAAATCGATATTAGATCGATAGTTGGTGAAGAATGTGTTCACCAACGAATTCAGAAGAATCTGTTGTGTTCATTGCGCTTTGATTCACCTTGATCCAGAGATTCATCATCGTTTTCAAAATGGAGATAGAGAGGAAAGATTTGTTGGTGAATGGTTAATTATGATCCAACCCTGGATAAAGAGACATAATAACATATTTATAACTATTTAGTCTATGTCAAAGTGATTTAATTAACTTTTTAATAATTAATTCTTTCACTGAATGTACCACCAATGAGCAAAGGGTCTGAACATCCCGTGCTGACTCATTTTATGTCACACCTAGGGTAAAAACTGTGTTCTAGACCCAATAATAGTCTCAAATTTCTAATTTGATCAACCATTTAAAAGTTATCCTATTTTATTTAATTAAACATGCATGCAATATAAAATATATTTAATATTTTTATAAAATTAATTTAGGGTACATTGGGCCTTGGAATTTCACTCTGTCTTAGTGGATAGATCTAGAAATATATATATAAATATTTCAAAGTCCTACAAGGAAAAAATTTGGTCTCTACATTAATTAAGAGTTGAAGTGGTCAAAATTGAAATTCAATTATGCATAAATCTTAGAGTTTTTTGAATTTGAGGAAGGAGGGAAAGTTTTCAAGTTTCCCACGTTTTCCATTTTGGGTTGCCTATAACTAGTTGCTCAGTACATTCATACTTTGTAGCTTTTTATGTAAGAAGAAAAGGTAGAGTGTTGAAGAATTCGAGTGAAAGTCACTTTTAGACTAAGATATCATTAGAAGACCAAACATCTATCATTTTTGTTTACCGGACTGAGAAACATCATTTTGAAAAGATCATATTGATTCGATTAGACTGAGGAAGACCAGACTGAGTTTTTGAGAAGATTTTGAGAAGTGTAGATTGAGAAAGGGAATATTGTATTGATTCGATCATATTGAGTCAATTTTACTGAGTTAATCTAACTAAAGGCCATCAGATTTAGGGTCAATAGACCCATGACATTTTGTAGAGAAAATTGAACAAACTATTTTTACTTTTGTTTTGGATCAATTGTTTTATAATAAATTTTTTTAAACTGGTGGAAGTCACTATAATCTTTCCCATTGGAAGATAGAAGGTGTCTAATGTGATTTTTCACAAGTTTTATTCACCTATTAATAATAGTGAATTTACATATACCTATAGGAGTGGATATGTAAAGGATGTAGGTTCTCACACTGAGGCCAAACCTTGTAATATTGTGTTCTTTGCTTGCTTTCCTACTTTTTTATGCATGCGTATTTACTAAAAGATAATAAGGATATGAAATTTAATAGGTTGTAGGGGTTAAGTTTTAAAAATTATTGAAACTTATACAAATTTAACAACTTATTCAACCCCTCCTTAATTGTTATTCGATCCTTTGAAACTTCACCACGATGGATGTCAGGAGTAGAGTCCCTGTTATCCATCTTTTCACTACCATAAGGAAGACTATTGAGGTAATGATTTCCTTTTACTTTGGTTAAAGAGTTGATGGACCCTTGAGGTGTTGTGGATATGTATCAAACTCCCTCAAGGGCACCAACATTGAGCATATTAGGGATATGAGCTGCATTATGCATCATGTTCGAAATATGCTTACCTGGCTTTTGGGGTTGAGAAGAGATATGAGAATTCTGTATAATGATTTCCATAATATTTTGATAACTTTTTAGTGCTTCAGTGATATGATCTCACTATGGAGAAGCTATTGGAGTATACCAATGATCTTCTGTATTATTGATAGGAATATGAGCCTACCTGTGGGTGGTTGTCAGAATATGCCAGTCAATCCTAGTTGAAGCAGGGATATGATCCTGGTTCAAATATGTATTCTCTATTAGAATATGTTGATGGACCTCCATAATGAGAGAAGTGATATGATTCTCCTCCTGTATAGCCTCTAAAAGATGCTGGTGTAGTCGTTCATTGGTGGAAGTAGGGATATGAGCTTGGATTCTATGAGCTAGTGGAATATGCCAAGTAGCTTCATTAATAGGGATATGAGCCTTATTTGAGGTTATTACCATATATTATTGACAAAACTTGGTTAAAACAGGGATATGAGCTTGATCCCGTGCCTTTGGAATATGCCTATGGTCTTTTTAGATAGGAATATGCACCAGTCCGGAGTCATGTGCCAAACCAACTTGGTGAACCCCAATTAGAATGGGGATATGAGCCTGATCCTATGCCTTTGAAGTATGTCACCGGTATTTTTCAATAGGAATGTGGACATGTACTGAGGAATGTTCCAAAATGAGTCAATGAGCCCCAATTTGAATAAGGATATGAGCCCGATCCTATGCCTCTTCCTTTACCACAATATACTGATAATCCTACTAGATGGGAGCAAGAATTTATGCTTTCTCCAAAGTAGCCAAAAGTTTGTAATGCTCATGGTGATATGATGATCTAGTTATTAAAATAAGAATATGTACATTTTCCTATATCTATACTAGTTATGGAATATGCCGATGGAGCTCTTCAGCTGTTGCTAGAATGTAGTGAAATTTTAGAAATGTGTGCACAGGAATGTAGGTCTCCATATTTTCAATCTCCAAAATATATTTAAAAATGTATTCAATTTAAGTGGGGATATAATACCACTCCCTTCCTCATTGTTCCATCAGAAAATGTCGATGAGATTCATGATTTGGGGAAGGGATATGTGCATCCCTCATGCTTAATGCAAGAATATGTGTGTAGAATTGATCCCATTGAGCAAGGATATGAGTATTCCCATTGGATACCACTAGAATATAATGATGGTATTTATCCGTGGTAGAGAGGATATGACTCCACTCCCATTTATCCATAACTTCTCATGCCTAGTGAGACCTCCTTGGTACCCATGCATGAGTGTCCATGGTTGAATTTTTTTGGGTGGTTCCCTCAGAAGGTGAATGAAGGGCACCGATAGGATGATGCTGGTGATGGTGATTGACAGGGCTCCTCAGCAGCTCCTAAACTGAGATGGAGCCATAGTCGACTCCTTGATGCACCTTCCTAAGATATGAAAGGTGTTAACTGCCACACTTTGTGGATAAGATTCCAAAGTGATTGGTGGCGGTGATACATGACAGCGGTTTCATTGCAACTTTCCCTAAATGGAATGGAATTTTTGGTTTCAACATCTGTATAAAATTACATGAATCCTCTATGGTTGGTATCATACCATGTCAGTGGTATTCTTGAACCACAACATTTTCCACTCGAATATGAAGGTGTTCAATGGGTGAGATTTTTTTGTGACTCATAAAGGTTACTGTTATAGCTGAGGTTCCAAAACATTAACTTTATGAAGACATGATCTTGGGTCAAGATTTTTATGAGAGAAGTTTATATTGTAATGAATACAATAAGGAATAAGGACACTAACCAGTTCATCATCACAAGTATGAAACATAATTAATCAGCTTTGCACAGGCAACACAATTATCCTTTATTGTTCTCGGTTCAACCATTTCTCTCGAATAGAATTTTCACAGAAATAATGGACTTATTTCATGGGAACCTAGATTATGAAGGTTTTCATGTTAGGAAAACCATTTTTTTTGTAAGAGACACAAAAAAAATGGCCCGACATATGGTCAACCAATTTTTTTTATTACTTGAGAGATTTACATCGGGTTCACCATTTTTTCCCTCGAAATATTATGGATGGTATGGTTATCCCCGGGGTTCAGGAGAAACAATGATCAATGACTATAATAATTCATTTTTCTATCATTATATGCTTTTAAATTGGGTTCACCACCTTTTTTTCTTGTTTGAGGATTGATTTTGGAGTGTTCAAGTATGGTTTCACAATCACTTGCATCGGGTTTACCATTTCCATATTTTATAGAAGCTCCCAATGGATTCCACATCCATAACTGGGTACAAACCTAATTTCCAAAGGTAGGTGGCCGTTTAGGGTTTCAGACCCAATGACACTTAGGAACTCACATTGGTTGAGAGGATGGGAAGTCAGGCTCATCACACCCTTTTGGGAGGAATTATTACCTATTCCGAGACACTCTTATAAATTTAAGATATGTTCATGAATCTCTTCCAAATCTTGATATAGGACTGGTTACCTTAATAAAATGATTGGGTGTTGAATCATTTTATATGTAAAGAAGTTTTTATTAATTGTACCATCTTTATGTATATGAGGTTATTCATATGTTTCCCATTTTTTCTTAGCAATGGGTAAATGTTTATATTTTGAAGTCGTATAACTAGGAACTTTGGAGTTTACTGTTGTACCTCTCGTTCCCCTCGTTGTTTGATTTTCATGATCACAATAACCTTATTATTTGTCTAACCTTGTTTCAAGTGTTTTTGTTAATAGGCACAAGGTTGCCAAGAAAATGGCCCAAGAAAGCATCTCAAAGTGGACTGAATTTCAGTCCACCGGCCAACCGGTGTGATAGCACCGGCCAGCCGGTGGACCTGGCAGAGGCATTGCCCACTGCCAGGTTCCACCGGTCAGCCGGTGGCTCTGTCACCGGCCAGCCGGTGGCACCCAGACCAATGGGCCAGCTTCTGTCTCCCCACCAGCCAGCCGGTGGCTCCTCCACCGGTCAGCCGGTGGAGCCTGGACCAAAATTCTTCTCCTCTGCCAAGGCACCGGCCAGCCGGTGGAGCTGTACCGGCCAGCCGGTAGCCCAGTCAAACTAGCCGTTGGCTTTGACCAGTCAACTCCCATTTGGCCTCCAACGGCTCTGAGGCCCTTTACAACGGCTCCGAAGACTCCCCAAGGGTTCCATGCCTATAAATAAAGGCCAAGGAAGCCCCAGACACCAACCGGATCATATACCAAGCCAACGGACATATTTTGTATCAATTGGCCAACCTCCAGCGAACTTCCTTCAGGGAACCCACCTTGCTCCAACAACTTCCACATCCAAGGAGCTCCTTCAAAGAAGCTTGGAAACGGCCTTCAACATCTCCAATCAATCAAAGGCGCCCAAGACTTCCTTAAATACGGTTTTTCTTGTTTATCTATTTTGAGATTAATTTGGGTTTGTGTCTACAAACCACTCTATTTCTCATCCCCTCTTTCTTTTGGGTTTCACATCACCATTAAGGTGTGAAAAGGTTGTCAAGCTTTCCTTTAAATAGCTTGAGACATAGGTGAGCTATCCTTCACCTGTAAGAAGGATAGTGGGTTCTTGCTAAACCATTAAAAGCAAGTGGGTTCTTGCTCAACCATCAAAAGCAAGCTGTAATAGGTTCTAGTGCTACCTCAAAGCCTAGTGGGTTTCTTGCTAAAACCATTGAAAAGCAAGCGATAGGAATCTCTCAATGGTTTAGTTGGGAGCGGAGACGTAGGCCGGGTTTTTGGCCGAACTCCGTTATCAATTCTTGTGTCTTGCCTCTTTATTTACGCTGCACTTTCACTTTGATTTTTAATTTGTTAATCTTTTTTTTAAAAGGCAATTCACCCCCCCTCTTGCCATAATTCCGTTCTTTCTCCGTCATCAATTGGTATCAGAGCCAAAATTTGAGTAATACCCTAACCGGTTTCAAATTTAAGATCCATTGTGATGGCATCATCCTATTTCGCCCCCGAAGGCTTTTCTTTGGGTCGAGCTCCATTTTTTGATGGGTCCGACTATAATTATTGGAAAACCCGCATGACCACTTTTTTAAGAAGCATAGGATATCCTATTTACAAAATTTTCATGCAAGGTTATACTTTGTCTACCCCCGACGAATCCAAATGGACCCCCGCCGATATTAGAAACTTTGAGCTTGATGGCAAAGCCATGAACGCTCTACATTGCGGCCTTGACCGAAATGAGTTCAACCGAGTTTCCACTTGCACCTCATCTCATGAAATTTGGAAACTATTGGAAGTGACCCATGAGGGCACTAACAAAGTTAAGGATACTCGGTTAGACATGTATAGACAAGATTTTGAAAGCTTTTCCATGCATCCAAATGAGTCTATTTCTGAAATGTTTACACGCTTCACTGACGTTTGCAATGGTAGAAAATCTCTTGGTGATGATGTTTCAGCTGAAGCAATGGTCAAGAAGATTCTATGGGTCCTTCCGAGCTCATGGGCACCTAAGGTGACGGCTAAGCTAAGGATGTAAAGAACATGCCGGTCGAAGAGCTCATCGGATCCCTAATGACGTACGAGATCATGATGAGGAGGCAAGCTCAAAAGGAGGGCACACCAATCAAGACACCAAAGAACATCGCCCTCAAGGTACAAAAAGAAGTAAGCTCCTCCTCCTCATCATCATCTTCATCTTCTTCATCATCAAGCGGCGACTCGGAAATGGAGAATCTCGCCCGCCAAATGCACAAATTTATGAAGAAGCACAAGAAGAAGAAGAAATCTCGCAAGGCGCGAAAGCAAGAACCCACCGCAAGATCCGAGCCCAAGGTAAAATGCTACGGGTGCGGCCAAAAAGGGCATTACAAGACCGATTGCCCACTCAACAAAAAACGGGCCACGCAAAAGGAAAAAGGAAAGAAAAAGGTCCTCAAGGCGACATGGAGTGACACCTCATCATCCTCCTCCTCCTCCTCCTCAAGCGACCAAGGTACAAAATGCCTAATGGCAAAACATGAGGTATCATCATCCTCTTCCTCTTCTTCCTCCTCTAGTTCTTCTAATTCTTTTAATAATTTATCATATGAAGAACTCCAACATGCTAGAGACCAATTAGAAAATGGTTTTCATGAGCTTTCTTCAAAATTCGTTGCTTTGAAAAAGAATTTCAAAAAACTCTCTTCCGAAAAAGAACAACTTCTCAAAGAGAAGGAAGAGTTGACCCTCAAAATCCAAAATTTTCCAAATGTTGATTCTATGGAATCAACCATCAAAGATTTAAAAGAATCCCTAGCCAAGTTCACCCAAGGTGAACAAAATTTGAACAATCTCCTTGGTTCCCAACGTATTTCTAGAACCACCGAAGGGCTTGGCTATTCCAAGCAAGTTTCCTCTTCCCATGCTCCAACTATTTTTGTAAGGGGGAGCTCTCAATTTAAATTTTGCAATTATTGTAAAAAACCCGGGCACCTCATTTATGAGTGTGATTGCAAAAATGCCCGATACGGTCAACCCAAATCTATTTTTTATTCGGACGAGTTTTATAGGAGAAGACCCGCCATGAAACAAATTTGGATTGAAAAATCCCTTTTGGCGAGTCTCTCCGGGCCAAAAATAGTTTCGTTTCCACGATGATCTTTTGTTTTATTTAGGGGGAGAAATTTTCTTAAATTCAAAAATCTATTTCGATTCTTTTTTCAATTTAAATTCATTTTTGTTTCAAAACTCTCAATTTCAAAAATTTCAAATGGTTTTTGATTCAAAACTTTCAATTCAAACTGTTATTCAAATTTTCATTTCAATTTCAAAAATCTCAATTGATTTTTCAATTCTCATATCTAGTTTTTCAAACCCTTTCCCTCAATCAAGTTTTATGCCCCGTGCTATTTTGATAATCACAAAGGGGGAGAAATTCTTGATTGATTGGGGGAAAAATCTTTTAAAGCATGCCTCTCATTTTAAGTCTTTTACATTTATTGTTTTAGTGATTGTGATCATCAAAATAGGGGGAGAATGTTGTACCTCTCGTTCCCCTCGTTGTTTGATTTTCATGATCACAATCACCTTATTATCTGTCTAACCTTGTTTCAAGTGTTTTTGTTAATAGGCACAAGGTTGCCAAGAAAATGGCCCAAGAAATCATCTCAAAGTGGACTGAATTTCAGTCCACCGGCCAGCCGGTGGACCTGGCAGAGGCATTGCCCACTGCCAGGTTCCATCGGTCAGCCGGTGGCTCTGTCACCGGCCAGCCGGTGGCACCCAGACCAATGGGCCAGCTTCTGTCTCCCCACCAGCCAGCCGGTGGCTCCTCCACCGGTCAGCCGGTGGAGCCTGGACCAAAATTCTTCTCCTCTGCCAAGGCACCGGCCAGCCGGTGGAGCTGTACCGGCCAGCCGGTAGCCCAGTCAAACTAGCCGTTGGCTTTGACCAGTCAACTCCCATTTGGCCTCCAATGGCTCCGAGGCCCTTTACAACGGCTCCGAAGACTCCCCAAGGGTTCCATGCCTATAAATAAAGGCCAAGGAAGCCCCGGACACCAACCGGATCATATACCAAGCCAACGGACATATTTTGTATCAATTGGCCAACCTCCTGCGGACTTCCTTCAGGGAACCCACCTTGCTCCAACAACTTCCACATCCAAGGAGCTCCTTCAAAGAAGCTTGGAAACGGCCTTCAACATCTCCAATCAATCAAAGGCGCCCAAGACTTCCTTAAATACGGTTTTTCTTGTTTATCTATTTTGAGCTTAATTTGGGTTTGTGTCTACAAACCACTCTATTTCTCATCCCCTCTTTCTTTTGGGTTTCACATCACCATTAAGGTGTGAAAAGGTTGTCAAGCTTTCCTTTAAATAGCTTGAGACATAGGTGAGCTATCCTTCACCTGTAAGAAGGATAGTGGGTTCTTGCTAAACCATTAAAAGCAAGTGGGTTCTTGCTCAACCATCAAAAGCAAGCTGTAATAGGTTCTAGTGCTACCTCAAAGCCTAGTGGGTTTCTTGCTAAAACCATTGAAAAGCAAGCGGTAGGAATCTCTCAACGGTTTAGTTGGGAGCGGAGACGTAGGCCGGGTTTTTGGCCGAACTCCGTTATCAATTCTTGTGTCTTGCCTCTTTATTTCCGCTGCACTTTCACTTTGATTTTTAATTTGTTAATCTTTTTTTTAAAAGGCAATTCACCCCCCCTCTTGCCATCATTCCCTTCTTTCTCCGCCAAACATTTACTTCCTTCCAGGGAGTCGATTGGTGTTTCAAGGATGATATTGAACCTTCATAAGGTTTCCTATGTATCTTGTTTATAATAGGAATCAAAACCCACATAGTTCATTTAAATTTGAGAAATGCAGTTTAATGTCATGGATAAAGGATATATATGTGGGCACTTAGGAACTAGGTATAGAGCTCAAACCTTTATAAGGAATCCTACATATCAAGATTATAGTAGGAATTAGATTCATCATCGTTTGATATATGATCAACCTATTGATGGGTGATGATAGATAATTAATTCCTCTAAGGGTTATAGCCCCAAGGTTTACCAATATGGGAATGATTTTGGGACATACACCTAGGTGGATTCCCTTTTATGGGGAAATCATATCATGTTACTGAATAGGGATTACACACTAAGGTTTCCTTGGATGGGAATAAATTATGATTCGAGTGATATGATAATTGAAAATACCTAAACCTACGTGAATTATGATCAGTATGTGAAACAAGTGATAATAAGTGATCTAACTCATCGTATATAGATACCAGACTTATGCACTTGGGAGGCCCTTATGGGTTGTTTAATACAGATATTAGGACTTAGTAAGGAATCCTATGTATCCTTTTTATTATAGGAACCATTTTACTCATAGTTCAATCTGTCCCTAACCTGCTGATGGGTTTGATATATTTGAGAGCACGAATGGGGATTACACATAAAGGGATGCCTGTGTATGATCCCACTTCTCATCTGCTAATGGAAGAGGAAGGATGGTAGACTTATGAGAGAATTTAGTCCCATGATTTAAGAATATTTGAGATATGGAGGGACTTACATTAGGGTGGATTTCCATTGGATCTTGGGCCTAGGAAAGAATATTATGTATACAGTTTGGTTAGTAATCAAAGTCCTCATAATTCAACTTGTTATATGTCCAAATATGTCTAAAAAACAAGGTTATCTTGTCTGAAGGTGTCTTCCTAACATGCTTGAAACGTTGAAGGGTCTATGCCTAACATGTCCTGAGTGTCTATCTAACATTTCTTGAGTGTATGAATGAAATATCCTAATTATATGTTTGACATATATTGGGTTTTTATTCAACAAGGTTGACATGTTTCAAGGTGCTTCACATGATTGAAGAAAACTTGTTAGAGGTCTGCCACATAATCGGATTGTCATGTTCATAGGACTATCACATGAATCTTTTTACATGTACAAGGGTCTTCATGTGATCAATATATACACATCCAAGGGTGTTTTTGACTAGGTATAACATATTGGAAGGCTATCGAATGATCTGGTTGGAAGTTTGGATGACTTTACATAACTTGACTGATATGTCTGGAGGACTTCGAAAGACTTGGACTACATGTCCAGAGGACTTTTCAAGACTTGAATAAAATTTATATAGGACCTTGTGTGGCTTGGATAACATGTCCATAGGAATTCTCAATACTTGATTGACATATTCAGAGGATTTTGTAAGACTTGTCCAACATGCTCGGGTGTTTTCACATGATCTAGATAGGTCATGAAAAGCACATGATGAATTTTTATGGAAATTATTGTATTCATATTTTTCAGTTTTTATTGAATATATGTCTCAATGTTTATCATGCATTATCTTGTTGAGGTTTCACATGACCAAGTCAGCATGTGGAAATTCCTTTTCATAATCTAGTCAATAAACCATAAGTACTTTGCATTATCAATAGGGTGATCATGCAAAGTGTATATACATTCCACGTAATCACTTAAGCCATTCCTTGAGTTTACCCAGTGGAAGAATTTTGGGATTGTGTGGATTTATTCTCTGATAATTGTACTCTCTCTTCTTCACTCCCATGGATATACCTTGCGTGTGTCGTATTAGTGCCTTTTTTTGTGTTGAAGGGGAGGAATTTATAAGCCCCATCACCTTGGTTCTATGCCTCCTTTCATGGATCATGTTTCACAAATGTGGGATTAATTCGATGGAGGGGGAATCACATTATGTTCTTTTAATGATCTTTCTACGGATTATCCAAGGTGTCGCATGATAATTAGTGATTGTGAGAACACTTTGTCATTACCATATTTATTAGACCCATGGAGCATCAAATTTCTTTTGTATGATCATGTTGACATGTCAAAAATACTTTTATAAATCAATTTAACATTTTTAAGAGTCTTATCAAGACCAAAAATCTTGTTTTAGAGGATTTCACATGATTGAGGGAGACTTTTCAGGGGGCCTTTGTGAGATCAAGTTATCTTTTTAGAGGCCCTTTATGAGATTAGGCTAGCTTGTCGAAGGGAATTTGCATGATTAATGGTGATCACTCAAGGTGCATAATACATTCACATGAAAATCATTGTATCTTCCCTTCATGAGAGGCTTCCAAATTTTTCAAATTTTATTCTTTATTTTATAAGTCTTTTGGCCCTTTCCCATTAGTTATTCATCTGAGCAATACATGATCAATAATGGATCTTGCGACAGCGTGCGAGCATTGTCATGGACAATCAATCTACCTGTCTGTCATGTGTTTCATGATCAGTGATGGATCTCACAATGATGTACGAGCATTATCATGAGTAGTTTTTCTGCTTTTCTATGGATCCAAAGGGGCGTCACATGACCGAATGGACATTTTCAAGGGCCTTATCATGATGAAGGTGACATATTGGAGAGATACCACATGATATGAGGGAATCACCTGAAAACCTTCATGTGATCATGGTATCTTGTTGGAGGGGCTTCACATGATCATCTATAGATCATGTGAAGAACATTACTCATCTGTGTGACCTTACCAGGGCCTTAAAATCGCATGTCCTCTTGAGGGTTATATGATTCATGTGATCCAACTGATTGGTATCCATGTATCTATGCTCCTCCTTTCTTCCTTTCATGGTGAAAATAATACCAATAATTTGGGTATTTATTCAATTCTAAAATTGTTGATGCTCATTTAGAGGGCATCAACAACTACCAAACCTAACATTCTTGTTAAATCATAGGGTTCTAAACAGTGAATCCAGACTTTTTCAAAATGTCTAGAATACTCATGAAAAGTAAACATCAATAAAAATTAAAACTAAAGTTCTTACAGAATAAAATAATTATTCCAATAAACATTATCCTGAAATATACTTAAAAAAATTCATTAGTAACACAAATGTGGGTGTTTGTGAGAATAAAAATAAATGATAATTTAAATAACATTATTGGATTAACATATTCCCAATAAGGATATCATCGATGAAGATCACTATAGACTAAACTAATAAAGGATGAAATATCCATTTCATGAGTCTCATGAACACTTATGGGGTGTTCTTCATGTTGAAGGGAATCACTAAGTACTCATAGTGATAATAGTAACATTAGAATGCCATCTTTGGTATATCCTCATCTCAAACTCAGAGCTGGTGATAGTCTGACCAGAGGTCAATCTTCGAGAACCACCTCACCCCCTTCAACTGGTCGAAGAGGTCATCAGTTCTTGGTAGTGGATAATTGTTCTAGATGGTAACCTGGTTCTAGAAATGGTAATCGACACACAACCTCAAGCTCTCACCCTCCTTCTTGGAGAACAAATCTAGGGTTGCCTAGGGGGAAACACTAGGTTTGAAAAACCCTTCATTTTCAACTCTTCCAACTACACATTCTGATCATGAATCTCTGCAAGATCCATATGATATGCTGGTGTAGATATTAAGGAATTACTTAAGTAAAAGTCTATGCAGAAATTTATCTCCTAATGGATAGGTAAGCCTAACACATCCTTAGGGAAGATGTACTCATACTCTTCCATCACTATAGAAGATTGAAAGCCAATATCATTTGTTGCTCCAAGGGTTATACTAGAAAAATGGTGAGTAATCGGCTGTATAATCATACATATGAGCTCATTATGCTATGTATGGATTTCCTTATCATTAAATAAGGAAAAAATCATCCCATTTATGCATATGCATCACATCCTTCTCTTGAAATAATAAATTTGTGCAATAATTACAGATCAATAGTCCATAAATAGGATGACATCATAAATCTTCATCATGGACATAAAGATATCCCAAATGAATACCTATCCTATAAGAGTCAAGTCACAATATTGGGAGAAGTGTGTGATCATTGAATATCCTCTGGTAGGAGTCTATAACTGTAAAGGTCAATCCAAAGGCTCTACCAGAATATCTAAATCTCAAACAAGAGATGTGGAAAGAAAGGAATGAATCATGCATTTGTCTATAAAAACTAAAAATAAGGTAGAAAAAATAAAAATCATACCATTAATCATCCATATATCCTATAGGTCATAGGCCTCCATTGCCTGTAGTTGTCCTCATCCCTAACCAACAGCGCCCTAAGCCTAGCATAGACCACCTGGGGGTGGTAGTGATAATAGATCAAATTTCCTACCACCACATACTGCTATCCTAGATACTCTACCACATACACTTCCCTATATACCTCATTGATCTAGTCATTACCTCTCCCTAGGTGGCCCATCGACTGCCTCCCTATCAACTGCCCAGCGGGTTAGACAATCCTGTATGAGATGTACTCTCCCATTACAAGATTAAAAATGCCTCTCACTTAGTTGAATGGAGATATCCTTCAATCCTTGAACTAAAAACCCTCTATCCTGGTAATTCCTCTATAAATTCCTAGAACACCTAGATCCCTAAGTCTGACATTAGCAACCAGCTGCTTAAGTCTCATCTCTAGGGTTCTCACTACCTGTACCAACTATCAGTGATTGCTCTTTCAAGAAGCTCTCTACCACCAAAGATTTCTTAAGAACTCCTACTCAAGTAAGAATGAAAATAGATATCACACTATCCATGATATATCTATATAGGATGTGCTTGAAGGTTTTTGCTCAAAATAATGCATCTAAAACCATATCCATGGAGTATCTTGAGAGGTTGGTGAACCTTGATGAATACTTTGACACTATCACGTTTCCCTTTTGAAGCTGTAAAAGTTCCTAGATACAAACTAATCACAATATAGTTGGATAGAACTACTCTATGAAAGGATGATCAAAACCTGTCTAAGAAATATTCATCTTGTAATATGTCAGAGTCACCAGAATCTACCATCACTCCATAGAGATATGAAGGATGATCACTGCTAGGACCACCATTTAGTATGGATGTGTCTTAACAAGGTAGGAAACTTTCATAACTACCTCAATCCAGTCCTTAATTACCTGGGGGTATAGGTCAACCTGAAACCCAAGGGGTTTCTGCCTCTAAAACTCATGAAGTGATCTTATATTACACACCTCATCCGCTGGTACTACCAGTGCAACCCACTGTTCAGTGAGTGGTGGTAATACTGGAAAACCACTCAAAGGTACCACCTCTTAAATAGGTCCTTGTATCAAAGCCTCATCACTAGGTGGATCATCCTCCTGATCCTACTGTATAATCCTAATTGGCATTCATCGTTGAGGCATCCTAAAATAGAAAAGATGTATCATTATCAAGAGTATATCTGCAGAGTTGTATCAAGAAGGACATAGAAATCACAACTCATTCATATATGATTTATGTACCAATGTTTTCCCTATAACCAATGCATACATGTATTGAGTCAAAAAGTAGGTTTTTAGAGTCTTGGTTAATGGATACATCAACTGACACACCAACATTGGATTCCATGGATTGAGAGATGAACTCAAAATAATTTAACATTGTTTCCCTAGTTTCCAAAACAAACCTCATAGCTAGATAATCACCAAACCCTATTCTTAATATGAACTTCCTTTGATACCACTCTTTCATGACCTGACCAACTGAAGCCCACCTAACCGATTGTAAACCAAATGTAACACCCCAATCCCACCTCTAATAGGTTAGGGGATGATAACCACCATCGAGTAGTCATATCACTCACATGGGAGGGATTAGCATAAAGTACCTACACACACATCTCCAAATACCCACATAATACTAAAAGGTAAAATAAAACTAATACCAAGAATGAATTCATAAACCTAAATCTCACATCAGATAATGATTCAAGTACTAGAAAGAATAAAGGGTCCAATAAAATCCCACAAAAACTATAAAAAGAGTCTACATGTTAGAAAGGAGGTGAATTCTATCAAAGGAAAAACTTGGTTTGTACCATAGTCTATCTAGATCAACTATGTTCCACCTATTCCTAGTCCACCTAGGACTCTATCGAAAGGCCTATCATCTTCATAATCCATGACATGTGTGGGAAAATCCCATATAGGGGTCAGTATAACAATACCTAGTAAGACACTTAGAAATTACCAAACATAAAGCATCAAGAGATTAGTTATCTCATCATCACAAAAATATTTCAATCAAAATATGATATATAAAAATACTAACCTAGATATAATCAAGATAGACACTAAGTATCAAGGTAAATACACAACCATACTTCCATCCTAGGATTCTTCTCGAGGTTTCAAGGTAATGATTGTTGGGGAGAACTCACTCCATGAGTTTGAAACATTGATGACGCTTATCCGGGAAATCATTATCATCAAGACTTTTCATGAAGAAGTATATGTTGGAACTACGAAGATCTTGATACATGGATAGGGGATCTCACACAAGGACTATGGGGTATACCTAAACCTATATGGAATAAATCTCTAAGTAGTGGATAGAAATCTTGGGTATGTTGGTCATGAATATTCCTAAAACCCCACAAAGGGGAGAAGAGAATGCTAGATGACCACACTCTAGGCCAGACAGATGGATTATGTAACTCTATCTGAGACTAGTACCACAAAGGGGATCACATACAATTATCATAATGCGATGCCTCATTATACCCTATTAGGGATGGACCAAGGTAATATACCCTATATAAACTAGTTTACACTGAAGAGAACAAGGGACTCAAATTTCATTAGGAAGATTATAAAATGTGCCCCATTAAGTCCAGACCTATCAGTGTCCATTTTTGTATTCTAAAACCCATTTTAATTTACTCTGGACATGCATATATACACTAGTCGTGACCATGTACTTGTTTGTGTCTGATTACCCTATTCACTTCTAAGTACATGGTCGTGCCCATGTACTCTGGTCATGCTTGTGTACTTGGTCGGTTCTGTGCCTGTGTACCCATGGTATTCAAGTAGAACTTCCAATACTGGGCCACAAAATGTGTGTTAGGTCTTGCAAAACATGTTATATTTTATTTTATACAAAACCCTAGTTGTTGTATCCAAGTTCCCACATAGATTTTTTTTCTTCTAACTACACATCATGTATGTTGGGATTTTACAGTACCCAATGGTTTTCCAAGCAGTTTTGCTCACACCACTATTTCCTTCTCACCAGCTACAAATCTTACTATAAAACTTGGATCTAAGTTGGATAAAATTTTATCATCGCCAATGGATATATTATAACCATCCATTCCCTTGGTAATTGCATCCTATCACACTACACCGCTTCTGCAATGTCCAACCATGTACATAGAACACCATTCTGATCCCGATCCATATCTGATCATCTATAATCATCATCATACCTCATTTATACAATCAATAATAAACCCAAACCCATAGTATAAATCCATTTCCCTAAATAATGATTACAGAATGGTCATTCACTGGGTATTTTTTGAACTACTAGCCAAAGGAAATACCAATGATGAATGTGTAAAGAATGATAAGAGAAATTCACAAAACAAAAACATGAGGAATGACCCTAAACCATTGTTTGGGATGGACTTGATCCATTGTAATGATAATGATGAAATAATAAGAAATAATTAGGGATTATCAAACAACACCAATTCCCAATTCTAGGAAGATAAATTTATACCCATGAATCAATGGTCGACCCATGAATTAATTTGTTAAAAATACTGATTCGCGTTCGACATAAGATAATAAAATGTTGATTAAATTTAACATAAAAAAATCTCTTACCTCTTGTTTTGATTGATCATTGATGAAGAATGGTTCTAGGTTGTTGTCATTGATGAGATCTATAAACTCTACTATTGATGATGAACTCCTTGGCACACCGATCATCAACCCATGATATGTTATCATTCATCAAGGGTTTCCTCCAATAGATCGTCTCAAATCCCTAGGGTTATGTGTATAACCCTAGGGATTTACTATAAATGATTTTAAATAGAGGATATTAGGTCTGTATATATAATGAATAATAAATTTATTTATTTATTTATTAAATGACCAATCCGCCCATGACCGCACTTAACCCAAATACCCAACATACAAAAAGATTATGTTGCACCTAGGTTAAAACCCATATTTTTGATTTAATGGAAGTATCAGGTTTCCCATATAATAATCCTTTTGAGAGGCATTCCATCATTTCATAAAAACTATGTGCATGTGATATAATATATATAATATTTTTATTATATCAATATTGAGCCTCCACAGCCCCCAAAATCATGTGTTGACTCAACACTTATCCTTGAAAATATTCTTTAAAATATTCTCATATTTTACAAGGAAAAAACAGAGTTAAACCATGCTTTTAATAGAAAAAAAACCTCAATACCTTGGCGTGATCAAAGAACCAAGAACCAAAATCCTTGGTTTAAATAGATAACCGAGAACCAAATAAATAGAGGGAGAAGAGAAACACATGACTTGCTTAATTATAAACCCTTTACAACACAAAAACCTCAATGTCTCTTGAAATAATTAGAACGAGATAAAAATGGTGAGAGAGAAGGATAAAAAGTGAGATAAAAAGGGTTATACAAATGTATTAATAGGAGTAGAGATAAAGAGGTACAAAAGATGGAATGAGAAAGTCATTGGAACTTTGGATAAAGTCATTAAAGAACAAACCCTTTTTTATTTGGTGATTTGATCTCCTTGGATGATGATCACTTGATCTCCATTTAATGAATAAAGATTACAACTTTAATCTCTTGGGATATTTCTATAGAATTGGATCAACTTTGAGCTTTGGGAGAGTTCCAACATTTTCACTTTGATTGGGTGGAAGTGGAATGTTAATTGAGGCTGCCTTAATCTACTTTTATATCCAACATAGGATTATAGGGTCTAATGATTCAAGAAATAAAATTAGAGAACCAAACTAGATGATTTTTTACTATATTAAATACCTCCTCGAACTAGAAGTCTAGACATCAACAGATACTTGGTAGCCTCTACTGGGTAGCCAGTGGTGCTGATAGAAATACCTGCACACTTTCTCCTCTCACTAGATGGTCGGTGCACCTCCATTAGCTAGCTGGTGGACTTCTTATAGGAATATACCGATACCGCTATCTATCTGGTGACACTATACCAGGTATCTGGTGCTTCCCTGGTGCAACAACCTTGAAATAATCCCTTAGTTCCTAGTTTAAAGTATTCTAATGGAAATATTCCTTTCCACCAAACTAACTTACTATAACACACAAAATACACTTGAAACAACATGAAACAAGTTATAACAACATTGGTGTGTTTATGATCATTAAAATAATTATACTTCGAGGACCAAAAATCTACCCCTTTTTGATGATCATAAAAACTTGATATAGAAATTAATAAAAGGAATAAGAAAAAGATAAAAATAAAGAGTTTACCAAATAAATGTGAAACCATGTCTCCCCCTTTGATATTTCGAAACAAGTTTCTCCCCCTTGATGAAAGACCATTTAAATTGAACATTATTTTATCCTTTACCTCCATTAAAAACTACTCTCCCTTTGAGATTATAAAAAAATAACTTTTAAAGAAAGTGGGTTAGATATATATGAAAATATAATAGAATTTCAAAACAATGTTTAAACGTGATTAAACTACCCTTTATGAAAATAAAGTAATATTAAGATATAGAGATTAAAAAAATATCATAATTTATAACATAATGAGATAGAATGATTAAACTAAAGAATCCATATAAATAAAAACATTTAAGCTCATTCCTGAGATAATAAAAAGAACAAGACATGAATGAAAACTTCTTTAAAAATATAACTTTTGAAAAAAAATATTTTTGAACCATGTAAAAATATATTCAATGAATTTATAAAATATTTTAAAATAATTAAAAAGAATCATACAAAGAGATTGAAAATTAAAACATGCTTTTCAGAATATAATTTCAATATATCACATGATTTATAATAACATAAAACTTGAAAACATTCTTATAAAAGAGAGAGGATAAAGAGAGAATATAATTAAAACAAATCCTATAAATAAAAAAATTAAATCATATAAAAAACTATATACTTATTAGATTTTATTTTAGATCTAAACTCCATATATTTTTATTTTAACAACAACCTTCTTTGAGTTGGATCATCCTTTTGTTATATGGAAACCATGTGATAGATTAATTAATGTTTATGGAAAATCCCTATAAGATATCAAAAATTGTTTCCTTTTGGTATCCTTGAGGGCCCAAAAAAGTTAAAACAAGATGATTTGGAAAAGAAATAATTTTATGACTACAAACATTGGAAAGTAAATATTTAGGGACCCAAACTTGTTTATATTTTTGAGAAAGATTAGAAAAAATTTGGATCAATTTAGGTCTTCAATATCTAGAATTTTTTTAATCACATTCATATATAATATTTCTATATTTATGAAAATATTTTTAAAATTTATTTTGAGAAACTTCTTTCACAAAATTAGTGGTTTTTGAAGAAGTTTCATTGTCATTTGAAAAAAACCATGATTTTTTATTTTAACATGTTGAGAACCAAGGATCATATTAAGTTTTTTTAACCTTGGGTGAAATTTGAAAGAGATATTTTTAGATCCTTGATTTTAGTTTTGACAACATCAATATGAGGTTGATTTTTTAATTCAAAAATCAAATAATATTTTTTCCTTTGAAATAAGATCTTTTTAATTAATAACTTTTTTATAATTTTTTGAAATATTATCATATTTTGAAATAAGTTCTTGAAAAAAAAATTCAATTTCATTTTCTAAAATAGAATAGAAAGAAAAATAGGAATGGGAAGGAGAGTGAGAGACAACCTCTTCACCTATATTGAGATGAGTCATGAGTAATTTTATTGTTGAGTTTATAGTTTTATATATTGAAATTAAATCTTCTCTAGCACTCAAAGTAAAGAATTTTAGAGACTTATTACCTTGCTACTTATATTTAGAATTTTTTTCAAGGGATAATCTGGCTTGATGTGACCCTTATTTTTATAACCAAATGAAGTTACTTATAAAACATCAATTTTATATTTCTTTTTATCATGTCAAAATGAATTCTTCTTTTTGTTTAAGTTGTACAATTTATTCAATATTCTCATCAAATTTTCAATCTCACTTTTATTTTTAGAGTTTATTTTATAAGAATAATCATCCTTGATTTCTTTAAAGGTTAGGTTTTTATTCGTTTTCATGTCTTGTATGGCTCCTTTAACCACTTGGAATTTAAAATTTATCTCATATGTCATTAATTATTTGATGAGTTCTCAAACCACCATATTTTTGAAGTCTTTGTCTTCTTGGATCACTGTCACATTGAGAGACCATGAACTAGGTAAAACCCATGGAATTTTATTTACAAGAGTTTATATAGACAAGTCAACACTTAGATATTTTCTACCATTTCATATATTATTGAAAAGAGTAAATATTCTTGTAATAGATTAATTTGCATGTATGGAGAAACTTTCAAAGTCCCATATAAACATATCTTGTATAGTGTCTTTAACTTTATTTGTGCCATTGTGTGTGACTTCAAAGAGTTTCCAAATATCATTATCCAATTTATAAGAATATATTCTATTTAATTAATTTTTATCTAATCCAAAAAATAAGTAATTTATAGATTTTATATATAATTAAAATGATACAATATCTTAAGAAGTCCATTTATCTTCAGATTCAATTTTAGGGGTAAAACCATGCATAACCATTTTCCAAATAGGATATCTAATACTTATAATAAAAATAGGCATGTTAATTTTCTAATATAAATAATTTTAACCATAAAATAAAGGAGAATACATATAATAAGTATATTCCATTTTAAAATCGGTTTGGATTTGAAAATCAAAAAAAATTATAAAAGAATGGAAATTTTGATAAAAACTCAAAGTCTCCTTTGATACCAAATGTTAGTCAAAGATGAGTAAAATGGAAAGAAGGGGGGGGGGATAAATTTCCTATTAAAAATTAAAAGTGATAAATGAAATGATGCTATAAAATATATGGAGATATAATACAAGCATGTAAATATTTCAAATTAAAGCATAGAAAAAAATAAAACAAGGCAATTAATCGAAAGAATTATAGAAATAAACAACTGGAAAGTAAATGGACTCAAAAAATTTAGTAAATAAGTTATAAAATAATACCCAAAGGTATCCCTATGTCTCCTCCCCACTAGAATGATCACGAGGATCAATATAATAAACCCATTGGTTTGAATGGGAAATAAGAGAAAAAAAACCCTTGGTTTTAACAAAAACCTAGAACCTAAAAAACCCTTGATTTTAATGAAATACCAATAACCTAAATACCTTGTTTTTAATGGATAAACAAGAACAAAAACCCTTAGTTTAAACTGATAAACAAGAAAAAAATAAACAGGAGGAGAATATAAATAAATGACTTGATTAATTGAAAGCCCTTTAAAATTCATAAACTTCACTCTCTTTTAAAAGAATTAGAAAAAGATAGAAATGGATAGAGATAAGGGTAAAAGGAAAGATTCAATGGGTTATACAAAAGTCCCAATATGAAGAGAGAGGAAGAGGCACAAAATATGGAATAATAAAGTCATTGTTTTGGATGGATTCATTGAAGAACACACACTTTTTGATTAAGTGCCTTGATATCCTCATATGATGACCACTTTATCTCCCTTGAATGGTGAAATATGATAAATTTAATCTCTTGATATATTTTGAGATAATTGGATCAACTTTGAGCTTCAGGAGAATTTTGAGATTTTCACTTTGATTCAGTGGAAGTGGAATGAGAATTAAGGCTACCTTTATCTCCTTTTATATCCAATATAAGATGTTGGGGTATAATGAGTTGATCCACAACATTAAATACCTAAAACATATGTTTTTTACCACATTAAATGCCTCCTCAGACTATTTGTCCTGATGCCACTGGATTCCTGGTAGCCTTCACCAGGTAGCTGATGGTGCTATTGGAACTACCTGCACACTATCTCCTCTCACTGACTGGTTTGTGCTGCTCCATCATCTATCTCATGTAATATTTATAGATAATAGGAGTCTTCCCATGCCATCAACTATCTCGTGGAACTGTACAAGGTAGCCAATGTTTCCCTACTACCACAACCTTGAAAGAATCTCTTTATGCCTAGCTTGAAGCAGTCTAATTTTCAAATGCCTTAATTCCAAAATAACTTAATAGAAATGAAAAAAATAAAATTGAAACAACATGAAACAATTTAAAATAATATTAGAGTTTTTGTGATCATTAGAACATTCACACTTTAGGATCCAATAGATCTCTCTAGGGTTTGGGGGAATTCTCTCTAATTTCATTGTGCACAATGATGATTAGGGTTGATAATGATATAATTAGGTTTAATTGGAGAAAGGGTTAGGGAATAATAATTGAATATGGTCTATTAGAATTAAATTAATAACCAATGAACCCCATGTATAAATAATAAAATAATAAAAATTATTTACTTGACATTTTCTAAACACACAAATAAATAAATATTATTTATTGAATAATAAATTAGAATTTAATAATTATTTGATTATATCCACTACTACAAAACATAATGTAATATATAAAATCATAGTAAACATACAGGCTTGGGGAATTGAACCCATGACCTTCCCCTCACCCCCAAAACCTCACCACCCACCATAATAAATTAGCATTTATTCAAGTAATATTTAATATATCAATTTTCATTGGACCATTAACTCGGCTTATCTTTTCTCCTTGGTATCTATTGAAACTTGAATAATGAATATTTATTTAAATAAATAAATATAATTGAATTATTCACTGATAAATGAATAAATATTATATTAACTAAAATAGAGAATAAATATTTATTAAATATTCAACTCATGTTAATTCTCTCGAATAACTAGTAACTATATATTTGTGATCAATCCAAATATGAATAATTATTAAACCACATATGAGAATAATATTTATTCAAAATGTTAAATTCATCTAGAATTTAATTGAGGTTCTGGATACACTTGGTGCATGACCCTTTAGACCTATTTTTTAGTGGCATTAGGGAGAACAGCCTAAAGTCAAAGGTTAACATCTAGAAAAATTCCAAGGAACCCACATAGAAATAAGTTAATATCGTAATGAAATACAAACTCATACGAGTGTTCACTGTGTAATATAATTCATTCACATAAAATATCTAATCAAAGGGTATGAGATATCAACTTCAACTAAATCAATAAATGAAAAATATTTTTTTTAATTATTCTTAAATACAAAATCACTTATGATACACCCAACACATCCCACCGCACCATAAGAATATATCATCATGGTTTTCATCAATACATTAAATTATGAATTCATGATATGTGTTAATAACAATCTTAAAGTTTAAGGATCATTACACATGTCTGGTGATAAGAACATCTAATGACACATATAAATATGAATTTCTTACTGTCTAGTCAAGTCCTCATAACCTTCCAAGTAAGTGATTACCAAGGACAAACTTTACAAGGAGAAGCCTCAATGTCTTATGAGCCTCCTACCTATGATAGCCTGTATCATAAATGTCACATAAAAAATATCATCTTACCATAGAACATGAATTTAAGAATACTTCCATTAGACCATAATTGTGAGGAACTTCCATGTCATTTTAGTGCAATAGGCACCCATATGACATTATCATATACAATGTCATGTGTAATAATAATCATGATGTGATAAGAAATTTATTAATACTCAAAGAACATGAATATAGGTAATCATAAAGTATACAAAATTTGGTTCTATGGACCAACTCCAAAATTTGTGTGGGGGTGTTTTTGTTAAGGAAAAATCCTTACATATGGGCATCGTGTCATAGATGAGAGTGTCACACTATGATGGAAAATCCTACATATGAGTTTGGAAAACCTTATGGTTTTCATTATGATTTTCATGAGAGAAAGGTTGGTTATGTAGTGGCCAAGGGTGTCAATTTATAATGAATTTTCATGAGGGGTATCATGACTTGGAGGGTGAAGGATATTCTGTAGAGAAATGAGGTTATATTGAGGATTCCAGGTCCCTAGGGTGTTGATACTTCTTAGATTAAAGGTTCCACACCATGACTATGGGTCACACTATGAGGGATAAGTCATGGGGTTTGTAAGTTCTAGTTGAAGGAGCTATGTAACATCATAACCCAAGGGGCCACACTGTGAAGGGTGCCCTCGGAGGGCATCATGCCATGACCTATATAGTACATTATGGAAAGGCCTTTTCATAGTTTTTAAAACTAGGAAAAACCCTTCATTTTTAGGCCAACTTCTACCCTTCTCTTTCCTTGTTTGATTCCCCTTGGATAAGGGTTATATTTGAATAATACTATAGTGGATTCAAGGTGTGTTATTACTCTTATTCCCTTTATTAATTAGCCATCGATTTTAGTGTCCTTGGATAGGGTTTTAGTAATGACATCATTGGAGAACGGTGGAAATTGTCCTGAACTATGGGGATTTTTCATTTGATGGAATGAGGACGTCCTAAGATAGAGATCACATGTAATTGTTGTTGAAATTGATATTCTATAACCAACTAGTTTTACATTGTATTAATTTTATATTAAAATAAGTGAATATTTATTAAACATCTTATTATATACTATTCATTATTCTGCATGAATTTTATGTAATAATTCCCTAGAGTATCTATCACATTAAAAAGGTCATAATAGTTCCCCACTATGATAAGAACCTTGAAATTACATGATGATATTCTTAAACCTAGTTTTATGGTCAGATAATATTATATGATAAGTCATATAATATGTTTATTGTCAGGTGTGAGTACTCATAAGTGGATGGGACATCATCTCATGAAGTTCACACTTGATATTCTCTATGATGAGTGATTATGAGAATATACCTTCCAGTAGAAACTCCACATTTTTATGTGTTATTAGATATTCTTATCTACGAGTGTGTATAATGGTACTTATACTTTAGATTATTATTAATGCATGTCATGACTGACACACTAGTATTTACTAACCAAAAACCAAGACTCTATAAATTCTTAGGAAGTAGGGTACATTGGGTGAATCCAAAATGACATGTTATTAACAAATAAGTTAAGGAAGGATTTGTCCCTTACATATTTATGATAGTTGATATCTCATACCTTTTATTGAAATAGAACTGTTGTATTAAATTCCATGTCTATGGTGAAATGATGAGTTTATTTCAGAGAGTTAGAGAAAGGTGTATCAAGTATATAGGATGATGACATGGGTGTGCAACTTTCTTGATGGGATATTATGATAAAGGGATTATATTACACAGTGATTGCTCATATGTGGTTGTTGATGTTGCGATATCAACTTCTTTTTATTGGGTGCCTTGACCCATTTATAGATAGTAATCTTGGACTTTAGGCAAGCCCACCTAATGCTAATGAGAAATAAACATAGAGGGTCCCATGAAAAGTGTTTCTGTTGATCTAAATTAAATTCTATTTGAATTTAATTATTGGAATAAATATTATTCTAGATAATAAGGGATAATTTTATTCAAGATTAATGATCACATAAATTTAATAAATATGTATTCCTAAGTAAACTATTAAATTATGTGGATATATAATACTTACTTACTTATTTAATAAATATTTATTCTCCATACTATGAATATAATATTTATTTTATGAATAAATATTTAATTAAATATTTACTCAAATGTTCAATAAATACCAAGGAGGACGAGTGGAATGAGATTGTGTCCAATGATAAATATTAATTCATAATCCTATAAAATAATATCTATTATTGTGCTAGTTAGTGCAAACTATAGAATAAAATAATAATAATATTTTAATACATGGTATGGGGTTAGACACGAGTTTAAAATTTTATTAATGGTACTTATACAATTAATTAAATTACAAAACCTAACCCTAGGTCTCTAAATGGGGAAATAATATATTCTAATAAAGGTCAATCAATAATCATTATGCAAAATAGATTGATCTCCATATTTCTCTTATTCCTTATCAAAACCTCTCAAGAATGAGAAGATAAGGATAATTTCTTCAATACCAAATAAATGTGAAGTGATCAAGATGAACAATGCAATATGATCAATCAACCGTGCTACCACCCAAAGATTCATCAATGTTGTTTAGAGATCATAAGACTATGTGTGGATCACCACTAGAGAGATTATACACTTAGATCCTACAAGCGTAATAATACATTACCGAAAAAGGGTTTTAGATGATCAACATCAACTATGAAGAAATATATTAAGAATAGGGTAATATTTATTTTGATTTAATTTAATTAATTATAAAATTAACATGAAAAAGATCTCAGCTTAGTTTCGGCATATTTCTTGCCAATATTCTATTAGAAAATTTTTTTTGGTCATGAAATTTACGTATTTTACAATATATAAATGATCCATAAAATCCAACATTTACTGAGTTGGGATCAACCCTAATAAGAACTTCCACTATGCCTAGAACCATCTAGTGGTATCATAGGAGTCATTTTAAAATTTATAATTATTTATTTGATTGTTAATCATGGCACATTTAAAAGTTAAAATTCATTTCAAGTTTTAATTAATTCTTGATCCATTTTCAAAATCTCTTCTTCCTATTCTTTATTTATCACTCATATTACCAAGATCAGTGAATAATTAACAAAGATCACATCTGAATAACCCATAAAAAGGTTCCAAAAATTCTTTATGGATAATAAAATAATACACGACGTGTACTCTTTTTTTAAACACCATGTGTCCTTGTTCATTTCATAATGATTCCCACATGGATTCAAAGTCATTGTGTAATAAGTACATTCCATGGGCGATAAATACACTGTGTGTTTACCATCCCAGGTGTCACATGGATTTTATGGAGTACACATCATATAGATTGACTACATACCATGCACCCCACATGTTTTCAAGGCGGTAAACACAGAGTCCAACCATGTCATGTAATTAATACACCATGTGTATTTAAAAATTGTGTATTCTTTCTATTTATCATGTACTTCATAAATGTTTGTGAGAAGTACGCATTGAGTCCCTAGGTGTTTATTGCAAATATATAGTGAATAGAAGTACACGCCATGTGGTTGTCTTGCACACACCGTGTACTTACCTATTTATATGAAAATATTAAATTTAATGAATTACTCTATTAAACCTCATCGAACTGACTTCTATGGGTCATTAAGTTGATATCACACACCGACCATTAGGATTTATATTATATTAAATGTTTAATTAATTCTGCATAATATTCAAAACTATAAATCTTGTATGGTTACTGTATACTAAATATTCAGTGCATTAAATTATATAGGTTTTATAATTTTCATGTTTTACATGTGAAATTAAATTTAAAGTACACTCCCTTAAATTATGATACATTCCATGTACACAATATGTTGTATGTTCATTATTTACAATTAAAACTACACTGAATAGTTTGGACAAATACTCACTGAGTTGATTCTAAGTACAAAGTTGTGCACTATTTTATTGAGTTTTAAATAAAATAAAATTATTTATTTTATTAAAAAATCAAAATGTAAGATAATTTAAGGATGATTATATGAAATAAGATAAAATAAATTAATTGATTAATAACATAATTAATTGGATTAATTTGTGTGTGTTTTATCTTATTAAAGAATGAATAAAAATAAATGATAGCTAGGTCTTTTAAATGTGTAATCTTTGTATGTTTATGAACAATCAAGATATTTTACAAGACCTATGCATGTGTTGGTTCTATTTAATTTAATTTTATTGCATGGTTTTATAATTATTCATTATTAAATTAAATATGATGGTTTGAATGTCATCACTCCCTCTTTTATTATGTAGGACCTATGTGTCCAAGGTTGTTTTATGTAATAACCCTTAACCAATCCTTTGGACCCCATCATATGTGTGTGAGTTATAAAACATATATAATAAAAGCAGTTTTTAAGGCACATGGAGTTTGTTCAAGATGGAGCTAAGGTAGTTTAAGATGGAACCGAGATGAAACCAACATGGGAGATACATAGGTGGTCAGCTGGGATGCTGCAACTCATTCCAAGAATGACATATAAAGTTTATCCCTATTTTCATAGGTTTAATTTATTTTAAAATCAATAAATAAACCATTTGATAAATATCATGATCATTTATTTATTTATTTATTTTATTTCCATCTTATTAATAATTTATTTTATGAATGCAAGATCGTGATCACATAAATAAATATATTAATATGAAAAGATGGAATTAAAATAAATGGGTTATGGGTAAATGTTTTATCATAATATGGTTAATCCATAAAGTAAAATATACTTTATATTAATAATAAATATGAAGGATAAAATAAGAAAAATTTTATATATAAGAAATAAAATCTCTCAATTTAATATTAAGTCAGTTTAAGCCTTTCATTACTTGATTAGAAATGAAAACCATAGAAATAAGTGTTTTACCAACCCACATTAGGACAATTACTTTAATTATAAAGTTATTATGAAAGTTTTTAGTTGACTTAACCAATTTACATCAAGAGAATTATCCCACACTAGACTTGATGTAACTTAGAGTCAAGTGTTGAGGAAATAAGAGTAAGGGTTTCTGGATTGGGGAGTCCAATCAACTGATCAAGTATTCGAAATCCTAGAGTTGAAAAAAACCTGTCTACCTAAATACCTTTAAGTAATTGATTGAACCCACACTTAGGTTATTAGAAGGGGAATATGGATCCTTTCCACTAGAATGTTTAAGAAACTAAACATTATGATTCCAATGGTGCCGGATATTAAGACTTGATAAAATAGTGGAAGACTTAATAAAATTAATTTTTTTATCTCACATTAGCTGTAATCAATTTAATTACTAATAATTTTCTTTTTTAATATTTTATAATAATTATAATATCATCAACCACATTATCACTACAATCAATTTTAAAGAAAGACCATCTCCCAAATGGCAGTAATTTATAGGAATAGTTCATATTCCTATGGGTAGTAGTGAATCATGAACATAAGTATTATGTGCTAGAATATTTAATTACCAACCTACCTACAAATGAAGAAAGTGACAAGGAGTTTTCGATCTATGATAAACATTTGAGCGATGTGGTTGATGTTCAATGATTAATGCTTTCATATATGTCCAATGAAATCATGAAGTCACATGAAGACATGGATACTTCTGGTAAGCTCTAGAATATTTGTGGTCTATATTAAGAGAGAGATAAACATGAATAATTTGAGATATCCAAGATTCTCTTTTAAATAATACTTAGATAAGGTACTCTAGTTGGGCCTCATATAGTCAAACTCATTGGCTATATTGTGCCTAGAGATTCTAGAGTTTAAACCACATGATGAACTGCACAATGATCTCAATATTTCATCACTCCCTCAGAATTTATCTGACTTTGTTGTTAATTTCAATATAAACAAAATTGAGAAGTCTCTCCTAGTTCTTATAATTTTGTTTTGAAAAGTTGACATATATATGAAGCACAAAAATCCTCCCATACTTATGTTGAGTAAAAGGAAAG
This sequence comes from Viscum album, assembly GCA_963277665.1. Taxonomy (NCBI): domain Eukaryota; kingdom Viridiplantae; phylum Streptophyta; class Magnoliopsida; order Santalales; family Viscaceae; genus Viscum; species Viscum album. The sequence continues at coordinate 1,391,633,076 of OY728142.1, read as the reverse complement.
ATTAGGAGAAGATCTCTAAGTCTAAATCTTATTTATATCACCCTTACAATAAGATAATGATTAAAGGGAAAGCAAGGGAACATAATGATATCTATTTTCATATGGTAATAAGGGCCACTAGAGGAAAAACTGCACCCAGGCAAAGAATTAATGAGAAGTTTTAGGTGCATTTTTATCAAGTGTAATTTATTTTTTTCTAAAAATCAGGAATTAAATATAGCACTTTATGCTCATATATGTATTAAAATACATGAACCAAGTATATTATAGAATATTTATCTAAGTAAGGTAGATATATAAGAAGCCAATGGAGTTAGAATTTCTATTGTGGATATTTAGGAATACCACATCACATTTTCAGCATTAATGATATCGGTATTAAAATATTTTTATTATGCTCCTTTAGTCACCAAAAACATTTTATCTATATCCAAACTTGATAAAAATGGATTTATTTTCAAATTTGGGAATAAATGTTTCTTGTTTTATAAATAAATCATATATTATAGTATATAATATTTAAATAGTAGTCTTTATGTATTGGATTATGTGGACCAAGTAATGGAAATTTATAACAAAACTACTTCACATGACTCATACCACACATAACTATGACATCAATGGATATGTCATTTAAACAAAAATCATTTGACTAAATTACACCAAGATGGATATTTAGATTCATTTGAACTAAAAACTCTTAATATATGTAGCACATGTTTACAAGTTAAAATGACTAAATAACTATTTAGTGGAAAAGGTGAAAGGGACAAAGAGATTCTTGAATTAGTTCATACCAATGTGTGTGGACCATTTCCAGTTAAAGTAAGGGGTGGGTAATCATACTTCATAACTTTTACTGACAATTTTAGTAGATATGTATAAGTATAATTGATGAGGTATACGTTATATTCTTTTTAAAAATTCAAAGAATACAAGAATGAAGTTGAGAACCACCTTGGTAAGAAGATTAATAAACTCTGCTCAGACCGTGGTGGAGAATATCTTAATCAAGACTTCATTGATTATTTATGGGAGTTTGGGATTCTATACCAAATCAATCCTCATTATACACCATAATGGAATGATGTAAGTGAAAGTAGGAACCAAACACTATTAGACATAATGAGATCAATGATGATTCATATGAGTCTTCCATTATCCTTTTAGGGATATGCATTATTGATAAAAACATACATACTAAACTGAGTGACAACTGAAGAGGTAGATGATATTCCATACCAATTGTGGAGTGTAAATAAACCCTAATTGTCATAATTACATGTGTGGGGATGTGAAGAACTTATTAAGGCCTATTTTGAAAACAAAATTTCACCTTGTGATATAAATAACACCTTTATAGGATACCCCAAGGAAACATGAAGATATTACCTATATGACCCCTCAGAAAAAGGTAATTATGGAAAGACACACCATATTCCTTGAAAGGGATCACATATATAAAAGAGATAGTGGGAGTGAGATATAATTTTATAATTACATAATCAAGGTATATAAGAGTTTCCACATGACAAAATTCCACAAAGCCTCATAGAAGAAGAAGTTTAGGAGACACATGTATCTTATAGGAGTACAAGAGAGGTTAGAGAACCTGATAGATATGGTTCTATAGTCACCAAGGATAGTGACTCATTATTAGTTAATAATAATTATCTTGTAACCTATAAGGAATTAGTAAGTGGAATAGATGTTTCTAAGTGGAAAGAAGCTATGAATTCTGAAATGGATTCTATGTATCAAAACCAAGTATAGATTTTGGTAGACACTCTAGTGGATATAAAGATCATTGGTTAAAGAAGAAATAATACATGGATGGAAAAGTTAGTATATATATTGCACGACTAGTAATAAAAGGGTTCAAACAACATTAAGGCATAGACTATGATGAAACCTTTTCACTAGATGCAATGCTAAAATATATCAGAATTATACTTTCCATAATGACTTGCCATGAATATGAGATTTGTAAAATGAATGTCAAAATTTCCTTAATGGGAACCTTCATGAATATGTCTACATGACACATCCTAAAGGGTTTGTGAATCCAGAATATTCCTACAAGGTATGTAAATTGTAAAGATACATTTATAGATTAAAGAAAACATCTAGGTCATGGAACATTCAATTTGATAAATCAATAAAGAAATTTTATTTCATAAAGAACGAATGTGATTCCTGTGTCTATAAGTAGTTTAGTGTGAGTATGACCATTTTATTAATAGTTTATATTGATGACATACTACTTATTAGAAATGAAATACCTGTCTTACAGTCTATTAAAGCATAAATAAATACATTATTATCCATAAAGGACTTAGGAATAACAATATATATTATTGGGATCAATATCCATTGTGATAGATCCAAGAGGATACTTAGTCTAAGTCAAAATACATACATTAAAAAGATACTAAAAAGATTTAGTATAGAACAATCCAAGAGGGGATTATTTCCAGGGTCACTTGATATTCATCTTTCCAAGAAAATGTTTCCCCATACACATAATGAAATATAAATGATGACAAGGATTCTATACACATCAGTATTTGGGTTGGTCATGTATGTTATACTGTGAACTAGGATAAATGTTACCTATGCATTAAGTGTGGTAGGAATATATCAAGATGACCCAGGTGACCCCAATTGGATGATATTAAAAACTATCCTTAAGTGTCTAAGATGAACTAAGGATATGTTCTTGGTCTATGGAGGAGATAGGAAAATATTTATCAGAGGATATATAGATTCTAGTTCTCAAACAAATAAAGATAATAAAAAATTGTAATTGGGATACATATTTACCCTCAATAGAGGTGTTGTGAGTTGAAAGATCTCAAAGAAATCCATGTTAATAAATTCTACAAAAGATTTCAAGTATATTACTACTTATGAGGAAGCTAAAGAAGCAGTTTGGATATGAAACTTCATCCAAAATCTTTATGTGGTACCTAGGAGTAAAGACCCTATCACACTTTATTATGATAATACTACAGTGATGACTCTTTCAAAGGAGCCAAGGTTATATCAGTGGATGAAGTACATACTTTGAAAGTATCATCTATTGAGGTATTTTTCTTAGGGAGGTAAAGTTATAATGATAATAGTATCCATGGAAGAAAATGTGGTATATCACTTGACTAAAGCCTTAATACAGTAGAAACATGATCTTCATGTGAGGTCTTGTAGACTTAAAGTCATTGGTAGTTATCTCTATTCCAAGTGGGAGTTTGTTGGATTTGGAATTCTAGAACCAAATATTTGTACTTTGGATTACATGTATATTAAAATAAGTGAATATTAATTAAACATCTTATTATATACTATTAATTACTCTACACAACATTAATGTAATAATGTACTAGAGTATATATCTTATTAAAAGGGAATAATATTTCCTCTCTATAATGAGAACCGTGAAAATACATGATGATATCCTTAAACCTAGTTATATATCTGGATAACATTATATGATAGTGCATATAGTATATTGACTATTAGGTGTGATTACTCATAAGTTTATGAGACTTTATGTCATAAATCTCACACTTGGTAATCTACAAGATGGAAGATTATGAGAATAAAACTGCCAAAAGGAATTCTGCATGTTTATGTGTTATTGGATATTCCTATCTATGAGTTTGTGTAACGTTTCTTAGAGCTTAATATTATTATTAATGCATGTCATTACTCATGAACATATATTTACTAACCAAAATTGTAACACCATATGTTAATGGGAAGTAGGGTACATTTGGTGCGTCATGAGTGACATATTATTAATGAATAAGTCAAGGAAGTATTTGTCCCTTCCATATTTATGGAAGTTTATATCTCATCCCTTTGATTGAAATAGAAAAATCTCATTAAATTTCATGGATATGTTGTAAGGAAAAGTTTATTTCTAATAGTCAAAGAAATACGTATCAAGTATACAGGTTGATGACACGAGTGTGTAACCTGATTGATGAGATATTGTGGAAAAGAGATTATATTATACAGTGAACACTTATATGTGGTTGTCGATATTGTGGCCTTAAATTCTTTCTCTTGGGTGTCACAACCCGTTTCTAAATAGTAATATTGGAATTTAGGCAAGCTTGCCTAATTCCAATGAAAAAGAAGTCTAGAGGGTCACACACTAAGTGTTTCTATTGATCTTAATTAAATTCTATTTGAATTTAATTATTTGAATAAATATTATTCTAAATAATGAGGAATAATTTTATCCAGGATTAATGATCGCATAAATTAAATAAATATTTACTCACAAGGTAATTTTTAAATTATACAGATATATAATATTTATTTATTTATTAAATATTTAATAAATATTTATTCATAATATTATGGATAGAATATTTATTTTATGAAAAAATATTTAATTAAATATTTATTCAGGTATTTGATAAATGTCAAGGAGTATGAGAGGACCATGATTGTGTCCAATGATAAATATTAATTTTCAAGCTAGTAAAATAATTTTTATCATTTCTCCAGTTTGCGTACATCATTGAATACAAATAATATTATTATTTTAATACATGGAATGAGGTTAGACACGGGTTTAACATTTTATTAAGGGAAATTGTGCAATTAATTAAATTACAAACCCTAATACTAATTCTATAAATAGACTACTAATACATTCTAAGATAAGTCAATCAAGAATTGTTGTACACAATAGATTTATCTCTATAATTCTCCTCTTACTTCCCACATCCTCTCAAGAATAATAATATTTATATAATTTATTCAAGATCAAAGAAACATGAAGTGATCAAGATGAAAAACACAAGATGATCAATTGACCATGTTAGCACATGATGATCTATCAGTGTCATTTGGATATCATAGAATCATGTGTGTATCATCTCTAGAGGGATTATACACTTGGATCCTATAAGTAAAATTATAGATTACCAAAAAGGGTTTCAGGAAATCAATATATACTATGGAGAAAGATCTAAAAAATGAAGGTTCCGGGCGTAGCGGAAGCGCGTGGGTGGATGTGCCCACTTGGATTTTTGTCATTAGCAATGGTCAATCCAGGATCAATATGATGATAAATGCCAGTCTCCATGGATCGATTCATAGAAATAGACAAAGAATAAGAAAGGTCCTGGAACCACAAAAGTGGATCATCATAGGTTGATTATAATTAATTTAATTAATTGACAAGAAGTACCTTTTGGGTGTTCTTTGTTCGTTGATATTCTTGATCATGTTCCAAGGTGATTCTTCATTGTGTCGCAGAAGCCAAGTGTAGACTTCCTCTAGCAGTGATCCACATGTGCACCTCGTATCTCTGGACGTCGCCAAAGGAGTCTCTGGGTGCTAGCATGGAGAAACCTTTTACTGCGTTGTCCGCCTTAGATCGTCTTGATCCAATGGAAGAGGATCTCTCTTGGTCTTGAGAGTGTTCTTGGAGGAAGAGTTTCTTTCGGCCTTGAAGGAATTCTCCAGAATTGTAGTGCACAATGATTCTCTTATTGGAAAAGAGTTGAGGTTGTGAGGATATTTATAATCGGGTTTGAGGTTGTAGAGTTATGACAATAAAAAAATGCGTTACGCATTTTATTTATTTCATTAACTCTTTTGAAAATCCCATGTTGAGTCATTAATTCCTTGACATGTGCCCACACTGATTATAATAAATATCATTTAATAAAACGACATTTCCTCAAAATCCTGACTGAAAAAACTACACGGCGTGTAATAATAAATACCCGGCGTGTACTTGTTTTTCATTGAAAACTACACGGCGTATACATTCAATTTACATGGAATGTATATCTTGTTTTTATTTATTCATTTCCTTTCCAAAATAAAAACTACACGACGTGTACATTTAATAATACATGGCATGTACTTGGTTTCAATTTTATTCTTCCTCCAACATTAAAACGATTTAGGATTCCTTGAATAATTATTAAACCACATATGAGAATAATATTTATTCTACTTGAGATACTTGAATACACTTAGTGTGTGACCCTCTAAGCCTCTTTCTCATTGGCATTAGGCAGACTTGCCTAAAGTCTAAGATTACAGTTTAGCAATGGGCCAAGGCACCCAATAGAAATAAGTTGACGCCACATTGACGTATCACCTCATACGAATGCTTACTGTGTAATTTAATCCCTTTGTCTCAATATCTCATCAAGTAGGCTTCATGGCAGTGTCATAAACCTATATTCTTGATCTGTCATTCTTTGACTTCCAAAAATAAACTCCTCGTGTCACCATGGCCATGGAATTTGTTCGACAGTTCTATTTCAATCAAAAGACCCGAGATATCTACTTCCATAAACATGGAAGGGACAAATCCTTCCTCGACTTATCCATTAACAATATGTCATTCATGACGCACCCAACGTACCCTAATTCCCTCCAACTGTCTTCGTGACGATTTTCATCAGCAAATATAAGTGCGCGAGTCATGACATGAGTAAATGATAATCTTCCAGTCTAAGGACCATTACACATGCTCGTAGATATTAATGTCCGATGACACCAAAACATGTGGAATTTACTACTGGCGGGTCTGTTCTCATAATCTCACATCTTGGATATTACCAAGTGCGAACTCCCTGAGAGAGAGTCTCATCTTCTTACGAGTACTCACACATGACGGTTTGTATACTATGTGTCCTATCATAGTATGTCATCCAACCGTAGAACTTTATTTAAGAATATTGTTATAGCATTTCAATTTTCTCATCATAGCGGGGATCTTCCATGAACTTATCAATGCAACAAATATTCCAGGACATTATTATATTATAGTCATGCAGAACAATGAACAATATATAATAAGTGAACATTCATGTAATCAAAGTATAAAATAGTTGGTTCTTAGGACACCAACCCTAACAAACTCCCACTTGGAATAGAGCCAACTGCCTATGACTTTTAGTACGCTAGACCTCACATGATGATCATGTTTCTGCTGATTCGAGGCTTTAGTCAAGGGGTCTGCCATGTTGTATTCCATGGAAATACTGCTCATTTCCACTTCACCTCTCTAAGAAAAATCCCTAAAGAGATGATACTTCTGAAGTATGTGCTTTGTATGCTGATGTGACCTTGGATATTTTGCAAGTGCCACCACTACAATATTATCACAATAGAGTGTGATAGAACCTTTACTGCTAGGTACTACATCCAGATCTTGGATGAAGCTTCGCATCCATACTACTTCTTTAGCTTCCTCAGAAGCTGTGATATACTCAGACTCTACTGTAGAATATGCCACCACACTTTGCTTTGAGCTCTTCCAGCTCACTGCACCTCCATTCTAATTGAAGATGTATCCAGTATGTGACTTCATGTCATCTTGATCAGTTTGGAAACTCGCATCTACATGTCCTCTGATGACTAGTTCCTCATCCCCTCCATAAACCAGGAACATATCCTTAGTATGCCTCTGATACTTAAGGATAGTCTTGACTTCCATCCAATGACGGTCTCTTGGATCATCTTGATATCTTCCTACCACACTTAATATGTAAGAAACATATAGCCTTGTACATAACATAACATACATGACTGACCCAATCGCAGATGAGTAAGGTATCCTTGCTATTTTCTTTCTTTCCTCATGTGTGTGAGGCACATTTTCTTGGAAAGATGAATGCCATGTGACACTGGCAACAATCCCTTCTTGGATTGTTCCATATTGAATCTCTTTAGTATCTTGTCAATGTATGTACTTTGAATCAGGCCCAACATTCTCTTGGATCTATCACTATGGATCTTGATCCCAAGAATATATACTGCCTAACCTAAGTCTTTCATGGAGAAGCATTTATCTAACCATGCCTTAACTGACTGTAAGAAAGGTACTTCATTTCCAATTAGTAATATGTCATCAACACATACTATTAGGAAAACGACTGCACTTCCACTAAACTTCTTGTAAACACAAGGCTCACATTCATTCTTAACAAAGCCAAATTCCGTTACAGCTTCATCAAAACAAATGTTCCATGACATTGATGCTTGCTTTAATCCATAAATGGATTTCTGTAACTTTCATACCTTGTTGGCATCCTTTGGAGTCACAAACCCTTCAGGTTGCATCATGTAGACATCTTCATGGAGGTTCCTGTTAAGGAATTCTATTTTGACATCTATTTTTAAAATTTCATAGTCATGGTAAGCAGCAATGACCAATAGGATTCTGATGGATTTCAGCATCGCAATCGGTGAAAAGGTTTCATTATAGTCAATTCCTAGACGCTATCTAAAACCTTTGGCAACCAGTCATGCCTTATAGATGCTGACTTGCCCCTCCATGTCCAGTTTCTTCTTGAATACCCATTTATTACCAATAGGCTTTACATCAACTGGAGGATCTACCAAAATCTAGACTTGGTTTTGGTACATGGAATCCATTTCAGAATTCATGGCTTCTTGCCACTTGGCAATGTCTATGCCTTTAACTGCTTCCTTGTAGGTAAGATGATCATCATTGTCAACCAATAATGAGTCACCATCCTCGATGACAAGAAAATCATATCGTTCTAGTTCTCTCACTTATCTCGTGCTCCTACATAGTTCTTATGTCTCTGGAACAGATTTTTCTTCCACAGAGCTTTGTGGAATCTGTTCTTGTACCAAATCCTGTGTAACTTGAGCCTCGACTTCATCAAAGTCTATCTCGCTCCCAGTATCTCTTTTGGATATGTGCTCCCTCTCAAGGAATATGGCGTGTCTTGCCACTGTAACCTTTTTGTCTGAGGGGTTGTATAAGTAATATCCCCTTATTTCCTTGGGATATCCTATAAAGATACACTTTGTGCCTCGGGGTGCAAGTTTGTTACCTGAAGAGGCCTTAACAAATGTTTCGCTACCCCACACATGTAAATTTGATAACATGTCTTTGCGTCCACTCCATAACTCATATGGAAAACTATTTATCGATTTAGTTGGTACTTGGTTTAGTATGTGTGCTGCTGTTTGTAATGCATATCCCCAAAAGGATAATGGAAGACTCGCATGACTCATCATTGATCTCACCATGTCCAACAGGGTGCAGTTCCTCCTTTCACTTACACCATTCCACTAAGGTGTGTAAGGAGGAGTGAGTTGAGATAGAATCCCAAACTCCTATAAGAAATAAATGAAGTCCTGATTAAGATATTCTCCTCCTCTATCTGAGCAGAGTTTCTTAATCTTCTTACCAAGATGGTTCTCAACTTCATTCTTGTATTCTTTGAACCGATCAAAAGAATCTGACTTATACCTCATTAAGTAAATATATCCATATCTACTAAAATCATCAGTAAAAGTTATGAAGTACAAGAAACCACCCCTTACTTTAACTGGAAATGGTCCACACACATCTGTGTGAACTAATTCTAGAAGCTCTTTAGCCCTTTCACCTTTACCACTAAATGGGGATTTGGTCATTTTTCCTTGTAGACACGCATGACATACACTAAATGGTTTTAGTTCGAAAGAATATAAATACCCATCTTGATGTAATTTTGTCAAACATTTCTCATTGACATGACCTAGCCGGTGATGCCAAATTTGGGTGTGATATGAGTCATGTGAATTAACTTTGTTGTCGATTTCCATTACTTGGTTTGTGTAGTATAACACATAAAGGTTGTTATATAAATGTGCCCTACCAAAACAAATGATATCTTTATAAAAGTAGCAACATACACTTCCAAACTTGAAGATGAATCCATCAGTATCTAATCTGGATACTGAAATAATGTTTTTGGTTGCAGAGGGTACATAATAACATCCTTTAAAAACCAAGACCATCCCAGTAAGCAATGTGAGATGTTAGTCTCCGACAGCTACAACAGCGAGTCTGGCTCCATTGGCTGCTCGTAGATCCAACTCACCTTAGTCAATATTTATAAATCTACTTGGTTCCTATATTTGGATATAGATGTTAGAACTACAAGCAGTATGTAATACCCAATTGGTAGAAATAGATAGATTTCATTCGATAACAAATGCACCTGAAGCTTCCCCTTGCTTCCTTGGCTGGGTGCAGTTTTTCTTCCAGTGGCCCTTCTTGCCACATGTGAAACAAACAGCATCCTATTCTCTTTCCTCCCCTTTGATATTCCTTTTCTTGGAAGTACTTGAAGAAGCTTTGGGCTTAAATCTCTTCGCCTTCCCTTTCATTTTATTCACCATGAGTACAAAAGGCTTTTCACGCTTCATATCATTGTCCACTTGGAGAATGAGGATAAGAAGATCAGATAGCGACTTCTCGATGATGTTTATGTTGAAATTTACAACAAAGTTGGAGAAGCTCTAGGGGAGTGATGCAAGAATGAGATCAGTACCCAGTTCTTCGGGGAGTTTAAACCCTAGAACCTCAAAGCGCTCAATGTAGCCAATGAGCTTGACTACATGAGGCCCAGCTGGGGCACCCTCTCCAAGCTTGCTCTGAAATAGAGCCTTGGAGATCTCAAACCTTTCCTGTCTTACTCTCTCCTGGTATATACCATGGAGGTGCTCGAGTATTCTATAGGCATCCATGTCTTCATGAGACTTCATGAACTCACTAGACATTGATGATAGCATAAAACATTGAACGTCAAGGGCATCACTCAAATGTTGATCATAGATAAGGAAATCTTCATCACTCGCCCCTTGGGTAGGAAAATCAGGAAGTGAGGACTCCAGCACGTAAAAATTTCCTTCATGGAGTAGGATAACCCGAAGGCACCTAAACCATTCCTGAAAGTTACTGCCGGTGAGGATATTGTCTTTATCCATAATTGATCGCAGATAAAATGTGGTTGACGAGTTTGTCATTTTGATTCTATAAATTAAAAGATTAGATTTATCATTACTTTCTTGATTACATTTTTATGAGAAATAATAAATTTTATTAAGTCTCCCACTATTTTATCAAGTCCCAAATAGACCTCACCATTGAACTCAGAACGTCTAGTTGCTTTGAAATTCTAGTGGCAAGGTTCCATATTCCCCTTCGCATAACCCCAAAAAGGGTTGGTCAAGCTATTTGAAGGTATTTAGGTAGGTAGGTCTTTGCCAACTGTGAGCTTACAGTTCCTTGATCTGTTGAGTGGACTCCCCAATCCTAAAATCCTGACTTGGATTTCCTCAACTCTAGCCTTCAATATTACTTCAAGTCTAGAAAGGGCTACTCTTCTTGATGTAATATGGTTAAGTCAAACCGAAATTTTTCATAAGGGCTTACTTTATAAAATTAAGTGTCCCAACAAGGGTTGGTCAAACACATAGTTTTATTGAGTCTTTCCCTTAATCAAGTAATGGAAGGCTTGGTCTGACTTAATATGGTATTGATGGATTTTAATCCTTTATGCATAGTTTCACATTATCACATGCTTGTTAATATTAAGTGATGCTTGCTTAAGTGATTAACCATGTTCTGATAATATTTACGCATAGTCCGGTTTTTATTTTATTTAATCTTTGAATGCTTGATAATTTTATTAACTATGTGATCGTGACAACACATACATAATAAATAAACCATGCAATCAGATAGAAATAAAATAAGATGGCATGATCGTGAGCTTTTTCTGGTTAGCTTATCTAGTGGTTTGATAAGCTAACCCTGACCTAGGAAAAAACACCTTAAGCCGATTGTTCATGTTTTGCAGCTCCCACCTGTCCACCTTTGTATCTTCTTGGGTTGGTTTTGCCTCAACTTCAGGTTTTTAACCATCCCCTCTAGCTTGGGAGATCCTCCATTACATGGGGTTTACATTAAAGAAACCATAGGCACGCAGGCCCTACATTTTATTGGAAGAAGGCTCACAGGATAACGAATTTAAACAAATTTAAATGAAACCATACACACATACAAAGGGTCTTTGGTCTATCTCATTATCATCCATAGCATGCAACAACATTTACGCATATTTAGAATTCAAATTCTTTTAATTGTTTTATTATTTAAGATAAGTCATGCTTGAAATTAATTAATTATGATCTTATAATTAATAAATTATTTATCTTAAATTCCTTTCTGAATTTTCTTGAGATTCTTCTCATTCATATCTCTTGTACAGGTCTTTGTAATTTTAGAGGAAACCTGGTGAAATTCCATTTCTAGAAAGTACGCGGCGTGTATTTTATATTTACACGACATGTATTTCTTTTCACCCTTTATCCAAAGTACACGCCGGGGGCTTTGGCATGTTTTCCCTTCTTTGGAAATTTTGGAGTACATGACATGTAGATTAATCTAACACGGCCTGTACTTCCTTGTTACATGGTTTACTGGCCTGGAAATCCTGATTATACAGAACACAGCTTCTCGTTGTACACAGTTTCACCTGGACCGGATCGGACTACACGGCGCGTTGCTCTAACATACATGTCGTGTATTCCGGTTCCCATGTTCCGTTCAATTCTGGTCAACATGGTGTAATAAATACTTAGGCATACTCAATTTACACGACGTGGTTTGGCGGACCAGTGCTAGTTCGTTGAACCTAAGTACACGGCGTGTAGTTTTCATTACACGCCGTGTATTCCCGTGTTGTACAGACAGAAAGAGCGGCTCCTCCGGATGGGTTCCTCATTTTTATTTTAATCAAAATTAAAATTAAAAGTTCATTTCTATGATGTGAATCAAGAAACGAAGGAGGAAGAACAGATCTCGTTCATTCAGTTTAATAGAACGATTTATCACGAATTGAATCAAATATAAATGCATAAATTATCAATGAAAATTAAATAACTATAATCAACGTTGTAACCTCACTCTAATACCAATTGAAGGTTCCGGGAATAGCGGAAGCATCTGTGTGTATGTTCCCACTTGGATTTTTGTCATTAGCAATAGTCAATCCAGGATCAATACGACGATAAATGCCAGTCTCCACAGATCGATTCATAGAAATAGACAAAGAAGAAGAAAGGTCCTAGAACCACAAAAGTGGATCATCACAGGTTGATTATAATTAATTTAATTAATTTACAAGAATAAACTTTTGGGTTTTCTTTGTTTATTGATATTCTTGATCACATTCCGATGTGATTCTTCGTTGCGTCATAGAAGCCAAGTTTAGACTTCCTCTAGCGGTGATCCACACGTGCACCTCGTATCTCTGGACGTCGCCAAAGGAGTCTCCGGGTGCTAGCATGGAGAAACATTTTCTTGAATTGTTCTCCTTAGATCATCTTGATCCGATGGAAGAGGATCTCTCTCAGTCTTGAGAGCATTCTTGGAGGAAGATGTTCTTTCATCCTTGAAAGAATTCTCCAGAATTTTTGTGCACAACGATTCTCTTGTTGGAAAAGAGTTGAGGTTGTGAGGATATTTATAATCGGGTTTGAGGTTGTAAAGTTATGACAATAAATAAACATGTTACACATTTTATTTATTTCATTAACTCTTTTGAAAATCCCATGTCAATTCATTAATTACTTGACATGCGCCCACACTGATTATAATAAATATCATTTAATAAAATGATATTTTCTCAAAATCCCGACTGGAAAAACTACACGACGTGTAATAATAAATACACAACATGTACTTGTTTTTCATTGAAAACTACATGGAGTGTAAATTCAATGTACACGGTGTGTATATCTTGTTTTCATTTATTCATTTCCTTTCCAAAATGGAAACTGCACGGTGTGTACATTTAATAATACACGACGTGTACTTGTTTTCAATTTTATTCTTCCTCCAACATTAAAACGATTTAGGATTCCTTGAATAATTATTAAACCACATACAAGAATATTCTTTATTCTACTTGAGATAATTTAATACACTTAGTGTGTGACCCTCTAGGCCTCTTTCTCATTGGCATTAGGCGGGCTTGCCTAAAGTCCAAGATTACTGTCTTGCAATGGGTCAAGGCACCCAAGAGAAAGAAGTTGACGCCGCATTGACGTATCACCTCATACGAAAACTTATTGTGTAATTTAATAACTTTTTCTCAATATCTCATCAAGTAGGTTTCATGTCAGTGTCATAAACCTATATGCTTGATCTGTCATTCTTTGACTTCCAGAAATAAACTCGTCATGTCACGATGGCCATGGAATTTGTTCGACAATTCTATTTCAATCAAAAGGACCGAGATATCTACTTCCATAAATATGGAAGGGACAAATCCTTCCTAGACCTATCTATTAACAACATGTCATTTGTGACACACCCAACATACCCTACTTCCCACCAACTATCTTCATGATGGTTTTCATCAACAAATCTAAGTGCGCAAGTCATGACATGAGTTAATGATAATCTTCCAGTCTAAGGACCATTACACACGCTCATAGATAGTAATATCCGATGAGACCAAAACATGTGGAATTTACTACTGGCGGGTCTGTTATCATAATCTCCCATCTTGTAGATTACCAAGTGTGAACTCTATGAGAGAGAGTCTCATCTTCTTACGAGTACTCACACATGACGGTTTGTATACTATGTGTCCTATCATAGTATGTCATCCAACCATAGAACTTTATTTAAGAATATTATTATAGAATTTCAAGGTTCTCATTATAGCGGGGATATACCATGACCTTATCAATGAAACAAATATTCTAGGACATTATTATATTATAGTCATGCAGAACAATGAACAATATATAATAAGTGAACATTCATGTAATCAAAGTACAAAACAGTTGGTTCTCAGGACACCAACCCTAACAAAAAATGAGGTAATATTTCTTATAATTTAATTCAATTAACTATAAATTTAATGTGAAAAAGATCTCCTCTTGGTTCCTACTTATTTCTTATCAATATTAAATTGATAAAAATTCATTGGTAATGATGTTTAAATATTTTACAATATGTGAATGTTCCATTTAATATTACATTTGTTGAGTCGAGATCGACCCCAATAAGCACTTTCACTATGTCTGGAACCAGCAGTTTCTCACTGCTTTGTCGGAGGTAAGTTTCCCAGTGAATTTTTATAGGGAACTTATCATGGAATCGGTTCCCAGGTGTAAATCACACAATGGGTCTTTTTTTCACAAGGATATTTGACACATGTTATAAGATATTGGCATATCATTACTCAATGTTTTGATGAGTTGACGCTACCCTATGATTTTAGGTGATTACACCTCATTAAATTGAATTTAATTATAAATTATAAATTGTTATAATTAATTATGTGGGATGTGATAGCTTAAGGTAGGAACTTAGGAAGTGATATGATATTAGAAAATCTTAGGTGATGGGGTATGAACTTTCTTTAAGGGTGTAACTCCAAATGAGGTATGTGGTACCTAAACATCTCCCTGGGGTTTATTAATTTGTCTATATAGCATGTGATATATGATCTCACCAATCATGTGTGATTAAACTTGAATTTAAAGTATAATGTTTCTTTAAAACTTCCATGATAAGAACAAAAGTGTCAAGGGCCACAATGGACCCATAAAAACCATTTTGATGCATCGACCACTGATAGTCGAGGGATTGACCATGAGAGTGTGCTATGTGATTTTTGGTGGTAGAACTTTGAAGAATGAACATAGTGGACCTTATGATAGTTTCCCTTAAACCCCTCTAAGTAGAGGAAAGTGATAGATTGGGAATTATTGTCCCAAATATAGGCCTTTGGAACCTTGAGATACCATACAACCTTTGGTATTTTTAACTAGAAAGTGGGGTGGGAGTTCCTTCCCCATGAGTACATGAGTGATGAGGTGGGCATACCCTGAGTAGGATTGTGGAAAGGTTGGGTGAGAGAGACTGACCTAGTTTTATTATATGTGAGATTACCTTTATGTATTCTCTCTAGCATGATACACATATTGTATTATCTATGAATCTAATAATGCCATAATGCGATCATGGTAATTATGAGGTATGTTATGCCCTCTAAGTGATGGTATTAGTCCCTAGAGTTAGGGGTGTCTGAGGGGAACCCATATAGAGTGTCTAGAGTTTTGTGTGACCTAAGGGACCTTAATGTCTACCTCAGTCACACATTAAACCAAGATATGGGTAGCACAAATAATATAGTACAATGACAACATGGTGTTGGTGTAAATGAAAATCCTAGGTTGTGTGTATGAGAGGCCAACCTAAGAGATGTGTGCCTAGTTAAGGAGATTGGAAAACCTGAGAGTATATGATATGTTAATTCTAGGGTGGGGTTCCATTCCACCTTAATATTGATGTGGTGAGTTAGAGCAGGGTAGGGAATAATTCCCATTGATATTAATGTGGTAAGCTGGAGTAGGGTGGGTCTCCATACCCCCTCGATATTAATATAGTGAGATAGAGCATGGTGGGGTATGATTCACCCCTAATATTAATATAGTGAGATGGAGAAGGGTGAGACGTAATTCCCCCATAATATTGATATAGTGATCTTAAGAAAGGCAAGGCACCACCCCCCTAATATTGATGTGGTGAGATAGAGTAGGGTGGGGTGTCATTCCCCCCTGATATTAATACGGAAAGCTGAAATAGGATGAGGCTTCATTCCCACCTAATATTGACATGGTCAGCTAGAGTAGGGTGGGGTGACCTCCCAACGTTATGTGATTCCAGGGTGGGGCGACATTCCATAATAATAGGATATATGATTATAGGGTGAGGATTTATTACCCCTAATTATACATGGTTATGTTAATTTTTCATATACATATGACACTAGATGAATTAGGTATGGTTGACCTTAGGCGTCACTTTAGAACCTGATGGTCGATAATGGTTATTTTATTTAGTTTCCATGATTTATTTGTTATTATGAGCATATCGCATGATCATACACTATATTTATTGGTTATGTTAGGGAAACCATTGGGGGTGGCCTTTTGAGTTTTAATCACACTCTACTCAAGAAATACTAACACTTTGGTACTTGATCAAACCACATGATCACAATTATATGTAGAAAAAAGTCCCAATATTGCATGGTCAAGTTGAATATTTTGGATTGAGCTTAGAGATGAGGTACATGAATGGTAGTATACCATATTTTTATTTTTATTTATTTTTTTATTTTGTAAATGTGATCATCTTGGTGGTCAATTAGTGGGATGTATATTTTAATGAAAACATTTCATTTATTATAACATGAATATTTTTATTTGACTATATATGCTCTAATTATTGTTATAATGATGTTTAAATATTGTATGATTTTTTAATTATTTTATTACTCTAATATTAGGGGTATAATATCCCCAAAGTATCACCCTAGACCCTCACTGCTAGTCTAAAACCTCTAGAATACAAGGAAGCATGCCTAAGTTTAGGTGACGAATCGGTCTGATTACTATAAAGTGAAATGGGTTGAGATATTACAAAGTGGTATATGAGAATATTATCTTTAATAATGTGATTATAAACTAAAATAAGATAATATTACTTGTTTATATTATAATATTCATGTTCTTAATTATTCACAAACACCATTTTTAGTGCATTTTATAATTTGAACATTATTTCACATTATGATTATAATTCTTTGTTAAAGTGCACTATTACTTGGTACATATTTAAACACCTCCTAAAACAAAAAATGGTCTTGATTTTATTTTCATATTTTATTTTCAGGTCTCCCATGCTATAAGTAATATTTCATGCTTTTGGAGCACTTGAATATTCATATTGTAAGGCCACTAAAGTGGGCCTTGAACCAACAACATTCTGGGTAAAGTAAACTAGAGAACAACCCAATAAAGAGACTGTATCGACCAAGATCCAATACCAATAATTATGAAAATTTAAATTAAGATATAGGAAATCAAGGGGAAAATTTTATCCAATAGTGAAAAGAGATAATTATAATGTTTTAATGGAGTTCTATGTGGCCCAAGTTGAAGATGAAATTCTGGGCCAGATTCTGCATCCCAGAAAAACATCCTACCATTTCGATCATATATATCAAAAAAAAAATCTATTTGGGAGGAAATTTTATAGTATTGTAGGAGACATATAGGGATCCATTTTCTTTTTCTATGGCCTACTCAAATTCGGCAATCTAGAAGTTCATTTTGATGCCTCTGTTTGATGGATGCAAGATGGATGAAACTTTGAGTCAAGGGTGGAAAATTCTCTTCTTCATTAATTTTACACCTACCTAGGACTAACACCCTTAACTTATGAGACTTTGAAAGATGGGGGATATACCCAAGTCTTCCAAAATGCATATTTAAGGTAGTGGTGGTGGAGGATCTGATCATCTTAGAGCTTTATTTTCATTGTAATGTTATTATGCTGATTTTTCTTTGTAACATTCTTCTTTCTCATGTAATTTGTTCAAATAACCTTTGTTTTTAATAAAATTTCTTCTTCTAATCTTATTCTTTTCTTCTTCATATCATGTTGACACTTTTTCCTCAAGGTTTGAACTTATTCACACCAAACCATGTGAAATTCTTCACACAACGGTGGAGTGATCGTTATTTTGTTGTTTTTACTTCTTAAATTCCACCCTTTTGACTCTACTTCCCACTTTTATTAAGAAAATATTGATTCACTCTAAAATTTACCCAAGATATGAATGCAGAATGGTCCTTTTAGTTTAGCTTGGGTTATCGAATCCTCAGAGACCTAAGAAGTAACCTATAGACATGTACATTCTAGGGATTGTTTTTGGCTATGAAGTGGCCAACTTGGGTTGATTTTAGATGGATTTAAGGTATCACTAACATATTTAAGTTAATTTAAATTAATATAATGAGTTTATCCTAGGTTATATCTTGGGGGTGGATTGGATGGATTCCTTTTTTTAATGATTTCAATTTCTTATATTTGAGATGGGTTCATTTAAGAATATCAAAAAAAATCTTCACTTACTGGTTTAATACCTAAACCCTTTAATACTAATTAACTATACACTTGAAGGATCAAATTTTTGAGCACTTAAAGGTAAAGGTTCGTATTAGCACTTGGAGTGTGTGGCCTTAAATTCAACTAGGACGATGGAGTTTAAAAATCATAAAATATAAATATCAATTAAAAGAAGTGATTAGAAATTAATGGGGAGATAAATAACATCCAATCCAAACCCTTGATACTCCATTGTATCAACCCATAAGTGGGTTATCCCTCCATTGATTCTATGGTTTCAATGGAAGAATAAAGTAAACTCATGATGGAGGAAATTGAGAAGTAAAAAAAACAATGAAATAACGATCACTCCACCGTTGTGTGATAATTTCACAAGGTTTAGTGTGAATAAATTCACACCTTGAACCAAAAATATCAAAGTGATATGAATAAAAATAGAATAAGAGGAAAATAAGAAATTTTATTAATAAACTAAAGTGAATTGAACAACTTACATGTGAAAGACAAACTTGAGACAACAAAATCACAACATAAAATTACAATTGAAAAAATCACCAATGATGATAAACTACTCCACTAACAATGAATTAAATAGTAATTTTTGAAGCCTTGGGTATATCCTCCAATAGTCCAAGTCTCCTCAATTAATTGTGGTAGGCCATAGGTGGGTGGAAAGTTGAGGGAGAGTTGATTTTTACACCCTTGACCTGAGGTGGCATCCAACTTTCATCCACCAAACAGACGCGTCTAAATGGAATTCTAGATGGATGAATTGGAGTGACCCATAGAATATAATAGTGAATCTCTGGATTTCTCCTAGATCTATGTAAAATTTCATCCAAAATGGATATGTGGTTGCCAAGATATGATTAAATTGGTGGGCTGTTTTTCTGGACCGCAGAATCTGGCCCAAAATTTTATCTCTAAATTGGGCCACCTTAATAACCACCATAGAGGCCGAATTATCACTATATTCTGAAGAATTATTTGTTCCTCTATATGCCTTCTAAAATTCCACGAAATTTTGGATTCATTGGGCCTGTATTTTGGGCCCCACATCCTCATCAGTGGGTTGGTGTCCAATCTTTTTTCTTCAGAATTGTTTGCATGAAATCTCATTTTGGTGGTCTTCCAATGTGAATATTACTACACTCCACAAGTATGAATTGTTACCAATATAATTTGAAACCTGAAAATTAAATATTAAAATAAAATCAAGATCATTGGGTACTTTAATTGATGTTAAAAAATGTACCACATAATAGTGCATTTTAAGAAGGAATTACAATCATAATGTGAAATGATGTTCAAAGTGTAAAATGAAATAAAATGGTGTTTATGAATAATAAAGCACATGAATATTATATATATTAACAATGAATATTAGCCTCATTTAGTGGCTAATCACACCCCCAACTTGAGTTTTTCTAGTCCCAAGCAAAATATATCTCAACAATATGAAATTTGAATTCCCTTTTCCAGAAACATTTTAATACATAATGATCACCAAAAAACCTTATACCAAACAATCATGAAACCCATAAAAATATTTTAATACATGATAGTTTCATAAGAATATCCCAATCCCAATCCCATTCCTTTGTTCAAATTCATCGCCATATTTCATCCAATATCAATTAAGAGTGATGATGTGTTGTGCATCGCATTAGACATGGGGGTTCATCTTTATTCAAGAGGGAAATGATGGAAGTGCTAGGTGGAATCAAATTTCAATATTAAGATGAGTATTTAATTTTTTTTTGTATTGTTTTTTTTTCAATTTTTCCATGGTAATTGAAATTGCACTCAAAAGAATCAACCCCTGTAGCGAGACTTTGCCGATGACTCCCAGACTCAAAGACCTTAGGGAACCAAGTGAAGCCCACATACTCAGGAATCATCTCGAGTTAACTTAGTCAAAAAAAAATTCAAATTACCAAAAATAGAAATAAAATTACTAACTTTGGGTCAGACAACTATGGAGTCACGATCCCCAAGTGCCAAAAGCCATGCATTAGGTGATTTCATTGCTCTACGCGCAAATTTATTGTTTTTTTTAATTTTTTTTACTGAATACTCATATTAAAAGTAAAATTATCACTAAACCTATGCTATTTATTTGGGGGACCCCATGAACTCAAAATAATACCCCACTATACAAAGGACATGCATTGTGATCTTTTTTTTATTTGGATGAAAATATAAACGATGAAATATCAAATTGGACAGCCACACTTTCCAAAATCTATGCTCATGAAATTATACAAGGATTAAAATCAGAATTAGGGAATGATAAATTATTTGATATTCAGTTTCAAAGTGTGCAATGTGTATTACCATGTTCAAAGTTAAAGTATTTTTTCCTTCCATTTATACACATTTTTTCTTCAAATCATTCATTTTTTTGACACAAAAGCATTTTTTATTTTATCTCCCCCCCAAATTAAAATAACACTATCCCTAGTGTTTAAAGAAAATAAAATTTAGAAGGGGGTAGAGGTAGATAATGAGAGTTCAAAAGGGAAATTGAAAATGAGGATCATGGAATGAAGTCACCTGGTGGTTGAAGTTGAAATTCTTGCTGCTCCCTTTTAATCCCTTGATCTCGATGTCACTATGAGAATTCCCTAGTGGAAAAAAAGAAAAAAACTATATATATATATAATAAAGAAAGTAAAATATAAGTATATATATAAAAATTATAGAATAATGAAGCACAAAAATCCATAGGTCAGTGGTAAGTGCGCGCCCCTATCTCCCTTCGGTCTTGGATTCGATTCCCCGCGGCTTCGCCGGTTGTGACAGGGTTTGACCCATGACCTACGACATGTCCTTTTTTATTATTATTAATATATTATTATTTTTATTTTTTTTGTATTTTTATTTTAACCTACAAACACATTAAAATAAAATGAAATGATGATACATTATTTTCTTTTTAAATTTCTGGGTATGGTATTACTCAAGGATCACACCACGTGACACAAATGAATATGGTGCTCCCCTTTCATACCCATCCATACTCATAATAGAATAACAGTTCAACATTCTATTTTTTTTAAATATCAAAATGATTAATTAATTTTATTTGAAAAATAATAATGATTCCAAAAAGATTAGAAACATGAAAACCAAGGGTTGCCTCCAGTGCAATGCTTTTGTTTAATGTTGTTAGCCTGACATGGATCCTAAATCTATCAATTTTTTCTTGGTTCATAGGTTGGCTCAGTTAACTCAACCTCTATTTCTTGTTTATTGAATGATTCAATGAATGGTTTTAACCTTTGACCATTGACCTAGAAAATGTAACCACTAGTGGGATCTTGAATCTCTACTACCCCATGGGGTACACATGATGCACTATGAAAGGACCTGACCATCTAGACCTTAACTTTCCCAAGTGTAAATGAAGTTTTAACTATACAAGTGCACGGATTTTCCTGGTTCAAAATTTTTGACTTTGATATTCCTAGATTGGTAGGCTTGAACTCTAGCTTTATTGATCCTTGAATTTTCATAAGTCTTTATCCTTAGTGCCTCAAGTTAATTGAGATCTAATTTCCTTTTTGTTCTGGCCAATGAGTGGTCATAATTTATTTTCTTAATTTTCTAAAAAGCCTTATTCTCAATTTTAATAGGTAAATTTCATGCTTTTCCATAAACCAACCTATATTGTGACATTCATAGGATGGTTTTGTATGCTGTATGATATGCCCAAAGATCATCCAATAGTTTCTCGTACCAATCTTTCCTAGAAGGATTGATAGTTTTTCAAGAATATTATTAATCTACCTATTTTCTAAATTAGCATGACCATTGGTTTGAGGATGGTATGCAGTGGAAACTTTATGAGAAATCCCATAATTATACATGAGTGAAGAGAATGGACAGTTGCAGAAATGGGTTCCCCGATCATTGATTATAGCCCTAAAAATTCCAAATCGAGAAAACATGTGCTCTTTCAGAAATCGGATCACAACATGATGGTCATTAGACTTGGTGGGAATGGCTTCAACCCATTTTGAGACATAATCAACAGTTAAGAGGATGTAGAGGTATCCCCTAGAGTTTGGGAAGGGACCCATGAAATCGATTCCCCAACAGTCAAAGATTTCAATCACTAAGATGGGAGTGAGTGACATTTGATTCATTTTTGTGATTGAACCTACTTGTTGACACTTAGGACAACTTTGAAAAAATGTGTAGGAGTCACTTGAGAGGGTGGGCCAGAAGATACCACACTAAAGAATCTTAGCAGATGTTTTCTTAGAGGAAAAGTGACCTCCACATGCCTCACTATGACAGAATTTAAGGATGGACCCTTGTTCAGATTCTGGGACACACCTCCTAATGACTTGGTCAGGGTAGAACTTATAGAGTTATGGATCATAAAACACATAGTTTCTAACATCAGAAAGAAATTTACTTCAAACTTGAGTCCCAAAGAATTTTGGAATGACTCCTGTAACTAAGAAATTGGCTATGTCAGCATACCAAGGGCAGTCACTCACAGAGTATAGGTGTTCATTAGGAAATGAATCAGACATAGAAAGGTGATTTGAGTTGTCTTTGAATTTCATCCTAGATAGGTGATCAACTATAAAATTTTCAACACCCTTTTAATCCTTGATTGTGAGGTCAAATCCTTGTAAGAGAAGGACCCACCTAATCAGTCTAGCCTTAGAATCTTGTTTTTGGAAGAGGTATTTTAGTGAAGAGTGGTCAGTGAACACAGTGATGAGGGATCCTAAGAGGTAGGAACTAAAATTATCTAAGTAAAAAACAATAGAAAATAACTCCTTTTTAGTGGTGGTGTAGTTGATTTTGGCATCATTTAAGGACTTTCTTTCATAAGCAATGACATAAGGAGTTTTATCACAACGTTGTCCTAACACAGATCCTACAGAAAAGTCACTGACATCACACATAAGTTTGAAAGGAAGGTTCCAATTTTGAGATTTCATAATGGGAGGAGAGGTGAGAGAGGATTTGAGGGTTGAGAATGAACCCTCACAGATTTCTATCCAAACAAATGGAGCATCCTTTACTAGGAGAGCACAAAGGGGATGGGAGATTGAACTAAATTCCTTGATGAATATTCTATAGAAACCAGCATGTCCTAAGAAATACCTCACTTCCTTGATAGTTTTGGGTGATGGAAGGTGGTGAATGATGTCAACCTTCACTTTATCAACTTCAATCCCCCTACCTAAGACCAGATGACCTAGAACTAGTCCCTCTTTAACCATGAAATGGAATTTTTCCCAGTTTAGGACCAGATTATTTTCTTCACATCTTGAAAATACTCTCTCCACATTCCTCAGACATCCCTCAAATGTATCCCAAAACACATAGAAGTCATCCATAAAGACCTCAAAAAAATACCCTACCATGTTTGAGAAGATTCACATCATGCATCGCTAGAAGGTTCCAGGGGCATTGCATAACCCGAAGGGCATGAGTTTGAAGGACAAGGTACCGAATGGACATGTGAATGTAGTCTTCCCTTGATCCTCTAGGGATACCTCAATCTGATTGTACCCCGAGTACCCATCTAAGAAACAGTAGAAGGCATGACCTGCCACTCTCTCAAGGACTTGGTCAATGAATGGTAAGGGGAAATGGTCCTTATTGGCGAATGAGTTTAGCTTCCTATAATCAATGCAAACCCTCCATCCACTACTCACCCTAGTTGGAAGAATCTCTCCATCCTTATTGGTTATCACTATGATTCTTGTCTTCTTGAGAACCACTTGGATTAGGCTCACCCACTCACTCTCAGCTATGAGATATATGATACTATCTTTTAAAAAATTTAGAAGTTCCTTCCTCACTACTTACATGAGATTAGGATTGAGTCACCCTTGAGGTTGATGACATGGCTTCGAATCAGATTCCAAAACAATCCTATGAGTCCCAATAAGTGGGTTAATCCCAGGAATATCAGATAGGGTCCAACCAATGGATTTCTTATGTTTCCTAAGGACATCTAGAAGCATCCTCTCATGATTGGATTCAAGAGAATAATAAATTATAATAGGATGTGTTTTATTGTCCCCTAGGAAGGCATACTTGAGTGCAGTGGGAAGTTCCTTCAATTCAAGATCAAGTTGGTTCAGAATTTTAGTAGAATATTGGGACATTGGATCAAGATAAATTTTGTTTCCAAGAGTTTTAGATAGGATTGATTCCCCACATATAGAAGATTCAACTACTGGATTTTCTTGATCAAATTTAGGGAAGGAAGTTGGAGTGGTCTCCATGAAAGTGGTTTTCTGAAAGGTTTCACTAATTGTTGGACCTAAGACTTAATCATAAGAGCAATTTGAAAATGATTCAAGCCAAGGAGATAAAATTCCTTTATGTGAATAAAGGAAATCAATATCATCCTGACTTAAACATCCATCAAATATTCCTTGATGTTCTATGGATTCATTATCAATGCTTCCTATCATGTTTACTTCATGAATGTTCTCGTCATCCACTATTTGTGAGATTTCATTATAGATGTTCAAGTCTAGACTCATGTTTCCAAAGGTTATGGTCATGTTCCCATTTCAAACTTAGATAACAGAGTTGATTGTTGTAAGGAAAGGACGACCAATGATTATTGGGGTTTGTTACTTATTTTCTAAGTTTGGATGGTTTTCAAGGACAATGAAGTGAGCAGGGTAGATGAAGTTTTCAACCTTTACCAGAACATCCTTTAAAATCACCTTTGGAACCCTAATGCTACGATCAGCAAGTTGAAGTGTGACAGATGTGGGTTGGAGCTCTTTTAGGCCTAACTGGCAATACACAACATAGGGGATGAGATTGACACTAGCACCTAGGTCACACAAGGCCTTGGAATTTTTTCTCTCTCCTAGTTCAATATTGATGTAAGGGAAACCCGAGTCTTTCAACTTAGGAGGAATAGTCCCTTGAATGGTGGTACTCACATTAGTATCCAAAAGGACTTTGTTTTTATGTGAAAATTTTCTTTTAAAAGTGCACAGGTCCTTAAGGTACTTTGAGTAGGCAGGTATGGTTTGGATTTCATCAAAAAGGGTAATGTTCAAGTTGACTTGTGAGAAGATTTCCCTTAATATTTGACTCAATTCATGCTTGGTTTTCACCCTCACACGTTGATGAAATGGTGCAGGTTGTGGGGTTGTTTGTTGAATAGTTTTTTATTTGACAATGTTATCGTGTTTTTCAGTTTGATCATTTGGTTCAGTTGAATTTTCATCCAAGTTTGAATCTTCATATAGGTTATGAATTAGTTGTTCAGGTTTATCAATTTATTTCCCACTTCTTAAATTAGTTACAACCTTTATTTGTTCATGAGTTACTTGAGTACAACTTGAATCTCCCCTTAAATTTGAGGATGGTACCACCTAAGTAGGCATGGTTGCCTTTCCAGTTTTGATGGTTTGAATTTCTTGTTTAAGGGAAGAGACTTCCGAGTTCATCCTTTCTATTTGTTTTCACAATTGTTCTAGTAGGATTTGTGGAAAAGTTTGGGTTGGTGCTTGAGAAGATTGGTTTATCCTAGGGGGATATTTTGGAGGTGGTATGGTTTGTTGAAAATGGATCATTGGCTGTTGGTATTGGAAGGTTGGGTTTGGAACTGGTTATGGGTTTGGTAGTTCTGATGGGGGTAAGTATTTTTTTCCCTGTGGTTGTCTAGGTTGTTGGTTATCTTTCCAGTGGAATCCTGGGTGGTCATTATACCTTGGGTTGAAGTTATTTTGGTATTGCGGCTTTTGAAAGTTAAAGGAATTTACTTCTGATGGGGGTCCTCCTAAAATAACATCCTTGATGGATGGAATGGTTGGGAAGTTGTCTTTCTTATGGTCATGTTTGTCCCAAATTGTGCAAACATGGTCTACAGTTTGTATTTCATGGACTTTCCTAAGGTATATCTCTTCAACCTTCCTAGAGAGTGCTGCGAGTTTAGCCCTAAGGGTTTCCTCTTCTCTAAGTGTATTAATTACAATAGTTCTTTGTGACTTTTTAGAATAAGGTGAAGTTCACCATGTTTGGTTTTTTCAACAAGTATTTCCAGATACTCGTAAGAATCATTTGGGGCTTTGTTTTTAAAGGTTCTGTTACACATCATTTCCATGGATTGTTTGTTCCCTGGACCCAACCCTCCATAGAAAATTCTCACTTGTTCAGGAATAGAAAAAACATGGTGTGGAACCTTGTTTAGAGTTTCTTTGAACCTCTTCCATGTTTCATAGAATTACTCTCCCTCTTTTTCAAAAAATTTTTGGATACTCTTTTTAAGTGCAATTTTTTTGTGGCGGGGAAAGTTTTTTTTGTAGAATTCTCTTTGTAGTAGGTCCCAAGAGTTGATGGATGATGGTCTAAAATTGTTTAGCCAATTTTTAGCTCTATCATTTAAAAAAAAGGAAATAGCCTCATCTTAGCTGATTCAAGTTGATGTGGGGGACACATGGTTTCTACAATGTCATTGAACTCCTTAACGTGAAGGTAGGGCATCTCGGACTCCATTCCATGGAATGTGGGAAGGTGGTTTAGGACATGGGGTTTAAAGATGTAGTTGGAATATACTAGGGAGTTGTGTCTAATTAATGATGGGGCATTTTTCCAGGTAGTTGTGAGGTAGTCATTCATTGTTTGATCAACTGCATTCCCCAAGTTTGGGGCTGCCTCATTTGGTTTTCCATTTTGGTTCCCACCCGGGTTTATGAGTTGGTTTCTTTAAAAACCTTCCATTGAAATGGGCTCAATTTTTTGACTTTAGAGTATTAGGAAGATTATTATCTAATGGAAACAATCCCCTAGGTTCACTTGACTCCCCAACCCTAGGACTTTCCACCCTAACTAGACGGTTTGATTGATCACGGGTGTAGGCAGACATGCGCCAAAAGAAAAAAAATGAGAAAGGGACAAGATAAGAGATCTTGGGTGAGAATAGAATAAATGGGGGAGAATAGAATGGTTTTTGAGATAAATTAATTGGGTCCCTGACAATGGTGTAAAAATTTGATTCATTCTCAAATTTACCCAAGAGATGAAGGTAAAACAGTCCTTGTAGTTTAGCTTGGGTTATCGAATCCTCAGATACCTAATAAGTAACCTATAGACACGTACATTCTATGGATTGTTTTTGGATATTAAGTGGAAAAATTGGGTTGATTTTAGATGGTTTTAAGGTATCAATAACAGATTTAAGTTAATTTAAATTAATATAATGAGTTGATCCTAGGTTATCGCTTTGGGTGGATTGGATGAATTCCTTTTTTTAATGATTTCAATTTCTTATATTTGAGATGGGTTCATTTAAGAAGATTAAAAAACATATTCACTTAATGGTTTAATACATACATACTTTAATACTAATCACCTATACACATGAAGGATCAAAGTTTTTAGCACTTCAAGGTAAAGGTTCGTATTATCACTTGAAGTGTGTGGCCTTAAATTCAACAAGGATGATGGAGTTTAAAAATAATCAAATATAAATATAAATTAAAAGAAGTGATTATAAATTAATGGGGTGATAAATAACATCCAATACATCCCATTTCTAATCACTTGGATCAACCCATAAGTGGGTTAGCCCTCCATTGATTCTATGGTTTCAATGGAAGCGGAAAGTAGACTCATGAGGGAGGAAATAGAGAAGTAAAAAAAACAATGAAATAACGATCACTCCACTGTTATGTGATAATTTCACAAGGTTTTGTGTGAATAAATTCTTACCTTGAACCAACGATATAAAATTTATATTAAGAACAATATAATAAGAGGAAAAGAATAACTTTTATTAAGAAACTAAAGTGAATTGAACAACTTACATGTGAAAGACAAACTTGAGACAACAAAATCGCAGCATAACATTACAATTGAACAAAGCACCAAAGATGATCAAATACTCCAACACCACTACCTTAAATAGGAATTTTGAAGCCTTGGGTAGAGCCTCCAATATTACAAGTCTCCTAAATTAATTTTTGTAGTCTATAGGTGGGTGGAAAGTTGAAGGAGAGTTGATTTTTCCACCCTTGACCCAAGGTGGCAGCCAACTTTCATCCACCGAACAGACACATATGAATGGCCTTATAGATGGATGAATTGGAGTGGGACATAGAATAAAAAAGTGAATCTCCAGATGTCTCCTAGATTTATGTAAAATTTCATCCCAAAGTGAGTGGTTTACTCAACATGTGATTCTTGATATGTATATGTGAGAACCCTATAGTGGGTGTCTTTGAATGTGAATTTCCTTGAGGATGCGGATACCCTTGTGAAGTAGAGAAATACATGTGAGATTCTTTGGGATTTCATGATTTAAATCACTTGGAGCACTGTATTGAGGTTGGGTTTTGAGGGAATGATCAATTTTATGTCTAGACCTATTTATTTTGGGTGTGGTTCCTAATGAGATAGTGAATAAACATCACTACTGGAAATTCGGGCTATAGCCACGGTTCTAAACCGTGGCTATAGGCCCTCAAACCGTGGCTATAGGTAATAGCCACGGTTTGAGGAACCATGGATAAGTTTGGCGTGGCTATAGGCCCCAGACCAGAGCCACGGTTCCAAACCGTGGATATATACCTAAATCCACGGTTTCAACCGTGGCTATAGGTTTATAGCCACGGTTCAAACCGTGGTTGTATACTTAATGCCACGGTTTCAACCGTGGATATATTAGACGCCAGACAGGCTTTATAGCCACGGTTGGAAACCGTGGAGTTAGGTCTATAGCCACGGTTAAAAACCGTGGCAATCAACAAATAGCCACGGTTTAAAACCATGGCTATAAGGTGTGCACATACATAAAAAAATACCCCCCAACCCCCCTGGACACCCCCGGGACACCCCCTGGAAACCCCCCTGGACACCCCCCTGACACCCCCCCTGACACCCCCTACACACCCCCCTGGACACCCCCCTGGACACCCCCTGGGACACCCCCCTGGACACCCCCTGGACACCCCCTGGAAACCCCCTAGACACCCCCCCTGAACACTTCCTGCACCCCTCCCCCTGCCTTGCAGACCCCACCTACCCTCCTCCCCCTGCCTTGCAGACACCCCCCCTGCCAGTCCCCCTGCCCCCTGCCAGCCCCCCTGCTTGTCCCCCTGCCCCCTGCCAGTCCCCCCTGCCCCCTGCCACACCCCCTGCTAGTCCCCCTCTGCCACCCCCTGCCAGTCCCCCCTGCCCCCTGCCACCCACCTGCTTGTCCCCCTGCCAGCCCCCCCTGCCCCTACTAGTCCCCCCCCGCCCCTTGCTAGTCCCCCCTGCCACCCCCCTGCCTGCCACTCCCCCCTGCCCCCTACCCCCTGCTAGTCCCCCCTGCCACTCCCCTGCTTGTCCCCCCTGCCCCCTGCCACCCCCTCTGCCAGCCCCCCCTGCTTGTCCCCCTGCCAGCCCACCCCCCTGCCCCCTGCCAGTCCCCCCCTGCCCCCCAGCCCCCTGCTAGTCCCCCCCTGCCACCCCCTGCCAGTCCCCCCTGCCCCCTGCAACCCCCCAGCCCACCTGCACCAGCCCCCCCTCGCAGCCCATCTGCACCAGCCCCCAGCCCCATCCCCCAGCCCCCAGCTGCACTAGTCCCCCCCAGCCCAGCTGCACCAGTCTCCCCCACCCTCCCCAGCCCCCTGCACCCCCAGCCACCTGCTACCCCCAGCCCCCAGCCCACCTCCACCCCCCCGCAGCCCACCTGCACCAGCCCCCAACCCCAACCCCGAGCTGCACCAGCCCCCCCCCCCCCCAGCCCCCTGCCACCTCCCAGCCCACCAGCACCAGTCCCCCCTCCCCCGCAGCCCACCTGAACCAGCCCCCAACCCCATCCCCCAGCTGCACCAGCCCCCCCAGCCCCCTGCTACCCCAGCCCACCTGCACCTGTCCCCCCTCCCCAGCCCCCCTGCACTGGCCCAAGGATCCTACATTGTTTCACCAAGGGGCTACATGGTTTAGACTTGGCTATGCGCAACTAATGCTAAAAAATTGTGTGCAATTCAAAATGAACTTAAAATTATCCTCACGAAGGGAGGTCATACTATTTTCCTCAAACCATGCACCTTAACCATGAAGAGTATGGAAACCTCAAAAATTTCCATGTTCTGACCTGGAACTCCATGGAGATAAAAACCAAAACTCTACTTAACCAAATAACAATAAAATAACTATGCAGTGACATAGGGGCTATCATAAACTCCCCGCCATGCTACTTTTCCTCCTAGAATTTCTTTGGTCAAAACTAGAGACAAAGGAAAAGAGATGCAAAGGAAAACAGAACTAGCACACTATGACCAGAATTTTTCGAGTACATTGTATCTTTTACTGCCTCTCTCAATGTCTACCAACATTGTGCAAGTCTTACCACTTCCGATCTACGTATTCACGTTACACATTAGGGGGTGAAACAAGATAAAACAGAACTAGCACAGTAAACTGCAAATAAGTGAAATCTTGGTGTGAAGTGATGTAAAAGTAAAAAATCTCACATTGTTGTGCCCTATGACACCCACTAGACCCCCTGGACACCCCCTGGACACCCCTAGACACCCCTAGACCCCCCTGGACAACTTCCACTGGACACCCCCACCCTTGGACACCTTCCACTGGACACCCCCTGCCACCCCCTGCTTGCCCCCCTGCCAGCCAGCCCCCCCAGCCAGCCCCCTGCTTGTCCCCTGCCTTTCCCCCTACCCCATGCTAGTCCCCCCTACCAGCCCCCCCCACCCCCTGCCCCCTGCTAGTTCCCCCCCTACCACCCCCTACTTGCCCCCCTGCCAGCCAGCCCCCCTGCCACCCCCCTACCTGTCCCCCTGCCTTTCCCCCTGCCCCATGCTAGTCCCCCCCCTGCCCCCTGCCCCTACTAGTCCCCCCCTGCCACCCCCTGCCAGCCAGCCCCCCTGCCCCCTGCCAGTCCCCCCCTGCCAGCCCCCCTGCTAGTCCCCCTGCCAGCCCCCCAGACCCTGGACACCCCAGGACAGACCCCCCCCGCAGCCCACCTGCACCAGCCCCCAACCCCAGCCCCCAGCTGCACCAGCCCCCCCAGCCCCCTGCTACCCCAGCCCACCTGCACCTGTCCCCCCCTCCCCAGCCCCCCTGCCACCCCACCTCCACCCCCCCCGCAGCCCACCTGCACCAGCCCCCAACCCCAGCCCCCAGCTGCACCAGCCCCCCCAGCCCCCTGCTACCCCAGCCCACCTGCACCTGTCCCCCCTCCCCAGCCCCCCTGCTACCCCAGCACACCTGCACCTGTCCCCCCCTAATGTCTATGTGTTTTTAGTTTACCATGAAAAACTAAAATATTGGAAAAATAAAGGGTTGATTGACTATTAGAATAAACATTTATAACAGAATTGAAAAGGATAAGTTTAGAAGATGCACCTTTCATCCATATGGATTATTTCACATCCTCAATCAAGGAAATATACATATATTCCATGGTTGAAATAGAAAACATTGACTGCATGTTACATTTAAAATAAATGAGGCCACCATAGGAAGTGAACACATAACCATTCAAGGATTTTCTAGTGTAAATATTACATTCATAGTCTGCATCTAAATATCCAACCACAATTTCAGAATTGTTGACATCTTTACCATAACACAAAGACAGATTAGAGTTACATGATGGGTATCAAAGAATCCACTTAAGGGCATGAAAATATGGCATCCCAGGTGTGGTCATAAATCTTCTATGACTGTAGATTTCATAGGCAATATCAGGTCCCATGGAAATCAGAGTACATAATGCTACCAAAAATATTATCATAATGGATTTTACACCTAAACTGAATATCATCATCAGCAATGGGTTTTTGTGTTAAGGAAAATTTAAAGTGTTTTACTAGGAGTACATTGGAAATTTTGAGAGATTCAAACATGTGTCTATTTTTAATATTTAATATTTAACCATTTTGAGATAAGTAAGAAAATTTATTTGGTCTATCTCTAACAATTTCAATGCCAAAGGTTTTATTAGCTATGCCTAAGTCTTTCACTTCAAACTTACCATTATTTTGTGATTTTACAATAATTATGAGGCTCATGTTCTTATAAATTGTAATCATTTCATCAACATAAATCATCAGATTTCATGTAGTACTGCATTAAACAAAACATTGGAATTATGATTTGAACAGCCCTCCCCCCTGCCGGACACCCCTCCCCCCCCTGCTTGGACAGCCCCTCCCCCTGCTGGAAACCCCTCCCCCTACTGGACACCCCTGCCCCCTGCACCCTGCCCCCTGCACCCCACTGGACAACCCCCATGCCCCAACTGGACAGCCCCACTGGACACCCCCTGGACACCCCTCCCCCCCTTGCTGGACACCCCCTGCCGGACACCCCTCCCCCTGCCCCTTTCTACACCCCCTGGAATGTGTTTCTATTGATATAAATGATCATCTTATTGAGGTATGTTTTGTATTAGAAAACATACCAAAGTACAATGAGCATTGCAGGATGATAGGCCGTGCCACTGATAAATGCAGAATTGTACAGAAATTCTGCAAGCCATCATCTATTAATACTTCGTTGAAAGATGCTCTGAAAGGGGAAAATATTAATACCACGGCGTGACCGTGGCGTGACCACAGCGTGTTGACCCGATCCAGTGACATCCGCGGGGCAGCATCTTCTGGCTAGGAGCGAAGGAAGTGGGAGGAGGCTGGAATGATGGTGGAAGGGGGATGGTTGCAGGTGTTGGGGGGATGGTGCGGGTAGATTCGAAGGTGGCAGGGGGGATGTTGTGGGCTGGAATGCCAATGGAAGCGGGCTGAAATGAAGGTGGAAGGGGGCTGGTGTGGGCTGGATGTGGCTGGAGCAGGGCCAAATCACGGCGTGACCACGGAGTGACCGCGGCGTGACCGCGGCGTGACCGTGGCGTGACCGCGGCGTGACCGCGGCATGACCGCAGCGTGACCGTGGCGTGACCGCAACGTGTTGGCCCGATCCAACGACATCTGCGGGGCAGCATCTTCCGGCCAGGAGCGAAGGGAGTGGGAGGAGGCTAGAATGCGGGTGGAAGGGGGCTGGTTGCAAGTGTTGGGGGGATGGTGCGGGCTGATTCGAAGGTGGTGGTGGGGGGGGGGGGGGGGGGGGGCTGTTGCGGGCTGGAATGCTGGTGGCAACGGGCTGAAATGAAGGTGGAAGGGGGCTGGTGTGGGCTGGATGTGGCTGGAGCAGGGCCAAATCACGGCGTGACTGCGGCGTGACCGTGGTGTGACCGCGGCGTGACCGCGGCGTGACCGCGGCGTGACCGCAGCGTGTTGGCCCGATCCAGCGACATCCGCGGGGCAGCATCTTCCGGCCAGGAGCGAAGGAAGCGGGAGGAGGCTGGAATGCGGGTGGAAGGGGGCTGGTTGTAGGTGTTGGGGGGATGGTGCGGGTTGATTCGAAAGTGGTGGTGGTGGGGGGGGGGGGCTGTTGCGGGCTGGAATGCTGGTGGCAGCCGGCTGAAATGAAGGTGGAAGGGGGCTGGTGTGGGCTGGATGTGGCTGGAGCAGGGCCAAATCACGGCGTGACTGCGGTGTGACCGCGGCGTGACCGTGGCGTGACCGCAGCGTGTTGGCCCGATCCAGCGACATCCGCAGGGCAGCATCTTCCGGCCAAGAGCGAAGGGAGCGGGAGGAGGATGGAATGCGGGTGGAAGGGGGCTGGTTGCAGGTGTTGGGGGGGATGGTGCGGGCTGATTCGAAGGTGGTGAGGGGGGGGGGGGGGGGGCTGTTGCGGGCTGGAATTCTGGTGGCAGCGGGCTGAAATGAAGGTGAAAGGGGGCTGGTGTGGGCTGGATGTGGCTGGAGAAAAGCCAAATCATGGCGTGACTACAGCGTGACCGCGGCGTGACCGCGGCGTGACCGCGGCGTGACCGCGGCGTGACCGCGGCGTGACCGCGGCGTGACCGCGGCGTGACCGCGGGGTGACCGCGGCGTGAACGCGGCGTGACCACGGAATGACCGCGAAGTGACCGCGGCGTGACCGCGGCATGACCGCAGCGTGACCGCAGCATGTTGACCCAATCCAGCGACATCCGCAGGGCAACATCTTCAGACCAGGAGCGAAGGGAGCAGGAGGAGGCTGGAATGCTGGTTGAAAGGGGCTGGTTTCGGGTGTTGGGGGGATGGTGTGGGCTGATTCGAAGGCGGCTGGGGGGGTGTTGCGTGCAGGGGGGATGGTCAGACATAAATACACCGACCGAGATGCTCGAATAAACCAAGACTCCATTGCTCGGATAGAGGCGATCTAGCAATACTTCCGCATGCAGTAACTATCAGAAGGTTATAATCATAGATGAAATGGTTCAAGATAACCGGACATAGTATGAGAATTTTAATGTAAAACAACCAAATGAAGGGGTCGTGCAATGACACGAATGGGCAGAGTGAGAATATCGTATTGATCATCGGATGGAGTACACTGCAATCAGAGGAAAGAATATGCGCTGTGAGAATACAATATGAAATGGAGGATCATCAGATGGTCCAATAAAATTGTACGCTAAGTAGACACCCTATGATCAGACGATTCAGGTATAACATACCCGGTAGTAGAAAAGTTGAAAGAATATGATATGAATCTACATACACAAGAGTTGGAGCACCAAAAAAAATGCAACTACTGATGATCATGTGATAATAATACAATCGAGCTGAGTAATAAATACAATAAAGCATCTAATAATCATGTAACTCCCTTGAAAGTATAGAGAATAGTTGACGTTCAATGTATAAAGAATGATATGTTAGATTTGGATGCATGGAGAAATTAAATTGCATAAGATAAAATTATATTTTTCATTAAGAGAATATTTTGAAAAGCACATTTACAATTTTGTAATTTGAATAAAGAATTCAGAGTACATAAAACAAAAAGCATGTTGGAATAAGTTATTACATACCGTTAGGTACAATGATGACATTGATATAGTACCTGAGTCAGTTGTTTGGGATCTTGCACCAGAAGAAGCACCCTATAAGCAGATAAACAGTAATGTCAAATTGAATGACTACTCATATATTGAACATAGGTGGCTGAAAGAATCTAATAATCTACACTCATGTAAACATATCCTCATTCTTATGCTTGTGAATAGAAACAATTCATCCTCGTTAACTTGTAAGCACGCATTATCTCTCTTTTAATCTCATGCTCAACAAAAGCATATTATCAGGTGATGCACCAACCATTGCAAAGAGCATAAAAACATGGGTTTGAAAATGTAAAAAGTATAACATGCTTTACAGGTGTAGGAAGCTTCTATGGACCTACCACTACATGCTAAAGTGTCAAACTGTGATGTAGAATACTGAAATATGCTTCTGTTTTCCAGAATCTTTAAAACTAATGGGTATGTTGGATGGTTTTAAAACATTAACCAAGTTTATACATGCTTTAAAAAGTGATTCATGTCATATCTAGATCCTATAACCCATTTTTAATTTCAATTTTTCTAAGCTAATTTTCTTTGAAAAGCTCTTTTATGATAATCTCTAAAAGTTCTATAACCTCATGGAAACATTGTCTATGTCATGGTCTTCCTAAGAACCAATTATTCAAACATTCTTTGTAGGAATAGAGAGTTGTTGATCATAGGGAAATACAATTACTACCCCTCAGTCTACTATTGAGGGTGTTGCGCTATAGGTTGTCACCCTAAACTCTGAAATTAGGGCCCTTTGGAAATCTTTCTAGGAATAGAGAGTTGTCGATCATAGGGAATGAGCTAATATTGCAAGTTTACCAATATATTCCAGAAGAAAATAGGGATTATGCACATATCCCCACCGCGGCGTGACCACCGCAGGGTGTCGTCCTGGAGGAGTAACCGCCACAGGGTGTCGTCCTGGAGCAGGGCCAAATCACGGCGTGACCGCGGCGTGACCGCGGCGTGACCGCGGCGTGACTGCGGCGTGACCGCGGCGTGACCGCGGCGTGACCGCGGTGTGACCGCGGAGTGATCGCGGCGTGACTGCGGAGTGACCGCGGCGTGACCGCGGCGTGACCGCGGCGTGACCGCGGCGTGACCGCAGCGTGACCACAACGTGTTGGCCCGGTCCAGCGACATCCGCGGGGCAAAATCTTCCACTTAGTTTCAAATAGGATGATATGGATGGCATGAGAGGATGTTTTCTCAGAAGATTTAAAGAAATGAATGCTAATCTGTGATGACTAGAGGATTGGATGACCCCTGATATACCTAATTCAGTGAGGTTTGGAGATCTAGAAATGTGTAGGAATACCTAGAGGAATACCCCATGGGATCAGGAAAATCACAGGTTACATAACATGTAATCTGACATTACTGGTACTATGGGACCCCTGGGCTGTGGAACTGGGCTTTTGGTTGGATTTAAATATCACATGCCATGTGACATGGTCACACAACATGGGACCCATCTTAAAAGTCTAACGACACTTAAAGATTGTCTTGGTTCAAACAACTGTTTTAATAAAAAGAGGGAAACCCCCTACAGGGATATAAAAAGGGTCAAGTACGATGTGTGTTTTATGACTAACAATGACATCAAGTATAAGGAAAACATCAATGCAATAATGTTAAGCAAGGTATACCACTGTGAGTTTTCGCAGACAGCGCACCTCCGTTGGAGGGGTTTTATTACAAAACCAGGACTTATTTATCAAACGAAACAATTATCTGAACTAACACTTATTCAAGAATTGCAATTTAATATAAACAGGAAAAATTAAGAAGGCAACTAAATGCAATTTAAAACATTCTTGAATTAAATGGGCTAGGAGAGGGACCCTACCTCAACCTCATAGCAACAAAAATGAAATTCTGTATAGAAACGATTCAATTACATAGAATAAAATCATGAGAATAAAATACCATATTCAAGATATACATTCCCAGGGGATATGGATTCCTGTATAAAGAACCAAACTAGTAAGTCTGAATAGATGCTAGTAGCAGCCATGATTAAAAATAGCACAAGATAACACATAACATTCTAAGTGCAGGAAAACCAAATTTGATATATCAAATGAACAAAGTGTACCACTCTTCGCTTGTATGCATGGCACAGTTCCACTAAATCGACAATAACTTCCTGCTTGAGACCCTGCAGGAAAACACAAACATTACCAGTAGCTAAGGTATATATTGCCATTGAAAACTCAAAAAGCTTTTACACGTGAATAATTCATCGGTTTCAAATTCCAGAACTTTTTATCAGAAATGAAATCACACCTGCCCCCCACTATTTTTTCTTGGGGCTGATGGAGTTTCCCTGGACTTGAGATTAATACTTTTCAAGGAATCCTCTATTCATTGGGAAATGGTAGAGAAATATCGTTCCCCACCTGTATACATCAACAAGATGAATTGTTTTGACATCTCGTCATGGGGATTGTTGATGCACATGGAAAAAAATAGAATGCATGTTTCCAGAACAACAGAAATTTAAAAACAACAAAATAACAAAAACAGAATGCAATAGAACAAACAAAAATAATAACTAATCAAAAACAGAATGCAAAAACAGAATGCAATAGAACAAACAAAATAATGAAAACAGAATGCATGTTTGGACACTCCCCCACCCCTTCAATGAAATATTTTTACAAGATGATGAAGAATTACAAAGAGTTTATGTGAAAAGTGTTTGAAAATGTTGTTAAAAAAGTGATCCATGATTTGGAGAAATTGCATAAAGTATCCATGAATGCCAGTGATGCTCAGTTGGAAGTGAAGATTAAGAAAATAAAAGAGTTTAACAACTCTTTATTTGAGAGATTCCAAATGCGAGGATCACCCCCTGCCCCCTGCCACCCCCCTGTATAGTTTCCCTTGCACCCCCTGCACATCCCCCCTTACACCCCCCTGCACATCCCCCCTTACACCCCCTGCACATCCCCCCTCCCCCCTAGACAACCCCCCTGGACACCCCTCCCTCCCCCCTAGAAAACCCCCTGGACACCCCTCCCTCCCGCCTAGACACCCCCATGGACCCCCACCCCCCCCCACAGAAACCCCTCCCTCCCCCCCTAGACCCCCTAATAAGTGCAGAATTGTACAGAAATTCTGCAAGCCATCCTCTATTAATACTTCATTGAAAGATGCTCTGAAAGGGAAAAATATTAATACCAAACACTATGTTAGAAAAAAATACAAAGAAGGTTAAAAATAGGTCACCTGGGATAACAATTCTGCTACTAGTAAATCCTAGGAAGACTTAGTAGAGGAATAAGAATCCCAACGATGTGTTCATGATGAAACTGGTATCGGATTATATTCTCTCTTTTTCTTTAAATCTGCAGTCTGAATCCCTCTTTTGGAGTTCATTACCTCAGAATTATTAAAAATAGTTGATATGGATGACAGACTTGCAGCTGGATTTTCTCAGGCTGCTCTCTCTATGCAATTGTCAGAGCACACACCTTCTCAACATATAAACATCAGTATAAAAGATTCATACCCTATAATGAAAGGATTACAAACCAGGGAATATTATTTTAGGTTGGGGATCCAGCTCACTATAAAGCAAGTTTATTCTACCAACCATTCCAACAAGAGAGAGTTGAGAAGCTCCAATTAAAAAAGTGAAACTGAGAAATAACAGAAAGGGGGACTTCCCCCATTCAGAAACAATGATGTGTATCCTCTTCTAGAATTTCCAGGGGCTAGCCAACCCTAGAACATTATGTTGCCTTAGGCTTCTTGTGAGTAAACGAAAACCTGATTTCATTGGCATCTCTGAGCTAAAATCTAATAACATCACTTCTGGTTCTTTTTTTCCAAAAATGGTAATTCTTTTCTATGTTCTGTGAAAGATATCACTAGTATTGAAATAATTTTCTTGGTTTTCCATCATAATGTTACTAATCCTTCCATTTTTTGAGTGGAAAACCAAATTATCACTTGCACCTTCCTTAACGAGGGTCATATCTCTTTTTGTTAAATGGTTTATGCTTTCTACTGTTACATCAGTCGAAGAACTCATTAGAAACACATGAATGAGATTTCAAGAGTTATATTAGATCCCTCGGTTATAATGGGAGATTCTAATGCTATTTTACATGCAGATGATAAGATTGGACATGTTTCCAATGCTACCACAATGAGATATTTCAAAGCTTGTATTGAGGAATTAAAACTTATTAAAACCAATCTGATTGGTGCCAAATACACTTGGTATAGGAGGAATCTAAATAGAAGTAGGGCCTGTTGGGTTGACCGTGCCTTTGGTAATCACTCTCTTCATGGAAGTTGGAAAACCATCTCTTGTGTCACTCTAGTAAAGCACAATTCTGATCACCATCCAATTCTTACAACCTTCATTGCTAAGGGGGACAAGCTAACAATTCCCTATATGTTTAATAATTCTTGGACCATCCAATTCTTACAACCTTCAGATGCTTTCCCTGAAATTTGGAATTCACTCAACCACTCCATGATTACCTCCTTAGATATTATCCACCAAGGAAAAGAGTAAAATTAAGGATACACTGCAACCGCATACTGAAGTGGTTGAACCCCTTACACATGAGGAAGGATTTTCTCAATAGGTAGAAGATTTAAAATAATTGAGAAGAATCAATGAATAACTTCTTTGAGTTAGCGTTCCTGCTGGATATATTCTATAAGAAGATCCTCAACTCGTACTCCCAACTTGAGCACCTTATCAAAGAGGGTTTTCTACCGCAACTAGAATTAAGATGAAACATCCTATCAACATAGGGTACCAACAACCAACATACATGAATCAAGAAATAGAAAATAGAGAGTTCCCAACATTTTTTACACAACCAAAACATGTATAGGAGCATCATTACAGACCTCACCCTACACATGACATATACTAATAGGGCTGCCACATTTTACTCTACCTGCTGTTGCACCTATTCATGCTCCTTCTCAGCTAGACATTCCTCAAGGGCTCATAATAACTATTGATTCTCTAATGGATTGATTAGAATCCATAGATGTATAGTGGGAATTGGTACAACTATAAAACAAGCCTTACCCTAAAGGGGGTGATCTGAATTTTCCCCACTAAATTTGGGAAACACTACATTTCCAATTTTCAATGGTTTAGGGGACCCAAAGAAGAATTTGACCCATTTTGTGTCCCGTTGTGATTCCATGATGGGGAACCCTAAAAAATAAGTAGTGAAACCCAAGATCTTTATACAGAAATTATAGGGACCAACATTTGTAGGGTACACCGGTTCATCGACTCAATCAATTACCGGGTGGGAAGATCTCTATTGGATTTTTCTGTTCCAATTCAGCTTGATTCTATAGAAGAAAACCATACTAAATCTCTCAAACTACAAATGGTAGGATAATGAGAGGGTTTTATATTTCATTTCGTGGTGAAAGGAGTTAACATACTCCTTAAGCCAACATTTTCCTCAAGATGGGTTGTCATGTTTTTATGGTGGGTGACTACACAACCACCCCCATCACTAAAACGCCTTTCCTTTTTTTCCCTTCTCAGTGACTTCACATGCCATTTTTTTCAACCCCTCACTCATTTTTGCTTTCATGGGAAGAAACCCTAGTCAGCCAGACCCTCAAGCTGCACGACACATGGACTGGGAAGCAAACTCTTTCCCATGAAGTTGAAATTCAGTAAGACAAACATGATGTATTTAAAACCACAAAGCCGATGGATGAGGATGAATCTGCAGCCATGGATACTATTATTGTGCAGGAAACAAAGTAATGCAAAAAGAAACCAAAATCCTTACAAAATGAGATTGAAAATGCTTGAATTTGAAAAGAATCAATGAATTCATACCATCCTGGGGGGAGAAAGTCTGTACACTCTCAAATCTCTCAGTCAGAGAGTAGGCTGACAAGTGATTCACGCTTGCGGCTACCCCCAATCCACCATCGTTCGTACTCTGTATCATCGTTTCCATTGCTTTCATCTTCAACAGGAGCAGGAAGATTAAGATCAAGCAGATCGCTCGCTTCCTGCACCGGTCTGTGGTTTACAGTGGATCGACTTCGACTGTCATCTTTCTGCTCACTGCCCCCAATGAAATGCGATCTTTTGTGCCCACCCAGGGCTTTTCCAGACAAGAAAACCCTAAAACAGATCGGGCACTCATGGCCCCGACTCTTTCTTGACAGAGGGCCGCTCCCATCAATGGAGCTTTCATTCTTGGGGGCGGTGTTGAAGATTTGACCAATGTCGATGGAGTTTCTGCTGCTTTCGGTTCTGGAAGCGAAGCAGCCCCCGATCTTCTTGTGACTGGCCCTATGCCCCCTGAGATCTTGGTAAGAATTGAAGATCCTGCTGCAGGTGGCGCACTGGTATTTGCTCGCCCTTTCACTGGT
Organism: Viscum album; assembly: GCA_963277665.1. NCBI lineage: Eukaryota > Viridiplantae > Streptophyta > Magnoliopsida > Santalales > Viscaceae > Viscum > Viscum album. Next base: position 1,391,590,999 of record OY728142.1, on the reverse strand, counting down.
TTTGAAGAAATCGTCAGACCGGGAGGCTACCCCCATTTCCGTGGAGTAATCGTGCTGCTGAAGCTTCCTTTTCCTATAGACTAATCCAGTCTGGTCCAGTTCCGTCTCCCACGCCATGTTCTTCCTCCTCGCACCTTCCGAAACCTCAGATTTGCATTCAGGCCGCTTCGTTCGGTCAATTTCTGGGAACCCGAAGTACCTGTTCTTTGAATCGATCATCTTGAGCGGGTTTCCAAGCGACCCACAAACTCGATTGCCTAAAATCTTCTGATCCATTCCATCGTGGGTCGAAAGCCATGGAGGATCTTCCAAGAACGTGGAACTGTTTCCAGAAGAGTCGGCCACAGAATCCAATCCACCCCAGTGACCCACGTCTCTGGAGGAGGGCGTGGAGAGGAGGCATCGGTGAGGAGGGCGCGACGAGGAGGGCGCGACGAGGAGGAGGGCGTGACGAGGAGGGCGCAGCGAGGAGGGCGCGGCGCGGAGGAGGCGTCGGCGAGGAGGCGTCGGGGAGGAGGGCATGGCGATGAGGTATCAGCGAGGAGGGCGTGGCGAGGAGGAGGGCGCGACGAGGAGGGCGGGGCGAGGAGGGCGCGGCGCGGAGGAGGCGTCAGTGAGGAGGCTTTGGGGAGGAGGAGGGTGCGGCGAGGAGGAGGAATCGCGAGGGGGCGGGGGGAAGTAGCCCGATAGGTTTGGGGGAAAAAAAACGGGGCTGCTGCATATAGCCACGGATGAAGATTTTAACGTGGCGGTATATAAGATATAGCCACGGACCTATAGAACCGTGGCTATAGGTCCGTAGCTATAGGTCAGATTTGTAGTAGTGCATCCTAGATTGTTAGATATTGGATAAATGGAGTGTAGGTAGATGATTTTGGTTTTGGGATGATGCCTAAGTGGTGGGTAATTGTGTGACTATGGAACCATGACTATCTCACCACAACTGTGACATCATTCCATACTTAACCATTTTTTTGTATTTTCTAATTTAATTTAAAAGTTGTTTATAATGGTCATATTTGAGTTATTTCATGACATTGATATAATTAATGATCTTTTTTAGTCCTATCGTAGATAATATGAGGTACAAGGTGTAGATATTGTTCACCTTGTAGGCTATAACACAAGTGCATGAAATAAAATAAAGCATAGAACTCGAGCAGAAAAGTGTGGCAGTTGAATGCATGAAAAAGAGAAGAACACCCATACATGCAAGAATACACTGAAGGAATAACTTTCAATTCCTATTGGATAAAAACAAAGAAGAACCTGTCGTGAACCATCATGAAAAAATCCTTGCAGTAACTCAAAGTAAAAAAAGAACATCTCACTACACTGAAAACCAGAACAATCGACTCACGACACTCTATTTTCAGAAGAGGAATGAAACATTTCATCTGCTGAATCTAGAGAGTCCATAGCTACATTTCAAAACACACAGAGAATTCTAAACTCTATCTCATTACATTTTTCTCTGTTGTGTACTGTTTTATTACTCTTTGAGTAGTGTGTGTATCTATAATAAAAATATACAATGTCTCCTGCACTAAACTAGAGGATACAATATATCCTCACTCAAATATCTTTTTAAACCTTGTTTTACCCACATATAACTGTGGAAGAGGTCCTGGGTGATTTGGCTATTAGTTTTCCCATATAGAGCAGTGGTAGAGGTCTTGTGACCTGGACAATATTGTGTACTATTGTTAACCCCGATCTAGGGTGTGGATCAATGTTTTATATATATATAATACTTGGTGGTAAGTGATCATCAAGTGGAGTGGATTAGGTATTGGTTTGAGACTGAACCACTTGTTTTATCCGCTGTCACTAGTAGAAAAAATGTTTAACACGTCGGCATTTTTCATGTCGGTTCTATATAACCGACGTGAAAATATTTAATGATCGATATATCACATCGGTTATTTTATAACCGATGTGATATATCGATCATGATCCATATTTTATGTCGGTTATAAACTAAACAACGTAAAATATATGGAGATTAGTTTTTTTACATCGGTTATTGTATAACCGACGTGAAAATTGAATCTGGAGTGCTTTATCACATCAGTTATAAAATAACTGATGTGATAAAGGAAAGCTCAGCACTTTACCACATCGGAAAACCTAGAATCGATTCGTTGAAGTTTTTCCCTCGATCCTCGTTTTTCCAACATCATTCTTCATATTTATTATTATCAGATCTATCAGGTCGACTCACAACACTCAAGTAAGCCTCACACGACTCCTTTTTAGTTTTTTTCCGTGATGCCCTAAACTAATTTTTTGAGATGTTATTTTTCTTTGTTCATGCTATCATGGTTAGTTCCATAGTTTTCATCTATACCATGATAAATTATTTTCTGGTAAAATAAACCTATGGAAGTGATATCATACAATTTTACGATTTTTGTGTGTTCTATCATGTGTGTGTGCGCGTAAAGGGGGTTTCCAAGGGGGTGGGGGGTTGTGCAAGTGGGTGGGGGTGTCCAGGGGGGTTGGGTGGGCTATCCAGTTGGGTGGGGGTGTCCAGGGGGTGTCAAAGGGGGTGGGGGTGGTGTCTAGGGGGGGTACGGGGGCTGTCCAAGGGGGTTGGGGGTGTCCAAGGGGGTGCAAGGGGATGTCAAAGGGGGTGGTGGGTGGTGTCCAGGGGGTGCGGAGTCTGTCCAAGGGGGGTGGGGGGCTGTCCAAGGGGGTGGGTGGTGGGGGGGGGGGTGTCCAAGGGGGTGGGGGGCCTATCCAGAGGGTTTGGGGGGTTGTCCGGGGCGGGGGGGGGGGGAGCTATCCAGAGGGTTGTGGGGGTGTCCAGGGGGTGTCCAAGGGGTAGGGGGTATGGGGTGGTATGTCTAGGAGGGGTGGGGGGTGTCTGGGGGGGGGGGGTATCTAGAGGGGTGGGGGCTGTCCAGGGGGTGGGGGGCTGTCCAGGGGGGTGGGGGGCTGTCCAAGGGGGTGGTGGTGTCCAGGGGGTGTCCAAGGGGGTGGGGGGCGGTGTGCAGAGGGTTCAGGGGGCTATCTAGAGGGTTGGGGGTTCTCCAAGGTGTCCATGGTGGTGGTGGTGGTGGTGGTGGTGGGGGGGGGGGGCATTTCAAGGGTGGGTGTGTGTGTGGGGGGGGGTGTCCAAAGGGGTTGGGGGTGTCCTAGGGGGTAGGAGGTGGAGGTGTTGTCTAGGAGGGGTGGGGGTGTCCAAGGGGGTGGGGGGGGGGGGCTTTCTAGAGGTGCGGGGGGATGTCCAGGGGGTGGGGGGATGTCCAGGGGGTGGGGGGCTGTCCAGAGGGGTGGGGGGGGGGGGGGGTGGTGTCCAAGGGGGTGGTGGTGTCCGTGGGGTGTCCAATGGGGTGGGGGGTGGTGTCCAGGGGGTGGGGGGGGGGGGGCTGTCTAAGGGGATGGTGGTGTCTAGGATGTGTCCAAGGGGGTGGGGGTGGTGTCCAAGGGGGTGGGGGATAAGTGTCAGTTGGGATTGACTATTTTATCGTGGTTTGTGAGATTATGACATGATTATTGTATTATTTCATGGATATTAGGCTATAATTTATTAGTGTTGTTTAAGGGGGTGGGGGGGGGGGTGGTGTCCAAGGTGGTGGGTGTGGTGTCCAAGGGGGTTGGTACAATCTATGTTTGAGGTTTCCACTCTGATTTTTAGGGATTCAAGAATTATGAAAAGATGAGGGGTGTTGCAATATGATTCTATTTGGTTATATATATTTTGACCAGTCATTGACTATGAGAAAATTATGGGTTATGGGGGAGACCATGTCATGGTTTTCAAAGATGTGCAGTTATCCTGACCCCATTGTGCCGTGATGATAGGCTTTACACTGTGATTTTCTCCATCCAAGTTTTTATTTTAAATTTGATTTGATTCTCAGGTTTACTCCATTTTCTCCAATTTTCTTTCAACCATTGGAGGCCCCATGGTTTTCTTGGATTCCATGGAATTTCCTTAAATAAGTTACTTATTCCATGTTCTTCTTCCTTTATTCTTTGTTTCTTTTTTTCTTCTTCATCCACTTCTTCTTATCCTCCATTCCTTCTATTATTAGGGATGTTTGGTCATTTTTAAATTGACGGTTTAATAGTAATCGATGTGTTATAGGGTTATTAGGAGGTGTGGGGGTGTCTGGGGGGGGGGCTGTCTAGGGGGGGGGGGCTTTCTAGGGGTGGGGGGGCAGTCCAGAGGGGTGGGGGGATGTCCAAAGGGGTGGTGGTGTCCAGGGGGTGTCCAGGGGGGTGTCCAAGGGGGTAGGGGGTGGGGGTGGTGTCCAGGAGGTGTGGGGGTGTCCAAGGGGGTGGGGGGGGGGGGCTGTCTAGAGGGGTGGGGGGGCTGTCCAAGGGGGTGGTGGTGTCCAGGGGGTGTCCAAGGGGGATGGGGGGTGGTGTCCAGGGGGTGGGGGCTATCCAGAGTGGGGGGGGGGGGGCTGTTCAAGGGGGTGGTGGTGTCCAGGGGGGTGTAGGGTGTTTTCCAGGGGGTGGGGGACTGTCCAATGGGGTGGTGGTGTCTAGGGGGTGGGGGGTGGTGTTCAGGAGGGGTGGGGGTGTCCAAGGGGGTGGTGGGGGGGGGGCTATCCAAGGGGGTGGGGGGGGGGGCTGTCCAGAGGGGTGGGGGGCTGTCCAGAGGGGTGGGGGCTGTCCAAGGGGGGTGGTGGTGTCCAGGGGGTGTCCAAGGGGGTGTGGGGTGGTGTCCAGGGGGTGGGGGGGGGGGCTATCTAAGGGGGTGGTGGTGTCTAGGGGATGTCCAAGGGGGTGGGGATGGTGTCCATGGGGGTGGGGGGTGTTGTCCAAGGGGGTATGGGTGTCCAGGGGGTGGGGGTGGTGTCCAAGGGGGTGGGGTGATGTCCAGGGGGTGGAGGTGGTGTCCAGGGGGGTGGGGGGCTATCTAGAGGGGTGGGGGGGGGGGGGGTGTCCAGAGGTTTCAAATCATTAGGATCTATGTAATTTTCAGTAGTGAATGTATACATATTTTAATATTTATACTTCATATTTCTTTTTTACGAAAGGGTGAATTTGGTATCCAGTTGCACCATGATGTATTCTTTGTGAACCTTAAGAAGAAAGGATCCAAGATGAATTTAAAACTGTTATATCTAGCTATATTTTCTTTTTAAAATCATATTCAAGCATACATTTTTTTAAATACACATAGATTTGTTTTATATTTCAAAATTGTTTTACATTCAAATTATGATTTTTTTCATATAAATATATATTTGTCTTATCTTAAAAGGATGTATAATTTTGATATTTGTTATAGGTAATAATGATTCAAAGTTGGATTACGACACATCGAATGAGCAATGAATATGAGGAAGGTGTTGATGCCTTTTTCGAATTTTCTAAACAAAATGTTCCAAGTAGTGACATTTTTTTCTATCCATGCCTGAAATGTTTGAATATGAAGAAGTTGAAAAGTAGAGAGATAAAAGATCATCAGATTTGTCATGGTTTTAATACGAGTTACATCCCTTGGATTTGGCATGGTGAAACTGGACGGAATGTCACTGATGATGATGATTCGCAAGATGGTGACTCTGATGTAATTGAAGAAATGATTCTTGATATTGTAGTAGAACAAATTGAGATAGAACCGACAATTGCATGTCTATATGGTGATGTGGAAAAACCATTATATCCTGGTTATAGAGATTTTACGGTTTTTTCGGCGGTGTTAAGATTGATTAACCTGAAGGCGAAACATGTATGGAGTGACAGAAGTTTTACAGAGCTGCTACAATTGATGAAAGACATTTTTCCAAAAAATAACAATATTCTATATTCACATTATAAGTCCAAGAAAATATTATGCCCAATGGGACTAGGATACAAGAAAATACATTCCTATCCGAATGAATGTATGATATATAGGAAGGAATAAGAATTTATATAAGAGTGTCCTAAATGTGGGACATCACCGTATAAGGTGAAAGAAAAATCAGAGGCTGATGTAGAGATTACAAAGATCCCTTCAAATGTATTTTGGTATCTTCCTATAATTCATCATTTCAAATGTTTGTTTTCTAATTCACATGATGCAAAAAGGTTCAGATGGAATGCTGATGAGTGGTTATGTGATGGAAAAATACGTCATCCAGCTGATTGTACACAATGAAAGAAAATTGATGAGCATTATCCTACATTTGGAAATGAAATTAAAAATCTCAGACTAGGGTTGTGCACAGATGGAATGAATCCACACCGAACCCTCAGTAGCACACATAGTTCATGGCCTGTTTTATTGGTAATTTACAACCTCTCTCCTGAAGTTTTTATGAAGCACAAATATGTCATGTTGAGTATAATGATCTCTGGTCCAAAGCAACCCGACAATGATATTGATTTTTTCTTGTCACTATTGATTGATGATTTGAAACTTTTATGGGAGGATGGTATTAGGGTGTATGATTCTTATAAAATGGAATATTTTCAACTGTATGCGGTGCTTTTGTTCACTATAAATGACTTCCCAGCATATGGAAATTTTTCTAGATACAGTTTTAAAGGGCATAAAGCATATCCAATTTGCGAACAACAGACTTCATATTGTCAATTGCATCATGGGAGGAAAATAGTGTACATGGGTCATCGAAAGTTTTTGCCTATGGATCACTCTTATAGAAAACTAAAAACGACATTCAATAGCTCACAAGAATTTGATATTGCTCCAAAACCTTTATCCCCTGATCTGTATTTTGAGAGGGTGGAAAAACTTGATGTGACATTGGGAAAGACACAGAAATCTGGCAATGATAGACATATTTGGAAGAAAAGGTCAATATTATTTGAGCTACCATATTGGAGATATCATGAAGTTAAACATAATATTTATGTCATGCACATGGAGAAGAATATCTATGATAGTTTGATTAGAACATTGTTATATATTAAAGGAAAGAAAAAAGATGGGTTGAATGCAAGATTAGACTTACTATCAATGGGAATACGTTTGGAGTTAGCTCCCACTCTTAATGGAAGACAAAAATTTCTTCCCCCGTCTTGTCATACATTATCCAAGAGGGAGAAAATTAGCTTTTGTCAGTGTCTTCATGATATCAAAGTGCCTCAAGGTTATTCTTCAAATGTAAAAAATTTGGTCTCATTGAAGGACTTGAAGTTGATAGGTATGAAATATCATGATTGTCACGTCATGATGCAACAACTTCTACCAGTTGCATTGTGTGGAATATTTCCAATCCATGTCAAAAAGACTATAATGAAGTTGTGTTATTTTCTCAATTCAATTTGTAATAAGGTGATTGATGTGAATGATTTGAACATTTTGGAAAATGATGAAATTTTTATACTTTTTCAATTAGAAATGTATTTTCATCCAAATTTTTTTGATATAATGGTGTATTTAATGATTCATCTAGTTAGAGAAATAAAACTTTGTGGACCTGTATATCTTTATTGGATGTATCCTTTTGAAAGGTATATGAAAATATTTAAGGGGTATGTTAAGAATCCATATCGAACTGAAGCCTCCATTATTGAAAAGTATATTTCTGAGGAGGTTGTAGAGTTTTGTATGAGATACTTGGCTATGGCGCAACACATAGGTTTGCCTCCATCTCGCCATGAACGAGTTAATAATGAGGGAAAGGGGATTCATGGCTTGAAAGTCAAATCGTTTTCAGCTGAACAAATGAAGAAGTTAGAATCATACATCTTGAATAACATAGCTGATTCTCAACCGTATATCACATTGCATATTAATGATTTGAAACAATGTCATCCAAAGAAGAAAGAAATGTGGATTTTGAATGATCACAACAAAACATTTTTGTCATGGTTTAAAAAGACCTTACTTGGTAGATCAGATGTATCAGAGAAATTAAAATGGGTAGTGGGTGGTCCATGTTTAAATGTGATAACATGGTCCAGTTATAACATTAATGGATATACATTTCATACAAAAGCTCAGGACAATAGAAGTGCAGTTCAGAATAGTGGTGTATTCGTGTTTGCAAAAGCAATGAATTTTTCGAGTGCTAAGGACAAAAACCTAATTTTTTCATCAAGTGCATATTATGGAGTGATTGAAGACATATGTGATGTTTATTACTTTAAAATTAAAGTTCCTGTTTTAACTGTACATGGTTTATCGGTAACAACAGTGTCAGACACAATGAATTTGGAATGACAGTTGTTAATATGAATAGATTGGAAGACACAACTGATTCTTTTATAATAGCAACACATGAAAAACAAATTTTCTATGTAGTAGATCAATCAGATATGCAATGGGCTATTGTTTTACAAGGGAAAAAACAATATGTTGGTGAGGATGAACATGATGAAGATGCTGATTTATGTGAGATCCCTACTTCCATGGAATGATTAACAGAACATAATGATGAGAAAGTTGAGTACATGGTTTGTGCCATAAGGAACGATCACGATGAAGGAATTTGGGAAAACAATCCATTTGTACATTCCTAAAATTACAGGTAACATTTGTTTATTTCTTATTTACATTTATTATTGTAACACCCCAAGATTTCATAGCGTGTTATTTCTTCAAAATAATACAATAACTTGCACTACACACAACACCGAGTTCAAGCACACCATGACTTACCAAACAAGCCGTTCAAAAGAGGTTATGAATAGTATTAACTAAAATTTAAACTTTATATAATTCTTATAATTTTAGAATCCATATTATGAGTTTCTTAGGCATAATGTAAGAACAAATTCATTTTCAGTATTGCACTTTTACCAACTTTTAATAGTGAACCCTTTTTAAATACAATATTTTAAACTTTTTGACTAAATGGGGACATAAAAAAATTTAAAATGAAACATCCCAAGCTTCCACGGTACGCTTTCCTTTGAATAATACAGTAGCGTGTGTTGTACGCAACTTCGAGTTCTAACACACACCACAACCAATCAAACTAGACGTTATGAATAGTAATACATACTTTTTGAAATTATATATATTTTATATTTCAAAAGGGACTTCATTTTTGGATTCAGAGTATTGAATTTATCCTAAGGTAAAATTTTGGTACTTTTCATATAACTTTAATATTTTGATGAATAGTGAAAATTACTAAATTTTAATTAAAAACAAATTTTTAATCAAAATAATTAATGGTGATAAATTATGAATTTGAGTGGTTTTAAAGTATAATTAGAATATATTTTTACCATTTTATCCAATGGTGTTCATTATAATTAATTTCACTTCGAAATTGGACCTAAACAATTGTCAATCTTTTGATATATATTGTTTCTTAAAAACACGCTATTTGTTGTGACATCGGGAATTAATTATAAAATTAATTAATGCAACTTATATGTTTGGAATTTTGTAAAATAGATATAATTTTTGAATTTGGAATATCAATTATAGCTTAGGGTGAAATTTTGGCATTGTTCTGAAAAACTTCAATTTTTGATGAATAGTGAAACTACTAAGTGGTAGTTAAAAAAACTGAATTTTTCATAAAACTTAATTTTACCGCTTCTGTGAATGGAATTTCTAAAATCCAAGAGACACGGTTAATATCAAGAAGTAAAATGTTGTTCAATGAGATGAAAATAATTTTTGGTGAATAGTAACTTTTTACTTTTATTTACCACGGTTAAAAGTAAATAGGGTAATTAAGGGTAAAAATGATATTAATATTACCCTAACACATGTCCTAATTCTATTGGACAAGTGTATATCGACCAAAACAGCCTTAGGAATAAAATATTATCATTTAGGTCCACTTGGATTAGATTAGGACATTTATTATTATTTAATTCAAAGAAGAGTTAAAAGAGTTAAAATCAAAGTTTATTTACTAAAACATTTTTAATATAGGGTTATACAAAAGATAAATTCGATTGTAAATATTAATTAGAAAGATAACAAGATTTAATACATAAGGATAATTTATTTATAATTTTTAGACTTTAAATAAGTTAATTTACTTATGACACAATGATGATGCAGTAAGTACCATAATAGTGAAAAATTAAAATAATTGATATTATAAATACACAAATAAATATAATTTGAGACTTTTTAGGAATTAAACTAATTTTATAGGTTAATATGACATGTTATAATTGATTCAATTAACTTTTTTCGAAGTAATCATTCTTTTATGATTTTTACAAAAATCAATTATTGAATAGTGTCAAAATTGACACAATAGAGTTTTTAAAACAAATATTATATTATTAATTGATATTAAATTCCTAAAAATATAAGTTTCGGCCGAGAGACTTATATCATGATAGGTTCATCATTACTGGACAACTTGGGGGTCGCTTGGATGTATATGGTAAGTTTATTAACCATATAATATAAAAATACAAAGAGACATTGTAAAAGTGAAACTAATTAACTTAGAGTTAATACTTAAAGATAAGGTTAATATAATGACCCAAACCTGTCTAAATTCTATTGGTTGAGTGGTTTTCTACCTATCCCCACCTTAAAATTTAAATAATCAACTTTGGAGCCATTATAAATCGAATATGAATTTATTATAAATTAATATTTCTAGCTTTTCCAAAGGTGCCCCTCACCCCTCTTATAAAAGGGCACTCCTCCTTCTCATTTCTTCACACCTTCAAAGCCTTTTGGTTCGGCCAAAATCTGCCCAAATACTCTTCCAACTTCCCTCACTACAACCTAGAGGCCTTAGTTTGATCATAAAGCCAACCTAAGGATCCCTTTTGATCAAATAAAAAGGAAGAACCCGAAGAAGAGGTAATGTTTTCACCACCCCTTTTCAAGTTCCTTTCTTCTTCCACTTCTTCTTTCTTTGTTATTACCATTCTAAAATAATAACTCTAGTATCTTATATATACTGTGATTTTATTATAAATATGGTACAACCATATTCAGTATTCTATCCACCCTTTGAATAACATGTCACCATACGTGCGTACGTACGGCTTACCGTCTCCACGTCGTGGTGTAATTGTTATTCAATATATTATTATTTGGATGGGTATAATAATGATGTGTAACTCATGCAAATAATAAATATAACATGTTAATGATTCTTTATATACTATATACCATCCATTTATATATTATTTTAATATCAAAAGAATGATATTGTTGCTCGTGCGTACGTACAGACTACCGTCTCCACGAACGCGATGAGATTCATTCTCCATCGTATCCATTAAAGTATAATTATCATTTGATGATTTAAAAATGATGTTTAAGGAATTTATATCATTCTGGATATGAATAAGATACAACCTATCTATAACAAACACGGCTTATGTAACAAAACATATAAAAGAAAATGAGTAAGTTAACACCCGAAACGACGATAATTCTAAGATATTATTAACAAATCAATGTTAAAAGATCATATATGATATCATATTAATATATATGATTCTTGTATAATTTAATAACAATTATTTCACCATTATGCAGGAGGTTAACCTACCCCAACCAAGTAAAAGTACAAGGTAAGGGTTATTTCACAATCTCTTCATTATCCGAGGTTGTTTATACGTAATAATCTACTGGGATCTCTTTATCATCCACATCCATGTTTCTTAAAAATGTATTTCAAAACATTTTTACTATTTACAAGAATATGGGTTAAAGTCATTTATACCCTTGTTTGACTTTTTATAAGAGGTTTATAAAGGAATCTTTCTGTCGTTTTCCAAACAAGGTGCTTTTTAACCTTTTTGACAAAATTAAGGTAAGAATGTTTTTTTTAACTTATACGGCGGGTGCGACTATTTACCACCGTTATAAAAATTTCAAAGCTTCCCTTACAATATTACAAGGATATTTTCAAATTAAATGTTTTATTTTATAATTATGTGACTTTTAAATGATTTCAAAATGAATATTTTAAGAATTTCGGAAAGGTACTCTTTATCAAAATCAGAATTTTAAATGTTTTAAAGATTTATCTTTATAAATATTTTGAATTAATGTCCATGTCTTCAAAATTGTTTTTAAGGATTTATTTATATGGACATGAATGTTTTTAAAATTTTAATTCCTTTCAAAAGTTTCAAAGTGGTATGGGACACTTTGATTCAAAAATCTCTTTTTAATTACTTCCTTTATAAATGTGTGACTTTTTAATGATTTCAAAAAAGGAGATATTTCTCTCAAATAGTTTTGATTTCATCTATGTCAACATCCTTTGATGGATTTTATGATTATATGAAGTTGATTTATTGAAGGTTTTGTGATATGTTTGACTGTGGATGTGTTATTTTTATACCATTCATGTTTTATGGAGAAAGTATTGACATTTCGTATGCTAGTTTTAATACGAATGTTTATGTTATGTTTAAAACTTTTCATATGGGAATGAATTGGACTTAGTAAGTGACGGGTGGAGCCCGCTATAGCACCTCGATGCATCGGTAGGTCTCATGAGACAAACTAGTGTCTTGGCACAAGGCCTTGACAAAATCTTATTTGTAGTCTTGGCACGAGGCCTTGGCTATGTGGTTATGATAGTCTGGAATTATGCATTCCATCATTATGAAAGTGGTTATTGATATTGCATGTGATTATTCGATTAGTAGAATATCCATGTGAATAAGTAAATGACATTATTTCATTTTACTTTTGCCATACTATGTTGAAGTTCAAGTTTAAAAGGCTTTTATTTTATTTATACATTTTCTTAAATGTTTATGCTTATTTTTGAAAGTTTCCAATATATTGTTATCCTTACTGGGCATTTGAGCTCACCCCTTTTCTATGTTATATTTTTCCCAGGATGTGAAGAAGTAAGTTATGAATGACCTGCAGGGATAGTATCTGGGGATATGAGTGTGGAATATGGAGACTATGTTGTTGTAGTAGTTTTTCACTTTATGATTTAATGTAACACTTTATGAATATATCTAGTGTTTCCAAGGCTACTAAACCAATCGGTCTTTCGAGATTTGATCTTTCTTGTGATCATGCCAATGTTATGTAATAATGCACCGACTCTAGGTAACTGGGGTCGGGGCGTTACAGTTGGTATCAGAGGAAGTTTAGTACAAACCTTGGAAGCTAGATTTAGATAAACTCTGATTAGAGCACATAGATTTAAGATGGACTTTGAGGATTAGTATAGAAGAACTTCCTAGAATTTTGGTATTGTAGAGATTTTGTGAGTTTTCTGAGCAATACATCCCTGTCTGGATACGAGAAGGTAGAGGTGGCTCTGGCACAGATGTACCTAGGGGTAAAACCTGAAAACACCGCTTTGAGCTAGACTCGAACGGGAACTGGTGCACGACAACGGTCCTTGCTGCACTCTTGGTTACGACACTCCCGGGGGATATGCTTAGGATAATTCTCATTTTCTTTACAAACCATTATGAAGGGTTTATGTGGATTTACTTCCTCAAAGGATAAATTTTTATGATTATGGATTATATCCATAAACTATTTAATTTATGTTATGTGTTTTACAAGTTTGGGATTAGGTATTGTTATTCATAAACTAATCTAGTGTATGCCATTGTTTAGAAATGGCACCCAGTAGAAGGAATGAGAACTCCAACAATGCACATGATCCAAAGAGAAAGAAGGATCATATCTTTCATGGTATTAAGCCAGAATTTATAAGAGAAATAGTCTCCCATGTATTATCATCATATGAAGAAATAATATCATGTGTTGATAAGATAAGTAAAGATTTTACTGAGTCTTATGTCTTTGAAGGGAAGCAAGAGAAGAAAGGATGGAAGAGAGAACGATGGATAAATGGAAGATGGAAAATAAGAATTTTCCCATATGTGATAACTGTGGGAAGAAACACCCTGGAACTTGTCTGAAAGGAATGGGAGTTTGTTATAAGTGTGGAGGAAAAGGGCACAAAGTACGTGACTGCAAGGGTAAGAAAATGGTTTCAAATGTACAATGCTTCATTTGCAAGGAGTTTGGACATTACGCGAACCTATGTCCCAGTCATCAGACTATGCCTCAAATGATGCTATTGGATAATAATCAAGTTATGATACTACCATAGATGAAGAGGAATGATTAGAGTTCTTATGTTGATTATGTCATTTGAGTGTTGTATCAACAATGTACTTGTTATAATAATTATGGAGTATATAAGGATTTTACTGCAGTACTATTTCATTAAGGACTTGAGATTGTGTGGAACAAAGAAAAGTGACTCAATAGCAGGTTAAATTTTTGTAAAATATATGGTTGAGAGAAAGATAAACCATAATATGGTTCTGATACCGAGGTAGTGATTTTAGAATAATACATGATTGATTTGGATAAATTATATTGGATATTATTGACTACCTTGAAGCTGATTAATGATTTGTAAATTCCATCATTATTGGGGTTTAAAACATTTTTGGATTGATGAAGTATATCCAGCATTCTATATGGAATAAGGGAGCATGAATGTAATCAATAAGTATTATGGTAATTCAGGATGTTTCAGTGTTTTAAAAGAATACATGATGAAGGTATTCATATGCTATTACGGGGTAAAAAGGATCTACATTAAGTTTACCTTCCTTATAAATATTGGACTGTGAGTTTGGACAGAAGTATTTTGGATAAATTATAGTTTGAGATTAATTTTTGATTACCATAAAAGGACAACCCAGAGGTCGGGCGACAACCCGTCGCGACCGGCAAGGCCGCGAGACTTGAACCCACAACCGAAGGGCGACAAGGGTGTATCACCTACCACTGGCCCACGAGATGTCCTGGATTAAATAATGTAGTTTTTTTAAAAGATCTGGTAGATGAATTATAAATTCGTTTATTTTGGAACCCTATACGAATAGTATAAATAGAATTTTTTTTACGAGTGAAAGATGAGTTTGTGGTAGAAATTTATTAATGGATAAAACTCTAATTATAAAGTAAGTATATCTCCTTATGATATTAGCCAATCTCATAAATAAATTCCTCAACATTAAGAAAAGGAACTTAGAACAAAAATGTTGTCCTAGATGGTACCTTAAATCATCACTAATTTATGGCTTTGGGATTGTTGGCCTTTTCATAGCCATGTTCTCTACCACTCTCCATCAGATAATTGATGGTTATATTTCTCTTCCATATCCATATTTTCCTACATGGAACCCTAGTATGTGTTATTTTCAGTAATCTTCATACTTTCCACTCTTTATTTTAAATAGAGGCCTCATTAATTCATTTTTCAATGTGAGATTTCAACTAAGATATTTTGAAACGTCAAAAATGTGTTATCTTAATACCTTATGTTTTGTTGAATCGATGGTATTTTAAATCATCGTAGATTGATGAATTTAAGGACCTCAATTTTAAACTTGTTTGTGATTGATGACCTCAATCACTACCTATAAATATTTACGTTTTTCCTCCAATTATATGCCTCTAATTTCCACCAATGTTCTCCTAATCGAGATCATAATTTGGTGGTGAACCTTTCATTTCTCTTTTCCTCATATTAAGACTAAATTTTAGTAACCCAATTTCCTATGTGGGTTTTCCCACAAAGATATTTTTTATTTTCAATCTTTTATTTTCGAAGAACAATTTCAAATTGCGAGGACGCAATTTATTGAAGGAGGGGAGAATGTAACACCCCAAGATTTCATAGTGTGTTATTTCTTCAAAATAATACAATAACTTGCACTACACGCAACACTGAGTTCAAGCACACCATGACTTACCAAACAAGCCGTTCAAAAGAGGTTATGAATAGTATTAAATAAATTTTAAACTTTATATAATTCTTAAAATTTTTATAATCCATATTATGATTTTCTTAGACATAATGTAAGAACAAATTCATTTTCAGTATTGCACTTTTACCAACTTTTAATAGTGAACCCTTTTTAAATACAATATTTTAAACTTTTTGACTAAATTGGGACATCAAAAAATTTAAAATGAAACATCCCAAGCTTCCACGGTACGCTTTCCTTTGAATAATACAGTAGCGTGTGTTGTACGCAACTTCGAGTTCTAACACACACCACAACCAATCAAACTAGCCGTTATGAATAGTAATACCTACTTTTTGAAATTATATATATTTTATATTTCAAATTGGACTTCATTTTTGGATTCGGAGTATTGAATTTAGCCTAAGGTGAATTTTTGGTACTTTTCGGATAACTTTAATATTTTAATGAATAGTGAAAATTACTAAATTTTAATTAAAAACAACTTTTTTAATCAAAATAATTAATGGTGATAAATTATGAATTTGAGTGGTTTTAAAGTATAATTAGATAATATTTTTACCATTTTATCCAATGGTGTTCATTATAATTAATTTTACTTCGAAATTGGACCTAAACAATTGTCAATCTTTTGATATTTATTGTTTCTTAAAAACACACTATTTGTTGTGACAGCGGGAATTAATAGTAAAATTAATTAATGAAACTTATATGTTTGGAATTTTTTAAAATAGATATCATTTTTTAATTTGGAATATCAATTATATCTTAGGGTGAAATTTTGGCATTGTTCCGAAAAACTTCAATTTTTGATGAATAATGAAACTACTAAGTGGTAGTTAAAAAAACTGAATTTTTCATAAAACTTAATTTTACCGCTTCTGTGAATGAAATTTCAAAAATCCGAGAGACACGGTTAATATCAAGAAGTAATATGTGGTTCAATGAGATGAAAACAATTTTTGGTGAATAGTAACTTTTTACTTTTATTTACCACGGTTAAAAGTAAATAGGGTAATTAAGGGTAAAAATGATATTAATATTACCCTAACACATGTCCTAATTATATTGGACAAGTTTATCTCGACTAAAACAGCCTTAGGAATAAAATATTATCATTTAGGTCCACTTGGATTAGATTAGGACATTTATTATTATTTAATTCAAAGAAGAGTTAAAAGAGTTAAAATCAAAGTTTATTTACTAAAACATTTTTAATATAGGGTTATACATAAGATAAATTCGATTGTAAATATTCATTAGAAAGAAAACAAGATTTCCTACATAAGGATATTTTATTTATAATTTTTATACTTTAAATGATTTAATTTACTTATGACACAATGATGATGTAGTAATTACCATAATAGTGAAAAATTAAAATAATTGATATTATAAATACATAAATAAATATAATTTGAGACTTTTTAGGAATTAAAATAATTTTATAGGTTAAGATGACATGTTAGGATTGATTCAATTAACCTTTTTCGAAAGTAATAATTATTTTATGATTTTTAAAAAAATCAATTATTGAATAGTGTCAAAATTGACATAAAAGAGTTTTTAAAAAAAATATTATATTATTAATTGATATTAAATTCCTAAAAATCTAAGTTTCGGCCAAGAGACTTATATCATGATAGGTTCATCATTAATGGACCACTTGGGGGTTTCTTGGATGTATATGGTAAGTTTATTAACCATATAATATAAAAATACAAAGAGACATTGTAAAAGTGAAACTAATTAACTTAGAGTTAATACTTAAAGATAAGGTTAATATAATGACCCAAACCTGTCTAAATTCTATTGGTTGAGTGGTTTTAGACCTATACCCACCTTAAAATTTAAATAATAAACTTTGGATCCATTATAAACCAAATATGAATTTATTATAAATTAATATTTCTAGATTTTCCAAAGGTGCCCCTCACCCCTCTTATAAAAGGGCACCCCTCCTTCTCATTTCTTCACACCTTCAAAGCCTTTTGGTTCGTCCAAACTTTACCCAAATACTCTCCAAACTTCCCTCACTACAACCTAGAGGCATTAGTTTGATCATAAAGCCAACCTAAGGAGCCCTTTTGATCAAATCAATAGGAAGAACCCAAAGAAGAGGTAATGTTTTCACCACCCCTTTTCAAGTTCCTTTCTTATTCCACTTCTTATTTCTTTGTTATTACCATTCTAAAATAATAAATCCAGTATATTATATATAATGTGATGTTATTATAAATATGGTACAACCATATTCAGTATTCTATCCACCCTTTGAATAATATGTCACCATACGTGCGTACGTACGGCTTACCGTCTCCACGTCGTGGTGTAATTGTTATTCAATATATTATTATTTGGATGGGTATAATAATGATGTTTAAATCATATAAATAATAAATATAACATGCTAATGATTCTGTATATATTATATACCATCCATTTATATATTATTTTAATATCAAAAGAATGATATTGTCGCTCGTGCGTACGTACGGACTACCGTCTCCACGAACGCGATGAGATTCATTCTCCATCGTATCCATTAAAGTATAATTATCATTTGATGATTTAAAAATGATGTTTAAGGACTTGATATAATTCTGGATATGAATAAGATACAACCTATCCATAACAAACATGGCTTATGTAACAAAATATATAAAAGAAAATGAGTAAGTTAACACCCGAAACGACGATAATTCTAAGATATTATTAACAAATCAATGTTAAAAGATCATATATGATATCATATTAATATATATGATTCTTTTATAATTTAATAACCATTATTTCACCATTATATAGGAGGTTAACCTACCCCAACCAAGTAAAAGTACAAGGTAAGGGTTATTTCACAATCTCTTCATTATCCGAGGTTGTTTATACGTAATAATCTACTAGGATCTCTTTATCATCCACATCCATGTTTCTTAAAAATGTATTTCAAAACATTTTTACTATTTACAAGAATATGGGTTAAAGTCATTTATACCCTTGTTTGACTTTTTATAAGAGGTTTATAAAGGAATCTTTCCATCGTTTTCCAAACAAGGTGCTTTTTAACCTTTTTGACAAAATTAAGGTAAGAATGTTTTTTTAACTTATACGACGGATGCGGCTATTTACTGCCGTTATAAAATTTTAAAAGATTACCTTACAATATTACAAGGATATTTTCAATGTAAATGTTTTATTTTATAATTATGTGACTTTTAAATGATTTCAAAATGAATATTTTAAGAATTTCGGAAAGGTACTCTTTATCAAAATCATAATTTTAAATGTTTTAAAGATTTATCTTTCTAAATCTTTTGAATTAATGTCCATGTCTTCAAAATGGTTTTTATGGATTTATTTATATGGACATGAATGTTTTTAAAATTTTAATTCCTTTCAAAAGTTTCAAAGTGGTATGGGACACTTTGATTCAAAAATCTCTTTTTAATTACTTCCTTTATAAATGTGTGACTTTTTAATGATTTCAAAAAAGGAGATATTTCTCTCAAATAGTTTTGATTTCATCTATGTCAACATCCTTTGATGGATTTTATGATTATATGAAGTTGATTTATTGAAGGTTTTTTGATATGTTTGACTGTGGATGTGTTATTTTTATACCATTCATGGTTTATGGAGAAAGTATTGACATTTCGTATGCTAGTTTTAATACGAATGTTTATGTTATGTTTAAAACTTTTCATATGGGAATGCATTGGACTTAGTAAGTGATGGGTGGAGCCCGCTATAGCTCCTCAATGCATCGGTAGGTCTCATGAGACAAACTAGTGTCTTGGCACAAGGCCTTGACAAAATCTTATTTGTAGTCTTGGCACGAGGCCTTGGCTATGTGGTTATGATAGTCTGGCATTATGCATTCCATCATTATGAAAGTGGTTATTGATATTGCATGTGATTATTTGATTAGTAGAATATCCATGTGAATAAGTAAATGGCATTATTTCATTTTACTTTTTCCATACTATGTTTAAGTTCAAGTTTAAAAGGCTTTTGTTTTAGTTATACATTGCCTTAAATGTTTATGCTTATTTTTGAAAGTTTCCAATATATTGTTATCCTTACTGGGCATTTGAGCTCACCACTTTTCTATGTTAAATTTTTTCCCAGGATGTGAAGAAGTAAGTTATGAATGACCTATAGGGATAGTATCTGGGGATATGAGTGTGGAATATGGAGACTATGTTGTTGTAGTAGTTTTTCACTTTATGATGTAATGTAAAACTTTATGAATATATCTAGTGTTTCCAAGGCTACTAAACCAATCGGTCTTTCGAGATTTGATCTTTCTTGTGATCATGCCAATGTTATGTAATAATGCACCGACTCTAGGTAACTGGGGTCGGGGTGTTACAATTATTTTCATAAAATGTTAGATATTGTAAGTTTTTTCATTATTAAAACATGTATTAAAACAAAATAAGTATAAGTTTTTGTTTGTTTTAATTTTGTTTAGTTTACTTTATCATGTTTACCATTACATAAATTATATATCTATTATTTTTGATCAGTGATAATTAATTTACCATGTTTACCAGGTTTACCATGTTCACCATGTTTACCATCTTGACCATCTTTACCATCATTACCATTGTTTAACATGATTACCATATTAACCATGTTTACTATTATGTAACTTAGTATAATTTTCTATTTTCTAATTACATTAGTATTGTAATATTTGAATTTGTATATTTGTGAACTAATGTTTGTTTTTTTGATTTGAAGGATAATGACAGATCAATCAGTTGATCAACCACATGATTCTAGAGATGTGCATATTGGTCATACCTCTGGGGAGGAACATTCACATGATCCTCTTGATATTCCCCAGTATTCCTCATGTTCTCCCATTACAACAAAGAGTTCAAGAGTTGGTAAATGTGGGTGCACACATTTACCAAAATTATCACTTTCACGTATGCAGGATCAGAGGATACTCATTGAGTTTGATGAGGATGATATTCCTAGAGGTCCAAATGAAAAAGATTTTAAGAGTTTTGTATCAACTCAGGGTAAGAGCAGAGTAATAATTTTGTATGATGACTGGAGAAGTGTGGACAAAGCGATAATCTCTCAGTTTTGGGAGACGATTTTGGTAAGATCTTTTTCTATTGTTTGCCTATTCTTAAAATGTTTCTAGTATATATAATATTTTTAACATCTTATTTATCAGATGAAATTTGATATTCCTGACACTAGAGGAGTCAGGAAGAAATTCTTATCGATGGCTGCAAGGAGATGGAGGGATTTCAAATCAACCCTCACATCTGATTTCATTTTTGGTCATAAGAGTCATGACAATCCATATCTTATATATCCTTTCGTAGATGAAGACACATGGAGACAGTTTGTTTAAAGTAGAAGAAAAGATTCATTTTTGGTAAGGGCAATGTAAACTTTTATAAGCTTTCTTTTATAAATGATCTTATTAATGTTTTGTTAATGATTTATTATTCTTAATTTACAACAAACAAAGAAATATCATTAGGTGATCCAATCTAAAAATGTATACCCTCATAGTTTATCTCGGGGAGGGTATACATTATTGGAAGAACAAATGATGGCAGAAAAATTACAAAAACTAAGAGCTGAGTATTCAAGCTCTGGAGAGGTGGCCCCTCCATCCCCTCCATCTAGACATAAAAAATGGAAGAGTGCTCAGATGGTCAAAAAAGGGAAATATCTTTCAGAAGATTCGAGAATCATAGCTGAGAGGATTGTAAGATATCTATTTT
Organism: Viscum album; assembly: GCA_963277665.1. Classification (NCBI taxonomy): domain Eukaryota; kingdom Viridiplantae; phylum Streptophyta; class Magnoliopsida; order Santalales; family Viscaceae; genus Viscum; species Viscum album. The sequence goes on along the minus strand of OY728142.1, from coordinate 1,391,569,607 downwards.
ATTTATTTAAGTTAACTATTTTCTTCATATAATTTCAATAATTACAGAAATGTTCAATTAATTAATACATGATTCTCTTGAGGATCAGATCTCATAGGGGGTATTTACAGCTGTTGGGAGGAAAGATGTTTTATCTACAACATTGGAAAATCCTGAACATCCTAGTCGTGTACGAGGATATCTGACAGGTGTATCGGTAAGAAAAGTGTTGCCATGTTCTTCAACTTCTTACGTTGAGGGTGTTTATAAAAAAAATAGAATCCTTGGAGGCTGAATTTCATAATATTAATGTGATGATGGAGGAAAATATTAGAGTGTTGGTACAGTCTATGTTTGTAGACATGCAAAGACAATTTCAGACCGTAGCTCCCACTCCTCCCCCCTACAGACCCCATTATTTATCCTCAACCTCCGCTAGTAGCTCCCACTCCCTTACCTCAGCCTACGGACCCCATTTTTTATCCTACTCCTTCGCCGTAGATTCCTACTTATTACGAGTTGTATGTTGATGATCCTCAACATCATATAATTTCATATGGGTTGGTATATTGTACAAGAGATACATTTCATCATCAACAATTAGAGGTATAGAATCAGAGAGTCACTATATAGAATATTATAGATAGATCAACTCTAGTACGATTACCTACAGATGAGGTGATGATAGTTGGACATAGGATCGACCATTTTTTAATTTGGCCATCAATACTTCTTAAACTCATTACCATAGAGGTATGCATGTTATACCTTCTATTTTTTTTATTAAATTTGTTTTATCATTTGAAAACTAATATATTTTTATAGGAATACTTCAAAGGTAAGGAAATACTGTATAGACAACAACAAAGACAAATGGCTATGATATCAGATACAGATTCTAGTAGTTTTGATAGATTGTCAAGATATTCAAATTTTTTGGTGGATCATTATGAGTTTCCAAGAGAAGATCATGTTTGTGGACGTGCAATAACTGTGGGGATTTTGAAAACTGATATCATGGATCTTGTTACTAGAGATAAGTTGGGCATCAACATAGTGCAAATTTTTTTCCATGTAAGTCTTAACACCTTTTCCCTGCGTTATATTTATTAAAAATGTATACTTATGTCTGTTTTGTATTAGGTATATTTATAACATTTGTGAGAAGAATGAGCGGACAAATGTATATGGATTCATGGACCCGCATTTTATTTCCCCTGAAGCATGTGCATTGGATAAGGAACAAAGAATGCTTTATATTACTGAAAGACTTGAACAGAATATAGTCACACAATGTTGGATGATGCCTTTTTGTGAGAGGTATGAAACACATCTCTCTCAAAGATTTCATTATCTTTTAACATAAAAAACCACTAAACTTAAATTTTCTTTTATCAGTGATCATTGGATGTTAGGGGGATTTTTCCCAAGGGATAAAACACTTTATTGGATATGCTCTGTCCATGGTGATGTGCAGGAAAGTTGTAAGAAAATGTTGGAAAAGTAAGTTTCAATTTCTCAATAGTTTTATATATTATAATGAATTTTAAATTTAACCCATTATTATTATTTTCGAAAAGGGGATGGGTCTACTTTCGAAAAAACACAAATAAAAGGAGTGCGAAGATCAAATATGTAAATGTAAAGGTATATATCCATTTATAATTTGTACCTTTTGATTTATTACATAAAAATAATATATTGAATTTACAATCATTCAAACAGAATTGTCATGAACAACAAGGCGTCATCAAATGTGGATATTATATGTTAAGATTTATGTATGAAACAATAACAACTTGGATAGTTGTGAACTTTGACCTGGTAAGATTTCCTTTTAAACTTTTCCATAATATTTCATTTGATTTATTCATTATACACATTAACTACTATCCTTTTAATTTGTAGCTATTTGATGACCCTCAACCCTATAGTGCTCAAGACGTCAAACACTTACAAGTGGAATGCTCAAATTATTTTATAGGTTTTATTGAATTTTAGTCATTTATAGTGTAAAATGTAATTTTGAATATTGTCATTGTAATTGTGTATTTGGTACTCGTTTAGGTTGGATTTAGTTTTTTTAAGTTGACATTATAAGTTTTGAATGTTATATATGTGAATGTTTAATTTTTCTCTACTTATTATTTTGGTCTACTTATGATGGGTTTTCTGGTATGGATTCTGGTCTGGGGGGGAGGGGTTCCAAGGGTGTGTGTGTGTGGGGGGGGGGGGTGTTCAGTGGGGTGGGGGGGTATCCAGGGGTGTGGGAGGGATGTCCGGTGGGGTGGGGGTGGGGGGTGTTTTGGGTGTCCATGAGAGTGGGGGGGGGGCAGTCCAGGGGGTGGGAGCTTTTCTAGGAGGGTGGAAGGGCTGTGCAGGGGAGTGGGGGGCTATCCAGGGGGTGTCCAGGAGTGTTGGGGTGTCCTGTGGGGTGAGGGGGGTTTCCAGGGGTGTGGGAGGGCTGTCCAGTGGGGTTGGGGGGGAGGGGGGGGGGTCCAGGGTGTCCATGGGGATTGGGGGGGGGGGCAATCTAGGGGGGTGGGAGAGGAGGCGCCGCCATCCCTCAGGGGGCTGAACACCACTGGAAGGTACTCATCACTCCCACATGCGAAGCTTGATCTCTCAAAATGTTTCACCAATGATTTCTTCCCCTGTAAACATTATTCATTATATCACTTTGATGCCAGTATAACCAGGGGGAAATGCCGTCATGTGTGATGGTGTTTTCCCATGGTTATACTGGCATCAAAGTGATAGAATGAATGATGTTTACAGAGGAAGAAATAATTGGTGAAACATTTTGAGAGCTCAAGCTTTGCATGTGGGAGTGATGAGTACCTTCCAGCGGCGTTCAGCCCCCCGAGGGATAGAGGCACCTCCTCTCCCAACACCAGCTATCCAGGGGCTGTCCAGGGGATGGGGGCAGTCCAGGGGTTTGGGGGGTGTCCAGGGGTGTGGTAGGGGCTGTCCAGGGGGTGGGGGGGGGGGGGGGTTCTGGTCGATTTTGGTCGGGTTTTGGTCTATTTTTGTTCTGGGGGTGTCCAGTGAGGTGGGGGGTGTCCAGGGGTGTGGTGGGGGCTATCCAGTGGGGTGGGAGGGTGTCCAGGAGGGTGGGAGGGATGTCTAGGTGAGTGGGGGGATGTCTAGGGGGGCAGTCCCGAGGGTGGGGGTGGGGAGTCCAGGGGGGTGGGGGGTGTCCATGAGGGTGGGTGGGTGGGTGGGGGGGGGTAGTCCAGGGGTGTAGGGGTTGTCCTGGGGTGTGGTGGGGGATGTACAGTGGGGTGGGTGGGGGGGTGGTCTATTTTGGTATGTTTTTGTTAACTTTTTGGTCTGTTTCAGGGGTGTGGGAGGGTTGTTCAGGGGTGTGGGAGTGCTGTCCAGGGGGTGGGGGGGTATACAGGAGGGTGGGGGGGGGGGGGGGGGGGGGTTGTCCAGGGGTGTGAGGGGCTGTCCAAGGGTGTGGGGGGTGTCCAGGAGGGTGGGGGGGGGGGGTTTCCAGGGGTGTGGGGTACTGTCCCGGGGGTGGGGGGAGTCCAGGGGTGTGGGGGAGGGGGTGTCTAGGAGGGTGGGGGGTTGTCCAGGGGTGCGAGGGAATGTCCAAGGGGTGTGGGGGGGGGGGGCAGTCCAGGGGTGTGGGGGGTGTCCAGGGGTGTGGTGGGGGCTGTCCAGTGGGGTGGGGGGGTTCTGGTCTATTTTTGGTAACTTTTTGGTCTGTTTCAGGGGTGTGGGAGGGCTTTCCAGGGGTGTGGGAGTGTTTTCCAGGGGGTGGGGGGTATATAGGAGTGGGGGGGGGAGGTTGTACAGGGGTGTGGGGGGATGTCCAGGGGGTGGTAGGGTAGTCCAGGTGTGTGGGGGGGGGGGGGTGTCTAGAAGGGTGGGGGGTTGTCCAAGGGTGTGGGGGGATGTCCAGGGGGTGGGGGGCAGTCTAGGGGTGTGTGTGTGGGGGGGGGGGTGTCCAGGGGTATGGTGGAGGATTTCTAGTGGGGTGGGGGGGGGGGGGGTTATGGTCTATTTTGGTCTGTTTCTGGTAACCCTTTTGTCTGTTTCAGGTAATTTGGATGGGCATAGCAGTGGTTTGGTTTTATTTTAAAAAAAATTATTTTTTACGCTGGTTATTTCATAACCGACTTAAAAAATGCATTGGGATTATTTTTAATGTCGATTTTCGGAAACCAACGTAATAACTTCATGGGAAATGGTTTTTACATCGGTTATTTCATAACTGACGTAATAAATTGAAATGGAAGTTTTTTATGTCGGTTATTTTATAACTGATGTCATTGATATGTTTTTACGTCGGTTATTATATAACCGACGTTGGAAACCGCTTGGCAGACAGGTTTATCACATCGGTTATTTTATAACCGATGTGATAAAATCTTCATAGGAGTTCTTTATGACGTTGCTTATTATATAACCGACATGAAAGGGTATATACCACGTCGGTTATTAAATAACCGACATAATAAACCACGACTCTGAAGCATTTTCCACGTCAGGTTTTTATCAAACAGCATGAAAAACACTTCATATTTGTGTTTTTTACATCGATTGTAAAATAACCAACATAAAAAACTATGTTTATAACATCTCCTGTAATAACTTCGGCCAAAAGAAGATGTAAAAAATAAAAAATAACCGCTATAAAAAACATCTTCTGCACTAGTGTGTGTATTTCAATTTAGTCTTTCTCTGTTTTAACTCATATGTCTGAAAACTAAAATTTAATTTGATAGTTAGTTTTGGATAGTAGTTATAACTGTCTTGCCTTATTAGAGTAGTTTCAAAATTTGTATTAATATCTCATATTTTTATAACTGAGAATTAATCAATCTTCTGAGAAACTATTTTAACAGTCAAGCTATTATAATTTTACTACCTTGGTTAACTAGCTAGTTTTATTTTTAATCAGGGGAATCTTTTAAATAATTTTTTAACATAAATTTCTATAGGAAATCAATTCAACCCTCTTTAGTTTCCTATTCCGACCAACATTTGGTATTAGAGGCTGTTTTTTAAACTACTATTTTCAAAAGTTTCAATGGTTTTTCAAATCTATTCATCTATGATTTAGTTGTGTTTTAAAGATATCTAATTTTTTTAGTTCTAAATTTATAGCTCTTTAAAACCTAGGATTTATCTATTTGTTATGGATAATATATTGGAAGGTTCTTCTACCAACAGACCTCCATTATTTAATGGAACAAATTATGAAAAATGGAAAATTAATATGAAAATGCACCTAGAAAGTATGGGTTTTGAGATTTGGTCTTCAATTATCGATAAATATAAGATTCATGCTACTGATAAGAATACTTGGGATGACCCAAATAAGGCTGATTATAACAATAATTTCAAATCCATGAATTCCCTATACTATTCTTTAGGAGATGAAGAGTTTAAAAGAATTTCTACATGTAAAATAGCCCATGAAATTTGGGACACTTTATCTATTTCACATGAAGGAACCTCTAGTATTAAGGAAATGAGACTTAACACATATACTATTAAATATGATAACTTTAAAATGAAGCATGATGATCCTATTTCTGACATGCATCTTAGGTTTAATGATATTGTGAATACTATGATCTCTCTAGGAAGGGATTTTACAACCAAGGAGAAAATCACGAGAATACTCAGATGATTACCAGATAGATAGAGAGAGACTTTTGTATCAATTAGATAATACTATGATATTAGTAATTTTCCATTAAAGGATATAATAGGTAAATTAATGATGTATGAGGAATATTTAAAGGTAAACAAATAATAAGAGGATGAACCAAAGAGAAAGTCAATGGATTTCAAAACCACTACTTCCAAAAATAAAGAAAATGAGAGGATACAGACTCATTCTAATAGTACAAGTAATTATGATTCATTATCAGATAGTGATGAGGAAATGGATCAATTATCCAGAAGTTTTATAGGAGGAATAAATTCAATAGTAAGCCCAACTACAAAGGTAAATATGACAACAAGGGAAAATGGAAAAATGATTGGAATAAAGGTGATACTTCCAGTGAAATAATCTTTTATGAATGTAAAAGAAAGGGACATGTAGAGGCTAATTATACCAATGTAAAATATAAGAAGAGATATGAGAAAAAAAAAATCAAAAGTATAAAAATTCAATGAAAGAAACATGGAGTGCTTCTAAGTATAGTTCAAGTGAATTAGAATCTTCACATGATGAAAAGTCTGACAAAGCCAATATGTGTTTCATGACAAACACATCAGAGGTAACTCTTGAGTATCCTATACATAATTTCTATTATTCTAGAGATGAAAGTGATTATGAAAATATGACCAATGATGAAATGTTTTAGTATTATATAATTCTTGAAGATACATGCAATGAGTTAAAATATAAATATAAATCTTTAAAGAAACAACATGATCTCACATCTACTATTAAATTTGATCTTACTATAGAAAAGGAAAATAATGCTCAATTACTTAAAAAGAAAAATGAACTTAAATTTTCTAATAAGGAATTGAAAAAGTAATTATAAAAATTTACCAATGGAAAGAGTTCTCTAACACAAATTCTTGGTAAAAAAACAGCTCTTAGATACACTACTGGTATCAAATATCAACCTGGAAAAAGAAACTTTGTTGTAAAATCTAGAAACACTATATTTATTCCTAAAAAAGATAAATATTATGCAAGTTCCAGTACTGGGAACTTATTTAATATTTATAGTTTCTCAAGACCGAATAGAGATTATTTTTCAAATGCTTTAAAATTTTCTTATAGGAAACCGATGAATCAAGTATGGGTTCCCAAATCACTTATTACTAATGTTTATGGACCCAAGAAAATCTGGGTACCGAAATATTATTTTGTTTGATCCTTATGTAGGAAATCTATTTTAAGAGATCCTGTAAAAGTCTATGGTACTTGGACAATGGATGTTCAAGACACATGGCATGATATTATTCATGTTTCAAGAACCTAATAAATATTTATGGTGTTCATGTCACCTTTGGTGGAAATACAAAAGAAAAAATAACTACCCTTGGCTAGATTGGTAACTCTAAATCATTTTTAATTTCTAAAGGACTTTTTGTTTATGGATTAAAATATAATATTCTTAGTATTTAACAATTATGTGATGATGGTTTTCATGTTAAATTTAAGAATTATGCTTGCAATGTTTTTAATTCCAATAATGAATTAGTATTTTTTTCTTTTAAAAATGAAAATATTTATGATGTTAACTTAGATTTTTTAGTTTGTCAAAATGTTTCATGCTTAATTTTATTTAACAAAGAGCCTTGGATTTGGCATAAAATACTAGGACACTAAAATATAATCTCCCTTATAAAACTTACTAGAAAAGTCTTAGTCAAGGATCTACCCAAACTTGAGTTTCCAAATGACAAAGTCTGTAATCCTTGTCCAAAGGGTAAACAACAAAAAACCGCTTTCAAACCAAAGAAATATGTTTCAACTTCTCAACCTCTAGAGTTGGTTCACATGGAATTGTTTGGACCTTCTAGAGTTTCAAGTCTTAATGGGAAGCACTATGTTTATGTTATTTTAGATGACTATTCTAGATATACTTAGACCTTTTTATTGGCTCACAAAAGTGAATCTTGTTCTAATTTTACCAAGTATTCTAGGACTATAGAAAATCTTAGTGGTCTTAGAATTAAATCCTTAAGAAGTGACCATGGTTGTGAGTTTTAAAACAAAGAGTTTGAATATTTTTTCTCACAAAATGGCTATAGTCATAACTTCTCTGCCCCTAGGAAACCTAAACAAAATGGTGTTATAACCTTACAAGAAATAGCTAGAACAATTCTTAGTAAATATGACCTACCTATCTACTTTTGGGCTAAGGGTATGAATACATCTTGTCATATTATTAATAGAGACTTAATCAGACCAATTTTTAAAATAAATACCCATGAGTTGTGGAATAATAGAAAACCCAAAGTTAATTACTTCAAAGTTTTTGGTTGAAAAGTTTATATTCTCAATACTAAGGATAATATTGAAAAAATTTCATCCAAAAGTGATTAAGGATTTTTCCTGGGTTATTCAATCTCTAGTAAATCCTATAGAGTCTTCAATAAGAGAACTATATGTGTGAACAAATCTATACATATCAAATTTAATGAAACAGATCCACATGAACCAAAGAACTCCCTATAAAATCTTGAGGATGATATGTCAAATATAGACATCAATGCAAAATCTTCTGACCATCCTATGAAGGAATATGTTAAAACTTCAAGTTCTGTAAGTTATCCAGATTCAATCCATGATGAACCCAAACCTACTGAAGATCCTGAAGTGACTAGCCCTTATTTTTCTAGACCTATTAGAACCTTTAAGAACCATCCTTTAGATTCTATAGTTGAAGATTGAGATAAAGGAAAATTGAATAGAGATTCTATAAGAAATAAGGTTGAATATCAAGTCTTTTTGTCACAAATTGAACCTAAGAACATCAATGAGGCAATTAATGATAAATTTTGGGTGATGGATAAGCAAGAATAATTAAATCAGTTTGAAAGAAATAAAGTCTAGAAACTTGTGGATAGAACTAAAGAAATATTGACCATAGGCACTAAATGAGTGTTTAGAAATAAAGTAGATAAATCTAGTACCATAGTAAGAAATAAAGCTAGATTGGTTGATCAAGGTTATATTCAAGAAGAAGGGAATGAGTATGAGGAAAATTTTTCACTGGTTTATAGAATTTAATCCATTGTAATATTTCTTGGATATGCAGCACATATAAATTTTAAACTATATCAAATGGATGTCAATAGTGAATTCCTAAATGGGTATATAGTTGAGGATGTTTTTGTTGAACAACCTACTAGTTTTATAAACCCTCTTTTTCCAAATAATATTTTTAAATTAAGAAAAGCATTATATGGTTTAAAGAAAGCTCCAAGAGCTTAGTATGATAGAATAAGTAGTTTTCTTTTTTCTAAAGGTTTTATAAAAGGTATAGTTGATCCTACTGTCTTTATGAAAAGAATTTATAAAGATGTTTTAGTTGTTCAAACCTATGTTGATGATATTATTTTTAGATCTTCAAAAAATTCTTTATTTATTGATTTTTTAAAGGTGATGCAGAATTAATTTGAAATGAGTTTTATTGGTGAACTGAAATTCTTTCTTGGATTTAAAATATTTCAAAATAAGGAAGGTATCATTTTAAATCAAAGTAAATATACTAAAGATATTCTAAAATGATATGTTTTAGATAATACTTAAAGTAGTGATTCTCCAATGAGTACCACATGTAAGTTGGATCTTGATGAGAATGGTAAATCTGTTGATCAGACCACTTACAAAAGAATGATTAGAAGTTTACTCTACTTAACTGCCAGTAGAACTGATATTATGTTTAGTGTGTGTATCTGTGCTCATTTTCAAGAAAATCCTAAAGAGTCACATCTTCTTACTTTTAAAAGGATTTTCAAATACATCAAACTTACTACCAACTTAGGGCTGTTCTATCCTAGAGGAAAATCATTTGACTTAGTTAGCTATTATGATGTTGATTTTGGTGGTTGTATTTTAGATAAAAAAAGTATCTCTGGAACATGTCACTTTTCGGGAAAGTCACTAGTTTCATAGTGTAGTAAAAAGTAAAATTCTATTGCATTATCTACTACTGAAGCTGAATACATAGCTGATGGTGGTTGTTGTGCCTAGATTTTGTGGATGAAACATATTTTTCTAGACTATGGATATCAATTGAGGAATTTCCCTATAAATTGTGATAACACAAGTGCTATTAACATATCAAAGAATCTTGTTTCTCATTATAGAACAAAGAATATTGATGTAAGACATCACTTTTTGAGAGATCATTATAAAAAAGGTGATATTGCTTTAGAATTAATTGGCACTAAACATCATCCTGCTAACATTTTCACTAATACATTAAATTATGAAAGGATGAATTTCATCATACATGAATTAGGAATGATTAACCTTGAGTGAACATATTACTGTCTTAGGATTACTGTCTCAGTTTACTGTCTCACAACTTGCTATCTTATGTTCGCTGTCTCACAAGTTATGGTTACACTGTTTAGAGTCACACCATAGTATTGACACCATGAATAACTATACTGATATCAATATATTATTCAATTTTTTTTTAATATTTATGTTTTTATCTCCTATTTTATTTATTTTTACTGCATTTTTTGAGACGTTTGAACTCCCTAAATGATAAATACCCATCACTTCACTTCTCTCGAGCTCACTTCTATCGAAACTAAAACCCTATGTCTCTCTCAAATCGATTTCCCTCCTTCTCATCCTCCTTGATCCTGTTCTGAATTCCTAGTATGAAGCATCCATCCTCATCGACTCCTAAGAATCATAGGTCTCAAAATAAATAGAAGAAGGCTCCTATTGTAATGCCTAAGAATCTGCTGAACCCAGGTCTTGAGGATTGCAAATTCATGCCCAAAAAGGAAATATGTGAGAAATAGATCTTTTATAGTAAGTCTATTTTTCTAATAGTTTTGAAAGAACATGGTTTGTTGGATTGGTTTACCAAAGAGAAGATACCCATTTATCCAAATATTGTTTTTGAGTTTTATCAGTATGTCCAGTTTACCTTCAACTCCAAGGACGATTTTGTGGTAATGAGCTAGGTAAATAGTCAAAATGTACTTTTTTTCGAGGTTATGGGCTACCTGATTAGGTGTACCTCAGGAAGGTATTTTTGAGGACTATTAGAGAGGTCCTCCTTCAACAAGTGATGTGTTTATACTAGAAGAGGCTTTGGGAAGTTTTATTGGAAATAAGAAGAAAAGAAGGCCTATTTCTGCTGATCTTAATAGTGAGCCAAGGTTTTTTTTCAAGTTCATTCAACATCACATTTTCCCAAGGAAAGGGAAATTTTCTACTCTTAAGTATCATGATGTGTTTCTAATTCATCTTCTAAAGTATGGACACAATATAAACTTTTGTAAGTATATTATACTTCACATGTGTGACATGCTCAAACCTACATCAAAGTCCACCTCCCTTTTCTATTTGAGGTTTATTTCTTCTATTCTTCTAGCCAAATGTGTGGTTGGGTAGAATGAAGAAGTGTTTAAGGAATATGATTTCTATATCTCTAAGGATACTTGTATGAAAATGAAAATAAGCTAGAATACATGGAAGAGATCATGGGTTTAGGATAATGATAGGCTATATGAGGGTTTTAATCCGGTTGAAAATACCTCAATACCTAAAAATGTAGCTGATCTTGGATTAGAAGCTGATGAGATTGTGAACTATTCAGATCAAGAAACAGATAATGATGTTAGTGAAGGTTTTCTGGGAGTATCTCCTAAGATATCACCTCTCTGTAAAGGTGATGTTGATGCCAGTGGAAAGGAAAAAAGCTACTGCTAAAGGAAGTGTTATTGTAGAGGAATATCCTACATTTTAGAAGATCTTACTACTACTGTGGAACAGTTTGAAGAACAGGTTGAAATTAAAGTAATATTATCTGCTGAGGAAAGGATGGAATAGGCCTTTCAGTTGGCTAGACATGTGGTCAAGTCTTACAGAGCTGAAAATATGGGAATGGGTCAAGCGATTGAGTCTCTTAGTCCTAGAAGAGATGCACCAGTTGAGGGGGAGCATCACCCCATCTTAAAAAGTGCTCAACTTCAAAATCCTGTTGATCCAGGATCTGTGGATACGTAGTATATGTTTCCTTGTTATTTTGATGTTGATGATACCCATGAGGCCTTGGTAAAAGGGATATATCTTTCAATTGTGTTTTAGTTGAAACCAATATCTTCCAAAGAAGTAACCACTTCTAAGGAATATGAACCTATTTTAGTTCCTATTTTTGAACCTGCTTAAGAATAATATGATTTTATAAGTTATATTGATCTGAAAGTTTTTGGAGACAACTTTTTGTTTGGATTTAGGAAGCTGCTACAGTCCCAACCTTCACTTGAGACAAATCTTAGGGAAAGGGATGCTTCACTAATGTTAGAGAAGATTATATGGTAGATCCAAACCAGGATGATTCATAAAATTCAGGAAGTTCAAGTTGAGAACAGATAGTTGAGTGATGAGGTGAAATCTCTAAAATATATGGTTTAAGATATGCAGAAAGACTTGAAAACTAGTAAAGCTCCTATTTCTCGTCTTAGTGAGGATGATGCTGATAATATTCCACTAAAGGTTGTATCTCTGATTCTACCAAACTTGATTAATGTGTATGAAAAGGTGGTTGAGAACAACCCCAAGATAGACAATGGAATTCATGGACTTTTCTCTGGACTCAATAAGCTAACTGAAGAATATAAAGGCTATTTACAAACTATTCTAAATCAGTTTAAGACTCTCACATCAGCTTTTTGAGCTTCATATACCTCTAGAAAGCCATCTTAGCACGTGGATAATGACTTTATTATATCAATTTTCCAAGAAGAGCTTCATTCAGTGTTGAGTGGTGTTGATAAGAAAATTCTCTCCGCTTTCATCAAGAACAGTGACCATGTGCTTGATTTGGTGTGGATCTATTTAAAGATTTCTACTGATTCTCAAGAAGAAATATCTAAGAAAGTGTAATAATACTTTAAGAGAATTTATTCTAAGAATGAGTTGAAAAATCACTTCAAGTATCTTGTGGAGAATCTTAAGATACCTCCAGTCACTCAAGCCTTTAAGGATAAAGTGTATAAGATCAAAGAATTCACACCCACTCTAGAGAAGTTTCTAGAAAATAAGGATGACTTTGAGAAGGCCATGCAATATGGCAGAGAGATCATCATGAACTTTATCAACCTCTTGAAACCTTATTTTCATGTTCAGAGTACTACAATTGTGGCACCTACAACCGCTCCTTTGAGGCATGTGCTACCTTCTTCTACCTATCCTTATTCCTCCACCTATTTTTCTTCAGTGACTATGTCTATTGCTTAGGCTTTGAGTGAGATCATACCTATCATTATTGAGAAACCTTTTCCTCAGTCTTTCACCAGACCTACCCTTACACCTTCTATCATTGAAGGAGTGCCACTACCTTCCCTAGCCACTTCTTTTACCAAATCCAATTATGCACCTCCTGCTTCTCCATATTATGTATCTCACAAAGGAAAATATAAGTTTGATGAATGTACTAAGAATTGACTGCTGATTTTGATTGGGATCTGTTGTATTTTATTTCTTTATTGTAATGGAATTTATCATTTTATTCAATAGAATGTGTCTTATTGTTATTTCTTCACTTGTTATTTTATTTTAGTCTTTGTTTTTCTATTTATATCTCCTCTATTTTTGATAATCCTAAAAGGGGGAGAAATAATAAGAATGCATTTAAAAGGAAAAAAATATCAGAGCTGGAATTTTAAGGCAACAAAAATCAGAACTAGCATTTTAAGGGGGAGAAATATTAAGTGGGACACATAAGGGAAAATAACTACCCTTTATGCTATTTATTACTTATATGATTTAATATCTTGACATGATAAGTAATTTTTTTATTTACTTCTAAAATATTTGGCTTGTAAATTCCATGATTTTTATCATAAAAAAGGGGGATATTGTTGAACTCCTCATGTTTTAATGCTCACAAATCATGTTTTACACTCTTAAAACTCATGTTTTTAAAATATCACAAGATCATGTTCAAAATCTCACAAGTCATGTTTGAATCTTGTTCTATTATGTTTTAGTATGATTATGTTTAATATTAATCTAGTATGTGAAGATTTCTTCTTAAGATAACTTACAAAATATTTGACTAAGTCTGTGAAACCATAAGCTTGCTACTGGTTCCAGATTTTCACAAAGTCTGTGACATCATAAGCTTGATACTGGTTCCATATTTTCACAAAGTATGTGACACCGTAATCTTGCTACCAGTTTCAGATTTCATAAAGGACCTGACATCATTTACATGCTACCATTTCCAAGACACTATAATGGGACACCGTTCAGAATTTTGGCAAAGTACTAGACATCGTTACCTGAGACACCATTTCCATAACACCGTAACTGTTCTACCAGTTCCAGAATTCGTAAATGACCAAACACTATAACTTTTCTACTGATTTTAAATCTCACCGCAATTGTGGAACATGACTATATCACCGTGACTGTGGCACCGTGACTGTCTCACCACAATTGTGACACCATTTTATACTTAACCATTTTCTTTCTTTTATAATTATATTTAAAAGTTGTTTATAACGATCATATTTGAGTTATTTAATGAAACTGATATAATTAATGATATTTTGTATTCCTGTAAGCATACAATACGAGGTACGAGGTGTGAAGATCATACACCTTTTTATCTCTAACACAAGTGTCCAAAATAAAATAAAGCATGGAAGTTGAGTAGAAAAGTATGGTAGTTGAATGCAGGAAAAAGAGAAGAACACCCATACATGAAAGAATACACTGAAGGAAGAAATTTCAATTCCTTCTGGATGGAAACAAAGAATAAGCTGTTGTGAACCTTCTTGAAAACATCCTTGAAAAAACTCAAAGGAGAAGAAGAACATCTCACTACACTTAAAACCAGAAAACTCGACTCACGAAACTCTGTTTTTAGAAGAGGACTGGAACATTGCATCTGCTACATCCAAAGAGTACAGAGCTACATTTCACAACACACAAAACCTTCTAAACTCTATCTCATTAAATTTTGATCTATTGTGTACTGATTTATTACTCTTTTAGTAGTGTGTGTATTTTTAATAAAAACACACACTATCTCCTGCATTGAACTGGAGGATACAAGATATCCTCACTCAAATATCTTTTTACACCTTGTTTCACCCATGTATAATTGTGGAAGAGGTCCTATGTGATCTGGATGTTAGTTTTCCCATGTAGAAGAGTGGTAGATGTCTTGTGACCTAGAAAATATTATGTACTATTATTAACCCCGATCTAGGGTATGTATCAAATATTTTTATACATATATTTCTTGGTGGTAGGTGATCACCAAGTGTAGTGGATTGGGTCTCAGCTTGAGATTGAACCACTTGTTTTATACACTGTATCTTTCAATTTAGTATTTCTCTATTTTAACTCATATTTTAGAAAACTAAAATTTACTTTGATGGTTAGTCTTGGATAGTAGATATAAATATCTCGCCTTATTAGAGTAGTTTCAAAAGTTGTATCAATATATCATATTTTTATAACTGATAATTAATTAATCTTCTGAGAAACTATTTGAACAGTAAAGCTGTTATAATTTTACTACCTTGGATAACTGGCCAGTTTTATTTTTAATTGGGGGAATATTTTAAATAATCCTTTTAACATAAATTTCTATAGGAAATCAATTCAACCCCCTATTGAGTGTCCTAGTCCAAAACACACACAAATATTATAATTTTGGTTCAGTAAAGTGATAATAAGGATACTCTTATAGTGGGGAACATCAAATCAATTATAAAGGTATGACCCTCATGTTGGTAGGTTTGTGGATGTGGCAAGACTGGTTGGTGGATATTCTAGATGGTACTAGGATGACGGTATATAGATAGATCCAATTTTATTTGGTTCCTTAAAAAATAACAGATTTGGGATTCATATATGTTTTCATAAGGAGTCTAGATGTTTTCATCAGGCTCAATATGGATTTGGGCATGATCTGAGAGAGATTTATATTAGAGGTGTGTTGATTCTCATGGAGAGTGTATGGCAGCTAGTGCGGGTGGTTGAAGAACCAATTGTGAAATCACATAAAGTGTCATATTTGTATTTCAGTGTAGGAATTTTAATTATTCTACAATTCCTTTGGGCGTTAAGACATTGCGATTGGGTGATGTGATAGGGAATTAAAGGGAGTTGTCGATTTTTTTTAGGAAAAGTTAACTATAGGAGTAAATACTGGTGTTTTTCATATAATTGGATGAGTTGAGGTGGAAAGCACATAAAGTGCATTGATGGACCACTGAAAGTGAACTTCCAATAGAAAATTTATACAATGGGGAGCACCATGACCCAAAATCGACCCTTATGACCAGAGTCTGGTAGTGAGGATAACCGTAATCCTAGAGATAAATTAGTTGATGATGCTTAGATGTATTGATATAGATGGGTGAAATTTAGCATAATCTTAGTTTTAGTGATGGTGATGAGTAGGTAGCTCAAATTTTAGTGAATAATGTTCTTTGGTGTTTAGATATACACAACAGAAGATCATCTAGTGTTCAGGGATAGAATTTGACAAGTTAGTTGTAAATTGATGACTAAGATAGGCCAGGAATGATGGAAAAAGAACCATGGGGACTTCTCAAGGGTGAGTGAAATTATTATGAGGAGTTTTTAATGAACTATGTCATTACAAGTTTTAAAATTTAGAGGAAATTTGAAGCTTTTGTCTTATAGTAGAGTATGTTTTGAGAACCAGGATTTAGATTAGGATTCTAAGTATTTTTACATCTCAACTATATGTTTTTGGATGTATTTAGAGGATTGGGAGATGTTTAAAATGATCGGGTGGATGTCATATTAAGGTTAAGGTGACCTTTTCTGAAATTCTATTTTAGGTGGATCATCGCATTGTGACAGATAGGGTTCATTACATGATAATGGTTGAGGGGAGGTTTGGGCCTCACATGGGAGAGGCATGTTAAGTTGTGACTAGAGGCATCAAACTATAACGGTGCCTGATTGGGATGATAGTCATTGGCTAAGAGGGGTTATTCCATTACCAAAGACTTTCATGATGTGGAGGATTTTATGGGCTTTAAATAATAAAAAAAATAATGTATGGTCACGTTGTGACTAGTGAGTGTCACAATTTAGTGGTTTTTGTATGGTTTTTTTCCATTTAGGTAAAAAACTTTCATATAGTCATTAATCCATGTAGGAGGGTTTCACACCATGATGGATAATATTATGCATAGGTTTGTGAAACATTATATTTCACCTTGTCTTTTTCTTGGAGGAAAGGCTGGCCACATTATGACATGAGGGGCATCACATCTTGGAGGGAAAATGCCATGTCGTGGAGGCCAGGTCCCTTAGATGTTGGTTCTTTATAGAGGTAGGGTGCCTTTCTATGACCAGAGGGTTCATTCTATGAGGGATAAGGCTATATGGTCCGTGAGTACTAGCTAAGGGAGATGCACCATGTCTTGACCTAAGGGGCCACTCTGTGATGGGTGCCCTTAGGTGGGCATCACATTAGGACCCATATGATCCATGCCGTGACAAGTAAATTTCATAGTTTTTAAAATAGAGGTAGACCCTCAATTTAAAGGTTGGTCCCCTTTGGTTTTACATTGATTAGTCATGTGGGGAGTTCCATTTTCAGTCATATCCCCCTCTATTTCCCCATACACACCTCATAGAGGGGTAATTTTTAGATTATTTTGTGGTATATTTAAGTTACATTCTTTCTATACTTCCTTTGGTTCTTCTTTTTGTTCATTATGCAACAATTTTAATTTTTTAATCAAGGTTTTTAGTGTTTTTTTCACCAGAGCATGGTAAAAGTAATCCTAAATGATGGATCTTTTGCATGTGATGGATAAAGGATATATTGGGATAATGATTTCTTGTCATTACTTTCCATTTCACTAAAGGTAAGTCACCTAATTAATTTTATAAAGTTTTCTACTACATTGGCATGGAATTAGTTCCTAGGTGGATGTAACATGATGATGATTTTGTTCACTAGGATACCAGGTGCATGCCATGGGAAGTTGTAATGTCATTTCTTGAGGTTTCAATGAGTAGACATCATCTAGAGAGTTTATAAGATTATGCGTCATGGAAATGAATTGAATAATTAATTATTTGGGATGTGATGTATTGAGTTGGGAACTCATGTGGTGATAAAATCATGGATGATTATTGGATGAGATTAGGTGATAGTGGATGAGCTTACTTTAAGGGTGTAACTTTAAATGAGGTATGTGGTATGTGAACATCACCTTAAGGTTTATGGATTTTTATATGTATCATGTGATATGAGGTATCACCACTCATGTGTGATCGACCTTGAATTTTAAATAGAATGTTTCTTTAAAACTCCCATGAGAAGAACAGAAATGAAAAGGGCCATGATAGACCCTTAAACACTGGTTTGATGCCTCAACTACTGATGGTGGAGTGATTTACCATAAGTGTGTTTTATGTGATATGTGGACCCTAAAGGGGTATAATTTTATCTAATGAACATGCTGGAACTTGTGATAGGTTCCCTAAGACCCCTATGAATAGGTGGAAATGATGGACTAGGAATGATTGGCCTAGATATAAGCCATGTGGAACCTTGAGATAGTTTATAGCCTTTGGGTTAGTCAACTAGAGAGTGGGGAAATAGTTCCTTCCCCATGTGTATATGAGTGTTGAGGTGGACATACACTGGGAACTATTATGGAGAGTTTGGGTGTGAGTAGCCGACTTGGTTGACCTAGAGGTGAGATGTGATTTATTTCATCTCTCTAATATGATTCATGAATTTTATTACCTATGAAACCAATGATACCATGATGCAATCATGGCGATGTTGAGAGGAATTATTCCCTCTGAGTGATAGGATTGGAACCTAGAGTTGTGGATGTGTGAGAGGATCCCATATAGAGTGTTTGAACGCTGGTGTAATATAAGGGACCTTGGAAGGTGGGTCAATCTCACATTGAACATAGATATTGGACATATAAATAGGCTATTATGGTAATAGCATAGTTCTAGTGTAGTGAAAATCCTAGGTTGGGTGCATGAGAGGCCGTCCTAGGTTGGGTTTCCTACATAGGTGAATATGATATGTGAATTGTAAGGCGGAGCGTCATTCCCCCCTAATATTGATGTAGTGACCCAGAGTAGGGTGGGAATCCATTCCCCCTAATATTGATATGGTGAGTTGGAGAAGGGAGGGGAACCACCCCTCCTAATATTGATATGGTGATATATAATTGGGTGTGATTCCATTCTCCCTTAATATTGATATGGCGAGTTAGAGCAGTATGGGGAGCCATTCACTCTCATATTGATGTGGTGAGCTAGTATAGGATGTGGAACCATTCCCCCTTGATATTAATGTGGTGAGATGAAGCAGGACGAGGCATAGTTCCCCACTAATATTGATATAGGTAGGTATAAGAGGGTGGGAATCCATTCCCCCTATTATTGATATGGTGAGCTGGAGCAGGGTGGGACGTCACCCCCTAATGAGATATGTGATTCTAGTATGTGGTTCCATTCCCCCAAATGTGATATGTAATTATAGGGCGGGGGCATCATTCCCCCTGATGAGATATGTGATTCTAGGGTGGGGAACCATTCCTCCCAATGATACATGGTTATGATACTTGTTTAGAGACATATGGCACTGGCCGAAGCAGTTATGGTCGACCCTAGGTGCCACCTTATATCTCGAAGATCGACGATGGTTATTTTATTATACCTACATGCTTTATTTATCATTATGATCATGCCACTTGAGCATAAAATGTATTTACTTGTTATTTTAGGGACACTATTGGTGGTGGTATACTGAGTTTTACTCACACCCTACTTGGGAATCCCTAACACTTTGGTACCTAAGTAAACAACATGACTACAGGTGTAAGTAGGGAAGAGTTCCAATCACCACCACAAAGCATGCCATTAACAATGCTAAAAATGGACTTTATCAGTGATAGAGAAGTACTGACTACCGGAGCATGATTAAAATACCTAGGCTTTTATCATCACATTTATTAATGCTAATAAAGGGGCATACTACAGTGTGCTGTAACAAGACACTACAACACTAATATAGTGTGCTGTAACAACACACTGTAGTACCAAAAAATAGTATCATAAAGCATCAAAATCAATTACCAATACAAAATTTAAATGAAATAAAATTTAAAACACAAATACAATAAAACTATATTATATACATTTCAAACATTGGTTTATACAGTTACATGAGTAATTAAAAATTATTACATACATTCAAAAACATCAATGTTACTTTGTCTTTTTCCCTTGACCCCGACTCATGCTATTATCAAACAAACCACCACTAATTAAGAAAAATAAGACACCTATATAAGAAAAAAATTCTTATGTTAATAATAATATAAATAAATATATTAAATAGAAAGTGTCAATTTTAAACTAAACTTTGAGTCATATCAGGAACACTATGTATCAGATTGAGTTGTGGTCAATTCTTTCACTTCACACCATTTCTTGTTTGTATTAAAGAATTATATATGTGAAAATTAACTAAATGATTATAAGATAAAAATTATGAGTAAATTAATTAATTAATAATAGATATAATGGTGGTAAAACAATCTAGGTTTGTTTTCTTAGTTTTGGTGATGTGATGCATGTTTTAAACTAAAATGACACTTTTTAAATAAAAAGACACACTTAGAGTCATATAAGTCACACCATGTATCATATTGAGGTGTAGATGATTACTACATATACCAAATGACTTATGGATCATTTTGATAAAGTATTAAAATAATCATAATGTGTTTGATGGGTTTTGAGTGCACCACTTGTCTTTTTTACTAAAATGACATTTTAAACTAGAAACACACACTTTGAGTCATAAAGGTCACATATTGTGTTAGTTTTATGTGATTATAATTCCTAAACTTCAAAAATTATTTATGAATCACTGTCCTAAATTATCAAGATAACTTGAGTGAGTTTTCATGGTTTTCAATGAGTGACATTTTTTGAATGAAAATGACAATTTTAAACTAACAATAGAAACTCTGAGTCATACTGGGAAGATCATGTATCATATTGAAGTGAGGATAACTATTACATGTAAAAAATGACTTATGGATAATTTTACTAAAATATAAAAATAATCCTAATTTTTTTCTCAGTTTTTAGTATTTTAATTCTCTTTTTTACTAAAATTAATGATAATTTTAAATAAAAAGACAAACTTTGAGTCATAACAGTCACACTATGAATTATATTAAGATGATGATGATTTATACACATACAAAATGAATTATGGATTGTTTTCCTAAAGTATCAAAACAATACGAATGTGTTTTATTAGTTTTGAGTACGTCACCTGTCTTTTTTACTAAAATGTCATTTTAAACTAGAAACACATACTTTGAGTCATATCGGTCACATCGTGTGTTAGTTTGATGCGATACTAATTCCTAAATTTCACAAATTAATTATGAATATTTTTACTAAATTATAAAGACAATATGAGTGTGTTTTCTTAGTTTTCCTTGGGTAAACCTTTTAGAACTAAAATGTCAATTTTAAATTGATAACAGAAACTTTGAGTCATATTGGGAAAATTATTTATCAGATTGAGGTATGGATGATTCCTATATGTCAAAAATGAATTTTGAGTCATTTCAATAAATTATAAAAACAAACCCAATGATTTTTCTCAGTTTTGAGTATATCAGTTGTCTTTTTTGCTAAAATTAATGTCAATTTTAAATAAAAAGACTCACTTGGAGTCATACCAGTCATACTGTGTATTAGATTGAGGTTTGGATGGTTCCTACATGTCTCAAATGACTTATGGATCATTTTAATAAATACATTAAAACAATAAAAATGCATTTTCTTGTTTTTGAGTGTATCACTTGTCTTTTTTACTAAAATTTCATCATAAACAGGAAACACACACTTTGAGTCATACTAGTCACATCATGTGTCAGTTTGACATGATACCAATTCCTACACAACAAAAATCAATTCTGAATCATTTTCATAAATTATCAAGATAATATGAGTATTTTTACTCAATTTTTGGTGAGTGACACATTTTGAACAAAAATATCAATTTTCAACTGATAACAGACACTTTGAGTCATAACGAGTACATCATGTATCAGATTGAGGTGAGTATAATTCCGACTTTTTAAAAATGACTTATGGACCATTTTAATAAATTATAAAAACAATCTGAATGCATTTTCTCAATTTTGAGTTTGTCAGTTGTCTTTTTTAATAAAATTAATGTCAATTTTAAACAAAAATATGCACTTGGTGTCATACCAGTCACACCATGAATTAGATTGAAGTGAAAATAACTCCTACATGTTAAAAATGACTTATGGATTTTTTACTAAATTATAAAAATAATCCAAATGAATTTTCTTATATTTGAGTACATCACTTCTATTTTTTTACTAAAATGTCATTTTTAAACTAGAAACAATCACTTTGAGTCAAATCGGTCACATCGTGCATCAATTTGACATGAGACTAATTCCTACACATAAAAAATGACTTATGAATTTTTTTCCTAAATTATCAAGATAATCCAAGTGCGCTTCCTTGATTTTCTATGAGTGACACTTTTTGAACTAAAATGTTAATTTTAAACTAATAACAGACACTTTGATCCATACCGGGCACATCATGTATGAGATTGAGGTGAATATGATTCTTACAAATAAAAAATTATTTATAAATATTTTTTTAAAGTATCAAAACAATATGAATGTGTTTTATTGGTTTTGAGTATTTGAGTTGTCTTTTTTATTAAAAATAATTTTAATTTTAATAAAAAGAAGCACTTGGAATCATAATGGTCACATTATGTCTCAGATTGAGGTGAATATGATTCATACATGTCAAAAATGACTTATGGATAATTTTACTAAATTATAAAAACAATCCAAATGCATTTTATCAGTTTTGAGTATGTCACTTGTCTTTTTTACTAAAATGTAATTTTAAACTAAAAACATGAAATTTAAGTCATAATGGTGATATCATGTGTCGGTTTAATGTGATACTGATTCCTAAACATAAAAAATGACTCATGAACTATTTTAATAAATTATCAAGATAATCCAAGAATGTTTTCTTGGTTTTCATTGAGGGACACTTTTTGAACTAAAATGTCAATTTCAAACCAACAACAGATACTTTGAGTCATACCAGACACATCGTGTATCATATTTATGTGAGGATGATTCCTATATCTCAAAAATGACTTATGGATCATTTTAATAAAATATCAAAATAATAAAAATACGTTTTCTTGGTTTTGAGTATGTTAGTTGTGTTTTTACTAAAATTATTGTCAATTTTAAATAAAAAGATGCACTTGGAGTCATACCGGTCACACCATGTGTCATATTGAGGTGCATATGATTACTACACATCTTAAATAACTTATGGATCATTTTAATAAAGTATCAAAACCATACAAGTGTGATTTATTGGGTTTGAGTAGGTCACTTGACTTTTTTACTAAAATGTCATTTTAAACTAGAGACACACACTTTGAGTCATACCAGTCACATCGTATATATGTTTGATATGAGACTAATTCATACACATCAAAAATGACTTATAAATCATTGTACTAAATTATCAAGACAATCTAATAACGTTTTCTTAGTTTTTAGTGAGTGGCACTTTTTTAACTAAAATTTCAATTTTAAACTAATAGAAAACACTTTGAGTCATACGAGGCACATCTTGTATCAGATTGAGGTGTGGATGATTCCAACACATAAAAAACGACTTATGGATAATTTTCATGAAGTATAAAAACAAAATAAATGTGTTTGATTAGTTTTGAGTATGTTAGTTATCTTTTTTACTAAAATCAATGTCCATTTTAAATAAAAAGATGCACTTAGAGTCATACCGGTCATACCGTGCATTATATTGAGGTGTGGATAATTCCTACACATCCCAAAGTATCAAAAAAAATTGAACTTCTAATTTTACCATGATTTCCATTACCTTTTGTTTTTTTAACTACCAATACTGCATATTGAGTCAATGTTCTTAGCTGAAAAAGATTTTTCAACTAAGAACATCAACTCAATATGGAGTGTTGGCATTTGGAAAAAGAAAGGAAATGGAAAGAATGGTAAAATTGGAAGAAAGGAACATGTTATCTCTTTTTCATCTTGTTTTAGATAATTGAAAGAAAAATAATACCTCCCAATAGATTTATGAAATAAATTAAATAAGTATTAGACAAAAATTTTAAGGAAATTAAATTACAAATAATAGATAAAATAATGAAAAAATTAATTAAATAAATAGTAGGAATTCAACTTGTCATGATGGTTGTATAGATTATTGACCAATTTCATTATTTTCATTATCTAATTTTTAGCCTCGTAGTCCAATCTCTCATGAGCATGAGAAGCTTCGATCAAACCACCTCAACTAAAACAAAATAATCCACCTATATTAGAAATTTTTTTATGTGAGTAGTACTAAAAAGAAACAAATTAAACATAAATATGAAACAGTACAATAATTATATGGACAATAAATTTACTATGAAAACATCAAGATTACCTCTATGATTGAGAATAGGTAGTGTCATTTCTCTTCCTACAAAGGCAGTGGAGGGAACTTGAAGGAAAGTGATAAATTCCATCACTGTAGAGGTGAAAAGATTTTGAGGGAGAAGAAGTATATTTATGTTTTAGTGCATAAAATCATGAAATATGGATAAAAATATTCTAAAATAAACAAAATATACAAGGAATAATGAAAATTAAGTTAATGTTTCATTATATAATTTTTTGATAAAAATAGATAAATTATATTGTAACATTACCTTTACATCTTCTCAAAGGGTTTCTTTCATTATAGTTCATTCTTCCATGGGATTAGTAACATAATTATATGAAAAATATAGTGTCTACATGAGTAGTAAAATATTTATTTTAGATTATTTTAATGTAGTATAGAATAGATAATATTTTAAGGAAAAACATAATATATTAAAAAACACTTACCTTCTCATTAAAATATATTTCTCTTTTTAACGGTTTTAGGGTTTTGTCTCCTCTATCGAGAATCTAAATACCCTATTTGTGGTCCCTTATAATGTACAATACATTTTTTACACCGGGACTATCATGAATTGAGTGTGATATCCCAATGAAAGGCTCATCCATTATTGAATTTTCATCTGACCCAACAACTCTTTTAGTCTCCAGCAAGAGAATTGACCAATTCTTGTTTGCTGGATCTAAGACATAAAACACTTACACTTCTTATGATTCCATTATTAATGGATCATCTTTTTTACCTTCCACACTAAAATTCACCTTCATGAAGCCCATTTCATCATCTTTCACTGTAATCTTATTGTCAATGCATTTGTAATAGAAAATATTCACTTGAAATGTTGTATAATCCAACTCATATATCTATTTGATAATGCCAAAATATGAAATATTTTCATATATTATATTTATATCCTTAGAACAAGATATGTGCATCTCTCACACCACAAGTGTAACTCCACTATTTTTCATCACACTAAAGTCACCGTGTTCTTTTGTATAGAACGTATAATCATTAATTACAAAACCGGTGTAAGATATAACATTTGCATTCAGTCCCCTGGATAGCCATTGAATTCTTTCGACAATTGAATGTATATTTTCAGAAAAATCCTTATAAATTCAATATCAGAACCATCCTATAAAATATTTATTATGTGTATTTGATATACATCCTTCATACCTTTATGAATTCAAATATCTAAGAATTACTTTGTGGGCTTCAAAGTATGGATCAAAATATTTACTATTATGTAAAATTTAAAGGTGTGCTTTCTACCACTCTGTAAAGGAAATAGTAACAAAATATATTATGGAAATCCCTTCACCTATAAGGCATTTACTGTGACGAGACTTTGGGAGACTAATGCTGTCAACATCTGATAGGTAATCATTACATAACTCCATAGCTTCTTTAACAATATATCATTCTGCAACACAACATTCTGGCCAACTTCGATTCTTGACATACCCTTTCAAAGTCTTCATATACTGTTCAATGGGGTATGTCCATATGTAATGGAAAGAACCAAATAGTTTAACCTATTTAACCAATTGAACCATTAGGTGGACCATTTTCAAAGAATTATGGTGGGAGTAATATCTCTAATTCAAATAATATGATTAAAACCTCCTTATTCGTGATTGGAAACTTCGTTGGGTCTATAACTTTACTGCATATGGATTTGAAAAAAAGTAGAGTCTGGTTAATATACAACATACATTTTTAGGCAGAATGAAATAGAAAGAAATAAGGATCAAATCTTGCATCAAAACATGACATTCAAGTGATTTTACTCTTTTTAACTTCAAATTAGTCATTGTCATGAAATTATTGATATTTTATGAATACCCCTATGTAACTTTTACACTATTAAGGAAACATTAAAATTGAAATTTTTTTCTATCTGGATAGAGTGTAAGCTACCTGAGGAAGAAAAGTATTTCCTTTACTTATATAGGAATCATACATTATGCCACCTATATTACACATCAATTTTAGATCTTAGATCAATGGATCCAAATAGACATCAATATCATTACTAAGTTTCTTTAGTCCAGATATAAGCAAAGACAACATAATGTATTTGCGATTCATGCATAACCATCTAGGAAAGTTATAATTTACCTTTATGATGGGCCATGTACCATGATTACTACTCGGTACACCAAAAGGATTGATTCTATATATAAATAACACAAAACGAAAGTTTCTCATCTCATTTCCAAATTTTGGATACTCATAATCGATTTTCTTCCACTAAGGAGAATCTGCTGGATGATGTAGGTTCTTATATTTAAATCTTGTATCTACATGCCATGTCAATTGTATCACGCTGACATCCATATAGTATTCTAAACTGTGGAATGATAGGAAATTACCATACAAATTTTGAAGGACTTGATTCATTTTTCTTGTATCAATCAGCATGAAATTTAGGCCATTTTATGAGTGATTCATGGTCCTTGTGAAACAATATGCAATCATTTGGACATGTATGTATTTTTTAGAGATCATTTCCATTGAAAATATCATTTGTTTAGTATCATATTTTCAACATGGAAGTTTATTTTCTTCTAGAATCATATCATTTAGGAGACCAAGTAGTTCTATAAAGCTGGTGTCACTCCATCTACTACTAGATTTCAAATTATATAACTTCAATATAGCTGACAATGTTGTGTATTTAGTATAACTGACATATAATAGTCTCTTAGAACATTTATTTAAATTCTCAAACAACTTTGGAAAATCATGAAGGTCATATTCAATTTCCATTTTCATTTCTTCTATGTGATCTCCATCATTATTTACACTGGTATTCATATAAAATGACCCATAAACCACACTATCATCCTAATAGGTGTGTATGTTCATTTTCCCCATGTTTAGTACAATATTCATAGCTCTGATCTATTCAATGACAAATCAAATGTTCTTCCAACTCTTCTAGACTAATTTGTATTGAATAACAACAATGTAAACATGGAAAAAGGGTTGAGAAGGGTCATATGCATGATCTATTAAAAACTTGATGAAGTTTTTAACTCCATATTCATACAATTTTGTCAAATTATTAGCATGCATCCATTTTTGATTCATATCCATCCTATAAGGTTAATAAAACATTTAATTTTTATAATAGATAAATAAATACATGTAAGATATTCATTATCAAAGGTGAAAGTTATAGATAATTCTAATAAAGGAAACCCAACATTTGATTATTTCAAATAATTTCAATATGCTTTTAAGGAAATAGGTAATTGAATTTAAGAAAATAATTAATCCACTATGGTAGGTGTTATCTTCTGAATTCAGCAAAAGTTGAAAGTTATATACAACTATCATCCTCATCAACTTCATCTCTTGAATAGTTATTATTGTATTTTGTTACTAGAGACTCATACCCCATCTCTTTTGGACATCCACCCATGTTCCTTAAACTACTATAACCAAAAGTCATCCCATACGGGGTATTGGTGATCATTTTGTATGAATAATTCTCAGAGTAGTTCAAACAACATAGAAGATATGGGAGATCAATCTCAAGAAAAAAAATTCAATAATAACTATTTAGGAGATGAAGTTGATGAGGATGAAACAAAACCTTTCTTATCTTAAATAATGGGGGTGCTTAGCATTTTTAGGGTTTATATTCCTAAAATAAATGAAACTAAAACTAATGAAATCAACTAAGTTTTTTTCCCATGGAAAATAATAATAAATAATATAGAATAATTCACATAGAAGGTAATTTCATTTTTGAATCAAGAGTTGTATACTTATTGAAGAATAAATTTTATAAATATAATTAAATAAATTTGTTATTCATAACCATAGATATATCATTTCATCTAGTTAAGATATAATTCCAGAGAATAAAGAGGATTCTTGAGTTGAACCTAAATGGAGTACAAGACCTAGAAATCAGAAATGTCCATATTATGAATTCATATATTTAAAATCATTCATTTTTCTTATTGATTTAGAATAAAACAATAATATTATAAAAAATATCTTATTCGGATAACCATAGATGATGATATCAAGTTATATAAAGAAGCATTTTATTCAAAATATGTTGCATTCTAGAAAGAATCATTTAATTATGAAATAGATTCTATTATGAGAAATAATACTTGCATATTTAAAATTTTTATAAAATATTCAAATAATATTGGTTGTAAATGTGTATTTAGAAGCATGCATGAATATAATGATAAAATTCAAGTTTTTAAATCTAGATTAGTAATCAAAGGTTTTAAAAAAATAGAATATACTGGTTATTTTGATACTTATACTCATTTAGTTCAAATTATGACAATAATGATATTATTTACCTTTAAATTAGATAATTCATTTATGTGTTCATTAAATGGATGTTAAAACTATATTTTTAAATGGAAATTTAAATAAATAAATTTACATGGAATAATATGAAGATTATCAAACTTATTTTATGGATACCCTAAAGAAAATTTCCAATTAAATAGTCACTAATAGTTTTGAAATTTTTAGAAATATTTACAAGGAGATCAATGACTATTATAATGAAAATAAATGAATAGATAAGGTTTTAAAAGAACAGGTATAAATCTATTTTAATCTCTCTAAACAAGTAGAAAAAATACATTAATTTTGGAATTAAAAGAATAATGGACCAATTTTAAAAATGTGTGTCTCACTAAAATTCAAGTAAGGGAAGATAATAAGAAAGGTCTTGAGGAGATAACCCACAGATTAAAATAATCAATTGTTATCAAAGATTCTTAACTGGATATTAGAGGAAAAAGGATTAACGAGATTGAAAATGTACTAAAATAAAACTGAGAAATGAATGAAGATAAAATTAAAGAGATTAGAATATCTTATAAAGTAAAAAAATAGAAGAGAATGAGAAAATAATTCTAAATATGAAATCATTTAAGATTATACTAAATTGGAGAATCTAGAATCAATACAATTAGTGTCTTCTCAAAAAGTAAAAAAGAATGATCATATCCCATAATATTCCAAGGGGGATTATTATAGTGAAAGAACTCTTTCTGGGGGAATGAAAATCCTCATATCATATAATCATCTAGATATATCTACATCAAAATGGAAATCTACCATCTATTTTTAATATAATTTTTTTGCTAATTCTGTTTTTATGTGTATTACATGTTTGAAACATAAATTATTGAATAATCAGTTGATGATAACTTATGAAGGACCCTCCACTACATCCAAGGTGGCTGTTAGAAAGTGTATAACTAGTTTTTCCCCAAATAAATCCTAACTAATTGATACAATCACTTGAAAATTACAAGATTATAGTTCTGTAAAAACTAGATAGAATTTGGTTCGAAATAATAAACCATGGTTTATGTGTCATTTCATTTTATATAACAAATTTTGACATAGTGCATTAGATATTTTGTACAATTTATGAATTATAAATGTACAATGGAAGGCTATTTTTAGGTGTAAAATCTATTAGATGAAGAAACATCCATAGTTATTGAACAAACATATGTTAAACTCAATTATAGTTGAAATGATTATAAATATATGTGTTATTTTCAAGAGAAGCAGTCACAATGAAGAGGCATGCAGGTAAAAATCATTCAAGCATGAAATAAATGATGGATGATGAATAATAAGAGATAATGAAAAAAAAAATGAAAAAAGATATTTCCAAATAGTCAAAACGAGTGAGGAGAAGGATAAAAATTAACATACCTTAGATTAACGCTTTGATTCGTCCGAGATAAATAGAGATATCACGCACGAAATCCTAGATTCATTCAATCCTTGGATTATTTGAGCCTTGATTCATTAGAACCTCAGATTCATTCAAGACTTGATTTGATGTTGAATTCATCAATGAGGAGCGACGACGGGAGGTGGCTTCTATAGATAGCTTGAGAAATTGTGATAGATTCAATCGAAGTTAGGGTTATTAAATAGATGAGGGACACTTTTATCATCACTTCTAAAAAACACTAATAAAGATCCCCTTTATCAATGCTAAATTAATAAGTGGTGATAAAATGAATCTCTATCAGCACTATTTTAGCACTGATAAAGATAAAGATTTATCAACACTAAAGTTTTAGCGCTGATAAAAATCCATCTTTTTCAACGCTAAAGAAATACTCATAAAATGAATATTTATCAGCATTAAAACTTTAGCACTGATAAAGGATTTATAATTATAATTATAAATATATTTTTAAATATATTTATATAATTATATATTTATTGATTATAATTTAAAATTATTTTATATATAATTATTTATTTATAATCATATATATACTTTTTTTAAAAATTATAATTATTTTTATAATTATATATATATATATTTAATAAATATATATAAATATAAATTTAGTAAATATATTCATCATTTAAATATATTTATTATAATTATGTAATTATAAATATATTTATTTTATTATATATATTTATATAATTATATATATATTTAATAAATAAATATAAATATAAATATAAATATAGTAAATATATTCATTATTTAGATATATTTATTATAATTTCACGATTATTTAAATATATTTATTATAATTATATTATTATTTAAATATATAATTATATAAATAATTTTGTTAAAAAATAACATTTATATATTTATATCATTATATATATATATATATTTAATAAATATATATAGATATAAATATAAAAATAGTAAATTTAGTCATTATTTAAATAAATTTATTATAAATTTATAATTATTTAAATATATATAATTATTTATTTATAATTATATAAACACCTTTTAAAAAATAATATTTAATTATTTATAATTGTAAATATATAAATTTATAAATATAGTAAATATACATTTATATATATATATTTATACATATTTACAAATATACTTTTAACATTATTGATGAATATACCATCTTAAATGCATGCATGTTAAAAATGAGTGAAATTGAATAATTAAAAATGGGTACACTTTAAAAATATGGAAAAAATAGATAATCTTTATTAATTAAATATAAATTATTAAAAAAATATGGATATATATTGAAATATATATGAATACATATTGAAAATATTAAAACATAGTAAATAAATATATATAAATAAATAATAGAAAATGATTAAATTCCCAAAACAATAAAAAATAAAAAATAAAAAATATTAAAAATGAATTAATAACTAACTGTAATAAAATTAAAATAAATAAATAAAATTTACCAATTGAAGACATATTATATTAAATGTATCATGTTATAATGAAATTATAAAATGAATACTAAAATTTGAATAAATTACATAAATATTAGGTGTTTGTGTTTCTATATAAGATTTCATTAATTACATAAATATTTGTGTGTGTGCGTTGTATATAAAAATGCATTAATTATATATATTCTTGTTAAATCAATATATAACATAAGTTTGATATATTTTAAATTCAAAAATCAAACGATATTCAATTATGTCCATTACTCAATGCAATTAGTTAGTATTTCTAATTCATATTAAATTTTAATTATAAACCATTATTCACAAAAATACGACTTATTTAATATAAATCATAAATATTTTATATTATATAAATAATATTTAGGAAATATTATATACATTCATATATATATATATACTTAATATATACTATTTATTAATATTTATAATATATATATATATATGTATATTAAATTTATTCATTTTTATCAATAATTATTTAATTAATAAAATGTTTAATATTTTTCTTAATTTACTCATTTTTAATTTTTATTTGTTTAATTATTTCATTTTACATATCTATATATTTAATATATATTATTTATTAGCATTTATAATTTATATATAGTATATTAAATCTATTCATTTTTATGAATAAATATTTAAATAATAATTTTTTTAATATATTTTTTTTTTTAATTTTGTCATTTTTAATTTTTATTTGTTTAATTATTTCATTTTATTTAGGACCTTTATCAGTGCTAAAAAATCCATGATAAATGACCCTTTAACAACACTAAAAATAAAGCACTGATAAAGGGTACCCTTTATCAACACTAAAAATAAAGCGTTGATAGATAGTACCTTTTATCAATACTGATAAAGGTTACCCTTTTTCAATGCTAAAATAAGCACTGATAAATTGAACCTTTTATCAATGCTAAAAAAACACTGATAAAAGATATCCTTTATTAGTGCTTGTTTTAGCACTAATAATAGCCAACATTATTAAAGGTCGAATTTGTAGTAGTGAATACTACATAGTTGAGGTGGATATCTTTGATGGATCCAAAATAATAAGGCTCAAGGATGGTATTATAACCTCCTTTCATTTTATTTATTTTGTTTATTTTGTATATGTGATTGACCCGATAGACGATTTACGGGATGTGTGCTTGTATGAGAAAATTTCATTTGTTAAAACATTGATATGAGGGTATAGTCTCCCCATGATATCACCTCAGATACTTATTCCTAGTTAGTAGACTCTGGAATATAGGGAGGCATGCCTAAGTCCATGTGGTGAAGATATCCCATTAATATAGAGTGAACTGGGTTGGGATGTTACATATGTCAATGAAAATTTCTCATAATCTATTTATTTTTTTGGCAATGATTTAAAATTGTGTTATTGATAGGGATTTTATAGAGAGAAAATTTCATTGAAGTATATTATGATACATAAAACCAAATTAATCTAGTTTTTGGTGGATTTTTATTGAAATGAGAGGTAATTTAGTACACGAATCAGGCAATAGTGAATTGGGGAAAAAGTGGGGAACACCGATGTGAAGATTATGAGAAATCAAGGTAGACATTATGAAGGGAGTGATCATAGACATGAGAAAGGTGATAGTTATTCATGAGGGTTGTGAAGGAGAAAATGATTTTTAATTTGAGAGAAAATTCTATTAGTTTCCAAGATTCCTCTATAATGACCCACAACTAATAAATACATTTTGTTACTTTTCAATTCAAAAATTGAAAGAAATTAAAAAAAATACACACCCTAGAACCTAAATATCTAGTATATTTGGATATGATAAATAAAATACACTAAGGGGAGTTAGATACGAAACACAGTATGACCACCACAATATAATCTTGTTAGGATTGGGTTTATTAATGTTCTTTTTTAATGTAAATAAAACATGAAGAAAAGAAAAAAAAGCAGTAGAGACAGAATCAAGAATGATATCGATCACAAAAGAAAATGTGAAGAATAAAATGAACATAGAGGATTTACATGCTTCAACCCACGTTGAACCTGTGTTCATGATAAACACTAACCCATAAATTCTTTATTTTTCAAATAAACAATGGAATGATACAAATAAATATGAGAAAAAATTATAGAACATTGGACCGAGGAAACTGTCCAATGACTATTCCTTGTTAAACCAAGTGGTTATTAATCCCAACCATGTGAAAACCATTTTATGAATAAGTTGTAGATATTTTGGAAGGAGTGAATCTAATAGTCTAACTTCTAATACATGATTCGGATGGTGGAGATGTGAACCAATGCTTAGATTTCTAGATGCATGATGACCGGAAGCTAAAATACCAGATAATGGGAAATCATAAGTTATTTCTTGATCAATATAGTTGTTAAAGTGTGGATATACAAAGGAATTTTAGTTTCATGAAGCAGGAACTATATATGAGAAGATGGTATTGAGGTAGTTGGAGTCTTTGACTGAGAAGAGGGACGATCATGGAGATCAGATCTATATAGACTTCTTCCTATAAAGATCAAAAGTTGGTGATGATTGGTTATAATGAATAGATTCTACTATTTTTATAGGGTGAAATCACTTATAGTGATACTAACTTAGTGAATTGTTATCATATTTCATTCCTTAAATAAAAGATATTCCAATGTCCCCCCTATAGATTAAGACTCACATCTAAACCATGTAAAATACTTATGTTGTTATTTTGCTTTCATTTCATTCAATCACTGTCTTTTGAAATATATTATCTGAGTTTTTTGGAGGTTAGAAATTCAATTTAGTGACTTAAGCCTGATTTTATTTTAAGTTCAGGTGTAACGAGTTCATAGGTTCATTCTGATACTTCATTTCCACTTTAAAAGTTCCAGAAGTGTAACTTTCAGAAGTTTATAAGTTACATCGAACCCAACAAGTAGTATCAAAGCTTCATTTATAGAGATTTGAATGACCAGACCCTATTAAAGTTGATTTAAATCTTGGTTTAGTAGTATCATACTTTCCTTTTACATATAGGATAATTATGGAAGGTTATTCCTGATCTATCTTATGTGTTTTAAAATTTAGTGGGAGTTTACTATCACTAAAATTTATGGCATTGGATGAGGGTAAGGTTCGGGTAGATAAGTTCGATGGGAAGGATTTTAGATTATAGAAGATGAAAATAGAGGATTGTATACTATATAAGGATATTGATATTTCATTGATAGGTACCAAGTGGAATCAATGAATAATAAATAATAAAAAAGTCTGGATAAGAAATCACATATAGTGATCCAAATATTACTATCCCAGTACATGGCTTATAACATTAGAGAATTGAATTTTTTTTTGTAACTTATGAAAGTTATTGCTGATACATATGAGAATCCAAAATTGATAAACAAGATGTTCTTATTATGGAGGTTATTCAACATGTGAATGTTATAAGTAAAGCTAGTGTCTAATTATATCAATGAATTCAATACGATCACATGTCAGATGGAATTGGTCAAGGTAAACTTTGTATATCTAGAATGGGAATTGCTATTACTCTCACCACTCCTAGAATCTCGGGTCATGATGGTTATTTTAGTGATTAACTCAAGAGACAAGTTATAACTTGTGTTTACAGATGTTAGGGATCTGATTTTGAATAAGGAATTTCATTAGAAGGAGATTTGGGCATCCTCTAGAAATGACTATAGTGTGGAAGGAATGGGGTATACCATAACACAAAAAGTTAATAAGAAGGGTAAAGTAAGAAGAATTTTGATCCTTATTATCTTTGTGAATAGTGGTCGCATGTGTTGGAATTGTGATAAGAAAGACCACCTAAAGATGGATTGTAATGAATATAGATTCAACTTGAAAAGATATGCTTCCAAAAGTGGATTCATGAATCATATGTTAGAAGATATGAGAGGTATCTTGTTAAGTTCCACTAGTTCAATTAGGTCATGGGTTATATAATTTTGGAGATCTAAAAGATGGAGTATAAGGAACTATATTTTTGAAAGTTTTGATAGGGTGAATCTTGTGGATGATAAAGCTCTAAATATTGTATGAAATGGTGATATTTCCATCCAGATAAGAAATAGACGTTTTCTGGAGTTTCACAGAGTGTATAACATACTAATGTTAAGGAAAAAATTAATCTTGGTAGGGAATCTAGATGATGTGGGTTTCTATACTACATTCACAGGTAGATCAAGAAGGATTAAACACAATTATATGGTGATGAAAAAAGGAGTGAAAGATGAAATTTTTTACCTAATTAGAGTATCAAGAGGTTCAATTCATGTTGGATAGATAAATTCATAAAAGATATGGCATGAACATCTGGGTCACTTGAGTGAGAAAGGGATAAAAATCCTAATTGTTAAAGGAGTGCTAAAGATTGGAAGCATGGGGTATGAATCATGAAAAGATTATGTCCTTGGAAAATGGAGGAAGGTGTCCTTCCAACTAAAATGTAAAATTCCAAGGAACCAAAAGTTAGAGTTGGTTCATATGGATATATCAGTTTAGATCCAATTTGTTATCACAAAGGGTCACTATACTATGTTACCTTCATCGATGATGAAACATGAAAGGTATGGGTGTTATTTATCAAGAATGAGTCCCAGGAATTCATAACCTTTTTTCGATGGAGATCCATAGTGGAAATGGAGACTATAAACAAGATGAAGTGATTGATGTCTCATAAAGGTGGGGAGTACAGAAGTAGAGAGTTCTAGAGGTTTTTTTGGGGTAAGGACATAGAGTTTGTGAAGATCATACTATGTACTCTAGAACATAATGAAGTTATAAAGAGGATGAAATAGACATTATTTGAGAAGGTGAGGAGATTGATAAGTCATGTGCCCTTTACTAAGGTTTTTTGGGTAGAATTGGAAAGTTGTGAAACTGACTTGATAAAAAATATTTTTTATTCTCTATTATGGCAGGGACTTCCAAAACCTTATTGGTTTGGACTGAATATTTAAATCACCCATCTCAAATCCTTTAGTTCAATCACTTATTTCCATGTTTATGATAATGAGGGGGACAAGCTAGATTATAATTCCTAAGCACTACTAAATTTTTTGGCTATAGTCATGGTTTGATATATGTTAAAAAACCATGACTATAAGTTATAGTCATTGTTTTTTCAATTGTGGATGGAAAATCCATTCCAGTATCCCCTAAAAAGGATACAGTCATAGTTTTTAAAAAATAGCGACTATAGTTAACCTATAGTCATGGTTTGAAAACCATAACCATAGGCTTTATCCAAGACCTATAAGCATGATTTTCCAAAAATAGTGTATATAGCCTTTATCCAAGACATATAGTCATGGTTTCCCAAACCATGGCTACATGTTTTGAAAAATAAAACATATCCAAGTTTTGACTCCTAGACCTCTAGTTTTTTAGGTAAACTACTTAACAGCTACATTAAGAAAATATTTTATATTATATATAAATATATTTGTATATATTTATTTAAAACCCTAATTATAGGGAACAATAACATGACCATAGGGTCTTTTTATGCCCTTACCACACAAAAATATTTTCTCATGGTTGCGTGGGAACCCTATAGTCCTGATTTACTAAATCACGACCATAGGGTCTTCTTTTGGAATCTTATAGCCAAACAAATTTATGAAAACCATGGATATAGGATTTATCCAAGACTATAACCATATTTTTTCAAAACTAGAGATTTAATCCTTTTCTAAGACCTATAGACACAATTATACTAATATGTTGCAATATGCAATACCTATAACCACAATTTTTCTAAAACCGTGACTATAAGATTTATCCAAGACCTATAGCCATAGTTTTCCAAAACCATGGCTATAGGATTCACCTATATCCATTAATATCCTAAAAACCATGGCTATAGGATTATTTTATAGTAGTTTAGCATGCCACTTTATGGAAATAACATTGAATAATTTAGATATTGAGTCCAAGATAACCACCCTTAGAAAGTGTTCAGAAGTTAAAATGTTATCTCCAATGAATATATCTTATGGAAATTTTGGGACTAAGAAAATATTTCTTATGGGATCATAATATTATCCAAATTTGAGGTTCGTCTGAATAGATTTTTAGAAATTACAGATGTTCTACAAAATTATAGGATTATTTCAATTCTAGAAACACTAGAAAATCTAGAGGAAGTTCAAGAAGATGGTCAAGTTTTGATGGATTTTCCAAAACCAAAATTACCATAGAGCTCAGGAACTATGGAAGCCCTAGGAAGGTGAAGTTTCATAGGTAGTAGTTTTGGAATGAGATGGGTTACATGGTCAATTATAAGGATATATTAGGATAATTCACTAATTGAAAAGGTACGAAAGTTATCAACATTATTTTTTTATTCTCAAGGATGATGAAGAACTTGAGAGCCTGAGAGATTTTAAAAATATTAAATACTCGATTCAGTGGGAGTTATCCATGATGGATGATATTGATTCTTTACATGTGTCCAAAATATTGGAGTTAATGGGAAGAAATTTTGGGAGAAAAGTTATTTAGAACAAACAATTTTATCAACTAAAGGAAGAAATGGATTTTAAACAAAGGTATAAGGTATGGCTTGTCATGAAGGAGTTTCTATAAGTGGAAGGTGTGTATTTTTTTCAAGTTATTTTATATGGTGCTTAACATAGTTTCAATTAGAATAATTCATCTGGATTAGTTGGATAAAAATACTACTTTTATTCATAGGGGATTAGATGAATAAATTTACATAGAGAAAATAAAAGATTTCATGGACAAAACTAAAATATTTTGATTAATATTAAGTAGAGAGTTTATAGTTTAAAGAAGAAACCAATGAGGTGGAAATAGAAGTTCAATGCCTTTATGGATGAGTATAATTTTATCTAGAGTAATACATATCATTGATGTTATCAGAATAAGAGCTTCATAATTCTACTTCTTTATGTTGAAAATATAACACCCCAAGCTTCCATGATACATTTCTCTTTCAATAATGCAATAACTTTCATTGTACGCAAGTTCGAGATTCTAACACACCGCGACCAATCAAAGTAGCCATTATGAATAGTAATACCCACTTTTTGAAATTTTAAAAATTTTATCATTCAAAATTGACTTCATTTTTGGTTTCAGAATATCTAAATTATCTTAGGGT
This sequence comes from Viscum album, assembly GCA_963277665.1. Taxonomy (NCBI): domain Eukaryota; kingdom Viridiplantae; phylum Streptophyta; class Magnoliopsida; order Santalales; family Viscaceae; genus Viscum; species Viscum album. The sequence continues at coordinate 1,391,531,020 of OY728142.1, read as the reverse complement.
GAAATTTTGGTACTTTTCGGATAACTTTTATATTTTGATGAATAGTGAAAATTACTAAATTTTAATTAAAAACAAGTTTTTTAATAGAAATAATTAATAGTGATAAATTATTAATTTGAGTGGTTTTAAAGTATATTTAGAATATATTTTTACCATTTAATACAATTTTTTTCATTGGACATAATTTCACAATTAAACCGGACATAAACAAGTGTCAATCTTTTGATAGTTATTATTTCTTAAAAACACACTATTTGTTTTGACAGCGGGAATAATTTTTAAATTAATTACAACAATTTCTGTGTTTAGAATTTGGTAAAATGGATTCAATATTTGGAATCAGAAGGTCCAAATTATTTAATTAAGACTCTTGTTTTTGGACATTATGAATAGTAACGATGACAATTATCTTTAATTATCAAGATTAATTAGTAATCGGGTAGTTAATGGTAATGAAATAATATCATAATAATATAAAATGACCCTAAAATGTGTCCTAATTCTATTTTCTGTGTCATGGACGACCATGGGATGGATTGTTCCAAACTTTGGGACCCCATGGAATCACTTTTGTGTGATAATGACATTTTATCTTTTTATTTTTAAAGAAAGGAAAATATAACAAAAGTATGTATTACCCAAGTAAAACAATTTTAATTTTGTCTAAATAAATGATCTCTTAGACTATAAATAGTCATTGGAAATATAAAAATATTTCCTACATCATGGTTTTTTTTATAATTTTTAAACATTAAATAAATAAATTTATTTATGACACCATGATGATGCAGCGATTACCTCATTAATGAATGATTTAAATAAAATGACAAGATAAGGTAAAATATAAAACTTACACTTGTCTAAAGCCTATTGGATGGGTTTATTTCGAACCCTTATCACCTTATCCTTGAAGTATATCATTTTGGGACCTTCAAAATCCGAAAATCACATCATAATAAAGTAACATTTCAATCTTTCCAAAAGAGCCCCTCCTCTCCTCTTATAAAAGGCCCCCACCTCTACCACCTTATTCAGACCTTCAAAGCCATTTGGATCGGCCAAAATCTGCCCAAATACTCTCTCAACTTTCCTCTCTTACTCCTAGAAGCCTCACTTTGGGCATAAGTCTTCCCAAGGAAGCCTTTGGCTCAAATCAAAAAGAGTTACCCGATTTTAAGGTAATGTCTTCTCTTATGTTCTTTTGTTTTATTTTGCTTCTCCAACCCCTTAAACTCTTTTTATTCCTTTATTTTGTAACAACAATAGTATCTTAAATATAATAGGATGTTTTTATGAGATGTATTTGATTTACACTTACACACACCTTCATCTAATGGTTAAAGAACATACTGTTTCTGTGGGTGGCGAATTACTGCCTCATGAAATGATGATTGTTCAATCTTCTTTTAACACCTCTCATGGTGGACATTAAGATGTCACTATATTTTTATATAATATATATTATGTTTATGTTTTACTTATGCTTCTGTATTTTTCATTTATGTCATACCTTTATGATTTCCATTATGGTTAAACGCGATAATTTCATTTTAGGAAGCACGGACTACCGCCCCCTCAGAGTGATTTGAATCATTAATGCCATATGTGGGACGTATAAAGGATGGAGTAAATGATATTATATATTATATTATACTGTAATTTTAATTTAACTTTATATAATTATGATTTCATTCCATTAAATAAGAAATATAAATGAAAGTAGCGTTCATGCGTACGTACGGCTTACCGTCTCTATGAACGGTGCATTTCATTTCTTACCTCTAAATGTTATGTAATATCATAAATGCATGTATATAATGGATATATATGATATATATGATATCTACATAATGAATATAATTCGGGATATAATGAATATTTTACCACATGAACAACTTGTAATTATAAGAAGTTTATTTTTGACTCAAGTACCAAAGATCGACAAAACGACCGTTATTAACTTAAATAATTACATAATGTTCATAACATGGTAATAAGTGATATAAAAGGAATAATGAACTTTAAAAAGGTTCTTAATAATGTAGAAAATTAACTCTAGTTTATTATTCAGGAGGTTAAAGAACTATCGAGTCAAGTCGGACACGAGGTAAGAGACTTCGTCTCAATCTCCTTTAATTGAGGCATATTTTCATTTATACACAACTTTCCTTTATACGGTGTATAAAACCCTTTGAATTTTACTTTTATTCAAAAGGAATCTTTTTATATGAATCATTTTTACTAAATGAAAAAGTAATGTTTTGTCATACATATGCTGCGACAATGACTTCTCCACCGTCGTGACCATTATTTGAGTTTCGGCTTCCTCTACAAGCCATAACTTTTTTCAAATGAAAAATACATACCATGTTTTACTTTTATTTTATTTTGGTATTGAAAATGGTTTTGATAATGTTTTTATTATATCAATGTGTTGTATTGATATCTTGTGATTGAAATGTGTAAATGTTATGTTTCTTTTATGCATGTTTTTTGTGATACGATTATGTTATGGTTTATGATATGTTTAAACCCATTCATATAAGGAATGAATTGGACTTAATAAGTGATGGGTGGAGCCTGCTATAGCTCCTAGATGAATTGGTAGGTCTCATAAGACAAACTAGTGTCTTGGAACGAGGCCTTGACAAAATCTTATTTGTAGTCTTGGCATGAGGCCTTGGCTACGTGGTTATGATAGTCTGGAATTATGCATTCCATCATTATGAAAGTGGTTATTGATATTGAATGTGATTATTAGACTAGTATAATATCCATGTGAATAAGTAAATGACATTATTTCATTTTATTTTTTCCATATTATGCTGAAGTTCAAGTTTAAAAGGCTTTTGTTTTAGTTATACATTACCTTAAATGTTTATGTTTATTTATGAAAGTTTCCGCTATATTGTTATACTTATTGAGCATCTGATCTCACCCATTTATATGTTTTATTTTCCCAGGATGTGAAGAAATATTTTATGACTGACCTACAGGGATAGTCTGAAGGGGATATGAGTGTGGACAATGGAGACTATGTTATTTTAGTTTTTCACTTTATGATGTAATGTAACATTTATGAATGTATCTAGTGTTTCCAAGGCTACTAAACTAATTGGTATTTCGAGACTTGATCTTTTGTGATCATGCCAATGTTATGTAATAATGCACCGACTCTGGGTAACTGAGGTCAGGGCATTACAGTTGGTATCAGAGGCAGTTTAGTACTAACCTTGGAAGCTAGATTTAGATAAACTCTGATTAGAGCACATAACCCCAAGATAGATTTTGAGGATTAGTATAGAAGAACTTCCTAGAATTTTGGTATTGTAAAGATTTTGTGAGTTTTCCAAGAAATACATCCCTGTCTGGATATGAGCAGGTAGAGGTGGATCTGGCACAGATGTACCTAGGGGTAAAAGCCGAAAACACCGCTTTGAGCTAGACTCGAACAGGAACTGGTGCACGACAACGGGCCTTGCCGCACTCTTGGTTACGACACTCCCAGGGGATATGCTTAGGATAATTATCATTTTTTTTTACAAAAAATTATGAAGGGTTTATGAGTATATACTTCCTCAAAGAAAACATTTATTTTTATGATTATGGATTATATCTATAAATAGTTCAATTTATGTTAAGTGTTTTACAAGTATGGAATTATGTATTTTGATTCATGAACTGATCTAGTTTATGCCATTGTTTAGAAATGGTGCCTAGTGGAAGGAATGGAAAATGTATCAATGCACACACTCCATGTAGGGATTTCCCTCCTACTCAAGATAATTATAGTGGAGCTGGTGATACTACTGGTGCTGATCAACTTATCACCATACTGGGACAACACACTTAGGTTATGAATAATAACCTTACTCGTATGGATCACCCTGATCCACAATGTAGAGGATCAATTTTAGACCTCTTAATGAGGAAACAACCACCAACATTTAATGGGGGTACAAATCCATTAGTATCTGATCAATGGATAAATTCCCTAGAGAAAATATTTCAGGCTTTAGGGAGTAGTGAAAGAGAAAAAGTTGTCATGGTAGTTTACCGCCTCACTAGAGATGCTGATCAATGGTGGTCATTGATTCAAAATACAAAGGAAGATGAAGATGTATCAAGTATGAAATAGAGAGAGTTTAAAGATATTTTTTTAGAAAAATACTTTCCTCATGACCATCGAGTGGATATGGAAAGATAATTTTTGAGTCTGAGGAAAAGGATGACGAGAATGTTGCAAAGTATGAGTCTAACTTTACAAGGTTAGCGAGGCATGCTTCAGATTATATACGTAACCCAAGAAGTAAGATAGATCGTTTCTTTGATGGGTTAAAACCATTTCTCCTTCGATCTTTAGTATCACAATCCTTCTCATCGTACAAAGATATAGTCTCGTGTGATATCAAGACAGAAAATGAATTCTATAAATCTTATGAAAATAAAGTAAAGTAAGATAAGAAGAGAACAGTGGAACAAGAGACAGATAAAGGGAAAAAGGGAAAGAAGGATTTTCCATTATGCGATAATTGTGGGAAGAATCACCTCGGTACTTACCTAAAAGGAATGTGAGTTTGTTATAAATGTATAGAAAAAGGTCACCAGGATCGTGATTGCAAGGGAAAGAAAGAGGCTATCAATGTTGAATTCTAAAATTGTATAGAAATGGGGCATTATGCAAATTAATTCCCTAAGCACCAAGAAAACTTACCTCAGAAAAGTACAAGGGAGCAAGGCCAATTTTATGCTGTTACTACAGATGAAGTTAAATAATTATTGTATTTGTGTTTTGGACTCAAGAACTATATTATGGTTATAAGAATAATGTGATATATATAAGGATTGTACTATAGTACTTGTTTTTTTCATTAAAATTTTAATATGATGAAGGTAATCATATTTTTATTATGTGATAATAAGAGAAACTTTACTTTGTTTGGGGAATATGATGTTACAATTGATTTTGGAATTTAGAGACCTTTTAGAGAGATTCCGGATAGAGGTATTTTGGATAACTATAAAGGTTAGAATGGATTAAGTTGAACTTTGGATAATATTGTTTAAGGTTAAAAAACTTCTGAAGATTATTTTTGGAATATTATTATACTATAGTTTTAGGAAAAGGACAACCTGCAGGTTGGAGGATAACCCATCGCGTCAGACAAAGCTGCAGGAATCGGACCCACAACCATAGTGCAACAGACCTTTATTACCTACCACTAGCCTACAGAAAGTCCCTAGTTATTACAAAATATTTTTCTCCATGGTATGTGTTAATATTTGGAACCTTATACGATTAGGATAAATATAATATTTTTGAGTTCTATTGTTTTTTTAGTGAAAGATGAGTTTGTGGTATAAATTAGTTGAAGGATGAAATTCTACTTGTCAATTATATATATATATATATATATATCTTATTCTATGAAGAAGTTAATTCTTATACTTTAGGTAAGGTATATTAAATAAAAAATGTGTTATCCTAATACCTTATGTTTTGTTGAACTGATGATATTTTCATCATAGATTGATGGGTTTGAGGCCCTCAATTTTACACTTGTTTGGGATTGATGACCTCAATCAATCCCTAAAAATATTTATGTTTTCCTCCAATAATGTGTCCTTAATTTCCACCAATGTTCTCCTAATCGAGATCATAATTTGGTGGTGACTTTTTCATTTCCCTTTCCCTCTTATTAAGGCTAAATTTTACTAACCTTATTTCCAATGTGGGTTTTCCCCAAAGGTATTTTCTATTTTCAACCTTTTATTATTAAAGAATAATTTCAAATTGTGAGGATGAAATTTATTAAAGGAGGGGATAATGTAACACCCCAAGCTTCCACGATACGCTTCTCTTTCAATAATGCAATAGCTTGCATTGTACACAAGTTCTAGATTCTAACACACCGCGACCAATCAAAATAGCCGTTATGAATAGTAATAACCACTTTTTGAAATTTTATAAATTTTATCATTCAAAATTTACTTCATTTTTGGTTTTGGAATATCGAAATTATCTTAGGGTGAAATTTTGGTACTTTTCGGATAACTTTTATATTTTGATGAATAGTGAAAATTACTAAATTTTAATTAAAAACAACTTTTTTAATCGAAATAATTAATAGTGATAAATTATGAATTTGAGTGGTTTTAAAGTATATTTAGAATATAATTTTACCATTTAATACAATTTTGATCATTGGACATAATTTCACATTTAAACCGGACATAAACAAGTGTCAATCTTTTGATAGTTATTATTTCTTAAAAACACGCTATTTGTTTTGACAACGGGAATAATTTTTCAATTAATTACTACAATTTATGTATTTAGAATTGGGTAAAATGGATTCCATATTTGGAATCATAAGGTCCAAATTATTTAATTAAGACTCTTGTTTTTGGACATTATGAATAGTAACGACGACAATTATCTTTAATTATCATGATTAATTAGTAATCGGGTAGTTAATGGTAATGAAATAATATCATAATAATATAAAATGACTCCAAAATGTGTCCTAATTCTATTGGTTGTGTCACAGATGACCATGGGATTCAATGTGGAAAAATTTGGGACCCCATGGAATCACTTTTGTGTGATAGTGACATTTTATATTTTTATTTTTAACTAAAGGAAAATATAACAAAAGTATGTATCACCCAAGTAAAACAATTTTAATTTTGTCTACATAAATGATCTCTTAGACTATAAATAGTAATTGTAAAGATAAAATGATTTCCTACATCATGGTATTTTTTTTATAATTTTTATACATTAAATAAATAAATTTATTTATGACACCATGATGATGCAGTGATTACCTCATTAATGAATGATTTAAATAAAATGAAAAGATAAGGTAAAATATAAAACTTACACTTGTCTAAAGCCTATTGGATGGGTGTATTTTGAACTCTTATCACCTTATCCTTTAAATATATCATTGTGGGACCTTTAAAATCTGAAAATCATTTCATAATAAAGTAACACTTCAATCTTTCCAAAAGAGCCCCTCCTCTCCTCTTATAAAAGGCCCCCACCTCTACCACCTTATTCACACCTTCAAAGACATTTGACTCGGCCGAAATCTGCCCAAATACTCTCTCAACTTCCCTATATTACTCCTAGAAGCCTCAATTTGGGCAGAAGTCTTCCCAACGAAGCCTTTGGCTCAAATCAAAAAGAGTTACCCGATTTTAAGGTAATGTCTTCTCTTATGTTATTTTGTTTTATTTTGCTTCTCCAACCCCTTAAACTATTTTTATTCCTTTATTTTGTAAATAAATCAGTATCTTAAATATACTAGGATATTTTTATGAGAATTATTTGATTTAAACTCACACACACCTTCATCTAATGGTTAAAGAACATATTGTTTCTATGGGTGGCGAATTACTACCTCATGAAACGATGATTGTTCAATCTTTTTTTAACACTTATCATGGTGGCCATTAATATGTCACTATATTTATATATTATATATATTATGTTTATGTTTTCCTTATTCTTCTGTATTTTTCATTTATGGCATACCTTTATGATTTCCATTATGGGTAACCGCGATAATTTCATTTTAGGAAGTGCGGACTACCGCCCCCTCAAAGTGATTTGAATCGTTAATGACATATGTGGAACATATAAAGGATGGTGTAAATGATATTATATATTATATTATACTATAATTATAATATACCTTTATATCATTATGATTTCATTCCATTAAATACGAAATAGAAATGAAAGTAGCGTTCATGCGTACGTACGGCTTACCGTGTCCATGAACGGTGCATTTCATTTCTTACCTCTAAATGTTATGTAATATTATAAATTCATGTATATCCTGGATATATATTATATATATGATATCTACATAATGAATATAATTCTGGATATAATGGATATTTTAACACATGAACAACTTGTAATTATAACAAGTTTATTTTTGACTCAAGTACCAAAGATCAACAAAACGACCGTTATTAACTTAAATAATTACATAATGTTCATAACATGGTAATAAGTGATATAAAAAGAATAATAAATGTGAAAAAAGTTCTTAATCAAGTAGAAAATTAACTCTAGTTTATTATTCAAGATGTTAAATAATGATCGAGTCAAGTAGGACACGAGGTAAGGGACTTCGTCTCAATCTCCTTTCATTGGGGCATATTTTGTTTTATACACAACTTTCCTTTATACGGTGTATAAACCCCTTTGACTTTTACTTTTATTCAAAAGGAATATTTTTATACAAAGCATTTTTACTAAATGACAAAAGTAATGTTTTGTCTTACATATGCGGCGACAAAAACTTGTCCGCCGCCGTGACCATTATTTGAGTTTCGACTTCCCCTACTACCCATAACTTTTTTTAAATGAAAAATAAATACCATGTTTTACTTTTCTTTTATTTTGGTATTGAAAATGGTTTTGATAATGTTTTTATTATATCAATGTGTTGTATTGATATCTTGTGATTGAAATGTGGAAATGTTATGTTTCCTTTATTCATGTTTTATGCGATACGATTATGTTATGGTTTATGATATGTTTAAAAACGTTCATATAAAGAATGCATTGGACTTAATAAGTGACGGGTGGAGCCCGCTATAGCTCCTCGATGCATCGGTTGGTCTCATGAGACAAACTAGTGTCTTGGCACGAGGCCTTGACAAAATCTTATTTGTAGTATTGGCACGAGGCCTTGGCTACGTGGTTATGATAGTTTAGCATTATGAATTCCATCATTATGAAAGTGGTTATTGATATTGCATGTGATTATTCGACTAGTAGAATATCCATGTGAATAAGTAAATGACATTATTTCATTTTATTTTTTCCATATTATGCTAAAGTTCAAGTTTAAAAGGCTTTTGTTTGAGTTATACATTGCCTTAAATTTTTATGTTTATTTATGAAAGTTTCCGCTATATTGTTATCCTTACTGAGCATCTGAGCTCACCCCTTTCTATGTTTTATTTTCCTAGGATGTGAAGAAATATTTTATGACTGACCTACAGTCTGAAGGGGATATGAGTGTGGACTATGGAGACTATGTTATTTTATTTTTTTACTTTATTATGTAATATAACATTTATGAATGTATCTAGTGTTTCCAAGGTTACTAAACTAATCGGTCTTTCGAGACTTGATCTTTTGTGATCATGACAATGTTATGTAATAATGCACCGACTCTGGGTAACTGGGGTTGGGGCGTTACAGAAAACACACTGATTTTCAGTCCAGTAAAGGAAAGGATAAATGAGTTGGAGGTTTAATTATCTATAAGACTCATGATAATGAATCCAAATTTAAAAAATATGATGTTAAGTATATGGATTGTAAGGGACTTAACTTCTAAAATTTTATTCTTGAGCCAGTTCGATTATATTTGGAAGGTGGTAAAATGATTAAGTATGAGCACGAAAAAACTAATGACCACTCCCCCAATTAGAAATTTCAAATTGAGAAAATATAAGGAACCATTAATGAAATATGAGTTAGGGTAAATATAATAGGTTCCTTTTTCATCGATAGTTAGATGCTTGATTTATTCCCTGGTTTGTACACAACCAGACATTACTCAAGCAGTAGGAGTGGTTATCAAGTTTGTGGAGAATTTTGGAAGAGAACGTTGGAATGTGATAAATTAGATTATCTAGTAATTAAAGGGTTCTATAATCTTATCAATTTACTTCATAATATATGATTTATTGTAGGGTTTTACTGACTTAGACCTTGAGGGAGATGCAGATACTCAAAAGAGGACCACATGATATGTGTTCACCTTCGGAGGAATGACTTTGAGTTGGATGTCGAAGATTCAACCATTATTTTTAATTTTGATAGTAAAAGTGGATTATATTGCATTAATGATCATTTAAGGGAGTTTATCTAGATGAATGGGATTATTTAAAGTTATTTGAAAGAGGTAGGAAGTTGGGACACTATTTTGTGATTCATAGAGTGCAATTCACTTGGAAAACAATCCAATGCTTCATTCCAAGACAAAGAATATAGATCTTAAATATAACTTTATCAATAATTTTTTAATGGAAAAAGTGATGGACCTAAAAAAGATATATGGAGCTTGAAATATGATAGATGTGTTGATGAAGGTTGTAGTTTGGGTTGTGCTAAGGCAATGTTTCTCCTTAGCCAAGTTGAGATAACTGGAAGCATGGTGGGGGGACCATGAAGATAAAAAGGAAATTTCAAATGAATATAAGGATGTGTATAAATGATAACAAAAGACTTGGTGGTAAAGCCTAAAAATGGTTCTCAAGTGAAATACTATTAGACTTGGTTTTATGATTTTTTTTGACAAAGTTATAGATCTACCGGAAGGAGTAAATCTGGTAGTCTAGCATATCATGTTGGATAGAGATGGTTGAGTAAAGAAACCAATATTTAGATGTATAGATTCAAGATGACCAGAAGATAACATACTAGATGATAGAAACAAAAAAAAATATCCCCTCATCAATTTTATGGATATAATATAGAGACACAAATGACTTTTAGTTTCCAGAAGAGGTCACTGTATACTAGAAGATGGAGTTGAAGTGGTGGGAGTCTTTGACTAAGAAGAGGGATGAAAGTAGAGATTAGATATGTGTGGATTTCACCTTGTGAATATTAGAATTCAAAAATGACCAGTTTCACCCACTAGAATCTGCTATTTTAGTTGGTTGAAATCACTTTTGGTGATAAAAACTGAGTGAATTGTAATAATCTTTCATTACTTTAATAAAAGAGATTGCAACATTCCCCTATGGATTAAGACTCACAAATTAATCATGTAAAATACTCACTACGCCAAAATTTGTATTTAGTGGTGGTTTTTTTTCGTTTAGTGGCGGTTTAAACCGCCATGAAATCGCATGTTGGGAAATAATTAGTGGTGGTTTAAACTGTCGCTCAATCGTTTTTAAATTTTTTAAATTTTTTAAATTTTTTTATTTCCTTATTTTTTTATATTAGTAATTTATTTATTTATTTATTATTATTTATATTTTCGAAATTTATTTATTTTAGAAATTTATTTATTTATTTATTTTCGATTTTTTTTTATTTTTTTATTTTCAATTTTTTTTTTTTTTTTAATTTTTAAAATTTATTTATTTATTTATTTTCAAAATTTATTTATTTATTTATTTTCAATTTATTTTTATTTTTTTATTTTCGTTATTTATTTATTTATTTATTTCGTTATTTTATTTATTTATTTATTATTTTAATTTATTTTTGTTATTTATTTTATTTATTTATTTATTATAACATGATTTAAATCTCATTTTGTTTTTTCTCATTTGATAAACTTCGATTTGACTGGTTGTGGAGCTGAAATGGACTCTCAGATCAGAAGTTACGGTCATTTGATGCCAAAGTCTGTTCTTCTACTTATTGATGATTTGTTTTCAGTTTAAAAATATTTTTAATTAATAATTATAAATATTAATTAATTGAAACATTATAAATATATAAAATTATAAATAATAAACTATATTTTATTATAAATAATAAAATAAATAATAAATAATAAATAATAAATAAATAATAAATATTTTTTTTTTAAAATTTATTAATTTTTTTCTTAAATTTTGTGGCTGTTTTCAAAAAACTGCCACTATCTCATGGTGGTTTTAAAAAAAACCACCGTTAAAAAAATGATTTTTTTTAAAAAAATTTAATTTTTTTAAAAATAATATTAGGGGTGGTTTTTTCGTGGAGGTTTTAAAAACCACTGCTAAATTTTTGACTGAAAAGAATTTAGCAGCGGTTTTTAAAACCGCCATGAAAAAACCGCTGCTAAAACACTGTTTTCTTGTAGTGATTTGTGTTTTTATTTTACTTTCATTTATTTCAATTGTTGTATTTTGGAAGTTCTTTTATGATTTGTTTAACGGTTAAAAATTCAGTGTGGTGACTTAGGTGATATTGTATTCCAAGTTCCGGTGCATGGAGTTCATAGGTTCATTCTAAAATATTTTTCCACCTTACATATTTTAGAGGCGTAACATCTAAGAGTTTGGAAGTTTCATTAGACCAAATAATGGTATTGATGAAACACTCCATGAGGAGTTAACATCCACTACCTTACTAAATTGACTCACTCATCACACATTGAGGTAAAAGACACATTATATTTACAATGTTAAAACTGAAGAAAAAAAAGAAGAACACACTTGCAGGACTAGGTTCTATTAACAAGAACCTGATTTCTCTTTGGAGATGACGAATCTATGAAGCTAATGGTACTATGTGAAATTAGATCCTCCTTCTTGAATCTCATAAGGCATGAGATCTCCACCATAATGGAACACTGAGAGATTAGGAACTGTAAGTAGGGGAAAAACATGGATAATCCCCCCTCTCTTGAACCCTATCTATTTCTCTCATAGATGCATATGAGACCACAAAATACAAATTCACTTGAATGAATTGATAAATCATGCCTCTATTATATAAAAGGGTTGGTCAATTATGGCATGTAATAAGTGGAATAATCCTCGGGAGAAAGTGAGGCATGTGTGTGTTTGAGGGTGAATTAAAGGATTTTTAATCCTCCCACTGCAATAACATTTGAACTAACACCCATAAATGATACACCTCCTAACTAGACACCAAGTCTAGGTGTAGAACACAACCAAAATATTATGTGAGAAAAAAAATAAAGAAACACACAAATCCACCTTAGGAGTCATTTAATTTGGTTGATCAATGATAGAGATCACACTAAAGAGTCAATATATCACATGATTAACAATCAAGCAACAAGCTAGCACTAAGGGCCAATATAGGTGCACTGGTAAATGGGAATAATAATAAAAAATGATCCCATAAATTAATATTCCCCCATAGAACAACATTGAGAAACAAACTAGCCATATATAACAACAATTTTCATAATAAAATAAAAAAAATACTATTTTTCATGGGAAATAAAATGTATGGATAATCAACATAGCATCAAAATATAAAATAAAAAATAATTAATTTTTTAAAATCACAATCCCTTCCCTGCAAATAAAATTTTAAAATATGGGCAATGTTCTTGCAACCTAACCCATCCATTAATTTGAGTAGTTTTCAATCTAATAAGAAACCTTAAGTATAATAATAATCATCTTATTTTGGTTATGCCTTAAGTATGTTTCATGGAGACACACATCCACCCAAAACTATTCATTTAATGCTAACTAAAGGAGCAAATTCTTAAAAATTACATCCTAATCTACACAAAAGCAAATAACACATCTTATTGAACTATATACTTTAGTAAACACCTGATATAATTCCATTGAAATTTATAGAAGGGTTCACCAACACCTAAAACTCAATACAAGATAGAGCATTACCTTCCTCATTAGTTAAAAAAACTTATCTCAAAAATCATATATGAAAAACTAGAAATGAACATTGTAGAAGGAAAAAAAATCACAACATGAATATATAGTAATATGACAATAGAGGGACAACACTATCCACATGAATACCCATATTCAAAGCCCCCTTAGAGGAGACATCATTTACTAGTCCTATTTATAAAACCTTTCCTTCTAACTAGTGTCCCCTTTAAATCTCATATAGATCCAGTCCATGGATTAGAACAGTTAGATAAACAATAGAAACATCTTATCTCTACTCTAAGGGAACTAAACAGGTCCACGAGACATTGAAATTATAAAAACTAGGGTGTACCTCTTTTAATTAGGCTCCAATATCCCTAGAATTATCTCTTTCATGATAATATCTCTTGATGTGACTGGTTTTACTGCACTAATAACACTTAAAATTCTGAAAATGACTTCCATATTTTTTTCCTTTCCATTTTTTAGGCTGAGCCCTCACACCCATCAACTCTGCCTCATATTTTTCCTTCAAACCATTGGTTTGAATCTCCCTAAATAGTAATGAAACCTTCACTTCCTCAAGGGTAATCGATTCCCTAATATACATCATATATTTTTTCAATGAATTATATAAACCATCTAAGGAATTCAACAAAATAATGGATTGGTCACCATATCTTATTTTCACATCTATATTATCCGAATTTTATAAGACCTTATTATAACATAATAACCCTAACATAAGTTCAAAAAATTATCTTAAAATTATAAAGACATATCTTATTTTAAATTCTACCAAGAAGGTATTTAGTCATATACTGTTGTTCTAACTTCATCTAGACAACATGATCAGTAGATTCATAAGCCACTTTATGAAAAACTTTGTCTATTGAGGACAATAACTTATGGGTTTTATAGGGGATAACACATATCTAAACATAGTGTAAAACATAAACCAAAACCTATAAAACCATATGATCTATCCATTAATTTGAATTAAAATAAATAAATAAATAATGATTCACCTTTTCTTTGATGATTCAAATATATCCAAGCTCTTCACTATGATATTGATAGTGATCACTAATAAGTAGGCAATGGGATCCTTCCACTTAGGGTATCCATGGGTTGTATGAATCCTATAATTCTTAGGAATAATATTCTCTTCCACATGGTTTTCTAAAACCTTTGATTTTATAGAGAGGGAGGGAGTGAGTGAGAGAGAGAAAGTGAGGGCTTTGACATGAGAAGTTTATTAGAAATCAGATTCACAAAAAATAAAAAACCACAAGTCACTTAATATAGGTCATCGAAGGATGATCTAAGAAAACCAAATGATTGTACATTTAAGGAGAAAATTTTCATAAATTTTTCAAGAGTTAAAAATCATTATAACTCACAAATCTTCATTTTCGGATTTATTTTTTAAAATTTAAAAAATTAACCTAGATATTAAAACTCTTCATATTATTACTATATGATAATTAAATTGATGTATGATAGATAGAGTTTATTATGAAAGTTGAGCTATATGATATTGGGTATCTGATATACTGCCATGAATAATGCCACAACATAGTGGCCCTCACTATACCATGGTTCACAAAAGAACAATCCATGAATTGGTCTAAACCACCAGGTTGTGGTATTTCTTTTAGTTCATATCTCTAATAATCACCCACTTTCACCGAATCCTTATAAACTTAGTGTATATTCACCTTATGATACATCATATTTAAAAACTTGTGAAATTATTCTCAAAACTCCTTTTAGATATCTTCCAAAACTTATTTTAGAAAATCTATCATTCATTTTCACCACATGTTACATCACATGTAACAACATGTGAAAATTCAACTAAAAATTATTTTTGACATCCTCTAAAATACTTTTGGGGATTCTCTCAAAGTTTTGTATAAAAACTTTGTAATAAATATTAATCCTCATTCACATAACCACTAAGTGTTACCCAAAAAGTTTTTATAGTGTTGAAAATAATTATGTATTCTCCAATCCATAATTTTAAGCAAAGAGTGGCCTCTAAAAAAGAATTAATGATAATCAAGCTACAAAGATATATTATATGATATCTATCAAACAAATGTATCACCATAACCATGTCCAATAGATCTATCATATGAAAGTATGCATAATTAGACAATACATTTTTCCAAGACATTAAGTGACTATGTAATACAGAGTATGTTAATCCCATATAGCCAAATTATACATTCTTGATTCTCTAAGTATAGACTATCCAGATGGATGAACATATCTCATGTCATTCAACCAGGGATTTGAGTACATGCAATCCCCTCATCTAAATAGATAAGTTCATCACATGTATCTTATCTATGTATGTATATATACTTCATTAGTCTATCTCGATAAAGTGAAAAAATGGTATACTAATCATACAAGAATAAAAATCTCATCTTAGTTAAGCCTCAACCGATGACATGATCAGAAACATACCCCACTATCCCTTCATTAACTATGTCTTAAGACTAGTGTAATAAAGGTATCAAAATATAAAGGTTCTCATTCTAGGTATCTTTCTAACCATTATTACGAGGGTTAAATATGAAACATGCACTTTTAGCATACAAAATACAGATAGTGTATGACACTCCATGCGGTATAATTGGTGGGTTATCCAGCACACAAAAATCATTTTGTGTATCATGATCATATTTCATATCTCTATAATAAATCTTTCACACACTAAACTTATCATTTTTTAAAACCTATAAGACTCCATGATGAACATTGGTTAGGGGTATCATTTCAATTCATGATTATATACAACCAACATAAAAGAATGATAGAGTGGATACCACTATTTGTATAACACGATGCATTTTCTATTCTTAAACTCCTTTAAGAATATTAATAAAACCATACACACTGTCTAATCATATCCAATATGATATACCATTAAAAAGGCCTTATGTTTGATGCACTTTTAGGGTTTTGTTAAACTCATCACATCACTATGTTATTACTACCACATATCCATGTAACCATATAATAAAACCTTCCCACTAAAAACCTTTAGTGAGTAACATCTGTTAATAAATATTGTTTGAATAATGGTGATACTTAGGAATTAGATTCCTAATGTTCAACTCTTTGTGCACAATATTCAAACTTTTTTTAATTCACAACATCCAATGGTGTAATGTTAATAACTTCTTTTGTCTACTTAAAAATATTTCTAATTTCATCATCATCATTATTATAAAACCACTCCATTCAAAATTTTACTATGATATCATTTGGTAAAAAAATGAAACACTTTAAATTATCCTTTTCTTTACTAATACATCTTAAACTATTATAGGATATAAATTGACTTTCACTTGGAATATTACTGGTTTAATATTTTATTTTTTATTCTATGAAATTCATTAAGTCTAAATATACCCCCACCAACATCTTAGATATATATTTTCTCTAGATATCATGATAATATATACAAACTTTTTTTGTTATAAAATAACTGTTATTTACTTTGGTGAGAATATTTAACAAATAAACTATCAACACCCTTCCTGAATGACCTAAAGACCTTAAATTTTTATTGATTTTTTATAACCCCCCTTTCAAGGTTTGAGGGGGAACCCTTACAAGCCTCTAAGGCTTAAGTGACACATTACATGACTCATAGGTCTTAGGAAATCATCCCAAACAAGACAACTTAGAACTACCCCTCCCTAGAAAATATTGTGTTGTCAACTCTCCACATTCGCAAGGCTGGTTGGATAGTTGTCTTGTGTAGAGATGAACATGCTTGGTACTGATGGCAATTCCATACCCTCTCAATCTTCCAAGTCCAGTTAGAACTTCTCTGGTTAATACGCCTACTCTGAATCCTCATCTGGATCCTTGTTACTTGTAATATATCTGGTTGAAACTACATTTTCATGTGGTTTGGAGGCCTTGAGGTGGCCCAAAGGCCTTGAGGTGGACTGGAGGCCTTGGGTGGCCTAAAGTCCTTGAAGGAATTGAGGACCAAACCGGTGGCCCGAATGCCCAAACAAATGAATAGTTCTGGATGCTATAGTACCGAATAGTACCTGCTACAATACCTACTATAGTATCTGCTATAGTACCTGCTACAATACCCCTAGAAATATGCTTCCATTCAGATTTGATCTCGGGACTCTTGGATTCACTTTCCAAGTCATCACTAATTGTGCTGAGGCTCATGTGCTATTAATACCCATATCTTATATGGTATTCTATGTGTATAGAGAAATATTCTGAAAAGAATATTTTATTCTTAAAATATACCATTATTGGGTGGTGGGAACACATTACCTCATAATTTAACAAATATCTAGGATAAACACCTTTATCCTGGATAAATTATTTTATATACTTATCTTTTTTTAAATCATGATATAGAACTTAATGAATTATAAACCATGTGTATGAAAAACATCATCACAAGTTGTTCATTACAACTATTTGTTTATAAATAACCTCTCTTATCATATAAGATAAATAATATAAAGATACAAATCCTTTATTTAGATCCCCCTAATATTTAAATATTCTTTTGTATCCAACTCCATGATCTATCAACCCCTTGCTTCATCACTTGAATGTAAAATACAAGCTTCATAAATTCTTACCCAGATTTTGAACTCTTATATATTTACAACATTTGTAAAATATATACTGGTACATATACTCTTAAAAATCAAATAATTTATTCTATAACACTAATAATTTACATGGAATCACTATGGACTTTTATAAACTCCTTTAGGTATTCTAGACAATTCCATCTAATGGAACATCCTCCCTCTTTCCTAAAACCTCCTGTAGGTTTCAACAACCTAGGATGACAATTGGACAATCCAATCTTCTTCTTATGGTATAAAATTTTACCCTTATGATTGTTAATAATAGATTCCATACATACCATGTCATTATCATACATCCTATAAGATTTTAGGATCTTAGGTAAACTTTTATTGAGCTTATAAATGTTTAACTTTTCAGAAATGATTCTAGAATAAATATCTTGAGCCTTAATGTAATGAACCATGTATTTATAGAATGAAACATTTTCATATCTATCAATATTTATGAATAATATATTAATTTTATGTTAAATAGGACACATTTTCCAATAACTTACTCAACATGCAACGATTTTTTTCTTTGAAATCTTACGTTGCACACAATGTTGGGTTATACTGAAAAATAATACAATAATAATATTATGGTAGTTAACCTCTAGTTGTTGTAATGGTGATAATGAACAGAAATAACTACAATATGATTATACATGTTTTTAAATGTTTTAAATTTATCCTATAAATTTTAGAGGCTTAAAATGATAATGAATCCAATTTTAAGTATAAAATACTCTAATATTTTTAAAAGGTCGTTTTACCACCTTTTGATAGAGAACCATTTTTAAATATATTTTTCTCACTTTTATATATTCTATTTGAAAAAATAAACTTCTTATATAGAAGCGTGACATCAAAATTTACTTTGGATAATTTTTTGGTAATTTTCTAATAAAGTTCATTTTTTTATGAATGGTGAAAAATACTGCATTTTAATTCAAAACTGCCTTTTAGTCTAATTTATTTATATAGTTATATTATAATTTTAATTAGTTTTAAAGTATAATTGGATAATATTTTTATAATTTAATCTAATTTTGGTCATTGGGAGTAATTTCATGTTTAAATTGAACATAAACATATGTCAATCTTTTGATAGATATTACTTCTGAAAAACACGTTTTTTGGTTTTGAAAATGGGAATTAATTTTAAATTAATTTTTTCCAATTCTATGTTTTGAATCTGGAAAAATGGATTCCATATTTGGAATCATGAGTTCCAAATTTCATAAATAGTTACCTTTTATTTTTATACAGTATGAATAGTAATTTCAGTAATTATTTTATTTACCATGGTTAAAGGGTAAATCTGGTAAATAAGGGTAAAAAATAATATTATAATAATATTAAACTACCCTAAAACATGTCCTAATCCTATTGGATGAGATATTTTTGACCATGGGAATCTTTGGGTCGATTTTTCGGACCCCATGGATCCACTTGGGAGTGACAATGACATCTTATATTAATTAATTTAAAGTAAAGAGAAATATAACATAAACATGTTTCTTTTAATAAATTTTTTTACATGGATTTATACAAGTGATATCCTGAACTATAAATATTAATTATAAATATAATTTTTTTTATACATCATGGTATTTTATTTATAATTTTTAGACATCAGATAAATAAATATATTTATGACACAATGATGATGTAGTGATTGACTTATTAATGAATGACTTAAATAAATGAGATTATAAATATTAAAATAAATTTATTTTAAAACTTTTTATGACATACATGAATTTTAAGGATGATTATGACTTTTTATATTTGAATTAATGTTTTTTTCTAAAGAATCAAGTTGTTATGGATTTAAAAAAAACATGATATTAATAGTATAAAAATTGACATAAATGAGTTTTTAAAACAAATACTATTTTATTAAATGATATAATTGTCCTAAAAATATAAGATTCGGAAAAAATACTTAGATAATGTGGAAAATTTTATTAATGAACCACTTTTGGTTCAATTGGCATTTTATAGTAACTATATTAACTATATAGTATGAATATACAAGAAGACATGGTAAGAGTTAATTTAGTTAACTAAGGGTTAAATCTAAAAGATAAGGTTAAATTTGTGACCTAGACCTGTCTAAAACCTATTGGTTGAGAGGTTTTTGACCCAAAAGAATATTATCTTTGAAATAAATTACTTTGGGACCATCTAAAACCGAAAATAATTTTATAATAAAATAATATTTCAATACCTTCCTAAAGTGCCCCTCCTCCCTCTTATAAAAGGGAATCACCTCTAAGCCTTACTCACACATATAAAGCCCATTGTATTGTCAAAACTCTACCCAAATAAGATCCCAAAATACCTCTCTTCATACTAGAACCCTCACCTTGGGAAGAATAAAATTCAAGAAATCCTTTTAGCTTAAATCAAAAGGAGTTACCCGGTTTGAGGTAATGTCTTCTCTCAAGCTTCTTTCATTTGTTTTCCTCATCCAACCCCATAAACTCTCTCTATTATATTATTTTATAAAAAAACCTTTATTTTAAATATAAAAATATGTTTTTATGAGAATTATTCAAACTACACTTACACACACCTCCATATAATGGATACAAACATACTGTTTTTGTGTACGGTGAACTACTGCCTCACGAAACGACGATTGTTCGATTTTCCCCTACCACCTCTCATGGTGGCCATTATGATGTCACTATATTTATATATGAAGTATATATTATATTTATATTGTCTCTATGATTCTATAATTTTTATTTACAAACATACCTTTATGCTTTTCATAATGTGTAAATACGATAATTTCATTTGAGGAAGTTTAAACTACTGCCCCCTCAAAGTGATATGAATCGTTCATGCCACAAATGGAACATATAAAGGATGGAGTTAATAAAATTATGTAAAATATATAAAATTTTATATTATTCTATAATTATAATATACCTATGTATCATTTAGTTTTCTTTTCATTAATATGAAAAATAAATGAAAGTATCGTTCATGCGTATGTACGGCCTACCATCTCCATGAACAATGCATTTCATTTATTATATAAAAATGTTATAGACTATTATAAATACATATATACTGGATATATATGATATTTAAATCATTAAAATCATTTTTAGATGATGTAATTTTGACTAAATGGACAATTTACATCAAGACAAGTTCATTTTCGACTCAAGTACCGAATATTGAAAAAACGACCGATTTGAACTTAAATAATTATGTAATTTTTATAACAAGATGATAAGTAATATAAAATGAATAATAAACTTTAAAAGGGTTCCAAATAAAGTATAAATTAACTGAATTTTATTATTCAAGAAGAATAAGGAACATACGTGACAAGTCAGACTCAAAGTAAGGGACTTCATCTCAATCTCCTTTCCTTGAGGCATAATTTGATAATATACAACTCCTTATTTTATATGGAGTATAATAAAACCCTTTGAATTTTAATTTCATTCAAATGGAATCTTTTTGTATGAAGTGTTTTACTAAACAGTAAAAGCAATTTTTTAACGTATACGGTGACAACGACCTTTTCACCGCCACGAGTATTATTTGATATATAACTTCCTTAACAAGACATAATGTTTTTAGAAAGAAAATAAATACCATATAACCTTTTTACGTATCTTGGTATTGAAAATGGTTTTTTAAATGGTTTAAGTATTTCAATATCTTGAAATGATTTCTTGTGATTTCAAATAAAATTTTATTAGTGAAATGTTGATATTTGAAATATTTTATGTTTTATGATTATATAATGGTACTTGGACATTTGATGGGTGGTTAGTGATAAACTAATGATGGGTGGTTATGTGATAAACCAAATGATGGGTGGTTGCATGATAAACCATGGAATAGTGGTTACATTATAACCTCTAATGCATTGGTTATGGAAGTCGTCCATATGACTATTTCATTTAGTGATATGTATGGAAATTGGCCATATGACTATTACATTTAGTGATATGTGTGGAAGTCGACCGTATGGTTATTCTATTTAAGTATGTTTATGTCCCAAGTTACCTTTATACGTTATATGTTGCTTTTTATGGGATTTATAGTAATCTTTTAGGCTACAAAAGGGTATGAAATTAGCTTATATTCAGTGAAGTGTTTTTTCTACTTCTTAAAGGTGAAAATTATTACTTATGATAAAGTATTCTTGATTTTCATGTTATCCCAAGACTAACAGTTTTATTTCATTATGTATTCCCTTACTAATCTTCATATGCTCATCCCAATTTTTGAAATGTTTTTCACAGGATATAAGGAATAATAGAGTAACCGATGGGATCAAGGATAAGTTATGCTGTTAAAACATGAAAAGATATCATGTTTCTTTTTAAAGAGTTTTTGTTTTATAAAAAAAATGGATAGTGAGTAGAAGTGTCTACTTGTAATATTCAAGTTGTTATATATATGTTATGACCTAATTCTCTAAAGCTCTAAACCTGAAAAGATCCTCGATGTGAATTAAATTAAAATTATTGACTTAACTCAAGGTTATGTAATGTTTAAGGTCAGGGCCTCATAGTTGGTATCAGAGGCCGATTTAGATAACTTTAGAGGTTAGGGTGATATTTAAGCATAAGTGGAATGTTTTATATAACCACAGTGGTTAGCATATTAGAAAGAGTCAAATATATTTTTGATAAATTGAATGAGTTTAAGATAACATGAATAAGTATATATTAGTGTTTACCCTCCTCATAAGATAGTATATGATGATTTTACTGATATAATCACATTGGCCTTTTTGATTTTTTTAAATGGATGGATCTAGTAGGAATCAATGTAACAATGGATGTGAAGGAAACTTTGGTGGTTTTCTGAATAAGCAACTGAATGAAATGGGAGTTGAAATGAGAAATCTTGTGGTTGTTCTCAAACAACTATCTAGAGTCATGATTGAGCACTTTAATCCTGGTGATTATTCTAAGGCATCATATATGAAATAAACAAATCCTTATGGAAGTGCAGGTAATAATCATAGAGGTAAGTATATTAAAAAACTTATGTGTCAAGGATGTGGAAAGAAACACCTAGGAAAATGATTCAAAGGGATGGGAAGATGTTATAGATGTTGTAATGAAGGTCATAAAGCAATAAAATGCCTTAGAAAAAGGAAGCATTCAGTTGAATCTAGGAAACAGAAAGAAGTTATTCCCATGGGATCAATTGAATGTTTTAAATATGGAGTGCATGATCATTACAAAAATAGATATCCTACAAAGAAGGTTCAAGAATGGGATTAGAAGGACCATACAAATATATGTTTACCAATACCTAATTCCATTCCAATTGAAGATTAGGAAACTGAAAATAACCTATTAAAGGTATGGATTATTTCTTAGCTGATGTTTTGATATTATTGATTCTTTGGACATGATTCATGATTTTATTTATAATAAATAAGTATTATGTAATAAGTTGAAAAAAATGGTTAAGGGATCATGAAGATTGTTAGATGATTAAGATGTATAAATTTAAGAAATTCAAGAGTTATATTAGATATATGGGTGATGAAATGTTTAAAAGTATTAATGCTATTTTTTATGAGATTAATTTGGAAGAATTTTCTCTTTTATGTGTAACCCTGAAGTTTTTTATATAAAAATTTTAATTTAGGAAGAATTATATTTTTTGTTGTGGATATAGTTATAAAGAACCATTTGGGTTTATATGATCCCTGAATTTGAGGCAATTATGGGTTATTAGTTTTTGGGATAAAAAATGTGAGGTATGAAATAACATTTGAGGTTAAAATATGTTATAAATATTTTTAAGAATTTTATCTTATTTTATTAATATATGGTTTTTGAAAAAGGACAATAGACAGACCGTGTGACAACCCATCATGTCAGAAAAAGTTGTGGGAATCAAACCCACGACAAAAGTGCGACTGGAATTTATCGCTTACCACTGGACTACATGAAATCCCTGGTTAGTTTGACTTATTCTTTTTAGTTAAATGATTTTATGGATCAAGAATAAGTTGATTTTGGGAAATTATGTTTTATTAAATGGATATCCTTAGTATAGGAAAATTGTTTCATGATTAAGTGATAAACGTCAGTTTGGAAGATGTTCACTCTTTTGAGAACACTATACCTAAGGAAAATAGAATACTAGGGGTTTTCCTATGAGTAATGGTGAAATTTTATTTGGAAGAATCTATGTTTTTATTGTGGAAATATTAAAATTTGGGTTATTTATGGAAATTATTAACCTATCATAGAGAATATGTGATTAGGTTCATTACTTCTCAGTATGAGACTTTAATAGTAGTCGTTGTTATTTGGGGATAAATGTTAAGATTTACCTTGGAAGACTATGTGATCAAATTATTCTGAATTTTTGGGTTTCAATATTAGTTTGGATTATTTTGAAGAATTTTAAGGACAATTATTTATTGAATGGACTTTGTTGAACTTTGGGTATTGTTTGTTGAATTTTGGAGATTAAGAGTCGTATTTCTTTCTAAAAAGGATTATACTTTTTGGGTATTATCTGATCTTGTACTAACCATTTTGGTTTTGGTAAATGTATAAAGATAGGGTAAATATATATTTAATCTTTTCAGGATTATGTGATTCTCTAGAAGTTCATTCTAGTGCTTCAGGTGTGACCAAGTCATTTGAATACTCATCATTTGGAGAAAAGATGAGTTTGTGGTGGATATTTATTAAATGATTAAACTATACTTGACAAGTTAGTATGATTCCTTATGTTCTTATTAAAGATCATAAATAAATTTCTAAACATTAGGAAAATGATATTAAAACAAAAATTTTGTTCATTTTTTTCCTACTGCAAAATCCAAGACCGTTTAACCAATCACAAGTTTGTGGTTTTCTGGTGGTTAACTTTCTCCTGATCAGGTTTTCTACCACTCTCCATCAGAACTTTATGGTTAGTTTCTCTTCCATATACATTTTTTCCTACATGGAATTCTAGTATGGGTTATTTCGGGTTAAATTTTTACTTATCTTTATTTCATTTAAAATGATAGTTTTATTTAGTCTTTTTCTGGTGTGGGACTTTCAATGAAGTTTCCAAACCCAATTTTAAAATTGCAAGGATGTAATTTTCAAAAAGAGGGATGGATGTAATGAACCAGGTATTTATAGAATGATAAAATTTAATATCTATTAATATTTATGAATAAGATATTAATTTTATGTTAAAGAGGACACTTTGTCTGATAACGTACTCAACACGCAAAAATGGGTTTCTTGGAAATCTTATGTTGCACACAATGTTGGGTTATACTGAAAATAATATAATAATAATATTATGGTAGTTAGCGCCCACCCATTATTATGGCAGGAATGAATAGAAATAACTACAATATGATTATACATTTTTGTTAATTTTTTACATTTATCAAATAAATTTTAGAGGCTTAAAATGAGAATGAATCCAATTTTAAGTATAAAATACTCCAATATTTTTAAAAGGTCATTTTACCGCCTTTTGATAGAGAACCCTTTTTAAATCTAGTTTTTGTCACTTTAATATTTTCTATTTTACAAAATAAACTTCTTCTATAGAAGTGAGACATCAAAATTTACTTTGGATAATTTTTTGATAAAGTTTATTTTTTATGAATAGTGAAAAATACTACATTTTAATTCAAAACTGCCTTTTAATATAATTTATTTATATAGTTAAATTGTACTTTTAATTAGTTTTAAAGTATAATTGGATTATATTTTTATCATTTAATCCAATTTTGTTCATTGTATGTAATTTCACTTTTAAACTGAACACAAATACATGTCAATCTTTTGATAGTTATTACTTATGAAAAACATGCTTTTTTGGTTTTGACAACAAGAATTAATTTTAAATTAATTTCTTCAAATTATTTATTTTGAATCTAAAAAAATGGATTCCATATTTGGAATCATGAGTTCTAAATTGTGTAAATAGGTACCTTTTATTTTTAGACATTACGAATAGTAACTTTAGTAATTATTTTATTTACCATAGTTAAAGGGTAAATCTAGTAAATAAGGGTAAAACAAATAATATTATAATAATATTAAACTACCCTAACACATATCCTAATCCTATTGGATGAGATATTTCTGACCATGGACATCCTTGGGTCGATTTTGGGGACCCCATGGATCCACTTGGGAGTGATAATGACATGTTATATTAATTAATTTAAAGTAAAGAGAAATATAATATAAACATGTATCTTTTAATAAAATTTTTTATATGGGGTTACATAAGTGATCTCTTCGACTATAAATATTTATTAGAAATATAAAAATATTTTCTACATCATGGTACTTTATTTTTAATTTTTAGACATTAGATAGATAAATATATTTATGACACAATGATGATGTAGTGATTACATTATTAATGAATGATTTAAATAAATGAGATTATAAACATTAAAATAAATTTATTTTAAAACTTTTTATACCATAAATTTTTTTATGGATTATTATGACTTTTTATCTTTTAATTAATGATTTTTTTATAAATAATCAAGTTTTTATGGATTTAAAAAATAATAATGATATGAATAGTATAAAAATTGACATAAATGAGTTTTTAAATCAAATACTATTTTATTAAACGATATAATAGTCCTAAAAATCTAATATTAGGCCAAATTACTTATATAATGTTGAAAATTTCATTAATGAACCAATTTAGCTTCTATTGGAATTCTATAGTAACTATATAAACCATATAGTATGAATATACAAGAAAACATGGTAAGAGTTAAATTAGGTAACTAAGGGTTAAAGATAAAATATAAGGTTAAATTTGTGACCTAGACCTATATAAAACCTATTGGTTGAGAGGTTTTCTATCAAAAAATATCTTATCTTTTAAATAAATAATTTTGGACTATCTGAAACCGAAAGTCATTTCATAATAAAATAATATTTCAATACCTTCCTAAAGTGCCCCTCCTCCCTCTTATAAAAGGGCATCACCTCTAACCCTTACTCGCACCTCTCAAGCCCCTTGGATCATCTAAAATATGCCCAAATAAGCTCCCAAAATCCCTATATTCCTCCTATAAACCTCAATTTGGGTATAATACAATTCAATAAATCTTTTTAGCTTAAATCAAAAAGAGTTACCCGATTTGAGGTAATGTCTTCTATCAATATTCTTTCATTTATTTTCCTTCTACAACCCCCTAAACTCTATTTATTCCATTATTTTATAAAAAACCCAGTATCTTAAATATACTAGGATGTTTTTACGATAATTATTCAAACTATACTTGCACACACCTCCATCTAATGGATACAGACATCTGTTTCTTTGTACAACAGACTACTGCCTCACGAAACGACAATTATTCGATTTTCCACTACCACCTCTCGTGGTAGTCATTATGATGGAACTATATTTATATATGATGCATATATTATATTTATATTTTCTAGATGATTCTGTAATTTTTATTTAAAAACATACCTTTATGATTTTCAAAATGTGTAAATATGATAATTTTATTTGAGGAAGTGAGGACTGCTGCCCCTCAAAGTGACATGAATCTTTCATGCCACACATAGAACGTATAAAGGATAGATTTAATGAACTTATGTAACATATATAACATATTATATTATACTATAATTATAATACACCTATTTATCATTTAGTTTTCTTTTTATTAATTTGAAAAATAAATGAAAGTAGTGTTCATGCGTTAGTTCGACCTACTGTCTCCATGAATAGTGCATTTTATTTATTATCTCCAAATGTTATAGAATATTATAAATAAATATATAATAAATATATATGATATTTAAATCATTAATATTATTTTTGAGATGATGTAATTTTGACTACATGGACACTTTACATCAAAACAAGTTTATTTTCAACTTTAGTACCGATTATCAACAAAACGACCGATATAAACTTAAATAATTATGTAATTTTTATAACATGATGATAAGTAATATAAAATGAATAATAAATCTGAAAAAAGTTCTGAATAAAGTATAAATTAACTTAATTTTATTATTCAGGAAGAACAAGGAACATATGCGACATGTCAGACTCAAGGTAAGGGACTTCATCTCAATTTTCTTTCATTGAGGCATACTTTGATAGTATACACCTTCTTATTTTATACAGTGTATAATAAACCCCTTTGAATTTTAATTTCATTAAAAGGGAATCTTTTTCTAGAAATAATTTTACTAAACAATAAAAGTAATGTTTTAAACGTATGCGGCGACAACGACCTTTTCGCTACTGCGAGCATTATTTGATATATGACTTCCTTAACAAGACATAATGTTTTTAAAAGGAAAATAAATACTATATAACCTTTTTATGTATCTTGGTATTTAATTTTTTTTGAAATGGATTGATTATTTCAATATCTTGAAATTATTTCTTGTGATTACAAATTAAATGTTATTAGTGAAATGTTGATATTTGCAATATTTTATGTGTTATGATTATATAATAGTACTTGGAAATTTGAAGGGTGGTTACATGATAAATGAATGATGGGTGGTTACATGATAAAAAAAATGATGACTGGTTCCATGATGAACCATGGAATTGTGGTTATGTTATAACCTCAAATGCATTGGGTATGGAAGTCGGCCGTATGGCTATTCCATTTAGTGAAATTTATGGAAGTCAGTCATATGGCTATTCCATTTATTGATATGTGTGGAAGTCGACCGTATGGTTATTCCATTTAAGTATGTTTATGTAAGAAGTAACATTTATATGTTATATGTTTCTTTCTATGGGATTTATGGTAATCTTTTAGGTTACAAAAAGGTAAGAAATTAGATTATATTCAGTGAAGTGTTTTTGCTACTTCTTAAAGGTGAAAAGTATTAATTATGATAAAGTATTATTTGTTTTCATGTTATCCCACGACTAACAGTTTCTTTCATTATGTATTCCCTTACTGAGCTTTTTATGCTCATCCCAAGTCTTGAAATATTTTTCATTGGACATAAGGAATAATAGAGTCACAGATGGGATCAAGAATAAGTTATATTGTTAGAACAAAAAACAATGTCATGTTTCTTTTTAAAGAGTTTTTTTATAAAAAAAAATTGATAGTGAGTAGAAGTGTCTACTTTTAATATTCAAATTTTTATGTATATGTTATGACCTAATTCTATAAATCTCTAAACCTAAAAAGATCCTTGATGTAAATTAAAGTCAAATTATTAACTTAACTCAAGATTATGTAATGTTTAAGGCTGGGGCATCATAGTTGGTATCATAGGTCAGTTTAGATAACTTTAGAGGTTAGTGAGATATTTAAGAATAAGTGACATGTTTTATATAACCAGAGTAGTTAGCATATTAGAAAGAGTCATATTTATTTTAGATAAATTGAATGAGTTTAAGATAACATGAATAAGTATATCGTAGTGTTTACCCTCCTCATAAGATAATATATGATGATTTTACTGATATACTCACACCAGCATTTTTGGTTTTAGTAAATGGATGGATCTAATAGGCACCAATATAACAATGGATGTGAAGGAAACTATGGTGGTTTTCTGAATAAGAAGCTGAATGAAATGGGAGAGCAATGAGAACTATTGTGGTTATTCACAACCAACTATCTGAAGTCATGATTGGCCAATTTAACGTTGGTGATTATTCTAAGGCATTATATATGCGAGAAATGAATCCCTATGGAAGTTCAGGTAATAATCATAGAGGTAAGTATATTCAAAAACGTTTGTTTCAAGGATGTAGAAAGAAACACCTAGGAAAATACTTCAAAGGGATGGGAAGATGTTATAGATGTGGTAATGAAGGTCATAAAGCAATAACCTGCCATGGAAAAAGGAAGTGTTCAGTTGACTCTAGGAAAGAGAAAGAATTTCTTTCTGTGGGATTAATTGATTGTTTTAAATACAGTGTGCATGGTCATTACACAAATAAATTTCCTACAAAGAAGGTTCAGGAATGGAATCAACAGAACCGTACAAATATATGTTTACCAATACCTAATGCCATTCCAATTGAAGATGAGGAAACTGAAAATGACCTATGAAAGGTATGGATTATTTCTTAGCTGATGTTTTGATATTTTTGAATCTTAGGATATGATTCATGATTTTTTTATAGGAAAGAAGTATTACGAAATAAGTTGAAAAAAATGGTTAAGGGATCATAAAGATTTTTGGATGATTAAAATTTCTAAATTTAAGAAATTCGAGAGTTATGTTAGATATCTAGGTGATGAAATGTTTAAAAGTATTAATGCTCTTTTGTTGATGAGATTACATTGGAAGAATTTTCTCTTATATGTGTAACCCTGAAGTTTGTTATATAGAAATGTTAATTGAGGAAGAATTATCTTTTCTTTTGTGGATATAGTTATAAATAACCATTTGGGTTTATATAATCCCTAAATTTGAGGAAATTATGGGTTATTAGTTTTTGGGATGCAAAATGTGAGGTATTAAATAACATTTGAGGTTAAAACATGTTATGGATATTTTTAAGGATTTTATCTCATTTTGTTAATATATGATTTTTGAAAAAGGACAACACGCAGACCGTGTGACAACCCATCATGTCGGATAAAGCTGTGGGAATTGAACCCACAACCAAAGTGCGACTGGGATTTATCTCCTACCACTAGACTACATGAAGTCCCTAGTTAGTGTGACTTATTATTTTTAGTTAAATGATTTTATGGGTCAAGAATAAGTTGATTTTGGGAAATTATTTTTTATTAAATGGATATCCTTAGTATTGGAAATTTGTTTCATGATTAAGTGATAAATGTCATTTTAGAAGATGTTCACTCTTTTAGGAACACTATATACCTAAGGAAAATAGAATATTAGAGGATTTCCTATGGGGAGTAATGGTGGAATTTTATTTTGGAAGAATTTATGTTTTTATTGTGTACATATTACGATTTGGGTTATTTATGGAAATGATTAACCTATCATATAGAATATGTTATTAGGTTCATTACTTCTTAGTATAAGACTTTAATAGTAGTTGATGTTTTTTAGATATTAATGTTAAGATTTACCATGGAAGGCTATGTGATCAAATTCTTCTGAATTTTTGGATTTCAATCTTAGTTTGGATTATTTTGAAGAATTTTAAGGACAATTGTTTATTGGATGGTCTTTTTTGAACTTTGGGTATTGTTTGTTAAATTTTGGAGATTAAGAGTATTATTTCTTTCTATAAAGGAATATACTTTTTGGGTATTATTTGATCTTGTACTAAACATTTTGGTTTTGGTTAATTTCTAGAGATAGGGGAAATATATAGTTAATCTTTTGAGGATTATCCGATTATCTAGAAGTTCATTCTAGTGCTTTATATGTGACCAAGTCATCTGAATACTCATTGTTTAGAGAAAAGATGAGTTTGTGGTGGGTATTTATTAAAGGATGAAAATCTACTTGACAAGTAAGTAATTTTCCTTATGTTCTTAGTCAAGTTCATAAATAAATTCCTCAACATTAAGAAAAGGATATTACAACAAAAATGTTATTCGTTTAATTTTCCTACTAATAAATCAAAGACCGTTTAACCTATAATGCCCCGAGCCCACTCTTCTAGAGCCAATGCTTAAAAATGATGTGTAATTTTTTTATTTATAAAGAAACTGAACAATTACACAAGACTTTATACAAATGAGGACCTTTTACTGGTCTAGGTTATGGAGGATTAGACAACAACTTACATTTATTAGGGTTGAAACAGTAATAAAACAATTGTCCACTACACTTCCGCATGAGCTAACATCAAAAGCATCGAAGTCTGATTTAGAACTTATACGATTCATGTGAAAAAAAATTAAAAACAAAGGGGTGAGAATTCGATTACCCAGTAAGGAGTTTTGAAATCCTTTGATAAATCCCATTAAAAATTTCCCTTAGATAATACATATGAAAAATACATTTGTAAAACAACTTTTACAAAATACTATAGTGCTTTGAAAAATAATTATACTTCAAATACACTTTTAAACTAATCCAGTGATTCAGTTGAAAATATTAAGCAAGCTATTAAAAACAAAACAACTGAGGCCACTTGAAACTTTGAAGGCTATCTTGGGCCTACCCACTTGAGGGATGGATCCATTCTCTAATTCCCTATAATATTTTACAAAGTTCAAGTACCTGTTTTTATAAAAATAATTTTTATTCTTGCTTTACATATATATACATTTTAACTAGAGTTTTAGTTTTAATTAAATATAACCATACATTAAATAAACATGTTCTCTTTTATTTATATATAATTATATAAGTACTAGTATTCATTGAAAATTACATGTTTGACTTGGTACGACCAAATATTATGATACATAAACTTTTCTTAACCACATGGAAGATTAATCATCATTCACGTACTTAAAATTTCAAAGACATGTTTGTTAAATTTAGTTTATGCATAAAATAATGACATGAAGGTATAAAATAATAATAATAGTGAACATATAATTCTGTCTTCTTAAAATTAATCATTAGAAATAGATAATTATGTGTTATGCACAAAATCATCAAAGCATCATTTCTTTACAAAATACAATCACCCTTTCATGGATATATATTTACATGCACTTAAGTTTTGAGGAACATGAATTTAAGAAGTATATATATATAATAATGTATATATTTCATGATTAAAAAATCATTAATGTATGGCCATAACCTTGATTTTTATATGAAATGTATATGACTTGATGAAATTATGATATTATTAACTTCTATCATATTTTTTAAAATAGTTATTAAAATAAAAATTATACAAGTAAATAAATATGTGTCTCATAATAAAAGAATAAAATCATGTTCAAATAAAGATTCGAAAAATAGAAACATCCCTTAGTAATACTAACATGAAATCAAATATATAGATATATCCCTCTCATGTAATTAAAATGATTCTTAAAAATATTTTTTGAAAAAAAAAATAATAATAAAAATTTGCAAAAATAATTTTTTCTCGCATAAAAATTGTCTTACATGTAGATAAATATATAATCTCACTAATTCAAGAATTAAGGAACATATTTTGGAAACAAGGAATGAAAATATATTCATTATGAAAAACTAGAAAATTAAAATCTTATTTTTGAAACAAATAAACTATCTCATACTAATAATTTTGAAATAGATAAATTTGAAAAATCAAATAAAACTATCCCTTAAAAAACAAAATTAAACAATTTCCATCAAGAATTATTAAATATCATACCAAACTTACACTGAAATAATTGTAGTATGAACCACCTTACTAAAATTTAACAAAGTTTTGAAAAACATATTGATTTTGTTTGGAAGAAACCCATAAGTAAACTTGGAAGAAAAAACTAATTTAACAAAATAAAAATTAAAATCCCTTATAAAAAACATGAGCAGAGGAAACCTTAATATTTATTCTTGGAAGAACCAAAATATGGATCATCATGCTTGAAGAAAAGAAGTAGAACATGTATTTTCCCTCTTCCTTTCTCAAAAAGATTTATCTCACCAGCCTTTCATCTCTCTCACTTATGTGTAAGTCAATTGAAAGGGAATATGAAACTTTATATAACCATTTCCCTAGCTAAAAAAATATTTTTTTATAAACTAAATCAAGGGAAAAATGTGTGGTTTAAATCCCACACTTGTTGAGCAAGCTGAGATATCAGAAGTTAGCACAATGAAAAATTAATGTTTGAAAACAAACATTTGAGTCGCTGAAAAAATGGTTATTCATGAAACTGTTCAGAAAATGACATTTAGAATTGAATTCTGTGTATGGAAACAAGAACAATAAATGAAATATGTCTTTTACTAGGATTCTGATCCATGTAAAATAATGTGAGGAGGTGAAAAAACTGGTTACACACCAAGGCATATTAAATAGAGATAGATGGATCAAAATTGATGGCAATATGAAAAATATGTAGTTCAAGATAAAGACAGTAGATAAATTTTTATGAAGAAAACCAATAAAAATACAGGTAATAGTAATCTGATGACATCTAGAGAAGAAAAAACAATGGATAATGATGAAATAGTGAGTTAAGACATCGAAAAAGAATCTAAAAAATCAGATTTCGATTAAAAAAAGAATACTTACCAGATCTAGAAAAACTAAAACTTATCAATGTTGCATGAACTTACCTCCTCTGTAACTCTGATTCGAAGTGTGACGACCTTCAGAATCAAAACCATATATAGATCCAGCTTCAAAAAATCCAGCACCGCTATGCTCGAATTTGACACCTTCTGAAGATGAACCCGACGCCTCATGATTCACAACCTCGGCCTGAATTCTCGAAGAAGGATGACGATCGACATCATCTGGACTTTGCTTGAAACCTGACGGTGCCCCATGCTTTGGCCTTACCCTCAACATCGACTCCCTGAGCTCATGACTCTCGACTCGTGATATGTAGTTCGTTAGAAACCCCAATTACATGACCTTCAAACCCTCAAATCCTGATTTCTTATTCTGTTTTTTATTTCATTCGCCATTTTTTTTAAATCGATTATCATTTTTAATTAATTTTTTAATTTCATTTCACCTTTTATATTTATATATAAACTAAACATATAAACATTCAATATAACACATTATTTTTTTTTATAAAAATGAACAGAATTTAAATACCCATAAAATATTATAATTATATTTCATTCCTTAATTTTTTTAAAACATGAATAGCCATGATTTTATAATAACTAAAAAAATATGATATTAAACATTTGTATAACCAATATATTTTTCATGTTTCAAAATTGTAATAATAATACATGCATTTCTTAATAATTTAATACTCATAATTTTTTTCATTAATAATTTCATTTTTAAAATTATAATATATATTTTTTAGTATGAAATGATTTTACTAAAAATCACTTTCTTATTGGAAATAATTTTTTTAAAGAATAATATCATATCATCATTTATCATAATAACATATATTATGTTTAAATGTTATGGAATAATAAAACATTGATTTTCTATACAAAATTAATCAATTAAGATTAAAAATAATACCCATATACTTGAAACTCAATTTATATACATATATTAATATATATTAATTTCTTAAGATAAAAATACTATATATAAAGTAAAATGTTATATTTTGATTCAACACATATTTAATTATTTAAAAATATTTATAAAACCTTTTTATTAAATCATTCCTTAGTTTCAATTTATAAACAATATATTAAATAATTATTTTTTATTTTAAATTATCTTGGGGTGTTACATTCTCCACCCTTTAAAGGAATTGCATCATCGCAATTCGTTTTGTCAAACTAAAAACAATTCTGAATTTCTATCTTCAGAATTAATAAGAATCACTAGGATCATTAAAATTCTAGAGTCGACAACATATAATCTCCAAAGTTTTCTAGAACATTCCTCTAATACCAATCATAATTCCCCGAGCCCCCTCTTCCTGACTCAGTGCTTAAAAATGCAGTGTAATTTTTTTTATTTATAAAGAAAATGAACAATTACACAACACTTTATACAAATAAGGTCCTTTTATCAGTTTATGTTCAGAAGATTATTAAACACCTAACATTTATTAGAGTTGAAATAATAATAAAACAACTATCCACTATGCTTCTATGTGCATTAACATAAAAAGCATTGAAGTTTGATTTAGAACTTCTATGATTCCTATGAAAAACATTTAAAAACAAAGGGGTGAGCATTTGATTGCAAAGTAAATTTATCAAAGTTGAAATAATAATAAAACAACTGTCCACTATGCTTCTGTGTGCACTAACATAAAACACATCGAAGTCTGATTTATAACTTCTATAATTCTTGTGAAAAACATTTAAAAACAAAGTGGCGATCATTCGAATGCCCAGTAAGGAGTTTCTAAAACCTTTGATAAATCCCATTAAAAATTTCCCTTAGATAATACATCTGAAAAATACATTTGTAAAACAACTTTTATAAAATACTATAGTTTTTTGAAAGATAATTATACTTCAAATACACTTTTAAACTAATCCTGTGATTTGGGTAAAAATATTAAGCAAGCTCTTAAAAATAACAATAGAGGCCACTTGAAACTTTTAAGGATATCTTGGGCCTACCCACTTGAGGGATAAATTCACTCTCCAATTTCCTATTGTATTTTACAAAGTTCAAGTACCAGTTTTTATAAAAATAATTTTTAAGCTTGCCTTACATATATATACATTTTCACTGGAGTTTTAGTTTTAATTAAATATAATCATACATGAAATAAATATGTTCACTATTATTTATATATAATTATATAAGTACTATTATTCTTTGAAAATTACATGTTTGACTTGGTACGACCAAATCTTATGATACATAAAATTTGCTTAACCGGATGGAAGATTAATCATCATTCACATACTTAAAATTTCAAACACATATTTGTTAAATTTTTTTATGCATAAAATAATGAAATGAAGGTATAAACTAAAAACAATAGCAAACATATAATTTTGTCTTCTTAAAATTAATCATTAGCCATAGATAATTATGTGTCACGCACAAAATCATCAAAGCAACATTTCTTTACAAAATAAAATCATCCTTTCATGGATGTATATTTATATGCACTTAAGTTTTTAGGAACTTGAATTTAAGAAGTATATATATATATATGTATATATATTATTGTATAAATGTCATGATTACAAAATCATCGATGTATGGCCATAATCTTGATTTTTATATGACATGTATATGACTTGATGAAATTATAATATTTTTATCTTCTATCTTTTTTTTAAATAGTTATTAACATAAAAATTATACAAGTTAATAAATATGTGTCTCATAATAATATAATAAATTCATGTTTGAATAAAGATTCGATAAATAGAAACATCCTTTTACAAGACTAACATGAAATCAAATATATAGATATATCCCTCTCATGTAATTAAAATGATTCTTAAAAATAATTTTTTAACAAAAAAATAAATAATAATAATTTTTTTGTAGAAATGATTTTCTCTTGCATCATATTTGTATCAAACATAGATAAATAAATAATATTACTAATTCAATAATTAAGGAACATATTTTGGAAGCAAGGAATGAAAATATATTCATTACGAAAAACCAGAAAATTAAAATCATAATTTTGAAACAAATAGACTATCTCTTACTAATAATTTTGAAATAGATAAATTTGAAAAATCAAATAAATCTATCTCTTAAAAAACACAATTAAACAATATCCATCAAGAATGAATAAACGTCATACCAAACTTACACCTAAATAATTTTAGTATCAATCACTTGTTTCCCTCTGGAATTGGGGATGACCTCGTTGATTGAAGGTTCAAACATTACAATCAGTTTCTAATGAGTTTGTTCATAGAACTGGAAACATCCAATGATTCCATATCCATTTGGACCTACTTTCCAAAGGTAGGTGCTCATTAGTTGTGGACTGATGAGGCTTAGGAATTTGCATTGGTCGAGAGGATGGGCGGTTGGACTCATCACACCTTTTTGAGGGGAATTATTGTCTACTCCGGGACTCTCTTTATAGATTTAAGTTATGTTCATGAATCCTTATTACATTACCAAGTATAAAATGTGCTTTCCTTTAGTCTGACAATCAATGATCGATATGTAGGAAATTTATAGAATCTTTTATATGTATTCGAGGTTCTTCATCGATGAAGAATCATCTGTATTTGTTAGAGATTCTTAGTTGATGGTATCCTTAAAAATACATAAAATTATCTTGGTCATTATGATGACCATACCGGTTTTAAAACCACTCAGTGGGCACTTGAAGTTTATTGTCATTCAGGAGGACATGGATTATTTCAGAGTTGGTATCGTACCCGCTGATGGGATACCTATGTATCCTTTGTTTTGGAAAAGGAATCAGAACCCACATAGTTCGAGTAAGGGATTATGATGTTTATGCATGATTGATGGATCATGAAAGATGTCATGATTACTTTTACACTCTAATCTCACGTGAGTCATGCTCAGTGTGAGAAACAAGAGTTATCATTGAAACCAGACAACTTGTGCCACGAAAGATGCAATGATGTGGGGCTTATGTGTGTATGACTGCCCAAAATAAATGAGGATTAAGATTTACTTCAGGGAGGAAATCCAGGAACAGGGTCCATAAAGGTATATGTGCTTCATGGAGATTTGGATACTCTAATCTTGGGGCTTACTCCTAAGAAAGATGCCCAAGTTAGGAGGGGACTTATGATTGGGTTTTACTCCTGAGAAGGAAGCCCAGATCAAAAGGAAATTAAGACTGGGGCTTACTCCTGAAAAGGAGGCCCATATTTGAGATTGGGGCTTACTTCTAAAAAGGAAGCCCATGTTAAGAGAAATATGGTTGGGGCTTACTCCTAAAGAGGATGCCCATATTTGGGAATTTTAAGACTGGGGCTTATTTCTAAAGAGGATCCCCAGATTGGAAGACTTGGGGCTTACTCCTAAAGAGGATGCCCATAGTAATGAGAATTTGGACTGGGTCTTACTCCTAAAGAGGATGCCCAGGTTAAAGGAATTTTAAAATTAAAGTGACTTGGGGCTTACTCCTGAGGAGGATGCCCAAATTTGAGACTGGGGCTTACTTCTGAAAAGGAGGCCCATGTTAAAGGGATTTGAAAATTAAAGTGACTTGTGGATTACTCCTGAGGAGGATTCCCAAATTTGAGACTGGGGATTACTCCTGAAAAGGAGGCCCATGTTAAAGGGATTTGAAAATTAAAGGGACTTGGGGATTACTCCTGAGGAGGATGCCCAAATTTGAGACTGGGGCTTACTCCTGAAAAGGAGGCCCATGTTAAGGATTCTCTCATCTTAAAGGATGAGGTTGAATGAATGAAATCTCAATCTTTAGTGACATAAAGATGTGTAAATCACTAGATTTTGAGAGATGTTCCATGAAGTTCCTTTCATATAAGGAAGCCAAATCAAGAAATCATGCCATAAATGGATTTAAAGAGTGTCTTGAGGAATGAATTTTGAATAGGAGAGGTGGAATGGAATAAGAAGGGTGAAATGGGTAGAAAAGGCACCCAAAAAGGTAGGGGCGCGCAAGTCCTAGCAGGCGCGGAGGTACTGTATGGGCGCGCAAGTCCTGATCGCGCAGGTATACCTGCGCGGTACATGGGTACTTGCATGATTTTCAGCCCTTAGAGTAATATTTGGGCGATACTTGATCAAAGACTTTAAAATCATCCCTAGAGGCTTTCCAGAAGATGGCGCGCAAGTTATGGTGAAGAAGTAGGGAGGCGCGCAAGTGTGTTCATTTCCCTTAAGGGTAAACCACTTAGGCATGCAAGTGTTAGTGAATTCTAACACTTAGACCTTACTCATCCTGTTTATACCTTCTATTCTAGGTAAATAATTACCTTAGAAGTGTTCGGAAGACCTGAAGAAGAGACTTGGGCGTTCAGAGCTCTGTATCTGAATTCTGGAAAAATACTCCTGAAATGGGGGGCCCATAGGGTCTATTTATAGGCTGGAGAAGACCCCAGACAATTATCCTTTAGGGTGCGCAAGTGACTTGCGTGACCAACTTCGGCATACAGGTGTACTTGTGCGACCATTGTAGAACTTGCGCGACCCTTGTGCAATGTTCTTCTTATTCACTCCTTTGTCAATTTTTGATATTTGTCCAAAGGTTGACTCACTTTGAGCTCAGATATTCCCCTTTTCCAATCTTTAGATTCTGTGACGAAAGGAGCATCAACAAAAGTCCCCCCTCAGAGTTGGATCCAAAAGAAATGAGGATTTGACTCTGAGGAAATCGAGAATCAAAAGGAAATTGGGGTGCATAAGGTTGGGCGCGCAAATGAGCTTTGGGTGCGCAGGGTCTGGCGCGCAGGGGTATGTCCTTTTGTCACGCAGGGTACGGTGTGTAGGGTCATGGACACGTCTATAAATAGGGGGATTCATTCCGCACAAAGCACTTGGCTCTCACAGATTTCTTGCAGTCGGCGCGCAGCTTGGCTCTCGGCTTTTGCTCGTCCGCGCAAGTGATTCCGCTGTCTCTTTGCTGTCGCGCTGCTATCAAGGTATCTGGACTTGCGCGCTGATACTTGCACGCCAAATACTTTCACGACACATCCATATCTCCAAATGGATCTTTACTTCCAATGCTCCATTCTCAAATCCATGTATCCATCTTCCAAGTCTCTTGGACAGAAACAGAGTCACTATTTGATCAGCAGAAAATTTTCTCAAACCGCACTCAAGAACAACCTTTTACAATTTTTCCAAGAAGAGCTAGTATCACTACATCTCTTATTGTATCCAGTTGAATGAATGAATTCCAGGTGGTTTCTGATGAAGCTCGGGATGTCGTAAATCAAATGAAGAGTTATGTTGAAAGCCTCTTGTAATTCTTGAAAAAGAGAAGAGACACCAGTCTGTGGATGTCCTTCTATCTCCTGTGTATCAATGAAAAACACTTTCATCTTCAATCATTTGTACCTGCATTCTTTTTTTACATGCTTTAAATTTTATTTAAGCCAATGGGCCTAGTAATCATAGTTTGATTTTTACTAGAATTAATGTAAATAACCCTACAAACTTTAAATCTTTTAATTGCTAAATATTACCTAAATCATACAAAATGTATGTTTAGTGAGATGGAACTTGACTTTTATTCAGAGTTCCTTTGTCTTTTGTGGGCAGTTTAAAGTCATGCACGTCGGACATAAAGAGTCTAATGTTTAAGGTCGAAATAGCTTTGACCGAATGAATTAGAATTGACTC
The DNA here is from genome assembly GCA_963277665.1 of Viscum album. Classification (NCBI taxonomy): domain Eukaryota; kingdom Viridiplantae; phylum Streptophyta; class Magnoliopsida; order Santalales; family Viscaceae; genus Viscum; species Viscum album. Next base: position 1,391,490,263 of record OY728142.1, on the reverse strand, counting down.
AATTCTTTGAAAATTTATCTGAAAACATATTACCATACTCAAGTATGAGGGAAAAATATGTAAACTATGACTTAAGAATATTTGAATATGAGGAATGATATGAAAAAGAGCTAAAAGGCATTAGAAGAAGTTGTTTTCAAGAATGAAGTTACCATTATTTAACAAACCCGTTAGGGGGTTGAATTATGCAGGGCCGCCTAAGGGAATTGGCTGTATAGTCAAATAAATAGTATCTTTTGGCTAACAAGTCTGTTATGTAGACTATTTATGCAAGGCCGCCTAAGGGAACGTGCTGCATAGTTAGGAAAAATAACTCTCAGAAATTTACTTTCCTAGTGCTAAAAATCCAGTGAAAGTTTATGAAGATTCAAATTTTCCAAAGTATAGAGTTTGATGTATGGAAAGAGGTACTTGAATATGGTTTATATTCTCCTTCCCTACGAAGGTCTGACCCAAACATAGGGAAGGAGAATATAAACCATAAACTTGAATACTTTCAGATCATGATAAAGGATATGGGACAAGTATGTTAAGGAGGGATATTTTTGCAGATCCCTACATATTGTCAAGACAAATAAAGACAAAAGAGATTTTCCTCCTAAGAATGAAGTTACCACTATTTAAAAAACCTTTTAGGGGGTTGAATTATTCAGGGCCACCTAAGTGCATTGGCTTCATAGTCAAATAATAGCATCTTTTGGCTAACAGGTCCGTTATGTAGACTGTTTATGCAAGGCCGCCTAAGGGCACGTGCTGCATAGTCAGGCAAAATAACTCTCAGAATTTCAGGCCTTTTGTGATTAGAAGTTAAGAAAAGGGTTATGAAGATTTGAAAATATTTAAGGTTAGGATTATAACACATAAAGATGGGTATTTTCCAATGTATGCAGAGATACACAGATCAATGCTAACCATAATCATGTTGTGGCTGGGTCCTGAATGGAAATGTTGGACTTCACTACGTATCCCATAAGGATGAGAATCAAGCCATACATAGTTCTTAAACTATAGTTTAACGTCGTGTGGGACAAAAGGATTGGAGATATTAGTTTAGGGTCATAGAGGTTGGACCATTATAAGAAATACATAGTGTGTGTTTTCATGGGGACTTTTCAGCCAAGGGACTGAAAGTGAAATTTGGGGTTAGGCCCAAAATACTTGGGGCTGGATTCGAGGGACACTCGAATGTTCCTACATATCCCATAAGGATGGAAATCAATCCCACGTAGTTCTAGAACTACCCTCTGTAAAAATTTGGTTCGTACATGTGAAGGGTGAAAAGGGACTTTAGTGTAATGATGGTTTAACCCAAGATAAAAGGTTCGGGCATTGCCATGTATGCACATAGTCTTTGGAATGAAACATGATTTAAAATCAATGTGAATAATGATTCCCTCTCAGGTGAGGGTATCAAAGAATGCTATATTTTATTGTCATACTGGACAAAAGTGTTGTATAGTTTAACGTCGTATATCAAGGACGAAAGTGAATCAATGTAAATATATTGATTCTAGGGGTGGTTTTACGAATCAACGTTGTATGAGATGGAGGTGAACCAATGTGAAGAGATTGGTTTTGGGCTTGAACCTTGGGAGATTTCCTACGTACCCAGCCTAGAAGGCAAGGATCAAAGTCCGCGTAGTTCAATTAAAGAATGAATTAATGATCAAGTTGTTCTTGGGGACAATGACCTAAAAAATGATGTTGGGACTTATGTGTGGTTAGCGGCCCAGAGAGAGTGTTATGGTTAAAATTTTCTCTAAGCTCACGTGAGTCATACTCAGTGTGAGAAACAAGAGGTAACAACAACCTTAATGATGCACAATTTAATGTCATGTAGGACATATAAAGGGACTATGTAGTTTAAAGTCTTGCAGTTAGGACTATTGGTGTTGCACAGTTTAGTGTCATGTATCAGGGAAAAAGTACAATTTAATGTCATGTAGGATGTATCAAAGGACTTTCTGTACAGTTTAGTGTCATGTAGTTAGGATGATGGGGACAACACAGTTTAATGCCATGTTGGACAAAAAGAGGACTGTGCAGTTTAATGTCATGCAGTAAGGACAAAAGAGAACACATTTTAACGTCCTATTGGACGTATTAAGGACTTTTTTTTCATAGTTTAACATCATGTTGGACGAAAGAGGGACAATACAGTTTAACATCATGTTGGACGAAAGAGGGACAATACAGTTTAACATCATGTTGGACGAAAGGGACTTGCAAATATTTTAGGGTCATATGCATGGAAAATTGCTGTATAGTTTAATGTCATATAGCAAGGACGATGAAGGGGACATATTTTAAAGTCATGTTGGAGAATTAGGGAACTTTTTCACAGTTTAATGTCGTGTGAGATGAAAGTAATACAAATAGTTTAAGGTCATATGTATGGACCGTGGATGATGCATTTTAACATCGTGCTGGATGTAAGGGACTTTTATACAGTTTAGCGTCATGTAGTTAGGACGTCACAGTTTAATGTCGTGTGGGACGAAAGTAATACAAATTGTTTAAGGTCGTATGCATGGACCGTGGATTATGTAGTTTAACATCTTGCTGGATGGTGGTGCAGTTTGAGGTCATACCGGACCAATGATGATATATTTTGTGTTTATACAAAATACTTCTTGAAAAATATGGCATTGGTTGGAGTAGTGATGAGTTCTCCATCCATCAAAATTAATGAATAAGCTCCATTAGAGTAGACCCTATGTATTGAGTAAGGTCCTTCCCATTTTGGCTCAAGCTTGGGAGGTTTCTTTCCCGGTATCATTGGAGTTCTGAGAACTAATACCAATTCTCCCTGAGTGAATGAATGAAGATGAACTTTTTTGTTAAAAGCTCATGCTATTCGATTCTGATAGACTTCCAAATAGTGTAAAGTACACAATCTTTTCTCATCTAACCATTCCAATTCATTCAATCGCTTTTGAGATTGTTCATCTATAGATGACTAATCACAAATGACTACTCTGAGCGAAGGAAATTGAACTTCAATGGGCAAGATGACTTCCGTTCCATATACCAGTGAATATGGAGTTGACCGAGTTGCAGTGCAGGTGGTAGTCCGATAAGCCCATAAATCATGAAAGAGTTTATCAAGACATGATTTCTTATCTTTATCCACCATTGTTTGTTGTATATTTGAAAGATTCTTATTTAAAGCTTCTATCTGGACATTGGTCGCTGCATGATACCGAGATGAATGGTTGTATTTGATGTTGTATTCTTGATACAAATTCTTTACCTCATATGAACAGAAGTTGGTGCCATTGTCTATCAATATGGTATGAGGGACACCAAATCTGGTAATGATGTTAGACTTGATGAAGCAAACAATGCATTTAGAACTGACTTCCTTAAGAGGTATTTTCTCTGCCCAATTGGAAAAGAAATCAGTAGTAGTAAGAATATACTTAAATTGCTTGGACGTAGCTGAAGGGTAAGGTCCCACCACATCCATTCCCCATGTGGAAAATGGCCATGAGTATTTAGCTATATGAAGAAACTCTGGAGGTTGATGAATGAAGTTGGCATGTACTTGGCATGAATGACACTTCTTTGTGAAATCAACACAATCTTGTATCATTGAAGGACAAAAGTATCCAAACCTTCGAATCTGATCAGACAGTCTATGTCCAGACTAGTGGGCACCACAGATTCTTGCATGCACTTATTTCATGATAGCCATTGTCTCTTCACCATCAATGCATCTGAAGAGAACTCCATCAAAACCACATTTTTAGAGAATTTTCTCTAGGTGATCTGGGCTATCATAAAGAGTAAAATTGACCACACGTCACCAGATTTGTTCTTTCCCAGCTCTATCAGGTGGAAGTGTTCTATTTTGAAGGTATTCCCTGATAGGTGACATCTATCCTATCTTATGACCATACGGTTTAGGAATGGGACTAATTTCATTAATATCCTCTGTTCTTCTTCAAACATAAGGTGAAATTGCATAACGGTGGGCAATACTGATGGTTTTCTCATCCCGATTTGGATCTACCAGAGCTGTGGCTATATTAGCCAGTGCATCATCTTGAGCATTTTGTGATCGCGGAACATAAGAAAATGTCGGTTCTGAAGGGAATTCCACCATTAACTTTCTAATGTAATCATACAAAGGGATTAGTTCTTTTTCTCTGATGGAATAATCCCCATTGACTTGTTTGATTACCATGTCTAAATCACCTTTCACCTTTAAGTGATTCACTTGTGCTTGAAGCGCCAATTCCATGCCTGTGATGAGAGTTTGGTTTTCCGCTTCATTATTGGTACCACCTTCCCATAATAAGAAGGAATAAGGTAACACTGCCTTTTCTGGATAAATGAGCACAATTCCTAAGCCAACATTGTTGAATTTAGGATTTTCCATTTTCCTCCCTGTTGGACTTCTGGAATCACCATCAAAATACATTTCCCATGCCTGAGGACTTTCTTGAATAGAGAAGATTTACTCATCAGGGAGTTCAATATCTGAAGATGTGTCTTCCACTAAAGGGTGTTCATCCAGGAAATCAGCCAGAGCTTGGTCCTTTATTGCCTTTTGAGACACATACTGAATATCGAATTGCTGCAAAAATAATTTCCCACCTTGCCAGACGTCCTGTAAGCATTGGACGACTAAGGATGAATTTGAGCGGGTTATTGCGAGATACCAATTGGACCTCGTGATGTTACAGGTAGTGTCTCAACTTCTGAACTGCAAAGATTAATGCCAGGTAGCACTTCTCAATACTTGAATATCGGGTTTCTGCTTCAAGCATAGTCCGACTGAGGTAGTAGAGGCTGTTTTCATTCCCAGCATCATTCTTCTGAGTAAGAAAGGCACCCAATAATCGCTATAAAGATGTCACGTAGAGGATAAGTGGTCTTCCTTCAATAGGTGGCATGAGTACCGGCGGACTCAAGAGGTATTTATTGAGAATATCGAATTCTTCTTGACATTATTCAGTCCACTGGTAAGTGACTCCCTTCTTCATCAATTTGGTGAAGGGTAAACTTTTGCCTACCAAATTGGCGATGAAACACTAAATATAGGCTAAGTGTCCTTGAATTCCTCTTAATTCATTCAAATTCCGAGGAGGTTACATACCAAGGATTGACTTTGTCTTCTCAGGATCGACTTAAATACCATGATGGCATACAATAAAGCCGAGAAATTTTCCTAAGGTTACCCCAAAAGCACATTTTAAGGGGTTCATCTTCAAATTATGTTGTCGAAGCTTACGGAATATGACTTCCAAATCAGCCAAGTGATTAAAACATTTTTTGGATTTGACCACCAAATCGTCCACATAGCATTCAACAAACTTCCCTAGAAAGGGTTTGAAGATATGATGCATGGCATGCTGATATGCTGCGCCCACATTCTTTAAGCCAAAGGGCATTACCCGGTAGCAAAACACACCCTAAGGGGATCTGAAGGCTATGGATTCCTCATCTTCTGGGGCCATTTGGATTTGATTATATCTGGAATATCCATCCATGAAGGAAAGTTCTTCATATCCATCTGTTGCATCAATTAAAAATTCTATAATCAGAACTGGGAAATCATCCTTAAGACAATGCCGATTAAGATCTCTGAAATCGATGCAAACTCTAATTTGTCCATTTTTATTCTTTACAGGGACAATATTAGCCAACCACTTGGGATATTGAACTTCTATGATGAAGTTATCTTTGATAAGATTATCCACTCCAGCTTCAATTTTGGAAGCATAAGTTGGGTGTGTTCTTCTCGCGGCTTGCTTAAATCCTCAATGTTCTTCTGGTAAACCCAAATGATGAGTAGCAACATCAGGATCAAGCCAGGAATATCTATATAGTTCCAAGAAAATATGTCTTGATTTTGCTTTAAAAACGAAATATACATCTCTTGTTCTTCAAGAGTCATGGCCGCACTGATTAAAGTGGGGCATGGATCTTCTTTTGTACCTAGATTTATTTATCTGAGTTCATCCATGGTGGTAGAGATACCCTCTTCAAATACTGGAGGGGCATCTCTGAGATCTTCCTCTTCTTCTTCAACATGTGTTATTTATTCTGTTTCTACTCATATAGTATATGATAAAGCAGAATTTCCATGATTAGAAGAGATGTCAAAATTTGAACATCTTGAAGAAGAAGCTTCCATTTCTGACCCAATTGATGATGAAGGGTCTTCCTTGGGAAATAAAGAGGAGATGATGGATTGGGAATCGACATCATTGTTCACCTCTGATGTTGCTATAACTTCTTCTGGCCTGATTGGAGAAGTATAGAATTGTTGTATTTCAATATATGAAATGAAGATTTCACCATTTGGGCTTTCATCACTGCTTGGAGAATCACCAATTTCTCCCATGTTGTTTGGATTGATTGCCGTAATTGACATTATGGATCTTTCCATAAGATTATTTTGATTTGGGTCTATTCTGTCAATTTGACTGATAGGCAACACATAATCTGTACCCACATGCGCAAATGGATTTACTGGAATCTTCTCCAAACCATATGGAGCATTAACTTTGGTAATCTCCTTTATTGTGGATTTATCCCTTCCCTTCATGTGATAGAATTCCTCCTCAATGTATCGAGACTCACATGTCTTGAACGAGGCCTTATCACCATATAATGTCCCAACTTGACCATCAAAACAATATTTGAGACATTGATGGTATGATTAAGGGATAGCCGCATATTGATGTAGCCAGGGTCTTCCAAGCAGGATGTTGAAGGCTGAGTCTTGATCAACAACCATGAAATCTGAATTGGATACAAGATCTCCAAACTGAGTTCTGAGTGTAACTTCTCCCAGTGGTTCTTGTTCATTTTTATCATATCCTTGTAACATCATGTTAGAAGGAGATAAATCAGATTCCGTGAGGCCCAATCGATGAAGTGTATGAATGGGAACGAGGTTGACTCCTGAACCATTGTCAATGAAAGCTTTTCGAACATCTACACCATTGACCTTTCCAGATAAGTAAAAAGGTCTAATATGCCCATGCACAACATCATCTTCATCTTCATTAGTAAAAGATATTATTGCATGGAATTCTATAGGATTATTCTCTATGTGATAGACTTCAGCTGCAACAATTTCAGTTTCAAACTCCTGAGGACTTGAAAAAGCCTCGATGAGTGCTTCCCAAAAATATTTTGACAGATTCAAAGCATCTATAATTGATAACTTGGCTGGTACTTGGGCCAAGTGTTTCAATACATCATACTTTTGATCCAGAGGTCTGCGTTTCCCAACAGGAACATGTGGTTTAGCAGGTTCCTTGGAAGCAGATGCTTTGGAAGTTGATGCATCTTGTATTGGGATAGGAGTTGGAAATATTCCTGGTTTTGGAAGATTAGACCGATTAGATCTATTTACTTTTTGAGAGGATGAAGGTGGAACCCCAAACCGATCCTCCAAAATAACTGTTCCAGGATATAATTTGTTATTAGTAGAAGAACTTGCTTGTTCTTGCTGAGCTCACTGAAGGGCTCTACCACGAGTTTCTGCTACATACACAGTTCTAGAAGGGGTAGAATTGGAATAGAGACTTCTAAAAGATCCACGTCTTCCCCTATATCCTGAGCCTCTAGAACTTCCTTTGATTCCTCTGTTTGATACAGGGAATTCAGGCTCATTGAAATCGAAACTGCGACTAACATATGTATCTGTTAATTGAATCATATTAACAGAACCAAAGATTAACTCTTCATTCGATGAAGAATCTGCCTGACTAGCCAATTTAGGCTATACCTTTTGGTGGGGCGGTGATCGTTGATTTGAAGTAGATGGCATGAAGTCTTCCAGGGTCAAAGAAAACTTAGGCTTTGACACGTACTCATCTTCTTCTGATTCTTTTTCTTTCTTTAAATAATGTCGTTTCTTTGAGGATTTTCCCTCTGATGAAGAGGGTTTTGCTGTGGCATTCATGGAAGAAGGTACAATTGGTTTCTTCAATTACGTTCGCAAAATAGCATGAGTTCGGTTGATTATATTTCTAACCATCCAATCATCATATTTTAGTGCATTTTTGTTCTTAACTTCTTACCACTCGCCTTCCTCCTCTGGAACTGTAGCAGTAACACATGCTACCTGAGCTAAAGAACCTTTTAATTTGACTTGTCCTAAGTCGACCACATTTTGCAGGAGGTATTTGAAGACAAAACACTCCTGGATGGGATGCCCCAATATTTGATGAAAGGGGAAATAATTGGGATGATCTTCGTCTCCTTCCTTGTTTGGCCTTTTGGGCCTTGGCAACTGAACCAAATTATTTTCAGAAGCCGAAATGATGTAACCAGGAACCTGCTCATTTCGGAAAGAGTATGTTTTTCTCTTCAGATCCTCAAATTGTTTTCTTCTTTGATCTCTTTGATCGTCTTGATGAAACGGCCTTTGTTGTTGGCGCTCAGGAGGTGGAGCCCTTCAAAAAGATGAAGGTTTCGAGGTAGAAGTAGGTACAGGTGCTTGTTTAAGCATAACTGTAGCAGTTTCTGCTTTACCCATTATCCTTCCTAGAGGTGATGGAATTACATGAGATTTAGCCTTAGTTTGTATAAGATAATATTCAATATGTTGAGCGATTGAGATAAGGTCTTGAAACCCTTCTGTTTATTTCACAGGGATCAGTGGTGTGCGTAATTTGTCACGCAGATTTTCCACACAGATTGGAAACACTTCCTCTTAAGGGAGTGCTAAGCTCAGGGAATATGTTAATGCCTTCCAGCGAGCAATGAAATCATAGAATCTTTCATTCTCCCTTTGCTTACAGTTTGTAAGATCGAAAACTGTTGTCTTTGGCAAAGTTGAGCTGAATTGAAGAAGAAATCATTGACAGAGATCTTCCCATTCGGTAATTGACCGAGATTTCAAGCTTGTATACTAGACCAAAGTTGGTCCTTACAAGGTTCGCACGAAGCATCTGAGTTTCACTGCTTCTTTCTGCTCTGGATTTCCCATCATAGGATCGCAACAAGACACATAATGCGTCAAATGTTGTTCAGGGTCGCCTGATCCATTGAAAATAGGGAATACAGGGTTCCCAAAATTTGATGGGGGAGAGATTGAATCTACCCATTCAAGGTAATATTTCTTTTCTGGTTGAACCTGCACACGCTTCCCTTCCATAGCTTCCAAGAGAGCTATTAATGACTCAATAGTAATCATTAACTTTTGAGAAACATCCGGTTGATCTTGAATCTGAACAGGTGCACTGACTGGAGCTTGGATAGATGTGGTGGTTGGTACTGCAACCGATGGCAGCACTACCAATTGTTGTTGCACTTGACCCGTAGGATTAGACCTGTGAGGGTGTACTGATAAAGGAGGATATTCTTGATCAATCTTAGTAGATGCAACAAACTCCCTTGTCTGACTGACTCCAGCACACTTAGGAGGAAGACTACCTTGAAGTTGTTCTGCGTTCAAACTCCTAAATTTATTCATTTCTTCCTCTTGTTGTGCAAATATTTGCTCTAGTGAGAGTGATTGGCCTTATCCAGAGGGAGGATATGTAACATGATTCTTTCCCTTCCCCTTGTTTTAACCCTTTCGGAGAGGGGGAAGTGGGTTATTTGAAGGAACACCCAGATTTTGGGTAAATCTTTGATTTTGTGTACGCACACCTTCTTTATTTGTGTCTGTGCATACAACTTCCTGAGCAGGAACCTCTTCATCTGAGTCCCCTGAGTGAGCCTCATCTGGTGGATCAGAAACAACGACATTGATGACATTGATTGATGCATAACGCATCACATCCCTTCTATCAAAATTTCTGTGATACTTTCTTCTTCCATGTCTTTGATGAGACATTGTCTTTTGTTAATTCAATCCCTCAGGAACTTCTTGATGAACCATAATTTGGAGGGAATCTCCTGATAATTTGGCTCTTCGTTCCTCTTGAGGCTTCTTTTCCAATTGAGAAAAGACCAAATTTCTCTGAGGAGGGGATTGATGATTTGAAAAATTCCCCAGTTCAGTGGACTGGGGCTGTTCCTACTCAACTCCTCGAATTCTATTTGTTGATTCTAAGGGTTGGTTTAAAAGAGTCCCCAGTCTAGAAAGCTGGGGAGGCTCTTGACATGCTATGTCTGAGAATTTCTTAAAAGCTCTCCTGATCTTGCGGATCTTGGTCCAGAAATTAGCTGGATGCATCAACCTGTATCCACTTTTATCACCCAGCTCGAAAGACCGTTGGATGATTTCCGACACTTCTGTCACTTGATGATGTTCTTGCTCCATAAAAGAGGCTTGTTCAATATTCTTGTTTTCTTGATGCAGGAGTAATTCAATAACTTGTTCTCTATATTCTTGATTTTGAGAAGAAATAGTTGTGGCCTGTTCTTGGGAAAGCTTTTGATTACAAACAAAACTCATTGACTGTGGTCGGCCACGGGCAATAACATTGCATGAGACCATTTTTGGAGGGCATTGCTGACTGGAGAGCACAATGAAATGTAGTGATCCATGAACACCCCATACTATAACATGAATACCAGATGGGGCATTGGCAATTAACTGGCGCAATCTTCTTAGTGCGCCAAGGCATGAATGCTGAAGGGCTCTCTGTTGCTTTTCAACCTTCAGATATCGAGAGACTGATAGAGATGCCAAGTCAATTTGATGTTGTAACCCTTCTATTATCTTAACATGATTCTCATATTCATAATAAGATAATACTTTCTTTTTCAACTGACAAAGAGTTTTCTATATGTTGAGACGAATATCATGAATCCCATCTTCCGTCAACATCACTGGAATGTCATACTGAGAGTCAGCCAGAGGCCAAAACATGACTGGCACTTCACCCTTTGCCAGTTGTTTTCTCATGTTCAACATTTCCTCTTTATCATTCAATGAAGATTCTTCTACCTGATTTGACCAGAGCTGGTGCTTCCTTGTTGTTTCATCGGATTCAACAAGATTGGTAGAGAAACCACTGATCAAACTAGAATATGCATGACTTAGGGGTGGTTTGGAGAATGACCTACACCCAGGGCTATCTTCCAATTGAGAAAGTATTTCACCTGCTAGCGATGAAGCATTAGACATGACTGGTTTCTCATTTTCAATTGCCTCAAGATAAGAGGGATTTCTCGGCACTATATTGTCCACTAGATCATTTTTCAAGAAATGTGTATCACTACTGCGGAGAGGACTTTCGCAGTGAAATTCATCATCATGGGGAGGACCACCATGGTGGGTTACAGCAAAAGATGAGATCTCTTGCTCTTTTGTCTTCTGGCCACACATAGGGTTATTGTATCTCTCATCTAAAGATGAAACATTGAGATCGACCGAATTTTCATGAAGAAAGCCTTCATGAGGAAGTGTCTATTGAAGACCTTCAGAATTAATGTTCCCACTATTGGGAAATGAGGGAGTAGAATCTTGAATTCCAACAGATAACTGTCTGAGGGATTCAAGAACTCCAGCATCGAACAAGGCCTTGTTACAGATTGGCTCTTGATCTCTTGACTGTGCTGGGTGGGTCTTCTTTTAAGACGCCTTCTTACTCGCCTTGGAAACCACTTGTTGCCGAAAGTGGCTGCTTTGAGCAGGTGTATGTGCCTAATCAGGAGAGATGGCCAAGTTAGGCTGAAGATATCTACCCAAATCAGGTGTATGTGCCTGAATTGGTTGTCCATATGATATGGGGGAGTATGCCCCACAACCCTCTTGGACTGGAACAGATGTGTGTGTCTGTTCTGGAGTGAACTGTTGATGTGTCTCTCCACTGGTAGGGATATATTTATGTGTCTTTCCTTGAGATGTTGTTGAAGCTATTATAATATCCTGGAAGGCATCCAGAATATGAGCAGGGATTTGCTTCTGCTCTTTCACCATTTATAGAATATGCTTGGTGACTTCAGCTGTCGGAACGGGGATATACGTCCATTCCGTGATTGGAGTAGGTGTATGTGCCTGCTCCTGTCCTCCTTTTCCTATCAGTGAATCTTGACAGTACTCAAGTGTGGGGGAAGAAAGTTGAGTCTGTCTCCTGTTTGTCGCCAGAGCTTTCCGACTGACTTCTCCGAGTACTACCAAGCGAGACTGTTGGTAGGCTTGATCAATACCAGCAGGTGTATGTGCCTGCTGATTGTACTTCACCGAACGTGGTTGATGAGATCCATCATATGTAGTCAGACGAGTCTGCTGACTAGCTGATGATGTATAAACAGGTATATGTTCCTGCCTATAGTACTTCGCCGGAATTGCCTGGCGGGATTGGTGTGATGCTGCCAGACGAGTCTGCTGGACAAAGGAATTAAAACGGGTAGGTGTGTGTGCCCGCTCGTTGCTTGTCACCAAGTTAGGTTGGTGGACTTCTCCAGAAATGGCAGAGATGAGAACCTACTCACTGTTAATCGGATTTCACCTCTGGAAATTCATCTTTCCTGCTCAGGTTCGAGGAAACTGAGCCAAACACCTGGAGTCGACACCCTCATCATGTTGAGGGCGCACTGCCGCACGAGTCTAGCAGTGATGGTTGATGGGATACCTCAGGAAGGACTCCTGTCTCTTTGAATTAAGGCCCTGAGGGACCTGCTCATTCACCTCTCCAGAATAAGGGAGAAAATGGTGATTGCGTTCCAGGGATAACGACCTGAAACAGTTGGAGACAGTGGTTAGCACCGCCTGCTTCTTGATCGCTGTTCGTCGCTGTCCGAACGACTAGGGTGAATTGTTCACATGGAGGGCTTGTCGAGCAGCCTCTAGAGTTGGAATGGTACCATGTTGACAGTACTCCTTAACCAGCACATTTGATACCCAGCGTTGAAGATGCTGAGTAGGTGATGTCGTCCTCAGAGTGGACGATGATCCAACAGGAGTAGCAGCAGTGGCATTCGCAGAAAAAGTTTTCACAGCAGACATATTCACAGGTGTGAAATTGAGAGTAACCATTTCTTAGAATGCAGAAAATCTTGGAAAAGAGTTCCTGCTGATATAACAGACGTAATCAAGATAAATTCAGCCACTACATCTTTTGGATGAGCACATATATCAATGATTGTTTTTGTTTTCCCTCTCATTGAGTTTTAAATAGGGGCCTAACAAATAAGTAAAACATCATTTTAACTTGGTTAAGGATTCACGTCGGGTTCACCATTTTTTATTTCCCTCTGGAATTGGGGATGACCTCATTGATTGAAGGTTCAAACATTCCAATCGGTTTCTAACGGGTTTGTTCATAGAACCGGAAACATCCAATGATTCCATGTCTATTTGGACCTACTTTCCAAAGGTATGCTCTCATTAGTTGTGGACTGATGAGGCTTAGGAATTTGCATTGGTCAAGAGGATGGGAGGTCGGACTCATCACACCTTTTTTAGGGGAATTATTGTCTACTCCAGGACTCTCTTTATAGATTTAAGTTATGTTCGTGAATCCTTATTACATTACTAAGTATAAAATGAGCTTTCCTTTAGTCTGACAATCAATGATCGATATGTAGAAAATTCAGAGAATCTTTTATTTGTATTCGAGGTTCTTCATCAATGAAGAATCATCTGTATTTGTTAGAGATTATTAGTTGATGGTATCCTTAAAAATACATAAAAGTCTCTTGGTCATTATAACGACCATACTGGTTTTAAAGCCACTCAGTGGGGCACTTGAAGTTTATTGTCATTCAGGAGGACATGGATTATTTCAGAGTTGGGATCGTACCCGCGGATGGGATACCTACGTATCCTTTGTTTTGGAAAAGGAATCAGAACCCACATAGTTCGAGTAAGGGAGTATGATGTTTATTCATGATTGATGGCTCATGAAAGATGTCGTGATTACTTTTACACTCTAAGCTCACGTGAGTCATGCTCAGTGTGAGAAACAAGAGGTATCGGTGAAACCAGACAACCTGTGCCACGAAAGATGCAATGATGTGGGGCTTATGTGTGTATGACTACCCAAAATAAATGAGTATTACGATTTACTTTAGGGAGGAAATCCAGGATCATGGTCCATAAAGGTATATGTGCTTCATAGAGATTTGGATACTCTAATCTTGGGGTTTACTCCTAAGTAAGATGCCCAAGTTAGGAGGGGACTTATGATTAGGTTTTACTCCTGAGAAGGAAGCCCAGATAAAAAGGAAATTAATAATAGGGCTTACTCTTGAAAAGGAGGCCCATATTTGAGATTGGGGCTTACTCCTGAAAAGGAAGCCCATATTAAGATAATTAGGGTTGGGGATTAATCCTAAGGAGGATGCCCAAATTTGGGAATTTTAAGACTGGGGCTTACTCCTAAGGAGGATGCCTAGATTAGAGGACTTGGGTCTTACTCCTAAAGAGGATGTCCACAGTAATAAGAATTTGGACTGGGGATTACTCCTGAAGAGGATGCCCAGGTTAAAGGGATTTGAAAATTAAAGGGATGTGGGGCTTACTCCTGAGGAGGATGCCCAAATTTGAGACTAGGGCTTACTCCTGAAAAGGAGGCCCATGTTAAAGGGATTTGAAAATTAAAGGGGCTTGGGGATTACTCCTGAGGAGGATGCCCAAATTTGAGACTGGGGCTTACTCCTGAAAAGGAGGCCCATGCTAAAGGGATTTGAAAATTAAAGGGACTTAGGGCTTACTCCTGAGGAGGATGCCCAAATTTGAGACTGGGGATTACTCCTGAAAAGGAGGCCCATGTTAAGGATTATCTCATATTAAAGGATGAGGTTGAATGAATGAAATATCAATCTTTAGTGACATAAAGATGTGTAAATCACTAGATTTTGAGAGATGTTCCACGAAGTTCCTTTCAGATAAGGAATCCAAATTAAGAAATCATGCCATAAATGGATTTGAAGAGTGTCTTGAAGACTGAATTTTGAATAGGAGAGGTGGAATGGCATAAGAGGGGTGAAATGGGCAGGAAAGGCACCCAAAAAGGTAGGGGAGTGCAAGTCCTGGTAGGCGCGCAGGTACTGTGTGGGCGTGCAAGTCCTGGTCACGTAGGTATACCTGCGCAACACATGGGTACTTGCGTGATTTTTAGCCCTTAGAGTAATATTTGGGCGATCCTTGATCAAAGCCTTTAAAATAATCCCTAGAGGCTTTCCAGAAGATGGCACACAATTTATGGTGAAGAAGTAGGGCGGCATGCAAGTGTGTTCATTTCCCTTAAGGGTAAAACACTTAGGCGCGCAAGTTTTAGTGAATTCTAACACTTAGACCTTACTCCTCCTGTTTATACCTTCCATTCTAGGTAGAGAATTACCTTATAAGTGTTCAGAAGACCTGAAGAAGAGACTTGGGCGTTCAGAGCTCTGTATCTGAATTCTGGAAAAATCCTCCTGAAATGGGGGGCCCACAGGGTCTATTTATAGGCTGGAGAAGACCCCAGGTATTTATCCTTTTGGGCGTGCAAGTGACTTGCACGACTAACTTCAGTGCGCAGGTGTACTTGCGCGACCATTGTAGAACTTGCGCGACCCTTGTGCAATGTTCTTCTTATTCACTCCTTTGTCAATTTTTGATATTTGTCCAAAGGTTGAATCACTTTGAGCTTAGATATTCCCCTTTTCCAATCTTTAGATTCTGTGATGAAAGGAGCGTCGACATCACCTTACTAAAATTTATCAAAGTTTTGAAAAACATGTTGATTTTGTTTGGAAGAAACCCATAAGCAAACTTGGAAGAAACAAATAATTTGATAAAATAAAAATTAAAATCCCTTACCAAAAATATGAGCAGAGGACACCTTAAGATTTATTCTTGGGATAAATAAAACATGGCTCCTCATGCTAAAAAAAAGTAAAACATGAATTTTTCCTCTTCCTTGCTCAAAAGTTTTATCTCACCATCCTTTCACCACTCTCACTTATGTGTGAGTCAATTGAAAGGGAATAGGAGACTTTATATAGTCGTTCCATAGCTATATAAATATTTTTTATAAACTAAATCAAGGGAAAAAAATGCGTGGTTTAAATCCCACACTTTCTGAGCAAGATGAGATATCAGAAGTCATCAAAAAGAAAAATTAATGTTTGAAAACAAACATTTGATTCACTGGAAAAATGGTTATCCATGAAACTATTCGGAAAATGACATTTAGAATTCAATTATATCTATGGAAACATGATCAATAAATGAAATCTTTATTTTACTAGAATTATGATCCATGTAAAATAATGTGAGTGTGTGAACAAACTGGTTATGCACCAAGGTAGATTAAATAAAGATAGATGGATCAAAATTAATGGCAATATGACAAAAATTTAGTTCATGATAAAGACAGAAGATAAATTTCTATGAAGAAAACCCATATAAATATAGGGAATAATAATCAGTCAATATCTGGAGAAGAAAAATCAATGGATAATAATGAAATAGTGAGTTAAGACATTGAAAACGAATCTAAAAAATCAGATGTCGATTGAAAAAAACAATACCTACCGGATCTGGAAAAATTGAGACTTATCAATATTGCATGACCTTACCTGCTCTACAACTCTGATATGAAGAGCGATGACCTTAAAACTCAAAACCATATCTATATTTGGCTTTTACAAATCAAGCACCGCTATGCTCAGATTTTACACCTTCCGAAGATGAACTCGTTGCCTCACAATTCACAACCTCTGCCTATATTCCCGAAGAAGGATGACGCTCGACATCTTCTGGACTTTGCTCGAAACCCGACAACACCCTATTCTTCGACCTTTCCCTCGGCATCGACTCCATCACCTCGCGACTCTCAACTCGCGATATGGAGTTTGACTGAAACCCTAATTCTACGAACTTCAAACCCTCAAATCCCGATTTCTTATTGTATTATTTTTATTTCATTCTCCATTTTTTTAAATCAATTATCTTTTTTAATTAATTTTTTTAATTTCATTTCACCGTTTATATTTACATATAAACTAAACATATATACATTCAATATCAAAAATTATTATTATTTTTTAAAAAAAATTATCAAAATTTAAATAAACATATAATCTTATAATTATATTTCATTCATTAATTTTTTTTTAAAACATGAATAGACATAATTTTATAATAACTAAAAAATATGATATTAAAAATTTGAATAATCAAAATATTTTTCATTTTTCAAAATAGTAATAATTATACATGCATTTTTTAATAATTTAATACTCATAATTTTGTTCATTAATAATTTCATATTTAAAATTATAATATATTTTGTTTAGTATGAAACGAGTTTACTAAAAATCCCTTTTTTATTGGAAGTATTTTTTTAAAGAATAATATCATATCATCATTTATCATTATAACATATATTATGTTTAAATGTTATGGAATAATAAAATATCGATTTTATAGAAAAAACAATCAATTATGATTAAAAATAATACCCATATACTTGAAACTCAATTTATATACATATATTAATATATATTAATTTTTTAGATAAAAATACTATATATAAAGAAAAATGTTATTTTTTGATTCAACACATATTTAATTATTTAAAAATATTTATAAAACCTTTTTATTAAATCATTCCTTAGTTTCAATTTATAAACTATATATTAAATAATTAATTTTTATTTTAAATTTTCTCACGGTGTTACATTCTCCCCTTAAAGGAATTTCACCCTCACAATTAGTTTTGTCGGACTAAAAACAATTTTGAATTTCTATCTTCAAAATTAAGAATAATCACTAGGACTATTAAACATCTAGACTCAACAACATATAATATCTAAAGTTTTCTAGAACGTTCATCTGATACCAATTATAACGCCCCGAGCCCACTATTCCAGACTCAATGCTTAAAAATGTTGTGTAATTTTTTTATTTATAAAGAAACTAAAGAATTACACTACAATTTGTACAAACGAGGAACTTTTACTGGTCTAGGTTGTGGAGGATTAGACAACACCTTATATTTATCAGAGTTAAAACAATAATAAAACAATTGTCCACTATGCTTCTGCGTGCGCTAACATCAAAATCATAAAATTCCGATTTAGAACTTCTACGATTCCTATGAAAAACATTTAAAAACAAAGGGTGAGCATTCAGTTGCCCCGTAAAAAGTTTTGAAAACCTTTGATAAATCCCATTAAAAATTTCCTTTAGATAGTATGTTCGAAAAATACATTTGTAAAACAACTTTTATAAAATACTATAGTGCTTTGAAAAATAATTATACTTCGAATAC
Organism: Viscum album; assembly: GCA_963277665.1. Taxonomy (NCBI): domain Eukaryota; kingdom Viridiplantae; phylum Streptophyta; class Magnoliopsida; order Santalales; family Viscaceae; genus Viscum; species Viscum album. The sequence goes on along the minus strand of OY728142.1, from coordinate 1,391,472,135 downwards.
AATTTTAAACTAATCCAGTGATTTGGTTGAAAATATTAAGAAAGATCTTAAAAACAAAACAACTTAGGCCACTTGAAACCCTGAAGGCTATCTTGGGCCTACCCACTTGAGGGATGGAATCACTCTCCAATTCCCAATCGTATTTTATAAAGTTCAAGTACGGGTTTTTATAAAAATCATTTTTAATCTTGATTTACATATATATACATTTTCAATGGTTTTTTAGTTTTAATTAAATATAACCATACATGAAATAAACATGTTCACTTTTATTTATATATAATTATATAAGTACTAGTGGTCATTGAAAATTACATGTTCGACTTGGTACAACCAAATATTATTATAGATAAAATTTTCATAACCACATGGAAGATTAATCATCATTCACATAATTAAAATTTCAAAGAAATATTTGTTAAAGTTATTTTATGCATAAAATAATGACATGAAGTTATAAACTAATAAACATAGTGAACATATAATTCTGTCTTCTTAAAATTAGTCATTAGAAAAAGATAATTATGTGTCGCACACAAAATCATCAAAACAACATTTCTTTACAAAATACAATCATCCTTTCATGGATGTATATTTATATGCACTTAAGTTTTGAGGAACATGACTTTAAGAAGTACATATATATATATTAATGTATAAATTTCATGATTACAAAATCATCGATATATGGCCATAACCTTGATTTTTATAGGACATGTATATGACTTGATGAAATTATGATATTCTTAACTTCTATCATATTTTCTTGAATAGTTATTAATATAAAAATTATACTTGTAAATAAATATGTGTCAGATAATAATAGAATAAATTCATGTTCGAATAGACCTTCAATAAATAGCAACATCCCTTAGCAAGACTAAAATGAATTCAAATATATAGATATATCCTTTTCATGTAATTAAAATGATTCATAAAAATAATTTTTGAACAGAAAACTAAATAATAATAATTTTTTTTATAGAAATAATTTTATCTTGTATCAAATTTGTCTTTCACGTAGATAAATAAATAATCTCACTAATTCAATAATTAAGGAACATATTTAGGAAACACGGAATGAAAATATATTCATTATGAAAAACAAAAAAATTAAAATCATAATTTTGAAACAAATAAACCATCTCTTACTAATAATTTTGAAATTGATAAATTTGAAAAATCAAATAAAACTATCCCTTAAAAAACACAATTAAACAATTTCCATTAAGAATGAATAAAATCATTCCAAACTTTCACTAAAATAATTTTAGTATGAATCACCTAACTAAAATTTATTAAAGTTTTAAAAAACATGTTGATTTTGTTTGGAAGAAACACATAAGTAAACTTGGAAGAAACAAATAATTTTACAAAATAAAAATTAAAATCCTTTACCAAAAACATGAGTAGAGGAAACCTTAAGATTTATTCTTGGAAGAACCAAAACACGACTCCTCATACTCGAAGAAAAGAAGTAGAATATGGCTTTTCCCTCTTACTTTCTCAAAAATATTTATCTCACTGGCCTTTCATGTCTCTCACTTATGTGTGAGTCAATTGAAAGGGAGGAAGAGACTTTATATAGTTGTTCTATATCTATACAAATATTTTTTTATAAAATAACTCAAGGAAAAAATGTGTGGTTTAAATCCCACACTTTCTGAGCAAGCAGAGATATCAGAAGTCAACACAAAGAAAAATTAATGTTTGAAAACAAACATTTGAGTTGCTAAAAAAATGGTTATCCATGAAACTGTTTGGAAAATGACATTTAGAATTGAATTCTATGTAAGAAAACATGAAAAATAAATTAAATATGTCTTTTACGATGATTCTGATCCATGTAAAATAATGTGAGGATGTGAACAAACTGGTTACACACTAAGGCAGATTAAATAAAGATAGATGGATCAAAATTGATGGAAATATGACAAAAATGTAGTTGAAGATAAAGACAGAAGATAAATTTATATGAATAAAACCCATAAAAATATTGGCAATAGTAATCTGTCGACATCTGGAGAAGAAAAATAAATGGATAATGAAAAAATAGTGAGTTAAGACATCGAAAAAGAATCTAAAAAATCATATTTTGATTGAAAAAAAAGAACAATACCTACTGGATCTGGACAAACTAAGACTTATCAATGTTGCACAACCTTACCTCCTTTGCAACTTTGATCCGAAGCAAGACAAAATTCAGACTCAAAACCATATCTAGATTTGGCTTCGACAAATCCAGCACTTCTATTCTAGGATTTTACACCTTCCGAAGAAGAACCTGACACCTCACGATTCGCAACCTCATCCTGGATTTTTGCAAAAGGATGATGCTCGACATCATCTTGACTTTGCTCGAAACCCAAAGACACCCCATGCTTTGGCCTTGCCCTCATCATCAACTCCCTCATCTCGCGACTCCCGACTCATGATATGGAGTTTAGCAGAAACCACAATTACATGACCTTCAAACCCTCAAATCCTGATTTCTTATTCTCTTTTTTTTTATTTCATTCGCTATTTTTTTAAATCGATTATCTTTTTTAATTCATTTTTTTAATTTCATTTCACCATTTATATTTATATATAAACTAAACATATATACATTCAATATAAAAAATTATTATTATTATAATTTTTAAAAAATGATCATAATTTAAATACACATATAATCTTATAATTATATTTCATTCATTATTTTTTTTAAAACATGAATTGACATAATTTTATAATAACTAAAAAAATATGATATGAAACATTTATATAATTAAAATATTTTTCATGTTTCAAAATAGTAATAATAATACATGCATTTGTTAATAATTTAAAACTCATAATTTTGTTCATTAATAATTTCATATTTAAAATTATAATATATTTTGTTTAGCATGAAATGAGTTTACTAAAAATCACTTTTTTATTGGAAATATTTTTTTAAAGAATAATCTCATATCATCATTTATTATTATAACATATTTAAATGTTATGGAATAATAAATTATTGATTTTCTATACAAAAATATTCAATTATGATTAAAAATAATATCCATATACTTGAAACTCAATTTATATACATATATTAATATATATTAATTTCTTAAGATAAAAATACTATATATAAAGTAAAATTTTATATTTTTTATTCAACACATATTTAATTATTTAAAAATATTTATAAAACCTTTTTATTAAATCATTCTTTAGTTTCAATTTATAAACAATATATTAAATAATTAATTTTTATTTTAAATTTTCTCGGGGTGTTATATTCTCCCCCCCCCCCTTAAAGGAATTGTGCCCTCACAATTTGATTTGCTGGACTAAAAACAATTCTGAATTTCCGGCTTCAGAATTTAGAAGAATCACTAGGACTATTAAACTTCTAGACTCGACAACATCTAATCTCCAAAGTTGTCTAGAACGTTCCTCTAATACCAATTATAATGCCCCGAGCCCGCTCTTCCAGACTCAGTTCTTAAAAATCCAGTGTAATTTTTTTCTTTATAAAGAAACTGAACAATTACACAACACATTATACAAATGAGGACCTTTTACCAGTCTAGGTTCTGGTGGATTAGACAACACCTAACATTTATCGTAGTTGAAACAATAATAAAACAAATTTCAACTATGCTTCCACATTTTCTAACATAAAAAGCATCAAAGTACGATTTAGAACTTCTATGATTCCTATGAAAAACATTTAAAAACAAAGGGGTGAACATTTGATTGCCTAGTAAGGAGTTTTGAAAACCTTTGATAAATCCCATTTAAAATTGCCCTATGATAATACATTCGAAAAATACATTTGTAAAACAAATTTTGAAAAATACTATAGTGCTTTGAAAAATAATTATACTTCAAATATGCTTTTAAACTAATCCAGTGATTCGGTTGAAAATATTAAGCAAGATCTTAAAAACAAAACAACTGAGGCCACTTGAAACTTTGAAGGCTATCTTGGGCCTACCCACTTGAGTTATGGATTCACTCTCCAATTTCCTATCGTATTTTATAAATTTCAAGTCCTAGTTTTTATAAAAATCATTTTAATATTACTTTACATATATATACATTTTCACTTGAGTTTTAGTTTTAATTTAATATAATCATACATAAAATAAACATTTTAACTTTAATTTAAATATAATTATATAAGTACCAGACTTCATTGAAAATTACATGTTTGACTTGGTATGACCAAATCTTATGATACATAAATTTTGCTTAACCACATGGAAGATTAATCATCATTCACATACTTCAAATTTCAAAGACATATTTGTTAAATTTATTTTATGCATAAAATAATGACATGAAAGTATAAACTAATAACAATAGTGAACATATAATTTTGTCTTCTTAAAATTAATCATTTGCAATAGATAATTACGTGTCGCGTATAAAATCATCAAAGCATCATTTCTTTACAAAATACAATCATCCTTTCATGGATGTATATTTATATGCACTTAAGTTTTGAGGAACATGACTTTAAGAAGTACATATATATATATATATATTAATGTATAAATTTCATGATAACAAAATCATCGATGTATGACCATAACCTTGATTTTTATATGAAATGTATATGAATTGATGAAATTATGATATTCTTAAATTCTATCATAATTTTTTTTCAAATACTTACTGACATAAAAATTATAAAAGTAAATAAATATATGTCTCATAATAATAGAATAAATCCATGTTCTAATAATGATTTGATAAATAGAAACATCCCTTAACAATACTAACATGAAATAAAATATATAGATATATCCCTCTCATGTAATTAAAATGATTCATAAAAATAATTTTTGAACAAAAAACTAAATAATAATAAAAACTTTTGCAGAAATAATTTTCTCTTGCATTAAATTGGTATTGCGTGTGGATAAATATATAATCTCACTAATTCAAGAATTAAGAAACATATTTGAGAAACAAGGAATGAAAATATATTCATTATGAAAAACCATAAAATTAAAATCATAATTTTGAAACAAATAAACTATATCTTACTAATAACTTTTAAATAGATAAATTTTAAAAATAAAATAAAACTATACCTTAGAAAACACAATTAAACAATTTCCATCAAGAATGAATAAAAAAAATACCAAAATTACACTGAAATAATTGTAGTATGAGTCACCTTACTAAAATTTATCAATGTTTTGAAATATATGTTGATTTTTTTTGGCATAAACCCATAAGTTAACTTGGAAGAAAAAATAATTTGAAAAAATAAAAAATAAAATCCCTTACCAAAAACATTAGAAGATGTCACCTTAAGACTTTTTCTTGTCATAAACAAAACATGGCTCCTCATGCTCAAAGAAAAGAAGTAGAACATGGCTTTTACCTCTTCCTTACTCAAAAGGATTTATCTCACCAGCCTTTTATCTCTCTCACTTATGTGTGAGTCAATTAAAAGGGAAGATGAGACTTTATATAGCTGTTCCATAGTTATAAAAATATTTTTTTATAAACTAACTCAAGGAAAAAAATGTATGGTTTAAATCACACACTTGCTGATCAAGATGAGATATTAAAATTAAGCACAAAGAAAAATTAAAGTTTGAAAAGAACATTTGAGTTGCTGGAAAAAAGGTTATCCATGAAATTTTTTAGAAAATGAGATTTAGAATTGAATTATGTGTATGGAAACATGAACAATAAATGAAATATGTATTTTACTTGGATTATGATCCATGAAAAATACTGTGAAGATGTGAACAAATTGGTTACGCATCACGAAAGATTAAATAAATACATATGGATCGAAATTGATGGAAATATGACAAAAATATTGTTCAAGATAAAGACAGAAGCTAAATTTTTATGAAGAAAACCCATAAAAATATAGGTAATAGTAATCTATCTACATATGGAGAAGAAAAATCAATTGATAACGACAAAATAGTGAGTTAAGACATCAAAAATGAATCTAAAAAACCAGATTTTGATTGATAAAAAAACAATACCTACCGGATCTGGACAAACTGAGACTTATCAACATTGCATTACCTTACCTCCTCTACAACTTTGATCCATAGCATGACGAAATTTGGACTTGAAACCATATCTAGATTGGTCTTCGACAAATCCAGCACTACTATGCTCAGATTTGACACCTTCTGAAGATGAACCCGATGCCACACGATTCGCAATCTCGGCCTGGATTCTCAAAGAAGGACGATTCTTGATATTATCTGGGCTTCCCTCGAAACCCGAAGATTCCCCATGCTTCAGCCTTTCCCTCTATGTCGACTCCCTCAGCTCGTGACTCTCGACTCGTGATATGTAGTTCATCAAAGACCCTAATTACACGGACTTTAAACCCTCAAATCCTGATTTATTATTCTGTTTTTTAATTCATTCTCCATTTTTTTTAAATCGATTATCGTTTTTAATTAATTTTTTTTAATTTCATTTCACTATTTATATTTATATATAAAATAAACATATATACGTTCAATATAACAAAAAATTATTATTATTTATTTTTTAGAAAAATGATCAAAATTTAAATACGCATATAATCTTATAATTATATTTCATTCATTATTATTTTTTAAACATGAATAGAAATAATTTTATAATAAATAAAAAAATATGATATTAAACATTTTCATAATCAAAATATTTTTCATGTTTCAAAATATTAATAATAATACATGTATTTGTTAATAATTTAATACTCATAATTTTTTTCATTAATAATTTAATATTTAAAATTATAATATATTTTGTTTAGTATGAAATGAGTTTACTAAAAATCACTTTTTTAATGGAAATATTTTTTTAAAGAATAATCTCATATCATAATTTATCATTATAACATATATTATGTTTAAATGTTATGGAATAATAAAATATTGATTTGCTATACAAAAATAATCAATTATGATTAAAAATAATTCCCATATACTTGAAACTCAATTTATATACATATATTAATATATATTAATTTCTTAAGATAAAAATACTATATATATAGTAAAATGTTATATTTTGATTCAACACATATTAAATTATTTAAAAATATTTATAAAACCTTTTTATTAAATCATTCCTTAGTTTTAATTTATAAACTACATATTATATAATTAATTTTTATTTTAAATTTTCTTGGGGTGTTACATAACCCATCAAAATTTTGTGGTATTCTGGTGGTTAAATTTCTTCTGATAAGGTTTTCTACCACTCTCCATCAGAACTCGATGGTTAGTTTCTCTTCTATATCTATGTTTTCTAACATGGAATCCTAGTATGTGTTATCTTGGGTGACCTTTGTACTTATCTTTGTTTCTTTTAAAGTGATAGTTTATTTACTCTTTTTTCAATGTGGTACTTTCAATGAAATTTCCAAGCCCAATTTTAAAATTACAGGGACATAATTTCCAAAAGGAGGAAGGATGTAACAACCCATGCATTTATAGAATGATACATTTTCATATCTATTAATATTTATAAATAGTATATTAATTTTATTTTAAAGAGAAAACTTTGTCTGATGATGTACTCAACACGCAAAAATGTGTTTTTTTGAAATCTTACGTTTCACACAATGCTGGGTTATACCGAAAAATAATAAAATAATAATATTATGGTAGTTTACACCTAGCTGTTGTAATGTAAGGAATGAATATAACTAACTAAAATATAATTATACATGTTTTTTAAATGATTTAAATTTATCCAATAAATTTTAGAGGCTTAAAATGAGAATGAATCCAATTTTAAGCCTAAAAAACTCTAATATTTTTAAAAGGCTGTTTTACTGCATTTTGATAAAGAACACTTTTTAAATATAGTTTTTATCACTTTTATATATTATATTTGAAAAAAATAAAATTCTTCTATATAATCGGGATATCAAAATTTACTTTGGATAAATTTTTTGTAATTTTCTGATAAAGTTTATTTTTTTATGAATAGTGAAAAATACTGCATTTTAATTCAACACTACATTTTAATATAATTTATTTATATAGTTAGATTGTAATTTTAATTGTTTTCAAAATATAATTGGATTATATTTTTATCATTTAATCCAATTTTGGTCTTTGGAAGTAATTTCACTTTTAAATTTAACATAAATACATGTCAATCTTTTGATAGTTATTACTTCTGAAAAACACGCTTTTTGGTTTTAAAAACGGGAATTAATTTTAAATTAATTTATTCCAATTTTGTGTTTTAAATATTGAAAAATTTATTCCATATTTTTAATCAGGATGTCCAAATTTTTTAAATAGGTACCTTTTATTTTTAGACGTTATGAATAGTAATTTTAGTAATTATTTTATTTACCATGGTTTAAGGGTAAATCTGGTAAATAAGGGTAAAAAAATAATATAAAACTACCCTAACACATGTACTAATCCTATTGGATGAGATATTTCCGACCATGGGAATACTTTGGTCAATTTTTGGGACCCCATGGATCCACTTGGGAGTGACAATGACATGTTATATTTATTAATTTAAAGTAAAGAGAAATTTAACATAAACATGTATCTTTTAATAATTTTTTATATGATGTTATATAAGTTATCTATTCAACTAAAAATATTAATTATAAATATAAAAATATTTTATACATAATTGTATTTTATTTATAATTTTTATACATCAAATAAATAAATATATTTAAGACACAATGATGATGTAGTGACTACCTTATTAATGAATTATTTAAATAAATGAGATTATAAATATTAAAATAAATTTATTTTAAATTTATTTTTTCCATCCACGAATTTTATGGATGATTATGACTTGTTATATTTGAATTAATTAAGTTTTTTTCTAAAAAAATGATGATATGAATAGTATAAAAATTGACATAAATGAGTTTTTAATTCAATTACTTTTTTATTAAATGATATAATAGTACTAAAAATATATGATTCTTCCAAATGACTTAGATAATGTTGAAAATGTCATTAATGAACCACTTGAGGTTCTATTAAAATTTTATAGTAACTATATTAACGATATAGTATGAATATACAAGAAGACATGGTAAGAGTAAATTTAGTTAACTAAGGATTAAATCTAAAAGATAAGGTTAAATTTGTGACCTAGACCTCTCTAAAACTTATTGGTTGAGTGGTTTTTGACCCAAAAGAATATTATCTTCGAAATAAATGACTTTGGGACCTTTTGAAACTGAAAATAATTTTATAATAAAATAATATTTCAATACCTTCGTAAAGTGATCCTCCTCCCTCTTATAAAAGGGCATCACCTCTAACCCTTAATCACACTATCAAACCCCTTGTATCATCCAAAATATGCCCAAATAATCTTCCAAAATCCCTCTATTCCTCCTAGAAGCCTCACCATGGGCATAAGGAAATTCAAGAAATCCTTTTAGCTTAAATCAAAAGGAGTTACCCGATTTGAGGTAATGTCTTCTCTCAAGCTTCTTTCATTTATTTTCCTTCTCCAACCCCCTAAACTCTCTTTATTGAATTATTTTATAACAAAACAAGTATATTAAATATACTAGGATGTTTTTATGAGAATTATTTGAACTACACTTGCACACACCTCCATATAATGGATATGAACATACTGTTTCTGTGTACAGCAAACTACTACCTCACAAAACGATAATTATTCGATTTTCCCCTACCACCTCTCACGGTGGCCATTATAATGGTACTATATTTATATATTATGTATATATTAAATTTATATTGTCTCTATGATTCTTTAATTTTTATTTACATACATACCTTTATGCTTTTCATGATGTGTAAATACGATAATTTCATTTGAGGAAGTGCAGACTACCACCCCCTCAAAGTGATATGACTCGTTCACGCCACACCTAGAATGTATAAAGGATAGAGTTGATAAAACTATGTAATAGATATAACATATGATATTATAATTGAATTATAATATAACTATGTATCATTTAGTTTTCTTTTTCATTAATACGAAAAATAAATAAAAGTAGCATTCATGTGTACGTACAACCTACTGTCTCCATGAACGGTGCATTTCATTTATTATTTATAAATGTTATAGAATATTATAAATACATATATACTAGATATATATGATATTTAAATCATTTATATCATTCTAGAGATGATGTTCTTTTGACTACATGGACAATTTACACCAAAACAAGTTCATTTTTGACTCAAGTACCAAATATCGACAAAACGACCAATATGAACTTAAATAATTATGTAATTTTTATAACATGATGATAAGTAATATAAAATGAATAATAAAATTGAGAGGGGTTCTGAAGAAAGTATAAATTAACTTAATTTTATTATTCAGTAAGAACAAGGAACATATGTGACAAGTTAGACTCAAGGTTAGCGACTTCATCTCAATCTACTTTCATTGAGGCATAATTTGATAATATACACCTTCTTATTTTATAAAGTGTATAATAAACCCATTTTAATTTTAATTTAATTCAAAGATAATCTTTTTCTATGAATCATTTTACTAACCAATAAAAGGAATGTTTTTAACTTATGCAAAGACAATGACCTTTGCATCATTGCGATCATTATTTGATATATTTCTTCCTTAACAAGACATAATGTTTTTAAAAGGAAAATAAATACCATATACCATTTTTATGTATTTTGGTATTGGAAATGGTTTTTAAAAAAATTGAGTATTTCAATATCTTGAAATGATTTCTTGTGATTTCAAATGAAATTCTATTTGTGATATATTGATATTTGCAATATTTTATGTGTTATGATTATATAATGTTACTTGGACATTTGATGGGTGGTTACGTGATAAACCAATGATGGGTGGTTACATGATAAACCAAATGATGGGTGGTTCCATGATAAACCATGAACTGATGGTTACGTTATAACCTCCAATGCATTGTGTATGGAATTTGGCCATATAGCTATTCTATTTAGTGATATGTATGGAAGTCGCCTGTATAACTATTCCATTTAGTGATATGTGTGAAAGTAGACCATATAGTTATTCCATTTAAGTATGTTTATGTCCTAAGTTACCATTATATGTCATATGTTACTTTCTATGGGCTTTATGGTAATCGTTTAGGTTAAAAAAGGGTAAGAAATTAGCTTGTATTTAGTGGAGTGTTTTGTCTACTTATTAAAGGTAAAAAGTATTACTTGTGATAAAGTATTCTTGGTTTTCATATTATCCCAAGAATAATAGTTTTCTTTAATTATGTATTCCCTTACTGAGCTTTTTATGCTCATCCCAAGTTTTGAAATGTTTTTCACAGGATATAAGGAAGAATAATGTCACGGATGGGATCAAGGATAAGTTATGCCATTAAAACATGAAATGATATCATGTTTATTTTTAAAGAGTTTTTGTTTTATGAAAATAATGGATAGTGAGTATAAGTGTCTACTTGTAATATAAAAGTTGTTATGTATATGTTATGACCTAATTCTCTAAATCTCTAAACTTGAAAAGATCCTCGATGTGAATTAAAGTCAAATTATTGACTTAACTCAAGATTATGTAAAGTTTAAGGCTGAGGCCTCATACTTAATATAATTCTTCAGTCTCTTTAAGTTAATAAAATTCCTATTCATATTGAGTACATGAGTGGAAACTAAAGTTACTTGGGCCATTTTTCATCCAGTTCCTTTGAAACCTCAACCGAATTGTCCCATGCTTCTCATAAGCATCTAAATACATTTATTAAACAATTTAAAAATTTGTTTGCTTAGAAAGGGGTTACTCTAACATATGGAATTTTACTTATTTCATAATATTAATTCTTAAGTTTATGTACCAGTCTAAGAAGTTTATTCCATTAAGCTTTCCTTTTCCAATATTTTTCTCAAAGTCATGTTTGATGATAATGATGCAATTTTATCTACAAAAGAATCTTTTATCATATGAGTATCATGAATTATATTCATTTAATAATATTTTTTTAAAAATTTCTCCCACTATAATGATGAACCCTTTTAAATCCATCATATCCATTAGTGGTCCAAGATCCATATTTCACTAATCTTTGAGTTGATTTGGATTTTCTCCCATCACTTAGATTTTTAGGTAATACATAATCTCATTAATATAATATATGAATAAAATCAAATATATTCCTCTATTATCCTAAAATTTAGGGTTTCCTAACTAAGTTTAACTAAATGTATATGAAAAGTATGAGCACTCTTATTTGATAGAACCAGCTTGGTTGGATGATCAAGGTCATGAAAAATGTTACTTTGGAAGGAATTTAACACGGGGTTTTAAATTTCATTTTCTTATCTCATGAATTAATTTTAAATGTATACATTATTATAGTGATTTGGTTTTTTGAATCCATATTACTTCTACCAAATCAACATGTTCAAACTATATTGATGTGTAACTCTTTGCACAAATCATAGACTGTGTTATTAGCCCAAATTAAAATCCAACTATACTTATACATATCCAAATGTATCACATGAATAAGGTACATGAAACCATTTCATGTAAAGGTTTAGAATAAAATGAAATTAATAATCCTTACAAGAGAAAGCATAGAGTAATAGGTAGCCAACCCCACTTTTCTAGATAGATCCTAATCTTCCAAGTCAGTGAGTAGTCCAACCTAAATTCCCTTTACCCATGGTTATTTACACAATAGAGAATTCAATCCCATCATAAATCTGAAACCTAATATGTATAAACAATAATTAGCTCCTCAATTCAAGCTCATAACCCAATACAATCCAAATTCAAGGTAGAATAAAACTAAATCAATTATCACACCTAGAATGTAACTCCTTAAATGCATGTATAATAATTTAAAAAAGAAATTTAAAGAATTTAAACTAAATCATAAATCCATTTATAATATAAAAAATTTATAGATATAAATAAATAATGGAATAATCTAAATAAATGAATAATTCATAAATTTAGGCATGAGATAAAAATTTATAATAAATCATAAATAAATAGAACTATAAATGGTTTATAATTTTGGAATGTTCTTATAGAGATCTATAACACAAATAAATATTAATATTTCACATTTATTATAATATAAAATCTTTCATAATATAAATTTACATTAAATTTAATATAATCTCCTTTATATTACAGAATATATGATTTTTATGAAAGATTTTAAAATTATATAAACACTTTATAAAAGAAAAACACCATATATTTATCAAACAACTCCTTTTAATATAAACATTTTATATTCTCATTCATGAATAATTCATAAATTAATATAAACACTTTTATATTTCACCTTATTTTATAATTTATAAACACTTTATAAATTATTTACCATACAAAACAAATTTAAACTTAAATAACATCTACCAAAACATTTTTGGTTTTTTTAATCCTCCCTCTAGCCCTTACTGATGATGTTTTTTGATAATTTTAATAGAACCATAATTTTATTTAAAATTTCAAACACTACAGTTTTTTATTATGTTCACCACAACATAGTTTTAACCAAGGTGAAAACTATTTCCAAAGGACAACCATGATCATCCCATGAGGTGAAACCACTTCAATTTAAGTGATATACCATAATCTGATATTGTTTTGGAAGCTGTTTTGGATTGACTATGACATGGTGGAATCAGTTATGTTATAGTGGTATTATGGAATCATATTTCATACAAACCATGATTATTTCCACCCAAGACAAGACTTTTTAGACCATGGATTTTTAACTTCCACCATGACATGGTCTGTTGTTGTGGTGGAGGAAAACGACAACATAATGATCATTTAACCATGATATAGTGATATTGACAATGATGATTTATTTTTTACATAATAATTCTACAACTATTTTCATAAAATCACAAAATTTTATAATAAATTCAATAATACCATGACCATTTTGCCTAATATTTATATTGTGGTTGTGGAAATATAGAACAACCATGGCCGTTTTGAGAAGAAAATGTCATAGAACTTAGAATTATCATTTTTTTATTTCTTAATTTATTTAAATATTAGACCCAAATAAGATGGAAGAGTCTCTAGTGCCATTAATGGATTTTAAATGGGGGTAACACTTATTCAAAAGTTGTGAAATACATCAACCAAATCCTATAAAATGACAAGATCTCTCCATTTGTTTCGATTGAAAAAATTAATAAAGAACAACATACATATTCTTTAATAATATGAATATGTTCGAGATCTTTACCATGATATTGATGTTGATCACTAGGAAGTAGCCAGTGATATCCTTTCTCATAGAGTATCAATGGTATATATGAATCTACTAATACTTGGTAAGGATATTATTTTCCTCATGGGTTTTTAGAACCGTGTAGTTTAGAGAGAGATAGATAATCAACATGTGGAATTTATTAGTAATTGAATATACATGAATAAAAAATAATGAGATTACTTATATATACCATTCAAGGAAACTCTAAGGAAACCAAATTTTTGGTTATTTAAGGACAAAAATTTCATAAAAATTTCATGAGCTTCAACTATTTCTAACCCACGAATCTTCATTTTGTGATTAATTTTTAAACATTTAAATAATTAAGTTGGACATTTAAACTCCTCAGATTATCATCATATGATAATAAAACCAATTTATGATAGTTGGAGTGAAAATAAAATCCAAGCCACTCGATATTATGTATCATGTATACTGTTATGAAGAACACCACCACACAGTGACCCTCACTATATCTTGGTTCACACAAGCATTGACCTTATGGTCTAAACAATCATGTTATGGTGGTGCCTTTAGTGAATATTTACAATCATAACAATAGTAAATAAGAACTTTCAAGAAAATCAGAGGCAATATTATCATAAGAAACCATTCTTTGTCCATTAGTGGACATAGTGGTGACTTTTTTATCAGCACTATAGAGTAAATCTATGAGTCTATTATAGATAATATGTGCAAAAAAATTAAATTATACTCAAATTAAAGACATTATATCTATAAAATTTCATAATTTTATTCCTTTTAAGCAATATTATTAAACTTAATACAATATATGGTACTAATTGTTGAGGGAATTTAGTTTTGAAACACTATATATCTACCATATTAAAAGTCTTTGAGGATAAAGCTATTAATGTTATTTATTAGTGAAAATAAAACATGAATATATATATGAAAAAAGACTAAGATAAAATCAATAATGTCTTGAAACAAAAAAGAAAATGGGTTAAAGTAAATGAATACAAATGACTTACATGATTCACCCCACGTTGAACCTAATTGAAAGAACACCACCCCATAGATTCGTTATTATGATAAAAAACATAAGAAAGCTATAAACAAATGTTTGAAAGAAATAAATCATGTAGGACCAAAGAAAATATTTGAGGAATAGTCCTTATTAAACTATTTGGCACATATGAACCATGCTGTGAATAGTTAATATTCACTACATGTGATGTCCCAAACCTGGATTCCACTGAAGGTGCCTCGAGCTTAATTGGTCACATGGAATCAAGAAAATATTCCTGAATGCTAGAGACTTCTGAATAGTAGTAAGGTCCTTGGTTATGTCCATGTGAAGACTACGCAATCATAACCAGAGTGTAGCATAGCGGATAAATATAATAATAGAAGGTAAATAGTGGAAATAATATAAACATACTGATAGAAAAACATAACTAGAAAATAATAATAAACAATAGGTGCAACTTATATTGATATAAAAAAGGTGATTATGATATCTCATGTATCTACAAATATGGAAAATAGGTATACAAAGTAGCAGACAATACATGCTATACAAATGTAGCAAAAAGTAATCCAAAAACTATCCCCAACATCCTAAGCCCTAGATCGGTCATCTGCTACCAGCTCCATCCTAAGCAATTAAGTAATCAAGTGTCTAAAGTTGTAAGCTTCCTTTTTTCAACACCTACATACATATAATATGCCTAGGTATGAATGGAGGATTGGATAGGGTGTGAGATAAATCTCAATAGGCCACCACAAATAGTTTATATAAAATCATATACATGTAATACAAACTAAAACAGTGTGAAATCATTCATATATAAAAGTAAATTAGTATGGTAACATAAATACCCAAGTGCCTACTTTAGCCCTCAGTTTTTGTTTGAACATGTAACTGGTTCATTAATT
This sequence comes from Viscum album, assembly GCA_963277665.1. NCBI lineage: Eukaryota > Viridiplantae > Streptophyta > Magnoliopsida > Santalales > Viscaceae > Viscum > Viscum album. The sequence continues at coordinate 1,391,456,024 of OY728142.1, read as the reverse complement.
AATTAAGTTATAGTTTATATAATTAATTCATGTGAGGTACATCCATCAACGATATCCTAACATGACAACAATGATGAAAATGTTCCAAGGTAATAACCAAGGAAAACATGATTTTATTAATAATGAAGAGGTTCTAAGTTAATAACCAAGGAAACCTAGACCTCAAGGTTCGCCAAACCAGTAGTAACTACAACTTGGATAAGGGGTAAGAGGTTAATCCATAGAGAATTTTCCAAGGAATTTCATAATAGTGTAATTCTATTAGAGTCCAAGGAATACATCCAAGGTAATTTGGGATAAGTAGTGACTAGGCCCAAGGAAGTATATAAAGCACCTCATGTCCGTAGAAGTCATTGAAGATCCAAGGAGTGTATCCAAGGAATCCGGTAATAGTAAAGGAGGTATCCTACGGTCTCATACCAGACATCCATTGATAAAATAGGATTAGGTTCCACGTTAGGTCTCAACCAAGGCAACCAAAATCCTTGAATCAGAATGGAATCCATGAGTGCTTAAGGAATTCCTTTAGGAATACAAAATCTAACTCGATTATTACCATTCCTATAGCAATTTTAAGGTCCATCATAAGAAACCTTATAATTAATTCATTTAATGAATTATTCCAAATGATAATCACCCCATTTAATAAGATCATTTGGTTCAAGCCTTTCCTTTCATTACTATGACAAGGATATCTAGGATTTAAACTGCTTCCCAATCCATTTAATTCATAAGAATTTAATAAGGTTCACTCTGATACCTTCCATTATACATGGAAATGGGTTCTACGGATGTGAAAATGATCTATTTAATTGTATTCAATTAGTCTAGTCATATATATACAATATACTCACTATTTCCATTTAAGATTTGATTATCAAATTGAAGCACTTACCTTAAGTGGTTCAAGTGAAAGAAAACTTGGTACTATCCATTTAACAATTCAAAATTAATTTAGTTAATGGATTCTTACTATTAGTAGGGTCAAGCTGAAGCACAACCAAATGGTGGATCAGACGAACATGTCAAAACACTAAAAACCTAATTATGGAAAAACCCTATAAGGGGGTGGTCTTCATTGAGGTCACAACCTCCAACGTTGGATAACATTATTATCATGAGTCTTAGAATATGGTTCCAACGAATACTAGAAAGACACTTTAATTTAACAGGTGATGATTGATGAAATCATTACGCACACACGAAAATTTATAAAATGATGAAACTTGAGGAGTGAGTTTTAGACCACCTAATTCATACTCGTATGACTCTAATCATCCAGTATCAGCCTCTAGTTTGTATTGTTTTGGAATAAATATTAATAGTGGATCAATTCCCTGAAAATAGGGCATATGAGCCTGCATCTAAATAGCTTCATTGATAGGAAGAAGAAAAAAAAATATTAAAAAGAAATTAAGATCTTACCAGCATGGATCCAACAAGATAGACAATGCTTTGATCAGACTTTGGACGAATGCTAAAGATTGATTCTTATCTTAGGCCTTCAAAGAGAGAAAAAGGGAGAAAATAGAGGGTTATTTCCACTGGAAAAGAAAAAGTAGAGGAGGGGTGTTAAAATTAGATCAATTAGGGGGAAAATGGTAAAATAAACCAAAATTTTCCTTCATATGGCTAGCCAAAATGTGCTCCAACCGTGTACAATTATCTATAGAAAGGGATCACACGCATGGTTAGGCTACATAGTTAGGGAAACTATGCGCCAACCATGAAAAACACCTATGTAATTTATCTATAGTTTCTTGCACAGATGTGTGACCCCTAATGTACAGTTAGGGAAAACCATGTGCCCTACATCACCCCATTTTCTAGCCTTATATAGTCATAACTAACCATGAAACCTACCCCATATGATTTCTTTTAACCATGTGATAGACTATTTTCTTTAAAAAAGTTGGGCTATGGGATTTGAACAAGCACCAAACACCCCTGAAACACCCATGAACTCTTTAGGAATCCATATTATGTTCATAAAGATAATTTGAAAAAATTAAAAGGATTGATAAAAAAATTAAAAGGATCCATTCCTTAGTCAAAAATGGTATTCTTACAGTATTCCTCCCTTAAAGGAAATCAACCCCAAGTTCACCTTCCAAGGGAGGAAAAACACTGTCTAAGAACAACTCTATCCACTAGGCATGTAAGATGACCTCCCACTCCCAAGTCTCATCCTATATATGGCCATGCTACCATAACACTCATACTAGAGGGACAAACTAGACTCAAAGATCCTTTATACACCAGTCAATGATGCATATAAGATACTCCTTAAATGAAGCATCGATATCTAACTCAACTTCCTTAGGATCAATAGTATAAGATGGGTCAATGTGATACTAGAGAAGCTGTGAAATATGGAAGATGTTGTGCATGGAATAGTACCTATCAGGTAGTAGGAATAGATTGGATACTGGCCTAACTCTCTCCAAGATCTCAAACAACCATACAAAATGAGGCAATAAATTCCCTTACCTTTGTATCTGTTTGTGCCTTAGCCTGGGTGATACCCACAGGAAAACATGATCCTCAAACTTGAACTATAGAGGTTATCAATGGAGATAAACATAATATTTATGTCTAGATTGTGTATTAGACATACACTTCCTGATCAACCGAACCTACTCTGAAGTTTCCTATACAAGATAAGTATCTAGTAGGGATTCCTCTCTTACCTCTAACCAGTATAGGGGTTAACGACACATGCTACCATACAAGGCCTTAAAATGAGATATCTAAATTGTCTTTTAGAAGATATTATAATAGGAAAAAATTATGAGAGGGATATTATTCTCCCAAGAACCTCCAAAATCCAGGAAGTATGCCTAGATCATGTCATCTATCCTATATCATCCATTCTAACTGTTCATTAGTCTGAGGGTGAAAATCTATGCTCAGAAGCAACTATGTACCGATCACTTTCGGTAATCCCTGCCAGAACTATGATGTAAAGTGAGCATCCCTATCTGAAACAATAGAATGAGAAATCCTATGTAGTCAGATGATATTAGAGACATACAACCTTCCCATCCCATCAACTAAGAAATTATATCGGATATGAATGAAGTTGGATACTTTCTTCATTTTTTCAATGAATACCCATACAACATCACTAGCTCTAGGAGACCTCGATAATATGATGAAAAATTCCATAGAAACATCTTCCCATTTCCATTTTGAGACTAGAGGAGGATATAGAAAGCCTTCAGGTCTTTGGTGCTCCACCTTCACCTACTGATAGGTGGAACAACTAGTGATAAAGCCTAATATTTGATATTTCATCCCAGGCCACTAATACTGAAGTTTCATATCTCGATACATCTTGGAGATGCCTGGATAAATTGCCCACTACGAATCATGGTACTCACACATCAAATCCTCTCTCATATATATAGTAACCCATACACATCCATGTAAATTCAGGATGTCGTCTCTAACCATAGAACAATTCAGAGGCGGTTCATCTCCTGAAATACTCTCATGGAGAACCAAAACCATAGGATTTGAAAATTTTATACTCTTCACCTTCTCAAGAAGGGAAGAGGTAACTGCCAAGGATGAGAGATAATATTGATCATGACGGTAATAAAAAATATAGATACATCTTAGAATAGAGGGTCATCAATTTCCATTCATCACTGGCTTCACATATGGTTTATGCTTGAGTTTTCTAACTTAGTGCATTTATTACCATATTTTTTTTCAAGCATATCGGCAAGCTTGAAATTGAAGGAATAAAGATATTCGACCCATCTCAACTGTCTGAGGTACAATTTGTGCCTCATAAAGATATATTTGAGGCTCTTGTGGTCTGTATACACCACAAAGTGCTAACCCATTAGATAGTGTCTCTAGCAACGTAAGGCATGAACAACTATTTCTAGATTGAGGTCATGTGTCAAATAATTTCTCTCATGCGGCCTCAACTAACAAGATCGGTATGCAATGAATCTATCCTCCTACATCATCACTACTTCTAACTTGATGCTGAATGCATCATACAACACTGTATTCCCTCTACCTAGCTCTAGAAGAATCAGAATATGTGCCTTGAAAATCATCTCTTTTAGCTTCTAAAAGGATTTATCGCACATTTCTAACCACAGGAATTTGACACACTTTTTTTAAGATCAATAAGAGGTGTAGGAAGGCATGATAAGTCCTGTATTAAATTCCTTTAATATCCATCCATTCACAAGAAAATTTTTATGTCAAAAATTTTCTTGGGATGATCCTGGGAAACCACAACACTAACCTTCTCTAGGTTAACAGAGACTCCTGATTTTGAGATAATATGACCTAAGAAGTGAACTTTATCGATCCATAAGTGACACTTAGAAAGCTTGAAATAAAGATGACGCTTTATCTGTATACTCAGAAAGATCTCAAGGTTCTTAGCATGGTTGCTTAGAGTATGATAATACACTAAGATATTATCCACATAGACTATGAAACATGAATCTAGATAGGGGTGGAACACCCTATTCAAAAAATCCATTAAAATGGAAGACACATTTGTAAGACCAGACATCATAACAAGGTACTTATACAGACCATACTTGCTACGGAAAGCTATGTGAGGTATTTATGATGGCATACCTCACACATGATGATAACATGATCTTAGGTTGATATTAGAAAACACACTATCTCCTTGTAGTTGGTCAAAGAGATCATCTATACAAGGCAGTGGATACCGATTCTTAACCATAAGCTGGTTAAACTATCTATAATCCACACATAGGTGAAGGGTACCATCCAACTTCTTAGTGAATAACATGGGAGAACCCTAAGAGGAAGTACTGGGCCATATAAAACCTTTGGACTCTAGATCCTCCAATTGCCACTTGAGCTCCTAAAGATCAGTAGGTTCAATCTAGTATGGAGGAGTAGACACTGGAGATACTCCTAGAATGAGCTTGATCATAAAATCTAACTCTATCTCATAAGGTAAGCTATAAAAATCATTGGGAACGACACCACTGAAACATTTTACCGTTGGAGGGAATTCATCCTAATGTAAACCCTGAACCTCTACATTGAGATTGGCAATTTGGGTGGTCACTCCACCTAGCCCATTATGCTCTAGTCCAACTCTACCATCTTGTACATCCCACTCACCCTTTTGTAGATAACTTCTACCCTCTAGTTATGTAAATGACACCCTATGATGATAATGGTATAAAAAAATCATGATATGGAACCAGACAATCCATCTCAAGAATGACATCAAATCTTTTCATCTCGAGAACAAAGAGGTCCCATAAGAAATGGTAACTACGTACCTCAAAGGGGCAGTCCCTGCTTTGGTATATGCTCTCTGAACATACATACAATGGTGTATCTAGGGTCATTACACCACTAAAATATTGTATTTCCAGCCCAAGAATTTCTATAATAGATAAAGAGATAAAGGAGTGTGAATCACCTATATCAAATAAAGTAGATACTATAGTGGAGGATACTAGAATAGTAAATCATATTGTACACAGTCCTGCAACTTGATCCGTAGGTATCATCTGTAATGCATACTATTGACCCAATCCACGACCCTATTCAATATATGGACTACCACAATCAAGAATGCTATGTTGGCATTGCTGGTGATCAGGAGTCTAGATACCATGACCAGAAACTCCTCCTTGGACAGTCCTACTAGTTCTAATCCAACTCCCTTCCTAATGCCATATAAAATAACCTACCCCTAAAGGTGGATCTAGTGAAAAACCTTTTCCACTAGAATCTAATGTAAAGGTTCAAAAAAAATATCTAAAGACGCCCCATATAGCTAAAAGCTTGTCACTCTAGAGGGTCGATATCACACTAAGGATTTTGGTGACCCTATCATCCACACCGGTGACACACCATAGAGCTATTTGTATGGGTAATTTGGCTGCCACTGCCCTAATAAAAAACCTAAATAGATTTCTTCTTGCTTCTAGAAGAACTACTATCCTTCCTCAACATTGATCCTCTATGCCAGGTACTATCACTATCCCTCAAGTTGTGCTCAGTGATAAGAGCTCTATTAACTATTTTAGATAAAGTAAATAGGATAAATACATTCACCTGATTATGTATGTCATTCTAAATCCCATCCTTGAATCATCTATAACATGAAAGATCACCACCTACTAGAAGTGGCGAAAAGCAGTATAACTCAGTGAAACAAGCTGAATATTCCATAACTGAAATGGAACCATGCTTGAGATGCATGAAATATCTGGTTTAGTTAAATCTCAATGTATGAGAAAAGAACTAATCATATAAGGAAGTCTAGAAATCAGTCCATCATATGCCCTGATGGAGACCATCCTGGGTAAATACATCCCACAATTTCTTTGATGAATCACACAGAATATACGCAACAAGCTTGGCCCTCTACTCTGGAGGTGTCTCAAGATGCTCAAAGATAGATAGGGAGGCCTCCAGTTAAGACTCAATAGCCTGCAGACCACCATCCCCTGATAAGGTAGAAGGATTCTACTGCTTAAACTCATGGGTCAGATCATCCATCGTAGGTATAGGTCGTGGTGCACCTTGTATGGACTGCATCAGATATAGGAAACTATCATGAAGTTGTGCGTCAGTTCCTAGACCAAGTACAATAAGTAGTGCCTCAAGTGGAACTCCTAGAATTAATACTAGAATATTAGGGCCCACTACATCTAGATCATGGTTGTCGCTACCCTCCTAGTGCATGACATGAGGACGTCATGGCAGCATTCGTCTACAAATTCAAAGCACACACCTCAGAATAAGATTTAAGAAAATAGATAGAAACACTAGTAGAAGATTAATGTAAAGAAATAGATCACTACCTAGGGTATACTACCCAAACTACCCTCTTATAAGGATAGGTATTGGTAAGTGCTGTAGTATAAGTTATAGCTGTTTCAATAGATGAAGGCTCAATAGTACCTTTACTCGTCATTTATTAGAAACCATTTTATTTTAATCAGTCAAGTTTCACTTTTACAGTCTACATTTTCTTATTTTTATATATCAAGGCTCATTTACAATGGATTTAGATTCCTAGTGAATCAGGTCCCATATAATTTATCACTGAAATCAACATCCATTCATTTTTATTCAAATGGACTGACTGAGTAAATTACCCATTCCAACCCATTAGGGCCCATAACACCTCATGAATTGAAACTAGTAACCACTCATTCATAACCAAGGAAAATTAAATGCATATTATAACTACAACTACACCACTCAACAATCACATGCATATCAAGAAAATAAAATTAGTGAAATTCACCTATATGGAATAATAATATGCATGACATGTGAATTCTAGGTGTCTATAATGATGCATGTAACAATGATTCTTTCCCTTATATCACTGGGATAAGGATGAAATAATATCCTCCTTCAGAAATAATCAAAAAAACCACATAGCATGTCTATCACCCAACGCTGAAATGATATCAACTGTAATAGGAAAAAATCAGATCAATAATTATAATTGAGGAAAATCAGAATTTACCCCAAACATGGGTTATCTATGCCCAAGAAAAACTCATAACCAAGTTCTATAACATTTATAATCTCTAATATATTGTCTCAAAATATTAAATAAAGAAAGAAAAGCCTCTAATTCCATTTTTTGATGCCCCAAACCAAGATTCCACTGAAGGTGCCCCGAGCCCGGTTGGCCACGTAGCCTCAAGCACATCTCTATGAATGCCAGAGGCTGCCGACTAGTAGTTAGGTCCTAAGGTGTGTTCATGGGGATACTATGCCTTCATTACCATAGTGTATCACATTAGATAGATATAATAATATAAGGTAAATAGTAAAAGTAGTATAAAAAGATAGATAACATAGTAGAGGAAGACATGAATAATAAACAACAGGAGAAAATGATGATGATATACAAAAAGATATGATGATATTCCATGAATATACAAATCTATAAAACATGGATACAAAGTAGCAGACAATACATGATATAAAAAAGAATAAAAAAGGAGTCCAAAAACTATCCATAGAATCCTAAGATCCATCTCAGTCATCTGCTTTTAGCTTCATCCTAAGAAATCAATCAATCAAGTGTCTGAAGTTTTACACTTCCCTTTATCAAAACATGAATATATATAGTCTACACGGGTACTAATGGTAGCCCAGATAGGGTGTGAGATAAATCTGAGTATTACACCACCAATAATATCTATAACATCCTATCCATGCAATACAAACTGAAACAATTTTCAAGAATGCATATATAAAGGTAAAGCAATATAATAACATAAATACCCAGGTACCTACTTCATCCCTTGGATTATTTATAAACATGTAAGCATTTAAATAATTAATTAATTCCCATTTTATACAATTAAGACATGTGAGGTAAATAAATCATTAACATCCTAACATGATAATAATGCTAAAGAGGTTCTAAGGTAATAACCAAGGAAACCATTTTTTTTATTAATAATGAAGAGTTTTTAAGGTGATAACTAAGAAAACCTAGACCTCAAGGGTCACCAACTTAGTATTAACTACATCCCAGATAAGGGTTAAGAGTTTAATCTAGGAAGCATCATCCAAGGAATTCCACAACAGTGTAATTCTAACTGAGTCCAAGGAATACATCCAATATAAAATAGGATAAGAAGTGACTAGGACCAAGGGAGTATCTGAGGCACATCATGCCTTAAGTAGTCACACTGGATAGAAGGAGTGTATCCACAAAATCATATAATAATAAAGGAGGGATCCTATGGTGTCATACTAGGTATCCACTAATATACGAGGATCAGGTTCCAAGGTGGGTCTCAACCAAGGCAACTAGCACCCTTGAATTGGAATGGTGTCCACGAGTGCTCAAGTAATTACCTTGGGAATCCAAAAGCTAACTCAAGTCCGACCATTCCTATAGAAATTTCAAGGTCTATACATAAGTTACCTTACAAAAAATTCATTTAATGAATCAATCCAAGTGATAATCATTCCATTTAATAAGTTTATTTGGTTCAATTCTTTCCTTTAATTAGTGTGACAAGGCAATCTAGGCTTGAAACCACTTCCCAATACATTTAAGTCATAACCATTTAATAAGGTTCACTCGGATACCTTCTATTAGACATAACAAGGGGTGCTATGGATGTAAAACTAATCCATTCAATTGTATTCAATTAGGCCAATTCATATATATAGAATATACATTCCATTTCCTTTTAAGATTTAATTATAAAATTAAAGAACTTATATTAGGTGGGTCAAGTTAAAGAAAACACGGTACTATCAATTTAATAATTAACAATTTATTTGGTTAAGGGAGGCTTACCATTAGCAAGGTCAAGCCAAAGTACACCCGAATGGTGGCTCATATGAACATGTCAAAACACTAAAAACCCAATTATAGAAAACACACTACCAGGGGGTGGACATTATTGAGGTCACAACCTCCAATGATGGATAACATTAATAACATGATTCTTATAATATAGTTCAAATGACTATAAGCAAGATACTTTAATTTAATAGGCGACTCCTGATGAAATCGGCATGCATAGATGAAAATTTATAAAATGAAGAAACTTAAGGAGTGAATTATAGACCACCCACCTCATACTCGTATGATTCTCCTCATCCTGTATTAGCATCTAGTTTGGACTGGATTGGAAGATATCTTAAGAATGGACCAATTACATGAAAATATAGAATATAATCCTCATCTAAATAGCATTGTTGAAAGGAAGAAGAATGATGAAAGATTAAAAATGAATTAAGATCTTACCAATGTGGATCAAAAGAGATGAATGGTGATTTGATCGAACTCCAAATAGATACTTGAGATCAATTACTAACTTAGACCTTTAAAGAGATTAAAATGGAGAAAAGAGAGGGTTCTGTCCACTGGAAAAGAAAAAGGAGAGGAGGGGTGTTAAAATTAGATAATTTAGGGGGAAAACCATAGAATCAACCAAAATTTTCCTTTGCACAGTTTGGGAACACAATTAACCAAGAAGTGAGACAACCATGCACAGTCAGCTGTAGTAAGGTGGAACTTGCACGGTTAGGCTACATGGTAAGGGAAACGATGTTCCAACCCTGAAAAAAATGTCTGCAATTTCTCTTTAGTTTATTGTACGGTTGTGCGGACCTTGGAACACGATTGGGGAAAAACGTTCACCCTACATCATCCCACTTTCCAGCCTCATACGATAATAACTAACCATGTGGCTTTCCCCACATAGTTTCTTTTAACTACGTGACATACCATTTTCTCCCAAAATCTAGGATTTTGGATCCAAACAAGTACCAGACACCCCAAAAACACCCATGAACTCATTAAGAATCCATATTTGGTCCATAAAAAAGAATTAGTCCAAAATTAAAATGATCCATACCTGATTCAAAAACCAGGTTCTTACCCTACATCCCTAAATGGACTCACTCAATGCATATAGAGGTAAAAGATACTATAGATTTATAGTGGAAAAACTAAAGAAAAAACATGCTAATAGGGATAATTTATATTACCAAGAACCTAGTTACTCACTAAAGATGAAAGATATATAAAGATAAAGTTCCCATATGCATCACGATCATCCTACTCCAATATTGTAAGGTATAATATCTCCACTAGAATAAAACTTTTTAGGATCATGCATAATCAGTAGAAAAAAACTATGGATAAAACTTTTCCTCCTCCTACCTCTCAAATTCTCTTTGTTTTTTTCTCAGATGAAAATGAGATCATGAAAGATGATGACACTTGAATGAATTAATAAAGCATACCTCTAGTAAAAAAAGGGTGGGGTAATGATGAAAGGAATATGTGACATAAGCCTCATGAGATGGTGGGACATATGTACAGTCGAGGGTGTATATAAGTATTTAGAAGTTTCTTATTTTAATAATATATGAATAGCCACCTAGACATGTGGTATATCCTTGCTGGACACCAAGGTCAGACATGAAGTACAACCAAAATACCATATGAGAAAACATGATGAAGAAACACACAAATACACCTAGGTAATTATTTAATTAAATTTATGAATGATAAATATCACACTGAGAAAGAGTACAAGGATCTTATGATTAGTAGTTGGATCACATGATAGTTCCAAGGGATAACACAAGGGGACCAAAAAGAAAACCTATAAATAAAAATAGATCCTAATAGGTAAGAGTCCCACATGAAACAATACCAAGAAGTAAACTAGCCACCTATAATAATAATTTTCATAAAAAAATAATTCATTTTTTATGGGAAATGAATTGTATGTAAAATCAACATGGAATATAAATATCAAATAAAAACAATTTAATTTGTAAAAATTATCATTCTAAAATCATATAATATATGATTTTATCATAAAAACATAGAAAATTATTTAATTTTTCAAAATAATAATGATATAATCCATCATACTCTTAATGCATGTGAATATATATTGATATATATATATAAAGGGTTAGCTAACAACCCAATAAGATAATAATTAGAAGAAAATTTGAATATCATAATCAAAATATGATTACTATGAGATCACAAAGTATATCAAGGGATCATATCATGGGAGAAATAATCATAATATATGAACATGGAGTAATAACATGACACAGACATAATTTTTTTTTATTATAAGCATAAATAAAGATTCTCTATTAATATGTCATAACATAGTGTGCTAGAATCATTATCCATACACTAATATAACATATCATTAAATACAAACATTACTCAATCAATTAGATGGTTGTATAAATTCAAAGTTACCTATCACATCATAACATGTATATACATGTGTATGTTACATAAATATAAATAAAAGTCAAGTGATCATAGATAAAATATAACTCCATAAAATGAAAGCACATAGGAAAATTGATTTTAAAAAACAAAATCATAGAATATAATCAAATTGTGGGTCAATTATGAATATTGAAACACCTAAAAAAGGGTGTTGTAGCACCCCGACTTTTAAGGAATTCATTAAATGCTAATTTGGAATTTATTTGGAGGTTAAATTAGAGAATCTATGAGTGAATTTGGATTTTTAAAAAAAATTATTTTTAAATAATTTTAGGGATTTAATTTGGAGTTTTTTGAAGAAGATATTACCTAAATCCACATATATATATATATATGAGTTACATCATTTTCTTGAAAATTATGATTTACATGCATGAGTATATGATTTTATGTGTTCTTATCTTATACTGGACACTCAAATAATTCACCTATGATTGGATATCATTGATGGAACCATTTTGTAAGATAAAATGATTAAGAGGAATAACATTCATATAATGAATGTAAGTTCTAACCATAACATTTATCAATATGTTACAATGAATGAATAATTGAGACAACACCTAGGATAATCATTGACTGATTATATATATTTCACTATCACGTGATAGTAGTGGTGTGTGTGTATGATGATTCTTGAAAAACCTCCCTAATACTCAAAGATATCATATTCTCCCTTCTTTACGTACTAGATACTAGCATATTGTGAATGGAAGAATAACACCATCTGAAAATTAGATGATTTTGATTGGCCTGTAGATATACCTTGAAGATGGGATGTTTTTTGGCTACCCTTAGTGATATTTATCAAGAACATTCAAATATGTTATAAAGTGATGAATATTATCTTCAGTGAATGATACTCATTTTTGAAAAAGTTTCTTTATTTTAGTATTTTTTCATTTTTTTCATATTTCATGCATGGGAGGTCCTTAGACTAGGATTTCATTGCTTTCGTTTCTTTTAATAATTTTTATTAGACTAGTTTGAAACCCTTTAGTGGTATAAAAGTGATCCTATGATTTATATTTGTGAAATATTTATTGAAATGAAGAAAAAAAAACAAAAAAACATCATTTTTTGTTTTCAAGAAATTTCGATTAAATGGATTACCCTTATGCAGAAGCATTCTTCATTAGGCTCATCCTAGATTACCCTTACACACAAGCATTCTATGTAAGTGTTATCATGGTTTAACCTTATGTATAAGAATTATGTGTAAGGTTCATCTGGAATTACCCTTACACAAAGTAGTCTAAGTAAGGGTTATCTCGTAAAGGTAATGATGTGTTTTAAAATCTTACATAAAGGTAATCTCAAGATACCCTGATGTGAGTGATTTACTTTTATGTGAGTGCTTATCTACCTAACATATCATGCGTATCAACTGGGTTACCTTGACATGAGAAACTCATTACTTTGACACAATAATGTTGTGTAAAGGTAGTTTTTATATACCTTTACATAGATATGCCTATGTAAAGATAATCACCATTTACCTTTATTTAAGGTGATTACCCTTATACAAAATAGGGATTCTATATAAAGGTAGATGAAAAAAAATTATTTTTTCTATTTATCAATTATGAATTGAATTTAATTATTTATAAATTATTTATAAATAATGATAAATGATATTTTGTGGATGTTTTATAATTTATATAGTGTTTATAAATTAATTAATTATAAAGGGTTTATAATTTTTTAATAAATGTTTATGAAACATTTATTATTAAATGTTCCTTAAATATTAAGTGTTAATATTTAAAATACCTTTAAAACAAATTATATAACATGTATTATGATCTAGAAATAAAATATTCATTTAAAAATCATAATAAATAATTTATAAATTGTTATAAATTATGAAATAGGGAAAAAGTATAAATTTGATCATATCTAAATTATGGATTATTAATAATTAATTATTTTTAATTATTTCAATTAAATGGTCCTTATTTTGATATTATTTAATCCACATCAAATGTGTTTTGATAATTTATGCGATCAAAGTTTAATTAATGATTAAATATGTGATATTTAGATAATGTAAAATGTTTACGTAATAGAAATTGGATTATAAAATTGTTTATAATTATAAAATATCATGTATTTAAAACTAAATTCCATATAATGAATAATATGAATGATTTTATATTGGAACAAATATAAATTTTTTATGTTTATATTTATGGAATGTCCAAAATATAAATCTAAAATTATAAAATGTTTATAATTATCTTTTATTTATGAATTGTTCAAAAATGGTTATCTCATGTTTAATTATTTGAATTGTTTATTTATTTAAAGGTTATTCCATGATTTATTCATAGTTACAAATTGTTTATATGTCGAATGATGTTTGTTTTAGTTTAAATTTTGAACAACTTCTTGGAAATAGAGCCTTATATTACATTCTAGCTATGATAATGAATTTATTTTTTCATATACCTTGACATTGGTTTGTAATTGGAGTTATTAGATTGAATTTAGTAGTTGGGAATAGTTTGTGCATATTTAGTGTTAGATTTATTATTAATTGAATTATTTCTTGAGTAAAGTCTCTTTAGGTATAGGGACTTGGCGTTGTACCACCTATTGACTTGGATGCCAATGTCTTATCTAGAAAGGTAAATGAGGTTAGTTATCTATCACTCTAGGATTACTCATGTTAATATTTTAAATATCATATAAATATTTGAATTTACATGAAAATTTTATATACCTTATACATATGATGCATTTATATTTGTATGAATATACTTGAAATCTAATTTTTGGGTGAGTAATACAAACTTGTGGGTTGTGTATGGAGTTAAACATCAATATGGTTTGAAAATATTGATTTGGTGGATGGAATAGGATTCCAAACTAGATAACTAAAAGCATGTATAAATAAATGGAATAATATGATATGAGATTGTGATATTAAACCCCCTTTAAATATTAAATGTTGGATTCCTTCCAAAATGACACTTATCAAGGCCTTGATCATCTAAGTAAGTAGATCATACCATATACAAGTGCCCCTATATTATCTTGTGTAAGGAATGTATGGATAGGTGACACCTGATCATCCTTGGGTAGGTCATTCCATAAATTAGTGTCCATGGATTGTCTTTTTTTAGCTTGTTCTTGGTGCTTATTTTGGGTTATACTAGCCGAGACACCCTAAGAAGATTAGGTTATTGGAGGAATAGAGTTAAGTTTATCCATATGATGGATTGGATAAATGGTTGTCTGATTGACTATCAAAGAGACATATATGATATGTTCTAGATGATGTCCTACCTAAATAACTAAGTAGTGAGAGAAACTCCACAACATACTCACTACTTAGTGAAATATGGATCTTGGAACACTAATGGGTGTGATGAAATTCAAAAGGGATCACCATTTTTCTTGGAGATCATTTAATAAAAGTAATCATTAAATGGTTAATAAAACATGATAATAATTTGATAAAATATTCTATTGTAGATCAAACTAAACTTCCAGATTAATCCTTAGAAGGATAAGCTTAATGTAAGCTACTCCTAAGACTGGTAAATTAAGAAAAGTTATTTAGAAAGATTGGTTATTTAATAAATGATCTTTAGAAATATTCAATGTGTTATGTCAATAATTATTCCTAAGTAATCAAGTATTGAATTTTTTAAACAAGTTAATCTTTATACTTATAAAAGCATAGAGTGGTTAACTTAAGGTTTCAAAATTATTAGATAAAAAATGACCAAAGGAATCTGAGTGTCCATGAATATACTCAATATGATTAGGTATGTCAATAATTTAAAGAATATTTGTCTATATACTCAATATTATTGGTTATGCAAAATGATATTCAATATGATTGAATAGGTTAATGATTTGGTGAGACTAATGGTTTCCTTAAATATTTGGTTATAGAGTTCAATTCTATTATTCTAAAACATACATGATATCGATTGTATGATTTACAAGTGTTGTGAATATATAGAAGGTTAGAAAGATAAAAATAATTTAAGAATGTATCTTGAAGTAATGGAGAAAAGGAGTTTCTATATTGATAACTTGGATGCTTCATGCTTAATTGAACTTGTCATAAGATGTGTATTATCTCATTTTTCTATTGATAAGAGAATGTAAACAATTGTTGTTTAAAAAATGAGATAGGTGTTTTTAATACACCTAGTTTATGAATTTTTAATTCTATAACATGATTAAATAGAGACTAAAATAGATCTTTCTGGTTAGGAATTCATCTCATTATCATTTATGTAAATGTTCCAATCATATAAATGAAAGTCAAGAAATGTTTACCTAATATTCTTAGAGAGTTGAAGATAAATGAACTGGATATATGATGTCTAGGTTCTAAAGTATTGTATTGATAGTAAAAGTGGGTAAAAGATAAAATCACAAGAATAAAAGTTAGATGAAAAGTTCAATAATGTTTACTCAAGAATCTAGTTAAGGTTATTGAAATATGGGGTTTTCAGGAATAAGGAATAGTAATTCCATATGATGGGATTATTTAGAATTCCTGAAGAAGTTTAGGAAACTCTATAGAATGTTCATGTCAGGTATGAATGTTATAGAAAATAATTTTTCAAGGTATATGATATCAATTTTATATTTTAAAGTGACTTAAATATAAAAGAGTTCAAAATAAAATAAATAATTTATTAAGCTAGTAGTTTATATTCACACGATGAAGTAAATAGTTACTATATCAAGGATTTGAATATAAAAGATTTTATCAAGCATATATGAATCAAAATAAAATATATGTATCTTCATCTCATTTATATTATATGATAATATAAGTTGTTCATTAAAAAATGGTTGTAATGAACAAAATAAAATAATTAATTTTATACACATGGTTTATGATTCATCAAGATCCCATATCATGATTTGAGAAGAATATAAGGATAAAAGTGTTTATCCAAGTTAAAGTGTTTATCCAGATTTTTGTTAAAATATGATGGAATGTGATTCCCTCCCATCATAGGTATATTTTAATAATGTTTTATTCCCAAAGTAAATTTTTTTCAAACACATATAATACCATATATGACATGGTAGTTTATTTATTAAATATTCATACTGAAATGAAATAAATGTTATTTTCTAAACCAAAAATAGTATGTGCATCTTAGCAAGATATTATAAAAAGAATATAGTGACTAATAATCTTGTGGGAGTATATTGGACTTAGATAAGTTTAAATTTAAAAAATAAAGGATTACACTAGTAAAAAGTTAAAGTGATTTCCATTTAATGTCTTAACATGTTTAGGATATGTGATGGAAAAGAAAAATGTAAAGAGCCACATTTAGTTACCATAGAAAGTGGATATAATTATTTATTAAATAGTTTTACCAGCATAATATTAAATTATTTTTCACTCAATATCCCAAAAGAGTTTAGGATATATAAATAAAATATATAAATATTTACATTTAGTTATTATGAAATGTGAAAGAAACTATTTCATGAAGGATTGTACAGTAAAAATTCAAAGTGAATTACACTTGATATCCTAATAGAATTTAGGGTATGATGGAAATAAGGAATATAAATAGTTACATTAGTTTCCATAATAGAGTGGATTTCCCTTTATCCTAAAATATTTTAGGAGAACTGGTAAATAATAGTATAAGAAGTTACCTTATTTCAAGGAAATTTTTTGATGGAATAGAGTTCCAATGAAGAATATGACTATTTGTGTGCATTGTATAACCCATGAAGTATACCACATGGAGCGTTATATAGATTTTTTTGGTATAATAGGGGTGTATGGATCATATTTGAGTCCCCACTACTTGAGGTTGGTGAGATACCTAACATGAGAACCTTGATACTTTGATACCCTACTTACGCAAGTTTGAAAATTACTTAGCTAATACGAGGTTGGTTGGGTATGTTTCTGATCATGTCATCAGTTGAAACTTAAAAAATATAGAATCTATCCTCTCATATGATGAGTATAAAATATAATCCCTTGATTGAGATAGATTGTGGAGTCCATGGATGCACCTAGATAGTCAATATGATGTTCTTATCTATTTAGATAATGAGCATACAATGTACTTATCCATAAGGGTGAATGACATGTGATGTATTCACCAACTAGGCCATTAAATACTATGAAAATCGAGAATGTGTGAGTTAGCTATATTGGATTGACTTGATTTGTGTCTCATGGTCACTCTATGTCTTGGATAAAAGGAAAATATTAGAATGCACATTTGTATTTGATACGGACTAGTATACACAAGTATAGAGATACATGTTTTTGATAGTGACCATGCTAGATTAATTTATAGATTGAGTAGAATTTATGATTTTATAGTGGCCCCTATTTTTTTACATTTATGAATCCATAGATTCATATTTCTTTTCAATGATATAAAGGATTTTGAGGTTACACTTTGTGGTTGAATGAATAGGGATCGAGTTTTGACTTAGTGAACTGCTCTAAAACTGTTTTAGAGTTAACCAAAAAATGTTTTGGATGGGTATTCACAATGTATTTCATATTATGTGATATGAGGTGAAGTTAATGATATATTTATAAAATTATTTAAAAAAATACAAAAGGATTTTTGGACATGATTTCATGAGTTATTGTATATGATACAATATAAGGTGAAATTACACAAAATATTTTAGGCTTTAATGCAAGTGGGAGATTTTAGGAGATATGAAATAAATCCATATATATATATATATATGATATATATATGAACCATATTGTTTACATTAAAACACATGGATATATTATTTTATGTGTTCTTAGCCTACATTAGACACTCGAATCATTCACCTACGATTGTATATCATCCATAGAACCATTTCATAAGATAAAATAGTGAGGAGGTATAACATTCATATAATGAATGAATGCATTGGACATAATATTTATTCATGTGTTACAACATATGAATAAATGAGGTAACACCTACGGAGAATCTTCTGATGATTATATACATATATCACTATCATACGATGATAGTGGTGTGTGTGCATAATGATGCTTGCCCGAACCTCCATGAGAGATGAAGCTCTCCTATTATTCCTTGTTTTAATATGAGATGATATAAAATCATGAATGGGATAATAATACCATCTGAATGTTGGATGATTCTGATTGGACCATGTATACACCTTAGAGATGGGATGTCTTTTGACTGAACTTAGTGAACTTTATGAAATGAATTTGAAGATTTTATAAAGTAATGAAGATGAAACATATGCTCTTTGATGAATGGTATATTTTTTTACAATAGTTTCTTAATTTTAGTATTTATGTAATTTTTTATATCTCATGCATGGTAAATCCTCAGAATAGGGCTTAATTTCTCCCACTGCTTCTAATAATTATTATTAGACTTGTTCAAAAGACATCAATTTCGAGTTTTGTAAGATGGATATGAAATACCAGGGGATGAATTTTTAGATAATTATTGATCAAAGGACTTGGGTGGTTGTATAAGAGTACCACTGGTTACCTAGTGATAAAAAAATATATAATTTGAGGGAAAATCTATTTTCTTAAGTGAAGGCAGAACTATCATTCAATGGTTAACCCTTACTCAACTTAAGTGGGTGTGGGCTTAGGGATAAAATATTTTTGGATATATATTTCCCTTTATTTATCTCTTTTACACCTTATAGATGAAAATTGTTCTAGAAATTATCTCAGGTGTTTTTTTCATTTTAGATTATAAGTAAAGATCCTCCCACCTATCCTTCCTCCACCATCATTTCTTATTTGATTTTAGTTATTATATATAGGGATTTAGTTTAGTGATTTCATTGTAGCATGGTAAAATATTTCCCTAAAATTTGGTTATTTGTGTGTGGCACCAAGATGAGGTAGTAAGAGAATTAACTTGTAGAATCTTTGGTCTAGTCATCCCGAACAACTACAAGCTTGGTCTTCCATGCGACCTTAAGAACATCTCCTCATATGTCATAAGATTACAACTAGTAGATAGGGTTTATAAATACCATGGGGGAGTATACCCTCTAATAGATAACTATAAACAATATAAAAAATAAAGATAAATTATTATCCACAACAAAACATCATAACATGGACATTACACTGATAAACCAACCATAATAAAACAACACATGCTATAACAAAATGTGGACCCACTATAATTTCATAAAAGGAATATATAAAGTGTAATATTTATTGATGGGATGATCATATAAAAAAATGATTCAAAATATACAAAATAATGGTAGAATATATAAAATCTCGGTCTGAGCCCCTGCTTGATCTTATCTCTCAATCCTTATATGTATCCCAACTCAACTATCAACCAAAGAGCCCTTTCCATATCCTGCATCCCTGATCCTGTAGTCTATCAAGGTTTAAGTGTAGTGTGTGAGAAATATAATTAGTTATACATTACTAATGGTGTGAATAATAACTAAATAAATATATGGGTGCATGCATAATATGATATGGTAACAAAATAAATATAATATATCCATTACTACCTCACCAAGTGCTAATAAGCCACTTGTATGGGTGGCCATACCTGTTTTGGAAATTTATTGAAAGGAATAGTTATTCCCATAGTCTAATTGTAATTCCTTAACCTAGATCACCTATATCACCTATATCACCTCCCATGGGTTTCAACACTTCAACAAAAGTTCCATTACACAAGACACATTTCTCCTCCAGCTATGTACCTAAAACATCCCAATTTTTCAGATAGGTACAATTTATTTTAAATTTTCAATAAACCATATTTAAGTTTCTCTTTTGTCTTAGACCATAATGATCAGGCCTTTAGGCCGGTTGGTTTTCTCCTAGGAGGAAAGTAGTAGGAGGGATATAGGCTAGCTGGAGGCCAAATAAAAATTGTGTATATATATAATACATGCCCTATATTTGGCCTGTAGCTTTCCTCCATCCCTCCCACTACTTTATTCCCAAAAATAAAACCAGTCGACCTAAAGTTCTGATCACTAGGGTCTAATAAGAAATAGTGCTTAATGAGGGTTTACCAAAAATTGAAAATAATTTATACCTCTTTGAAAAGATGAGACATTACAAAATCCCATCCTTAAGAAAACACATCCACAAGTTTCCCTTCTGAGGGTGATAAAACATCATTTAAGAAAATTTCTAGCCATTAAGAATTCACATAAGACTCTCTCTCCTAGGTCTCATCCTACACATGGTCGTGCTACCATACCACCCAGACCAGAATAACTAACCTTCCTTAGAGAACTTTCATGCTACAATCAACGATACATATCAGATGCTACTCAAAGGATGCATCTATCTCCAGATAAATATCCTCAGGATAAAATTAATGAGATGGGTTAGAGTGATAAAGGATAAATTGTGATACATGGAAGAAATCATGCATGCCCTAATACCATTGAGGTAAATCCAACTAATAGGATACCAGCCCGACTCTCTCCACAATATCAAAAGTCCCAACATAATGAGGAAATAACTTACCCTATATATGAATCCATCTATCACCCAATATAGGTAAAACTCATAGAAAGAACCTATGTACTACCTTGAAATATAGAGTTCAATGATTATGACCAGTATAAGACTTATTCCTAGACTAATCTATATCCATATACTTCTGAATCAAATGTACTTTCTCTAAAGTCTCCTGAAAAAGATGAGGAACTAGTAGCACTACCTCACCTGTCACTAACTAGAACATGGGTGAATGAAAAAACCTATCACAAAGGGTCTCACAGGGATCCATTTGAATAGTTTTCTGAAAACTATTATTATTGGAAAACTCAGTAAGGGGCATGTGCTTCTCCCAAGAACCTCTAAAATCAAGGACACATTCTCAGAACATGTCCCCTAACACCCGTATCATATTCTTGGAATAACTGTTGGTTTGAGGGTGATATGTTGTACTCAGTATCATCTGTGAACCTAGTGCTTTCTATTACCCCTTCTAGAACCGTTATTTAAACTGAGCATATTGATCTGATATGATAGAATGAGGAACACTATAAAGGAATAAAATATTATGAATATAAATCCTCCCAAGACCTTCAATTGAGAATGTCTCCTGGATTGGTAGGAAGTGTGTGGCCTTATTCAACCCATCAAAGATCACCCTTACTACATCAATACCTCGAGGGGATCTTGGAAATCCTGTAGTGAAATCCATAGTGACATAATCCCATTTCCACTCAGGAATGGATAGAGGCTATAAAAGTCCATTAGGTCTCTAGTGCTCCACCTTCACCTACTGACAAGTGGAACAAAATGTAATAAAACCTATATTCTCCCTCTTCATACCTGAACACCAATACTAATGACATATATCTCAGTACATCTTGGTAAACCTAGGGTAAAATGCTCAAATAGAGGCATGATATTACCACATCTCATCATTACCCATTCAACAAGGGAGGATGTTACCACTAGAGATATTAAAACAGGATACCCATGATATTCCTAAAACTCAAGGTGAATCTCAAAAAATAGAGTCATTAACTTCCACTCACTACTGGTCTTCCTAATTTTCCGTGTTCGAGTATTCCGACTTAGGGAATCAGCTACTGCATTCCCATTCCCAGGTGTATAATCAACTCAAAGTTGAACGAATGAAGGTATTCTACCCACCCATGCTACCTAAGATTCAAATATAACTATTGGGAAATATATTTGAGACTTTTATGGTCCGTGTAAATGATGAACCACTCCCCAATAGATAATGCCTCCAAAAATGTAAAGTATGAACCACATCTGCTAGCTTGAGGTTGCGCATATGGAAATTCTATTCATGAGGTCTGAACTGGTGGGAACCGTATACTATAACTCAATATCTCAACATCAAAGCTACTCCAAGGATTATTCCTGAAGTTTCATGATAATATATATATATTCTAATCAGCTCTGGTAGAATTAGGATCTACACTGAAGTCAATCCACCTTTCAACTCTTAAATGGATGCTTTATAGGATTCAGACCGTAATAACTTTAAACCCTTTTTAGAAAAACCTATGAGAGGTACTTCTAGGCATAATAAGTCATGAATAAAACTACTATAATAACTAGATATCCCCAAGAAACTACGTATGATAATAGTTCTCACCTTATCTTCTCTCCATTTCATGTTGTGAACTGGGTTTTCCTAGGAGGGAAAAAACCTGAGCATTATGCGACGTGAAAAAATATACACACCATGTGAATTACATGGATGATTTTTTAGAGGATTCAGAACCTTTATTTTGATAGGGGATAATTTCTTATCTCATAAAGGCGGTCATCTAACTAAATCCCCCTATTTATGGTTAACCTAGGCTTTAGGATATATCTATCATCTGACATCTATTTTGCTCAAAATTCATCATGTTGGATCCAAAATGGAAAGATCTCCATTCATCATCCCTATTTTCTCGATTAATCTTGCCGTTTTTTTCACTATTTTGGTGCGAGATCTTATCCCCTATTTTCAGGTTTTTTCCATATTTTCATTTTATTCCATTATATATTTTTTCGAAGTCTGAAAATAGACGAGTGGTCATTTACCAACCTAAGGTAGGTAGTCTAATTCCTTTCCCTAAAAGTATTGTTGTATTTTATTATGCATCATTGTGCTACATGTCATTAATCCCCAAAGATGCTTCCAAAATGATTAATAAATTAAATTAAATTATAACCCATGCTTAAAATGTTTATAATGTACCATGAGATAACATTGTGGGGTGACCACTCCAATGTGAGACACCCCTAAGGGCCGACCTTCCATAAAGACCTAAGTACCCCATGCCTTGACTTATTTTGAACCACCTTTTGAGGTGTGGGATATAAATTTAGATTTTTTATGATTTTTTAAATGGAATGTGTTAAATGTTAGTGAAACCCATACCCTTACATTAAGATGAGGGTGATACAAGGGTCCCAACTTAAGGATACCTTGGATAGGCTCGTTGTGCATTATAATTGGAACTCGTAAATGAAACTTAATATTCTAGGATTGATACTTGGTTTCCTTTAGAAGAATACCTTGGATGAGCTCATCGGGCAGTTTACTTACCTACTCATAAAAGATACTATTTACCTAGGGGAATTACATTGGATGTGCTCAGTGAGAAATATGATTATACCATTCCATGAGGGATACTTGGTCCCCAATTTGTTATACCTGTGATGGGATTAGAGGGTTATTCTTTACACCATACTGAGAGTGATACTTGTGATTTCTCTTATGGATCACCTTGGATGGAATATTATGGTGATGGGTATTTATAGTGCTCCTAGAGTGATATCTAGGTTCTTTTTTCGAATCACTTCGGATGGACTTAGGATGCCATTTATTAAATTATAAGGATGTATTTTATATAAAATAATAATAATTAAAATCCATTAACCCAAGGTTGCGTATGACAATCCAAATAACATTGTTGAGTTCGGTCCATCCTTGATACTTTTTTTATAATTACCATTTTTACACCCATATCACATCTGTATAGTTTGAACTTGGTTTAGAGATATCTTTCTTAGTCCCAATTAGGTAGTGTTAGACAGATATTCCATGAGGAACCTAGTCTGATGTGTTTATTTAATTACTATTTTACATTTATTACGTACCTGTACACTAATAATTTTATATACATAGATTTTATATTTCTAGACACCATTGGTGGTGGCCTACTGAGTGTATCTCACACCCTATTTGGGATTCCTATGGTACCCAAATATACTTCATGATTGTAGTTATAGATAAAGGGAAGTTCTTAGATTTTGATGTTTGATCTTGGTAATATGATGGAATATAAGATAAGAGGAGCGAGCCTATGATCGTGATGCTAGTTGAGTCAGCTTTTGGTTTTTTTCTTTTTTTAGAATATTTTATATGCTTGTTTCCCTATACCTAATGTATATCCATTTTTGTATAGAAACATGACATGAACATCATTTTTTTACCTTATATTGATTTAGCGTCCTATTTTTATTTATTTGTATGGTTTATCTTTTACTACTGATTATTTATTAATGTTTTCACTGCTTATCATTATTATTTACCTCTATGATACACTCTGAACATGAGGGGATAATCTCACCATATACACACCCTAGGCCCTCGCTACTAGTCGTTAGCCTTTGGTGTACGGGGAGACACACTTATGGTCATGTGGCCAACTGACTCGGGGCATTGCTTAGTGGATTACAGATCAGGACACTATAGTACCCAATCATTCGGTCTCATAGATATAATAAAATAATATCATCTTGTATGTAAACTCATCATTCTCCTCTAAACCACATAGAGGAACCACCTGACATCTCCTTAACCCATCTCTAGATCCATACCAAGGATAATTATAACACAAGGATCACTACCCATGAATCTGGACAAGCCATCAATCATAGAAGGCTGGGACTAACTATCATCTCAACCACTGAGGACAAAATGTGAGGCCCTCCTTCTAGTAACTAAGGATGAAAACCCATTATCACAAGTTTCATGTCCCGACTAACTAGTAGGTAAACTCCCCAATACCACCTCCACTATCTCAGGGGATAAGGAACAACACTGTGGTATTTTCATAATTATGGGAGGCATTACCTCTAAACAAACTGTCACCTATTATCATACATCAATATCCACCATAGTATGTATTAAACATAAAATAAAAAATATAATAGATTCACATATATGAAAAAATATATCAGGTAAAAAATAACACAAATGTAGACACCAAGTAAAACCATTATATCTTGAATACATGTCACCTTAAAACTAGATACACAATATTTCTTTCCATAATGATCATATATGATCCAAAATCTATCCAGATCTTCCATCCATCTCTACAATCCATGATCATCCATCATTCTCATCAACTGGTCTTCATGGACATAAGGTGAACAATATGTAAGTGTGCATATAGTGGTGAGTATAACAATACCTAATATGGTCATCCCAAGTAGTGATCCTATCACAACCCATACCCACTAGGAACCCCTCTTGGGCTTGAAGTAAATATTAGGGTGACCCATGAAGACCACTTCTAATAGGCAATGAGTTGGCGAGTAACACCAAGGTTATAATCACACATGGATGGGAGGTATTTCCCTCATAGTCATATGAACATAATAAAACCACCAATAAACTCCATAATATAAATTAAAAACTAATATACCACAATGCATGTACATTTCCTACAGAAATAAAGTCTCTAATACAAAATAGAAAAAAGAAACTCATACAACATCAACTCCGACAGTATCTCCAAGACTCGAGCTAGTAATATCTATCTCGGTCACCAAATCACTTTAAGAAACCTATAAAGAAAATTTATAAACATGGGTGAGTATTCAAGTATGCTTAGTAGGATCCTCCTCAAGGCCTCTTGTGTAATATAAAAGAAGTATATCAATGCCTCAATGAATAAATATTAGACCCAACATGCTCATTATTCAGGTCAACTATCACCCAATCTCACCAAGGATTTCTCACCCAATATCACATCCAAGTTTAATAACATTGTATCAAAATAATATAGTAACAGGGTACCATAAAACCACTTCCTCATTGGATTTTCACTCTTACAACCCAATGATATATGCCTCATGCTTCAATCCCTTCTATATCCACATATTCTCATAACCACAAACCATATCATAACCACAACCACATATTCAAATTTTCATGATAGTAGGGTATTATGAACATGAAAGACTTTAAACTAATACCCTCATCATACTATGCATGAACCCCAACATATAACCATATCATAATTAAACAATCATGTCAGTAGGTATATACAATCTCCAACCACTAGAAATTATAGCTCATATGTATATACATACCTTGATCCATCATAGAACATACTACATTTGAAGGTATAAAGGTGAAGAGGGAGTGGTTATCCATATCTTCCCTCACCAACATAGATGTTGGGGAAAACAACTAAAACAAAAAGCATTTAGACATCAATAAGGTTATCTGATTAGGGTGGCGGTGCATATGAAACTGAAAAAATGAAACTTATATCATAGGCACACACAATCCCATCCTAAGGGTTCATACCAATATATCACTACCAATACCCATCACAATTAACTTACTAACATGACCACCATTAACATCCTATTACAACACTATACCACAAACCAACCTCACCTTTCCACATGAGACAACCATAAAATCATCATTAACTTTCCATTTAATCATATCATTTATCCATTTATCTATTTACTATTTTACTAACCATATCACGTTCATTATACCATTCATTAATCCACATTTAATTTTAAACCATTTTTTAGCTATCAAGCATGTTTATCACATTTAATAAACATTTATTTAAATTATTAATATTTCATTAATATCCCACTTTTTATTAAATTTCATCATAGTGACCATTATAATATTCATTATTACCAACCATATTCCATGAAACTAAGAAACTATAAAACCCCTCATAATAACCAAGCCCATCACCTTGTAAGACACCTCACAACACATGAAAAAAACCACCATAATAGATATAAAACCACTTCCTTCATACACAATCAACCATGAAACCACTACCGAATAAAAAATACTATACCATTACCCTGAAACCATACACAACAAGAACAACCACCCATTTACAGACGAAAACCACATCCAAGAATATAAAAATAGAAAACAACTTCCCTTATTATTATTCTTATAGATTAATTCATTATTTCTAACATAAGTATCCATTAATGAAAATTCTAGATTTCCATGTCACTCTTTTTTATACCATATTTGAGTAGTTTACCCAAATATGTAGTGAGAGGCATATAAATAATAGTGGCCAATTCTATCACAATAGTATATATCAACCAACCATATATACAATAGTAAACAAAAAAACACAGTAATGAGTTATATTTGATAAATCCTTTTAATAATACCCCCATATCCATTTAACCTCTTATTAATCATTTTACTATATTAAATTATAATTCCATGCTCAAAGATCAACACCATAATTTTCAGATTCCCACAAAAATATTACATTATCAAATTTAATTGATTAACCCATCAAGGAAGGTGATTCAAACATATCATACTAAAATAAATATATATTATAACAAAAATCATAATATATTAGTAGAATTATCAATAAAAAATCACCAACAAGTAAGAAATATCATGTAATTTCATAAATTATATGAAAACCACCATCTTCCCTTAAATTTATTTAGATTTATTTCATTATATTTAATTAATTTAATCCATACCATCCACCCAGTGAATAAAAAATCATGATAAATCCATAATTTCACAAAAAAAGGATAAGTATCTGATTCCCTACCTTGATTAGAGCTTCAATAATGATTATACAAGAACAAGGAGTGGGTGATGATCAAAATCCAAGAACACACAAAGAAAACCTCAACAACCTATATCAGTACAACCTATATTAAAAAACTGAAAAAAATCCAACAAAACCAAATTTGAACTACTATCATGGCCTCTCCAAGAATAATTATATATATAGAACTAAGAAGAAAAGAAGAGAATCTCACCTTGAATCACAAAGTGACTAATTTCTTGAATTTTAGGGCCAAACACAATTGAAGGGAATTCAAAGGTATCTAAAGAAATACATATGAATGAATAGGGTTTAATGAAAAAATGAAGGAATATAGAAAAATTTGAATGGGATTCCAAATTTATTCTAAAACTATAAATTTACAGAATCATGATGTGACTGATCATGGTCATGCTACGATAGATCTTGTTTAAGCACACCTCTGGAAATCACGACATGATTCCCTTTATCTTTCACTAAAATATTATATTAAATAAGACCTTAACTCTATGAATTAAATGAAGTAAATAATAGAACCAAGTTGGGAACACCACAATTATAGTTCTAAAAACATTCTTATGGACAAAGATCCTATGATTCATTCCACACAACTTCAATTTGTGTTATGGATCATTGAAAGAGTGAAATAGTAAAGGGGTTACTCTTATGAATCAAGATTCCAATTTTGATATAAAGTAAACTATATTATATAAGAGTAAATAAATCTAACATGTCACCTTAAAGAATATTATGTATCGAGATTTCCATTTTTGTGGTAATAGAATGTCTCGTATGTATCTGGGGTTCCAACAGTGTAACCCTCACACATTTTGTAGCACAATATAGTAACCTTTACATATGGGTAACTATGATATGTAAGGGTTACCTTGAAATATATATACATAGTGATATATAAGGACTACTCAGTGTAATATATAATGACACATAAGGGTTACTTTTTCACCAATGGGTGATTTGTAAGGGTTACTTATGTGACAAGGGGTGATATGTAAGGGTTACTTTTACAAAAAGGAGTGATATGTAAGGGTTACTTCTATGATAAGGGTTGATACATATAGGTTACTTAATAAGTAAGGATATGTTAAAACATTTCTAAAAATTTAGTGTGATGGTCCAATACACAAGACTATAGAATGACCTCCTCCTCTAGCCAACTTCCCATGAAAAAACACTTAACACCACATTAAAATGCACCCATCCATCTAAATTTCCATCTCTAACTCAACCTTACCCCCTATAACCTTATATTTACACTTATGATACTCAAAATATGCAAATTTATATTCCGATAAGTTCCAATATATCACATAATATACCTCTCAAATGATTCTTATCCTTTGAAATTAAAACTGACCTTAGAAGAAGAAGGTAAATGACCATGAACCCAAACATCTCTGATAGGTACCTCTTAAACAAAAACCATTATATAGAAATTATTTAATCACTAAACTCCGAAATAAGAACTATATTATTCAAGGGACTATCTTCTAACTTCTAAGGATTAATATATTCAAAGGAATGCATTTTTTTTAATTAACACACTTGACTAATAGACTCCACTCCATCATCAACCATTTATAAAACAAAATCACTTCATGAGACACCACTCAAAAAGAAATTTTTATATAAAAAGGGATTAACATGATGGATAATGAGGAAATAAATCATCAACCAATCCATCCCAAAATCCATCCTCCCTTATCAACCTTTACTCATTTTATAATGACAAAACATGTAGTAATCCAAGATAAACATGATATAAATAATACATTAATCACATGAATTGAATAATACATCTAAAAAATAATTACACAACCCAAATATTTAAAGGTTTAGGTCATTTAATATTAGCTACATAAACATATTAATCTACTAAACTAGTAGAAATTTCTATATAATCATTATCCTCTATACCCTTTCCTATAAATCTCACACGATATAATAATCTTCATAACCTAGGGAATAGAGACATAAGAAAGGGGAGAGCTCAGATATTCACTAAGAAAAAAACATATCATAAAGTGTTAGATCATAAAAATGAATGAGTGCATGATAAAGACTTAAATATATTAATTATAGATCATAATACCATAGATGATAATCATAAAACATGATAAAGTAACATAAGATCATAACAAGAACATTTAGGATGTGTAAAAGTTATGACTTGGCTCAAAATACACATCAATAACCAAAACCATATGGGCATGAAATATATGTTTGGAATATGTTAAAAATAAGGAATAATTATGAAAACTTGGTATAACTTGGTAAAAAACTTTGGATATGCGACATAATCATAAATATATGATTTCTTATCATTGTGAAACTAGCTACCTTCCAACAAATTCACTCATAAAATTGTGAGTAGAGCTAAACACCATCACACTCAACCTTTGTGATCCTATCTTCTTGTTAAACCATTTATATAAAATTTCTATATCATGTGATATAATACTTTAACCAATGAATTGGAGGGATATATATGTCCCACCCATCTTATAATCCATATATTTATATTCCACTTTAAAATAAAATATTCATTATCTCATAAATAACCCATGAAAAAATAATGGGTTTAATAAAATTTTAACAACATACCATAATAAGAACTTAAGAAATCATATAATATCAAAACTATAATTTTCCAAAATAAATCATATAATAATAACATATAAAGGGTGATCAAAACATCGCTTCATGAAAGATAAACCTTAGAGGGTAAATAAAAGTGAAAAATAAAAAAGTTAAAAAGAAACCTTTTAAAACATTGAAGTATAAATTAATTACAAGAAATATTTTTTTGAACTAAAAGATAATAATATTGAAAAACTTATTTGAAAATAAAAGATCCTTGAAAATACAATAAGGTTTTAAAAAGGAGAATCTAAAATAATTTGAAAACTTTCACTTTTAAAAAAACATTTAATAATGAAGACTTGAAAAATACATAATTTTTTCAAATAAAATGTGGAGTGGATAATAAAACTTTCATTTTAAAAGGATGGAAAAAAACTTTTGAGAAATTTGTAATAATCTTGTTGAAAACCCAAATCATTAAAAAAGGTAAAAAACCTTTTATTTAATTTTAAATAAGGGGAATAAAAGGATCATTTGAGGTAAAAAAAATTTATTTTCCATTAGGTAAAATAGAACTTTTATGGGAAGTAAAAATATAGACATATAAGAGAAATACATTAATAGTAATGAGAATTATTATTAGAATAAAATCATTTTAACAAAATATTAAAATTATCGAGAAAGAAGAGTTTGGTGTGAAACATAATTTCCCAAGAAAATAAGGTGGAAATACATCCTAAAATCATCATAGGTTATAATAAATCAATAATGAATTATATTAGACAAAGATGAGTGATTGTGACCTAAATAATAGAATTGAGTCATGAAAACCCCTTATAAATTTATTAATTTTTGAACCAAAATTCATTAGAAGATTGAAATTCATATAGTTCTATAAATATCATGAATTAAATCATAGAGTATTCAAAAATAAATTCTTGGGAAATGTATACACTGTAGAAATAATAAAAATGTGTATAACATTAAAATATGTCTTAATGAAGAGATGTTGAGATGAAAAATACTTACAGATTTAGAAATTTTTGAATCAAAATCCCCTAAAAGGTATAACTTTAAATAGAACCTTAATATCATGAAAAAATAATCATGATAAAAATATAAAAAATGGGTAGAATTTACACCATTGGGATGAAAAAATAGTGTATAACATAAGTAAGTCTCAAATATAATATTTTTAAATGAAAACCCTTACCTTGTGTCCTTTATTAGTTGATGAATTTTGGGAAAAAATCTCTTAAGACAACTTTATAGTGTTTTTAAGTTGATTTTGTTTGTTGAAAAAGACAGTGGACAAGGTTAGTTATGTAGTTCTAGTGTGACTGTTGACTAAGAAAGTTGAAAAAACTTTAATACAGAGTTATGGAATCTCTGAAATTGGTAAAGAAAATTGTGTATACAAGGTGGTGTTGTTTCCTAGTGTTTTCCATATTTTTGGGCCTCAAAAATAAAAATTTGTTTTATAGAAAAGGAAGGATTCTTGCATACCATTTTTGGTGGACTACATAACACCTAAAGGAGTTTTCAGTGGTTTTTCAGAAAAGGAATATGGACTACATAAGAGTTTGACTATGAAATCTACATAGAAAGTATGCAGAACCGCGAAGTAAAATTAACGAAGGAATGGATTTATCATAGCATCTATGCTATGAGAACCGCAAAGGGTGTTTTTGTTTATGAAAAAAGGTGGGAAATTAGAGGACACTATAAATGGTTCTTTCATTTTTGGATAAAGTTAGTGTTTTAGAGGCTACGACAAGGGGAATCCTACTCTATGAAAACCACATAGTGAGTATAGTTTGCAGCGAAAGACAATCTGTAAAGGAGTTAATTATAATTGTGATTAGTGGATTTTCTAGGTTGTTTTTCCTATATAAAGGAACCATAATCAATTTAATAAATATAGATAATTTCATTATAGATAATTATCATTGGGATAATTAGGATAAGACCAAAATTAGTTCATGGATTAGTTCATCTCATGAAGGAGGCGGTCCGAAAACTAAAGACCAGTTCATAGAAGGAGTTTTTAGAGCACTATAGTCTAAAAAGAAAAAGGGGTTCCTGAGGTTCCATTCTTCTATGAGGTAAAGGTATATCTTTAAGAACTAATGATATTTGGTTTAAGGGTTTTCAAAAAGGGTTTAACATAGTTTACAAAGGAATGAAAACAATTCATGAAAGAACTCTCAAAAAATTAATCAATTTGTGGTGAAGTGTATTTCATATATTGGGTGAAAACATAGATTCATGGAACACTTATGTGTGAAACAATTCTGAGGTATTTTATATCATCAAAAGAACATTCTAATGTATAAGTGTTCACACTTAAATTTATAGAGAAAATATATTTCAAATTGTGAATGGTTTTAAACCATGAGGGACAATGAGTTTGCTCTGAACCATGTAATAATAGTGCACTTTAGTGGATTTGGTACATCAACACATTGCCTTTGTATGCCCCTTGGACATGCCCAGTTATGGTGAACTAAGTAAAATTTCCATGTCTTGTGCATGTTTTAATTCTTATTTATTCTATGCAAAGAGAAGGAGAGAGAAGAGTATTTTTTTAATGATAAAATAATATTCCAAAGATACAGTTGTTTTAATCTGTTACACCTTAATTCACCTCCCCTATCAGGGTATTTAACATAGTTGGTATAATAATGACACTCTAAACTCATATAAAACAAATGTAGATAACTTAATATACTATTTTAGAAACTTACTCATAAATATTACCCTTTTATAATCCTTATTATAATTTTTTTATCATGAGTGCATTATAAGATCCCAACCTTTTCTAGAGCCATATCGAGCATATT
The DNA here is from genome assembly GCA_963277665.1 of Viscum album. Taxonomy (NCBI): domain Eukaryota; kingdom Viridiplantae; phylum Streptophyta; class Magnoliopsida; order Santalales; family Viscaceae; genus Viscum; species Viscum album. Next base: position 1,391,422,484 of record OY728142.1, on the reverse strand, counting down.
TTTTGGTACTTTTTGATAATTTTAAGTAAATTTTATTTGGAGTAGTGTCTTGGGGTGACTTTGGGTGAAATTTTATGGAAAACTAAAGGATAGTGGGCTGTTCACTGTTTGTGCATGGTTTGACAAACTTTGCGACCAAACTGTGCCAAGTGTGCAAAACTGGAAAGAGAGGTCCGCACAATTTGCACACAGTTTGAAAACCATGCGACTAAACCATTCCAACCATGAAAACCTAGATAGAGAGGTCTGTACGGTTGGAAAATGATTTTCCCTAACCATGTGCCCCCACCCAAGAAACCATGTGTGTAGATTAATTTATTTGAAAATTATTTTTCAAACCATTAGAACCTATGAGACTCCCATATTTCGACCTTAGCTCAGTCTAGAAAAATTCTAGGTGTTGCCAGATCCTTCCAGAGGGATTCCAAGGTGATCTGAATATCGTTCTTCAAGATCAAAATCCTGGATTGAAGATCCCCTCTCTTCTTAATAAGTGGATTTCATGCTATTTCTTCTCCCGTTCATTCCTCTATCTTTACTTGATCTTTTCATGGAATATCTCCACCATTTCCATAGATATAAACCTATGATTTGAGATCTAGATCTTGGATTTTAGATCAAGATCTACATTTTCAAGATCACAATGCCTTTGATCTTAATTTTGGTTTAGGTATTTAGGCTCAGAGCTTTATCGACGGCGTTGTGCCACTTAGATTTTGGGGATTTCCATTAGGTTAACAACCATAAATAAACCAAGTTAGCTGATCGTACCACGATTCACTTTTTTATTCCACCCTTACACCGCAGTTTTAAACTAGTTTTGTAATGAATATTCCAAATATAATAATAAATTTCACTTCATGTTTGAATAAATCAATTAATTTTAATCAATATTATAATGGTCAATGTTACTTGTTTTTATTGTTTCAATGTAGATGGAGGTGATTTGGAGGGCCTTTGATGAAGTGGAAGAAAAATGGGCCAAAGTTGCATGGATCCATGGACAACTGTCCACTATTTTGAATATTAAATGAACTCCGTGCACCCAAATGGGCTGCAATTTTGTGGTCCTGTCCCAAATTTAATATTCTACATTTAATATTAAAGAAGCCAATGCTGATTCGGCTTCTATGGGACCCATCCGAACTGATATGTCCAAGCCACCGAATTTGGACCAAGTCAAATGCGGTGTTCTGTATTTTATCAATATCTTGAGATGTAGTTGTCCAAAGGGTTCCAAACGTTTGGTGGAGATATTAAAGAGGTAGGGATACAACTTTTATATTTTCTCCAAAGCGATATAAGACTGTATGAAGGCAGAAACTCGTGGTACAAGTGGATTGAATAAATCTGTGTGCCTAAAACCACCTTCCAATTTTCCTATAAAATGGAACCTTGGGATCCCCATTTGCAAGTTCAGACAAGAGTCAAGGTGCTGACATTTTGGAGTCCCAAAGGAGTCTTCTCAAAATCCCTAAAGGTTCTGGAGGCTATGGGAGGTGCTAATTTAACATATTCTTCTTCTTCCCCTCCCATGGGTTTCTAAACCCCTTGTGATCACCTGGGGAGGAATGTGATGTAATCCCGAGCTTTAAAGTTGTATTAATTTGAATGATCTTTTTAATTCCAGGTTGTATGTTGTTTTTCCTCATCCTCTATTCTTATTTTATTGCGTTATGTATTGGTATGTCATGCTCAACTCATATGATCATGTTTGGGGGTACCCATTCATGTGATGTTTCACACACCATTCACCACTTTCTTTTCCCCCTTTCAATTGCGGTTCTTGTGTGATTCATATTGGTCAATAGAACTCACACAAGCTCTATAAAGGCCATGTACATTTATGTCACGGTATCACAATGAAATAACATGCAAACCTGGAGAGCACATCGAATTCTTCATGTGTTGCCTTGGTGAGTTTCGGTTATGATGTCGAACACAAATCACCCAATCATCAGCGGTGTCCGGTGAATCGTTATGTGTTTTAGACTGAACCCTAGGAGGTATCCTAGTATAAACTCAGTAACATTCTGGTTCTAGATGTGACAAACCAGGGATTAAAATATCATAACCCCATCCCTTGAAGCGATGAAGGATGAGCATCATGAGACTTCCCTGGGTTGATCACGCTTAATCAATCTTGTTCATTTCTACTTTATTTTATCGCTTTCATTTTATATTTTCATCATTAATCATAAAACCCACAAGTTTAACAAAACCTAATTCACCTTATAATTTCATAATTAGAACCCTATTTTTAAATTAATGATCTAAGGCTCCGTCGAGAGATGACCTAGGGTTTCTGCTATACTGCAGAAATTCTAGTCAAAATTAAACAACTAATTTGACGCGCTCGACAACACGGTCAAATTTTGGCGTCGTTTTTGGGGATCCAAGATCATTTTTTTATTTATTTACTTTTATTAGGTTATTTTACTTCTTTATTAGTACTCCTCTAAATACCCCACCCCCATTTGATTGTTTTTGTTTTGGGTTTTGTCTTTATTTTTTATTGTTTTTGGTGTGTTCCTTCTCTCTCTCTCTCTCTCTCTCTTTCTCTCTTCTTCTCCATCTCCATCTCTAATTATATAGTATAAAATTCTATTCTTCTTTCACCCTTCTTAAGTTTTTTTATCCATCCCAAATAAAAAAAACACAACAAAAAAATCAATCAATCAAACTAGACATCATTGTTTCATGACAAGATCTGGTAAAGAAACACTAATTGAATTTGACCCTGAAATTGAAAAGTCACTTCACACACAAATCAAGGAATTTAGAGAAGGTCAATAAAGCAACCTTGAGGAACCCCTTGTGAAACCTCAAGTGTTTCTAAACCAACCCAAAATTGATCCCAATCAAACCCAAGAAAACATGGCTGCAAATAATCAAAATTTAAAAGAACTTACTACCCCTGATGTAGAGTACCAACCTGCGTACATCCAATATCCCAAGGAAGAAGCCAACTTTGAGCTTAGATCAGGTCTCATCCACCTTCTTCCAAAATTCCATGGTCTTCCCGGTGAGGTCCCTCACAAACATCTAAAGGAGTTTCACATAGTGTGCTCCACCATGAAACCCCAAAATGTGTCTGAGGACCTCATTAAGTTTAGGGCCTTCCCTTTCTCCCTTGATGGTGTAGCCAAAGATTGGCTATACTATTTGCCTTCCACAATTGGGGGCTGTAATGACCTAAAAAGACTTTTTCTAGAGAAGTTCTTCCCTGCCTCTCGAACTGCTTCAATTAGGAAAGAAAAATGTGGAATTTGGAAATCACAAGGAGAGACCCTTCATGAATACTAGGAGAGATTCAAGAGACTTTGCTCAAGATGCCCCCACCACCAGATTAGTGAACAACTTTTAATTCAATACTTCTATGAGAGACTTATCCCCATGGATCGTGGAATGATTGATGTTGCAGCTGGCGGTGCCCTAGTTGACAAAACTCCTTCTGCCGCTCATGACTTAATAGGCAACATGGCTCAAAATGCACAACAATTTGGTACACGAGCTATTACACCAACCCAAGGAGTTCATGAGGTAAGTCATTCAGCCCTAGAACAAAAGGTAGATACTAAACTTGATGAGATGCATACCCTTCTAAGTCAATTAGCTCAACCACAAGGTAACTCACTCTCTACTTCTATTCCATTACATTGTGGGATTTGTTCTGATAACACTCATTTTTATGACCAGTGCCCACAACTTCAAGATTCATCTGAGTCCTGTGCAGTTGTGTTCCCAGGGCGTCCATTCCAACAAGCACCGCCCTTCAAGCAAGAACAATTCAGTCCAAATCCAAATCCAGGGTGGCAAGCACAACCCCAATACCGACAAGGAGGAAACTCAAGCTACCCAAAGCAGAATTGGTATCAACAAGGCCAAGGTATTAAACTTTATTATCCTTCAAATTCTCAAAAAAATCATCCTCCTCCTCCTCCCAAATCTGAACCAAGCCTCGAGGACATGGTGAAACAAATGGAAACCCAGAACCTTCAGTTCCAACAGACCACACAATCAGCTATTCAAGACCTACGAACCCAAGTGGGGCAATTGGAAAACACCATCGGTGAGCTTAAGATGCAAGGTTCTGGAAAACTACCATCCCAACCCATTGCCAATCCAAAGGACAAAGGTAATGTATGTGCAGTTACACTTCGTAGTGGTAAAGAAGTTTCTCCTTCTACTGATTCTGCACAACAGGTATGTCCCCCTCATGAAAACTCTCTTTCCTAACCCTCAAAAACTTCATGTAAAGAAAAACAAAAAATGGTAATCAAATAGTCATTGATGATTCAAATGAACAATCCATTCCTCTTCCTTTCCCTCAAAGACTCTCTAAATCTAAGAAAAACTATGATAATGAGATTGACAATGAAATAATGGATACATTTAAAAAAGTTCAAGTTAATATTCCATTGTTGGATGCAGTCAAGCAAATTCCCCGTTATGCCAAATTTCTTAAAGAGATTTGCACCCATCGACGAAGGCTGAAGGGGAATGAGAGAGTCAACCTGGGAAAGAATGTCTCAGCCTTGATTCAACCAGCAATTCCAACCAAATGCAAGGATCCCGACACATTCACCATACCTTGTACCATAGGGGAGACCTTATTTTATGATGCTATACTAGATTTAGGTGCTTCCATTAATGTAATGCCTCACTCCGTGTATACTTCTCTACAGGTTGGAGAGCTTCAACCAACAGGCATTGTTGTGCAACTTTCCAACCAGAGTACAACACATCCAAAAGGAGTGATTGAGGATGTCCTTGTTAGAGTGAAGAATCTCATCTTCCCCGCTGATTTCTACATTCTTGAGATGGAAGATACCCAAACCCAAGGACATGCCCCTCTCATACTTGGGAGGCCATTCCTAAAAATAGAAAAGAAGATCATCAACATTCACAATGGTATGCTTTCCATGGAATTTAGAGGAGAAAAGGTAAGTTTTAACATCCTTGAGGCTATGAAACACCCTGTTGAAGAGCACTCCACTCTTCCTGTCTATTCTATGGAAGTGATCTCAAACGATGCACACACACAAAATTCTCTCCTCAACCCAAACTCTGATTCTTTTTTGTTTTCTTCACCCTCGGATGATTTGAGTTTTGGTTCTTCTTTTGAATGTTGTGTGGGTTCAAAAAAATGTAAATTTTGTGCTTTAATTGATGAGTGTGTTTATTCTGAGGTTCCCATTACTATCGATGATTTTGAAAATCTCATTTCAATATATTATCTTTCCTTTGAGAATAAACATGAGAAGATAGATAGTTTCATGGACCTAACTCCCCCTAAATCCCCTCCCTCAATCCAGAAAAAACTGGTGTTTGAACTTAAGAAACTTCCTTCTAATTTAAAATATGCATATATTGAGGGTATTGACCAATTTCCCGTCATTATTGACAATAACCTCTCTCCACAACAGGAATTGAAACTGCTCAAACTTTTGAGAGAGTGTAAAAAGGCAATAGGATGGACATTGGCTGATATTCCCAGGATTATCCCATCTATTTGTATGCACCATATACTTTTGGATGATGAGGCTAAACCCATAAGACAATCTCAACGTCGGTTGAATCCCACTCTCCTTGAAGTGGTAAACTTGGAAGTCAGTAAATTACTTGCTGTAGGGATAATTTATCCTATATCTGATAGTAAATGGGTTAGCCCAGTGCAAATTGTGCCTAAAAAATAGGAATAAAAGTTATGTCAAATGAAAGGAATGAATTGGTTCCAACACATGTGGAAAACAGTTGGCGAGTCTGTATTGACTACCGTCGACTGAATCAAGCCACGCGGAAGGACCACTTTCCTATACCTTTCATTAACCAAATGTTAGAACGATTGGCTGGTAAGTCCCATTATTGTTTCCTTGATGGCTATTTGGGTTATTTCCAAATCCATATATCCCCTGAGGATCAAGAAAAGACAACATTTACCTGTCCATTTGGCACATTTGCATACATAAGGATGACATTCGGTCTATGTAATACTCCGGGTACTTTTCAACGATGTATGTTGAGTATTTTTTCTGAGTACCTTGAGAGTTGTATGGAAGTCTTTATGGATTATTTCATGGTTTATGGTTGTTCTTTTGATGACTATTTGGAAAACCTAGGTTCTATCCTCTACCGATGCATTGAAAAAGATCTTGTTTTAAATTATGAAAAATGTCATTTCATGGTTGAGCGGGGGATAGTTCTTGGGAATATCATTTCAAATAAGGGAATTCAAGTTGATAAATCTAAAATTGAATTAATTTCATCCCTTCCATATCCAAAATGTGTTCGTGAGGTGCGGTCTTTCTTGGGTCATGCTGGTTTTTACCGCCAATTCATTAAATACTTTAGTAAGATCGCACTTCCCTTATCTCGGTTATTACAAAAGGATTATGATTTTGTGTTCGATAAAAATTGTGAGTATGCATTCAATTCACTAAAAAAGAGTCTCACATCACCTCCCATAATATAACCACCAAGGTGGGATCTCCCCTTCGAGCTTATGTGTGATACCTCTAACTTTTCAGTTGGGGTAGTTTTATCACAAAGGGTTGAAAAGGCTCCTCATGTCATTGCATATGCCTCGCGTAACCTTGACCCATCCCAGGTAAACTACACAACCACAGAAAAAGAACTCCTTTCTATTGTGTTTTCCTTGGAAAAATTCCGTTCATATCTTCTTGGGTCAAAAGTGATTGTGTTTTCTGACCATGCTGCCCTTTGTTTCCTCCTAAAGAAACCTGAAGCCAAGCCCCGGCTCATTCAGTGGATGCTCCTCCTCCAAGATTTTAACCTTGAGATTAGATATAAGAGAGGAGTGGATAATGTTGTAGCTAACCACATTAGTAGGATTTCCCCACCATTGGACCATCATGTTGACTCACCCCTACCCAGTGGAGAATTCTTCCCTCATGAGAACCTTTGTGATGTTGTGGACCTTACCCCCTGGTATGCGGACATTGTGAATTTTCTAGCAACATCTAGGGTCGCCACTGATTTTAGTACTTCCCAATCCCAGAGACTTAAACATGATTCTCGATGGTACATTTGGGATGACCCATACTTGTGGAGAATTTGTAGTGACCAGGTTGTTCGTAGGTGTGTCCCTGACCATGAGTTCACCTCTGTTTTGACCTTCTGCCACACCTTGGCATGTGGGGGCCACTTTGGCTCTCAATGTACAGCTCGAAAGGTCCTTGACTCAGGATTATATTGGACAACATTTTATAGAGATTCCCATAGGTTTTGTAAATCATGTACTCGATGTCAATTCACTGGGAATATCTCTAAGAGGAATGAAATTCCCCAACAGCCCATGTTATTCTATGAAATCTTCGATGCATGGGGCATTGAATTCATGGGGCCTTTTCCAAATTCATTTGGCTTTGTGTGCATCTTATTGGCTGTTGACTATGTATCTAAATGGGTGGAAGAAAAGGCCACCAGGACCGATGAATCTTGAGTGGTTGTTGATTTTGTGAGGTCCCATATTTTCAGTAGGTTTGGTCTACCAAGATTCATCATCAGTGATCAGGGTTCACATTTTTGCAATCGTAACATGAAAAACTTGCTTCATAAGTATGGGGTTGTTTATAAAGTCTCCACTTCATATCATCCCCAAACTAACGGACAAGCAGAAATTTCAAATCGGGAAGTTAATCGAATCTTGGAGAAAATGGTACAACCCAAAAGGAAAGATTGGAGTTTGCGCTTGGATGATGCACTTTGGGCATACCGTACTGCTTTTAAAACACCGATCGGAATGTCACCATATAGTATTGTGTTTGGAAAAGCTTGTCACCTCCCGGTGGAGGTATAACACCGTGCATATTGGGCTGTTAAACAATGTAATATGAACCTTTCAGATGCAGGTGAGGAAAGAAAGCTACAGATTCAAGAGTTGGAAGAAATTCGACGTGATGCATATGAAAACTCCTGAATCTATAAAGAGAAGACAAAGTCTATTCATGATAGCATGATTCACTAGCGGAAGTTCCATATTGGTGAGAAGTTCCTCATGTACAATTCTAGGCTTAAGATCCACCCAGGTAAGCTTCGTTCCCGATGGCTCGGTCCTTATACTGTTACTAATGTTTACCCTTTTGGTGCAATACAGGTTTTGCATGAGCAGAGTGGAAGAAGTCTTACCATCAATGGGAAGAGACTTAAACACTTCTATGAGAATTTTCCAAAGAATCCGGCGGAGGAAATCCACCTTCTCGACGCATCATACCAATAAAACACACCAGGTTTTATCCTTCCTTCTCACATTTTCAATTATTTCAGTGAGGACACTGCACATTCTAGGTGTGTGTGTGTGGGGGGGGGGGGGTGGATACATTCCTGGGTTAGTTAGGATTTTTCATCGTTTTCTCCTTTTGTTTTCTCTTTTTGGCCTTCTTTATGGTATTTTTATTTTTCCCCATCAAAAATTTCGAAATTCCATGATGTGGCGACCATAAAGTGGGGAAAGTAAAAATACCATAACGAAGGCTAAAAAGAATTTGTGTATGAGTTTACCATCAAGGGGTGTTTTTTAGTGAATTGGTTTTCTGTCAATGATATAAATGGTCATATCTATGTGAAACCTTTGGGATGATTGATGCCCTTTGTGTGAGTAGTTTTTTGGAAAACTGTGTCACTAATATCTCCACAAATTGTTTTGCACCAAACCACAAAGTGTGATTATTTCTTACTTAATATAAGGTAAATATATTTTGGGTTAATATTTTTCAGCTTTAAATGATATTTTCATACGTTCGTTCCTTATCCGATCTGTTTCATTACTGTACCAGATTGACCTATGCGTGTGTACCTAATGTCCGACTGTTGTACGCCCTCAAAAAAAATGTTGTGTCTTGGGCAGGTCAAAAACCACTCCTCCTCAACCTTTGATCTTATTATAACTATTTAAATTAGTGTCGTGAGGAGATCAAACAAGGGTTGAGAGATGAGTGTGAGATTTGTTCCAATTTCAACTTAAAAAAAATATATAATAAATGAGGGGAGTGATGAAATGTGAAACATATGGGGATATATAGGTCATGAGTTTATGGTTTGACTTCTGGGAATGCTTAAATGAGTGGGTCTTGAAATATTATTGCAAAGGATGTAGGACAAGTTCGGTGACAAAATCATTTAAGCTGAAAAATGTTAAAATAACATATATTTATTGGATAGCAAGTGGAAAGAATAGCATGGAATGGTTTTCACACACACATATGGAGATTTAGTTTCATGGTTTACTTCTGAATTCCTTTCTCAATTGGGTATCATGAATCTTTTTGAATTTCTCTATGATATGATTTATGAGACATCTTTTTCTATTTTCACTAGGAATAACTCCTTGGTGTGGTTCGTGCATTGATCACTTTACTTTAAATAAAATTTCCTAAAATGATAAATCTTCAGGATGTTGGAAATATATATATATATATATATATATGAATCATTGTATTTGGATATGTGACTTTCCCCAGGAGTTCAAATGTTTAGGTGTGGGTGTGTGATCGTACCACGATTCACTGTTTTATTCCACCCTTACACCGCAGTTTTAAACTAGTTTTGTAATGAATATTACAAATATAATAATAAATTTCACTTCATGTTTGAATAAATCAATTAATTTTAATCAATATTATAATGGGAAATGTTACTTGTTTTTATTGTTTCAATGTAGGTGGAGGTGATTTGGAGGGCCTTTGATGAAGTGGAAGAAAAATGGGCCAAAGTTGCATGGATCCATGGACATCTGTCCACTGTTTTGCATATTACACGAAATACGTGCATCCAAATGGGTTGAAATTTTGTGCGCCTGTCCAAAATTTAATAGGATACATTTCATATTATGGAACAAAATGCTGATTTGGCTTCTATGGGGCCCATCCGAACTGATCTGTCCAAGACACCGAATTTGGACCAAGTAAAATGAGGTGTTCTATATTTTATCAATATCTTGAGCTGTATTTGTCCAAAGGGTTCCAAACTTTCGGTGGAGATAGTCAAGAGGTAAGGATAAAACTTTTATATTTTCTCCAAAGCGAGATAAGACTGTCTGAAGGCCGAAACTCATGGTACAAGTGGATTGAAGAAATCTGTGTGCCTAAAACCACCTTCCATTTTTCCTATAAAATGGCACATTGGGCTCCCCATTTGCAAGTTAGGAAAAGAGGCAAGGTGATACCATTTTGGAGTCCCAAAGGAGTATCCTCAACATCCCTAGAGGTTCTGGAGGATATGGGAGGTTCTACTTCAACATATTCTTCTTCTTCCCCTCCCATGGGTTTTTAAATCCCTTGTGATCACCTGGGGAGGAATGTGATGTAATCCTGAGCTTCAAAGTTGTATTAATTTGAATGATATTTTTAATTCCAAGTTGTATGTTGTTTTTACTCATCCTATATTCTTATTTTATTGAGTTATGTACTGGTATGTCATGCTCAACTCATATGATCATGTTTGGGGGTACCCATTCATGTGATGTTTCACACACCGTTCACCACTTTCTTTTCCCCCTTTCAATTACGGTGCTTGTGTGATTAATATTGGTCAATAGAACTCACACATGCTCTGTTAAGGACATGTACATTTATGTCATGGTATCACAATAAAATAACATGCAAACCAGGAGAGCACATCGAATTCTTCATGTGTTGCCTTGGTGAGTTTCGGTTATGATGTCGAACACAAATCACCCAATCATCGGCGGTGTCCGGTGAATCGTTATGTGTTTTCGAATGAACCCTAGGAGGTATCCTAGTATAAACTCAGTAACATTCTGGTTCTAGGTGTTACAAACCAGGGATTAAAAGATCATAACCCCATCCCTTGAAGCGATGAAGGATGAGCATCACGAGACTTCCCTGGGTTGATCACGCTTAATCAATCTTGTTCATTTCTACTTTGTTTTATCGCTTTCATTTTCTATTTTCATAATTAATCATGAAACCCCCAAGTTTCAGAAAACCTAATTCACCTTCTACTTTCATAATTAGAACCCTCTTTTTAAATTAATGATCTAAGGCTCCGTCGAGAGATGACCTAGGGTTGCTGCTATACTGCAGAAATTCTAGTCAAAATTAAACAACTAATTTGACGCGCTCGACAATGCGGTCATTAGCTGGTCTAAATAAAACTCCCATAGTAATGGATTTGATATGTGAATGTGATTTTATGAATTTATAGCTTCTTTTGATAATTAATTTCCTAAATTGGAGTAATTAGGAATGTATAATTGACTTGTGATTGCCTTGGTGATTAATTGATAATTGAATCATGGAACAAACGCAGGGGGGTTGCCCAAATAGATAATTGTTTTGGAGATTGGTTATGGGTTGAGATATTTTAATTGAGATATTGAATTTATTGTGATAAGATAATTAATTGGTGGAAATTAATTATGAAATGATATTTGTGATGAAAGATAAATAATTATAAGAATTAATTATGGGCTATAATGTTGATCAAAGGTAATTAATTATGATAATTAATTATGAAAAGTTGAGATTTGATATGGATAATTAATTGTGAAGAATTAATTATTGAATGAGAATTATATTGATTGATTAATTAATTTATGAATTAATTAATGGATTATGTGCTTAGTTAATCATTGAGTTAACTAATGGAATTTGAAATGTTTAACTAATCATTGGATTAGTAAAGGAATAATATGGATAATTTTTGTGAATTAAAAAATGATTAAATGGATTAGATTTTTGTGGTTCTAGAAATGGAGTTCTAGACCAATTAGAATTTGGGACTTGGACATGGTGTTCCTCCCCAATAGTTATCCAAGCTTGAGATATGGAGTGATAGGCATGGAGACCTACACTCAATGAGATTATGGGCTTCTAGGCATGATGAACTACACCAAATGAGATATGGAGTGATAGGAAAGGAGAGCTAAACTCAATAAGATTTGGGGTGTATTACATGATGTTCAACACCAAATGAATGATAATAATGAATGATGATTCAAATAGAAAACATGAATTGAAATGGGGCCTATTAATTTGATTAAAGATTAATTGAAAATGTGACAACTGTTTAAATTATTCATTATATTTATTGATTCATAAAACTACATACACTATCTTTTGATTGGTCTTGTTTTAGAAACTGTTGGTAGTGGCCTACTGAGTCGTACTCACACCCTATTCGGGCTGCCTGATTGGCACCTAGGTAGACTTTTTTGTTGAAGGACAATATAAGGGCAATGACTTGGGATATGTTTTTATTTGGGATTGGATCATGGGAGAGGGAACCAGACGTGGTTTGGGACCCTCTTGGGTGTCGTTGTGTCTTTACTTTTATTTGCATTGTAGACACTTGACATTGGTATTATCATAGTATGTTTTACCTTTCAGTTGAGAATTTTATTTTCTTTTTTTGAATATCATATGACATGGTGTTGTTTTGGTTATTTATACACTTATGCACTTGGTTATTGTTGTTTGATTTCATTGGTGTTTTATTCTGATAAAAGAGGGTATAGTCTCACCAACACTGACTTACTAGACCCTCACTGCTAGTTGGAACCCTCTGGCATACAAGGAGGTACGGTTGAGGGCATGTGGCCAACCAGCTCGGGGCACTGTTTAGTGGCACCCGAGTTAGGATGTCACAATGTGGTATCAAAGGATTTATCTTGTAATGTCCTGGACCTCTCCAGTCTATTACCTTGTGAAAATGCGGTGTTAGAGGTGTTCTGGAAGGTCAAAGTGACTTGGGGGTGCGTTTGGGTGGACTTTTAAGGAAGACTAAAGGGAAATAGCTTTCGCACGGGCTGCACATGGTTTGTCTAAACCGTGTGGCCAAACCATGCAAGGTTGGTGTTGTAGGCAGTGGATAATGCATGGTTAGCACATGGTTTGTCTAATCGTACGACCTAACAGTGTCAGGAGTGTTTAATGAGGTAGTAGAGACTGCACGATTAGCACACAGTTTGTCAAACCATGCGAGAAAACCATGCGGGCACTTAAATTAGATCCTAAAATTGTGGATCTCAATCGTTTCACCTCTAACTTGCCCGTTTGAGTTCCTAAGTGGCCATAACTCGGGATTACCCTTCCTTGAAGGTAGGAGAACCTCTACCAAGCATTTTGGAGGATATCTGAAGGCTTCTCTTGGTGAATCGAAGCTGGTTTCTTGAGGCATGTGATCGTTCTTGGTTGGTTTCTTAGATATACTTAGATCTACTTCTCTGCTTCTCTCGGTTTCTTAGATCTATGACCGTTATGGGTAGATCTATGTGTGTGGATACCAAATATGATGATATTTGTTCTTGATATTTCTACGAGGAGATATCTAAGGCGGGGTCTTGGAGAATCGACCTGATTTTCTTGAGCGTTCTTCGACCGTCGTGGTTTTCGTCAAAAACCTATAAGGTAAGGGATTTGTTGCTTCTATTTATTTTACATGCAACTGTAGGGTTAGCATGTTTAATCCCCCTAGATGAAAAATGGAATTGACTTAATAAATATTTTTAATCGGATAAAGAAATTTTATCGACCATATGTTATTGGCTCTTGTTTTGCTAGATAGTGTGATATCTATGCTTGCTTTGCTTAGCTGTTGTTCTTGATGGAAATGGTTAAAGAACATAAACATGGACTAAATGATATTTGTTGGCTAAAGATAAAGAGGCATGTGAATGAATCTGGTTCTTGTTGTAATTTTATGTTAATCAAATTGGCATAGTAAGCATGTATGATCTTTTGTGATAGCTTACGGGTTGGGTTCCCGATTTTGGAACCAACAGTTTATAAACCTGTTAATTCTAGATGGGTTAAAGAATTTGATTGTGTGATAATTCTTTGAAGGGTTCTAAGTTTCCCTCTTGATTGTTAAAGGGCCAAGATCCCAATTGATGTGATGGTTTCTTTCTTGCTGCTTGTGCTGTGATGTGATCCTGGATGGTTGTTGTGATATACGGGGGCATAAAGGCCTTTTGGTTGTGGCAGAAAATGACACCTAGAGTGGTGAGATGCATCGGTTTATGCATGTGGGTGTCAGGGAGGACACCAGGGTTGATGGAATGGGATGGATGTGGTTGTTGGTTGATTGTTGGTTCTGTGGTTGTTTATCTTATTTACTTTTCCCCAATGCTGAATGCAGCTGGTCTTGCTTACCCTTCACCTGAAAGAGGGGAAGACACGCGGGGTATGCCACATGATTTCTGTGTTTAGCCTTTAAAGGGGGAATGGGTCTATTCTCTTGCTATTGGCGGAAAATACTTTACAGGTATTACATCTACTCACCGTGTTGATCCCCCTTGTGTTTAGTAGCATAGAATGATTTTCTAGAATGCCTGGGAATATGGGAAAGTAATTATGTAATGAATAATTGAATAAATGGTGATAACCCATGGAATTGGAGTTTGCTGGAACATAATGATGAGGCTATAATTTTAAAGGGACAATGGACTTGGGTGTGATGCTAATGAAACTTAATGCGGGATTGTTACTGGTTAATTAATGTTAAAAGAATTAATTAACGTACAGTGGAACTAATAAAAAGGGAATTAAGTAATCTATTAAGGCTCTTTAAATGATTTTCTGCTTATAGGATACCTAATATTAGATGTAGCAGCCCGAAGTCTAAGATAAGTTAGCTGCAGTTGTGTCTAAGACTAGGTTATTCCCATAGTGTGGTTGTGAGTTATAGTATATTTTGTAATTTTTGTGTTTCTATATGCTACTCCACCCTGTCAGTAAGGGCAACTGACACCCTGGGGATTCAAAGCCTTGGGGGGGTGTTTTCCCCAAAATTCTGGTGGGAGGATGAATGGATGACTACCCCCTTTCACCCCACTCTCTTCTCTTGGTAGATACTTGTGCCGTTATGCACAACGGTTAGTTTTCCCCATATATGTGTGTAGAGGGCTGTAATGGCTTGTGGTTATTCATACACATATATTCTGGATAAAGTATTCTATGGACCACTATAGGTGTAATGTGTATAGGCTGTGATGGATTGGGGATCCTTACTTGGTGTATGGGATGTAATGGGTTGAGGTATAATACCCGACATATGATACACGTTATGCGAGCTGTGGTGGCTCCTAGAAACTACCTAATTACTTTCGGTTGTTAAGATGGTGTGGTGCATTTCCCAGGTATCTGCGGGAAAGCCTTTGTGGTGCACGAGGTGCAGATTATGGTTCTTCGCCCAGGTGTCTATGGGAAAGCCTTTTTGGAGATATATTCTTAGGATGTGCGACGTTAGGGAAAAGCGAAAAACCAGGGGGGAAGTAGTATCGGGGTACCCTTGATATTCTTTATTATATTCTATATTCTTGTATGCATTACTTAGTGAGAGTAGCCATGGTGAGGTTGGGAACTTAGAATTCCTATTTAGGTGACGAGTTAGTTTCACTTATTGTTCACTGTGCTTTAACATGATTTCTTTACTTTTGCATGAGAGGCTTTGGGGAGGATCCTACATAGTATACTATTATACTCACCCTACGTATATATAAACTGTTTTTAGGTCACTTGGAGTAGGTTGGAGATCAAGCTGGTTTCTAGTAGCTTGGGGTTGCAGAAGCTGTTCAGGCTTGTGGTTGCAGATGTTTTTAATTTCTTTTGGGTACTTTAAGTTTTCCCCTTTTTGTTGCAGTACTTTTGCATGACATTACATATGTGCACTTGGGTTTATTTTATATTCCAGTTCTCAGTCGGTGTTGGTTGGTGTCTATCTTGTCTCTCTCTTTCGCATGTGTTCTCTTAGAGGGTAATGCCTCACATTTGTGTGTTACTATACCCTCGGTGCTAGTCGCCAACCTGGGGCCTACTGGAGGCGGGAATCGGGGGTCATTATATCCCTTCTCACATTGCTGACCCAGGAGGGGTACACTTTGTGGGGAGGGGGTCATGACAGAGTGGTATTAGAGGTCTGATTAAGGGATAGGATGGAGTTTAAAGTTAGGAATAGGTGAGGTTGCATGGGTTGGCAGGGAAATGATGTCATTCGTGTTTAGCAAGTGAGGTAAACACTAGAGACTGGCTGAGACATAGGCGTTTAGGCCCCCCTATGATCTGATGTATGAACCTTTAAGTTTACAATGGCTACTAAAAAAGGTTATACTAGTTTTAGGGTAGAGACCGAGGAAAGGATCGTGCATCATTATTCTTTATACCTGTGTTTGAATGGGTAGACCTTGGGAAATGTTAACCTAAAATAAATAAAATAAATCAATTAATTAATTAATTTTGAGTCTTCCATATTCCAGGCTTAGGAGATCTAATGGTTTGTTATTTTACAGGTATGGCTCCGGGTCGATGTCCTCGTCAGGTTTGCGCAGAAAATGTCCAGCAGGCTGTTCCAGCAGATTTTCGCAGGGTAGAGGTTGACGACGACGATACTTGGAGGAAGACACTCTGAGAGTTTCAGCGCCAGAGTATGTAGAAGTACGAGGGATCCATTTCAGATGCAGTAACAGAAGACTGGTTGGAGGAGGTCGAGATAGGATTTGGTTCGATCCGTGCTCGTAAGGAGCACTGGGTGTCGTTAGCTGTGACGATGCTGTGTGGAACAACGAGGCAGTGGTGGTTCTTGTTCCTCGCGGACTGTGAGGAGTCAGTGATCTCATGGGAGGAGTTCCGAGACAGGTTTAGAGTCGAGTTTCTTTCTTCAACTGTGAAGGCATCCTGTCACCATGATCTTCTTACCCTTCGACAGGGTAGCTCTACTGTTCGCGAGTTTAGAATCCATTTCAGGAACCTTTTACGATATTCTTTGGACCTGTTACTGGATGAGGAGGCTAGGGCGAGGCATTTCGAGGATGCTTTGTGTCCAGAGATCCCATGCCAGGTCACCCCATTTATGCTGAAAACATATCTTAAGGTTTTGGCGAGGGCATAGGTTATCGAGAGGACTTTGGCCAGGATAGGATCATCATGAGAGGGGGATCTTCATGATCCCTCACGAAGCAAGGCTGTAGTCCGAGGTTCCCGGTTTCTAGGGCAGAAGAGTTTTCATTCAGCCAGGGGTAGGTCCCAGCCCTTCATATCTCATTTCCCCAGAGGCAACAACTCTCAGGCCTATGCCAAGGGATCAGGCTCTTGTTTTTCTTGTGGTGGTCGTGGCCATCAACAGCGGGAGTGCCCGACCTTTCAGAGTGGTCATCGTGCACCAGGTGTTACGCTTCAGGTTCCTCCGTTGAGGCCATTCCAACTGAGGCGACAACATCCAATTGCACCAGCTTTAGATCAGCAGAGGGTAGATGGGGCAGGCAGAGGACATCCCCATGACACTCCCCATCCTCAAAGAGTAGAGTGCGGCCATGGTGGTGGTCGTCATCAGGGTCAGAGCGGCCATGGAGGAGGTTGTGGTTAGCTTCATGCTCTAGCGTTGCCAGCACCAGGCGAGCCAGATGTTGTTCGAGGTACCCTTTGCTTGTTTTCTTCCTTGGTGTATTCCTTGTTTGATTCAAGAGCGACACACTCATTCATATCACCTACCCTTGTCCATTATTTGGGAATTGAGGTAGAGAGGCTTCCAGTGCCCTTGGTGTTGACTACGCCGGTTGGAGGTTGAGATGACTTTTTTGAAGTATGTAGAGACTGTGAGCTAGTGTTGGGGAAACACCGATCTTGGGGATATTTCTTATGTTTACAAATACAACCATATGATGTCATCCTCATCATGGATTGGTTGTATTCGGTGCAGGATATCGTGGATTGCTTCAAGAAGAAGGTCGTTTTCTTTGGTGCAGATGGAGAGTGAGTGGTGTTTTTTGGTGAGAAAAATCCTCAGATGGGTCATAGGCACATTTCATCCTTATCATCCTTGATGGTTGAGTTGATGCTGAGTTCATCAGAGGTTCAACAGTTGGAGTTTCCTAGGGTCGTAGAGGAGTACCCTTATGTCTTTCCAGAAGAGGCTGTAGCATTACCCCCTCAATGAGAGATTGAGTTTGGGATCGAGCTACATCTAGGAGCATCTCTTATCTATATGTATCCATATAGTATGGCCCCTTCTAAGTTGCGAGAGCTACATATACATCTTGATGGTCTGTTGCAGTGCGGTTTTGTTCGGCCAAGTGTGTCACCATGGGGTGCACCAGTTTTGTTCATGAAGAAGGACGACGACAATTTGCAGTTGTGTGTCGATTATCGTTGCTTAAACAAAGTGAAAATAAAGAATCAATATCCTCTTCCATAGATTGATGATTTATTTGATCAACTAAAGGGTGAAAGTTGGTTCTCAAAGATCGACTTGCGGTCAAGATATCATCAGATTCATGTAAAGGAAGAGGATATCCCAAAGACTGCTTTCCATTGTCTTCATGGGCATTATGAGTTCGTTGTAATGTCGTTCGGCGTAAAGAATGCTCCAACTATGTTCATGGGATTGATGAATGTTGTGTTCATTAAGTTCTTGGAAAAGTTTGTGGTGGTTTTCATCGACGACATCCTTGTGTACTCTACATCTGAATAGGAGCATGCAGAGCATCTACATGCTGTTTTGGGAGTTCTTCATAAACATCAGCTGTTTGGGAAGTTGTCGTAGTGTGGGTTTTGGACTTGAGAAGTCCATTTCTTGGGGCATGTTATGTCCCAACAGGGAGTTGCTGTGGATCCATCAAAGATAGAAGAAATTGTGTCTTGGGAAGTCCCCTAGATAGTTTCAGAGGTGCGAAGTTTCCTTGGTCTCACAGGATACTACAGGAGGTTCATATCCAATTTCTCACGAGTTGAGACCCCTCTAACAGCTTTGACCAGGAATGATAATGAATTCATATGGACTGATCAGTGTCAGACAGCTTTCGAGTATCTAAAGGAGAAGTTAATAAGTGCTCCAGTCCTTTGTCTTCTAGTTGAAGGAGTTCAGTTTGATGTTTTCTGCGATTCTTCGCATCTGGGGTTCAACTGTGTTCTCATGAATCAGAGGTCAGTTGTTTCCTAGGGGTCTAGGCAGTTGCATCCCCATGAATTCAACTATGGCACCCATGATCTTAAGTTGGCAGCCATGGTGTTTTCTATGAATTTGTGGAGACATTACCTCATTGGTGAGCGCTTTGTGGTTTTCATTGATCATAAGAGTTTGAGGTATGTTTTCTCCCAGTGTGACTTGAACTTACGACCATGTCGGTGGATGGAGTTCTTGCAGGAATATGACTTCAAAATATCATATACACCTGGAAAAGGGAATGTTGTAGCTGATGCGCTGAGCTAAAAGTCACGTAGTGATGCTGTGTGTGAATCCTATGATTCCTGGAGAGTAATGGAATAACTGTCAGCATTACATCTTGATATGGGAGAATTTGGGGGTAGAGTTTGTCTTTTTCAGATGACGGTACAGTCATCTCTGATGTAGAAGGTAGAAGAGTCCCAATTGGGAGATCTAGAGGTAGAGGTCTGGAGAGACCAAGGTATTTTTGGTGAGGCCCCTGATGGTTGGACTGAAGATGAACAACACAAAATGTTGTATCATGGAAGGATTTTTGTTCCCTTGATGATACACAAGATGGTTCTCCAAGAGTTCCATAGTTCACCCTTAGCAGTACATCCTGGCGTGACAAAGACGTACCGATCCTTGAGGAGTCAATTTTGGTGGCCTGGGCTGAAGCATACGGTTGCAGAGTTTGTGTCTCGATGTTTAGTCTTCCAGAAGGTGAAGGCTGAACACCGTGTTCCTAGTGGTATTCTCTAGCCATTAAAGATTCCCCAGTGGAAGTGGGAGGATATCTCAATAGACTTTTTTACTGGTTTACCTCGAGCTCCGGGAGGACATGATGATATTTGGGTGGTAGTGGACCGTTTAACAAAATTGGCCCAATTTATTACAATCAAGGAGTCGAGTTCAGTGGAAGTTTTGTCAAGGCAGTATCTAGAGGAGGTAGTGAGACTTCATGGAGTCCCTAGGAAAATCATTTCTGATCGAGATCCTCATTTTACCTCTAGGGTGTGGAGAGGTCTCCAACATGCTTTCGGTTCTCAACTATTCCTTAGCACTACTTTTCATCCTGAAATGGATGGTCAGATAGAGCAAACCATCCATACTCTTGAAGACATATTACACTCTTTTGTTCTTGATTTCAGAGGTTCTTAGATGAGGCACTTACCCTTGGTGGAGTTTGCTTACAATAATAGTTTTCACTCCACTATCGGTATGGAGCCATTTGAAGCCTTGTATGGCTGGACTTGTAGTTCTCCATTATGATAGACTAGGGTCATAGAGTCAATAATTCTCAGATCGAAACTAGTGTAGAATACAATAGAGATGGTTCAGGTGATTCGTGAAAGGATGAAGATAGTGCAAGATCGTCAGAAATCATATGCCGATCCAAGAAGGAGACCCTTAGAGTTTAATGTTGGGGATCATGTGTTTCTGAAGGTGACTCCCCATCGTGGGCAGTAAAGGTTTGGCCAAGGAAGCAAGCTTTCTCCCCAGTTTGTTGGGTCTTTTGAGGTGTTATCTCATGTTGGAGCTGTGGCGTATTGATTAGCACTTCCCCCACAGATGAGCCGGATACATGATGTTTTCTATGTATCACATCTCTGTCATTATCTTCATGACGACTATCACATCATCGATTGGGGAGAGATCGATGTTGATGATAATGCAACCTTTGAGGAGAGACCTGTGGAGATCAAAGACCGCAAGAAGAAGGTGTTTCACGGACATTGTATTCCTTTAGTTCGTGTCTTGTGGCGACACAGTGGCTTGGAGGAGAGTACCTGGGAACGCGAGTCACAGATACATGCTAAGTACCCAGAGTTATTTGATGTTTGACTCTCTTCATGTATCGATGTAGCTTTTGTGGTTATGAAACTTGCATGTTTACAAGATGGACCCCTTTGTTTCTTTTGTGGATTTCTTTCTTTTGAGAGGTATCTCGAGGGGTGGTTGTTCAGACCATGTTTCGTTTTCACTTTAGGTGGGTTTTGGATTCTCGAGGATGAGAATGTCTTGAGAGGTATCTGATGTAATGGCCCGGACCTCTCCAGTCCATTACCTTGTGAAAATGTAGTGTTATAGGTGTTCTGGAAGGTCAAGGTGACTTAGGGGTGCGTTTGGGTGGACATTTAAGGAAGATTAAAGGAAAATAGCTTTCGCACGGGTTGCGCATGGTTTGTCTAAACCGTGCGGCCAAACCGTGCAAGTTTGGTGTTGGAGGCAGTGGCTAATGCACGGTTAGTGCACGGTTTGTCTAACCATACAGCCTAACCATGTGAGGAGTGTTTGACGAGGCAGTAGAGACCTCACAGTTTGTCTAACCGTGCGAGCACTTAAATTAGATCCTAAAATTGTGGATCTCAACCGTTTCACCTCTAACTTTCCCGTTTAAGATCCTAAGTGGCCATAACTCAGTATTACCCTTCCTTGAAGGTAGGAGAACCTCTCCCAAGCATTTTAGAGGCAATCTGAAGGCTTATCTTGGCAAATCAAAGCCGATTTCTTGAGGTATGTGATCGTTCTTGGTTGGTTTCTTAGATATACTTAGATCTACTCCTCCGCTTCTCTCAGTTTCTTAGATCTATGACTGTTATGGGTATATCTAAGTTTGTGGATACCAAATATGATGAACTTTGGTCTTGATCTTACTAGGAGGAGAGATCTAAGGTGGGGCCTTAGAGAATTGACCCGGGTTTCTTGAGCGTTCTTCGACTGTCATGGTTTTTGTCAAAAACCTCTGAGGTAGGGGATTCGTTGCTTCTATTTCTTTTACGTTCAACTGTAGGGTTAGCATGTTTAATCCCCCTGGATAAAAAATGGTATTGAATTAATAAATATTTTGAACCGGATAAATAAATTGTATCAACTGTATGTTATTGCCTCTTGTTTTGCTAGATAGTGTGATATCTATGATTGCTTTGCTTAGCTGTTGTTCTTGATGGAAATTGTTAAAGAATGTAAACAGAGACTAATTGATATTTGTTGGCTAAAGATAAAGAGGTATGTGAACGAATCTGGTTCTTGTTGTAATTTGATGTTAATCAACGTGGCATAGTAAGCATGTATGATCTTTATGATAGCTTAAGGGTTGGGTTCCCGATTTTGGAACCAACAGTTTATAAACCTGTTAATTCTAGATGGGTTAAAGAATTTTATTGTTTGATAATTCCTTGGAGGGTTCAGAGTTACCCTCTTGATTGTTAAAGGGATAAGAGCCCAATTGATGTGATGGTTTCTTTCCTGCTGCTTGTGCTGTGATGTGATCCTGGATGGTTGTTGTGATATACAGGAGCATAAAGGTCTTTTGGTTGTGGCAACAGATGACACCTAGAGTGGCAAGATGCATCAGTTTATGAATGTGGGTGTCGGGGAGGACACCAGGGTTGATGGAATGAGATGGATGTGGTTTTGGTTGATTTTTGGTTCTATGGTTGTTTATGTGCTTTACTTTTCCCCACTGCTCAAGGTAGCTGGTCTTGCTTACCCTTCTCCCAAAATAGGTGAAGACACATGGGGTATGCCACGTGCTTTCCATGTTTATCCTCTCAAGGGGGAATGGGTCTACGCTCTTGCTATAGGCGGAAAATACTCGACGGGTATTACATCTACTCACTGTGTTGACCCCCCGTTTTATTAGTATCATAGAATGCTTTTCTAGAATGCCTGGGAATATGGGAAAGTAATTCTATAATGAATAATTGAATAAATGGTGATAACCCATGGGGTTGGAGTTTGCTGGAACATAATGATGAGGCTATAATTTTAAAGGGACAATGGACTTGGGTTTGATGCTAATGAAACTTAATGTGGGATTGTTCCTGGTTAATTAATGTTTAAAGAATTAATTAACGTACAGTGGAACTAATAAAAAGGGAGTGAAGTAATATATTAAGGCTATTTAAATGGTTGTGTTCTTATAGGATACCTAGTATTAGATGTATCATCCCGGATTCAGAGAGACGTTAGCTTCAGTTGTGTCTAAGACTAGGTTATGTCCATAGTGTGGTTGTGAGTTATAGTATATTTTTTTACTTTTTGTGTTTCTATACGCTACTGCACCCTGTCAGTAAGGGAAACTGACACCCTGGGGATTCTAATCCTTGGGGGGTGTTTTCCCCAACATTTCAGTGGGAGGATGAATGGCTAACTACCCCCTTTGGCTCCACTCTCTTCTCTTGGTAGATACATGTGTTGTTAGGCACAACAGTTAGTTTTCCCCATATATGTGTGTAGAGGGCTGTAATTACTTGTGGTTATTCACACAGATATATTATGGATATAGTATCCTATGGACTACTATATGTGTAACATGTATAAGTTGTGATGGCTTGAGGATCCTTACTCGGTGTATGGGCTGTAATGGCTTGAGGTATAATACCCGACGTATGATACATGTTATGCGAGATGTGGTGGCTCCTAGAAACTACCTGGTTACTTTTAGTTGTGAGGATGGTGTGGTGTTTCGCCCATGTGTCTGCGGGCAAGCCTTTGTGGTGCACGAGGTGCAGATTGTGGTGCTTCGCCCAGGTGTCTACGGGCAAGCCTTTTTGGAGAGAGATGCATAGGACGTGTGACGTTGGGGAAATGCGGCAAACTAGTGTGTAAGTAGTAGCAGGGTACCCTTGATATTCTTTATTATATGTTATATTCTCATATGCGTTACTTGGTGAGAGTATCCATGGTGAGGTTCAGAACTTAGAATACCTGTTTAGGTGACGATTTAGTTTCACTTGTTGTTCACTGTACTTTATCATGCTTTCTTTACTTTTTCATGAGAGGCTTTGGGGAGGATCCTACTGAGTATACTGTTATACTCACCCTACATATATATAAACTGTTTTTCAGGTCACTTGGAGCAGGTTGGAGATGAATCTAGTTTCTACTAGCTTGGGGTTTCAAGAGTTGTTCGGGCTTGTGGTTGTAGTTGTTTTTACTTTCTTTTGGGTACTTGCAGTTTTCCCCCTTTTTGTTGTAGTAATTTTTCATGACATTACATATGGGCACTTGGGTTTCTTTTATATTCCAGTTCTGAGTCGGTGTTGGTTGGTGTCTATCTTATCTATCTCTTCCGCATGTGTTCTCTTAGAGGGTAATGCCTCCCATTTGTGTGTTACTATACCCTCGATGCTAGTCACCAACCCAGGGCCTACTGGAGGTGGGACTCGGGGGTCATTATCTCCCTTCTCACATTGCCGGCCCAAGAGGGGTACACTTTGTGGGGAGGGGGTCGTGAATTTTATTTTCTTTCTTATTATTTTGTATTAATATTTTGGGAATGGTATACAGGAGACTAAGAAGAGTCGAGGCTTGGTAATGAGCTCATGAATGGGAGTTGCAAACCCATGTATGGGGGAAAATTCCAAGTACTTAGGGTGGGATTGTTGCGATTATTGTTTGTTGTTATAGTTGGATATTATTCCACATTGGGTGATGCACTTGTGGTGTGATGTGATATTTATTTTGAAAGTTGTTTTATTTTGATTCGTGGCCTAAAGAGGAACGATACTTGAGTTTTCATGCATTATTCTAGGCAATCAGGGTTGTTGTGACATGCATCATTCTAGGCACTCATAGGAAAACAGGTTTTGGGTAAGTTGTTAAAGTTGAACAATTTTTCCTTGTTTTGATATTGAAATAATGATGAAAAATGAGAATAAATGGGTGTCTAATGAGAACCTTGATTAATAAAATGGTTATGATTAATTAATTAATAGTTTAATTAATTAATTTGAGATAATGTGATTAATTAATGGTTGAATTAATTAATAAGAATATATGTACCCTTGTTAACCAAGACTTAGGAGTAGGATGGTTAAGGGTATTGATATGGCCTTGGTGTTGACCATGTGGAGAGAAAAAGGGGGAGGACATGTTGAAAGTAGTTGTGTTAGTTTCTCCTATTACGTTAATGTTTTAAGGTTACGTTATGAGACCTAAGACATGTGTTTTTCTTTGTAGAAATATGCCTTCATGATGCTTTTTTAGGGAGATACTGAGGGGTATGGCCCGGAACAAACTTTATAAATAGAGAACATGAGGCACCATTAGTGCAAGATGAGGAGGAAGGGGAACTATTCTGAGAAATTTTTTCTCATTTCATGCAATTCATGGAGAGAGACCCAGGGTGGGTTTCTAAAAGAATTCTTGAGTTGACAAGGGAGTTTTAGCTGCAACACCATCCTACTTTTACTATAGAGGGTGGAACTTAAGGAGATGAATTCTAGATTGAATCCCTAGAGATGATACTTTACCATTTAGAGAATCCGACTAGGAGGAGGGTCAAGTTAGCTGCTTATATGCTATAGGGTTCATTGAAGTGCTGGTGGGACATTCAGGTACGATCAGGACAGACTGATGAGATGTTATGGAAGGACTTTATAGAGAAGTTCTTGGAACACTTCTATCCAAGAGACTGATAAAAAATATTTTTTTGAATATTTTATTGATAATAAATGATATAATTTCCTCACATTGTGTTAAATAGGTTTATTTATAAAATATTTGGGATTTGATCATTCATTTGAAAATTTGGTGAAAATTCCAGTTTTATCCTTTATAGTTCACTATAGTATTTCGAAGATAAATATTTTTCTATTTATAATTTGAAATTGAAATTTTGTAACAGTGTTCCTAACGTAATTTTCTACAACTTTTATGCAAGAAACTAGAGCTAAAGAGTGCATTTGTGTGTTGAAAAGGGTACATGAAATCAAAGTTAGGATGGACTCGGCAGAATGGACATGGGTTCTGTATTTGGGCCATATCTTCTCCATACTAGCTTGGATTGAGCCCAAATTTTGAGAAAGGCTCGGGGACATGTTTTGGAACAAATAATAAGTCTATATAATCGGCCAATTAAAGCTTTTTGAGGTCAAATAGTCGGTTCAAGTTTCATTAAAATATTCCGCCGAGATTTCTCATTCACACTTTAAGCCTCTTTAAACCTAGCCTCCCCTCCACTCTATAAATTAGTGTTTTTCTCATTTTTAGGGGTTGGGACATGCATTAGGATATTGGAGGCAGAGGATAATTTTTTTCACCCAAATTATCCAACCATTGTAAGAGGGGTAGCTATTGAAGCAATGATCCCCTCATCAAAGCCTCCTTCTCTTCTTCATTTTGTAATGTTTTCATTTGTGTATTAAACTTCTTTGACCTTATTTTATTCTTAATATTTTCTTCTGTTTTGTTTAAATTTCTTCTTCTCTTAATCTTCCTAATTGGGTTGGAATTCTTGAGTAGAAGCGTTATTGAGTTATACCCATTATAAGCCTTTGCACATGCAAAACGCTTCTACGATGATTACGCCACCCGTGGAAGAGTAGTCTTTTAGTAATCAATATATCTTATACCCTCTTCATTTAATTATTTTGAATAATTGAGATACTGTAATTCACTTAATATTATCCATGAATTGTGTTTTTAAATTGTAATAAACTAAGTAATAAATTGAACAATTAACACAAAAACACGCAAGGTCGGGATTTTGTGTAAATTGTGAGAGCACAATCTTAATCGGCAATACAAGACCATACAAGATAAATTTGCAGAGTTCAAATATAATACCTAAACACAATTCATCCTCATTTTCAGAATGGATATGTGCCTTAATTTACCACTGACCATAATCTATCTTTATAACATCAATCAAAGTAGGGTGTTGCGATTACAAGTTTTGAAGATAACCTAGGGTTTAATTAACTTCATCTTTGTGGTAAGGTTAATTCTCGTAGGGTTTGGGGGTTAACAAGTTAAGGGGTCATAATTAAGTGGATATTAATTTAAATTATAATGATAAATAATTTGTTGAAGAGGTATAGTTAGATCGATTACGCCTTTTAATATATTTTCTAAAAAAACATCTTCTTGTTGTGTCTTTTTAATCAAATTTCATTTCAAAAAAAAATACAATCCTCTTCTAGAAAACTTCTTCAAGTTTTATAAACTATAAAAAACCACCCCCATCCTTTAAAGTAGTGTTTTTATTATCTTTTATTTTATTTCTAGAATACCTCTGAAAATTTGTTTTAATTCACTTCCTCCTCTGAGAAACGACCTTGGTCAACCACTCTGCTGCACCTAAGTACCCCAAAATCACACTAATCATTTGAGGGCACCCACGACAGTGCTTTTTCAAATTGGAACCATTGACGGGGAGGAAATTAATTTATTCAACCATTTAAAGGTATTTATTTTATTTTTCATTTTATTATTTTCTTCACCCCTCTCTTTCATCTTTCCCCTTTCTCAAGTTTTCATTTTTTTCATCCTCTTCTTTTCTTTTTAGACCATCAACTCAAACTTCTCATTCTTTATTTTACTATGGTCCACTTTTCTTATTTTCATCTTTCATTGATTTATGACACAAACTAATCCCAAAGATCTATTAGATCTTGACCTTGAGATTGAACGCAGCCTTAGGGCTCGAATCAGACATTCTCAGTCTACGGGAAGTTTCAATATTCAACCAGTTGGCGAATTCCCCTCTTTTGGAAACATTGAAATTGGATGCAATTCAAATTCGAACATAAAAGAGGAACCAATGGCTAGAAATAATGGAAATGAACTTAATAGAACCATTCAAGAATTGGTTGCACCTGATATTAACTATCAACCCAATTGTATTGCATACCCAAATCTCGAATCAGACTTTGAGTTAAAATCTGGGTTAATTCACCTTCTTCCAAAATTTCATGGCTTATCTGGTGAGGATCCAAACAAAAACCTTAAAGAATTTAATTTGGTTTTCTAAACCCTTAAACCCAGAAATGTTTCTGAAGATCAAATCAAACTAAGAGAATTCCCATTCTCACTTTATGGAGCTGCGAAAGATTGGATGTATTATTTACAACCTGATGATGTAACTTGTTGGAATGATTTAAAACGTCTTTTCTTACAGAGATTTTTTCCAGCATCAAGGACCACTTCTATTCGTAAGGAGATCTTGGGGATCAAGCAAGCACAAGGGGAGTCAATGTATGAGTATTGGGAGTGATTCAAGAAGTTGTGTGCAAGCTACCCACATCACCAAATCAGTGAGAAATTACTCATCTAGTACTTCTATAAAGGAATCACACCTATGGAGAGAAGCATGGTGGATCCCACAGTAGGAGTGGAATTTGTGGACAAGATTCCAGTAGCTGCACATGCATTGATCGACAAGATGGCCCAAAACTCCCAACAATTTGGCGATAGAGGTACACCACATGTCAGGGGAGTACATCAGATAAGTCCTTCTTCTCTTTAAAGTCATTTGATTGATACCAAGCTAGAAGAATTGACCACTATGGTGATGCAGATTGATTTGGATCAAAAGACATCCCAACCCCCTCCTTCAAGGCCTTGTGGTATTTTCACTGAGACAAGCCACCCAACTAACTGTTGCCCACAACTCCAAGAAACATAAGATTGAGCAGCAGTGTTCCACGGGAGACCATATCAGCAGCAACAACAACAACCATATCCCCAAAAGAAGTTTGATCCAAAATATAACCAAGGGTGAAAGGATCAATCAGACATGAGGTATGGCTCTGGACAACAACAAAGGCCACCCTTTCAACAAAACTTCCAGCAGCCTTTGCCTTACCAGCAGGGTTTCCAACAACCCCAAAGGAGATTTGAAGCCCAAGCATCAGCATGCCAGCAACAAGGGAATCCCCCACCAAAGGTAGATTCTAACACTGACGATCTTTTGAATCAAATTGTTCTTAATCAACAGAATGAGCTGAAGAGTCAAGGTTCAGAGCTGAGGGAGTTGAAGACTCAAATGATCCAGATTGCCACCGCCCTCCATGAACTTGTAAGTAAAAATTCCGGAAATCTACCTTCCCAACCCACTCCAAATCCAAATGGGAATGTAAGTTCCATCACATTGAGAAGTGGGAAGCAAAAAAATGATGCTTCTCCACCTACCATTCCACCGGGATTCACCTCAACTTCAGAGAAGCCCTATTCCACATCAACTGATGAGCAATCCAAGGAGAAAGATAAAGGTAAGAAAAAGATTGATGATGTTCCTCCTAAACCCCTTCCTTTTCCAAACAGGGTTGTTCAAACCAAGAATATGTCTGAAGAAGCAATGAAAAAGGAGGTTTTGGACACATTCAAGCATGTGGAGATCAACATTCCTCTACATGAAGCCATTAAGAAAATCCCAAGGTATGCGAAATTCTTAAAAGAACTTTGTACCAATAGAAGAGGGCTCAAGGGAAATGAGAGGATCAACCTTGGAAGGAATGTCTCAACACTCATTACACCAACTCTTGAAGTGAAATTGCATAATCTAGTTGAGCTTAAGTGTGGGGGAATCTATCTTGTGTTGTGCTACCACATTCTGTGATACTTTGGGTGGCAAATTAAATTTTGAAGAGATGTGTTTTTGGCTGATGAAAATCATTATATTGAAAGTTGTGCTTTTTCTAGAGCTTTCATGACAAGTGAAGCTGTGCCTTTTTTGGAGCTTCTAATTGAGGTGGAAAGCTGTGCCCATCTGGAGCTTTCAAGAAAATCATGTTTGAGAAGATTGAAATTTTTGATGCTGAAATGATGAATGGTGTAAAATTTCCATGACTTTTCATGATGATGGAGCAGAATTGATACTATGGGGATTGATGAGAAGACCATATTTACGTGAAATTTAGATTAATTCAATTTTGCTTCAAAAAGAGTCAAACCCTCCTCATTCAGCCTCAGAGTTTTTCACATCTTAATCCTACCAACCAAAAGCCACAGAACAACCCTGAAAATTCCTCATGATAAACATATTTCCTTGACTCACATCGGGTGGTGATGTAGGAATTTATCAAGCCTATGGTGACCCTTGCATGAGTTTGGATGAGAAAGACATTGCAAAAAAAATGATAGTTGTGTGATAAGAGAAAATTCAAGAGAGGTAAGTGTTTTGTGCATGGGAGGATAAATAAAGTGGAAATATATTGAATGATTTAAATGAAGAAATTGAAATAATGGTTTTTTATGAGGCATGATATCTTTTGTTTCTTGGTGTGTAATTTTTTGATCTCAAGGGTATGTGTTTTAAAATTGGTTTTGATTTGATATTGATGTTTACTTGACATGAGGTTTTGCCTAGGAGTGAAAAAGGGTAAGTGTGGGGGAGTTGATAAAACACTATTTTGTTGAATATTTTATTGATAATAAATGATATAATTTCCTCACATTGTGTTAAATAGGTTTATTTATAAAATATTTGGTATTTGATCATTCATTTGAAAATTTGGTGAAAATTCCAGTTTTACCCTTTATAGTGCACTGTAGTATTTTGAAGATAAATATTTTTCTATTTATTATTTGAATTTAATTTTTTTAACAATGTTCATAACTTAATTTTATACAACTTTTATGCAGGAAACTAGAGCTAAAGAGTGCATTTTGTTGTTGAAAATGATCCATGAAGTTAAAGTTGGGCTGGTCTCGGCAGAATGGACATGGGTTCTATATTTGGGCCATATCTTCTCCATCCTGGCTTGGATTGAGCCCAAATTTTGAGAAAAGATTGGGGACATGATTTGGAACAAATCATCCTTCTAGAAGTCTGTCCAATTCACACGTTTTGAGGTAAAATGGGCGGTTCAAGTTGCATTAAAATATTTGGCCGAGATTTCTCATTCACACTTTAAACCTCTTTAAACCTAGCCTCCCCTCCACTCTATAAATTATTGTTTTTTCTCATTTGGAGGGGTTGGGATGTGAATTAGGAGATTGGAGGAAGTTGAGAATTTTTTTCACCCAAATTCTCCAACCATTGTAAGAGGGGTAGCTCTTGAAGCAAGGATCCCCTCATCAAAGCCTCCTTCTCTTCTTCATTTTGTAATGTTTTCATTTGTGTAATAAACTTCTTTGATTTTTTTATTCCTCATCTTTTCTTATGTTTTGTTTACATTTTTTTTCTCTTAATCTTCCTAATTGGGTTGGAATTCTTGAGTAGAAGCGTTATTGGGTTATACCCATTATAAACCTTTGCACATGCAAAACGCTTCTACGATGATTACGCCACCCATGGAAGAGTAGTCTTTTAGTAATTGATCTATCTTCTACCCTCTTAATTTAATTATTTTGAATCATTGAGATACTATAATTCACTTAACATGATCCATGAATTGTGTTTTTAAATTGTAAGAAACTAAGCAAGCAGTTGAACAATTAACACAAAAACACGCGAGGTCGGGATTTTGTGTAAATTGTGAGAGCGCGATCTTAATCGGTAATACAAGACCATACGAGATAAATTTGTAGAGTTCAAATATAATCCCTAAACACAATTCATCCTCATTTCCATAATGGATATGTGCCTTAATTTACCACTAACCATAAGCTATCCTTAGAACATCAATCAAAGTAGGGTGCTGCGATTACATGTTCTGAAGATAACCTAGGGTTTAATTAACTTCATCTTTATGGTAAGGTTAATTATCATAGGGTTCGGGGGTTAACAAGTTAAGGGGTAATAATTAAGTGGATATTAATTTAAATTATAATGATAAATAATTTATTGAAGAGGTAGAGTTAGATCGATTATGCTTTTTAAAATATTTTCTGAAAAAACATCTTGTTGTTGTGTCTTTTTAATCAAACTTCATTTCAAAATTAAAAACAAAAAAATATATAATATTCTTCTAGAAAACTTCTTCAAGTTTTATAAACTATAAATAACCACCCCCATACTTTCAAGTAGATTTTTTATTCTCTTTTATTTTATTTCTAGAATACCTCTGAAAAGTTGTTTTAATTCACTTCCTCCTTTAAGAAACGACCTTGGTAAGCCACTCTGCTGCACCTAAGTACCCCAAAATCACACTAACCATTTGAGGGCGCCCACGACAGCGCTTTTTCAGAGACGCTGATACAAGAGAAGGATTTAGAGTTTATGCATCTGACCCAATGAATAATATTTATAATGGATTGCGCTGAACATTTCATAGATTTATAGAATTTTTCTCTAGATTTGGTGGTAGATGAGGCTTCTTTAGAAAAATTATTTTAGGACGGAATTTGGTGTTAAATTAAGTCCCAGGTAAATATCTTTACCCTGAAGAAATTATAAGAAGTGGTTAATCAGGATCTTATTTCAGAGGGGAAACTAAAGGAGGATTCTAGTACTGGATAGGTAGCTGTCATTGGATGATTTGGGAGTGCGCCTTATGAGAGTAGGAAGTGCCATTATGAGAACCTTAGTCAGGACAGTGGAAATCAAGGTGGACAGCCAGGAGGAACAATTTCACCAGATCTTACTCATGTTCTTTTCCACCAGTGTGGTAGGGAAGGACACTATCATACACATTTTCCTTGAACATTAGTGGAGTGCCGGTTTTGTGGCAAGATGGGGTACCTACAGAAGTTTTGCAGGAAGAAGTGGAAGGATAGTGTTGAGGGAGCATTTTCTCAGAGTCAGAGTGCAGGAAGGGGGTCTTCTAAACCATATAGGTTTGAAAACTAGAGTTCTACTGACATAGGCAGTAGAGGTAGTGGACGTGGTGATGATAGGTACTATTCTAGTTTCTTCTAATTTATCTACTGACATGTTTGATACCAGTGCCTCTCTTTCTTTTATATCTACAAATATTGTTAATGGATTGAGCCTGGAGGTGGAGTCCATAAATAGGGTTATGAATATCGATACACCATTGGGAACATGGTCTAGGGATATCTGTTTATTCAAGGAATGTTCACTAGAGATAAGAGATTATCATTTTCTTTGGGATATCTATATCCTTGATATAATGGGATTCGACTTGATTATGGGTATAGACTGGATAGTCGCATACCGATCCCACATAGATTATTACCATAGGAGAGTAACCTTTGTATCTCCTAAGGGGGAAAATATGTTATTTTTGGAGAATGAGATATCCATGCAAGCTGAGCTGGGCAATTACTCAGCAACTAGGAGAGCTCACAGCCCAAGTTGCTAGTCTTTTGCTGGATGATGGGAGTGGTAGGCAAGTTGTCCTTACACCAGTAGTAGAACTCTTTTAGGATGTCTTTCATAAAGACTTTTTAGTGTTTCCACCTAAGAGAGATGTGGAATTCACTATTGATCTCGTGTTGGGGGCTGAGCTGGTATCTATTCCACCATATAGAATAGAACCGATTTATCTTTAAGAGCTCAAAACATAATTGGAGGAGTTGGAGGATAAAGGGTTTATTTGTCCAAGTACATTACCTTGGGGATTACATGTTTTTTTTCAAATAAGGAAGACATGAGTTTACACTTGTGTGTTGACTACCAAAAGTTGAATAAAATGACTCTGAAGAACTGATACCTCTTCTGCGTATTGATGATCTATTTGACCAGTTGGAGGGGGCTTGTGTGTTCTCAAATATCGATATGAGATTAGGCTATCATCAAGTGAGAGTTTGGACCTATGATATTATAATAAATGATTTAAGAAGCAAGTATGACCTTTATGAGTATGTTGTAATGCCTTTTAGGTTGACAAATGATTTAGTAGTATTTATGGCCTTGATGAGCAGGATATTTCATCTGTACTTAGATCAGTTAGTGGTGGTGTTTGTGGATGACATCTTGGTGTATTATAAGACTCATAAAGATCATTCCCAACATCTTGAAATCATCCTAGGTACACTAAGAGATCATTGTCTATATTCCAAGCTATATAAATGTCAGTTTTGGATTGACAATGTACACTTTTTTGGGGCATATCATCTCAGAAAAAGGTGTGGAAATGGACCCAAAAAAAGTTCAGGAAGTGATTTCTTGGG
Organism: Viscum album; assembly: GCA_963277665.1. NCBI lineage: Eukaryota > Viridiplantae > Streptophyta > Magnoliopsida > Santalales > Viscaceae > Viscum > Viscum album. The sequence goes on along the minus strand of OY728142.1, from coordinate 1,391,388,836 downwards.
AGCAGCCCAAGAATGTATTTTATATCTAAAGCTTTTTGGGATTAGCTAGTTATTACAGGAGGTTTATCTAGGAATTTTCCTGATTGGTAACACCACTTAAAAGTTTGAAAAAGAAAGGGGTAAAGTTTGATTGGATAGAAGCATGCGATAATTCCTTCCAGTAGTTGAAGAAGCACTTGACATCGACACCAATTTTGATCTTACCTAAGTCGGGTGAGAAGTACACGGTGTGTAGTGATGCTTATGGGATCGGACTTAGAGATATGTTGATTCAAGGGATCTAGTCATTGATTATGGGTCTCGATAGTTGATTCCACATGAACGGAATTACCCTACGCATGACCTCGAGTTGGCAGCAGTGGTCTATGATATTAAGTGTTAGTGACACTATCTTTTGGGTGAGAATTTTACAGTCTTTACGGATCACAAAATCTTGAAATATATCTTTTCACAACTCAACTTGAATCTTCGGTAGTGAATATGGGTAGATTATATGAAATCCTTTGATTTTGAACTAGCATATACACCCAGAAAGGGGAATAGTGTGGCTACTACCTTGAGAAGGAAAAATCAGACTCATTTAGTGAATGAGTCGAGTGTGGAGTGTAGGATGATGACTTTGTTGGTGGAAATGCATGTGGTAGTTTAAGAGAGTCAGGAGAGGATGAATCTGGTTTTTGTAGCAGTGGAGTCTACACTCTTGAGATGGATTAGGGATAGGCATTATGAAGATCTAGAGTGTTTAGCCTTAAGGGAAAGCCTTGAAGGTGGGTATACACCTTCAGACTAGATAATAGATGACGATGTGATCATCTATGTGAAAAATCAGATTTTTGTGCCTACGAGTATGCAAGAGTAAATAATGTGATAATTTCATGCCTCAAGGTGGGCGGTACATCCTGGGGTGACAAAAATGTACCATTACCTATGATGATAGTTTTGGTGGAAAGGCATGAAAAATGAGATAGTAGGGTTCGTAACAATATATTTCACCTGTCAGTAGGTGAAGGCAGATCATCAATGACCTAAAGACCTATTGCAGCTATTTCCTATTCTGGAATGGAAGTTGGATGGCATGACTATGGATTTCATAGTAGGACTTCCAAAGAAACTTAGGAAGAATGATGCTATTTGGGTAATTGTGGATTGACTAACGAAGGTATAACATTACATGCCTATTAGGGAAACCTTTAAAGTATAAAAATTGGGAGAACTATATGCGTGAGAGGTAGTTCGTTTGCATGGGGTGACACAGACTATAGTTTTAGATATTGATTTTCACTTTACTTCATGCTTATGTAAGGGAATATAGAAGGCGCTTGGTGCACAGGTTTTGTTAAGTATGACCTTCCACCTACAGACATATGGGTAGTCAGAGCTTATCATACATGTGTTAGAGGATATACTGCAAGCATGTGTTCTTGACTTTGGTGGTTCTTAGGAGAATAACTTGGATTTAGTGGAGTTCTCCTATAAAAATAGTTATCAAGAAACTAAACGGATTGAACCATATGGGGTAATTTATGGTAGAACTTTTTGATCACCACTATGTTGGTTAGAGGTGGATGAGTCAGAGTTGTTGGGACTGAGTCTCATTCAAGAGACATCGAGGCAGGTGTAGTTGATTCAGAAATGTATGGCTATGGCTCAGAGTAGGTAGAAGTCATATGCTGATAGACAGAGACGACCCCTTGAGTTTACAGAGGGTGATTTTTTATTCTTTAGGGTATCACCTAGATTGGGTCACCATAGGATACAGAGGCACGGCAAGTTGGCTCTCAGGTTCGTAGGACTGTTTGAAGTGATGGAAAGAATTGGGCCAGTGGCATACCGATTAGCACTTCCACAAAAATTCAGCGCTATGAATGATGTTTTCCATGTGTCGAAACTATAGAGGTATCACCCCGACCCTTATCATGTGATTTATGTGGAAGAGGTTGACCTTGAGATAGATGCGTCCTTTGAGGAGCATCTGATATGTGTGCTGGGTCACAGTGTGAAAGTGTTACGGGGAAAGACTGTGCCGTTAGTTCATGTGTTATGAAAACATGGAAGTGTTTAAGAGGAAACTTAGTAATGGGAATCATACATGATGTCTAATGGCCCAATATTTTTGGCTCAGAATCTTAGAGATGATTGGGAGTGCAGCTCGAGGATGAGCTGTTATAAGGTGGGAAGATTGTAAGATCTGGACCTTTTTTTGGAGTCATATGAGGCGTATTTTTAGGAAGTTTTTGAATATTTTAAGTACCTTTGATTTGGATTAGTGTCTTGGGATGTGTTTGGGTGAACTTTTAAGGAAAAATAAAGGATAGTGGGCTATGTACGGTTTGTGCACGGTTTGAAAAACCGTACGACCAAACCATGCCAAGCGTGAAAAACTGGATAGAGAGGTCCACACAGTTTATGATAGCTTATTATCTCTCTATCACTTATTACTTAGGCTAGAGAAAGGTAAATTATTATTTTTTAATACCAATAATTTTTAACAATTCATTAATCAAAATAACCTTAATTCACCCACTACAAATTTCCAAACATATTCAAAGTTTGTTCCATTGGGCCTGGGATGAAAATAGGAGTCCAATGAAACTCTTGAGGTCTAAATTTGACCAACTACATTTCCTTACACATGGATCAGACCCTCTTTTAATCTAAGGGTGCCACATGGAACCCCCACATTCCAAACACATCCCTCTAGACTTGATTTAATATTGACCATTTGATCTATGAATAAAATGGGCTGAGTTTATCCATGTCACCCAACACCAACATCAACCCCTTGGCCAAAAATAACTATCCAATCAAATAATCATGTTGAGTGGGTCTTTGCCTCTTTATGTTATGCTGTTTGTTTTATGTTTTTTGATAATTAAATAACTCTATCATTTTTCGGTCTTACTATTTTTTTATTGTTTAATTAATTTTTTTAGGTTTATATATATGATGTATTTTTAGTTTTACGATATAATAATATTAGGTTATGTAATTTTAAATCATATAAGAATCATTTATTATTGTAGGGGAATAGTTTTGAATAGAATTGTTCTGCATATAAATGTATGAATAATTAAAAGTGACATATAAGGGGAATGCTGATCTCACATTAGAATATATTGGAATATCTATGTATAATTAATGTTGTGATTATTAAGCTATGTCATATTAATTGATCACAACGTAAGGAGAATATCATTAGTTTTATACCATGTATGTATCATGTTTTTTGTGTATGAGTGATTCTACTAATGTATCAAGAGATTTTTGTTACTGTGTAAGATGAGTTACGAAAATTTTGACAACCTTATGTGAATAAGTCTATTAGAATATGCCACATAATAATATGAACCTCCTTCATAATATTTCACCTTAACTCAAACCATATGGTGCATTATTCATTTTATGTTGTGATAGATAAAATGGGAATGCGGCATATATTGTAAATTGAGGATTGAAATATGATGGAGAATCACGTGAAGAGGATTATCATAAAACCCATGGCATTTGAAATATAGGTAATAATATAATTTTCATGATTTATATCTAATTGGAGTGATTTTCTGATCATAGAGTGGTTTAAGAAAACACTCATGTGAAGTTATCATTGATAAAATTAGTGGAAATTTTCATGAATGTAATTAACCATTTATAATTCATCAATATAAAGGAAAAAATATACTAGAAGAAGACATGTTACTAGATATCAAATACTTTAGTTCTAAATCAATACATAGTCAAATTGTTTTCTTGCAACTAATACGATCTACTAGTTCTCCCAAAGATGAATCATTCCACTACATCTATGACATGATTAGGATCAGTGTTTTTACACCAACAAAACCATCTGTTACTTATTATGTTTTTACTATTTTAGTCATTTCCTTGTGATGTATTATTCTATATTATAAAGTTATTATCAAGTTATAACACATATATATGACTCCATTAAAAGGTAGTGATTTTTTTATGCTCACCTAACCAAAAATAAATTCACTGGTCATGACTTGGTTCAGTAAAAGGCATAGTATAGGTTAAGATAACTCCAAGAAAGTCAAGTTTGGGTCTCCTCCCTAGAAAAGGCTAGGTTCTATCTATACCCATAAAAGGAATGGTTTTGGGTTTGTGCCTCCAAAAACTAAAAATGATATATTTTAAGAGTTTTCACTCTTCTTCAAAATTTATATACATCATATTGGATTTTTATACTCTTGGGTTTAGATTGTGAATAGAAGATATAGGATCATTTGGATCTAAACTACTGCAAATTCATTGTTCTATCTTGTTTACTTTATTCTTCTCGCAGTCTGAACACTCACCACACCATTTGGTTATGTATGATTTTTTTTATCTTCATCCCAATGAATTTCTCTTTATTAATTTAAATACTCAGATTTATTTTAAGTCAAACAATTTTATCCTTAATAATTGATATCTAATCTAACCATTTTTTCTCTAATTTTTTACAATTAAAAAACCTGAACATCTCCTCATTTTTTATAAAGATAAAAAATATCCAACAATGTAGATAAGATCATATAAAAACTCAAAAAAAGTAATTAAAAAATTAAAAAGAAAAAATTAGGGGAATGAAATATAATTAAAAAACTAGAATATCTCTCCTCCATTATTAAATAATAAAATCATATTTAACAATAATAATTCAAAGAATAAACTAACATATTCAATAGTAAGAAATACCAATTATGGAACACCCAAAACAAATATTAATAGGCATTCTCAACAAAAAAAAAGATACCAAGACAATTAAAATAAAAAAACTCCCCCTAAACTCAACATAATTAAAAGAGATACCAAAAATTTAAAATATAATCAGATAATTTAAAAAATAATAGATGTACCTCATTAATCGAAGTTTATACCCTTTAAAAAGATATAAAATAGTTAAATATAAATTTAAGAAACCCCCCATACAAAATTTTTTATTAAAGGATACATAAAACAAGTTAATGATATTCAATGAATTATAAAATATATTTAATTAATTAAAATAAGAACTAATAATTAAGTCACATTCTAGTAAATAAAATAATAAAATAGTATATACAAGGCCACTGGAAAAAATAAAAACTCACAAAATAGCTTATCCCAACATACCAGTAGGTATAATAGTAAGGGTATGTATGCCGACAAAAAGGAAAATTCATTACTAGGGTTTGTAAACCAACTTACATCCAATTATATTTATATAAGATCCTTTAGGAACCCAAAATGATTGATATTTTTAAACATCAGAACTCACCAAAGATGTAGCAGTAAACATTATATTATTTTTAAGTGGTAAAATAAAACTTTTAAAAAAAATTAGAAGCATAATTTCCATGTAATCCCCATTTAAAATAGTAAATATTATAATAACAAACCTTTTTTCTCCTATCACCACATTTCCTAAAATGAGAAGTTGATCCACAATTTACCTTTAAAAAAATCTTTACCAAAATTGGATTTTTCAAACCATCACTTTATTTTATAACTTTATCCAAGTCACTTTTCATCTTACCAATCTTCTTTAAAATAACTTCAAGATCATTACAAAATTTCTCATTTCTATAAGAAGTTGTGTTAGAATAATTACCCTTTAAGATTTTATTATCTTTCTTAATATTAACCATATCATCAATCATATATTTGAATTTATTTATTTATTATTATTTATTATTGGAATAGAATATTTAAACTTATGATTCTATTCTTTAAACTTCTCATTGTCTTATATAATAATTAAAACTTCAGAAGCAATATTTTTTAACTTTTCAATCTCAAGAGACAAATTATTTTTATCCTTAAAAAATTTCTTTTATTTTACATAGAGTTTCATGTATATGTAATTTATTTTCTCCATTTATTATTATTTTCATTCACATATATAATTTAACTAAAAAAAATGAGGCTTAAATAAACTAGAATCATTAGAAGATGAATCACACAAGGTGGAAGATGAAAATGTTACCTTACCAAATTTTCCATGAAGCAGACATTACCAGAGTTTTTTTTCCATCTATATAGTGAAATATTAGACTTAAAAACTAATGAAGCACCTATATTACTATTTTTCACATGTTTACCCTTTGTTTTATTACTAGTTTTTTAAAATTCAATGAACATAGGTTATCTTGATTCAACATGGTTTAGAGAAACACCTGTCATTTCTTTCCTAGAATCGTTCTCTTTGAGGATTATTTTCAATCTAACCATCATAAAAAAAATAAAAATATATTCCCAATAATTTTTATAGTTTATAAAAAATGATTATATATATAATATAGATAAAATAAATTCAATATAGAGTGTAAAAAATCACAAATCCAAAGATTTATCCCTAATACCAATTGTTATGTCCCAAACAATATATGACAAGAGATAAGAGGGGTGAATTTTCTATCCTAAAATAAATTAGAGTATTTGAACAAACAGATCAAATATTAAGGATTTAAATCATTTATCTCTATCATTATATTGGTATCACTTCACTTATAGCCATCTGATATGATTATCGAACGATCCACAATCATATGGATCATGCCATGTGGATCTGATCCTGCTAGGACTACATGGTCCAGTGTGTGTTGTTTAATTAGGTTAATTGAATAAAAAATTGAAATTTGAATATGTGCTACTAATTGTGTTAACTAGAATTGATACAACACCATTCTCATTGTATAATCATCATATTAGATAAAATCTATTCACCGACTCCCATGCCACTGATATCTAATTGTCATTTCCACTGACATTGGTTGGACCAAATTTTATCATTTCCATTATTCACTAAAATTTAGGGGTAGGTTTATCTTAATCCCATAATTCCAAATATGGAATTTCTTTTTTAAAATTAATTAATTTATTAGGTTAAATATTAGAGATAAAGTGAAATTCTTTGAAAATTATCTCTAGATTTTATCCCAAACCGTATGTCTAATTCGTGTGATTCAAAATCTATTAAGAGAATATTTTTGATGGGTTTTTAGTGATAAATTATTTATTATATGAATTAATCTAATGAAAAGGTTATTACATAATTATAAAAAAATCCATAAAAATCATCTCTTGTTTATATCAAAATCAGTGAACTAGATTTTGAAAAATGCAAGGTCATTAGATTTATCATCAAGAGAAATATAGATCTAAAAGTATTCAATAGAATTCAAACATAAATAAATTATAATAAACTAGATTAATTTTTTACGTAAAAAATATTCTCTACAATTTCTCATAATCCATGCATTGGTATATGGAAATTATAATGGTAGGAGGTTCATATTGAAAAGGGGAACAACATAAATTGTTTTCATAATTAGATTGAAATATATTATCACAGAACATGAAAAAATAATATTAGGTCCAAATAAAAAATGTTTTAAGACAAAGAACAATAATATTTCTAAGGAGATCTATCGATCTCTAGTGACTACCCTATGGTTCGGTGTATCCCACCATGGAGACTGCCTTCTCCTTAAAACCGAAACCCCTTAATTTCCTCTAAATGTTGAACATAATGGGGGGGATCTGGGTTGAACATTTAATGGATTTTTTTCAAATAATCCACTAAAAATATAAATCAACACTACTAAACACCAATATAACTTAACTAAAAAATTATGAAAATATTAACCTAGAGTAAACACGACATTTTGGACTCAACAACACAATCTGGTTTTCAATCTGACACCCTTAGAAAAGTGAAATTATTATTTTTGTTTATTTTATTCAAAAATCAATATTACCATTGAAAATTACTTGTGATGATCAACCAAGACACTATAGATCTTTATTTAAATTTAAAATAAGAGATAATAAACTCATCAACATAAAATTGAGTATTGATTTACAAGAACAGAAAAAGTCATTATTAGGCAGGATATCACATTGTTACATTCTCCTCACCTTAAAACTTTTCATCCTCAAAAAATAAGGAAACCGTTGAACTTTATGATCAAATCTATCATCAAAATTCCATACCATAATAAGGACCCCCCATCAATCACTAATAAATGAATTAAAGTGATGAGTAGTAAGGTATCCAATTGAAACTACCGTAAAATCATTAATAATATTAATAGGAGGTAATGAATGTACATATCTCCTTTCTAATATTTTCAGCATAAGAATCCCCATTAAGAAAAATTCAGTCATCCAATTGAACTCGAGATGAGCCCCGTATTATTATGAACTATACTAATAATAGATCATACCCATCACATAAATCAACCTATTGGTACCACCAACTGATTGAAATATTCCACTATACAATCACTCAAATAGTAGAATTAAAGGTGTTTAGAGAATCATTTACCCATAGTGTTAGACTCACTCAACACACTCTTTCTCATTTCATGAAATTTAATTTTTCCTCCTAGTAAGAGTGATACAATCCTAAATCTGGGTAAAATATTAAGGTTTCCATAGAGATATATCCAATGATGATTGATTATCTTTTAAAACCCTACTATGAGGGTATCTTAAGGTGCATCTAGGGTTCTCTAAGGGTCATCCCAAGAAGAAAGAAAAGGCACCGCACACCTCAAAACAAGGCCACTGATCAAAGGACAAAGTAAATATGTAGGGAAACTCAACTCTGAGTGACAATGATTAATGAAATAATCACAGACATCCACACAATTAGTTTTTTTCCACTAAATATTTTATCTAAGAAAATAACTCCTCATTGTAATGATCATCACTCAAGATAATGATAACATATACTCAACCCTTGATCATATCCATAATACACCACTAAATTACTAAATATCCAATCACAATAGGATTCTTCCATCTCCCAAGTGCTCACTAACATTTATTAATAACCACGTCACCAAAATTCATAAGCATTACCCAAAATAGGAAAATATAAATTTTATCTAATTGGAGCCTCATGCCTACTAGTTAAGATGATCACACCACATCTTCTAATTCCCATTAAGGATAAAAAAACATACCAACTCTCTTCTCTACCATTTACACATCAAATATTGATAACCAAGATCTTACTACCAAATCATCCATTCTAACTTTCTAAAAAATTTATTCACCACTAACACAGGTCAGTCAGTATTTTCTCATTACCCATTGAAAAGGTCCGATACAAGATCTAGAATAACACTTAACCAAAGTAGAGTGACTCTAAATATGATATTAGAATACTTAACATAAACCTCATTATGATCCTCATGATAATCTCCATAACACATTCTTGATATACACACAAATCCTAAATAAATAGATAGTTTTGGCCTAAATGAGAAGCATCATAGTGCATTACCATAGAGAGTCCCATTGTCTAGAAACTGGGGTAAAATACACTGTTTACCCCCTAAGATAATTCTATATGTTTTTTTATCCACATGAAATTCTATTATAGATAGAACTCCTCACAGGTGAATGCATCACTACCATATATCTTCCAACTCACACTATACTTCTTCTACCCTATTATATTAATCATGTCCCAACAATATCAAAATACAAATTAGTGAATCTCAAATTGGTTAAAACTCAATGGTATAACTTTCATATTTATATATAATTCTATAGTGTCTTAAATATTCTGCAATAAGGGATTTAAAATTTTAATCAACTAATAACATAATAGAGGTAAATTTGGAGAACATCAATGAATTTATACATCTTCCCATAAGGAATTGGCAATACTATGAAAAAATACTAGTATCCGAGTCTTATTGGGTTCTTTGAATTCACTCTATCTAGCACCATAACATAGTATTCAATTAATTATATCTATATCATCTCATTATTAAAACCACTGATACAAAACAAAAAAACCCAATATTGGAAATCCCTTCCCACTGTCTCCAGAAAACATCTTTATAATGGCCTTCCTCCCTAGACTACTCACTAGAGTTCTAGATGGGGATGTTACATGACCTTATAAATTCATTCCCATATACTAGAGGCTACCGATTAGTAGAAAAGTTATAGGGTGTTACCATGGGGATACTATAACCTCATATCAAGGTAAACAACATAACCAAAATTACAAAACAACGTCCACCATAATGAACAAATTATATGGAAACAATAAGAAAAAAACTATGATATAATAATAAAAAATTTGAATATGGTCATACATAAAAAATGGTGACCCACTAGGCCAACTACATATATAACATTAAAAATGAAATAAAAATATAGAATAAGATCTACTACTATGAAATCCCATGAATGAAACCACATCATAATTACATTACTAAAAGAAAATATTGTTTTATAATACATCCCAATTATATTTTTGGTTTATAGTTTTAGATAATTAGAACAAAAAATTATCTTACAAAACCGATATATTTTTTACCAATTTAATTTTTTCCCACTATATAAGTAACCATTTAGTACATTACAAGTCTCCAACATCTCCCAAAAATTCTTCACACAAGATAATCTTTTAGACACATCAAACATATTACTCTTATTCATAACATGGGGAAATGTAAACATAATAAATGGGTGATCTTAGATGACTAGTAAGGGTAATGATAAGTGATAACAATCATATATTATAAGTGATCATAAGATAAGCATATAGGTATAATCGGGATATATAAGAAAGTCATACCCAATAAAGCATAGATCATAAATTATGGAATAAGGAAAGGAACAAAATAATAAAATATCATGGAATTGACACATATAAAAGAGGAAAAATAATAATGATCTCACTTAGAACCATAAAAAAATAAACCCGAATCATGGTATTATAACATAAAATTGGGGACTATCTTAGAAAAGCATCATAAACATGGAACGTAACATAGCCTGAAAAGTAAATCAAATTATGCAATAACTAAAAATTATATTAATGTAATTTTCCTTATTATAATTATGTTATATAGTATAAATCACATAAAATCATATTGAGAAAACAATACAAAAATTATAAATGAATATTGAATGAAATAAAAGGTATTTTTAGAAATTAAAGAACCTATACCGATGGAATAGTAACTTGACCACTGGAATAGTAATATGACCATTTGGAATAGTAATCTGGACAATATAATAGTAAACTCACCTATGAAATTTTAAATAAAATTTGGGTATATTTTTAAAGAAAATATAATATATTTAAATAATGGAATAAATAAATAAATGTCTTAAAAATGTTAAATTAAGTGTTCGTATTTTTTGTAAAGCATAAATACTGATTTAAAATTTTATAATTAATATAATTTTTTAAAAGAAAATTTATTTTCAAAAAATATATTCATAAATTAATATTTTTTGTCTTATTATTATAAGATAATTTTATGAGACCTTAACTAGTTTTTCAAAGTGTCATAAAATCAATTATAATTTTAAAATCAGTATTTTTGGAATAAATGATGATTTTAATTAAAAATTAAATTTATCATATTTAGAAAATTATTTTTATAAAATGGAGTCCATTTTTGAAATATAAACATTAAAAAAATATTAGGGTGAATTTTTGGGTTTTTTCTAAAATAGTTGAATTTTTGATGAATAATGAAATATGGTAATTTATGATATTTAAAATTATAAGTAAATAAATGAATTTTTGAGTCATGGATGTTGTATAAATTTGGTAAGAACCTATTGGTACGAACTTAAATGATCTAGTTAATTTATTTAGTCACAAAAAATCAATACTATTGATAGCCTTGAGCCAAAATAATAAACTAATGAATAAAATAATCAAAAAAAACCCTCCCCTCTACTATAAATACCACACCTGAACACCCCTTCTTCTCACACCTTATAAGTCTTGGATATTGATATTATTATTACCTATTAATCTCCCAAACCTCTTACCCATGTTTTGGTCTTTCTGGTCTCACAAAAAGAAGATTTTCATGTCCCTTAAGGAGGTTCTCAATGAGACGACACTCAATAGGTAAAACCTTCCCTCTCTCTCTTTAAATTTATTTTCCTTTCTAATCCTTTACTAAAATCACCTACCCAAAGTAACATGATAAATACATCATCATATATAAACTTGAATTTTATTAGGTTAATGGTATATCCATCATCAATTTTCTTCTCTTCCTATTTTTTTTATAAAAATGAAAACATCATTCACGAGATGTCGATTCACCTCCTTTGTGGATGCTGATTATTAATTTTCTAATACCAACTTTTAGACTGGTAATAAACCATTTTTATGGTTAAACCAGATTATAATATGGGTAATAAAACTTATTTAGAATTCTGTAACCAATATATATACATAATATTAATTAGTAAAACAAAACAAGTGTATGATGATCGAAAAATGCCAAAATAATCTAAACGGTTATCATTAACATTTTATCTAATTAATCATCATATTTTTTAAAAAAATTGATATACAATACCATATAACCTTATGTAAGTTCATTAATAACATAAATTATCAATTCTAGAAAAAAATTCCCATTTTACATGATTGTTCATACATGTATACAAGTGAATCAATCATGAAAACCAAGGAAACAAACACTCCTGAATGAATAGATTGAATCTGATAACTCATAAAAGGCCATAAATGAACTTAATAAAATTATAATAAATAAAATACATGTTTAAGAGGTTATAAATTAAATTATTAATGAATCTATTTTCATTATCCATGACATTAAGTGCAAGTGCAGAACACTTTCATACATAAGTTAAGGGATTCTCCCCGAACCTCCATTTTTTTCCTCTGGGTTACACTTTATCTATCTATACCATAAGGTAATTATTAATTATTCTTATGAAATACTCATAAAATATATTTTTATGTTATAAATGTATGTACCTATCTCAATTTTTCTTTATTTTATAGGTAAATACTTGTTTTTACTCCACCCGATATGCAAGCCCTATTAAAGGGAACTTCCCAATTTCATACCCATTTTAAAGTATACTATATAATCAGTTTTAAGAAACCGTTATTTTTATAAAATCACTAATTTAATCATGAAAAACTATCTTAGTTCATTTCTGGTTTTATTCAAAAAATCATTTTTTCCTCGTTAAAGTCTCTTTTATATTTTCCCTTAAACTGCACAAAAGTGGCTCATTTCTAAAAGTTTTTTGAACACTTTTTTACATGTTTTCACTTCAGTTGCCAAATTTAAGTATGGATATTATTTTAATATTTTGAAAATATAATTTCATTTTCCTTCCCTTTTTTTTCTGGGATATACATGTTTATAATATGATTTTATGACAAATACAAATGATTTTCCAAAAGATATCTTCTTTCATAAGTAAAAGGGAATTTTTCTCAAGGATTTATCAATGATTTTATTAGATTATTTTCATCTATTTAAATAACATGATTTTAATATTATTATTAATTGATATTTATCTCTTAAATTACCATTTACATTATTTTATTGAATGTTTTATTATTATTTGGACCGGGTATGTACTATCTTGATTCTATGCACCATATTACTCTGGATGGTTTATGATTATATTTATTGATTGGGAAAATTATTTACATTAAATATACTAGTTTCAATATGAATGTATTTGTTAATTATGTTTCACCCCTTTCATATGAGTAATTCATTTTACTTATTAAGTATCATGAGGGGCTTGCTATAGCCCCTCGATGCAATGGTAGGTCTCATGAGGAAAACTAGATTGAGTATTGGATGAGGCCTTACCCATTTATGTAAAATTCTTGGATGAGGCCTTGATGGTATATTTATGATGTCCCACATTATCTATTACCTCATTTTGAGATTAGTTGTTGAAATTACATGTGTTATTTTGACTAGTAGAATATCCATGGTTAAGTTTCATCCTTATGTGATTATTTATATGGTATTATTTAATTAGATTTTATTCCTACTATATTGTGCTCAAGATTATGTTTTAATGGCATGAATTTGTATTTATTAATCATACCTTATTATTTATTTTTTATTCTTCTATATATATTACCCTTTTTGAGCATATGATCCCACCACTTTATTATGTTTTTCCCCTAGGATTCCAAGATGTATATTATGAATTACATGTAGGGATAATATTGGAGAGTAAGGATGTTTCGAAAGGATTTTATATATTGTATTTCTTTTCAAATTGTAATGTAAAACTTATGTTTATATCTAGTTTTCCAAAGCTACTGAACTATCCAGTACTTTGGGATGAGAATTCTTATTCATAGTACCAATATAATAAAGTAAGGCACCGACTTCATGATGTTGGGGCTGGGGTCTTTACCATTGGTATCAGATAAATTTTAATAGAAACTTTGTAAACTAGGTTTAGGAAAACATAGATCAGGGAAATATAAACCTATAACCAACATTGGGAATATTCCCAAGGTTACCAAGATTATGATTTTGAGATTAGTTATACTTTAAGTGTTTCACTAGTTCTATAATTTCATAATCTAATCTAGTGTATGGAATTATTTAGAAATGGTGTCTAATGGAAGGAATGAAAACTGTATCAATGCATGTATTCAATATAGGGATTTACCTATTATGGAAGATAATGATGTTAGATTTGGAGCTATAATTAGAGCTAAAAACTTATAACAATAATATGATAATTGATCAAGGTTATGAGAAATAACCTTACTCACATGGAGAATCTTAATCCACAATGTGGGGAAACTTTGTTAGACCACATAATGTGAAAACAACCTCCATAATTCAATGGGACTACAAAATGTTTTTTAGTTGAGAAATGGATAAGTTCCTTAGAGAATAAATTTCCCATTTTGGGATGTAATGGAAGAGAGAAGGTTATTATGACATTTTATCATCTCTCTGGAGATATGGATCAATGGTTTTCATTAATTCAAAATGCAAAGGTGGAGGAATAAATTGAGAATATGGAATGAAAGGATTTTATGGAAATTTTCTTAGAGAAATATTTTCCTAGAGAACAATGATTGAATATGGAGAGACAATTCTTGAGTCTGAGATAGAAAGAGGATGAAAAAATTGCTATGTATGAAGCCAAATTTACAAGGTTAGCCATGCATGCTAAGGACTACATACATAATATAAAGAGAAATACAGACCATTTATTTGATGATATTAAACTAATTCTATGAATGTAACTTGTATCCCAAACATTCTCATCATACAAGGATATAATATCATGTTCTATTAATATAGAGAAATAATTTTCCAAGCCATATGGGTTTGAAGGGAATAAAGATAAGAAAATGGATGTTGAGTACTCTAGAAAAGGAAATAAGGAAAAAGTGAATAAAATAATTTCCAAATTTAAATAAATGTGGGAAGAAACATTATGGAATATGACTATTGGGAATCAGAGTTTGTTTTAAGTGTGGATAAAAAGGCCACCAGGCCCATGATTATAAGGGAAAGAAAGTGGTTGGAAATGTGCAATGATTTAGGTGTAAGGATATGGGAAACTATGAACATGAATGTATTGAACATCAAGGGAACTTTCCTAAGAAAATTAAAAGGGAACAAGGACATGATTATATATTCATAGTAGTTTAGGGTGATGTTCCTAATTATGTGGTGGAAAGTATATTAATTATCTTCTAAAATTTAGCTAAAGATTTATTTGATTATGAATCATCACATTCTTTTATATCTTCCCATTTTCTATAAAAATTAGATATTTCCAATGAAACTTAACAAGGGAGTTGTTAGTGAAAAGTCATAGTGGAAAACTTATTAAAAAAAATATGTGTCATGAAGTTCCTATTATGACACATAAAAGTGCTCGAATTTTTACTTTTATTATCATACTTATGGTTGATTTTGATATAATCCTTGGTATGGACTGAATTTAAAGTATAATGAAAACATTTATTTCAAATAAAAGAAAATTATGATTCATGATGAAGTTATGGAATTTCTCATATTAAAGGGGATAATTCATCATCTAAGTCATATCTAGATCCACCACCAATGGATCTTCTAAATGAGATTCTTGGAGAAGAAGAGCTGATAAATCTTACTAATGAAAAAGGTGATCTTTAAATTGAGGATGTGCCTATTTTATAGGAATACATTGATGTATTTACAAAATAATTACCTTGACATCCTCCAGAGTAGGAATTTGAGTTTTCTATTGATTTAATCCTTGATGCAAGACCTATATCAAAGACTCCCTATAGAATGGCCATGGTGGATTTAATAGAGTTAAAGAAACAACTATAGGAATTGATTGATAAGAGATTTATACTCCCTAGTGTTTCACCTTAAGGAGATCTTATTATTTTCGTTAAGAAGAAAGATTGATCTATGAGGTTGTGTATTGAATATAGGGAGATCAATGCTATTGCGATAAATAATAGGAATATGTTTCCTTGCATTAATGATTTATTTGACCAACTTAACAAAGCTAAATATTTTTCAAAAATTGATCTTGATTATGGATATCATCATTTTCATTTAAATAAGGAATTTATTTTAAATGAATCATTTAGAATAAGGTATGGACATTACAAGTTTATAGTAATTCTATTTGGAATAACTAATGCACCCTTTATTTTTATGGATATAATGAACAAAGTATTTAAGGAATATATTTATAATTTTTTTTGTGGTATTTATTGATGATATCTTATTGTACTCCAAAAGTTACAAGGACCTTTAGAACCACTTATAGATTTTTTTGGAGACTATTAGAAGAAAATAGTTATATGGGAAGTTTATCAAGTGTGAATTCTGGCTTCAAACCATTTATTTTCTTGGCTATATTGTCTCCAAGGATGAAATCTTCGTTGATCCTATGAAGACAAAGGAATTCTAGGAATGACCTACACTAGAACATAACTGAGGTACATAGTTTCATTGGTTTAGTAGGTTATTATCAGTGTTTTGTTCAAAAAATTTCCCAATTAGATAATCCATTAACCAAGCTTACTTGCAAATGGGTTAAGTTTATTTGGATAGAGGAATGTGAAGAATGATTTGAAAAATTGAATATAGTATTAGTGAATGCACTGATCTTGAATATACCATTGGGAAATGGTATATTTGTGATTTATAATGATGAATCAAAGAAAGTACTTTGGTTGCATCCTTATGTATAATGATAGAGTTATTGCCTATGCATAAAGGTAGTAAAAAAATCATGAACAAAACTAGCCAACTCATGATATTGAGTTAGTAGATACAATATTTGTTATGAAGATATGGAGAAACTATCTCAATGGTGAAATATGTGAGATATATACAGATCATAAGAGTTTTTAATATATATTCTCATAGAAAGAACTCAACATGAGGTAAAGGTGATGGCTTGAGCTACTCAAGTATTATTATTGTTCAATAAACTACCACCTATGAAAGGAAAATAAGGTAGAAGATGCATTGAGTAGGAAGGAAAATGGAGTTCTGAAAAAAAAAATGAGGATTGATAGGGATCTTATGTATATGGATCTAGTAAAGATGGATATTGGAATTATCAAGGAAGGTGAAACATCACTAATTTTACAAATGACTTCCAAACCATCTTTATTGGAAAAGATAAAAGGTTCTCAATTTTATGATGATAATTTTCAAAAGAAAATTAAAGCTGTGAATGATGGGAAATTGGTAGACACTGTATATGATGATAACATCTTGAAATTTGGTAAGAGGCATTGTGTTCCCTCTATACCCAAGCTAAAAATGAAATTATTGGATAATGCTCATATCTAGAATTTATCTATACACCCTGATAGCACTATGATGTACAGATATTTGAAGGAACATTTTTATTGGGACAATATAAAGTGGGAAATTTCTGACTATGGATCAAGATGTTTAGTTTTTAAATAAGTGAACATAGAAATACAACATCCTAGTCGAGTCATGAAACATCTACCTATTACTACATGGAAATGGGATGAAATTACTATGGATTTTCTCACTTGATTACCACATACTCTAGGAAATAATGATGCAAAATGGGTAATTATTGGTTGACATACCAAATATGCACATTTCCTCGCTATAAGGTAGGATTTTCCAATGGATCTCCTTGTATGAATCTACATTAATGATGTTGTAATATTTCATGGATAACCTATTTAAATTGTTTCTGATCATAATCCTCAATTTACATCAAAAGTTTGGAAAATTATTCAGAAGGATTTGGATACTGAGCTTCATTTGAGTACTACTTATGACCCTCAAGCTGATGGATAGTCTAAAAGGATGATTTAAACTTTAGAATACATGTTGAGATAATTCTCACTTGACTTTCAAGGTATATGGGGTCATTATTTACCTTTGGTAGAGTTTTCCTACAATAATAGTTTCTATTAAAGTATTAAAATAGCACAGTATGAAGCATTATATGGAAAGAGATTTCATACAACAACTTTTTTGGATGAAGTTAGTGAAAGGAAGATTATAGGCATAGAAATTATTGAAGATACAACAAAAAGGTAAAAAAAATATTAGGCTCATGTAAAAGAATCTTAAAGTAGTCAAAAGTGATATTCCAATAAACAGAGGAAATATTTGGAGTTTCAAGAGGGATATCATGTCTTTTTGATTGTATCTCCCTGCAAGGGTGTTATAATATTTGGAAAGAAAAGGAAAATAATCCCCAGGTACATTGGTCCTTTTAAAATTCTAGAAAGAATTGGACCTATGGATTATCATTTGGAAATGGCTCCTAGATTTTCTAAATTACATGATTTGTTCCACATCTATTTGTTAAGGAAGTACATGCTAGACCTAACACATGTTTTCACTTATGAAGAAATAGAATTGGAACCTGATTTATCTTACTATGAAGAGACTATCTAGATTCTAGACAATAGAGAACATGTGTTGAGGAATCAGATGACTGAGATGGTAAAGGTAATTTGAAAAAAATCATAAAATTGAAGAGGCAATGTAGGAACCATAAGAAATTATGATGAATGACTACCCAAATATTTTTATGTGGTGACATTCTGGAAAATTTGAGGATGAATTTTTTGATGGAGTGGATAATGTAACGACCAAAAATTTTATCAATGGAATTTCCCTTATTATAGTTATGTTATATAGTATAAATCACATAAAATCTCATAAATAACACAATACAAACTTTATAAATTAATATTTAATGAAATAAGAGATATTTATAGAAATCAAGGAACCTATACTAATCGAATAGTAACTTGACCATTAGAATAGTAATATAACCATTAGGAATAGTAATCTAGCCAATAGAATAGTAATATCACCCATGAATGTGTAAATAAAATTTGGGTATCTTATGAATGAAAATATAATATATTTATATCATGAAATAAGTAAATAAATGTTTTAAAAATGATAAATTAAGTGTCAGTGTTTTTATAATGCATAAATGTTTATTTAAAATATTATAATTAATATAATGTTTTAAAAGAAAATTTAATTTCACAAAATAGATTCATAAATTATTATTTTAATTTCTTATTATTATAAGATAATTTTATGAGACCTTAATTAATTTTTCAAAGTGTCATAAGATCAGTTATAATTTTAAAATCGGTATTTTTCGAATAAATGATGATTTTAATTAAAAATTAAATTTATCATATTTAGAAATTTATTTTTATAAAATAGAGTCCATTTTTTAAATATACACATTAAAAAGTGGTTAAGTTTAATTTTTTTTATTTTTATAAAATGATTGAATTTTTGATGAATTGGGAAATACGGTAATTTACGGTATTTAACATTATAAGTAAATAAATGAATTATTGAGTCATGGATAATGTATGGATGTGGTAATCACACATTGGTTCTAACATAAATTCTCTAGTTACTGTATTTAGTCATAATAATCAATACTATTAGTAGTCTTGAGCCAAAATAATAAACTAATGAATTAAATAATCCAAAAATAGCCCTCTCCTACACTATAAATACCACCCTCACCACCCATTATCCTCACACCTTATAAGCCATGTACATTGCTAATTTTTTGACCAATTACTCTCCCAAATATCTTATCTATGTTATAGTTTTTCTAGTCTCACCAAAATACCATTTCCAAGTCCCTTAAGGAGGTTCTCAAGGAGACAACACTCAAGAGGAAAAACCTTCCCTCTCCCTGTATCAATTTATTTTATTTTCTTATCCTTTAATCACCTACCATACCCAAAGTAACATGATAAATAATATATCATATATATATTGTAATTTTATTATGTTAATGGTATATCCACCATCAATTCTCTTCTCTTCCCCTTTTGTTCTAAAAATGAAACCATCGTCCGCAAGGTGTCGATTCACCACTTTTGTGGATGATGATTTTTCATTTTCTAATACCACCTTCAAGGATGGTCATAAAACCATTTTTATGGTTAAAATAGACTATAATATGTTTATTATAACTCATTTAGTGTTCTATATCCAATATGTATGCATAATATTAATTATTAAAACAGAACTATTGCGTGATGATTTAAAAAATGCCAAAATAATCTATATTGTTATCATTAACGTTCCATCTAATGAATCATCCTCATATTTTTAAAAAATGACATAGACCATTTAACAATCTGTAAGTTAATTAATAACATATAATTTCAATTCTAGATAACTATTTTCATTTTACATGAACTTTTATATATGTATACAAGTGAATCAATCATGAAAACCAAGGAAACAAACACTCCCAAACGACAAAATTGAATCTTATAACTCATAAAAAAGGCCATAAATAAACTTAATAAAATTATTATAAATAAAATACATGTTTAAGATGTTATTAATTAAATTATTAATGAATCTAATTTCATTATCCGTGTAACGTCTTGGTTCTGAGTGCCGCCCAGAGGTGCCTCGTACCTGGTTGGTCACATAGCCTCAAGCACATTTCCCCAAATTCCAAAGGCTGCCGACTAGCAGGAAGGAACTTAGGTGTGATATTGGGGAAACTATGCCCTAATTTGAAGAGTAATGCAGTAAAAATAAATAGAGAACAATAACGGAAAGTATTAATAACATGAAATATGTAAATAGAGGAAGACTGAAAGTAATAAACAACTAGATCACATATATAAATAATGAATGGTACATATGTTTAGGAAAATGGACTAAAAAGTCACAATGATGGGAAAAAACACTAAACAAAATTACAAAGAAAACAAATAAACTCCATCATCATATCAAGCCTCATCTTGGTCCCATGCTCTCCAACTCCACATCAGTCAAGTACCCGATGTAGAAGTGAACCTGTACTTATTTATACCTGCAGCAATATAATATGTTTGGGACTAAAAGCATGAGCCAAATAGGGTGTGAGACGAATCCCAGTAGGCAACCACCCAAAGATATATGCCTAATAGTCAGTGAATATATATGGCAGACAATAAGATAAATGAACTAGTAAACAAGGAAGTACTCAAAAGTAAACAATCCTACAGTTTCAATTGCATTCATTTTCATATATCATGTAAGCAGCTAATCAAAAACAAGTAACCCTCTGGGAAGTGCTCAAATCCTAACCCCTATCATTCAACCAATCAAACACAAGCAACCCTCTATGAAGTAATCATAGTCTAACCCCTCTGGTTTAACTTTAGTAAAGTCTCTCTAAGAAAGCACTCACCATCAATTCCCCCTATGGTCTCGTATCAGTAACTATAGAAACTCCGAGGAAGCACTCAATGTAAAATTCCCCCTATGATCTCTAAATGTGGAACTACAAACACTCTTAGGGAGCACAAATTCCATCCCCCCTATGGTCTTGTAACATAAAAGTAAACATACACTCTAGAGAAGCCCTCAGCATCCATTCCCCCTATGGTCTACTACACCAGGTTCCCACATCCTTGTGTAAGTCAATCGTGCAGAACAATGTTCAATAGCTAAAGTAAACCTTAAGAACTACTTAGCTAAAAGCTTTGAAGAACTACTTTTTTAAACAACTATAATCATATAACAGCATCAGATAATATCACTCCACCCTAACTACACCATGCATGGAAAATAAGCAGCTTAACCGTCAAAGCTAGACCAAACGGTCAATATCAAAAAAAACATGGGAACCACATCCATAGCCAGAAAATAACCCTATTAACAATAAAAAAACCTATAATCAGGCACACAAGTCATATCAGGAACTAACAGGGCTAAAATCCCTAAACACGCAATACCCTATTCTAGGGTATTGGGAACTTTTGTACATAATATTTAAAGACTAACTATGAAAAGGCACAAACCACCTACCTCGGCGTTGTATAATCGATATAGTTGAACCTCATCCTTTGAATCGATCTAGAACATCGTAGATCTAAAAAACATTCAAATGTTCAACCAAGGATATCTCATGGGAGAGGATAAATCAAGGTATGAGGCTCTAGAAGAAGGAAGAACTCATCGTGGCGATTCCAACACAATCAATAGCGGTCGATTTAGAGAATGAATGATCAATCAGGGGCTCTGGGAAGAATCGCACTCCTTGGTCACTCCTGGATGAGACATCATTAGAAGAATGGATTTATGTGAATGAGACGCGACCCTAGTCCAATATAACAATTAAAAAGAAAGGTAAATAGAATGTCTTTTAAAAGTACACATCATGTATATGACTTTACTAGGACCCACTTTATGTGGTATCTAGGTCACCTTGCACAACCATGTACTCGGCCATTACATGACTAGTACACAGTCACCCACGGTAACTGGGTACACAACATGTACTTCAAAGTACACGGTGTGTACTCCTTAAATTTCCAAAAAATAATATTTTCCTTAAAACACCAGAAAAATAGGATCTATACCTGAAAAGAAGATCAGGGTTCTTACAAACTTCCCCCATTAAGGAAATTTGTCCCCAAATTTCCCTGAGAAGGTGACGAAGAAAAATAATCCTCGAACAGCTCCAGACACTGTGATCATACATCGGTCTTCCTCTCCCAAGTCTCATCCTATACTCGCCCGTGCGACCATAGTACTAGTAACAGAGGAACTGACCGACCATGGAGAACCCTTGCATTGTGATAAAAAATCCAGAAAGGATGATCCTCAAATGATGCATCCACCTCCAACTCAACCTCATAAGGTTGAAAAAAATGATACAGGTCTAAGAAGTAACGCCATAGCTGAGAAACGTGGAAGTCACCGTGCATTTCCTGGTACCGCTGAGGTAATTGCAACAGATAGGCAACCGAATCGACTCTCTCCGAAACCTCAAATGGAACGATGTTTCTCGGTGAAAGCTTACCCTATCTCTTAATCCTTCTGTGTCCCAGCCTCGGTGTGACATATAGAAAAACCTGATCTCCGACCTCAAACTTTAGAGGCCTTCTCCGTCGATCATCATAAGACTTCTATCGTGATTGTGTAGTATGCATCCTCTTCCGAATCAACTCTATCTGCTCTGTGGTCTCCTAGATAAGAAAAGGTTCCAACATAGCTACCTCTCCTCCCTCCATCCAATATAAGGGTGATAGACATGGACTACTGTACAAAGCCCCATAAGGTGCCATCTGAATAGTTTCTTGAAAACTATTATTGTAGGAAAACTCCACAAGAGGTATGTGCTTCTCCCAAGAACCTCCAAAATCAATGACACATGCTCGAAGCATGTCCTCCAGCACCTGAATCATACAATTTTACTTGCCATCTATCTAGGGATAGTAAGTCGTACTCATAAGTACCTATGTACCCAACGCCCTATGTAGTCCCTTCTAGACCCGAGATGTAAAACGAGCATCCCTGTCTGAAATGATGGAGTGTGGAACCACATATAAATGTATAATCTCCTGAATGTACAACCTTCCCAGCTCATCAAAACTGAAGGTATCCTTGATTGATAAGAAGTTTGAAACCTTCATGAGTATGTCAATGACAACCCAAAATATATTGTTCCCTTGAGGAGACCTCGATAAGCCTATCACGAAGCCCATCACAACATCATTACACTTCCATTTGAGAATAGGTAACTGCTCCAATATCCCTACTGGTCACTGATGCACCGCCTTCACATGATGATAGGTGGAACACCTCATCACAAAACCAACAACATCCCTCTTCATGCCTGGCCACCAATACTGACGGTGTAGATCTCGATACGTCTTGGTGACACCAAGATAAACTGTCCAAAATGAGGAATGAAAGTCCCGCATCAGCTCCTCACATATGTCTACTAGCACCCAAACGCGCCCATGAAAACACAATATTTCATCCCCGCATATGGTCCATCTAGGAATAGGGTCCTTTCCTGACACACCCTCCCATATGACTAGGCCTTCAGAATCTGATAACTGACTTATTCAAACTCGATCAAGTAGAGTAGAAGTCACAACCACTAAAGAAAGAAATGTCTGCCCCTGTCTATCATGAACCTCCAAATGCATCTCAGAGAACAGACCCATAAGCTACCACTCACTGCTGGCCTCCTAAACTTCATGTTTCTGAGTCCTCCTACTCAATGCATCAGCCGCAACATTCCCTTTTACAGGCGTATAGGCAAGCTCAAAGTCAAAGGACTGAAGGTATTCAACCCACCTTTGCTACCTCAAATTCAGATCATGCTGAGTAAAGATATAATTGAGAATTTTATGGTCGGTGAAAACCAAAAAATTCTCTCCCAAAAGATAATGTGTCCAATAGTGGAAAGCATGTACAACTGCAGACAACTCAAGATCATGTGTCGGGTAATTCCTCTCATGTGGCCTCAACTGCCGAGACCCATATGCAATGACTCTTTCCTCTTGCATAAGCACTGCTCCTAGCCCGATACCTGATGCATCATAGTACAAAATATAGATCTTTACCAGTTATGAAAAAACTAGTATCGGTGCTGAAGTCAACCTCCCTTTCAGCTCTTGAGAGGCTGACTCAGAAGGATCTTTCCACAGGTACTTCACACCCTTCTTATTCATGCTAATCAGTGGCACTGCTAAGCATGAGAAGTCTTGTATGAAAAGTCTGTAGTAACCATCCAGCCCTAGAAAACTCCATACCTCAAAGACGTTCTTTGGATTCTCCTAGGAAACTACTACTCTCACTTTCTCTGGGTCTACTGATACTTTTGTCTCTGAGATAACATGACCCAAGAAGTGAATTTGGTCCATCCAAAAGTTATATTTTGAGAGCTTAGAAGATAACTAATGCTCTCTCAGTGTACTCAAA
The DNA here is from genome assembly GCA_963277665.1 of Viscum album. Taxonomy (NCBI): domain Eukaryota; kingdom Viridiplantae; phylum Streptophyta; class Magnoliopsida; order Santalales; family Viscaceae; genus Viscum; species Viscum album. The sequence continues at coordinate 1,391,363,814 of OY728142.1, read as the reverse complement.
ATTATCTCAAGATGTGTGGCATGGTTGTGTCGAGTGTGAGAGTACACCAAGGTATCGTCCATGAAAACTACCATGAAAGAACCCAAGTATGGATGGAATACTCGGTTAATCAGTGCCATGAAAATTGCAAGCATGTTGTTGAGACCGAAAGACATAACCACATACTCTTATAGACCATACATGCTCTGAAATACTATAAGAAGTATATCAAATGGTATAACATGAAAATGATGGTAACCAGATCTCAAGTCAATATTCAAGAATACCCAAACTCCTCAAAGCTGATCAAAGAGGTCATAAATACTTAGCAAGAGATATCGGTTCTTGACCGTCAACTGGTTCAACTTCTGATAATCCACACAAAGTCAGAGGGTACTGTCTGCCTTCTTCGTAAACAGGGCAGACGAACCCCAAGGAGAAGTACTGGGTTGGATGAAACCATTTGCCTTCAAACTATTTTTTGAGCTCTTGTAACTCTGGTGTATCCATCCTATAAGGAGAAATGGACACCAATGCCGCTCCTAACATAAGCTCAATAGAAAATTCCACCTATCGCTCCGAAAAAAAACCCTGAAAAGTCCTCTAGAAAGACATCCCTAAAATGATCCACCGATAGAGGAAAGTCGAAGTGTGAAGTCCCCTGGTCATCCAGATATAGGCTTGCAATCTGGTCTGTAACTCCTTCCAACTCATGATGCTCGGGTCCTTCTCTGCTTTCATGAACATCCCATTATCCCTTATGTAATAAGGGTCCTTCCTATGGTGATGTAAAACTCACCCTACAACGATAGAAATCAACAACATCCTAGAAGGGAACTAACCAGTTCATCTTGAGAATGACCCCATAGCACGTCATCTCTAAGACATAGAGGTCCCATGAGAAGTGACACCCACCAAACTTAAGAGGGAACTCCTTGCACTGATGTACACTAGTCATTCTAGTCCCCAATAGAGTGTCTAGCATCAATACATCAGTATAATTAAAGATACAGAGCCCATGGATCTCCACAACAACAATAGATATGAAACTATGGGAATCCCATGTATCAAAAAGTGCAGAATCTATAATTGAGGAAACTAGAATCGTACCTCAAACTGTAGAGGGGTGATGATCCTTCTCCTACTAGGTCTATTCCACTACCAAAGTTTGGCCTATACCATGACCCTGTGACCTTGCCTGACTACCCTGAGATGATCCACCCTATTGTTATTGAAATCCTGCCGACTGGCTACCATGGCCGCAACATCCACCTTGGCCTGAATGGTTGGAATAACTCTAGTTCCCTGACTAATGAGAAACTAGTGGTCTCACTCCTAAACAAGGAGTCATAGAAGAACCTCTGTCACCCATTTCTGGTGAGAATATCTAATAGAAACGCTAAAGATGACCCATCTTGTCACAAGATCGGCACTCCACTGGGTCCCTCAGGCAATGTCTCCTTGTATGCCTTCTCTTCCCCCACTGGTAGCACACCACCTGGCCACCAAAAGAAGTATTCTGCCTACTCGGATCTCCACGCGTGGACTCCCTATGACGCTTCCTACTGTTAGTGGGAGGGTTACCAACTTCGGATGCCGAGCCAACCTGACTCATATATCCAGAATCCTTTAGGTTTCACTCTGTGATCAATGCCTAGTTGAATAGAGAAGCGATGGAAGTCAACCTGAAGATGTTCACCTGAGATCATATGTCATGATTGAGACCATCCTCAAACTTCCTCACTAGGAATAACTCATCATCCCATGGAATGGGTGTGAAGTTTTGCAGATCTGTGAAGTGAGAAGAATACTCTATGACTGAGAGAGTGCCCTATTCTAAACTCATGAACTCTCAGGCTCGGTCGGCCCTCAAAGTCTTTGGGTAGAATTAATCATAAAAGGAACACTGGAACTCATCTCAAGCCATACCCAGTTGGTGTCCCACCTGTGAGATCACATCCCATGATCTCTTGGAGAAATCCCGAAATATATACATAGAGAGCTTCACCCTCCTCTATAGAGGCATCTCCAGATGCTCGAAAAATGACAGCATGGCTTCCAACCATGACTCTACAGCTTGAGGTCCTCCATCCCCTAATAAAGTGGGAGGATGTTTCTACTGAAAGAACCACATCAACTTTTCCATAGACGGAGTAGGATGAGGCGCTTCCCTGAAGTTCTGTATAAACCTCATGAAGCCTTCTCCGAACTATGCATCAGTAGAAATATCCGGGATAACGGTTGGTGCCAAGACAAGCACGACTGGAGGATCTGTTGGTAACCCCTAATCATCCATTTACAATGTTTGATCACTGCCTTGTATATGGTGTAAAACCATAGGATGTCTCGGTGGCATGAATCTACAAGGTCAAGTGCACACCTTAGTTCAAGATTATCAAGGAATGAAAACTTTAAACCGTAGGAAAGGAACATAAGAAGGAAGAAAACATTCAAGATTTTTAAAATAGGGATAAACAACGTGTATGACCCCTACACGGCATGTTCATTTAAGCCTTCACATGGGTGTGTAATCCTGCCAACCCTGGTCATGTAACACCCCACACACACGACATGTTCTCCCAAGACACGCCATGTACTTGAATCATTTTTCCCCTGCCCGAGTTCTTCTACATGACTAACCCACACAATTATCCTCGATCAAGACTACACAACATGTTTGTGCCAGACATGGTGTGTACTAGAAATAACTTCACCAACCCGTGTTATTAGTCACATGGACGGTTACACGGATGACTCTACACAGCGTGTACTAACTACCCATAATCCACCCGTGTCTTTGGTCACATGGCTGGACACATGGTCTATACACATGACGTGTATTTCCATTATACGACGTGTTCCACCAAGGATTTCCCAACCCCGTGTTTCTGCCCCCACATCCAGTGACACAGTTAGAGACTACACGATGTGTACCTAAATTACACAAGAGTGCACTTAAGTAAAATAGTTCCTTCTCGAACAGAAGGATACATGGAGTGTATTCATTAATACACACTGTGTATTCTGGTTTTTTCTGGATAGTAAGCCTCATAAACTACTTTGGAACCCATAAAACACTAAATCAAACATTAAAGTTCCAAATTACGATCCGTGAGGGCCCATAACACCTCAAGAACCAAAGTTTGGAATTCATTTAAATGAATCCTTACACAATCCAATACCCTATAAAATATCAGGTATTCTATCAAGGCATATATGAAAACATTATGCATATCTAGCACAACATCTATCAAAACAACATGAAATCAGTAATGCACCCTAAATGGCATGGAAAGAATGCATGACATGTGATCTCTAGAAAGTACTTATATGATGCATGAGATGGAATACCCTCATATCATCAGGTTGCAACAGAAATAGAAACTCAATAACATAAACAATAACAACACAATAAATGTGAATCACCCAATGGTGAAATCAAATCAACTGTAATAATTGAAAAACCAGAAAAATCACAATATATGAGGTAAATTGGATTTTCCCTATACACAGTATAGCTAATCCCTGGCACAACTTATTACCAAGTACCTATTCTTTCTTATCCCTGGATATATGCTCTAAAAAGTTAGTCAAGAAGAAAAGAATTCCCTTTGATGCCACTTTGTAACATCCCAGTTCTGGGTGCCACCCAGAGGTGCCCCATACCCGGTTGGTCACATGACCTTAAGCGTATTTACTAAATGCCAGAGGCTACCAACTAACAGCAAGGTCCTTTGGTGTGATATTGGGGAAACTATTCTCTCATTGATACAGTAATGCAGTGGAAATAAATAGAGAACAATAGCAGAAATCAGTAATAACATGCAGTAAGTAAACAACGAAAGACTGAAAGTAATAAACAACTGAAGAACATATATAAATGATAAATGATACATATGTTTAGGAAAACGTTCAATCAAGTAACAATGATAGAAAAAGTACTAAAACAAAGTATAAAGAAAAAAAATAAACTCTAGCAGCATCGCAAGCCTTAGCTTGGTCCCATGCTCTCCAACTCCACAACATTCAAGTACCTGACGTAATAGGGCGCTTTACATTATCTATAACTGAAATAATATAATCTATTTGGGCCCAAAAGCATGACCCAAATAGGGTGTGAGATGAATACCTATAGGAAACCACCCAAAGATTTGTGCCTAATAGTCAGTGAATATATATGACAAGAAATAAGAAAAATGAAGCAATAAACAAGGAAGTACTCAAAAGTAAATAATCCTACAGTTTCAATTGCATTCATTTTCATATATCAGGTAAGCAGCTAATCAAAAACAAGTAACCCTCTGGTAAGTGCTCATAACCTAACCCCTCTGGTTCAACTAATCAAACAAAAGAAACCCTCTGGTAAGTACTCACAAGTCTAACCCCTCTGGTTCACCTTTAGCAAAGACTCTATGATGAATCACTCACCGTCAAATCCCCCTGTGGTCTCGTATCGGTAACTATAGACAATTTTAGGAAGAACTCAACATCCAATTCCCCCTATGGTTTCACAATGTAGAACTACATACACTCTGAGGGATAAAAAAGTATTCCCCCCTATGGTCTCGCAACATAAAAGTAAATAGACAATTTGGAGAAGCCCTCAACATCCATTCCCCCTATGGTCTACTACAATAGGTTCCCACAGCCCTGCGTAAGTCAATCATGCACAATGATGTTCAACAACCAATGTAAACCTTAAGAACTACTTGGATAAAAACTTTCAAGAACTACTTGGCTAAACAGCTACAAGCATATAACAACATCAGATAATATCACTCCATCATAAAAATACTAGGCATGAAAAACAAGCAGCCTAATAGGCAAAGATAGACCAAACGGTCAATATAAAAACAAACATGGGAAACACATCCATAGCATGGAAAATAACCATATTCATAATAAAAAAACCTCTACTTAGGCACACAAGGCATAACATACATTAACATGGCTAAAATCCCTAAACACGCAATACCCCATTCTATGGTATTGGGCACTTTTGCACATAATATTCAAAGACCAACTAAGGAAAGGAACAAACCACCTACCTTGGAATTATACGATCAATATAGTTGAACCTCAACCTTTGAATCGACCTAGAATGTCATAGATCTACAAAATATCCAAAATGTTCAACCATGGATATCTCACGAGAGAGAATAAATAAAGAGATGAGGCTCTAAAAGAAGGAAGAACTCACCGTGGTGATTCTAACACAATAAAAAACGGTCAATTTGGAGAACAGATGGTCTATCAGGGGATCCGAGAAGAATCACGCTCCTTAGTTGCTCCTGGACGAGATGTCATTATAAGAAGGGATTTCTATGAACGAGACGCGACCCTGGTCTGATATAACAATTAAAAAGAAAAGTACATGATGTGTCTTTTAAAAGTACATGGCATGTATATGCCTTTACCTAGCCTCGCTTTAGGTGGTCTCCAGGTCACCTTACATAGCCATTTACTCGGCCATTACACGACCTGTACACCATCACCCGCGACAACCAGGTACACAATGTGTACTTCAAAGTACATGACGTTACTCCTTAATTTCTAGAAACTCATCTTTTCCTCAAAAAACCAGAAAAATAGGTTCTATACCTGAAAAGAAGATTTGGGTTCTTACAATCCAAGACATTAAGTTCAAAGAAGAACGTTTTCGGACATAAGGTAAGGGATAGTCTCAAAACCTCCATTTTTCCTCCTGGGTTATGCTTTATCTCTCTTTACCCCAATGTATTTAATAATAATAATTATTTACTCCTCTTAAATTATATGTTTATATTATAAAGTTATGTACTTATCTCAATTTTTCTTTATTTTATGGGGAAATACTTGTTTTTAATCCTCCCGATAAGAAAACCCAATTAAAGGGAACTTCCCAATTGTATACCCATTTTCATGTATACTCCACAATTGGTTTTAAGAAACCATAATTTTTCTAAAATCACCAATTTAATCATGAAAAAATATCTTAGGTCATATTTGGTTTTATGAAACTAATTATTCCATTTTCTATTTAAAGACTCTTATATTTTCCCTTAAACTGTACCAAATTGGCTCATTTCTAAAAGCTTCTTAAACACTTTTTACGTGTTTTAACATTAGTTTCCAAATTTTATTATGAATATTATTTTAATATTCAAAAAATATAAATTAATTTTCCTTTCCTTTTCTTTTTTGGTTATACATGTTTACAATATGATTTAATGACAAATACAAATGATTTTCCAAAATAAATCTTCTTTCAAAAGTGAAAGGGTATTTCTATGAAGAATTTCTCAACAATTTTATTAGATTATTTTCATCCATTTAGAAACCCTAGATTGAATATTATTCTTAATTGAGATTGATCTATTATGTTACCATTTACCATATTTTATTTAATGGTTTAAAATTATTTTGACTGCGAATGTACTATCTTGATTCCACGTGCCATATTACTTTGGATAGTTTATGAGTATGTTTACTAATTGAGGAAATTATTTACATTTCATATGCTCATTTCAATATGAATATATATTCTGATTATATTTCACCCATTTAATATGAGGAATGAATTGGAATTAATAAGTGTTGGGCACGACCCTCCATAGCCCCCAAAGTATCGGTAGATATCATGAGACAAACCAGACTGGGTTTTGGATGAGGCCTTACCCATTTATATATACTTCTTGGTTGAGGGATTTATGACATGTTTATTATGTCCCACATTATTCATTCCCTTGTTATAGGATTATTTATTAATATTCAATGTGTTGATTCTACTATAGAATATCCATGGTCAAGTTTTATCCTTATGTGATTATTTATATGGAAATATATTATCATATTTTATTTCTTCCATATAATTCTCAAGATTATGTTTTAATGGAATTTATTTTTAGGTATTCAACTTACCTTATTATTTATGTTTACTTCCTCTATATTTCTTAACCTTACTGAGCATCTGAGATCACCCATTTCTTATGTTTTATTTTTTTACAGGATGCCAAGATGTATATTATGACTGACATGCAGGGATAATATAAGAGAATAAGGATTCTTTAAAGGAGTTTATATGTTGTATTTATTTTAATTTTTAAATGTAAAACTTATGTTTGTATCTGTTTTCCCAAATCTACTAAACTATTTGGTCATTTGGTATGAGAATTACTATTCATAGTATTAATGAAATAAAGTAAGGTATTGGATTTGGGATTCTAGGGTTAAGGTCCTTACAAAATAGATTTAGGGAAAAATCATAAGTATAGAAATACTTATGAGAAAACTCATTATTCCCATGCCTTTTTAAACAAAATCATTATATACAGGCATTAAAATGTGATAAAAATCATTATTTCCACATTTTTATGAACAAAATAATTATGTCCACACCTTAATATCTCATGAGATATCAAACTTAACTAATGAATTAGAGGGATATAAAGGATCCCACCCATAATCATCAATACACATGAGTTCCACTTGAAATAAATAATTCATAATATTATAAAAAAACCATGGAAACAAAATGGGTTTCATATCCTTTTCAAATGGGATCATGTAAGGAAAACATTCATAATTCCATCAATAATGATAACATGATATACCCATGGAAAATAAAAGTGTATCTAAATATATTCATTAACTTAATATGTAAATTCCATTCAATAAAGATAATATAACATATGGTATTGACACTATATAGATAAAGAATATATGGTTAATTAAATAATTTCTCCAATCAATTGATATATGAAATCTAGGTGAACACCCTTCAATAAAAGAAATGGAAAATAGAGAATTAAAAAAGGAAATACATTGAAAGAATAATTATACCTATTCATAGTTGAATGTTAGGAAATAAAAAGGAAGAAATATATTTCTATGAGTTTAATCCCCCAAAATAGCGTCATTGAATTTATAGGGTAATTTATGAAAGGAAATTTCCAAGGAAATAAATATTTTTTTAGATAAAGAGGAAAATATAAGTGAAAACATAAAGGAGTTTTTAGAAAAGGGTGTTAAAATTATTATAAAATAAGAAGTTATAAGTCGATTTCAAAAGATATATTTTTTTGAAATGGTTATCTAAACACATTTGAAATTAAAAAAATCCTCAATTTTTGAGACTTTAAAAGTAATAAAGGTTTTTTAGGTAAATGTTGAGTCGAAAATAAAACAAGTGATTACAGAAGAAAAAACATTTGAAATATCATTATTAAAACCCACATCATAAAAGAGATATTAAATCTCACTTTTTAAAAATAAGAAATTTTAAATTTTAAATTTTCATAAAATAATACATTAATGGGTCTCCAAATATAAATGAGAACATTAGAATGAAGTATATATGGACAATTAGGGAAAAACTTCATTAAATAAGATGCAAATTATTCTCAACAATGATAAAATTGTTGAATTTTTTTATCAAGGTAAAATATATGAATTAAATGTTAATATTACACTATATATGAATATAAATTAGTATGAAAAATATATTATGGGTGTAAGAAACCAATCTTGTATGAAATAAGTTAAATAAAAATCATTATAATTCCATAAAGGGAGTCAATTTAACAAAAACCCTTTTAAATTTGGTTTCATTCTAATTGAAAGAAATTAAAAGAGATAAAATGATAAACCTTCTGAATTAAATGAATATTATAAAATAAATTCATTAGGTAGTAATAAAATCACATTTAATATATAATGGTTCATAATAAAAAATATGTTCCATGAAATTAAACTTGGGATAAAGAACCCCTTACCTTAATTACCAACTTCCAAAAAGCACATGAAAATCCTATATAAAAAATAACCATATAAATAAATTATTTCAAAACATGATTAATATATATATATATATATATATATAACATTAATGTATAATTATTCTCTCCCTATCAATATATATTAGTTATTTATTATCTATTTTGAATATCGAGTGTGAGTAATCTTGATCATTTTGAACTAGTTTCATAATAGGAGTGTTGTTCTTCATTATTATACCAAATTTCACCATTTCTAGATCATAAAAGGTATTTTAATTGATGATTTATAATTATTTATAATTTCATAATTTCATTCTATATGATTTTTTGTTATAATCCTTAAAGATGAAATCAATAATGAGTATGTTTCAGTGATTTTCAACAAATGAATGTTAGTATCTTAATTAATGAGTTAAATATTATTGTTACCATTATAGAACCAAAATAGAATAATTATTTACTTATTTATATTATATATTATCATTAATTAATTACTCATAATCATTAATGGTAATATTTTATTTCATTGTTCAAGAAGGTTGTTAGACCGATCCAAACATGAATATACCATAATTAAAGGATGATTATGACGGGATTTAGTTTTAATATAATTATTAAAAATACATAATGATTTTTTTATGTTTTATAAAAGTAAAAAATAATAATTTAATATAATTATAATAAGTTTTAATGGATACAAAACTATTACTTATTATGAATAAATGGTTTTTTTCTTAGTATGCACGTTTTGGATAAATAGATTTACAATGATAGTTTGTTACTAATATTATTAATTGGGTGTAGAATTTGTCTTAATATAATCATAATAATTCCATAAACATCATATTTATCCATTGATCCCATCCCATGACCAACCATTAAAGTGGTGATGAAAAACATAATACACCATTCCATGAGGGTAGTAGTCCGCACAAACACATGTATAACATTTTTGTTTTTCTTAATGGAAAAGGGTAAAGGTTGATAATGGTTATCCAAAAAATATAAACAAATTAATTATAAAATAAATAAGTAAATAATAATATAATATTTGGAAAAATATATTTGAAATGAAAATATAGAAAATAAATAATGTTAGGGAAAATTTAGTACTTACATTGAGAACTTTGATCTTCCCATACAAGATTCCTTTAAAAGGGAGGGATTAAGAAAAAATCTTGTGTCTATAAGATGAAATAAGTAAAATAGGATCATAGGGGAAGTAAATATGGTATATTTTCAAGAGGAAAACAAAATTTGGGAGTGGTCTTGAAGGGTTAGTGAGAGGCCCATTTTATTAATGGTGAGAGTGACATTTTTATAATAATTTCATCTTAATATAAAGAGAGAACATGTTTCACATGTAAAGAAGAATAAAAATGGAAAATAAGGGAGTGGAGATAATTGTTTTCTATAAAAACTACAAAAACTCAATTATAAACATTTTTTTAACATGTTAATTTTTTTACCCCTTACTTAACCCTTTTCACACTTTTGACTTTTATTACCGTAACAATTTTTACCTAAGTAATTAAATTTTTATGTATAAAGAGAAAATGGTATTTATTAAATAATATAGACCTTATAATTCCAAATTTTAAATCCATTTTATTATATTAACTTTTTAAAAGTAATAAAAAGTATTTTTATAATAATAAATGTACAATGGATTAAAAATAGTTTTAGAGAATAATGTAACTTAAGTTATAAAATATAAATAATAGGTTTGTAAACTAAAATAAATATTTTTAAATTTAAAATGTCTATTATAAAATGAAAATATTTTCTCTGAAAATTTTTCATAAAATTTTAAGTCAAAATTTTATAGTTATAATGTCGTAAAAGTCATAGTATTTGTAAAACTAGTATTTTGGACTATTCACCTAAAAATCAATATTTTTAAAAAAATATAAAAAATTTATCCCAATGTAATATTATTCTTAAAAATAAAAAATTAATTTAATTTGGTAAAACTAAAATTCTAAAATTTTATTATTTAACTTTTAAATAAAAATATAATGAAAACCATTTTAGTAGGAAAAATAACTTTTTAAACTTTTAATCGTTCTTATTATTATTTCCTATCAATTACTAATTATATTGATGTTAATACATAAATAATATCAAAAATATATATATTATATATTTGTTTTATTAAAAAATTAGTAAAAAATAATTTTAGTAAAAAACATTTTTAAGAGTAAAATGATCTTGTTAATTTTATCAATGCGTTATTAAATAAACATTAGTTTTATTTAAAAGAAAAAAAATGTGAAATGTATTAAATACATGAGATAAATTTCCTATTAACTTTATAATTACATGTTCATATCATCCTAATTTATATTTAAATTGCTCCTTGATATCTCTATATAATATCTATGCATAAAGTAAGCTCTTGTAGTAGTCGAAGGTGGTGATTCTTCTTGCATAGATCTTTTTGGAAATTTCCACGAGCTTGAAATTATCTTGTATTTGATTTATATTGTTTCATAATTATTGTATTTTGGATTGTAATTGGCCCACGACAAACCCTAGTGATGCTACCTTCTTTCCATGTTTGAACAAATGTGCTTTATAAGGGTGAATTCCACTACCCAATGCCATTTCATAGATTTATTAATATGGTCACTTCATTTCATACCAGCTATATTATAAAAACAATTTTTTTATGTATCATAGTTTTTTTTATTTTAGTGTTATATATAGAAAATTATATTAACCTAATATTTATTTAAGGAAAATATATAGTTAAATTATGGGTTGTTACAGTCTCTCCCCTTAAATAAATTTCATCCTCAAAATTTTAAATATTCATAACTAATAAAATAGTTAAAGGTTTCCATAAGATAGAAATAACTATGGATTTAATTTCTAATGGGGTCTCATTGTCACTATACTTGGCATGACTAGTGAACTCATATTTTCCCCCATGATAGGAATATAACTAATGTTGAGTTTTCCATTAACCATTTGTGCTAAATACCCCAATATAATGGGAATAATTTTTTTTCCATAGAGAGTTTATAGTTAGCCTTAATAAGTTTCCATGGGTTTATTTTTAGATGTGATATTTTTATCTTGGAATATATGATAGACTCTATGTTAAGAGAACTAATACATACATAATATCACATCAAATTAAGTACAATAGGATTTTATAGGAAGCACATTCCTGTAAACATATATTACAGAGGAGTTATAGACTTGGGATACAATAATTGTACCATTACTATTTTATATTAATAATTTAACATGTAGTAATCTATGATGTGTTTTTTTTGTTTTTAGTAACCATTATAGTTATATAAGAGTAGGTTGAACAAGATATGAATACAAAACTCATAGTTATTGAGTGGGTGATCAATGTCCCTTATTCCATATCATTTTTAGAACCTACTTCTGTAGTTTTGGTTGAATATGATTTCTCTTGTCTTGGAAGTCTCTAGTGCCCATCACACTTATTAGACCTTATATTTTGGAATTGAATTAGATAATTCTGTGGTTCTTCATATTTAAGACATTGATCTATTAGTGGTACATACAGATGAACTCTATTTCCTTTCACCATGTCCATTGAGCTCTTTACTTTTAATCACAAATTAGTTTCTATATTCCCTCATTTTCCACACTTAAAACATATCCCAGTTCCTTTAAGACATTTCCCTTGGCGATTCTTATCAAAATTTTAACATGGAGGAAAATGAATCTTCTTTCCTTCATAATCTTAGTCATATTAAAATCCATGAGACTTCATCCTTCTCTTATTTAGAATTATTAAAAACTAAAATAAGTTCACATTGTTAATCACAATTCATTATAGATGATTTGGAATAATCACAAGGTCTATCACTTGATTTATTATCTTGTTAGGTTGCATGTTTGTCCAATCTATACATTTTCCAATGCATCCATTATTAACTTGATTCTTTGGTATTCAAACATTACTAAAACCAAAAGGAGTTAATCCTATGTGATGAATAATTAAAACTGTAAGAGAATTATTGTAATATAATTACATGAAAAATTCTACCTTAAAATGTTTTACTCTTCGAAATTATTACATTAGACTTAAGTTCAACCTAAATCACTCGCGGTTCGATCTAGGTTTATTTATGTTGGGTTCTCTTATATTTCTTAACCAATTTTATTTAAATAATAAATACTTAATAATGTCTTATAAAGTGAATGTTATTAACCAAATCATATCCCTTGAGAGTGTCTATCCAAGTGTACGATCTTAGGTTCACTCATCATGCACCTGAGTGAAGATTGAGTTGACACTCAATATACCTTTTTCATGGTGATCTCCACTAGGTGCAGTTTTGTCATAATTTTATCTACATTCCAGTATCCAAGCAGATATGTATTTACTAGGAGAATCACACAATCTCTACTTTACCAAAATTTTAGGATTTCATCCAATACTTAAACTTATCCCTTAGACTTATCCTTAGCATTGTCACTAAATTACTATTATCTTAATCAATAAAATATTAAATATCACCTCAACTAACCTAATTAATTATATATACCTTTGAAATTATGATCAAAATTAACTTATCACCCCTTGAAGAAATTTATATCCTCAACCAATGACATCCTAATCTCAAAAGTTATCCAAACCCAGCTGTAGACGCCGGAAAAGTCCGTTGTTCCCAAACGAAGCTTCGGATGTGGAAAGAGAGGTCATATTTGGAGTCAGAAGCACGTTTCGGAAGGCCCGGAGGCCTTGCGCGGAATTTTGGAGGCCCGCGCGCAAAGTTGAAGTGCAGCGCGCAATCCTCCCGGGATGCGCGCAATGCGCCGGGCCGGCGCGCAATTTTGCGCGCCCGCGGCCGACGCGACTCCCTTGCGCGCCGGGGCCCCGATTCCGCGCCCGCGAAGGAAATTTCGCGCCCGCGCCATGAATTGCGCGCCGGCGGCGAGATTCCGCGCCCGGGGTTGCCTATAAATACAAGGCGACCCCCAACGTTTTGAAGGTTGCCAGAATTCGAAGGGTCGCTCGTGCGCGCAATCCCACCCCCTCCGCACGCAATGCCGATCTTCAGGTAACCTCCTTTATTTCGCGCAAGCAAGCCTCAGGGTTCGCCTTCGCGCGTAACCCCTTTGGATCCTTTCCTTTGACCAACTCCTCACCCAAAGGCTGTCGCGCGCAAAAGAAGCCTCTTGCGCGCAATTGCCCCCCCGGGTGCGCGCAATCCAGCCCGATTGCGCGCACCCCCCCTTACTAAGTGGCCATTCGTTAAAGAATGGGCCGTTGCCCCCACGCGCTATCATAGGCCCGGTGCGCGCAATCTCCATCTTCCGCGCGCAAAGCGCTGGCCCAATTGCATGCCAGCCCGCCCAATTGCGCGCCGACCCGCGGTATTGCGCGCCAAGCTTCTCTTTTGCGCGCAAAACCGCCAGGGTCGCCCCCTTTGACCCCCTGAGGGTACCCGCCTGCGTGGCGCCCGATGATCTTCATCCCGGGTGCCCGCACCGTGCGTTGTCTTCCCGTGCGGCCCTCCAGGCTCGTGCGAAGTGACACAGACCCATCGGCGACACCATCTACGTCCGCGCTGCAGGACGTTAAACTGCCAAGCATCCATCGTCCAACATGACGTTAAACTGTACTTCGGCCGCGCTGCAAGACGTTAAACTGCCAAGCGCTTCGTCCAACATGACGATAAACTGTACTTCGTCCGCGCTACAAGACGTTAAACTGCCAAGCATCTTCGTCCTCAACACACGACGTTAAACTGTACTTCGTCCGGCAAGACGTTAAACCGTCCGCATCACCCGATCCCGTGCCTCGCACGCAGGGTCCCCCCGGTTTGGATGTGGCCCCCACCCGCTCGTCTCTGCAGGGATGTCGGGATTGCCCCTCTTTAGGGACGATTTATTGGAGTGGCCTTCGCCCACGGGGGTAGGGTATTACAAACCCCTAGTTCCTTGTGGGGGACTGCACATGTGTATCTCCATTGTGCTTCCCCACTGCCGAATCCAGTGGAGGGCGTGACAGGGATTGAGGTGTCTCTTACATTCGGCCCAAGTCCCTCTCCAACTGAGTTTTGCCGCACTCAGGTTGCCTCAGTGCGTAAGTCCTGACAGAATGAACTACGTGGACTTTGATCCCTGTCTCCTAAACAGGGTATGTAGGAAGCCTCCCTGAGGTTCAAGCCCACCACCTGGTCATCCCGATCGTATTCACGTCGGTTCGTCCATCAGTGGACCCCTCCTGGGTTCACATTCGCGTCGATTCACCTATGAATCCGCCCTTGTGGGGGACTGCACATGTGTATCTCCATTGTGCTTCCCCACTGTCGAAGCCAGTAGAGGGCATGACAGGGATCGAGGTCTCTCACCTTCGGCCCAAGTCCCTCTCCAACTGAGCTTTGCCGCATATGGGCCTCCTTAGAATGTAAGCCCCAAACACCAGCGTCCAGCATGATGTGAAACTGTGATCCACCCGGCCGTTCCATCCCCCTCCGTGCGAGGTGGTTCGGTTCAATCCTCCGCCCGGCAGCCTCGACCTCCTCGTGAGTCGGCTTGCCAACGTCCAGCATGACGTTAAACTGTATATCCGAACTACGCTGACTTTGATCCACGCTAACGCGCAGTACGTAGGAAGCCTCTACGGGGTCCAAGCTCTTCACTCCATCATCCATCCTGATCCTCACCCGGGCCGCCACATCCCGGTGGGGTCATGCCATTTCATTCCACTCCACTTCACTCGGGAATCCGCCCATGTGCTGGCCCCAGCATCGGAGGTTCCCCACAAGGGGTTCTGTCATCTGATCCACTCCTCGTGTTGATCAGTTCGATGCCATCCCCGCTGGACGTTAAACTCGCGGCATACCCCGTGTTAAACATGGGAAGCTGAGGAAAACCTCAGGTAACGCAGTTCCCCGTACCCAGCGCGGGATGCCTCAGGCCATCACGCCTTCAAGAATCCCTATTAGGGACGGAAGGCAGACATGCAGAGCCGCAGTGTCAAGACACGCCCCCAACACCCGGAGCTACCCGGTCTCCTCACCGCAGGTTGCTGCCCCGACCAGACTCCTTGGAGCGTCCGGGAGGAAGCAGCGTAATTAACCGGTGTTCATGAAGATATGGTGCTGGGAACGAGATTCACGAACATTCTTAAATCTATGAGGGAGACCCGGATTAGGCGATGAGTTCCGAGGAGACGTCCACGGAAGGAGGAGCCGACATCCCATCATCCCGGTTTCGATCAAGGAGCAGACGTCCCTGAATAAGGGACGGATGCCGCCTGCCTTTGGAAAGCGGGACTATGGGGCCACAATCTGCGCTCCCATCCCCTCGGGTCGATGGGCGCACGCGCGAACGCGTCCTGGCGGAACAGCGTCGGAACAGAAACCCGACGCACATCCGCACCGAAACAGAAAAATGGTGAACCCGACGTGAATCTCTTCTCCTCAATACGAATACCGATAGCTTTCAGAGGTGTTAGAATATCAGCATATTGCCCGGCCGAGCATTCAGCACTGGGGCACGGAACCCGCCAGGGGCTGGGGAAGGGAAATCGGGCACTCTGTCTCACGACGTCGATGGCCTGGGTTCCCCCCACGGAAGGCGCCGTGGCACTAATGGTTGGTTGTCGATTCCTTTTCCTGTCAGTGTTAACGGGTTCTTCTCCCTGCTTTCAGGAATCAGGTCGCCCAATCCAGTGCCAGATCGCCGCCCGCCCACGGGCGCAGGGGTAGGGGAAACACCGATGCGGCTACTCCGCGCGGTCCCGCCCGTTCCACAGCCGTCCCAGCAGCCGCAACTGCGGGGCAACCACGCCCTCTCTCCCCCTCGGAGGTCATCCAGAGAAGGGTGATCAAAAACTTGGTGCGGAGATATGAGGAAGAGGGAGTCATCCCCACCAGGGACATGGCTCGCCTAGACCTCGAGGAAGCTGCACCTCGCCACCAACGCCGCCCCCGAGGGCCGCGCAGGGAGGCACCGCTGCCTACCTCGACGTCCAACCGCTTCGGGAGTTTATCTCCGGAACGCTCCGACAGCTCCTTCCCCTATGCGGATGAGGTGGAAGATGTCCGGGACCACCCTATCCGAGATTCGCTCCAGGGATCCGCGATAAGGGCTCCTTCCAGGTCACGTCGACACCACCGCCCGACTTCTCAAGTCTAAGAACGGGCTATCCACCTGCCCGCGCCGCTAATCCCGACTCGTCTATCCCGATGCCAACGTCGGGCACCAGCGGAAGAGGATGCCCACCTTGGGGCCCTAGCAACAGCGGCCGCGTTGGCCCAAGCCACTGCTAGCTCCAGTCACCAGGCCCCTGCGCATCCTGAGCAGGGGCACTTCTATGCCCGACCTGGATCGAGGCCCCGACCGCCCCAAAGGCAGGTTGGGTTGACTCTCCCGGTTGCTGGTACAGGCAATAGCCACCGCGGACCACCTCGCGGTAGCGCTATTCACCAGCAGGGTCTACTCCGTGTGGCCGATCCAAGAGGCATGGGTCATCCCACCTTCCGATCCCGGCCCAGAGGCCTTCCCGGAATCATCTCTCCCCGCATCCCCTTTGATATCTGTCCCGGTGCTCCTCGCACCTTGGTTTCCAGTCCTCTTGGCCCCAGCACCGGTGTGGCCAGAGGACGCCAGGACAGAGATCAGCCATGCCCCAAAGAACCACCCAGGGGCAGGAAGGCGAGGCATCAACGTCGAGGGAGGAATGTTAGGGAATTCCGGACAGAGATCTGACCGGTTCGTTTCTCTGATACAGAGGCGGAGTACGATTCGGCGACAGAGCCCTTCCCCCGATCCCGCCAGTCAAGGGCAGGGGTAGGAATGCGGCACGTCAGCCTCGTACTCCCCGAGAGCGAGATCGATGTGATCCCCGCTTCTCTCCGAAGGTATATCCGGAGTAGCGAGGGCCTGGTAGACCCCCAAGGATCAAGCTTGCGGTTGGTACCGGCCCCTCCGGAAGCGCCTTCTACCTCGATCGGAGAAGCCGGAGACTTTTTCTGGGGACCGACGGTCGAACCACGATCTAGTGCACCCTCGGCGAGCACCGACGATACGGCAGGATGCTCGCTCGCCGGCCCGTCCTATCGTGATGTGGTAGCTGGGGCACCGCCACCCTCAGAGGGCGGCCCGGGATAAGGAGGCCAATCGGCCTTCTCGCCGTATTCACCGCCGGCCAGCCCGTCGGCCCGGCGGCCCGCCTCGGCACCACTGCTGGTTCCCCGTCCATTCCCAGTCGTTGAAGAGGACCAAGAAGACCTGGGTCCCGAGTTTGAGTCGTGGAGCTTCTGGACCGTCCTTGCAGAGGGCCACTTCCCTGAGAAGTTTTGGCCAGTCGCAGGACCAGACTTTGATGCACCCGAATCACTCACCCCGGATGAGTTCGAATGCTTCCGCCGAACTCTCCGGGAGACTCACTCCCGTATTCATTGCCTACAAATGCCATATTCTGGGAGTCAAGTGCACCTGGAGGATATTGGTGAGCAGTGCCGTCAGATTGACCTGGCCACGCTCCCCGCGGTTCGGCACCCCGGGTCATTTGGGCACCACGAGGCCCTCCAACAACGATGCGTTGAGTGTTTTCAAGTACTCCGAAAGGTTATCGAGGAAGCCACCCCCCACGTGTATATCCGTGGATGGGGGCAGTATGTTGCCCTACGCTTCAGTGCGATTCGCCGACAGCCCGATTCACTGGGTGGCCCTGAGGGTACATCCCCAGGGACGGAAACGGTCAATATGGCTGACCTGTCGGGAGAGGGGAACGGCTTGGAACTTCTCGACGGGGGCTCTCCCCCTGAAGACAAGCCGTTTTTGGATCCATCGGTGAGAGTTACTCGTCACCAGAGGAACCTCCTGGGTCTCCCCACACCCATTGAAGCACTGACGTTGAGCCGAAACGTCAGCAAAGGTAAAGAGCACGGCGGGGCTATAAAGCCCGCCGACCCATCTGCCTCCATGCAGAGGGAAGATGAGGATCCCGAGAAGGCCACGCTACGTCAACAGATCGCCGAGCAGAAGAAGCTAGTTGACCAGCTCCTCGCCGAGCGCGCTGCAGAGCGGCGGCCTGACTACGGTGATCCTAGGCCAGGACAGTAGGGACAAGAACAACCACTCCTCGACGAGACTCTCTCGGGCAACCGTGATTACGCCGTGTTTGCCGACAAGGGAGAGGCCATTGCCTATGGCAAGAGGGCGCGGTATGTTTCACCACACCCTCCTGAGCGGTGTGACTACCTGAGAGACCCCGCTCAGATTCCTCCCGCTGCCCCAAGGGCCGCTCTGCCCGCCATCCCACGAGCTGCCGAGTTCGACGACCCGGTCGACGACCCGATTGAAGGGCCATGCAATGTGCTCGTGGTTAGAGATCCTCGCCAGGACTGGAACCCATGTCCAGACGATCCGATGGTGGCACTCATCGCCCGCTTGGAAGCCTTGGAGACTCGGCAAGTGGCGATACCACCGGACGGCAAGCCATACCCAGCATGGGTGGATGACATACCGGCACCTCCGGGATTCGGGAACCCCACTTTCACCCCCTTCAACGGGACTGGAGATCCGCCACAGCATTTGACCCATTTCAACTTGAGGTGCGGGCCTATGTTGGGAAATCCGGCGTAGCAGGAGGCCGCTAAGCTTCGCTGCTTTGTCCAGACACTGGAAGGGCCAGCATTTGTCTGGTACAGCCAGCTCTCCGTCGGGTCGATAACTAGCTGGGAGGACCTTCGTAGACAGTTCCTCTACCAGTTCAGTTCCACGACCCGGAAGATGAGTATCGCGGACCTCTTCAAGTGCAAGCAAAGGCCTGATGAGCGAGTCGCGGATTTCGTCGCCCGATGGAAGGGTCTCACGTATTCCCTTGACATGCCATTGACTCAGGAGCAGTTGCTGACAATGTGCGTCGGGAACGTCAAGACCGAGATGGTCCCTTCCTTGATCACTCAGAATTACCCCGGAGGGTTCAGGGACTTCTCAGACAAAGCTCAACGTCTTGAGGAAGCCCTGCAACAGGCCAGTCAGGCACACCCGCTGCCTCCTATGATCCCTGCAAGGAGAGTCAGCAGGGCTGAGCCCGCTGCTGTTGCCCAGATAGAGGCCCCCAGGCCGTTGGAGCTGCTGCCGGTGAGGCCAGCTCCACAGCCTCACAGGAATCCACCTCCACGGGCTCAGTTCCTGGCCCAGCAGCGGCAGCCCCAGAACCGGCCGACCCCTCCGCGTAATGTACCGCCACAACCCAAGCGAGATAATCAGGGTCCACCTCCTCGGTAGGCCCCTCCAGCCCCTCGTCAAGACCATGCTCCCAGGGGCCCGCGATACCTGACTTACTCATTTCACGAGGATCAGGTCCCCGGTTATTTCCGGAGCGCCCTGGAGCAGAGGATTGTGCAACTGCCTGAGTGTTGGAAGCCAGAGGAGGCACATCTCACGGATAACCCCCGCTACTGCCCTTACCATCGGGCCCTGGGGCACACCATCCGGCGGTGCTACGTGTTTAAGGACTGGCTCCAAGACCAGATTAACAACAATGTAATCAGGTTGGGCCCAGCTCCAGCACAAGTGGCAGGTGTGTTCGTGGGATCAGATGACGATAGTGGCGACGAGGATGAATGGCAGCTGGTCTCCGACTGCGGATCCCAGAAGTATAATAACTGGATGGCCCGCAAGACGATCATTCGCGCCCATGGAATCATCCGTGCGCGCTTGAATCATCCTGAGCCCCCAGAATCTGCGGGTACTGCTTCGGCATCGTCGTCCCAGCCTGCCTCTTCCGAGAAGAGCAAACGGCGGCGGCGCAAGAAGGAAGAGCGCGCCCCGCCAGTTCCACCACTATCCCGCACTCTCGGTGATTTCATGCCCCCGGAGATGGGGGTCCCTCCTAGGATCCGCCCGGCGATGAATGATTCGTCCGATGACAGTGTTGGGTACGCTTCGGTTAATACCGTCGAGCTGGTAAATCCCTTTTCGGTTCCCAACATTGAAGAACACCAGGTGGACCTCCCTAGTTTCCCCGGTCGTCGCCACCGTCGGAGGAACCGCAACAACAGGAGTCGCTGGGGCACAGCAGTTGGTACCTCTAGCCAGGCCGTGCACGCCACTGAGACTAGGCAGCAGGCTCAAAACCGAGCTCAGTGCGCGCAGCCCCCCCATCCGGGGATGACGGATTCACCTCCGCCACTGTTTGTGGTGTGGGACCGGGCAGAACCGCCTCAACCGCGCCGCGACCAGCTCCGTCCTGCCACGAGTCCATCCCGGCCTCCTGGCCCCAGTATGGTGACCACTTCCCGGGTTGCAACCAGTGAACAACGAGATGCGCCAAGCACCAGTCGGCTGCCAGTCCAACCGGCAAGGCCCGTCATGCCTCCAACCGCAGAGCAACCTCCTGTAACCAGGGGATCGCGCTTGGCAAGAAATTATGATGTCCTGAAGCACTTGGCCAACATCCCAGCAAGGCTCTCCATCCTTGAGGCTCTGCGCCTGTCACCTGAGATGCGCGAGGCGCTCGCTGAAGCCCTGAAGAGCCCCCTCCAGTTTGAGACGGAGGTTGCGGCTGCAGAGGCCTTTCACGCCGAAACGATTGAGGACGCCGAATGTCAGGCAGTTATCTCGTTCTCTGTTAAGGATGAAGACCCTCCTATACAGGGGCACATTCGTCCGCTGTATGTTACTGGCCAGTTCAATGGCCTTGAAGTCCGGCGCTGTCTTGTCGACACAAGTTCTGGGATTAACCTGATTCCAACTCGGACGCTCCGGAGATTGGGGTTGTCTGAGGATGACTTGATCCCCTCCGACCTCAGGATCCAGGGGTACGACCGCACCGAGCAAACTCTGGTCGGCAAGATACGTTTGAAGACCCAGTTCGGTGACCTGGTTTCCAACACCGAATTCATGGTAGTCTCTCAGGACACTGCGTACAACGCATTGATGGGCAGGCCATGGCTCCACCTTCATGCGGCGGTTCCCTCGTCATTCCACCAATGCCTTAAATACTCCCTCAATGGTCGAGTAGGCGTGCTTCAGGGAGATGCCTCTCCTTTTGCCTCATGTGAAGCCCGCTATCTGGACGCGGACTATTACAAGAGAAAGGATAAGAAGATCCTGACAGGTGAGGTTGAGCCTGTCGCTGTTGTAAGTGATCCCTGGGCAAGTTTGGATGATGCTTACGTCCTCCCGATCCATCGGTTGGACGTAGCCATGGTCTCGACGGCCTGTGAGTCTCCTGATGAGATGACCGCGACCACCCATGCCAGCACCAGCGGCCCAGCAGGATCTGGTAGCCCCAATGCAGTTTCCAACGCAGTCTCTCCCGTGGACGATCCCCCCCCGAGTGGAGAGGACGTGGAAGACGCACCCCCAGCCTTTGAGGAGGGCGTCTCCGCCACGGTCGATGAGTTAGTACAGGTGAACCTTGGAACCGAGGCAGATCCAAGACCCACATTGGTCAGTGCCGCCATGCCCTCTGAGGAGCGGCAGCAGTACGTGGAATTTCTCAGACAGCACCGTGATGTGTTCGCTTGGGGCTATGATGAGATGCCAGGGCTAGATCCTCAGGTAGCCGTCCACCGCCTTGGTCTTCCGGCGAACCATCGCGGGTTCAAGCAGCCTCCCAGGAAGATGCACCCATTCCACGGTGCCATGGTTGAGGCCGAAGTTGACAAGCTTATCAAAGCCAACTTCATGAGGGAAGTTCAGTACCCCAGATGGCTGGCCAACATTGTGCCGGTCAGGAAGAAGAACGGGCAGATCAGAGTCTGTATCGACTTCCGCGATCTCAACCGCCACTGTCCGAAGGATGATTTTCCCCTTCCAGTGACAGAGCTGTTGATTGACGCCACAGCAGGTTTCCAAGCCCTCTCCTTCATGGATGGATACTCCGGATACAACCAAATCCGGATGGCCCCTGAGGATGAAGAGTTCACTGCCTTCAGGGCCCCCCAAGGTATCTTTTGTTACCAGGTCATGCCCTTCGGCCTGAAGAATGCAGGTGCCACCTATCAACGGGCGATGCACCGCATATTCAAGCCCATCCTCGGCACACTGGTGGAATTCTACGTCGACGACTTGGTGGTCAAATCGCGCCAGTGTCAGGACCATCTCAAAGATCTTGAGAAAGTGTTCGGCTTCCTCCGGTCTCGCTGCCTAAAGATGAACCCGTTGAAGTGTGCCTTCGGGGTCACCTCTGGGAAGTTTCTTGGCTTTGTGGTAAGATACCGGGGTATTGAGATCGACCCAGATAAGATCAGGGCGATTAGCCAGATGCCTCCCCCAGGTAACATCCGGGAACTGCAAGGGTTCCAAGGCCACTTAGCCTATATATGCCGATTCATCACGAATCTGGCCGACAAGTGTAATCCCTTTTCTCGGCTCATGAAGAAAGGTGCCACCTATGTATGGGATAAGGAGTGTCAGACCGTTTTCGAGGAAATCAAGCAGTACCTGCTTCAACCTCCGGTTCTGATGCCACCTGTATCCTGGAAGCCGCTGGTCCTTTATGTGACCGCCCTGGAACGGTCCCTTGGTGCCCTTCTCGCCCAGAAGAACAACGAGGGAACAGAGAATAGCCTCTATTACCTCAGTCGCATGCTCCTCGATGCGGAAGTTAGGTATTCCCCCATCGAGAAGAGCTGCCTGGCACTCATATTTGCCGTACAGAAATTACGGCACTACTTGCAGCACCATGAGGTACAGTTGGTTTCTTGGGTAGACCCGTTGAAATATATCCTGAGCCGGCCTATGTTGACTGGCCGTCTAGCGCGGTGGGCTGTGATTCTCCAGTAGTTCGACATCAGGTATGTGTCTCAGAAGGCCATCAAAGGGCAAGCATTGGCAGACTTTCTGGCTGCTCACCCGACCTCCGCGGATCAGCCGCTGGATCTAGGCTTTCCTGATGAGGCCGTTCTCTCGGTCGATCGTGCCGATCCATGCTGGAAGATGCACTTTGACGGTGCCTCCCGGAGCCCCACCGGTAGAAGACTCGATAATCCTAAGCTCAATAGAGTGGGATTGGGTATCGTCTTCATTACCCCGGAGCAAGCCGTGCTGTCATACTCTTTCCTGTTGTCAGAGGGTTGTACCAACAATGAGGCAGAATACTATGCCCTCATCACTGGCCTCGAGTTAGCTCTCGAGATCGACGTTCCCCATCTGTGTGTGAAAGGGGACTCCGAGCTGGTCGTTAGGCAGATCAATGGTGACTATGTTGTCAGGAAGCCGGAACTTGTGCCATTGCTGGAGTGCACCCTCCTTCTGATGGCCCAGTTCCCTTCTCGGCCAGAAATTGTCCATATTCCCCGGTCGCAGAACGGTCGAGCAGATGCTTTGGCCAGCCTTGCTGCGTCACTCGCAAAGCCTGAACAGGACAACCTGATCATCCGCGTGACGCACCGCAGGCTCATCGCTCCCATTATCCCGGAGTGAGATCGCGGCTCGTCGGTAAGTAATCTCACCACGGTTTCCCCTGTGCCCAGAGCCTCGAGTACCACAGATATGGCAGTCGAACCAGCACCTGATTGGAGGAAGCCCCTGGTTGAGTACCTCCAACATGGCATTCTCCTGTCGGATCGGGCCGAACGCGAGCGAGTTCGACACCGCGCATCGCAGTTTGTCCTCCAGAGCAGTCCCGGCCTGGAGCAGATCCTCTATAGACGCGGATTTGATGGTGTTCTCCTCCGTTGCCTTCAGGGAGTTGAGATCCCACGAGTCATGCAAGAAGTTCATGCTGGTTCATGTGGTGACCACCAGACTGGGCCAAAGCTGTCCCACCAGATTCGGAGGTTGGGATACTTCTGGCCCTCCATGATCCATAACTGCATCGAGTATGCCAGGAAGTGCCATGCGTGCCAGGTTCATGTGAACTTTGTGCATCGGCCGCCGGAGCCTCTCCATACCACCAGGTATTCTTGGCCCTTTGCAGTCTGGGGGCTGGACGTTGTGGGACCTTACCTGCCGGCGACAGCTCGCCAGTGCCGGTTCATTCTGACCGCCACGGACTTCTTCTCCAAATGGGCAGAGGCGATTCCGCTCAGAGAGGTCAAATCCTGTTCTATCGCTGACTTCGTGACCTCCAACATCATTTATCGATTTGGAGTGCCTCACGCTATCCTCATGGATAACGGAGCCAACTTCCGAGCAGCTGAGTTGAAGAAGTTGTACGCCAAGTACAACATTCGCTCGAACCATACATCGCGCTATCATGCGCAGGCGAATGGACAGATTGAGGCGTTTAACAAAACCCTCTCTAACTTTCTGCAAAAGATGGTTGGTCAGAATAAGAAGAGTTGGCCGGACAAGCTCCCCAACTCCCTCTGGGCTTATTGGACGACGACTCGCAATTCCACCCAGATGACCCCTTATTCCCTGGTGTATGGAGCTGAGGCCGTCCTGCCCATCGAGATCCAGTTACCGTCCTTGCGCACTACAGTCTACGACCAGAAAGCGCCGGACAGAGCTGTTGAAGCCCGTCTAGTCGACTTGGAAGCACTGAATGAGAATAGGCTTCGCGCTTTGCACAACTTGGAGAGGCATCAAAGCAGAATGGCTCGAGCTTTCAATAAGAAGGTTCGCCTCCACTCCTTCCTGCAGGGCGGCCTAGTACTGGCCCTAAGAGCACCAATGATCCCCAGCAGGAAGCCGCCCAAGTTGGAGCCCAAGTGGGAGGGACCTTTTGTCATCCACAAGGTCTATCCCAATGGCGCGTACTCCCTAGCGACTATGGATGGTGAGCGTGTCACTCCTCCCACCAACACTAGGTTCCTCAAGCAGTACTTTGCCTAAGCGTCCATCGTCCCGCATGACGTTAAACTGCACTTCGTCCCACATGATGTTAAACTGCACTTCGTCCCGCATGACGTTAAACTGCACTTCGTCCCGCATGACGTTAAACTGCACTTCGTCCCGCATGACGTTAAACTGCACTTCGTCCCGCATGACGCTAAACTGCACCACGTCCGAGCTACAAGATGTTAAACTGTTCAGCATTCGTCCTGCATGACGCTAAACTGCACCTCAGGAACTACGTGCGGCTTGATTCCCATCCTTATGGGATACGTAGGACCGCCTGAACATTCATGTTTCAGGATCATCCCCATCCTTCGGGAATTTCCATCCCATCTCGGGCCCTTGGCCCAAGTGCCTCTGGGTATGCGGCGTATGGTGTGAACGCGGGGCTATGCCCTCATTCACGTCGGTTTGCTCGCCACGCTGTACGCCCCCCACGTTTGGGGATGCCTTCCGCTCCCCCCTTTCTTTTTTCGTCCTGCATGACGTTAAACTGCACTTCAATAACTACGTGCGGCTTGATTCCCATCCTTATGGGATACGTAGGACCGCCTGAACATTCATGTTTCAGGCCCAGCCCCATTTCTCGGGAATCTCTATCCCGCGTTGGGCCTCTGGCCCAAGTTCCCCTCCTTTTTGTGCGAGGCGTATGGCGTGAGTGGGGGATTATGTCCTCATTCACGTCGGTCTACTGGCCACGCCGTACGCCTCCCCCGTGTGTGGGACTACCTCACACCCCTCATCGTCCTGCATGACGTTAAACTGCCTCTCAAGAACTACGTACGGCTTGATTCCCATCTTTATGGGATACGTAGGACCGCCTGGACGTTTGTGTTTCAGGTCCAGCCCCGTCTTTTGTTTGCTCTCAGGGTGAGTCCTCTGACCCTTTCCGGTGATCTGTTAACATGTTTTGGGTACTCCGATCTATGACCTGTAGTGTCAGATTCAATCCCGAAAAATCCTGTGTTACTTGTCAGGCCTCGCGCTTCCTCTTGTTTGAGCCTTCACTCAAAGGGATCCTCGTTAGCGGTTTGGATACGATGCCTCATTGCTCTCCTACCGCTCCGGGTCGATTTACCGGCGGGTCCTGGGCCGCAAATCGATATGAATCCTGCGCTTGAGCGGTTGATGCTCGTTTGCTTGCCTCATCCTAGGCTGACGCGATCGGATGTTGTGTTGCGAATATGGTCAGCGACATCCTTGATCTCCATGTCGGCTCCTTCAGGCTCTGAACATTGGTTGCGCAGTCCTCATCACACTCTGCCTCTGTGCGTTGTAGTGGAATCTCGGCACTCTCTCTCTTCATACTGACCTTCAGTACACCTCTACACGTTAGGCAGGCCAACCAGGGTAATGGTGTCTTTCGAGGCTCCCACGATCTGAGCACCAAGGATATATGCTGATGTCCTCCCTAAGGTCCATGTGTAGCTAGACCCTCGTCCCCATGAGGAGGAAGGATTCACCCGAACAATCGCGTTCTGGGCCCAGCATAGCTGGAGGCTAGCATCTCTGCCCCTCGGGTGATAGACATATGCAGGCCCCTATCCCAGGATCCTTCTCCTGGAATTGTGCGTGACCGCAGGGCTGGGATATGTTCCCACCTCCGCTGGGTCCGCCGTATCGCAATAAGCGGATTCCTCCATGGTCCGAACCACACGACCTTAAACTGTGTTGCTTGGTCTTACCACACGACCGTAAACTGTGATCGCCTTGGCCGCCCGACGAGAAACGACACTGCATCGTGATGTTCTCCTCAGGGGACACTCACGTTGGGCGCTGGTTAATAACCACGCCATTTATCAATGCCTTTCATGGCTTGATTATTGTGGCGACGCCAGGGATTTTTTAATCACAGGCATGTCGCTGCACAAAGAAAAACCATCCACCTTTAAGGACAAACAAGAAATATCAAATACCGCTTCTTCTGGGTGCGAGGGCCAGACCCGCACCCCTCCCCGCGCTGGTGCCCGATTGTGTTGCGCCGTGCTTCAAGAACTACGTGTGGCTTGATTCCCATCCTTATGGGATACGTAGGAATGCCCAGATGTTTGAAACTTCGGGTCCAGCCCCCCACCTCTTAGAGATTCCCCCTTCTCTGGGGAATCCGCCGCCTTCGGGTCACCCTCAAGGCGTGTCCCTCGACCCCTTGCAGTGGTCCACCGGTGTCAAGAGTACTCTGGTTTATTGCCAGGAGGGTCAGGTTTAGCTTGGTCAGGTTCCTTCCACTTTTCAGGCTTCATGCTCCCCTTCATTCGGACCCATCGCCTACGCCCTGGGTGGAACCCCCGTGAGCGGTCTGGATACAATGCCTCAGTGCTCTCCCACCGACTCAGGCTGGTGCCCCCAAGGGCCTCGGGCAGCAAATCGATATGAATCATGTGCTTGAGCGGTTGATGCTCGTTTGCTGCCTCATTCCATCAACGGTCAGTGCGATATTGATGCTGCTTTTCCGCCACGGTCGGCAGTACTCCCATATCGTTATGCCGGTGCCCCCAGTCCTTGAGTGAATGGCCGCATGATTCACATTACGTTTTCCACCTACCACTCTGACCAGGAGAAACCTCGACACTCTTGACACTATCCCTCAGTGCATCTTCGCATATCCAGGGGATAGGACCACGATGTGGCGTACTTTGAGGTTCTTATGGTCCGAGCTCTAAGACCTTAAACTAAGATCTGCCCCTATGGTCCGAGCTCTACGACCTTAAACTAAGATCTCCCTAAACGGGGTTCTACGTCCCGCATGACGTTAAAACTGCACTCTCAGAACTACGTGTGGCTTGATCTCCAGCCTGATGGAGTACGTAGGAACGCCCAGGCATCTCGACTCGGGTCCAGCCTCAGGGATCGCTAAGTCCCACCCCTCCTCGTCGCCGGCCGTCTGGCCTGGCTTCTGGTAGAGTGGTGCGGTTGTGATATTCTCCCCGATTCAGCTCGGGATGCCCCATTGCAATGATGGGAAGCGACTGTTTCCTCGTCAAAGAGGTTCTGTCTGAGAATTGGGGTGATTCGTGGCCAGATTAGTGCATCTGCCTAATACGCTTTCCCCACAGTGGCGCAATTTTGGGAGTGTTAGATTCTGTCCGAACAAATCATCACTTCGCCCCACGCTTCGCATGCCCTTTTGATCCGGATTTCCACCCTTGTGCCTGAAGGAACCCCCAAAGCGGTATTGATGATGACATGTGATCCGCCTCCTGCAATATGAATGATGACCTTCGGTCCGTCTATTGCAGTAGTATGGCCGATTGATCCATTGTCCGCTTGCCGTGTTGGGCATTTCCTGGAAGGCCGACCGTCGTGGATTTCTGAATCCGAGACACGCGATTCACCCTTTCTCATTTCCCTATGTTCGGATAAAATCTCAACGCCCCTAGCGTTGTCCCGCTCGTGTGTCGGAACAAGCTAGGGGGATGGTACATTGATTAAGTCTGAGGTCTCCTTTCCTAGGAATGACCTCCCTATTTTCTTTAGAAATCCAGGCCCAATTGTGGATGCCTGAAGCTTGGTTAACACTCCCGCAAGACAATGAATTGTGGTTGAGCACGTTAAGCCAAAAGATGCAGATAAATATGTTGATTCATACAAATGGATCGAAGTATTGAGTAGCGGAAGAAAAATGTTTTGGGAATGGCAAAAACAAAGCCCCTAGGGATTAGCGTGCTAAATGAGTCTTTACAACGCTGCTACCCTTTGGCTGGCGGCCTCCAGAGCTGCTTCTCGCTCTCTTCATGCCCTCTCTTCGTCGGCGGTCGTAGCGCGCAGCTCGCCGATCCTGGCCTGTGCACGCTCCCGCTCGACTTGAAGTGTGACCATCTGGTGGCCCGCCTCTATCAGCTGTGCCTGTGCGTCATCCAGCTGGGCCGTCAATTGCTCCACAAGCTCAGTGCACGCTGCGACGAAGGCCTCCTTCTCTGCCGCCTGCCCTTCGAGGCGCCGGACTTCCTGCTCCGCCACGAGGAGCGCCCGCGTGTTCTCCGACATGTCCCGACATTGTGCGACGTCAGCACGCCGGCGGCTCTCGCGCATCTTTTCGGCCATGAAATCATGGACCGTCAGATGGAGGCGTCGAGCATCAGCTCCCCCGGCACACAGGAAGCGCATCCAGGTTTGAAGCGATCCCATGCGCCCCAGCCACTCCGATGAGGGTCGCTTGAGGAAGCGCTGGATGCACTTCTACCCCCTGCGGCGTGTTATCCGGCTCTCCTCGACCGCCTCCGTGTACGAGTCATCCATCTCCTCGGGGTCGGCAGGCCGGTAAGTAGGGAAGGCAGCCAGCAGGTCTGCTGCAGGGTCCGCCCCTGGAATGTCCTCACAGGGGATAGGTTCCCCAACATCTGGGCGACCTTCTTCTCTCTCCCCAGCGGCGTTGGCACCCTCGTCGGCCCCCGACCTCTCTCCGATGGCAGCACTGCCGGCGTCCGCTACCCCCTGATCAGCAGTTGGTGGGGCCGGCTCGGTGTGAGAAGTCTGTTCCGGAGCAGGCGGCATGTCTGCCACTGGTCCACTCGTGGATGGCCCGGGTTCGGCAGCCCGACGAGCCTCCAGTATTGAGATCACTGCGCAGAGCATGCCGTGGTTAGTCACGGATCGTCAACGGCAAGCACCAACAGTAAAGTAAGGAGACTTACGGGAATCCAGAGCGTCATCTTCCGCTGTCCCGGCCGCCACAGGAGCAATTGCAGCAGGGGACCCTTCAGCGCTTGTCAATTCAATGATGGGTGTCTGGCCCCCGCCTTGTCCTACTGGCGCCTCTCCTACTCCTACTGAGGATGCCTGACCAACATCCGTGCACTCCTGAGAAAGGTGGAGAAATGGGTTAGAAGCTGCATAAGAGAATGGATGAAGCAGGTTGAGTAGGGATAGAAGCGGACCTCGAGGAGCTCAGTGATATCAATATTTCCAGAGCCGGCCACCTCGCCGCTCTCCCGCGGGCTCCCCGGATGGGACCTTCCCTCAGAGCCTTCATCCTCCCCCGTCTCCTCCTCTTCCTCGGAGTCGTCGTTACTATCATCTTCCTCCGGCGGAATCTGTTCTGGAGCAGGCTCTAGACCGAGAATCACCTTCACCAGAAGGGACGACTCCACACGCTGACCACGTTGGCGCGCGTACTCATCCATGGCCGTCAGATACGCATACCGCCGGTGGAAGTTCACCCTGTCAGCGACCTGAAGGCACCCGACCTCTGGCAGATGGATTCCTTCTATGGTTATCCTCTGCCAGATGGTTTCGGTCCCCAGCGACTGCCGCAGGGTCATCCAGGCCGACCACAGCGCTGGGAAGACTGCATCGTGGGAGGGTTCGAGCAGACGCCTTATCTGCTTCCCGGGCCGCTCCCCGACCACCGCAAGTGGCCCCTCTCTGGGCGCTGAAGTCGTGGCGGCAGCCTGCGATGTGCCCGCCGCCGAAGTCCCTGCCCGTGCCGGCTCCACTGCTTGGCGCGCCTCCGTTCTCCTCCGCGTAACGGCGCCTCGCCTCCTTCCTTGATGCCCGGTCTCCGCACGGGTGACCTCAAGCCGCCGAACTGGCTTCCGTAGAAGCCCCTCGGGGTACGCGATGGCCCAGTGTTCGGCATACTCGGTTTCCAAGCCTGCGTCGACCCCGGTAGGAGGGAGAGTGATGACGTCGCCAGAGCCGAAAGCGGCGAACATTAGCCACATCTGGCGAAGGACGCAAGGGTTCGTCTCCTCCCGGACAGCAGTGAATACCCTCTTCGGCATCCGTTGAAGGCACCCGAACTGCCTGGCGAACCGGGTTGGCACGTAGGGCTCGCGGATCACCTTCCCATCGATCTGATCCATGAGCACCCGGCCCCGCATGCTCAGGAAGTATTCGTGATGCTCCAGCGGACCCTGTACATTGTCGATCATCTGGCCAACGGGAGTGGGGAACGAGCTGAAGTTGAAATTGGCGTGATTGCCAATCCGAATCCTCACGCCCTCCTCATTTAGGGTGATCGGAGCGACCCCCGTGATGTTCAGCAGGGAGGGTCGCAGGCCATTGCCCGGAGGAATGACGGCGTTTGGAAACGTGTACCCACCGAGGTGAGCAGCCACCCAGCCGTGGAAGAATTGAAAGGGCCCAAAGACCCTTCGTGGCGACCCCCCTCGCGAGATGCATCCCAGGATGGCGTACAGCTTAGCCAGCACTGGGACCCCGAGGTTGTATCTTTTGTTGGCGGCCATGGCACCCGCCATCGCCAGTGTCGCCGGGCGGACGCCCATCCTCGCGTCCCGCACTGGCAGGAGCCACCCACTCAGAAAGGCGGCCAGGAACGCCGCGTACCGGACATTTGGGTCCCGGGCCTCGATGACGCGGTACCCCCATGAGCGGTAGTCTCCCGTCTCCAGGACCCGCCAGTACGACCCGTTCCGGCTCCTCTGAGCCGCGGTCGGGCACCGCTTCCCCCTTCCTGGCATCTTGACCGCTGGGTCATGCTCCAATAACTGGCTGAACCACTCCTTGTAGGCTATGTCCTTGTGGAAGTCCTTGACCCCGAGCCGCTCCGTAGACAGGTCCAGTAGATGCCATGTCAGGATGGGAGTCCGTGACCTGTCGCCCCAGGTGTTCCTCGAAGGCAGGAACTCATCGTATTGGTAACCCTCCAGCGGGATACCTCCGATGCAGTGGATGTCCCAGAGACCGATGCTGACCTCCCCATGATGAAGATGGAAGGTGTTGGTATCCGGGGACCAGTGGGTGAACAGCTCCGGCCCGAGCTCGGGCTGCTGGTAGAAGTGGAACTGTGACGTCCACACCGCCTCAAACAGGCCGATGTACCGCAGCTCCTCCGCGAAGTGATCGCAGGTGTGGCGTACTGAGAACGCCCAGGCCCACTCACTGGTGAAATTGCCCCCAGACCGCAAGTCCCAGTCCTTCAGCCAGCCCTTGGTGTCGTCGGTGACACTCTGGCGATACGTGCTCGAGTAGAGGGCTGGAGAGTTCTCCGCAGCAGGCTCACTCCCGGCAATGGTTCGCGTCCTCGGGTTCAGGACATAGACATCTAAGTGCCTGGTCTCTCTGGCAGGATGCCCGTTGTTGGTGATGTTATAGCGGGGAAGCTCGTCCTCCCGAGTCACCCAGGTCCGTGGCGCATCAACCTTGAACCCTGGCACCAGAACCTCATCCAGGATGCCGTAGTTCCAGAGTGGCAGGTTGTCCGACAGCGGATATGTCTTCTGGGCTGGCGTCAGCAAATCGAACAAGGATTGATTGTTGGAAACAATCTCCTTGGCTCCGTAGAACTCCTCGTTCGCCGCCATCTCAGCTCTGTGAATGGCGGCATCCCCCTCATTCACTTGATTCGCGGCCATCTCAGAAGCTCTGGGAGTCGTGTGGGTTAAGGGATGAGGCGTGTGGAATCGGAAGAGGCTGGTAGAGAAGTTTGGGAGTTGGCGCGCAATCCTAGTGGACGGAGCGCAATTGGGAAGTCTGTCGCGTAAAACCCCGGGTGTTCGCGCGAAAATAGGCCGAAATCCGGATGGGTTTGCGCGACGAACGGGTGAATTTCACGCCGGCAATGGCAATTTCGCGCACGAGATCTTGGAAGCTTGTCGTGTGGAAAGCCTGTGTACGGTACGGGGGACCCAGGGCCCCTATTTATAGGCGAGGCCGGGTGTCCGCGCTGCGCGGAAAGTGCTTTTGCGCGACCACGGCAGCGAATTTCGCACCCGACGCCCTTTTTGCGCGCCACAGTCCCACGCCACCCAGGACTTTGGCATTCTGGCGTCTTCCTCGGAACCCGATCGTTGCAACCTCACGCCGATCAGATTCCGAGGGGGGGCTTTTGTAGACGCCGGAAAAGTCCGTTGTTCCCAAACGAAGCTCCAGATGCGGAAAGCGAGGTCATATTTGGAGTCAGAAGCACGTTCCGGAAGGCCCGGAGGCCTTGCGCTGAATTTTGGAGGCCCGCGCGCAAAGTTGAAGTGCGGCGCGCAATCCTCCCGGGATTCGCGCAATGGGCCGGGCCGGCGTGCAATTTTGCGCGCCCGCGGCCCGCGCGACTCCCTTGCGCGCCGGGGCCCCGATTCCGCGCCCGCGAAGGAAATTTCGCGCCCGCGCCATGAATTGCGCGCCAGCGGTGAGATTCCGCGCCCGGGGTTGCCTATAAATACAAGGCGACCCCCAACATTTTGAAGGTTGCCGGAATTCGAAGGGTCGCTCGTGCGCACAATCCCACCCCCTCCGCGCGCAATGCCGATCTTCAGGTAACCTCCTTTATTTCGCGCAAGCAAGCCTTGGGGTTCGCCTTCGCGCGCAACCCCTTTGGCTCCTTTCCTTTGACCAACTCCTCACCCAAAGGCCGTCGCGCGCAAAAGAAGCCTCTTGCGCGCAATTTCCCCCGGGTGCGCGCAATCCAGCCCGATTGCGTGCACCCCCCCTTACTAAGTGGCCATTCGTTAAAGAATGGGCCGTTGCCCCCCGCGCGCTATCAGAGGCCCGGTGCGCGCAATCTCCATCTTCCGCGTGCAAAGCGCTGGCCCAATTGCGTGCCAGCCCGCCCAATTGCGCGCCGACCCGCGGTATTGCGCGCCAAGCTCTTCTTTTGCGCGCAAACCGCCAGGGTCGCCCCCTTTGACCCCCTGAGGGTACCCGCCTGCATGGCGCCCGATGATCTTCGTCCCGGGTGCCCGCACCGTGCGTTGTCTTCCCGTGCGGCCCTCCAGGCTCACGCGAAGTGACACGGACCCATCGGCGGCACCATCTTCATCCGCGCTGCAAGACGTTAAACTGCCAAGCATCCACGTCCGCGCTGCAGGATGTTAAACTTCCAAGCATCCTGCGTCCAACATGACGATAAACTGTACTTCGTCCGCGCTGCAAGACGTTAAACTGCCAAGCATCCACGTCCGCGCTGCAGGATGTTAAACTGCCAAGCATCCATCGTCCAACATGATGTTAAACTGTACTTCGTCCGCGCTGCAAGACGTTAAACTGCCAAGCGCTTCGTCCAACATGACGATAAACTGTACTTCGTCCGCGCTGCAAGACGTTAAACTGCCAAGCATCTTCATCCTCAACACACGACGTTAAACTGTACTTCGTCCGGCAAGACGTTAAACCATCCGCATCACCCGATCCCGTGCCCCGTACGCAGGGTCCCCCCCGGTTTGGATGTGGCCCCCACCCGCTCGTCTCTGCAGGGATGTCGGGATTGCCCCTCTTTAGGGACGATTCATTGGAGTGGCCTTCGCCCACAGGGGTAGGGTATTACAAATCCCTTGTTTCTTGTGGGGGACTGCACATGTGTATCTCCATTGTGCTTCCCCACTGCCGAAGCTAGTGGAGGGCATGACAGGGATCGAGGTGTCTCTTACTTTCGGCCCAAGTCCCTCTCCAACTGAGTTTTGCCGCACTCAGGTTGCCTCAGTGCGTACGTCCTGACAGAATGAACTACGTGGACTTTGATCCCTGTCTCCTAAACAGGGTACGTAGGAAGCCTCCCTGAGGTTCAAGCCCACCACCTGGTCGTCCCGGTCGTATTCACGTCGGTTCGTCCATCAGTGGACCCCTCCCGGGTTCACATTCGCGTCGATTCACCTATGAATCCGCCCTTGTGGGGGACTGCACATGTGTATCTCCATTGTGCTTCCCCACTGCCAAAGCCAGTAGAGGGTGTGACAGGGATCGAGGTCTCTCACCTTCGGCCCAAGTCCCTCTCCAACTGAGCTTTTCCGCATATGGGCCTCCTTAGAGTGTAAGCCCCAAACACCAGCGTCCAGCATGACGTGAAACTGTGATCCACCCGGCCGCTCCATCCCCCTCTGTGCGAGGTGGTTCGGTTCAATCCTCCGCCCGGCAGCCTCGACCTCCTCGTGAGTCGGCTTGCCAACGTCCAGCATGACGTTAAACTGTATATCCAAACTACGCTGACTTTGATCCGCGCTAACGCGCGGTACGTAGGAAGCCTCTACGGGGTCCAAGCTCTTCACTCCATCATCCATACTGATCCTCACCCGGGCCGCCACATCCCGGTGGGGTCATGCCATTTCATTCCACTCCACTTCACTCGGGAAGCCGCCCATGTGCTGGCCCCAGCGTCGGAGGTTCCCCGCAAGGGGTTCTGTCATCTGATCCACTCCTCGTGTTGATCAGTCCGATGCCGTCCCCGCTGGACGTTAAACTCGCGGCATACTCTGTGTTAAACATGGGAAGCTGAGGAAAACCTCAGGTAACGCAGTTCCCCGCACCCAGTGCGGGATGCCTCAGGCCATCACGCCTTCGAGAAGCCCTATTAGGGACGGAAGGCAGACATGCAGAGCCGCAGTGTCAAGACACGCCCCCAACACCCGGAGCTACCCGGTCTCCTCACCGCAGGTTGCTGCCCCGACCAGACTCCTTGGAGCGTCTGGGCGGAAGCAGCGTAATTAACCGGTGTCCATGAAGATATGGCACCGGGAACGGGATTCACGAACATTCTTAAATCTATGAGGGAGACCCGGATTAGGCGACGAGTTCCTAGGAGACGTCCACGGAAGGAGGAGCCGACATCCCATCATCCCGGTTTCGATCAAGGAGCAGACGTCCCTGAATAAGGGACGGATGCCGCCCGCCTTTGGAAAGTGGGACTGCGGGGCCACAAGCCGCGCTCCCATCCCCTCGGGTCGACGGGCGCATGCGCGAACGCGTCATGGCTTGATTATTGTGGCGACGCCAGTGATTTTTTAATCACAGGCATGTCACTGCACAAAGAAAAACCATCCACCTTTAAGGACAAACAAGAAATATCAAATACCGCTTCTTCTGGGTGCGAGGGCCAGACCCGCACCCCTCCCCGCGCTGGTGCCCGATTGTATTGCGCCGCGCTTCAAGAACTACGTGTGGCTTGATTCCCATCCTTATGGGATACGTAGGAACGCCCGGATGTTTGAAACTTCGGGTCCAGCCCCCCACCTCTTAGAGATTCCCCCAACGATGGGGAATCCGCCGCCTTCGGGTCACCCTTAAGGCGTGTCCCTTGACCCCTTGCAGTGGTCCACCAGTGTCAATAGTACTCTAGTTTATTGCCAGGAGGGTCAGGTTCAGCTTGGTCAGGTTCCTTCCACTTTTCAGGCTTCATGCTCCCCTTCATTCGGACCCATCACCTACGCCCTGGGTGGAACCCCCGTGAGCGGTCTGGATACAATGCCTCAGTGCTCTCCCACAGACTCGGGCTGGTGCCCCCAAGGGCCTTGGGCAGAGAATCGATATGAATCCTGCGCTTGAGCGGTTGATGCTCGTTTTCTGCCTCATTCCATCAACGGTCAGTGCGATATTGATACTGATTTTCCGCCACGGTCGGCAGTACTCCCATATCGTTACGCCGATGCCCCCAGTCCTTGAAAGAATGGCCGCATGATTCACATTACGTTTTCCACCTCCCATTCTGACCAGGTGAAACCTCGACACTCTTGACACTATCCCTCAGTGCATCTTCGCATATCCAGGGGATAGGACCATGATGTGGCGTACTTTGAGGTTCTTATGGTCCGAGCTCTAAGACCTTAAACTAAGATCTGCCCCTATGGTCCGAGCTCTACGACCTTAAACTAAGATCTCCCTAAACGGGGTTCTACGTCCCGTATGACGTTAAAACTGCACTCTTAGAACTACGTGTGGCTTGATCTCCAGCCTGATGGAGTACGTAGGAACGCCCGGGCATCTCGACTCGGGTCCAGCCTCAAGGATCGCTAAGTCCCGCCCCTCCTCGTCACCGGCCGTCTGGCCTGGCTTCTGGTAGAGTGGTGCGGTTGTGATATTCTCCCCGATTCAGCTCGGGATGCCCCATTGCAATGATGGGAAGCGACAGTTTCCTCGTCAAAGAGGTTCTGTCTGAGAATTGGGGTGATTCACGGCCAGATTAGTGCATCCGCCTAATACGCTTTCCCCACGGTGGCGCAATTTTGGGAGTGTTAGATTCTGTCCGAACAAATCATCACTTCGCCCCATGCTTCGCATGCCCTTTTGATCCGGATTTCCACCCTTGTGCCTGAAGGAACCCCCAAAGCGGTATTGATGATGACATGTGATTCGCCTCCTGCAATATGAATGATGACCTTCGGTCCATCTATTGTAGTAGTATGGTCGATTGATCCATTGTCCGTTTGCCATCTTGGGCATTTCCTGGAAGACTGACCGTTGTGGATTTCTGAATTAGGGACACGCGATTCACCCTTTCTCATTTCCCTATTTTCGGATAAAATCTCAACGCCCCTAGCATTGTCCCGCTCGTGTGTCGGAACAAGTTGGGGGGATGGTACATTGATTAGGTCTGAGGTCTCCTTTCCTAGGAATGACCTCCCTCTTTTCTTTAGAAATCCAGGCCCAATTGTGGATGCCTGAAGCTTGGTTAACACTCCCGCAAGACAATGAATTGTGGTTGAGCACGTTAAGCCAAAAGATGAAGATAAATATGTTGATTCATACAAATGGATCGAAGTATTGAGTAGCGGAAGCAAAATGTTCTGGGAATGGAAAAAACAAAGCCCCTAGGGATTAGCGTGCTGAATGAGTCTTTACAACGCCACTACCCTTTGGATGGCGGCCTCTAGAGCTGCTTCTCGCTCTCTGCATGCCCTATCTTCGTCGGCGGTCGCAGCACGCAGCTCGCCGATCCTGGACTGTGCACGCTCCCGCTCGACTTGAAGTGTGACCATCTGGTGGCCCGCCTCCATCAGCTGTACCTGGGCGTCAACCAGCTGGGCCGTTAGTTTCTCCACAAGCTCAGTGCACGCTGCGACGAAGGTCTCCTTCTCTGCCGCCTGCCCTTCGAGGCGCCGGACATCCTGCTCCGCCACGAGGAGCGCCCGCGTGTTCTCCGACATGTCCCAACATTGTGCGACGTCAGCACGCCGGTGGCTCTCGCGCATCTTTTCGGCCATGAAATCACGGACCGTCAGATGGAGGCGTTGAGCATCAGCTCCCCCGGCACACAGGAAGAGCAGCTAGGTTTGAAGCGATCCCATGCGCCCCAGCCACTCCGATGAGGGTCGCTTGAGGAAGCGCTGGATGCACTCCCCCCCCTGCGGCACGTTATCCGGCTCTCCTCGACCGCCTCCGTGTCCGAGTCATCCATCTCCTCGGAGTCGGCAGGCTGGTAAGCAGGGAAGGCAGCCAGCAGGTCTGCTGCAGGGTCCGCCCCTGGGATGTCCTCACAGGGGATAGGTTCCCCAACATCTGGGATACCTTCTTCTCTCACCCCAGCGGCGTTGACACCCTCATCAGCCCCCGACCTCTCTCCGATGGAAGCACCGCCGGCGTCCGCTGCCCCCTGATCAGCAGTTGGTGGGGCCGGCTCGGTGTGAGAAGTCTATTCCGGAGCAGGCGGCATGTCTGCCACTAGTCCACTCGTGGATGGCCCGGGTTCGGCAGCCCGACGAGCCTCCAGTATTGAGATCACTACGCAGGGCATGCCGTGGTTAGTCACGGATCGTCAACGGCAAGCACCAACAGTAAAGTAAGGAGACTTACAGGAATCCAGAGCGTCATCTTCCGCTGTCCCGGCCGCCGCAGGAGCAATTGCAGTAGGGGACCCTTCAACGCTTGTCAATTCAATGATGGGTGTCTGGCCCCCGTCTTGTCCTGCTGGCGCCTCTCCTACTCCTACTGAGGATGCCTGACCAACATCCGTGCACTCCTGAGAAAGGTGGAGAAATGGGTTAGAAGCTGCATAAGAGAATGGATGAAGTAGGTTGAGTAGGGATAGAAGCGGACCTCGAGGAGTTCAGTGATATCAATATTGCCAGAGCCGGCCACCTCGCCGCTCTCCCGCGGGCTCCCCGGATGGGACCTTCCCTCAGAGCCTTCATCCTCCCCCGTCTCCTCCTCTTCCTCGGAGTCGTCGTTACTATCATCTTCCTCCGGCGGCATCTGTTCTGGAGCAGGCTCTAGACCGAGCATCACCTTCACCAGAAGGGACGGCTCCGCACGCTGACCACGTTGGCGCGCGTACTCATCCATGACCGTCAGATACGCATACCGCCGGTGGAAGTTCACCCTGTCGGCGACCTGAAGACGCCCGACCCCTGGCAGATGGATTCCTTCTCTGGTTATCTTCTGCCAGATGGTTTTGGTTCCCAGCGACTGCCGCAGGGTCATCCAGGCCGACCACAGCGCTGGGAAGACTGCATCGTGGGAGGGTTCGAGCAGATGCCTTATCTGCTTCCCGGCCGCTCCCCGACCACTGCATGTGCCCCCTCTCTAGGCGCTGAAGTCGTGGCGGCAGCCTGCGATGTGCCCGCCACCGAAGTCCCTGCCCGTGCCGGCTCCGCTGCTTGGCGCGCCTCCGTTCTCCCCCGCGTAACGGCGCCTCGCCTCCTTCCTTGACGCCCGGTCTCCGCACGGGTGACCTCGAGCCGCCGAACTGGCTTCTGTAGAAGCCCCTCGGGGTACGCGATGGTCCAGTGTTCGGCGTACTCGGTTGCCAAGCCTGCGTCGACCCCGGTAGGAGGGAGAGTGATGACGTCGCCAGAGCCGAAAGCGGCGAACATTAGCCACATCTGGCGAAGGACGCAAGGGTTCGTCTCCTCCCGGACAGCAGTGAATACCCTCTTCGGCATCCGTTGAAGGCACCCGAACTGCCTGGCGAACCGGGTTGGCACGTAGGGCTCGCAGATCACCTTCCCGTCGATCCGAGCCACGAGCACCCCGCCCCGCATGCTCAGGAAGTATTCGTGCTGCTCCAGCGGACCCTGTCCATTGTCGATCATCTGGCCAACGGGAGTGGGGAACGGGCTGAATTTGAAATTGGCGTGATTGCCAATCCGAATCCTCACGCCCTCCTCATTTAGGGTCATCGGAGCGACCCCCGCGATGTTCAGCAGGGAGGGTCGCAGGCCATTTCCCGGAGGAATGATGGCGTTTGGAAATGTGTACCCACCGAGGTGAGCAGCCACCCAGCCGTGGAAGAATTGAAAGGGCCCACAGACCCTTCGTGGCGACCCCCCTCACGAGATGCGTCCCAGGATGGCGTACAGCTTAGCCAACACTGGGACCCCGAGGTTGTATCTTTTGTTGGCGGCCATGGCGCCCGCCATCGCCAGTGTTGCCGGGCGGACGCCCATCCTCGCGTCCCGCAGTGGAAGGATCCACCCACTCAGAAAGGTGGCCAGGAACGCCGCGTACCGGAAATTTGGGTCCCGGGCCTCGATGACGCGGTACCCCCATGAGCGGTAGTCTCCCGTCTCCAGGACCCGCCAGTACGACCCGTTCTGGCTCCTCTGAGCCGCGGTCGGGCACCGCTTCCCCCTGCCTGGCATCTTGACCGCTGGGTCATGCTCCAAGAACTGGCTGAACCACTCCTTGTAGGCTATGTCCTTATGGAAGTCCTTGACCCCGAGCCGCTCCGTAGCCAGGTCCAGTAGATGCCATGTCAGGATGGGAGTCCGTGACCTGTCGCCCCAGGTGTTCCTCGGAGGCAGGAACTCATCATATTGGTAACCCTCCAGCGGGATACCTCCAATGCAGTGGATGTCCCAGAGACCAATGCTGACCTCCCCATGATGAAGATGGAAGGTGTTGGTATCCGAGGACCAGCGGGTGAACAGCTCCGGCCCGAGCTCGGGCTTCTGGTAGAAGTGGAACTGTGACGTCCACACCGCCTCAAACAGGCCGATGTACCGCAGCTCCTCCGCGAAGTGATCGCAGGTGTGGCATACCCAAAACGCCCAGGCCCACTCACTGGTGAAATTGCCCCCAGACCGCAAGTCCCAGTCCTTCAGCCATCCCTTGGTGTCGTCGGTGACACTCTGGCGATACGTGCTCGAGTAGAGGGCTGGAGAGTTCTCCGCAGTAGGCTCACTCCCGGTGATGGTTTGCGTCCTCGGGTTCAGGACATAGACATCTAAGTGCCTGGTCTCCCTGGCAGGATGCCCGTTGTTGGTGATGTTATAGCGGGGAAGCTCGTCCTCCCGAGTCACCCAGGTCCGTGGCGCATCAACCTCGAACCCTAGCACCGGAACCTCATCCAGGATGCCGTAGTTCCAGAGTGGCAGGTTTTCCGACAGTGGATACGTCTTCTAGGCCGGTGTCAGCAAATCGTACAAGGATTGATTGTTGGAAACAATCTCCTTGGCTCCGTAGACCTCCTCGTTCGCCGCCATCTCAGCTCTGCGAATGGCGGCATCCCCCTCATTCACTTGATTCTCGGCTATCTCAGAAGCTCCGGGAGTCGTGTGGGTTAAGGGATGAGGCGTGCAGAATCGGAAGAGGCTGGTAGAGAAGTTTGGGAGTTGGCGTGCAATCCTAGTGGACGACGCGCAATTGGGAAGTCTGTCGCGTAAAACCCCGGGTGTTCGCGCAAAAACAGGCCGAAATCCGGATGGGTTTGCGCGACGAACGGGTGAATTTCGCGCCGGCAATGGCAATTTCGTGCACGAGATCTTGGAAGCTTGTCGCGCGGAAAGCCTGTGTACGGTACGGGGGACCCAGGGCCCCTATTTATAGGCGAGGGCGGGTGTCCGCGCTGCGCGGAAAGTGCTTTGCACGACCACGACAGCGAATTTCGCGCCCGACGCCCTTTTTGCGCGCCACAGTCCCGCGCCACCCAGGACTTCGGCATTCCGGCGTCTCCCTCGGAACCCGATCGTTGCGACCTCTCGCCGATCAGATTCCGAGGGGGGGATTTTGTAGATGCCGGAAATGTCCGTTGTTCCCAAACGAAGCTCCAGATGCGGAAAGCGAGGTCATATTTGGAGTCAGAAGCATGTTTCGGAAGGCCCGGAGGCCTTGCGCGGAATTTTGGAGGCCCGCGCGCAAAGTTGAAGTGCGGCGCGCAATCCTCCCAGGATGCACGCAATGCGCCGGGCCGGCGCGCAATTTTGTGCGCCCGCGGCCCGCGCGACTCCCTTGCGCTCCGGGGCCCCAATTCCACGCCCGCGAAGGAAATTTCACGCCCACGCCATGAATTGCGCGCCGGCGGCGAGATTCCGCGCCCGGGGTTGCCTATAAATACAAGGCGGCCCCCAACGTTTTGAAGGTTGCCAGAATTCGAAGGGTCGCTCGTGCGCGCAATCCCACCCCCTCCGCGCGCAATGCCGATATTCAGGTAACCTTCTTTATTTCGCACAAGCAAGCCTCGGGGTACGCCTTCGCGCGTAACCCCTTTGGCTCCTTTCCTTTGACCCACTCCTCACCCAAAGGTCGTCGCGCGCAAAAGAAGCCTCTTGCGCGCAATTGCCCCCTGGGTGGGCGCAATCCAGCCCGATTGCGCGCACCCCCCCTTACTAAGTGGTCATTCGTTAAAGAATGGGCCGTTGCCCCCGCGCGCTATCAGAGGCCCGGTGCGCGCAATCTCCATCTTCCGCGCGCAAAGCGCTGGCCCAATTGCGCGCCAGCCCGCCCAATTGCGCGCCGACCCGCGGTATTGCGCGCCAAGCTTCTCTTTTCCGCGCAAAACCGCCAGGGTCGCCCCCTTTGACCCCCTGAGGGTACCCGCCTGCGTGGCGCCCGATGATCTTCATCCCGGGTGCCCGCACCATGCGTTGTCTTCCCGTGCGGCCCTCCAGGCTCGCGCAAAGTGACACAGATCCATCAGCGGCACCATCTACGTCCGCGCTGCAGGACGTTAAACTGCCAAGCATCCATCGTCCAACATGACGTTAAACTGTACTTCGTCCGCGCTGCAAGACGTTAAACTGCCAATCGCTTCATCCAACATGATGATAAACTGTACTTCGTCCGCGCTACAAGACGTTAAACTGCCAAGCATCTTCGTCCTCAACACACGACGTTAAACTGTACTTCGTCCAGCAAGATGTTAAACCGTCCGCATCACCCGATCCCGTGACTCGCACGTAGGGTCCCCCCCGGTTTGGATGTGGCCCCCACCCGCTCGTCTCTGCAGGGATGTCGGGATTGCCCCTCTTTAGGGACGATTTATTGGAGTGGCCTTCACCCACGGGGGTAGGGTATTACAAACCCCTAGTTCCTTGTGGGGGACTGCACATGTGTATCTCCATTGTGCTTCCCCACTGCCGAAGCCAGTGGAGGGCGTGACAGGGATCGAGGTGTCTCTTACTTTCGGCCCAAGTCCCTCTCCAACTGAGTTTTGCCGCACTCAGGTTGCCTCAGTGCGTAAGTCCTGACAGAATGAACTACGTGGACTTTGATCCCTGTCTCCTAAATAGGGTACGTAGGAAGCCTCCCTGAGGTTCAAGCCCACCACCTGGTCATCCCGGTCGTATTCACGTCGGTTCTTCCATCAGTGGACCCCTCCCGGGTTCACATTCGCGTCGATTCACCTATGAATCCGCCCTTGTGGGGGACTGCACATGTGTATCTCCATTGTGCTTCCCCACTGTTGAAGCCAGTAGAGGGCGTGACAGGGATCGAGGTCTCTCAGCTTCGGCCCAAGTCCCTCTCCAACTGAGCTTTGCCGCATATCGGCCTCCTTAGAGTGTAAGCCCCAAACAACAGCATCCAGCATGACGTGGAACTGTGATCCACCCGGCCGTTCCATCCCCCTCCGTGCGAGGTGGTTCGGTTCAATCCTCCGCCCGGTAGCCTCGACCTCCTCGTGAGTCGGCTTGCCAACGTCCAGCATGACGTTAAACTGTATATCCGAACTACGCTGACTTTGATCCGCGCTAACGCGCAGTACGTAGGATGCCTCTACGGGGTCCAAGCTCTTCACTCCATCATCCATCCTGATCCTCACCCAGGCCGCCACATCCCGGTGGGGTCATGCCATTTCATTCCACTCCACTTCACTCGGGAAGCCGCCCATGTGCTGGCCCCAGCATCGGAGGTTCCCCGCAAGGGGTTCTGTCATCTGATCCACTCCTCGTGTTGATCATTCCGATGCCGTCCCCGCTGGACGTTAAACTCGCGGCATACCCCGTGTTAAACATGGGAAGCTGAGGAAAACCTCAGGTAACGCAGTTCCCCGTACCCAGCGCGGGATGCCTCAGGCCATCACGCCTTCGAGAATCCCTATTAGGGACGGAAGGCAGACATGCAGAGCCGTAGTGTCAAGACACGCCCCCAACACCCGGAGCTACCCGGTCTCCTCACCACAGGTTGCTACCCCGACCAGACTCCTTGGAGCGTCCGGGCGGAAGTAGCGTAATTAACCAGTGTTCATGAAGATATGGCGCCGGGAATGAGATTCACGAACATTCTTAAATCTATGAGGGAGACCCGGATTAGGCGACGAGTTCCGAGGAGACGTCCACGGAAGGAGGAGCCGACATCCCATCATCCCGGTTTCGATCAAGGAGCAGACGTCCCTGAATAAGGGACGGATGCCGCCCACCTTTGGAAAGCGGGACTGCGGGGCCACAAGCCGCGCTCCCATCCGCTCGGGTCGACGGGCGCACGCGCGAACGCGTCCTGGCGGAACAGCGTCAGAACAGAAACCCGACGCACATCCGCACTGAAACACCAGCTTGGATACTTACCATGATAGCCTA
This sequence comes from Viscum album, assembly GCA_963277665.1. NCBI lineage: Eukaryota > Viridiplantae > Streptophyta > Magnoliopsida > Santalales > Viscaceae > Viscum > Viscum album. Next base: position 1,391,318,945 of record OY728142.1, on the reverse strand, counting down.
GTAATGCGACTGTCTCATAATTACATGATTGAAAGTAAATATTTCATTATAATACATCCTTATGTTCTTTTAGGTTTTTATTTTGAGATAATTAAGATAAAACATTAACTTATAAAACCCATGTCTTTTTAACTAATAGAAAATTTTCCTACTATATATAAAAATACTTAATCCATAATAACTCTTCAATATCTCCCACAAATTCTCCATGCAAGATACTCTTATAGACAGATCATACGTAATAATTTTCTTTATAACATAAGGAAATTGAAACATAAGAAAGGGGTGAGATCAGATGCATAGTAAGGGTAACCATAAGTGATAATAATAAAAGATCATAAGTGAACATAAGATTGGAATATTAATATAATAAGGATACATAAGAAAGTCATACCTAATAAATCACTGATCATTAATCATCACAAAATTCATTGAATAACTTAAGAACATATCATGGAATTTCCATATATCAAAGAGCCCCAATAATTATAACCTAGATTAGAAGTATAAATAATTAATCCTGAATTATGGGAGCATAATATAAAAGTGTGGAATATCTTAGAAAAGAGTCATAAACATGGAATGTAACATAGTTTGAATATAAAAGAAACTTATAAAGATGTAACAAGAATAATAATATTTTTTTTGAGAAAACTCATTATTCCCATGAGTTTTTGAAAAAACTCATCATGTCCATGAATTAAAATGTGAGAAAACTCATCATGCCCACACCATTGTGAAAAAAATCATTATATTCTTACCTTATTATATCATGAGATATCAAATATAACCAATGCATCTGAGGGAGATATAATACCTCACCCATCATCATCCATACATATGAGGGAAACTTAAAATCAATCATTAATCATATCACAAAGAATTCATGGAAAATAAATGAGTCTTATATCCTTTTTAAATGGAATAATATAATTAAAATATTCCTAATTCCATCAATAATCATAACATGATATACCTATGAAAAAAACAAGAAAACAAAGATATTTTGTAACTTTATAGGTAATTACCCTTAAATCAAATTAATATATCATATGATATTTACACTGTATAGATAAATGGTATACGGTTAAGTCAATAATTTTCCCAATTAATTAATGTATTCCTTCTAGTGAAGGAAAGATATTGAAGGAAAAGTTAAACTTATTTACAGTGGATGGGTAGGAAAGAAAAAGGCAGCAATGGATTTATATAAGTTTAATCCTCCAAAATCATATAATAGAATTTATAGGGTAATTAATTGAAGTAAATTTCTATGGAAATAAGTCTTTTTTATGTAAAAAGGAAAATGGAAGTGATACCAAAAAATATTTTTTTTATAAAACATTTGTACTATTTTCATAAAACAAGAAGTTATAGTTCACTTTCAAAAGATATTTTTTTAAAATGTGATGTGATTTTTTAAAAATGTACCCTTAAAAATAATCCTTAATAACAGAGATTTAAAAATACATAAAGGTTATTTTAAGGAATTTTTGAGTGGAAATTTAAATAAATTACCATGGAAGGAAAACCATTTAAAATATATTTATTGAAACCCACATCATAAAATTGATAATTAAGATTAATTTTGAAAAGAGGAAAAGAAAAATGTAAAGATCACATTAAATAATACATAATTATGTTTCCAAATTTTAAAGGATAACATTATAAGGAAGGATAATATAGATAATGAGGGGAAACCATCATTAAAGAGGATGATAATTATTTTCAACAATGACATCCTTTTTGGGATTTTTTTATAAAGGTAAAAAATTTGAATTAAAAGGTCATTTTAAAATAGTGAGTAAGACAATGTACCTTGAAATAAAATATTAGGGTGTAAGAAACCAATCTTGTAATAAATAAGTTTAAGAAAAAGCATTATAACTCAATGAAGGGAGTTGTGTTAACAAAAATTCTTACAAATTTGGTATATTTTGAATCAAACTCCATTTAAAGAGATATAATTACATCGATCTTAAAACCAAATTAATTAAATGAATATGGTAAAAAAATTAATTAGGTATTAATAATATCATATTAAAGATATAATGGTGAATAGTAAGAAATATGTCTTAAGAAATTAAATTTGAGATGACGAACCCCTTACCATAATTCATGAATTTTTCTAAATAAATTGAATATCTTATACAAAAAATTAATATTATTAATCACCTATTCTAGAACCTTATTCACATATATAAACTTTTAAAAACTTCATTTATAATTATTCTCTATATGTTTATTATTTAGTTATTATCTATTTTCAATATCTGGTGTGAGTAATCTTGAAGGTTTTGAACTAGTTTGGTAATAATGGTGTTGTTATTTGTTTTTATAAAAAATATCATCATTAATAGATCATAAAAGGTATTTTAATTTATTATTTATAATTATTTATAATTCTATAATTTCTTTCTGTGTTATTTTTAGTTATGATCATTAAATATGAAATCATCGATGAACACGTTTCAATGATTTTTAATGAACGAATGTTGGTATCTTAATTAATGAGGTTAATAATAATTTTATCATTAAATAATAAAAATAAAATAATTATTTACTTATTTATATCATATATCATCATTAATTAAGTTTTAATAGTCATCTATGATATTATTTTATAGCATTATTCAAGTAGGTGGTCATATCGACTCAAATTTGAACATACTATAATTAATTGGTGATTGTGAAGAAATTTAGTTGTAATATAATTATTTGAGAGGAATAATGATATTTTTAGGTATAATTGAAGTAATAAATTACAATTAAAGATAATTATAATAATATATAATGGATATGAAACTATTACATAATATGAATATTTTTCCCTCTTAGTACACTCATTTTAGATGGTTGAATTTACAATAATTATTTATTGCTAATATTATTAATATGTTGTCCAATTTGTATTACTAAAATTATAATAATTTCATAAGAATTATATTTATCCATTAAACTCAATCTTAGGACCATCCATTATAGGTGGTGAGGAAAAATGGAACACACCATTCCATGGAGTCTGTAGTCAACACAAACGCACAAACACACGAATGACGTTTTTGTTTTTATTAATGGAAAAGGGGTAAGGTGGTTAATGGTTATTAAAATAATATAAAAAAATTACATATAATATAAATAATTAATTAATAATATAATATTGGGAAAAATATATTTCAAAGGTAAATATATAAAAGAAACTACATTAGGGAAAAGTTAGTACTTACGTTGAGAACATTGAGCTTCCCTTTGTTGATTCTTTAGAAAGGGTGGAATTAGGATAAAATATTATGTAAATAATATTAAGAAAGTTTAATCTGATTATATAGGAATAAAATATGGTAGATATTCAAAAGAAATATAAAATATTTGATTGGTCTTTAAGGGGTGGTGAGGGGCACCTTTTATAAGCGACTAGAATGACATTATTTTTAATTATTTCATCTTAATGTAAATGTAGTACATGTTTCACATGTCAATAAGACTCCACAATGAAAAATAATATAGTGGAGATAATTTTTGTTCAATAAAAAAAATCAAAAAATCAATTAGAAACATTTTTTTAGCATGTTAGTCCTTTTACCAACTTGGTTAACCCTTTTTACCCTTCTAGCTTTTATCGTGATAACTAGTTTTTATCTAAGTAATTAATTTTTTAAGACTAAAAGTAAAATGGTCATTATCACATTATTTAGAAATTATAATTTTAAATTTGAAATAATTTTTATTAGATTCAATTTTTAAATGTGATGTAAATTTATTTTAAAATAATAAATGTACAATGTATTAAAAACAATTTTAGAGAATATTGTAACTTCAGTTCTAAAATATATAACATCGGTTTGTATAATAAAATAAATATTTTTAAATTTACTATTTATATTAGAAAATAAATATTTTTTCTTTTAAAGAGCTTCATAAATTTCTATGTCATAATTATATACTTATAATGTTATAAAAGTCACTTTTTTTTAAAATATTATTTTTCACTATTCACCTAAAAATAAATATTTTCAGAAAAATCCAAAAAAATTATCCTAATATAATATTTTTATTATAATATTTTTTAATTTTTTCAAATTAAAATTATAGAATTTTTTAATTTAACTTTTAAACAGAAATATATTGAAAACTACTTTTTTAGGAAAATTTATTTTTGAACTTTTAAATGTTCTTATTCTTATTTCCAATAAATTACAAATAAGATTGGTGTTAATAAATTATTCATATAAAAAATCTATATTATGTATTATATATTTAGTTTCTGAAAATAAATAATGTAAAAATCCATTTTATAAATAATTACACATTTAAGTGTAAAAAGATCTTTTTAATTTTATAACTGCATTAGTAAATAAACTTTCTTTTTATTTAAAAGTAAATATGTGAAATATATAATATAAATGTGATAAATAACCCATTAATTTAATAATTACATGTTTATATCATTCTAATTTCTAGTTACATAACCTTTTAGGATCTTCGAGTAAGATTTAATCATAAAGTAACATTTGATGGCAGTCAAGGGTGGTAATTCAGCTAGAATGGATATTTTGTTAATTTACATAACCTTGAACCTATCTCAAATTATATTTTACTCATATCATAATTTTATGATTTTGGATTAGTATTGGTCTAGGGAAAACCTTAGTGAATCTACCACATTTCCAAGCTTGAAAAAATGAACTTCATAAGGGAGACTTCTGCTACTTGATTCCATTTCATTGATTTCATAATATGGTTACTTATTTTTATACCTGCTATATTATAATAGTAAGATTTTATTTTAATTCATCACCATTTCATTTTTATTAGGTGTTATTTATATAAACTTCTATTAAGATAATATTCATTTAAGGAAAATATATATGAAAATTTTAAGTCATTAAAACTACCATCTTTGAGTCCCACCTCACTCGAGTATCCAAGTCCCATCTGAGATATCCTTCTCAATAATAAAACATTGGGTCTCTACCATACTTGAAACTATGATAAATAAGGAATTAATAGGTACTAAATTTTCATGAATGTATGAGTAGGGTGTGATTACAACTTAGTAGAGAACAAAAAATGTGTTCCCTAATATAAAAAATAAACACAGTGTATGCATGGGTAATATTCTTAGAAAATAAATAAATAGATATAGAATAATAATAATATAATCACTGTCAGCCCTCAAGTTTTCAGTTTAAATATAGAATTAACTATACCTACTTCGGCTAGTTCTATATATCTATGAGAATATTTCCATCATCTATAACATAAGATCATACTCACTCTTTTCCATGAATCAAGTAACCTCATTTAGAACCAGAGGTCATACACTCTCTACACTAGGGAACAAGTAATAGTTTATCTGAAATATAGGGGAAGACTCTCCCTCTATTGAAAAAAATATAATTATCTAGAAATATAGGGGGTAATACTCTCCCTTACTAATAAATAGATCATTAAAAAACTCAAGGGCACGCTCGCACCCTATAGAGAAACATACAATGTATTATCTAGAAAATTAGGGGTGTGGCTCTTCCTAAGTAGGGAATTGATTATTTAGAATTCAAGGTAAGACTATCCCTACTAGGAAACAAATAACCACATCCAAAAACCAAGGTTCATGACCAAATCCTTCTAGGAAACAAGTATACCATAACACACTAGAGGAAAACTCTCTCCCTAAAACTATCTTATCAAACCAAATAGGTCATACACCTATCTAAACTCGTCACGTTTCTCCTAGTATGGCCTCTCAAGTGAATAACCCATCTTGGTAACTATAACCATGATAGGATATCCCCATAGATCATTGAGTTTTAATGTGACACCCATTATTGATGATATAGGTCTCCGAACACTACCCCTCTCAAGGGTAAATATAATATTGGGGCACTCATCAAGGTCCACTAGGTCACAACATATTCTGCACACCCTATATAGGCTCCTCAATATCACTCTCACCCCTTAGAAAAATCCCAAAACTTGGAGGGAATAATGTTCCCCATCTTCACCATAATCACATCTCGACTTAATCATCCTTGTAGGCAAAGTCACATCAGCATCACACCAAGGAGATAGAAAAATTTCCATTTCACCTTCCAAACTATCTTTGGTTGGTCCACTCACCCAACCTATTATAAACCTACCTAGGGTTTACCCACCAGAGTAATCACATATTAGTAGGGGAGGAACAATCACCCCACACCACAATCACTTTTTTTAATGACTATAAGGTATATCAAGAGTCTTACTTATCCAATCCCTAGGCTACCCGTTTAAAATACACCACTCTATTAACTTAAGGGGATTAAGGAAACCCATCCCAACCCACTATATTTAATAAATTTCATATAATTAACACACTTATAGGGTCTAAATCTCACATGGAATAAATTTTTAATCAATACCTTTTCCATCAATGATTGAGGAACCAACTAGCATCTGAGGGTATATCATGACCCTTGAAACTTAATTCTATCCAATGGATTTAATAAAAAAAATATTTAATTAAAGGTCAATCCTCGTACTTTGGGAGATAACATATCAAATTCCATATAAAATGCATAAACCAGTGAAATATATTCATTTAACACTTACCTCATATAAAGTTATTTTCTTTATAACAAAGCTTACACACTCTCACCCAATATCCTTCAATTTCAACCAATCATTAGCCATTAAAAAAAGGACCAAAAAACATTAACTCACAAAAAAAAATCAAGAAATGTGGTGAATTATACTCCCAAAGTTCACCCAAAACATCAATGAAATATATAACAACATTGTGCGATCATACTCCCCAGACATCCTCTAGCTATGCTAAGAAAAAACACCGCCATCCTCACCTGATTACACCAAGCTTCTATAGAATCAACACTGAAACCATTAAAATTCCATGAAATCACATAAATAACCACCCCACACCATAGGGAATTAAAGGAGAAAGGAATATTATACTTTCCTTATTTGGTGTGTGCAAGGGTAGAAAAAGAGGAAGGCAAGGGATTTAATCTCAAGGGGGAAAATGAAAAATTTACCCCTTTTAATGAAATTTGGGTAACTACATAGTTTGGAAAACCATGTTCCAACTGTGAAGCCCTCACTACCCATGTATATACACCTCAAATGGTTTGATGGCATGGTTTACCAAATCTTTCACTAACCATGTGGTTGGAAGTGCCTAACTTACACCCCCTCACATAGTTTGGCTGCACGATTTACCAAACTATGGGATGACCATTCATATCCCTCTAAAACTATAATTATATATTTTTCATAGTTTCTCTAAAAACCATACACCAACACCCCAAGAAAAACCAACCTATATGGTTTACTCGCATGGTTTTCCCTAACTGTTTATTAGCTGAGAGATAGGGAAAAAATCTATTCAGAATTTACAACATCAACCCAAAGGTTCCAATATTCACTCGAGCATCCAAAACAACTCCAAAGTCTCAATCCATATCAAAAAAAATCTCCTTTACTTTCTCAAACTGTTATAATTATAATATGAATCTTGATTCTCAAAATTACCCAAGATTTAGAATAAAAAAAATCAATTTTCTGCTTAATTTCATAACCCATAATGACATGAGTCATTAAAATATCAATATCATACTCATAAAAAATGATGAGGATATCATGAAAACTGCTGGACTATCACACATAAAATATTTACTAATTTAATTAAATATATAATAAAATCACAAAACCATAACTTCGATCCATATGATGAATGGTCCCCACTTTATAGTCCTAGTTCACGCACTAAAGATGTGATCATGTGTCATCAATAAGAGTTATTCTTGAGAATATTTCAATTGTTGTATCATTTATAAATCCCTCCATTGAAACTATATGTACTAGAAATAACTAATATGACTCTATATAACTATCCCAATCAATCATCACATGTACCAAACTTTATACTCCATCCTACCACTATGATACTAATCTGTCAGGTCCCGACTTACTGGTAGGTGAAATATCCTAGCTCGAATCCAGTAGGACAAGAGATAATGACCTATTTTGAGATATTCAAATGATCACAAGTAGCATTATGTAACATTCTAGACCCCGTTCTCCATCATGTGACCAATAATGGTTTCTATGAAACCTCAAGCACACCTCCATATACTCTAGAAGCTCTCAAATAACAAAAATGGTCTTATAAATATAGTGGGGAGACTATACCCTATGGTACAGAATAATAATCATAGTAGAAAAATGATAAATAAATCAATATAATCAACTAAAAAAGATAAATAGGAAATAGAAAAAACAAAACAATATCCCCAATCCATGAAATTTCATAATGAATATTGTACTTATGTCATATAAGAAACCATTAGATTAAAAGATTAGAAATAAAGTCTCACAAAACTATTCCAAAACACCATGCTTGGTCCCATATCTAAGATATAGTCCTAGATTTTATATTAAGTAATCAATAACAAGGCCCATTTCCGTTATCCAAAATTGCATCCGTGAAGTATGGTCATGTATCAAATGGAGACCTGAACATGGTGTGAATAAAACTTAGTAGGCCACCACCAATGATGTCTAAAATAGTTTAGTATAAGTAATAGTTTATTAAATAGTATGATAAAAAATGAATTAATTAGAAATTAAATACATAACATCTAAATAATCCCATCGACCCTCGAGCTCTAGGTTGACACCCGATGTTAACCATACCTACTTTGGTAAAATTACTGATGTCTTTATCCATAGCCACAAATGATTTCACTCTCAATAACCATGGTTTACATATATAAAAAGTATAAATATTTAATTCAATATATACCCATGGTAGATTTCCATTCTTAGGATAATTACATATTCAGTGTATAATAGACCCAAGGTGAATTTCCATATCAGGGAACAATTACATATTCAGTTAACAATAGACCCAAGATGAATTCCCATGCCATGAGATAAGAACCAGAAAAAGTTCTAAATCAATACTAATAATCCATAGCATGAAAATAGTCTAATAACATGAAAATTTATCCAAATATACAACAATAATTCAATTTCTTTCTAAATATTCAAGAACATGCCGATTTTCCAATTACAACTCAACTATTTTAGTTTCTTAAAAGTTATCCATTACTATTATAATCATACCACATTTCATGCTAACAGGACAAATTACCAATTCACTTGTCAATTATACCCAATTACCAATTCTCATTTCAAACCAAGTATAGATTTTCAATTTCAAACCCCTAGGGAAATATGGTTTACAAGGTTTGATCCAAAGACCATCCCCCAATTCCACAATTTAGTTTCAAGAACACTAGATTCATATAACCTGGATTCCAACCTAGGGTCAAGGATAGGAACACCTCATAGATGGATGTAATTTCACTCTATCAGTCACTGAAGTACCTGATGGGATCCATGGAAGGTCTATGTAAAGTGATTTAGGGTATAAAAGTGATTAACATTTGAAGTATTTCACGTTCACGATGTGCTGATGCGATTACACAAGTTACATATACTATAAACTAAAAGTAGACCATAAGGATATTATTTAGACCACCTAAGTCAAAAATACTTGACATGAATAAATTACTCAATGAAAAAGAAATCATTGGGTTCCTCATTCACCTCCATCATTTTTTAGGTCTGGTAAACCAAGATCTAATGAAATATTCCTTTGGATTGAAGAGAACTCCCAAAATTTGATAAGGGAGGGTTGGAGTTTGAAAGAAATGTGATAAAGGATTGAGAGAGTTATAGGGAACAAGAATTAAATAAAACTTCTAGAAACAACCCCATTCACGACATGAATCAAAGATTCATGTCCTCAATATTTGATTTTCTATATATGCTGAAAAACAAGCCACATTAGCTTAAAATATTGAAAATCAGTTCACGTCATGAATGGAATCTCACATCATGAACCGATTCTACCTTGAAAACCATCAACACCCTGAATGAAATTCATTTCATCCACCAAAAAGCATTCACATCATGAATAAACATTCATGATTTGAATTAGTTCCTATAGTTATATTTCATCTTTATATTTATTTTTTCCTTTGAACAATTCTATAAATATAACCCAAACTCAACCAACATAAAAAAAACTAAAAGATACCAGTACATACCTCAAACTTGGGGCACTAAATTCACTATGCCCCTATGATCCCCCCTAATAACCTTTAATGAACCTTTTAGACTAGGAATGATTATTAATTAAAAAAATTAAAGAGGTTCAGTAGAAATTAAAGCGAGGAGTGCCTCTAGAGGGGAGCATGGTTTTGCAACCTCCCCACCATATAAAACTCACCCACATGTTTTTATTCCTTATATAATTGAGATATATCAACAAAAAACTCAAGAAACTATTCTTGAACATATTAATCCATCTTTTATTTATCCTCCTGAACACATCCATGATGTTTCTACACTCGCATTAGGGGAATGATATTTCCTCATAGAATCTTGTCTTTGTAGTCCATGAAATGGATCAGGTTCTCTTAAAAGGGAGCATAAACATCAAGCTTGACATTATCAAAATCAATAATGTGATAAGGATTAGGGTGATATATCTAAATGCAAAATACATGGAACACATCAAGTAGGACATTGTAGCACTATAGAGGAACCAAATAGTATGACACTAGAACTATCCTTTCCACTATCTTAAATGGCCTGAAAAACCTGGGTACTAGTTTCTAATACTTCTAGATATGATATTTCTATTAAATAGGAAACACCCTAAGAAATACATGGTAACTAACCTTGAATTCTATAGGTCATGTTTGGTGACCATCATAAGATTTATGCCAACACTATGTAGTTTCCAACCACTTCCTAATCAATTGAACTTGATAAAATGTATTCTACACGAGACTACCTCCAAAGAGCACTGACTCTCCAGCCTATAACCAACATAAAGGTGAATGACATGTAATTATATATAATTTTTTTAAAGGTGACATTTGTATTGATGCTCAAAATATATTATTATAGGATAAATCTATGAGAGCTATATGTTACTCCCATGAACCACCAAATTCTAAAAAACAAGCTCACAACATGTCCTCCAAAATCCAAATCAGCCATTCAGATTATCCATTAGTTTAAATATGATAGGTTGTGATAAGAAGAAACTATGAACCAATTTCCTTTTTAATACCTTGAAATAAATGCGACATAAAATGGGGATCTTGGTTAGAAATTATATTCCATGGAACTCGATGGAACCAAACTATCTACCACTCATAAGGGTTTCCCAAGTCATAAATAGTGAAGGCATACCTAATATGAAAGAAATTTGATACCTTCATTAGTCAATCCATGATCACCCACAAGGAATCATTCTTTTTTAGGTCTCTTGGGTAAACTTATCCAAAAGTCCATGGTGGTGTCATCCCACTTTTATTCTGAAATGGGTAAAGGCTGTTACAACCTAGTAGGCCGCTAATGCTTGACCGTCACTTATTGATAGGTGTAGCATCATGCCACAAAGAAAAATATCACTTTATTTATCCCCAAACACCAATACTACCTATAGAGGTAATGATACATATTTTTCAATCCAGGATATACCAACCATTTTTAAGCATGTGATTCCCTCATCAGCTCCTCATTCATTCTCATAGGAACCCAAATATGACCATAGATTTGAATAATTTTATCATCATATATGACCTAGAAAGTTGGTTTATCCCCCCCATATATGTTATAACTTATTCTTAAACCCTTTAAATTAGATAACTTCCTTCTTTGGATATAATTCAGAATCATGGGTGAAATAGAGTTCGATATCAAAGTTGATCACCCCTAAGAATCTCGAACGCCAAGATGCATATCCAAAAGAAATTCTATCATCTAGAACTCATCATAAAATTATCACACTACCAGAGTCTACACATTCCTTATCAAATCATTAGAAACCAAATTTCCCTTTCAAGAGTATAATCCAACTCAAATTCAAAAGAATATAATTACTAGACCCACCACCTCTGCCAAAGGTTAAAGCCCCATTGTGAAAAGATGTAAATCACGATCTTATGATTTGTGTACACCATGAATCTCTCACCCAACTGATAATGTCTCTAGTATCTTAGATCATGTACAACTAAATATAATAATAGGTTATGGGTTGGATAATTTTGATCATGTGGTCTCAGCTTCCTAGATCCAAAAGTAACAACTTGATACTCCTTTATTATTACCACCATGAACCCAACTCCTAATGCATTGAAAAACAAGGTATAATTCTTTCCCAACTTAGGTTAGTTCTGAATCAGTACCGAGGTTATCCTACTCTTCAATTCATATAAATAATCCTTTCAACCATCTGACTAATCAAACCTTAATCATTTCTTATTTAGACTATAAATCCGTTCTTCCAAATGAGAGAAGTATTTGATGAATCATTGATAATATCTTTACAAACCCCAAAATATTAAAATATCAAATAAGTTATTGGGTATCCCCCAAGATAGCACAACATCCACCTCATCTGAGTCCACTAACACTCCATCCTTTGATATAACATGGATGAAGAAGTGCACTTGGTTAATCCAGAAATGACATATAGAAATATTGGAATATAACTGATGCTCTCTGATGATTTCAAGATATTGGGAATGATCATATCTATTCTAGGAGTACACCAAGATGTTTTCAATGAATAAAACCAAAAAATGATCCATATTTTACTAGAATATATTATTCATCAAGGACATGAGTATCATTGGTGTGTTCATCAGACAAAACCACATTACCATGAAATCATACCACCCATGCCTTCTATTAAATGTATTCTAGGGTATATCAGATTTTCTCACCCCCAAATAATGGTACCCTAACCTCAATTAAATATTTCAGAATATATGATCACCTCTTATTTAATCAAAGAGATCATCGATGTGTATAAGCGGACACTGATTTTGGACTTCCATCTAGTTCAACCTTTAGTAATACACAACTAAATGTAAGGTCACATATAACTTATTATTGAATAACACGAGATAAATCCACAATGATGTAATAGTATATATGAATCCCTTAGCTTATATATCATCCAACTTCAATTTTAACTCTCAAATATCTATTGGTTCCATCCTATAGGGTGGGATAGAAACAAGTTCATCTCTTAGAACTATCTCGATAGTGAACTCAATATACCGCTCGTGTGGTAAGACATATAACTCTTCATAAAAGACATTATGAAAGTATTCCACCACCATAGGAGAGGTATTTTGATTCAATTCACCATCATCTAGAATAAGGATTTCTACTTGGGCCAATATAAAATCCAATTTTCAATGATTCGGTCTTGTACAACTAGCTTGAATATCTCATTCACCATGATAGATATTGTTTTCTCCTTATAGAGATTGAAAGGTCACTCTCCTATGATAAAATTAAATATGATCCTAGTACACAACTAGCCAATCCATACCTAGAATTAAATCAAATCCAATAATTTCTAGTATAAATAGATCTCAAAGAAATAGATAACCTCCAATTTTAAAATAGGACTCCTTATAGTGTTAGATACCCTCTAATCATAACCCTAAGGATGTATTGATGATAATGACCCATACACACATTACAAAACCAAAACCAATATATTTACAAATTGAGATGATATAATGGAATGATATTTTCCTATATAAAAAAAAATAAAAGCAAGATTATATACCATACGAATCATACCTAGGATTTCTAAGGAACTAAATGTACACTGATAAGAGTAGAATGCATTTCATACAAATGACTAACCCCTCTTCCTTGAGATCTAATTTTAATCCCCTGTGATTATCATTCCAATCAATATTGTCACTCCTATATTAGGATAACATCCCCCTACCCCATCTTGTACAACTGATGAAACTCAAAATACTTTCTATTAAGAGGTAGTTGAGTCCTTTTCAAATTCTGATGCCTACAATGATCCTCCACCACTACTAGGTTTCATATTACCCTTAATAAATTTATATAGTTAGTCTATTTTACCACAAGATAAAAACTCTAATAGAGTAAAAGGACACTAACAATGATTGTGGAAAACCTTTCCATACAAACATCACTGCACCAAGATATGGTCCTGAGATGGAGGTCTACTAATCTAGATGCTCTGCTCATTTCTTCCTTGGTGGAAATTATCAAAGTGGTTCTTCCTATTGTTTTAAGAGTAACTTCCTAATAATCTTGATGAAACTACCATCCCGCCACATGGGTCCTCCTTTATGTTCCCTTTGTTAATGAGATCCTGATTCACAATGTTAGATAAGTTGTTCAAGTGGAAGACATTTACATAGAGCTTGATTTTATGCCACATCCCATTCTGGAAGTACTTTTCTCTATTTGTATCATCTTTTACCAACACAATAGAAAATCACTATTGGTCTATGAAGTGGCCAACATATTTCATCATAGAAATGATCCCCTATTTCATGTTATTGAAATATTGATCCCTTTCATCCCTTAATGTATCTGGGTAGAAGTGACTCAAAAAATTCTCCTCCAAGAATTTCTGGGTTAGCTCTTCATGAAATCTTGCATGCACTATGATTTCCCACTAGCGGTTGGATTTCCCCCATAATATATAGATATAAAACTTTACCATCCTATCCATGAGTGTATCTATGTGACCAAAGATCATCTGGATGGACTTGATTCATAACTCTGATACATGAGGACTTCCATCCCCAATGAATGTGTGTGGGTGATATTGTTGGAACTCTCTCATCAGATCATACATAAAAGGAATACCATGATTATTCTCCCTCTCCTTGGATCACATGATCCATAGGAAACTATCACAAAGTTGATCATCCATCAGATTACTTGGAGCCATAAGAGGTTATATCTATATTGCATGTGGTGTATTCTTATAACCACTCTCTTAAAATTCATCCAGAAGATTATGTATAAAAATTTCTCTACATGGGTCAACACACTCCTCAGATCGTAGGGTACATACCATATTTAAACTCGCAAAGGAAAATAAAAGGAAATATATAACCATAAATACAATAACACTTCAAATATTATCTTAAAAAATAAATTAAAATTTTATAATAGATTTCTTTTATTAATTTTATCCAAAAATTCATAGAGTTTAATGCATAATTTAGATAGAAAAATATTTCATATAAAGTAAATAATCCCTAGAATGAGCGATGTATGTTAACATATTTCCTTACGTGCCTACTATGATGAATTCATACTCACCTCATGCCATATCGTCCCATGAGTAAAATCTAGTAAATCATAACATCACATAACAAGTTTATCACACAATGTGAAATAACATTACAAATATAACTAGAGAATCCTCAAGAACATCAATCCCACCCTTGAGAACTTGGGGTTTTCTCCCACACATGGGTTAGATAATCCCATGGATGATCTAATTATTAATCCCCAAAATGTATTATTATCTTTTCTACCTCTCCTAAATAGTAAATAAAATCAAAAGACCTCACTTTTATACCACTTTTTAACATCTTTAACTTGGTTCTCCTTCATGTGATTGAGACGGGTCTCTAAGAGACCTGAAGTGCAACTCCCCATATGCTAGAGGCAGATGACTAGTAGTGAGGGTCTAAAAATTATAGTGGAGAGACTATAAAATTTGGTATAGAATAAAAATAAAAGGAGAAACATAATAAAAAAATCAATATAATCAACTCTAGTAGATAAATAAATAATAGACAAAATAACCCAATATCCTCAATCCATGGAATTTCATATTGAATGTCATACTAATTTCATACAAGAAACCAACAAAATAAAAGACATAAAATGAGGACTCCCAAAACTATTCATGTACCTCATTCTCAATCCCATCTTCACAATCCAATATCATCAACCAAATCAACCAATCAAGAACGAGGCCGATTACGCTAATCTAGACTTGTATCCATGAATTATAGTTGGGTATCAAATAGTGGCCCAAACATGGTGTGAGTAAAACTAAATAGGGAACCACAAATGGTTCCTAAAATAGTTTGGTTTGATTATTAGTGTCTGAAATAGTATGATAAATAATTTCATTAATTATATATGAAATATAGGATATATAAATAATACTATCAACCCTCGAGCTCCAGGTTGACACCTATGGTCATCCATAACTTCTCCTACACAATGTCATACCTCTCTATCCATACCCATAAATGAGTACAACCTCATTAAATAGGGGTTCCATATGTAAAAAATTATAAATATTCAATTCAATATAGACCTAAGGTAGATTCACATGCCCAAGACCAATTACATATTCAACCCACAATAGAACCAAGGTAAAATTTCCATGCCAAGGCCAATTATATATTCAATTCAAAATAGACCCATGTAGAATTACCATTCCATGGTCTAATCAAAATCCAAAATTCTAAATCAATAACAATATGCTAAATCATAACAATAATCTAATAACATTCACATTTAACCAAATATAAGACAATCATTCAATATCATGCCAAACATTCAAGAACATGCTGATATTCTAATTACAAGTCCAATGTTATAGTTTCATTACAAGTTATCCATTACCATTCTAATCATACCACTTTCTATAGTAACATGAAATATTATGAATTTACATGTCAATTATACCCAATGAACAATTCATGTGTCAATCCAAGTCCATATATCTAATTTCAAACCCCTAGGGTGATAAGGTTCATTTGGTTTGATCCTAATACCAACCCATAGTTCCAAAATTTAGTTTAAAGAAAACTAGATTCATATAATCTATATTCCAAACAAGGGTCAAGGATAGATACACCTAGTGGGCGGCCTAAAATCCAGTGTCTCAATCACTGAAAGATCCAATGAGATCCGTGGAAGGTCTAGGTAAAGGGATTCAAGGAATACAAGTGATTACCATTTTAAAGTGGAATTGTGCAGGGAATTCAAAAATGATCACCCATTTTACATACACTAAAAAACAAAATCAAACCATAGGTAGATACTTTAGACTGATTTCCTTGAAAACAACTGACATGAAGAAACTCCTCAACGATAAACTCAGAACTAGGTTTCTCCTTTCTCTACTTCAATTATTAGGTCCTATACACCAATATCTAATGAAACATGACTTTGGATCAAAGAAAAATCCCAATATTGACTAAGGGAAGGAAGGTGTTCAAGAAAAAAGTAAGAGAGGCTTTAGATAGTCACAAAGAATAAGAAATATATAAAATTACCAAAGACAACCCTATCTAGGATGTGAATCATGGGTTCACATAATGAATCATTTAGTATTTATATATGAAAAAAACAATTCACATCAGATTGAAATCATAAAAACTAGTTTATGTCATGATTGGAATCTAACATTGTGAACTAATTCAGCCCAGAAAACAATTCATGCCCTAAATGAAATTCATGGCATCCACCCAGAAATATTCAGATTATGAATAACCATACATGGTGCAAATTAGTTCATATAGGAATATTTCATATTACCTTATATTTTCCCACTAAACACTTCCAATAATTTACCCCAACATCAAAAAACCTAAAATAGACAATAATAGATAAGCACATACCTTGAATTGGGGGTACTATATTTCCGAGCACCTCTGAGCCCCCTGAGCACCTCTAAGTCATCTTTTAGATCAAGAACAATCCTTGATTACTATAATTAAATAGGGTTAATATAAATTAAATAAATAAGTGCCTATATAGGGGAGTAGGGTTTTACAAATTACCTCTAAATAATTAAGAGGATCGATTAAGGATATGTTCAACACTAAGAGGGGGTGAATCATTGTTGGTAACTTTTTATCCAATTTAAAACCTTTTTATCCTATTACTTTTTTTCTCTACACTTGTTAGGTGAATGCATCTATCAATATATATTCTCAACTTTTTTTCATATAATTCATCTAAAAACACACATAAGAGGATATTATGTTAACAAGGTTCAACTTTTGAAATGAAAGGTTAATCCTTGGTTAAATATGAGAAAACAAAATGATCACATGGACCACTAGTATCAACCTATAAGCTAAAAATGAGAATATATTATTCTAGAACATGTTTTACACAAATAATAATTGTTTTTATTGCATACCTAAATTTTATAGCATCCCATTGGATCTTTATACTACCTCTTAATTGCGTACAATCAAATGTCTGATAATAATAAGAGAGTCTTCCTTTTGATTTATCCTCCAACAAGTTCCTGATGTGATACCAAATCTTATTTTTTCTCTTAATTTCATAGTAGGATACAATAAACACTTCTTCTTCATTTACTTACACATGGTCAACTAACTCCTCCTCTTCTTCTCAACAACTAACATGAAGTCTGCTCTTTCTTCTCCTACGTAGATGCAAGACTCATCTTCCCGTATGAATTAGATTTCATTACACTCTCCATTATTCCATATTCTTATTCTTCTTATTATTAAGTATAATAATACTAAAATTAATATCCTTTTTTACTTCATCTTAGACACCCATACTTTTTTAGAGAATTAACAACATTGGGTTTTTCAATTTCTTTGATACATAAAGGCTTTTTTAATTTCGATGCAGTATCAGTTATTCTCTTTTTCAACAAATTTTTTTTATCTTCAACCTATAATATATATATATATATATATTGTAACATCCTGACCCATAAGCCACTAAACCAGTGCTTTGAGCCGGTTCGCTACAAGGCCTCAAGCGCACCTCCCCATATGCTAGAGGCTATAGACTAGCAGTGATGACCTATGGTGTGATAGCGGGGAGACTATGACCTCATACCAGAGTAAGAAAACATCAAACATAACTAAGTATCATACACAATGGAAAGTAAACAGATGGTAGAAGCAGTAAATAACTGAAATAGAACAAGCTGTAATAGTAAAATTCTATAAAATCCCAAACATCTATGCAATACAATACAACACTGGTCACCCATTGGGCCAACCATATTGATAAAAGTGAAAAAGATAATGAAAGTAAAAGTATAGGTCTCAACTACTAACTTCAAGCCAACCCACGCACCCGATCTCCAAAAACTATCAAACTGCACCAGCCCAATCAGTAGAACCACTCGAGCAGCTCTGCTTGATCATGAAACACTAGGCCTCAGCCCTATCCACCATGAAACTCGTGTTCAACCTAAAAAGTAAACATAAGGTCTACAAGTACACTGAGGTGCCTGTGTAGGGGTGAGAAATAATATCAACAGGGCACCCCAACAAGAAACCTATAATTGTGATGCTAAAAGTGTTTGCAATAGCAACATGCTCAACCTAGCTAGAACACAACAAAAGAAGTAAACCAAATGTGAAAACACAGTTGAACTTAGGGTCTGTAATCCCTGTCAACTGGGTAAGTGCCACCATAAATGTCCATATCTATATATACATACATGTATAGTCCCATACCTATACACATATACATAAATATGAATATTCATTGGTATGTGTATCAAACAACATGAAACCACAACAACAGTCGATCCTTGGGTCTATAATCCCAATCGACACAAAACCTACTTCGACCAGCACCTGAATCGTATCTCTAATCAAGCTACGTCACCACATGGGGAAAATGATCCTACACCTGGGTTCACCTGTACTCGCCTCCAATCACCACTAGATTTCCGTATACCGATGGTAAATCCTATAAGGAAGGATACCGTATACCAACAGTCAAACCTAATTGATCTGGAAGAGTGTAATCATTCCAAACATAGGCAAAGGAGTGCGTAATCATCCCCACCACTCGTCACCGTCTGGGAAATCTCACACAATCTAACCCCTTTGTTCAACAAGCCATCAATCAAAAACACATGACCACCTAGGCATCTCTCACAGTATAAACCCCAAGAGTATAACATAGCATCATATAAATTATGAAAGACCTTCGTGTATCTCTCACAATCAATACCCCCTTTGGTATCATGTAAAAAAAGACTCTTTAAGGAAGAACTCACCATCAATTCCCCCTATATTCTTTTAACGATAAACTATAGACTCTCTGAGGAAGCACTCAACATCAATTCTCCCTATAGTCTTTTAATGATAACTACAGACACTTTGAGGGAGAACTCAATGTCAATCCTCCCTATGGTCATGTAACGATAACTACATACCCTTTGAGGGGGAAATAAATGTAAATCCCCCCTATGGTCTCGTAACGATAACTACAGACACTCTGAGGGAGCACTCAATGTCAATCCCCCATATGGTCTCGTAACGATAACTACAGACTCTATGAGGGAGAACTCAACATCAATCCCCCCTATGGTCTCGTAACGATAACTACAAACTCTCTAAGGAAGCACTCAATGTCAATTCCCCCTATAGTCTTCTAACGATAACTATAGACACTCTAAAGGAGAACTCAACATCAATCCCCCCTATGGTCTCACTACACTAGGTTCCCATATCGCTGTGTAAAGAAATCATGTGAAAATGATAATCAGTATCCAAAGTAAACCTAAAAGCACTACTTGGCTAAACAGCTACAAAGAATATCACATCATTAGATAGAAAACTCCATCCTATCAACACTAGGCATGGAAATCAAGTAGCCTAACATGAAAAACTAGATCAAACAGTCAAATCAAAACAAACATGGGTAACACATCCATAGAATGGAAAATAACCCTATTCACAAACAAAACACTTATACTCAGGAACACAAGGAATAATAGGCATCCGAAAAAACAAGAAATACACCTCATTTCAGGCTCAATAACCACCTAACATGAAGCACCTCTAGTAACCAATACTGCATTAGCAAACCAAGTCAGATATAAACAAACGAGTGAGGGCGGCCCAAACACCCAACCCAACACTACATCCATAGACCCATGATATTACCAGTTTGGCACAGGTTCTAGGTGACACCCAAACACCATCTCTATCAAAACCTGACTTAACAACTTAGAGTCAGTCAAACAACGGGCACCCGCTAGGTCCCTCAAGTCAAACACTGAGGAGGCATAATTCTTGGGATCCTCCAGGTAAACACGAGCGAAGACATCCTACATGGAATCATTAGAAAAGAGTAAGGGAGGAATCCTACATGGGATCCTCAAATAAAGGACAATATAGGCATTCCATAACATGGGTTCTCTCAAAGGAAAAAAATAGGAGAGAGATCGTACAAGGGACTCCCTAGGCCAGCACACAAGTAAGGGCATCCCTTAGGGGATTTGTGGAAGTGCCCGGTCTCATGGACTCATAGGAAAGAAGGGAACATCTCACAGGGTGAATTTCCTCTAAAGAATATGTTACAAGAGATAGCTCACAACTCATCTCTATTAAAGGCCTCAACTAAGTTGGTTCGAACACCCAACCTATCATCCATGCCAAGTCTCACTCTTAGGTGTCAACTAAACTTGATAACTGGAGGAAGAACCTATCCATTTAGATAAAAACCCCAAAAAACATCATTTAGATAGCCTCTAAATGTAAAAAGGATTCCATCATTTTGATCTAGGTGGAAAAAATGCTCAGAATGGACTACTCACACGCCCAATTCTGACTTCCAGGGCATAAGTTATCCCAAAACTACTAAGTAGAAGTAGTACCTAGCCAGAACACAAGGATAGACACATCGGGTCTGCCTATTTAATAGTACACAGTGTTTAATTTACTGTACAAAACATCTAATATTCAAAAAAAGTCATCCTGTGTGTGTTTTCACCTTAACACATGCCCATGTGCCACTACACATCGTGTACTCCTTAAAAACCACTATTCCGTGTTTTATTTCACACGACCATCCACTACACGGTGTGTACTCAAATTAAACGACATTTACTTTGGAAAACTTCATCTTCCTCGAAAAGGATTAACACATGGCATGTTCCCCAAGAACACATGCCGTATATTCAAGGTTTTCTGACGGGAAATCGCTCGAAACGCACGGAACACCCGTTTTTGCCCCCGAAACAATGGATCCGGCCTCAAGGGGCCAGAAGTAAGAAATATAAGGCTCTAAAGTAGAAAATAGAATTTTTAAAAGGGATCTATGGTGAAAAAATAAACCGCCCTACCTTCGAGTGGAAACCGCCGAAGCTTTAGTTGATTTCACAGATCATGGTTTCCCTTCGCTGAATCAGCGCATCGTGATCTTCGAATCGGTACCCCTTTTACCTAAAAAATATCTCTCTTTATCAATATCCAAATCCTCCCAAAATATACATACAAGGAGGAGAACACATGGAGAATGCACAAGGACGAGGAGGAAGGAATAGAAAATAATGAAAAGAAAAGAAAAGGAAAAGAAGAAAAAGGGGGCCCAGGCCGGCCCCGACGCCCTACATGAGTTTATGCCTTCCCTAGGATAAAGTCCCCATTCTGAACTCAAATACGTAGATAGAATCTCAATATGACACTCCTTTTAAAATTTATTTTCAAACAAATGTACGCAAATAATTTAATATTTAATTTAATAATATTAAATATTAAATATTCCGCTAAAATTTGAACAACTCTGATTTCCACCAAACTTCTATCCTAGGGTAAACACCCTATTCTGGGACCAACAGAGTGGTCAAAAAAATTATGTAAGATCAAATGTTAGGGGAAAACACCATTTTACCCCTCACAAGCATCAAAAATCAAAAATTCAAATTTCTGCTCAAAATAGAAGTATGAAAAACACAGGTTCTTACATATATTCTCATTATAACACTGGTTATCCTATTTATTCACTTCTTATGTATTCCTCATACCATGATAATACTAAATTTTGAATTAATATTATTCTTGGTAATTAAAAATACCTCAACCCCAAGCCTTTACTTCACCATTATCTAGTCTTCAAAACATTATGAATTATATCTTCATAAAACTACTTTTTATTCATTATTATTAAAGAATCTACCTCCTAATGATATTTGGAAATATCATGGATTATTTTTTTAAATTTTATTCCATGAAATTTTACATACATATTATTTCAAACTCAATGAAATTAAATTTATTAAGAATATCCACATATGCATGAAAAACATGAAATGAAACAATCACGATTTCTCCTTACTTAAAGATAGAAATATCTTATGGATATTTATTCTATTTCCATATCCTAAAAACTTTCTTTATCCATGTCCAGAACTAAAGATTCATGATATTATAAATTGAGAAGTATTATAACATTGGCAGATTCAGTTTCTTATAATAATTTATTCTGATATTTTATGAGTTTTCTATTTTTCACAAAATATCATAAAGTTTTTATCCTTATTCACAACAACAATTGTATTTACAACATATTACATATCTAAATTCAACTTATTATATATATTTTAACTTCTTATATATCAAACAACATATTTTGTTCCCAATGTAATATATTAATACTTTTCTATTTTTTAGTTAACAAAACATCTTCCAAAAAATATCTTTTGTGAGAATTAAAACATAATACATATAGATTAATTTGTCATTTTTTAATCATTAAAATTATATGTACCTCAATATTATTCATCTGATAATTCAAAATTCCCCAGACTATAAAAAAACTATAGTTTTCATTTCCTTCGATAGGATTCTTTCTGCATGTAAATATTTCCTTATCGTATCATTAATCCATAGAACATTGCTCAAACACAAATATTCTAGTGGATTTATGCATTATATTCATATATATAATTCTAGTGTGGTGTGTTCTCATTTTACACAACATAAATTAGTGAGAAACCTAGTGTAATGGAGAAGATGATCCCGATAGATCCATTACACAAACACCTAACCATATTTTATGTTGTGAAAGAATACATGTTTATAATATTGTACCACATCAAACTTGTGTTTGTTCATGCACTGGTTTATCAAATGAAGTTCTACATCCTCTTTCCATTCAAATCCCCTAGGGCCATTCCACTTGCTTGGTCCAATATTCTACCCTGTACAGTGGTTCTGAAATTCACTTAGTGCCGATCCATGTTGGGTGTACTCTTCTTAGGCCAGTGAAGTCCCATTTTGGACTTTATGTATATCATATTTATAGACATCCTTTAATCTTGGATAACTACCTCTAATGTTCTAGATGATTTTCCAGTGTCGACTTGAGGGCTAGCTAACATTTTGGCCAACTTATTTAATAGAATTTATTTTCCAAATTACAAAACTGAAATACCAAGCACTCAAGACCACCTTCCATCCTCTTAACTTCTCTTACTTTTACTATTACATAAAAATTATCCAAACATTTTCACATAAAGTCTTCTAATATTAATACATGTGAATATAAGGATGGGGCTTTTAAAATACCTTAATCATAGAGATAAAATCTTGTTCATTATAAATTCTCTATGGAACTAAAATACTTAAAACATATTTTTCCTTAAATGTAAATGGATCTAAAAAATACAAAGGAAATGCCTTATATTTTTCATATTATAAATGACATGAAACATCAAAACAGCTCCCAATATAGGCCTTCTAATATTAATTTAATTTATAAAAAATGAAAACATGCTTTGGAACACTTTTTATCAATATTATTAGGTTCTTCAACCAACTTCCAAGTTATTCTTATTCACTCCAAATCCAATTCAATATTGATATTAGGATTCATTGGTTTTCCATGATCATTGAAGACAAATAAAATACACACAAATTGGGATCAAAAATACCAATTAGTCTTTATTATAAATACCCACTAAAATGAAATTAAAATTTGTTAGATCATTTCTCCCTTCTCACTCAAACATCATCTTAATCTCTATCCTTTCTCATGAAACTTTCATTTTCTTCTATTTTCATTATTGAAAATTAAATACAATGTAATTGAGAGAGGATAGTATCATTTCATAATCAAGAAATATTCCATCAACCATTCCACTCTAATTCTATGTTATCCATGGTTGGTGTAGATAAGAAGTGGGTTTGATTTATACATCAAAGAAATCCATCATAAAAATAATATGATAGAAATTGAAATGATATTCTCATCCCCTTTATTAGGATCTATCTAATTTATTTAGGATATGAAAATTGATTGAAATAAATTTTTATAAATAAATAAATAAATAAATTTAATCTAAATTCCATGCACTCACTTCAACACATAGTTTAAAATAATATAAGTACAAATGGAAGAATTTTATTTTATCCTTAAATCTTATGTAAACTTCACTTTCGTGTCATTTATTGAGAAAAAATTTATACCCCTTAATGTTAGGATTTAATTCATCTAACCAAGGATTATAGAATATGAAATCATACATTTTTAATGACACATTTTTAATCATATTATATAAATTCAAACTTTTATGAAGTAATACTTCTGATAGGTTATCAATCATCTCTCTACTTATCCCCCTAAAGGAGACACTCCAATTCTATTCATCATAGTGAATCATTTAATGAGATATATTTTTATATATCCCTTTTTGAGAATACACTAAAAAATATCACTTCAATAATCTTTCAAGATTTGAAATCTTAAAAAACTTCATCAAAGATGATCTTCTTAGACACACATGTTGGAATGGTGTAGCTCGATATATTTGGATGAAGTAAGTTTGAATAATAGTGGCCTAGACTATAATAGTGTGAAATTTGAAGATAGTGGTAATGTATCATCTTAGACTTCAGATACAATAGTATTGTAGATATATAGACTTTTATCCACTAGTCACTATAGAAAAATGGAAATTCTATACGATTGGGGACAAAATAGCATAATCTTATTTATGATCTCATTAATGCTAGGATTTCTTGTTTATGTGTCTAAAACTATGAAAATATCCCTTTAATTATTCTCATAAAATTAGTGAAGTGTTTGACTTCACTGTATATGTAAGGATTTTTCCAAAACCGCACAAATCATTATGTCTTTTGATCTTCTTATTGTTCTTTTGTTTTTCCCTTTTACTCTTCTATGAATCATTTATCATTTTTTATCTTAATGTTTCAACAAAGAAAAGTATTTATAATACCATTTTGATATATCATTATAGGATGGTAGGTTTTGTACATTTTGATCAAGTTATTTACTCAAGATATTTAGTATTTTAAATCTTCAACTTTAGTTCCCTACATGGTTAGCATACAAATACAACACAAATAGTAGGGGATTATGGTTAAAATTCTTATTCCTTAATGTGAACTACAAGGTTGATATTATTTTCTTAACCTAATTTATTTTTTATTTCCAGCCTTCATTATTGAACTAATGGTTCTTAAATATGAGTTTCTTTGATAATTATAGAACTTTTCATACTTCTATTTCATTATGTGTGATGCTCATATTTTATTTATCCATAAAATAAAATGAATCACCTAATGAAATATTTATCCCTTTTATATATTTTTCTTTTGATTTTAATATAGTTAATCAATATTTAGTATTTTTTCCATTATTATCACATCAACTAAATAGTTCTTATTTAACTCTTATGTTTTTTTCTATTGAAAACCTTTTAAGAAATTATTCTTCTTCATGAGGATTCTATTATTTTCATTTATCATTAGCTTTCACTTGTGATTCTTCTAATTTACAATGCCTTTTCAAAATAAGTTGTCCAAACTACCATATATTCTTCAGTTATATTATTTTATTTTTTATAATTTCCACATGGATTCTTGAGAGTTATTTTCATCAAATTTTCCTTTTTTTCTCTTTTACACTAATTTTTTTATTCCTCCTTTATTTGCATCCACCAATACATATATCCATGACTTATTTGAAAACATCCATGGTATGTATTTTATTTTCAAAATTGAAGAATCTAATATTATTTTATTTTTCACTAATCTTGGTCTTATTGGACTTATTTAAATAATATTATTTTCCTATTCACAACCCAAGGATGAATCTCTCTTCTTTTGAAGAATCTTGGGAGTAATCTAGTTGAAACTTATTTTAGAATCTTTCACAAGGATGAATTATCATTTATCATTAAATTTATGATCTTATTACACTATTTGTTTTTGAATCTTAATAAGATGAATTAATCAAGATTTTATCACTCCTATGATCACACTTATTTAATGTTCCATTGTGAACTTTAATAATTTTAAATATATTAGATGTAAATAGATTTTTCAATTTCAATGGTGTAATTTTCTTTAGTTTAGTATTTCTCCTTCTTGATACCCAATTTATCTAATATTATGATATTAATATATTAGACCAATAATATAATGACCTATCTCTAAACCTACAATGGTATTATTAATTACCAACAAACCTTGGTTTTCTTATTTGGACTATATGTTTTCTAGAGTTTCAAGAACTATGAGCTTGCTGCTTATGATAATTTATAACAAATGATTGGGATTATTTATGGGAACCAACTCTCATATACACTATTCTATCCACCCTTCAAATGGTGGTATGATCCTCATTATTTTTTTTCATCTATTTTGATATAGTTTTTTATTTTACACTTTCAGTATCCTTGAAAATAGATTTAGTACAAAAATTAGATTTTGAGATGGATGATACATTTTCCTTTGAGAATATTTAGGATTGATCATACTATGATCCAAATTTATTTTTTATACAAATTATAGGCCTTTTATAACATTAAACCTCCTTTGTAGGTTGTATGGAAGTAACAATATTTTCCTCAACTTCTTATGAAGACATGGCTTGAGTAGTTTTTAGATTTTATAAGTTAATTTCAATCTCAAGGAACTTCATACAGAGAATGGATTTTTAATTATCCAATATATTCAATTATTATATAAAATAATAATTAATTATTTTGTCTTATTCATCATTAATTTTTATCTTCTCTCATAATAATGTGCCGAGCACTTTGTTCTTTTTACATTTATTATCCAATTGTGAGTTATTTACATCAATATTGTTTTTATTATTTTCTTACGATTCATAGACCTGTTTAATGTACCCTAAAATAACATGATTTATGTTCATGAAGATTCCCATGATAATTTTTTATATGTATCTTTCCATTTTGTTTTATCTATTATAATTCACTATAAAAGGATTAAATGGCTTGAATATTCATTGAATGGATTCAATGAATAAATGATAATAGGAATAAATGCATGTTTATATGTTTAATATGGTTGAAATTGTTTATTAAATATTTTTTTTTGAGAATTTACATATAAAGATAAGATATCCATCCTATTTGTATAAATGATTTCATGAAATCTTCCAGATACTGTTAGGTCTAATACAATGATGGAAGGTGGTCTAGAGGGGGGGGTGAATAGACCTTTATTAAGATTATAAGATTTATTAAATATTAATTATATAATTTGGTGTTTTAAAATTATTAAACTATTATTTCTTAGAAGAATAAGAATAATTAATGTGTGTAGAGTGTATGAAAAAAATTAAATATAAGAACTTAAGGAATTTTTATAGTAGTTTAGATATAAACAATCCTAATCTACTCTTCACACCCTAACCGATGGAGTATGAAACCCACTATGAAAGAGAGTGATAATTTTACACTAGATAAATCTAAATGCATATTTTTTTTACATTGGGATGAATCACAACCAAGGAATTTGTGAGGAT
Organism: Viscum album; assembly: GCA_963277665.1. Taxonomy (NCBI): domain Eukaryota; kingdom Viridiplantae; phylum Streptophyta; class Magnoliopsida; order Santalales; family Viscaceae; genus Viscum; species Viscum album. Next base: position 1,391,290,499 of record OY728142.1, on the reverse strand, counting down.
TAGAACCAATCCTAACAACACATAACCTTTTTCTAGAGTAGACATAAACCCATGATTTCTATAAGGATTAGCCCCAACCTAAGTGTATTGCCTTTTGGTATAGTAATCATAACCATAGAACTACATTTTAGTAAGGTATAAAAACCAAAGAGTAATTTTTATAGGTTTTATAACCTATTTTGATAAATATAAAAGTTTATACAACTCTACCCAACCCATAAGAAATAAATATAATTATTACAAAACTATTGGAAAGTTGTTGAAATAATGCTATAAATGAAAAAATTTATGCAGTACCTTTGAATGGATTTGAAAGATGAATTTTGGGTGTTATAGGAAAGGTGAATTATGTATCTTTAAGGATAATAAATTCAATGAATATTTTTTACTCCCTTGATATTTCATCATAAAGGATGTAAATAATTTATCACTGGATTACTTGATTGACACAAGAGTATGAACGTATGTGATCATTTCTCACTTGCCCAAAGTTTCTTTTTCAAGCATCCTCACATCCTTTAAATATATTCTACAATGCTAAAACATCTAAATATATCACATGAAAATGGTTAGAAACATTTAAAACTTAAAAATAATGATACTGGATTAACACACACAGAGATATAAGGAAATTATCATTGCATAATTATCACTCAACTTATGATTGAAATTTAAAACAATGAATAATACATCAAAATAATTTTAAATAAACCATTAAATAATTTAAACAGTATCTATAATAATAGGTTACTGAAATATACCATGAAAATATCATTTTTGAATTTGAAATATGATATTAAAAACATAATATTTAAAACAAAAAGTAAATATGAATATAATATAAAAAATTGATAACAACTAAGTAAATATATTAAAATAAAGTTTTAATGAGTTTAATATCAACTAATATTAGTTTATAAATAATAAAATTTAATAAAAAAATAAAATAATAAAAAAACATTTTTTGAGTTTCAAGTTGTAAGTTTTATGTGTAAAAATAAAATATAATTTGATCTTCATAAAAACATGTTTAAAACAATAAAAAACACTTCAAATAGTTTCTACATAATTAATAGGGATTTATAAAGTCATTATAAAATTTAAGGTATTTGAAATAAACAAGAATAAAATTGAAATAAAAAACAATACGTAAAACATATCATAATTTACGATTTTAGAAAACCTTGTAGAAATTCATTGAACTACATTGGGAAATTCACATAGGGGTTTTTTACATAGGTGTTTTCCCTAAATAAGTTAATTGACCACATAGGTGAATTAAATTTAAAATTGCACATAAGTGATTCATGTAAAAAAATCTATGTATCCAAGTCACAAATCCGAATTCATCACACAGAAGATTCATGCATATGAATTTTTGAAATCTGTAAATAGATTAACTTGTCAGATTTCAGAGCTAAAATAGACCTTGATAAAGGTAGAATCAATTTTTGGTCTAATTTAATTATATTTACAAAATTTAAATATGTTTTTAAATAATTAACAACGACATTAATCTATTTTATAAAACTCAATTTATTATTAAAAAAGTGGAATAAAAAAAGTTCTGGAAAATATTAGAAATCAGACTGAAAACGTTCAGTAACTTCTTGCCTAATTTCAAACAAGATAGAGATTGAATCAGAATTTAATGTATTCTAATTAAATTTATATAATCTTATTAACTTTAAAAAAATAATTACTAATTTTGGAGTTATTTAACTTAAGATATGGTCAAAATATAGAGGGTAAATTATTCTGGAAAATTATCTATGTGAATTACAAAATGGTTACATGCATCAAAAATTGACTACGTGGTTAAGAAATTTTCTACATGGTTAAAAATGATTTTTATATATGAGAACAGTAAAAAACATACCTAAATGATATTTTAAGGTCCCAAATGACTTATTTATACTATAAACACTTCAATACACTTTCAGAAAATGTTATCTACAATCAAAAAAATAAATCTAAATATATTTTAATAAATGAAAAATTATGATATGATTAAGATTAATCATACTTTAATCAGTATAAAATTAAAAGTAAATAAAAAATAAATATTTTTAATCATCAAAACATAAAGTTGTTTAAGGTGACACTCAAAAAATACCTTCTTCCTCCCAAAACATAGTTTATCACATAGTAAAGGTACTGGAACCCCTTATGTATTTTGGGATCCTCACAAAATATTTTGGGATCCTTTGGTCGATGTAATCCATAGAAAGTTATAATATTTCAATTCATTCTTTTGTGATATTTACCAAATGTGTGTCAAAAATTCAAAGATTGATTTATCACATAAAGAACACACATTGTGTTATTTATTTATTTATACATGTTGATTCTATAAAGGATAAATCAAGAAAAATATGGGTTTTCTTCCACTACCATTGATCATATGATGATCCATAGAAACCCATAAGTAGTATTTGATTTAGGTTATTTAATGAATCAAAATGCCACTTTCATTTTTATTAAGAACATGTTTTCAAAACCTAGCTGGAATTGACCCACTTGAAATTACATTTAGTTTCAATGTAATGTTATATTTAGTTACTTGTGTTATGTTATATCATAATGTAACATGAGGTTCTCCCTTTTAAGAATATGTTTACCATCAACATAATCTAAAAAAAAACTTTAGGATACATTTGTACGATAATGTATCTTACCCTAGAGCATGAAATTATGTTAATAACATAATGTAATATGCACCATGGAATCGATATTACATTAAATAGTTAACATAATGTAGAGTCTGGGCATAACATAAGTCCGAGGTTAACTAATCTAGCACCCTGAAAATATAGTATCATTTTTAGGGTACTTAATGATACATTATTTGTCAATGTATCATGAGGTTTCTGACAGATATTATGTTGAGTGTCAACATAATATGATGTTTGATACTCTTCTATGATACTACATTGTGAGACAATGTAATGTCAAGTGTCCATATAAAATTAAAATTAAATAAATTAAATATTTAGTTAATTTTGAGTATAATTTATAAAAAATTTATAAATCATAAGTGATAGAATTTTTAAAATGGGGTTTTCAAGTATAAATTAAATATTAAAATGTTTAAATTTTTCTCATATTTTTGATAAATAAATAAATTGTTTATTTATTAAGAAAATTAAATTATTAATTGAATTAAATTATTTATAAATTATTTATTAATAATGGAAAATATATTTTGGAATATTTATAATATGTATAAAAGAGTTTTATAAATAAACTATAAAATATTTATGATTTGTTTATTAAATGTTTTTGAAACATTTATTATAAATATTTCATTAATATTAAAGAGTCAATATTAATAATATATTTTTCAAAATTATATTGTTTATAAAAATTTATTAATCATAGTAAAATATATTTTGGGAATATTTTAATTTATAAAGAGTTTATAAATTAATTGATTATAAATAGTTTATAATTAATTGTATAAATGTTTGCAAAAAAATTATTAATAAAATATTCTAAATATTAAATGTTAATATTACCTTTTACCAAATCATATGGATGACCATGTAACATTGAAATAAAGTGTTTATTAAGAAATTATAAGGGTAATTTATTAATAATTTATAAATTACATAAATAAGGACAAAATAAATATGAGTTTATATTGAAAATTATGAATTGTTCATAATTATTTAATTTGAATTGCTTGAATTAAAATGAACTTTAAGTAAGTTATTATTTAGATCACAACAAAATTATTCTGATGGTAGATTTTTTATGGTCTAAATAAGTTTAAATATATTATATTTAGAATATGTAAATAGTTTATATAAAATAAATTAGATTTTAAAATATTTATAATTAATAATAATATCATATATTTAAAGTGAAATATTGTGTAATTAATAATATGAATGTGTACATATTGAAGGTGAATATAAAGTGTTTGCATGTGATGCATGTCATACTGTTAAGACAGTTAAATTGAAAAAAAACAACTTATAGTTTATAAATATGCTATATATGATATTTTAAGGCTTTAATTAAAATATTTTTTTATAATAATTTGTTAAATATGATGTTTTTATATGTTTATCTTATAGTTTATAATTTTATTACAAATTATAAGTGTGGGTTTAGCTAAAATTTTGTTTAATAATCCAAAAATTAAATATGGAAATTCATATTTATAACTAGTGATTAAATAAAATTTTTATTTCATTATTTATTATTTTATGCTATTCATTTTTCTAAAAGCCTTATATAATGTAAATAATATGAATGATATTAAGTATTAAAATTCTTAATTTTTTATAATCTTAAGTTAAATATGATAATTCATAATTATTTCCCATGATAAATAAAGCATTTATTTAGTAACCATGAGTGTAATTTATAACGAATTTATAAATTAATTATATAAGGATAAATTATAAAGAAGTTTACACTTAAATTTATAAATAGTTCATAATCAATTTAATTTAATTAAGATTTTCCTTATAAAAGATATTATTTAGATCACATAAAAAGTTATTTGATGATATACTTCAATATGATTTAAATAATGTTTGATTTTTTTACATTTAGATTATATAAATAGTTTACATAATAGAAAGTGGGTTATAAAATGTTTATAATTCATAATAATATAATATAATATGAAATAATTTATATTTTAAATGATATATAAAGTATTTATACCTAAAATTATAGAATATGAGTAATATTTTTCTTAATTATAAAATGTTTATATCAAGCTTTTATTTATGAGTTATTTACACATTTTTATCTAATGTTTAAATTTATGAAATGTTCATTTTTTTAGAAGTTATTACTTTCTTAATTCATGTTTATAAATTTTTTATAGAACATGAATAATGTTTATGATTTACTTATGTGATAAATTTATTATAAGATACATAGCCTTGTATTACATTCTAGGGGTGTCTCCATAAAATTTAGTTTCTCATCTACCCTAACCTCAGTTTTTTTATAGTTATGTACTTGATAATAGTTTTTGAATGTAGTTTTTCATATCAGGTATTAGATATATCATTAATATAATTATATCTTGAGTAAATTCTCCATGGGGATAGGGACTTAGGGTCATACTACCCACCAGCCTTGAGGCTTATGCCTTGTTCTATAAAGGTGAGGGGTTGACTATCAGTTACTCGAGGCATACTCCAATGGGGTTTATCAAGACCATATAACTCTATGATGTTAAAAGAAAATTTCACGTACCTTATGCATATGATTCATTTAGATATGTTTGAATATACCTTACTTTTATTTTTAGTGAATAATAAAAACTTGTGGGTTGTGTAAAATTTACACATTATTGTTGCATGAACACATTAATTTGGAGGATTGAATAGGTATTCCAAAAATAAATCATTAGAATCATGAATAAAAAAACAAATAAATGTGAGAGTATAAAGATTGAATAATATTAAATAATTATAAATTTAATATTTATATGATGTATATTAAATTAGAAAGACTTCAAAACCCATAAAATACCGAGTGTGATATTACTTAAAAATTAGAACTTATCAAGAAATCAATCATCTGACCAAGTAGGTTATAAAAAATTTGGGTTCCTCTAGATTATATTGTTTAAGGAAAGTAAGTTATGAGTAACTCTATATTATCATATTAGGTAGGACATTATAATACTAGGTTCCCCTAAATCATCCTTTGGTAGCTTATTCTTGGAATTTTCTTTGCGTTACACCAGTTAGGAGACCCTAATAGGATTAGGTTAACAGATGAATAGAGTTGGGTATTATGCATATGATGGATATATAAAAAGTATTATCCACTCAACTATATAAGATCTACAACTATTTTAATGTCCATCCCCTTGTTGGATTGAGAATGTGGTGAGATGCTACTTGGCCTGAGGTGATGTTCCCAAGGTGCTAAATTCTAGAAATAATTGCTAAGGGATTCAAGAATAATTGGGGAATGATTTCCCTTAGAATAAACCAACAAAATATACATGACATAAACAACCATAACTACATGATGCATGTAAAAAAATTACACCCCCAAAAATATCTTACCAAGAAACAACCAAACTATTCCACGATAATTCCCATAAACCAACACAACAACCGAAAAAAATCCCAATATCAGAGTATAAAGTGGAAGAATCAAAGACAAACCCAAAGGAAAACATTAAATGATTCATGGATCCACACCAAGTTCCATGCTCCAGGAACCATAATACCGCCAAATCATCATGATGAACTACTTGCAAAATAAGATTCTTTACCCTGACCTTTGTCTCAGAAAATGACCTCTGTAAAAGCCCCAAAGTGCCAAACCAGGGTGTGAGTAAAAATACTCAGTATTTTTTCCCCAAATTACTTCCCTAAAAAAGACACTAGGATATAAACATCATAACATTTATATAAATAGTTTATATAAAACATAAAATAGTGAAATAATTTCCAACAATCCAAACACACCCTTACCAAGCCAATTTTACCAAAATCCACAAAACATAAGGGAAATACAAACAACCATGACATAATCTATTTACCATCACACGTTAGAAAAATAATTTATAACTTTCATACCCACAATTAATAAATCATAACTATTTGGTTTCACATACCCAAAACTGTAAAAATCATGATGGCACTTCTCGTCCAAGCTTGTTTACTCCTTTCCGAATCTAGTGGTACTTCAAACCCACTTATCCTCAACAGTGGACCTTCTATCCACTATCCGTCCCCTTTTTATAGTGGTACTCCCCACGAACTTCACACCACAATCAACACATGAATAAAATGATTAAGCCAATGACCAGCATATACACCCGCTAAATCCACAATAATATGAAAACAATTATTTCGCAACCAAAATATCCTTGAGGACTTCTTTCATGCTATATAACATTTCAATAAATCAACCCCTTTTATTGAAAAACAATTTCAAAAACAATTTCATAAATCAACCCAATCTACCAATTTTAAAATCAATATTTTAAAGCCCGACAACAAAGAACATTCACCAAAATACACATTTTGCCCAAAAATCCTAAAAAATCACAAATGGAATTTCCATCAAGATTTTAACATCATAATCAAAATTAATATTAAAAAAACTAAATAATTGAAAATAAGGATTCTAGTTCTAGAAAAATGGAGTCGAGAGAGAATCCAACTACCTTAGGGTTTTGAGGAAATCAGCTAACTCTGAATCGCACCATAAATCCGGGTAAAATCTCCAAAAAAACTACCTTATATCCCATTTCCTAACTTCAAAAATGCCCCAATATCATCATTTTAGGAAACAAAAACCCTATATCTATATGAAATGAGTGTAGATCTAGAAAACTGAGATAGAGGTAGAACTAAATATAAGGAAAACCAAGAAATATCTAAGAGATAAGGCTTACTGGAAGAGAATCACCTTCACCACACCTTGAAAACCCTTATATTCACTTCCAAAATGAGTGGGAGAGCCCCTCCAACCCTTGAGAACCAAAAATTCTGATTAGGTTTTGTATGGGAGAAGAGAGGAGGAGTTTATGGAAAATCCTGAGTGAACCCCTAATTAAAAACCCAATTTTTATTTCTGTGCATGGTTAAGAAAACCATGCACATGCTACTGCATCAATAGGGACCCCACATGGTTTCATTTCACCATTAGAAAAACTGTTCAAAAACCATGAAAATCCCACTACCTCCACTTTCACATTTTCCGAGAGATCCTGCATGGTTTCCCCTAACCGTGCTTAATCCACACTTTCTTAGAAATTCCCCAAAAGCATTCCAAAACCTTACTAAAATCTCGCAAACATTACCCAACCACTTTACATACATAAAAATACATAAAAAATGTTACAAACAAAAACATTTGGGTGATAAATTCTCCCCACCATTGGAATTTTTGTCCTCATAAAGTAGATAACCATTTCTTTTCTTAAAGAGCTCAGGTCATTGCTTGACCATCGCTTTCTACCACTCCCAAGTCTCCTCATGAATCAGACCATGTTGCCAAAAAACCTGAACTAAAACGATTCTTTGACCATGAAAAAATTTCTCTTTCCTATCCACAATATGAACTGGCACATGAACCAAAGAAGAATCCAGCTCTAGATCAACATGATTCCAATGAATCAGATGGTCATGATCCGAATGATATTTTTCAACTGCAACACATGAAACACATTGTGCACCACACTAAACCATGGTGGAAAAGATAACCGATAATCCACTTCTACAACCTACTAAAGTATCTCAAAAGGACCAATATACCTCAGAGATAACTTACCTGACTTTCTAAATTGATGATTTTCTACCCTTGGAGAGATTCACCAAAACACATGATCACCCACCTCGAACAACAACAACCATTGATGATGGTACACATATGATTGATGAATACTATGAGCCATATCCATTCTCTTACTGATCAAATTTATCTTTTCTATATTATTTTGGACAAGGCTCAGCCTAACCATCGAATTTTCTCCAATTTCCACCTAAAAAAGTTAAGAACGACACAAACGCCCATACAATTATTCAAATAGAGCCATATGTATCAAAGACTGATAAATTTTATTATATAATAACTCTACCAATGTAAAGTTCTCCTCCTAGGAGACACTAAAATCCATCACACAAGACCAAAAAATATCTTCCAAAGTTTGTATCAACCTCTCAGATTTCCCATCCTTTTGAGGATGATACGCCATAATCATCGTTAATTGAGTCCCAAGGGCCTGCTGCATGGATTTCAAAAAACGGGATGTGAACCTTAGATCTCTATCTGATACAATTAAAATTGGAACACTGTGACTCTTTACCACATCACATATATAGATTTTGGACCGATCCTCCACCATATAATATTCACAAATAGGGATGAAATGGACTGAATTTGTGAGATGATCCACTATCACCCATATGACATCATTCTTTCTGACAATTCTTGGGAGACTTGTAAAAAAATCCATCACTATATGTTCCCACTTCTAGATAGGGATAGGTAAAGATTGCAACATAACTTCCAGCCCCTGATACTCTACCTTGACTTGCTGACAAGTCAAGCATCTCGAAACAAACTCCAACACATTCCTTTTCATACTAGCCCACCAAAACTGTACTTTCAATGCCTTATAAATCCTATGAATTCCAAGATAGACAACCCATATAGAATGATTATAAGATTTGAGAATTTCTTCCTAAAAATCCACCAGTACTACTATACAATTCTGAAAATGCAAAACTTAATTCCCATTCATTTCCCTACCATCAATGGTCTACACACCATTGAGTTTTGACCACATCACCATACACTTGGAATCAGAAATCTACACCTCTTTAACTAAGCCAATCAAGTCAAGAAACAGTGATAATAGAAAGAAAACTACTCTATCACCTCAGTCCTCACATTCCAAAAACATTTCGACTATAACCGACATCAAATTCCACTAATTTGATGCTTGTTTCACCACCTAAGCATAAGAATTCATACTTAATGCATCTACCATCGAATTTACCTTACTCAATGTATACATCAAGTAAAAATTGAACATATGAAGATACTCCATACCTCCGCTTTTCCTCAAGTTCAAATATATTTGTGAGAAAATATTCTTCAAGCTCTTATGATCAGAAAATACCATGAAATTATCACCAAAGAGATAATGACTCCACATTTTCAAAGCATGAACTACTGCCACCGACTGAAAATCACATGTTGGGTAGTTATTATCATGTACCCTCAACTTATGAGAGCCATACATAACCACATGATCTAATTTCATGAGAACACACCCCAAACCTGATCCCAATGCATCATAATACACCATGTACCCTTTTCCTGGTTCTAGAAAAACCAATATTGGTGCTGATGTAAAACGACTCTTAAGTTGTTCAAAAGATTTCTGATATTGCTCGTTCCATTGAAATGAAACATTCTTCCTTGTCAAAGCTGTCATTGGTGAGTCCAATCATGAGAAATCATTAAGAAAACGTTGATAATAGCTGGCTAGAATAAGGAAGCTCCGTATTTCAATTACATTATTTGGTTGTTTCCAAAAAATAACAATTTCTTTTCTAGATCAACTAAAACACCATTCTTAGAAATAATATGGCCATGGAAATGAACCTACTGTATCTAAAAATCACACTTTGAAAATTTGGTATATAACCAATGATCTCTCAATATCCCCAAAACTATCGCCAAGTGTTTCTCATGCACCACCATTTTCTTGGAATACACCAATATATCATCAATAAATACCACCACAAAAGATTCTAGATATCTCTAAAATATTCAAATCATAAATTCCATAAAAACTACTGGTGAATTTTTCAGACCAAAGGGAATAACCACATAATCATAGTGGACATATCTACTTTTGAAAGCTATTTTGAGAATATCATCCTTCCTCACCCACAACTAATGATACCCTAATTGCAAGTCAATCTTGGAGAACCACTAAGCTCCCCTAAACTGATCAAACAATTCATAAATGAAAGGAAGTGGATATCTATTCTCTATCATAAGTTGGTTAAGATTACAATAATATACACACAATCAAAGAGTTCTATTTTCCTTTTTAATGAAAAACACTAGCACTACCGATAGAGATGTGATAGGCCGGATGGACCCTTTTTTTTAACTCCTCCAACTGTACTTTCAATTCCCTCAATTTCGTTGGTTCCATCTCGTAAGATGAAAGTGAGATAGGAATGGTCCCCAGAAAGAGATCAATCATAAACTTGACTTCTCTCACGGGTGGAAACCCTAGGAATTATTTGAGTAATACATCAAGAGACTGATCAAAAACCACTAGAAAAATGCTATGCTAGACTCCTTCCATTGATGGCAATGACAATGATGTAAACTGATACAAGATCATGACAAGAGTAGGTTATGAAAAACCTATTTCACCCATCTTTTCATTCTTCTATCTGCTAAATAGATGTTCAACACAATCATCTATATTGAAACTAACCATTTGTGAATAATAGTCGATGTGAGCCTTAAACATTTCCAACCAATCCATTCCCAGGATTATATCATAAGCATCCATCTCAAGAACTGAGAAATCCCCCATCAACTCAACCCCATCCAAAACTATACAACATAATCTATACAGGAAGGCTCAACACTCTCTTTGACCCAGAGGATTTTTATGTTTTAAAACCGAAGGCATAATTTCCATAGTTAAACCCATAAAAATAATATCATGAGAAACAATAAAAGAATGATACTCACCCGTATCAAACAACACTTACATCAAGGTAGAATTTAAAAGAATCGTACCTCACACCATGGATGGTCCCTACTGATCATCCATCATAACCTGCTCAAATAGAAACAACTACTTTCTTAACACACTTTGATATTTATTTCCCTATTGAAGAGTCACATTGTTCCTAGAATCACCATGACTAAATTTTCCTTGCTGAAGAGGGGTATGCTTCTGCCCCCGTTCCATTGAGACATAAGATGCCTGCGACCCCTGAGGAGTGTCATGAATACTCGACCTCAAAGCATTACAATAATAATTATGAATATTCCCTATTTTCTTACAATTATGACATGATCAAGGTTGTTCTATACAATCCCATTTGATGTGGCCTGTAGAACCACACTAAAAACATCCCAGCTTACTCTGAAGCTTTGGAGGAAGATTCACTGATCCTTCCATCGGGTTCTGATTCATACTTCCACCATAAAAATAAGTTTCCCTCTTCCTCTTGATCCCTTCATTAGGTTTCCAACTATTCCATATGGGTACCAACATACTTCCCCCACATATAGCCCTGAATATACACCGTTTAGCTATAGTTTCTCTATTCACTATTTCCATGTAATCAGTTATACATGACACCAATATTTTAGAACAAATTTCCTGCCTCATCCCAACTTTGAAAATACACACCTTCAATAATGTACTACCCACCAATTCGAGTGAAAACCACACTATGTTCATAAAATTAGGTGTCTATTCCATTACTGAGAGGTTGTCTTTATTTAAATGAAAGAAATCCATTTTGCACTGAATTCTAAACATATGAGGGTAGATTTTTTTTAAACAAATCCTCAAAATCCTCCCATGACATTCCTTGGTATGTTCCAGATTGGACCACCAACTCCCACCAATGAAGGGAAATATCTTCCAACATGTAAGTTTTTAGGTTCACTTTCATCTCCACTGGTGTTCCCAAAAATTGAAAAATATCCTATTTATTATATTCAACCATGATTCTGCCTTTTTTGGTTTCTAATCACCCCTAAAGATGGGTGGATTATGATTTTTAAATTTAACCACATGATCCACATTCTTAGGCTCACCCTCTTTATTCCCACTTCCCACATCTTTGAAATCTTTCACTATACTCTACACTAGATTTCAGTTCACCTGAGACTCAGGCACACCCACATTTTTAGAAGCCTCCTCCAGTTGGCCTCTACAATGCCTACCCAGTGTCATTTCAATCAGTACAAAAAATAACCATAATTCTTACTCCCTTAGTAATAAAAGGCTTAAAATTTCAAATTCAATTACATTGAAACTATCACAACTAGGATTTCCACAAGTTCACATTTCCTATGTTGCACCATTTTTTGAAAAAATCCACCATTTTTTGAAAATTTACTGATTTCCAAAATACCACAATTATTGAAATTTTAAATCCACACATTTTAAAGTAATTTCCATATTTTTTACCAGTCCATATATTCATATCATAAACATAAATCATTATTCCCAATGAAATATGCAATCCTAGTGGGAATTATTTCATACTATGCATGCCATGCTCATCTCATTGGCTACACCCATGACAATGATATTTATAATGCATATAAGTCTCTCTAAAATACTTATGTACCCAAACTCCCTGGTAACTTGAAGTTCAACATAAAAGGGTTAGATACATCCTTTTATAATATACATTTCAAGTTACAACAATCCTACTCTTTGCTACCATCCCAACTCAAGGAATAAATCAATAATGAATGCCAACACCAAGACTGAAAACTGGTGTTAAGACCAACAAACTGGAAATTCAAGTACTAAACAAACTGTTACCACTTATAACATCCCACCCTCATCTCATTGGCTTGAGAAGGCAATGATATTCTACTTGGGCTTAAGAGATGTTCCCATTGCACCAAAGGTTGGAAAAAAATTCCAAGGGATTCAAGAACAATTGGGGAAGGATTTTCCCATAGAATAAACCAACCAACCAAACAAGGCATAAAAAACCATAACTACATATTTCATGTCAAAAAAGTACACCCCCAATAATATCTTACCAAGAAACAACCAAACTATTCTATAATAATTCCCATAAACCAACACACCAACACAAAAAAATCCCAATATCAGAGTACAAAGTGGAAGAATCAACGACAAAACCCAAAGGAAACCATGACACACACCATGGATCCACAGAAAGCTCCATGATCCAAAAACCACAATACTGCCAAAGAATCATGATGAACTTCTTGAAAAATTAGATACTTTACCCATACCTGTGTCCTAAAAAATGACATATATAAAAGCACTAAAGTGCCAGAGATGGGGGTGAGTACAAATACTCATTAGGTTTTCCCCAAATGACTTCCCAATGCACACCACTAGGATACAACCATTAGTACATTTATATAAATAGTTTCACTACTATAAATATGGATTTTATTAGTGCTAGAAAAGTTCATTAATAGTGCTAAAAAGGCAATGTTAATCAAGGCGAAGATAAAGGGGGGGGGGGGGGTCCCTTTTATCAGCACTCAGAAAATCTCTGATAAAGACCCCTTTTATCAGCACTAAAAAAGCGCTGATAAAAGTAAAAAAATAAAAATAAAAAATAATTTATATTCAGGGGGGATTTTAACAACGCTTGACCCCCCTTTATCAGTGCTAGATGGCCCCTCCCACTCCCGTGCGCTTCCCTTGCTTGCACGTCCCACACATGCACGCACACTTCCTTGCTTCCACACGAACTTAAACCCATGACCTCCCCCTTATGCTCCTGCACCTTTACCACTAAGCCATTTCGTTTTTTTCTATTAAATAATACATCTATTTATTTATATATTTATAGTTATATTTATTTATATATTAATATAGATTCATATTAATATAAATATATTTAATTATATTAATAAATATTTGTTTATTCATATATTATTATATATATATTCATTCATATATTAATATATATTTATATCTATTTATATATATATTTGTAGTTACAATTTTTTATCCGTATATTTATTTGTATATTAATATATATTTATAAGATTAGTTTTAAATACATCTATAAAATTTGTTTTTTATGTGTGTTTATAAATAAATAAGTAAATACATATATACAACACAGACACAAAGACACACACACACACACACATTTATGAATAAATAGACACATATATATGTGTGTGTGTGTGTGTGTGTGTTTGAAAATCCATATAATGTTAAAACGACTATAACTTCTAATATAAAATCCCATTTCAACTCCACAACTAGTCAAATCTAATAAAATGAAACAATATTCGATATGATATGTGGTACAGGCCTAGAGGACATCCGGATTAGAAGTTATAAATGTTTGAATGTTAACAAATCGGGGTATCCTGACTAAAAACTCGGTTTTGGAGGCCTTCTGGGCCTTTTTTGGCCTAAAAAAATGTGACAGAAGCATCGCTCGGGGCTTAATCGCGTAGAGCTCATCGATGAATTTGATTTGATATGCTGTAGAGCTCAAACAGACACCTCGATCAAAAGTTATGGCCGTTTGAAGTTTGAGTTACATTTTCAACTTATTTTAGATCTTTTATTAATTGTTTTGATTTTTTGTGTCCTCAAATTATTATTAAATTATTTTTAATAGATAATAATTATAAAATTATTAATTAATTATATTTTTTAAAATATTTTAAAGACATTTTCACTAAATTTCTTATATATTAAATGTAATTGTATATTTATATGTATATTTAAAAAATATATATTATATTTATATCAATATAAATATACTTATATAACAATATATTATTTTTCATGAAAAATTATTTTTTTGAAACATAAAATTTATCAACGCTAGGAAAAAGCACTGATAAAGTCCCCCTTTATCAGTGCTACTAAAAAAAGCGCTGATAAAGGGGTCCCCTTTAACAATGCTAAAAAATTGCTGATAAAGGGGGGGGGGGGGCTTTATCAGCGCTAAAAAATCACTGATAAAGGGTCACTTTTAACAGCGCTTTTTTTAGAGCTATTAAAGGCCCCCCTTTATCAGTGCTTTTTAGCTATGATAAATTCACCCTTTATCAATGCTTTTTTTAGCACTGATAAAAGGGTAGCACTTCCCTTGCCTGTTTTTGTAGTAGTGTTTATATAAAACATCAAATAACGCAACAATTTCCAACAAGACAAACACACCCTTACCAAGACACTTATACCCAAATCCATACAACACAAGGGGAATCCAAAAAAACATTCCATAACCCATTTACCATCACATGTTTTCACAACAATTTCCACCTTGCATAAATACAAAAAAAAATAAATCATAACTATAGGGTTTCACATACCCAAACTGGTAAAAATCACTGTGGCACTTACCATCTAAGACCGTTTACTCCTTTCCCAATCTAGTGGTACTTAACACTCACTTTTCCTTGATGGTGGCCCTTCTATCCACTATCTATCCAATATTTATAGTGGAACTACCCACCCACTTCACACCACAATCAACACATTCATAAAATGATTAATCTAATAACAAGCATATATTCCCGCTAAAGCCAGAACAACATGAAAACAACTATTTTACAACCTAAAAATTCCTCAAGACTTCTTCCATGCCATATAAAATTTCAATAAAGAAACCCATTTTATTGAAAACCATTTTCATAGACCATTTTCATAAATCAACCCAAGCTACCAATTTTAAAAACAACATTTTAAAGTCAGACAACAAAAAACATTTCATCGTAATAACCCATTCCACCCCTAAAATACAAAAAAAAAACACAAAGGGAATTTCCATCAATATTCACACGTCATAATCACAATTAATTTCAAGAAAACCCAATTAATTGAAAACAAGGATTCTAGATATAGAAAAATTGAGTCAAGAGAGAAGCCACGGTTTCCCTGAAATCGACCAACTCCCATCTGCACCACAAATCTGGGTGAAATATCGACCAAAACTTCCTTATATCCCTTTTCATAACATCAAAATGCCCCAATATCAAAATTTTAGGCAACCAACCCCCCCCCCCCACATATATATATAACAGGTGTAGATATAGAAAACCGAGAGAGAGATAGAGAAATAGATCGAAGGAAAACCAAGAAAGATCCAAGAGATAAGGATTACTAGAAGAGAATCACCTTAAACAAACCCTTAAAACCCTTATATTCTTTTAAAAATGAGTGAGAGGTCCCCTCTAACCCTTGAGAACCAAAAAACCCAAGTAGGGTTCATATGGGAGAAGAGAGGAGTTTAGGGATAATTCTGAGTGAACTTTTAATTAAAAACCCATTTTTTATTGCTGTGAATGGTTAGCTCGCACAGTTAGGAATACCGTGTGCTAAATTTGCACATGATACTACCTTAACAAGGACCCTACATAGTTTCCTCACCCAGTTAGACAAACCGTTCACAAACCTTGTAAAGCCCACTACCTCTACTTGCATGGTTTCTTGGAGATCCTGCACAGTTTCCCCTAACTCTGCTCAATCGATCTCCCTTAGAAATTCCCTAAAACCATTATGAAACCTTCCCAAACTATTTAAAACATTAACAAACCACTTTACATACATAAAAAGACCTAAAAAAATGTTATATACCTCAAACTGGGGGTTCTACATTTATTGTGACTGAGATGATTTATTACCTAAATAACTATGTGGTGAGAGAGATGCCAAATTAGACTCATTAGTTAGTGAAATATGGATCTTAGATCACTAAATAGATATGATTATGGTGGAATCATTTTAGTGGGATAAATTTCATTAAAATTCCTTGATAAAATATGTAAAACCTGACACTCATTTGATAAAAGAAACTATTATAGATAAAGTGAACCATCATCATTAAACTTAACTTTGACTCGATAAAGGATAAGTTTAATATAATAAAATCCTATGATTGGTAGCTTAAGAAAACACCTTAATTAAAATAGATTATATGTTTTAAATCAATACCTCCCTTAATGAAAAACTATTAAATACATTCAAAAGGTGAATATAATATGCTTATGTGAAGCATATAATGATATGATCAAAATTTATTTAAGGATTTTTCTAGTTAAGGAATTTATCTTGTTCTCTTTGATGATGTTCATGAATTAAATAAATTTTTACCCTATTATTATCAAGTATTTAGAATAAATGATCTGAACATTTTTATGTCTAAGTTCTAGTGTTGTACGAATAGTACAAGTGGGTGAAAGTTTAAACGAGAAGAAGAAAAATTGAGTTAGAGATTCCAACAATGCTTCTTAAAATTTACAATTGAGATCATTTGAAACCTATAGGTATTGTTAGGGGGGAGTGATAATTTCAAAAGATTCGTTTTTTAAGATACCTAAAGTTTTTTTAAGAAACGCCATGGAATTTTCATGTTAGGAATTAGTGTTATAGAAATTTATTATTTTATTTTGAAGGTTATGTGATTTCGAATGTATATTTTACAAGTGTTGTAAACATACAAGATTTTATATTCAAGGGAATAATTGATAGAGGTTTTATTTTTCATTCAATTTATGAAGAAAAAAGTTACTACATCAGAGATTTGAATATAAAGATAGATATCAAGCTCATATGAATAAAAAATAAAGGATGCATATTTCATCTTATTTATAATATGTGATGAAGTATGTTGTTTGTTAATAAATAGTAATTATGAACCAAATTATATAATTAATTGAATAAATATGGTTTATGATTCATCGGATTATATAACATGTTTTAAAATGATGCAAGAATAAAGTTTTTATCCTATTATTTTAAAATTATGAGGGAAGTTGTTCCCATCACTCATCAGTGAAATATTTTGAAGAACAATACTCTTTTCAAGTAAATGATTTAAACACATAAAATACCATATGTGATATGGAAATGAGAATTTATTTATTAAATTTTCCCACTAAAAGAAAATAAGTATTATTTCCCAAAACAAATAAGTTTGTGTTAAATCTTAAGAAAATATTTTTGAAAATAATATAATGTTTATGAGGATAGTGGAAGTATGTTGTAACTTATATAAGTTCAATGTTTATAGATAAAAAACTATACCAGTTTTAGTTTAAGTGATCATTCACCTAATATCCTAAAAAAGGTAGGATTTGTGATAGTAAATAAAAAAATATAAATAGTTACATTTAGTTACTATGATAAAGTGAATATCACTATTAAAAAAAGATTATGCCAAATTATAAAGTAAATGTCACTTTATCCTAGAAGAGTTTAGGATATACTAGTCATTAAAAATGTCAATAGTTACTTTAATTTCAAGAAAAAATTTCTTGGTATAGGTTCTGATTTTGATGATGATGTTAAACTTATAAAGAGTTCAAAGTATACAAAAGAAGATTAAAATCATAACATTTTATGTTATAAAGTTTAGGTGTTTGAAAATGTTCAAATAAATAAAAATTTGTAATATGATTCCCATATATCACTATTATTCAAACTATTTTACTTCATACATTTTTCTCATTAAAGTTTTTAGTGGGATAATTTTATCATATGGTCATATAAAGTTATATAAGGAATTATATATAGATGTAATGAGTTAGAAAAACTTTTATCATAACATAAGAATGATGGTCCTGTAAAGTCTCTTGTTATAAGAGATGGGTCTAATAGTTATTTAATATATCATGGTTTTTAAATAATGTAAACATCCATTTATCATTCATTCACGTGTGTAGAAATTTACACCCCATGAATGATTGAATGATAATATCCCCTAAAATTATGACATTGAGTTGTCCCTAATCAATGATCATCACAAATTATAATTGTTTGTGGTGATATGTTAAGGTTATCATGAATGAATTCTTATACTAATTATAAAGGGTTACATAGAAGATATGAAGAATAGATTCATAAAGTAATAAGTAGAGACATATTGTTTGGATTGACTCAATAATGTATGTCCCATGGAATTTCATAAAATCATTGATATATACAGTGGTGTATGCTTATTATCAATCGTTTTAACCTAGGTTAGAGAGATATATAGAATAAGAACATTTATACTTTGATACATATCTTACACAAGTCAAAAGCAACTTAGCTAATCAGGGGTGATTGGGTATGTTGTTGATCATGTAATCAGTTGGAGTACATCCAAGATAAGATTTTTCTACTTGCATGAAAAGTAAATACATCTAGCCTTTGTTATTTTTTTGACATGCAATGTATTTTTGACCTGGTTAGTCTATTTTAGACAATTAAGAAAATGTGAGTTGAACTATACTAAATTGACATGTTCCATGTCTAGTGGTCACTACATGTCATGAAAAAAGATATTATATAGGTATAAATGTGATGTATATGATACATCTTAATGTGGACATAGTTATATAGAGATATTCATACGTTTGATAGATATCATACCATACCTCTTATTATCTTGAGTAACACTAATGATTTTCTAGTGGCCACTCTTTGATTACATCTATGAAGTATGGATTTCATATTTTTTGTCAATGCTACTAAGTCCTTAAAGGTAAAAACGTTAGGCCTCTAGATAAGGATTAAATTTTAGAAAAAGTGTTTATTCCAAAATAAATTAATCATGATAAACAGATATATAAAAGAGTATTGGATGGATTCATAAAGATGTTTGAATTTTACTATAAAGTCCTTATTGGATTTTGGTGTACATGAAGATTGTTAAATGTGCACTAAAAGCATATGATTAAAGTGAATTCATATTCCTATGAGTCTTTTGTTACATTCATCTTACTATATAGTTTTATCAATTATAATCCATTATTAATAAATTAAATGGCTTGAGATTTATTGAATGGATTCAATGAATAAATGAAAATGGGTATAAATATTTGTTGATACGCTAAATATGGTTTACATGTTTGATTAAATGAAACTCATTGAGAATGGATATATAAAGGGATGAGATCCATACTATTGAGTATCACTTATTATATCTAAGAATCACAATACTCTTTTCCCAGGAAGAATGATTTATCACAAGGTAAAGGTTCTAGCACCCCATCTATGTTTTGGTATCCTTAAGAAATGTTGTGGGATCCTTTAGCTAGTGTGATCAATGAAATATAAGAAACATTTGTTTATTTATTTCACAATATTTATCAAACATGCATTGAAAAATAAAATATGGATTCATCACATTAAGAACACATGTTAGGTTCTTCATTTATTTATACATGTTTATTATATCAAGGATAGACTGGTAATGATATTGGTTTACTTCCATAACCATCAATCATATGATGATCCCCCCAAACCCATCATGATGTTCTCTTATAGGATTTTCTCAATTATATTATTTTCTTGAATAATATTAATCCATTAAATTTTAAATTTGTAGTATATTTACTCAAGTAAAAAATTTTATTTATTATTTATCTACAACTTGTTTGGAAATATCTAAACATGATAAATCATTTTTTCCTAAATCCTTCTCTATGTTTTTTTAAAATTATTCAAGATAAGTGATTTCTTTCTGTATGATTTAAAACATCACATTGATAAATAAACTATTTTTTGGAAAGAATATAAAACACAACCTTTAGTTCATCAAATTATATTTCATATGAATCCTTAGAAATATGATCACTCCCACCAATTCTTGGTTCTTATAAAGTAAAATATTAGTTATTATTTAAAATTACCTCTTTATCACCTAATTACTTTAATTATTTTTAGGTATAAGGACTTTTTATTACTTGGATAGTAGATTAAACTACCATTTATTATCCTTTAGGTCAAGATCTATCTTATTTTTTTATTATGTCTTGTAGAAACATAACCTTCTTCCTATTTACTTAAAAGTGATTCCTTATTCATCCCTACCATCTATTTATTTTTTTCATTTTCTTCGTAATCTTGGTAGATATAGAGTTTTGATACAAAATAAATATTTCATCACCAAAACCAAAATTCATTATAAATTCAAAAAGAAACTGAAATATTTAAAATATAATACTTTAAAAAATATATAATCATATTAGATTCAGACCTTGTATTTGATACCAATTGAGAGTGATGATTAGGGTTATTATAAATAGTGGGATGGGGTGGTTGAATTATTTTTTGTTACCTTTTATCCAATTTTAAAAATTTATATCCATTCTACTTTAACCTATACACTTGTTAGGTGAATGGATATCTTATTATCTATTATCACATTCAATTTTTCTTGTAACACATATAAATACACACAAAAATATGAAAATGGATTTATAAGGTTCACCTTTCAAAACGAAATGCTAATCTTTGGTGTGATCTAGAAAAAACCACGATCCCAAATCCCACTAATATCAACCTATGATATACAAAGGAGTAGGGATTATCCTAGACCTCATGTTACGTGTCCTTATAAAGTGTATGGTGCATCCTATTCCATTAAATCATCCTACTATATCTTTATAATACCTCTTGATAATGTATAATCAAGTGTATGTATAAAAAAGAGATTACTCCAACCAATTTATAATTTTTTTCAAGTTTTTGTTTTGTTTCTTTATCTCATTATTCTCTTACTTGATTGATATCATGAAAAAAAAATTAATCTTATTTATTTACATGTATAGGTTGAAGTAATTAATCCTATTGTTCACAAAAAAAACTTGAAGGATGTTTCTTATTCTTCTCTTATGAAAATGATAGAATATTCTTCTTATGTCAACTAGACTGCACAACACTCTCATTTATTCCCTATTATTTTTATTTTTCTTCAGTGAAACCAACTATAATGGATCTCCTCTTTTTTTATATCTAACACACATAATATTTTCATATAATTACCAATGTCAAGTCTTCTATCATATTCGATACTAAAAGGTTTTTTAAATTTCAATGAAGTCTCAGTTCTTCTCTTTTTCCACACATTTTTTATCTCCAACATGAAGTATATATATTCTTATTGTAGAATTTCTTCCCCTATTTCTTTAATTTTTGTATTCCCTATACAAGATGAATATTAAATTTTGAATTTTTATAATTCTTGGTAATTCAAAACTCCTCGAATCTTAGTCTTTAATTCACCAATATATAGTATTCAAAATTTCATGAATTATCTCTCATTTAAAATCCTTAGTTATTTTTACTAAAGTATAAAATTAATCATGATATTTTTAAATATAAAATATATTTTTACATTTATTTTATTCTAAATTTGTTACCATTCTTATTCTTTAAACTCTATGAAATCCTCTTCATAACTAGATCCAAGTATTCACAAAAAACATGTAATGATACAATCACGGTTTCCACTTCCTTCATAGAAAAAGATCTCAAAAATTATTCTTATTATTATCCCATTTCATATAAATTTTCTTGAATAATGGAATGAAAAAAAGGTTCATGATATTTTAAATTTGAGAAATAGTAAATAATCAATGGATTTAATTTCTCAGATTAATTTATTCTGATATTTCATATGTTTTCTATTTTTAGATAATATCTCGAAGTATTGACACTTACATATAAAAAAATTAGTCCACACTGTATATTATAATTTATATACAACTTCTTATGTGTCCTTTAACTTCTTATGTATCAAACAAAATCTTTTGTATTGATAAATAATATCTTATGTTCCATTTGTAAGATATTAGGAATTTTCCATTTTTCAATTGATAGAATATCTCCGGAATAATATATTTCATATAAATTAAAACATCATACCTAACAATGCCTTTATCATTTTGATCTATAAAATTTTAGTATACCTAAATCTTCTACCTCATATAATTCTAACTTCCTCATACTATCATAAAAAATCTAGTGTCTACTTCTTTTGATAGCCTTCCTTATGCATGCACATATTTTCCTATAGTATAATTAATTCATAGAAAATACTCGAACATATAACTTCTAATAGATTAATTCATGATATTTTTGTATTAGATCATAGCCAGACACATTCTTATTTGGAATGATGTAAATCAATTAAAACCCTATAAAACGAAGAAGAAAATCAAGATGATGTCGTTCAACTAACGAGCCCCTACATTATAAGTTGTGAACAATAATCACTTATAATCTTTCCCCATATTGAATTTGGGTTTGATAATGTGATAGTTTGTCAACCAAACCACTCCACCAGTCTACTGTTTAAACCCCTAATGTATTCTCTACCTGATGGGTCCATTATGCCAACCCACATGGTGGTTTTGACCATTACTCAGCACCAAACCATTCTAGGTGTTCTATACTTAGGCCAATGCCAACCCATGATGGACTTTATATATATTTTCCTCATTTAACTCCTTTAAGATTTACCAACTATCTTTTATGGATTGGATAGTTATACAATGTTGTGTTGAGGTCTAACTAATTTTTGGCCAACTCCCTTAATATAATTCATTTTCTAAATAATAAAATGTTGGAATAAGAACTCAAGACCACCTTCCATCCTCTTAACTTATCTTCCCTTTTCAATACCCTTAACCTAATGCAAGACTTTTCAGATAAGGTATTATATTCTATAAACTTATAAACATAAGGATAAGACTTCTAAAAAACCTTCATCATAGAGTTAAAATATTTCTCATTTTAAATTATTTATAGAACTAAAATACTTAAATCATACTTTTCCTTTAATTTAAACAGATATAAAAAACTCTAATGGAGAAGGAATTAAAATTTTCATATGATAAATGAATATAAAATTTAAACCAAATTCTAAGGCGTGTCTTAAAATATTCATTTCCGTAATAAAAAATGATAACATGATTGGGAATACTTCTTCTAAACATGATTGGGCTCTTAAAAAACTTCCAAACTGTTCCTATTCACTCTAATTACAATCCATATTAAGATAAATCTTCATTGGTTATTCATGTTCATTAATAAAAAATATAACACACACAAAGTGGTATCAACAAAAAATTTCAC
This sequence comes from Viscum album, assembly GCA_963277665.1. Taxonomy (NCBI): domain Eukaryota; kingdom Viridiplantae; phylum Streptophyta; class Magnoliopsida; order Santalales; family Viscaceae; genus Viscum; species Viscum album. Next base: position 1,391,266,411 of record OY728142.1, on the reverse strand, counting down.
CTTCTTTTATACATCAACATCCACTATAATATTCCTGAAAAATAAAATAAAAAATATAATAAATGAACACGTATAATAAAATATCCTCAATATAAAGTGAAATAATAAAAATGTAATCATAATGTATAACCATCTCATCTTGAATAGTTTTTATCCCAACACTGATGACATGTGGGTAGTCATTTTTATGATCATATTCACTCCATTATCTATCAAAATATTCCATACATATCTAGGCTTTACGATCATCCATAATATACATCATCTGATCTATATGGACACAAGGTTAGTAACACACTAGTGATCATGAAAGGATGATTATAAAAATACCTAGTATGGTTATCCTAATCCATGAGAGGACACCATAAATATCTATTTCCCACATTAATTAGTAGTAAGTAAAGTTTAGAAAACTTGAAATCACAAAAAATCATCCTAAATCATGAAAATATTCCACATAAATCTTGAAAACTCCCCATAGATCACTTTAATCATGCTCACCAAATAAAAATATTTTTGAAAAAAAATGGAAATCAAAACTCATATCCCATTAGATATTCCTTCAGTAATTCACCCTAAGTTCACTAATAATAAGATGATAGAGAAAATACATGTCTCCACCCATCTCATAAGTATTGGAGGAAAAAAATATCCCCATCCATCACTAAAGGTTTTAAGGAAATACACTTCTCCAATATACTGGATGAGATACACATCTATATAGTTATAAATGCATACATTTCCAGACACTTGATGAAATAAAAATCTTTATGAATAAATATGTATTCCAGAATACTAGAAAAAATATAAGTTTCATGGGATATAGTTATATATTTTACTCTCCTAATCCCAAATTAGTGGGTAATGAGTAGAGATAGTATCAGGTACATTATCCTCCACTTCAAGGAAACATAAGTTTCAAGGTCACTATTTCTATTTCCACAATTCTTATCATTTTATTTATATATTCCCATCTATCCCCATCACACATGATCAATTTTTTGTATTCATAATTTCATAATGAATTAATAATCATTATGAGTGTTTCGAGACCATTTCATAAAGAACCATTATCAAATTTGATGATTTTATTACCCTGGATATTAGCTTATAATCTCAACTACTGGTTAATTATCATAAACCATTCACCACCTCACATGGTTATATCAGCCATAGAATTGAGGTATTAAACTACCCATTTGTATTAAAAAAATATTTCAGTAATATTATTATTATGATCAAGTTATAATAATATTATCACATGTCCAACTTAGGAAACCTAAATATACCGATCTATAAATTCACATCTTAATGATTTCGTTACTTAATTAACACAGTTATTAGTAATTTAGTGGTCATCTATCAATTTTTTTTAGGATAAATTAAGATGAATTATTAATATTTAATAATAGTATTTTTCAACAATTTATTTATCATAATAAACATAATTCACCCACAATAATTTTTAAAACCAAATCAAACTTGGTTCCATTTGATATAGGATGAGAATAAAAATTTAATGCAACTCTTGTGATCTAAATTGGACCTACCACCCACTTTCACACATGAACTATGTCTTATTCCAATATGAGGGCGCCAAATATAACCCCCATGTGCCTCCACATGTGCATTGTATCCCTCCATCCTTTATTGAATCTCATGTATTCAATTTACAAATTGAACAGACCATGTTGTGTTGCATCACTCACCACTTGCATCGATCCGTATATCAAAAATAGTCATCTAATTTGATGATCAGATAACTGAGAGTTATATCCTATTACCCTCATATTATATTGTTTTCTATTCCTTCACATATATCTAATTATATGGTCTAAAATCATATTTCCCACTCTTCCAGATCTGATCCCACTAGGGGCTACATTGATGAATGGGCATCATTCGATCAAGTTGATTGAATGACCATGTGAATTTTTAACACTTATCAATGCACTTGTTATCTAGATATAAAATAGAACTATACTATATATTCAATAATTTTATTGGATGGCCTCTATTCATAGACTCTCATGACACTGGGATTACATTGTCACTGCTCTTGCACTGCCATAGATGGTGGTTTGACCAAAGTAGACCACCACTATTCTTCCCTAAAATTTAGGGGAAAGTATATCTCAATCCCATGATTATAGATATTCCATTTATTCTTTAAAATTCATTCATTTGATAGGTTAGATCTTAGATAGAATGTGAAATTCATAGAAACTTCTCTTTATATTTTCTCGTAAACTAGAAGTCTAATTGGTGTGATTCCAAATCCGTTAGGAGTGTCTAATAGAGAAATTTCTTAGGATATGTGTTTTTAAACATGAATTAATTAAATGGATAAGTTATTAAATAATTAAAAAAACGTCCCCAAAACTTCTCTCTTGGTTATCTAGAATCCCTGTGTCAAATTTTGATAAATCCATAGTAATTGGACTTATCTCATCAAGAAGTATATGGAGTTAAAGGAATTTAACATAATTCTAAAATTAAGGCCTCTAGGTCAATAAGAGAAATTTTCAACCTAAAAAATTATACATAAAATTTCTTGAAATCCATGCATCAGATTTAAAAAATTAAAAGGGTTGGAATTTTGTCTTGATAAGGGGAACAACGTACTAAATTTTTAGAATCACATTAAATGATACAATCATAGAATAAGATGAGAGAAGATTATGCTCAAATAAATGAAACTCTGATGAAAATAACCACAACATTTATAAGATGATTTTTCGATCTCTAGTTACTCCCATCTAATATGGTGGCTCCCTCCATGGTGCCTACCTTCTTCTTCAACCCTACGTCCCCTTAATTTACTCTAAATAAAGAAAAAACTGGAAGGATCTCAACAAAAATTTTGATATAATTTTTTTTAATAATTCACAATAAATGCATCACCACCACTACAAACCAATTTAAAAGAACCCAAAAAATAATGTAAATATTAACCTAAGGTAAAATCCACATTCTAAACTCAACATAGTGGTCCTTTTCCAATCCAACACTCTAATAAGGGTCAATTTACTAATTTTCCATTTTTAATCAAAAATAAATATTTCTATTGAAACTCTCCTGTGGTGATCAACCAAGCCACTAAAGTGAAGGTTTCGCACATAGGATAAGCACCTTGGTGTGAGAATAACCATAAATGTTTTTTTTGGATTTTTTTGGATAGTTCTCCATTTTATAAGATATAAACATCATGACCAATGAAATTTTTTATCGAATATTGACATAGAAAATCTTGGAACCCAGATACAAGATCTATTGCTTATTAAATTTATAATTAATTTAATTTAGATATGAAGAAATGTTACCTGAATTTAATATCTTTCTTAAAAGGGGTTGTTGATATTCCAAAAAACCCTTTTTAGATTATTGTTGTTGTACTGGTAGGATCCAAGTGTATAATCCCTTTAGCAGTGATCCACATTTGCTGCTATGATCTTCGAGAAACACCAATAGAGAACGAGGTGCGAGCAAGGAGAACTTATCATATTTTTTTGTTCATATTAATTACTTATAGTTCCTTTGGGCTTGAATGAATATTTCATGTTCTTCTCATTCTTGAGAGGAGGATAGAAAGGGGAATTAATGAGAGAATTATTTTGTTCAAAATGATTCTCAATTCTTGATTAGACCTACACAATAAACATATCCATATATTTATAGAGTTAGGGTATAGGAAAAAATATTATTTAATTTCAAAAATTCCTTAAATAATATAACAACGCTAATCTTAACCCATACCATATAAAATAATAATAATATTTTTTTGGTGTGGGATAACTGGAGTAATGATAAATATTATTTTATTGGATTTTAAGTTAATATTTATCACCAGACATAATCTTGATTCGATCATCTTCCTATGAATTTATTGAATACCTAAATAAATATTTAATTAAAAATTTTATTTATAAATTAATATTTTATTCACAATCTGGTGAACAAATATTTATTATATATCTAATAAATAAAATAAATATATTTTATTCACAATTTGGTGAATAAATATTTATTTAATATTTTGAATTGATAAAAGATGAATAAAATTATTCCTCAGTCTTGAGGATAATATTTATTCCATTAATTAAATTAAAATTGAATTTAATCAAGATCAACAGAAACACTTAGTCTATGTCCCTCTAGGATTCCTTCTTATTGGTATTAAGAGGGATTTTATAAAGTCCAAGATTACTATCTTATAATGGGTGAAAAAATCAAAGATAAAGAACTTAATGCCACAATGTTAACAACCACATATGAGCACTCACTCTGTAATATAACCCATATGTCTCAATATATCATCAAGAAGGTTTTACCTCTATGTCATCAAGATATATGCTTGATATATGTTTCTTTGACTATATAAAATAAACATGTCATTACACCATGACCAAGAAATTTAATGCAATGTTTCCATTCCAATCAAAGGGCCAAGATATCAACATCCAAAAAGATTGAATGGAAAAATTCTTCCACAAATTATATATTTATAACCTATCATTAATGATGCACCTAACATAACCTCCTTTGCACAAACATATGGTGGCATGTTTTTGGTCACTAAATCTTAGAATTCGAGTCATGGAATGCATTAATGATAATATTAAAGTCTAAGGAACATTACACATGAAAAAAGATACAAAGAAGTCTCATCCTCTTATGAGTAATCACACATGATAGTTAACATATTATGTTCCATATCATAAAATGTTATCTGACTATAGAATTAGGTTTAAGAATGTCCTCATGGAATTCATGCCTTCATCATAATGGAGAACTGATATACCCTTATCAATGTGATGGATACTTCAGGAAATTATTACATCAAATTCATGTAGAATAATGAACAATATATAATAAAATGATTTATTAATATTCAAATGTTCAAATATACATGAAATCAATGTAAAAATAGTTGGTTCTAGAATACCAACTCCAACAGGCTCTAACTTAGACTAGATCCAATTCCCTATGACTTTTATTCCTCTATACCTCAGATGATAATAATGTTTCCATTTAGTTAAAGATTTAGTCAAGGGTTATATCATGTTTTCTTCCATGGATATTCTCATCAATGCAACTTCAACTCTCTGAGAAAAATCCATCAAGCGATGAAACTTTTGAAGTATGTGCTTTATCTGTTAATGTGACCTTGGCTCCTTTATAAGAACCACCATTGATGTAGTATCATAGTATAGTGTGATATATTCTTTAATTATAGGTACCATGATGTTTTTTATCCAAAATAATTCTTTAGCTTCATAATAAGTCATAATATACTTAGACTCCTTTATAGAATCTACGACCATAACTTGTTTTATGATCTTCCAGCGCACAACACCTCCATTCAGAGTGGAGATGTATCCCATCTAAAATTTCAACATGAATTGATCTATTTAGTAACTAGAATATGAATATCCTATGATAAATTATTCATCATATCCTCCATAGACTAATAACATATCCTTAGTATGCCTTAGATACATAAGGTTAGTCTTGATTTCCATTCAATGGAGGTCACCTCGGTTACCCATTCAAAATCTACCACTATATTAACTTAAGGGGACCAAGGAAACCCATCCAAACCCACTATATTTAACCAATTTCTTATAATTAATACCATTTTAGGGTCTACATCTAAAATTTCATACATTTCTAATCAATATTCTATCCATCAATGATTGAGGAACCAACTAGTATCCAATGGTCTATCATGACCCTTGAAACTTCATTCTATCACATGGATTTAATAAAAAAATTATTTAATTAAAGGTCAATAACTGATACTTGGCGATACAACATATCACATGCCATATCAAATTAATAAACCTATGAAATATGTTCAGGGAACACCTACCTCATACAAAGTTATTTTCTTTAAAACAAATCTTGCACACTCTAACCCAAGATCCTCCAAGTCCAACTAGTCATCTCGCATAAACACAAGGATCAAGAAACATTATATCACAAAAACCACAAGAAATTGTGTGTGGTCTACTACCAAAGTTCATCCAAACTTCTAATAAAACTGATAACAATATTATGAGATCATCCTCATGGGATGTCCTCTAGCAATGCTAAGAAAAAACCCCACTATCCTCACCTAATTACACTATGCTACTGTGGAATCAACACCAAAAACCTTTAAATTCCATGAAATCACCTCAAGAACCACCCCACACCATGGGTAATTAAATGATAATGGAAGATTATACTTTACTAATTTGGTGCATGCAAGGGTAGAGGAAGAGGAGGGTGAGGGATTTAAGCTCAACGGGGAAATGGTAAAATTTCCCCTTTTATTGAAATTTGGGTAGCTACACAGTTTGGAAAACCATGTGCCAACTATGAAGCCCTCACTACCCATGGATATACACCTCTCATGTTTTGATGTCATGGTTTTCCAAATAAGTACTAACCATGCAGTTGGAACTACCTAACTTACACCCCTCACATAGTTTGGCCACATGATTTACCAAACCATGGGATAACTGTGCAGATCCTTCTAAAACTCTAATTATATATTTCTCATGGTTTATCCACAAACCATGCAAAAAAACCCATGAAAAACCAACCTTCATGGATTACTCTCATGGTTTTCCTAACTATTTTTAGCCATTTCATAAGGGAAAAAATCTATTCAGAATTTACAATGTCAACCTAAAGGTTCTAACAACCAATTGAGCACCCAAACAAATCCCAATCCTCAATCCATATTGAAAAAAAATCCATGAGTTTATCAAAATCTTATAATTCTAATATGAATCATGATTCTAAAAATTACCCAATCTTTATAATAAAAAATCAACTTTATACTAAATTTCATAACCCATAATGACACGATTAATTAAAATATCAATATCAGACTCATAAATAATGATAAGGATATCAGGAACATTGCTGGTGAATCCCACATAGACTATTTATAGTTGTAATTAAATCAATAATTAAATAATAAAACCATAACTTTGATCTATACTATGAATGATCCTTTTTTTATAGTCTTAGTTCACGCACTAAAGTTGTGATCATGTGTCATCAATAAGAGTTATTCTTGAGAATACATCGAAAATTATATCATTTATAAAACTCTCTATTGTGACTAAATGTACTAGAGAGCCCTAATATGACTCAATCTAACTATCCCAATCAATCCTCACATGTTCCAAACATTGTACTCTATTATACCACTCTGATACTAATCTTCCAGGTCCCAACTTAACTATAGTTGAACTCTCATATCCTGAATCCACTTAGACAAGGGATAATGACCAATGTTGAGATATTGAAATGATCACAAGAGGCATTATGTAACATCCTCAACCGGGTTCTCCCTTATGTGACCAATAGGGGTTTCCAAAATACCTCATGTGCACCTCCCTAAATACCAGAAGCTATCGAATATCAGCAAGGGTCTGATAAATATTATGGGGAGACTATACTCACTAGTACAGAATAATAATCATAGTGGAAACATGATAGATAAATCATTATAATCAACAAAAAAAGATAAATAGGAAAAAAACAAATATCCTCAATCCTTGAAATGTCATAATGAATATCATACTAATGTCATATAAGAAACCATTGGATTGAAAGACTCAAAATAAAGACCAACAAAACTAGTCCTAAATCCCATTGTCAGTCCCATATCTAAGATATAGTCCTAGATTGTACATTAAGTAATTAATAACAAGGACCCTTTCCCTTATCGAAACCTAAATCCATGAAGTATGCTCAGGTACCAAACGGAGACCCGAACATGGTGTGAGTAAAACTTAGTAGTTCACCACCAATGATGTCTAAAATATTTTAGTATAAGTAATAGTGCATGCAACAATATGATAAACAAAAAAATTAATTATAAATTAAGTACATAAAATTTAAATAATCTCACCAACCCTCGAGCTATAGGTTGAAAACCGATGTCGACCATACCTACTTTGGTAAAATTATTGATGTCTCTGTCCATACCCCAAAATGATTTCACACTCAGTAACCAGGGTCTCCATATATAAAATATATAAATACTTAATTCAACATAAACCCAAAGTAGATTTCCATTCTCAGGATAATTACATATTCTGCATACAATAAACCTAATGTGAATTTCCATACCAGGGAATAATTACATATTCAGTTAACAACAGACCCAAGATGAGTTCTCATTCCATGGGAAAATCATAAGAAAATGTTCTAAATAAATACCAATAATCCAAATCATGAAAATAATATGATAACATACACATTTATCCAAATATATGACAATAATTCAATATCTTTCAAAATATTCAATAACATACCAATTTTCTAATTACAAGTCAACTATGATAGTTTCATAAAAGTTATACATTACCATTATAATCATACTACATTTAATGATAACATACCAAATTACAAATTTACATGTTAATTATACCCAATTACCAATTCACATGTCAAAACAAGTATGTATTTTCAATTTCAAACCCCTAGAGAAATAAGGTTTACAATGTTTGATCCAAATACCAACCCCCAATTCCACAATTTATTTTCAAGAACACTAGATTCATATTACCTGGATTCGAACCTAGGGTCAAGGATAAGAAAACCTCATAGATGGCTGAAATTTTGGTCTCTCAATCACCAAATAACCCAATAGAATCCATAGAAGGTCTAAGTAAAGTGATTCAGGGTATACAAGTGATTACCATTTGAAATATTTCATGTGCACAGTGTGCTAGTGAGATTTCAAAAGTTACATATAATAAAAACTAAAAGAAAACCATAGAGAGATGCTTAAGGCCACCTACCTAAAAAATACTTGACAAGAATAAATTCACCACTGAACAAGGAATCATTGTATTCCTACTTTATCTAATTCAATTTTTAGTTTCGGTAAACCAACGTCTAATGAAATATTCCTTTATATCGAAGAGAACTCCCAAAATTGGCTAAAGGAGGGTTGGAGTTTTAGGTAAAAGTGAGATAAGCTTAAGATAGTTATAGGGAACAAAAATTAAGTAAAACTTATAGAAACAAACCCATTCATGATTTGAAACAAGGATTCATGTAATAAATATTTGTGTTTCTATATAAATTTAAAATTAACTCACCTTAGCTTAAAATGCTGAAAAACAGTTCATGTTATGAATGGAATCCCATGTCGTGAACTGATTCTACCTAGAAAACCATCCACACCCTGAATGAAATTTATTTCATCCACCCAAAACCATTCACATCACGAATAACAATTCATGATTTTAATTAGTTTCTATATCAACATTTCTTCTTTGAATATCTTCCCCCTCCAAACACTTCTATAAATTTAACCCAACCTCAAGCAACTTAAACAAAATAAAAAGAGACAAGTACATACCTCAAACTTGGGAAACTACATTCTATAAGCCCCTTTGAGTCTCTTGAGAACCTTTAAGGTGCCTTTTTGACTAGGAATGATGCTTAATTAAAAAAAAGTAAAGAGGTTCAATAGAAATTAAAGCAATAAGTAAATCTAGAGTGGAGCAGGGTTTTTGAAAACTTTCCATGATATAACAACTCATACCCATGATATTATTCCATGTATCATTAAGAGATATAAAAAAACAACTCAAGACACTATTCTTGAACATACAACCCCTCTCCTATTTCTCCTCCATAACATGCCAATGATATCGCTACACTCACATTCGAGGAATGATATTTACTCATAGAATCATATCTCTATAGTCCATGATATGGATCAGGTTCTCCTAAAAGGGAGAATACACATCAAGCTTGACATTATCAATATCAATAATCTGAGAAGTGTTAGGGAGATATCTCTGAATGCGAAATATATGGAATACATCATGAAGGAAATTGTAGCACTATAGAAGAACCAAATAATATGACACTAGATTGATCCTTTCCACTATCTTAAATGGCCAGAAAAACCTAGGTAGTAGTTTACACTACTTATGGACATGATATTTCTCTAGCCTAGGTGACACTCGAAGAAAGACATGGTATTGAACCTTGAATTATAGAGGTCATATTTTATGGCCATCAAAATATTTATTCCTAATCAATATAGTGTCCAACCACTTCCTAATCAATTGAACTTGATCAAATTTCTTGTACACAAGACTAGGTCCAATGAGAACTGACTCGCCCACCTTTAACTAACATAAAGGTGAATGATAAGAACTTCTATATAAATCCTTTGAAGGAGACATTTGGATCGATGCTTGAATGATATTATTATGGGAGAACTCCAAGAGAGCCAGATGTTACTCTTATGAACCACACAATTCTAAAAGAAATCTCAAAACATATCCTCTAGAATCCAAATATTCCATTCAGATTGACCATCAATTTGAGGATGATAGGTTATTCTGATAAGAAAATATGAATCCAGTTCCTTCTGAATTCCTTGAAATAAATGCAACATAAAATGGGGATCATGGTTTGAAATTATATTCCATAGAACTCCATGGAACCAAACTATCTACCACACATAGAGGTTTCCCAAGTCATAAATAGTGAAGGTCCACCTAATATGTAAGAAATGTGATACATTACTTATTAAATCCATGATCACCCATAAGGAATAATTCTTCTAAGTTCTCTTGGGTAAACCTATCCTAAAGTTCATGGTGATATCATCCCACTTTTATTATGAAATGGGTAAAGGATTTTACAACCTAGTAGGCCTTTAATGAATGAACTTCACTTATTGGAAGGTGTAGCATCATGTCACAAATCCAAATATATCTTTATTTATACACAACCACCAATACTACCTATGGAGGTCATGATACATCTTTTTCAATCTAGGATATACCAACTATTTTGAAGCATGTGATTCCCTCATCAGTTCCTTGTTCATTCTCGTAGGAACCCAAATATGACCATGGATTTTAATAATTTTATCATCATATCTGACCCGGATATTCGGTGTATCCCCACCATATATGATATCAATTATTCTTAAACACTTTATATTAGATAACTTCCTTCTCTGGATATAATTGAGAAGCATGGAAGTAATAGAGTTCAACATCAAAGTTTCTCACCCCTAAGATTCTTGAACTTCTAGATGCATATCCAATTTTTTTTATCATCCTCCACTCATCATAGGATTACCACACTACCAAATTCTACATATTCCTACTCAAATAATTGGAAAAAAAATTTCCCTTTCCAAGAGTATAAGCCCACTCAAATTCAAAACAATATAATTCATCGACCCACTTCCTATGCCAGAGGTTAAAGCCCCATTATGAAAAGATGTACATCGTGATCTTTTGATTCTTGTACACCATGAATATATCACCCAATTGATAATGTCACTAGTATCTTAGATCATGTACCACTATATCTAAAAAATGTCATGGGTGGGATAATTTTGATCATGTGGTCTCAGCTTCCTAGATCAAAAAGTAACCACTTGATACTCCTTCACTAGTACCACTTCGAACCCAAATCCTAATGCATTGAAAAACATGGTATACTCATTACCCAACTCAGGTATGTTCAGGATTAGTGATGAGGTTATCCTACTATTTAATTCATTGAAATTATCCTTGCAACCATCTAACTAATAAAACCTTACTTTTTTTCTTATTTAGACTAGTAATTGGTTCTTCCAGATAGGAGAAGTCTTGGATGAATCATTGATAATATCTTTCCAAACCCCAAAATATTTTAATCTAGAAGAAGTTATTGGGTATATCCCAAAACCCCAAAGCTACCACCTTCTCTGGGTCCACTAACACTCCAGCCTTTGAGATATCACGGTCAAAGAATTGCACTTGGTTAATCCAAAAATGACATTTATAAAGATTGGCATATAGATAATGCTCTCCCATAATAATCATGATGATTTCAAGAAGTTGGTCATGATCATCTCTATACTAGGAGTAAAACAAGATGTTTTCAATGAAGATAACCAAAAACCAATCTAGATTTGACAGGAAGATATGATTCATCAAGTAAATAAACATCATTGGTGCATTCATAAGACAAAAACACATTACTAGGAACTCATAAAACCGATGCCCTCTCTTAAAAGTATTCTAGGGTATATTAGATGGTATCTCCCCTAAATAATGGTACCCAAACATCATCTCAATCTTGGAGAATATCTAATAACCTCTTAGTTGATCGAAGAGATCATTTATGTTTGTATGGGGACACTAATTTTTGACTTCCATCTAGTTCAACCTCTTGTAATACACACCTAAATGTAAGGTTGCATCTACCTTCTTATTAAATAACATGAGGTAACCCCACAATGATATAATAGTCTATATGAATCCCTTAGAATCTATATCCCCAACTTCAATTTTAACTCTCAAATATATGTTGGTGCCATCCTATAGGGTGTGATGGAAACAGGTTCATCTCCTGGAACTATCTCGATAGTGAAATTGATATCCCACTCGAGTGGTAAGATATAGATCTCTTTAGGAAAGACATTATGAAAGTAGTCCACCACTAGAGAAAAGGTATTTTTTGGAACTCACCATCATCCAAAATAAGTCTTGCTAATTGGTCCATGAGACAATCCAATTTCTAATGAATTGGTATTGCATGACCAGATTGAAGATCTTATTCACTATAACATACATAATTGTATTGATCTGGTTATTGAAAGGTCCCTATACTCTGATAAAATTCAATATGATCTTGGTACCTAACTAGCTGATCTATACCCAGAATCAAATCAAATCCATCAATTTCTAGTACAAATAGATCCCAGAGAAACTGATAGCCATCAATTTCAAGAGATCACCCCTTATAGTGTCATACACCCTCTGATCATAACCCTAATGGTGTATTGATAGTAATAACCATATACAATCTTTCCACAACCAAACCCAATATATTTACAAATTGAGATGATATAAAAGAATATTATTCTTCTATATAAAAAACACATGTAATAATATATTCCACAAGAATCGTACCTATGATAGTGGAATGAACTACATATAGACTCATAAGAGTAGAATTCATTTCATGAAAATGACTCACCCCTCTTCCCTGAGCTCCAGTTTGAATCCCCTGTGATGATCCTTCCTAGAAATATTGTCACTCCTGCATTAGGATACCATGCCCCCTACCCCAACCTATATGACCAATGAAACTCAAACTACCTATCAACTAAGTGGTAGTCAAGTCCTTTCCAAACTCTAGTGTCTACCATGATCCTCCACCACTACTAGGTTGCAAATTACTCCTGCTAAATTTGTATAGGTGGACTATCTTACCACATGACCAAAACTCCACTAGACAAAAAGGAAACTTCTAGTGATTGTGGAAAACCTTTCTATACTAATATCACTCCACCTAGATGTGGTCCTGAGATGGAGTTCCACTACCCTAGATGATATGACCATTGCTTCTTTGATGGAAATTATCTAAATGGTGCTTCCAAATTATTAAGGAGGAACTTCCCAATCATGTTGATGAAACTTCCATACCACCACCTGGGGCCTCCTTTAGGTTCCCTTTGGTGATGAGAGACTAATTCACCATGTTTTTATTCAACTGGAAGACATTCACCCATGAGTTGATTTTTTGCCAAATCCCATCCATGAAGCACTTTTCTCAAGCTATCTCATCTTTTACCAACAACGGAGAAAATCACAATAGGTTTGAGAAGTAGAGAACATAGTCCATCAAAGACATGATTCCCTATTTCATGTTCCTAAAATCTGGATACCTTTCATCCCTCAGCATCTCTGGGTAGAAGTGACTCAAAAACTTCTCCTTGAAGTATTTACAGGTTAGCTATTCATTCTATCTAGCCTGCACTATGATGTCCCACCAACACATGGATTCCCCCATAGTATATAGATATAAAACATTAACATCCTCTCCATGAGTTTATTTATTTGACCAAAGATCATATGGATGGACTTGATCCATAACTCTAATACATGAGGACCACCCTCCCCAATGAATATGTGTGGGTGATATAATTGGAACTCTCTCATCAGATTAGACATAAACAGAATAGCATGATTAGTCTCCCTCACCATAGATCATAGAACCCATAGGAAACTATCACGAAGTTGATCATCCATAAAATTCCTTAGATCCACAAGAGGTTCAATATCTAATGCATGAGGTGTGATATTATAACCACTCTCCTAAAATTCAACTAGAAGATAATGTAGAGACATTTCTATACATGGGAAAACACACTCCTCAAATCATAGGTTACATAACATATTCGAACTCACAAAGGAAAATAAAAGGAAATAAATAACCATAAATACAGAAACACTTCAAATATTATCTTAAAAAATAAATTAAAATGTTATAATAGATTTATTTTATTAATTTTTTCCAAAAAGTCATGGAGTTTAATGCATAATTTAGATAGAAAAATATTTAATATATAGTAAATAATCCCTAGCATGATCGATGTATGTTAACATATTTCCTTATGTGCCTACTATGATGCATGCATACTCACTTCATGCCATGCTGTCCCATGAGTAAAATATCATAAATCATAACATCACATAATAATTTTACCAAACAATGTGAAATAACATTACAAATATAATAAGAGAATCCTCATGAACATCAATCCCACCCTTTGCAACTCGGGGTTTCCGCAACACACGGGTTAGTTACTTCCATGGATGAGCTAATTACCAATTCCTAAAACAAATATTATCTTGTCTAAATCTCCAAAATAGTAAATCAAATGAAAATACCTCAATTTTATACCACCTTTTAACATCCTTGACCTGATTCTCCCTTATGTGACTGAGACGGGTCACCAAGAGACCTCAAGCGCACTTCCCTATATGCTAGAGGTAGATGACTAGTAGTGAGGGTATAAAAAATATAGTGGGATGACTATAATCTTTGGTATAGAATAAAAATAAAAATAGATACATAATAAAAAAAATCAATATAATGAACTCCAGTAGATAAACAGGAAATAGGAAAAATAACTCAATATCCTCAATCCATGAAATATCATATTGAATGTCATACTAATGTCATACAAGATACCAATAGAATAAAAGACATAATATGAGGACTCTAAAAACTTTTCATGAACCTTATTCTAGATCCCATCTCAACAATACAATATCATCTACCACATCAACCAAACAAGAATGAGGCCTCATACCTTAATATAGACCTGTATCCCTGAAATCTAGTTGGGTACCAAATAGTGGACTGAATATGGTGTGATTACAACTCAATAGGCCACCACCAATGGTGTATAAAATAGTTTGGTTTGATTAATAGTGAATGGAAGGGTATGATAAATAGTTTCATTAATTGTAAATTAAATACATAATGTATACATAATCCTACCAACCCTCAAACTCTAGGTTGACACCTAGGGTTACCCATACCTTCTTCGAAATGATACCATACCTCTTTATCCATACTCATAAATGAATAAAACCTTAGTAAATATGGGTTATATATGTAAAAAAGTATGAATAATTAATTCAACATATACCTAAGGTAGATTCCCATGACCAAGGCCGATTACATATTCAACCCATAATTAAACCTAGGTGAATTCCCATGCCAAGGACAATTATATATTCAGTCCACAACAGACCCATGGGGAATTCCCATTCCATGGTCTTATCTTAATCCAAAATTCTAAATAAATACCAACAAGACAAATCATGACAATAGTCTAATAACATTCACATTTAACAAAATATAATACAATCATTCAACATCATGCTAAATATTCAAGAACATGAAAATTTTACAATTAGAAGTATAGTATTCCAGTTTCATGTTAGGTTATCTATTAGCATTATAATCATAACACTTTCTATGATGACATGAAAAAATAAGAATTTACATGTCAATTATACCAAATTATTAATTCATGTGTCAATCCAAGTCCAGATATCCAATTTCAAACCCATGGGGTGATAAGGTTCATTTGGCTTGATCCTAATACCAACCCTTAGTTCCAAAATTTAGTTTCAAGAACACTAGATTCATGTAATCTAGATTACAACTGAGGGTCAAGAATAGATAAACCTAGAGGAAGGCCTAAAATCTAGGGTCTCAATCACTGATAGACTCGATGAGATCCATGGAAGGTATAGGTAAATGGATTCAGGGAATACAAGTGATTACCATTTGAAAGTGGTATTGTGCATGGAATTACTAAATGATCAAAGATGTTACATACACTAGAAACCAAAAGAAAACCATAGGTAGATAATTTAGACCACTTACCTTAAAAATAATTAACATGAAGAAATTAATCAATGATCATGGTAGAACTAGGTTCCTCCTTACTCTCCTTCAATTTTTAGGTCATATACACCAATATCCAATGAAACATGATTTTGGATCAAAGTGAGAGAGGCTTGAGATTGTCATAGAGAATAAGAAATAAATAAAACCTCCAGAAATAACCCTATTCATGGTGTGAATAATGGATTCACATGATGAATCTTTGAGTTTATGTATATGAAAAAAAACAAGTGAACATAGATTGAAATCATAAAAAATAGTTCACTTCATGATTGGAATCACAATTTGTGAACTGATTCATCCCAAAAAACCATTCATTCCCTAAATAAAATTCTTGGCATCCACCCAGAAACATTCAGATCATGAATAACCACTCATAGTTTGAATTAGTTTATATAGATAGATTTCATCTTGCCTTATATTTTCCCACCGAACACTTACAATAATTTACCCCAACCTCAAAAAACATAAAAGAAACAAAAATAGATAATCACATACCACAAATTAGGGTGCTATATTTCTGAGAACCTATAAGCCCCCTAACCACCTATAAGTTATCTTTTAGATCAAGAAGAATGATTCATTACTATAATTAAATAATTTTAAAAGAAATTAAATAGATAAGTACATATATAGGGGAGTAGGGTTTTATACATTACGTCTAAATAATTAAGAGGACTGATTAGGGATATGTTCAACACTGAGATGGGGTGAATCATTGTTGGTAAATTTTTATCAAATTTAAAACCTTTTTATCCCCTTACTTTTATCTCTACACTTGTTAGGTGAATGGATATGTCAATATCTATTCTCACCTTTGTTTTTTCATATAATGAATCCAAAAAAACATAAGAGGATAGTTGGTTGAAAAGTTTCAACTTTCAAAATGAAATGTTAATCCTTGACAAAATATGAGAAACAAATGATCACATGATGCACTATTATCAACATGTAAGATAAAAATGAGCATAGATTATTCTATAAAATGATTTACACATATCCTAATAGTGTGAATTGCATTACTAAATTTTATATCATCCCATTGATCTTTATACTACCTACCAATTGTGTATAATCAAGTTTCTGGTAACAATAAGCGAGTCTTCCTTCTGATTTGTCCTCCTATAAGTTGTTGATGTGATACCTAATCTTATTTTTATCTTAATTTCATAGTAGAATACAAGAAACACTTCTTCTTCTTCCTTTACTTCTATAGGGGTAAGTAACCCCTCTTCTTCTTCACAACAGCTTACATGAAGTCTTCTCTTTCTTATGTTATATATATGAAAGACTCTTCTTCCTATATAAACTGGATTTCATAAAAATCTTCATTATTCCATCTTCTTATTATTCTTATGAAGTATAACAAAACTGAAATGAATATAATTTTTCCTTCATCTTAGACACCCATAACTTTTTCAAAGAATTAACAACATCAGGCTTTCCAATTTCTTTGATACTTAAAGGTTTTTCTAATTTTGATGAAGTATCAGTTCTTCTCTTTTTCCACACAATTTTTTATCTTCAACCTATATTATATATATTCTCATTATAACATTGGTCATCCTATTACATAAATTATTATGTATTCCCCATACCATGAGAATATTAAATTCTGAATTAATATAATTATTTTTACTTCAAAACTCATCAAACTTAGGCCTTTACTTCACCAATATATAGTCTTAAAATTTTTATGAATTATTAATACTTATAACTTATTATTATTCAATATTACCAAAGAATTGACTTACTATTGATATTTGTAAATATCATTTACTCTTTTTATTAATTTTATTCCATGAAATTTGACATGAACATTCTTTTAAACTCCATGAAATTCACTTCATAAAGAATATCCACATATACATGAAAAACATGAAATAAAAAAATCATGATTGCTCCTTACTTAAAGATAGAAATATATTTTGGATATTTAATCTTCTTCTACATACTAAAAACTTTCTTGAATCATTTCTTGAATCAAAGATTCAGGATATTATTAATTTGAGAAGTATTACAACGTTGGTAGATTCAGTTTCTTAGAATAATTTATTTCGATATTTTATGAGTTTTCTATTTTTCATAGAATTTCATAAAGTGTTAATCATTATTCACAAAACAATGGTATTTACAACATATTATATACCTATATTGAAATTATTATATATATTTTACCTTATTATGTATCAAATGACATATTTTGTTCCATATGTAAGATATTAAGACTTTTTTATTTTTTAGTTGACGAAATATCTTCCAAAAAATACATTTTGCGTGAATGGAAACATTATACATACAGATGAATTATCCATTTTTTATTCATTAAAATTATATGTACCTCAATATTATTCATATTATATTTCAAACTTCCTGAGACTATAAAAAAACTCCAGTGTCCACTTCCTTTGATAAGATTCCTTTTGCATGTATATATTTTCTCACTATGTCACTAATTCGTAGAACACTTCCAAAACAAAAATCTTCCAATGGATTCCTGAATAAGATTCCTAAATATTATTCCAGTGTGGTGTGTTCTTATTTTCCATAACATAAATTAGTGATAAACCCTATGTAGAGGAAAATATGATCCATATGGATCTGTTACAAAAAAACCTACCTGTATTTTAAGTTGTGAGCAATACATGTTTCTAATATTATACGACATCAAACTTATTTTGTGAATCCACTAGTTTATCAAATAAATCACTACATACTCTTTATATTCAAACCCTCAGGGCCGTTCCACTTTCCTGGTCCACTATGCTACCATGTACGATGGTTTTGATCTTTACTTAGTGTCAACCCATGTTGGGTGTACACTTCTCAGGTGAGTAAAGGCCCGCATTGGCCTTTATATATATCATCTTCACTCACATAATTTAATCTTGGAAGATTGACTATAATGTCGTAGCTACTTGGCCAGTGTTGGCTTGAGGAATAGCCAAAATTTTGGCCAACTTATTTAAGAGAATTAGTTTTCCAAATAACAACATGCAGTACCAAGCACTTAAGAACACCTTCAATCATCCTAATTTCTCTTTATTTTACTATTCCCTAAACATCATCCAAAAAAGTTTACATAAAGTTTTATAATATCAAAACTTGTGAACATAAGGATGGGGCTTCTCAAATACCTTAATCATAGAGATAAAATCTTGTTCATTATAAATTCTCTACAGAACTAAAATACTTAAAATTTCTTTTTCATTCAATATAAATGGATCTAAAAAAACTCCAAAGGAATTGTCTTATATTTTTCATATTATAAATGTCAAGAAAATTTAAATGAACTCTAAATATATGTCTTCTAATATTAATTTAATTAATACAAAAATGAAAACATGATTTGTTACAATTTTTATCAACATGATTAGTTTCCTCAACCAACTTACAATTTATTATTATTCACTCCAATTCCAATTCTATATTGACATCAAGCTTCATCGGTTCTATATGATCATTGAAAACAAATAAAATACACATAGATTAGGATAAATAATCCCAATTATTATTTATTATCAATACCCACTAAAATTAAATGTCAATATGTTAGATCATTTCTCACTTCTTACTCAAACACCATCTTCTTATCTACCCTTTCTCATAAACCTTTAATTTTGTTCTCTTTTCCTTATTGAAAATTCAATACAATGTTATTGATAGAAGATAGTATCATTTCATACACATGAAATATTCCATCAACTATTCCACTCAATGTCTATGTGATCCATGGTTAGTGTAGATAACATGTGGGTTTGATTTTGACATTAAAGAAATCCATTATAAAAATAATATGATATCAATTGAAATTGTATTCTCATCACCTTTCTCAGGAGATATCCAATTTTTTAGGATAATATAATTGATTGATATCAATTTTTATAAATAACTTCATTAATTATTTTACCCTAAATTACTTGAACTCACTTCAACACATAGTTTGAAAACATTTAAGAACAAATTGAGGAATTATATTTTATCCCTAAATCTTATTTAAACTTCACTTTCAGGTCATTGGTTAAGAAAAAATTTCTACCCCTTAATGTTAGAATATAATTCATATAACCAAGTATGATAGAATATGAAATCATATATTTGTAATGAAACATTTTTAATCATATTATATAAATTCATATTTTCATGAAGTAATACTTCTGATAGGTTATCAATCCTTTCTATACTTGTACCCCCTAAAAGAGACTCTCTAATTATCTTCATCATAGTGAATCATTTAATTAGATATATTTTTATATATCCAATTTTTAGAATACACTAAAATTGAACACTTCAATAATCTTTCTAGATTTTAAATCTTATATAACATCACCAAGGATGATATTATTCAACACACATATTGGAATGGGGTAGCCCAGTCTATTTGGATGATGTTGGTCTGAATAATAGTGTCCTGGACTCTAACAGTGTGGAATCTATATATAGTGGTATTTTAGCATCTCATACTTTAGATATTATGGTATTATAGCTCCACAGACTTCCATCCACTGGTCACTATATAAAACTAGACAATCTATATGGTTGGTGACACAATAGCATAATATTCTTTATGAGATCATTAAAGCTAGGATTCTTGTTTGTATATCTGAAACTTTGAAAATATCCCTATAATTCTTCTCTTGAAATTATTGAAGTGTTTTACCTCTATATGGAAATATGAATTTTTCCCAAACCACATAAATCATTGTGTCCTATGATATCTTTCTTATTCATTTATTTTCCCTTTTACTCTTATGTGAATCGTTTCTCAGTTTTTTCTCCCAATGTTTCCATAAAAAAATATTTATAATACCAATTTGGTAGATCATTATAGGATGGTGGTTTTGTAAATTTAAATCTAGTTTTTTACTCATGATATTTAGTTTTTTACAACTTCACCTTCAGTTCCCTACATGGTTAGCATACAAATACAACACACATAGTAGGTGATTAAGGTTAACCTTCTTATTTCTTAATGTGAACTGAAAGGTGGATATTATTTTCTTAACCAAGTTTATTTATAATTTCCCTCTTTCATTCTTGAACATCTGATTTTTAAATATAATTTTTATTTAATCATTATAGAACTTTTAATACTTCTATTTCATTATGTGTGATGCTCATCTTTTCTTTATCTATAAAATCAAATGAGTCACTTAATAAATATTCATACCTTTTATAGATTTTTTTGTGATTGTAATATAGTTAATCAATATTTAGTATTGTGTCTTATATTATCACATCACCTAAATATATCTTATTTAACTCTTAAGTTTTTTTGTTTAAAACCTCTCATGGAATTCCGATTCTTTGTGCAGATTCTATTCTTTCCCTTTAGCACCATCTTTTACTTATGCATCTTCCAATTTCCAATTCCTTTTCAAAATAATATATCCAAACCACCATGCATTATTTAGGTATATTATTATCATTTTTATAATTTCCACATGGATTCTTGAGAGTTATTTTCATCAAATTTGTGTTTTTTATTTCTCTTTTACACTACCTTTTTATTCCTCTCTTATTTTCATCCACCAATACACACATCCATGAATTGTTTTCATGAATTGATGGTATGTATTTGATTTACACAATATAAGAATCTAATATTATTTTATGTTTCAAACTTATTGGTCTTCTTGGTCTTATTTAAATAATATTTTTTTCCTATTCACAACCCAAGGATGAATCTCTTTTCTTTTTATGCTTCTTGGGAGTAATCTGGTTTGAAACTTACTTTAGCATCATTCCCAAGGATGAATAACCATTTATCATTAAATTTTATAATCTTCTTCCACTATTTGTTTTTAATATTACTTAGATTAATAAATAAAGCTTCTATCACTCCTATTATCACACTAATTTCAAGTTCCATAGTAATCTTCAATAATTTTAAATATAGTAGAGGTAAATAATTTTTTTTAATTTCACCGGTGTAATTTTCTTCAGTTTAGGATTTATCTCACTTGATAAACTATATATATAATCTTATTATATTAATAGATTATACCAATAATATAATGACCTATCCCTAAACCTATAATAATAGTATTAATTACCAACAATCCTTGGTTTTCTTATGTGGACTACATGTTTTCCATAATTTCTAGAACTGTAAGCTTGTTGCTTTTGAGAATTTATAACAACTAATTGGGATTATTTTTGGGAACCAACTGTCATACACACTATTCTATCCACCCTCTAAATGGTTGTAGGATCCTCAATATTTTTTTCATCTATTTTAATATATATTTTTATTTTACACCTGTAGTATCCTTGAAAATAGATTTATTACAAAAATTAGATTTTGAGGTTGATGATACATTTTCCATTGAGGCTATTTAGGATTTTTAATAATATTATCCAAATGTATTTTTCTACAAATTATAGGACTTTTATAACATGAAACCTCATTTATATGTTTTATAAAAGTAGAAATATTTTCCTTAACTTCTTATAAAGACATGGCTTGAGTAGTTTTTAGATTTTCTAAGTTAATTTCAATATTACGACATTTCATATTGAGAAGGGATTTATAATTCTACAATATCATCAATTTATATTTAAAATCATACTTAATTTTTTCATCTTATTCATAATGCATTTTTATCTTCTCTTATGATAATGTTCCAATCACTTTGATCTTTTTCGATTTGACATCCAATTGTGTATTCTTAACAACAATATTGATTTTATTATTTTACTCCAATACATAGATCAATTGAATGTTCACTAAAATAACATGATTTAGGTTCATGCATACTCCCATGAGACTTTTGGTATATGTATCATTCAATGTTATTTTATCAATTATAATCCATTATTAAAGGATTAAATGGATTGAATATTTATTGAATGGATTCAACGAATAAATGATAATAGGAATTAATACATGTTGATATGTTTAATATGGTTGAAATTTTTTATTAAACGAAATGTGTTAATAATTTCCATATAAAGAGATGATATCCATCCTATTGGGTATCACTGATTGCATAAAATCCTCCAGATACTGTTAGGTATGATACGATGATGGAAGATGGTATGGGGGTGAATATACATTTATTATAATTATCAAATTTATGGAATATTAATTGTATAAGTTGGTGGATTAAAATGATTAAAAAATTATTTCATAGATTAATAAGAATAGTTTATGAGTGAAGAGTGTAAAAAAATTATAGATAAGAACAAAAGGAATTTTTATAGTAGTTTGGATATAAAAAATCCTACTCTACTCTTCACACCCCAATTGATGGAGTTGGAACCCACTATGAAAGAGGGAGATATAATTTTACACTATAGAAATATAAAAATATATTTTTATACCAAGATGAATCTCAACCTAGGAATTTGTGAGGAGAAGTACCAAATATAACAACACATAGCCTTTTTCTCGAGAACATGGAAACCTAGGATTTATATAAGGAGCAACCCTAACCTAAGTGTACTTCCTTTTGGTCTAGTAATAATAACCACCAAACTTACTTTTTGTAAGGTATAATAACCAAATACTACTTTTTATAGGTTATATCACCTATTGTGTAAAATATAGAAGTGCAGAAAACTCTACCCAGCCCAAATGAAATAAATAAAATTATTACAAAACAGGTAGAGAGTTTTCGAAAGAAATATATAGATGAAACGGTTGATGTAGGCCCTTTTAATGGATTTTAAAGATGAAGTTATGGTGTTATAGGAATGGTAAAGTATGTCACTTTAAGGATAACAAATTCAAAGAATATTTTTACTCCAATGAGAGTTCATCACAAAGGATGTAAATAATAGATCACTGGATTAATTGATTGACACAAGAGTATAAACACATTTGATCATCTGTCACCTACCAAAAGTTTCTTTTTCAAGTATCCTCATATCCTTTAAATATATTCTACAATGGTAAAACATCTAAATATATCTTATGAAAATGGTTAAAAACATTTAAAACTCAAAAATAATGATACTAGATTAACACACACAGAGTGAGAAGGATATTATTTGTAACACCCCAAGCTTCCATGATACATTTCTCTTTGAATAATGCAATAGCTTGCGTTGTACGCAACTTTGCATTCTAGTACACCATGACCAATCAAACTAGCCATTGTGAATAGTAATACCCACTTATTGAAAGTTTATAAATTTTTATTTTTTAAAATGGACTTCATTTTTGGA
The DNA here is from genome assembly GCA_963277665.1 of Viscum album. Classification (NCBI taxonomy): domain Eukaryota; kingdom Viridiplantae; phylum Streptophyta; class Magnoliopsida; order Santalales; family Viscaceae; genus Viscum; species Viscum album. The sequence goes on along the minus strand of OY728142.1, from coordinate 1,391,241,994 downwards.
TTTAGAATATCAAAATTAGCTTAGGGTGAATTTTTGGTATATTCTAAAAGCTTTCAATTTTTGATGAATAGTGAAAAACACTGCGTTATTGTTTAAAACCTACTTTTTATTTAAATAATAATTTATTTTATTTAAATTTTTGAGGTCAAAATAGATACATAATACCTATATAAGTTCAATTTAATTCATTGGAGTCATTTTATAAAAAAATTAGATTTATAAAATTTTATTGAATATTTTAACTTATTTTACCCACCTTATAGGCACATTTTCAAATTTGTATGAAATGTAATTTTACCACTTATGTGAATAGAATTACAAAAATCCAAGAGACATAGTTGAAATAAGTAAGTAAAATGTGGTTCAATAGTATGAAAATAATTTTTGGTGAATAGTAACTTTTGAATTTTATTTAGCACAATTAAAAGTAAATAGCTTAATTAAAAGTAAAAATTATATTATAATTACCCTAACATATGTCCTAATTCTATTGGATAAGTGTTTTTCGACCAAAATCAACCTTATTAAGAAAATAGTATCCTCTTTGATCCACTTGGATTAGATTAAGACATTTATTATTATTTTCTTTAAAGAAGAGTTAAAAGTGTTAAATTCAAATTTTCATAACTAAAACATTTTTTATACTGGGTTATAAATAAGATAAATTTGACTATAAATATTAATTAAAAAGGTAAAAATATTTCCTAAATAATTTTATTTTATTTATAATTTTTATACATTAAATAATTAAATCTATTTATGACACAATGATGATGCAGTAATTACCTTATTAATGAAAGATTAAAATAATTGATATTATAAATATCAAAATAAATGTAAATTTATCATTTTGATGCTTTAAAATAATTTTAAAGGTTAATATCACATGTTAGAATTTATTTAATTTTTTTTTTGAAGTAATCAAGTTTTGTTGATTTTCGAAAAAACCAAATACTAAATAGTGTCAGAATTGACATAAATGAGTTTTTAAAAAAATACTATATTATTAAATGATATAATATTCCTAAAAATATAATGTTCATCGAAATGACTTAGATAAGGTTAGATATTTCAATAATAAACCACTTTGGGTTCTCTTGTATTTTTATAGTAAGTTTATTAACCATTTATTATAATAATACAAGAATATATAGTAAAAGTTAAACTATTTAACTAAGAGTTAAATCTAAAGGATAAGGTTAATATGGTGAACTAAACCTATCTAAAACCTATTGGTTGAGAGTTTTTAAACATATCCCAACCTTATCCTAGAAATAAATCCTTTTGGATCCATTATAAACCAAATAATATTGGATAATAAATTAATATTTCAAACTTTTCCTAAAGTGAACCTCACCTCTCTTATAAAAGGGTACTTCCTATTATCTCAAAATCACACCTCCAAATCCATTTTTATCGGCCCAAAACTGGTCATATATCTTAAAAACTACACTAAATTCAATCTATAGGCCTTAATTTTATCAGAAGTATGACCTAACGAGCCATTCTGATCAAATAAAAAGGAAGCACCTGAAGAAGAGGTAATAATTTCCTCACCTCTTTCAAAGTTCTTTTCTTTTTCCACTTACTCTTTCTTGGTTGTTTCCATACCAAAATAATAACTCTAGTACCTTAAACATACTTTTATGTCATTATAAATATGTAACAACCATATTCATTATTCTATCCATCCTATAAAGGACAAAGTCACCATACGTGCGTACGTACGACTTACTGTCTCTACGTCGTGGTGTAGTTTGTTTTTCAACACTTCATTATTTTTATGGGTATAAAAATGAGTATAATTGATGTAAATAATAAATATAACATGTTAATGATTCTTTATATATGGTATAACATCCAATTACATACAATTTCACCATCAATATAATGGTATTGTTTCTCATGCGTACGTTCAGATTACTGTCTCCACAAACGCAACGAGATTCATTCCCCATTGTAAACATTCAAGAATAATTTTAATTTTCTGATTAAAAATAATATTTAATAACTTAATATGATTCTGTATATGAATCAAATACATCCTATCCATAATAAACATGACTTACATAGCAAAACATATAAAGTAAAATGAATCAGTTTACACCCGAAACAATGATGCTACTAAAATATTATTAACAAAACAATATTAGAAGATCATATATAATATAAAATTTATGTATATGGTTCTTGAGTAATTTAATAATAATGATTTAACTATTATACAAGAGGTTAATGTACCCTCGACCTAGGAAAAGTACAAAATAAGGGTTAATTTTACACTCTCTTTATTATTCAAGGTTTTTTATACGTGAGTATCTACTAGGACCTCTTTCTAATCCACATCCATGTTTCTTAAAAATGTATTTGAAAACATTTTTACTATTTAATATACTATGGGTTAAAGTCATTTATACCCTTGTTTTACTTTTTATAAAATGGTTTGAAAGGAATCTTTCCTTCACTTTCCAAATAAGGTACTTTATGACCTTTTTGACAAATTAAGGTAAGAATGTTTTTTAACTTATACGGTGGGTGAAACTATTTTCTGCCATTATAACACCTTATAATTTTACCTTAAAACATTATAAGAATATTTTCAAAATAAATTTTTTCTTTAATTTTGAATGATTTTAATGTAGAAATAAATATTTCAATCAAATAGTTTTTGGATTTATTTCATCTATGTCAACATCCTTCGTTGGATTTTATGTTTGTTTGAAGTTGATTTATTATGATAAAATCTTCCATTTTTTATTGAAGGTTTTGTGATATGTTTGACTATGGATGTTCTATTTTTATACCATTCATGGTTTATGGTTAAAGTATTGACATTTCCTATGCTATTTTTAATATGAATGCATATATTATGTTTCAACCTTTTTATATGAGGAATGCATTGGACTTAGTAAGTGACAGGTGGAGCCCGATATAGCTCCTCGATGCATTAGTAGGTCTCATGATACAAACTAGTGTCTTGACACAAGGCCTTGAAAAAATCTTATCTTTAGTCCTGGTACGAGGCCTTGACTATGTGGTTATGAAGTCTGACATTATGCATTCCATCATTATGAAATTAGCTATTGATATTACATGTGATTATTCAACGAGTAGAATATCCATGTGAATAAGTAAATGAAATTATTTGACTTATCTTTTCTATATTATGCAAATCATTTAAGTTTAAAATGATTTTTTAGTCTTATACATTTCCTTAAATGTTTATTCTTATTTATGATAGTTTATGTTATATTTTTATCCTTACTGAGCATCTGAGACCACCCCTTTCTTATGTTTTATTTTTCCCAGTATGCGAAGAAGTATATTATAATTAACCTATAGGAATAATCTAAGAAAAAAAGTGTTCAAAGGGGACACAATGTAGTTGTTTTTCCATTTTATAATGTAATTTAAAACTTTTGTATGTATCTAGTACTTACAAGGCTAATAAACTAATTGGTATTTCAAGAATTGATCTCTTATGATCATGACAATGTTATGTAATAATGCACTGACTCTTGGTAACTAGGGTTGGGGTGTTGAATTTGGTATCATAGGAAGTTTAGTACAAACCATGGAAGCTAAATTTAGAAAAACTCTAATTACCAAACATTTCCCTAAGATAGACTTTGAGGATTAGTATATAAGAACTTCCTAGAATTTTGGTAAGGTAGAGATTTTTTTTATTTTCCAAGAAATACATTCCTGTCTGGATACGAGCATGTAAAGGCAGCTCTGGAATAGATGTACCTAAGATTGAAAAATCCAACAAGGAGTTTCGAGCTTGACCTTGGGAATCTTGGTACACGACAACGGGGCTTGCTGCACTCTTGGTTACGATACTCCCAGGGGATATGCTTAGGATAATTCACATTTTCTTTAAATACTATTATGAAGGATTTATGATAAAATAATTCCCCAAAGAAAACCTTTTTTCTATTATTATGGATTATATGAATAAACTGTTCAATTTATGTTAAGGTATTTTACTAGTTTGGAATTATGTATTGTGATTCAAAAACTAATCTAGTGTACACCATTGTTTAGAAATGGTAGATAGTATAAGGAATGGAAACCGTATCAATGCACGTAATGAATATAGGGATTTATTTCCTACTCAAGATAATTATAGTAGAGCTGGTGATGTAATTGATGTTGAACAACTTATAACCAAACCAAGACAACTCACTCGGGTTATGAATAATAACATTACCCGTATGGAGCACCCTGATCCACAACGCAGAGGATCAATGTTAGACCGCTTCATGCTGAAACCACCACCAACATTCAATGGGACTACAAATCCATTTGTAGTTGAGAAATGGATATGTTCCTTAGAGAAAATATTTCATGCTTTAGGGGGTAGTGAAAGGGAAAAATATGTCATGGTAGTTTATCGCCTCACGTGAGATGCATATCAATAGTGGTCATTAATTCAACACACAAAGAAGGATGAATAAGTATAATATATCAAATAGAGGGATTTTAAAGAGCTTTTCTCAGAAAAAATACTTTCCTCGTGACCATCAAGTGGATATGGAAAGTCATTTTCTGAGTTTGAGGCAAAAGGAGGATGAGAATGTCGCAATGTATGAAGTTAACTTTAAAAGGTTAGCAATGCATACTATAGATTATATACATAACCAAAGGAGTAAGATTGATCGATTATTTGATGGGTTAAAACCATTTATCTGTCGATCATTAGTCTCATAATCCTTCTCATCATACAAAGATATTGTCTCATGTGATATCAAGATAGAAAAAGAATTCTCTAAGTTTTAAGACTTTAGAGAAAAGCAAGAGAAGAAGAGATCTGCAGAAAACTCTAGAAATATAAATAAGGGGAAGAAGGGAAAAGTTGAATTTTAATCCCATAGTAAATGTGGGAAGAAACACACTGGTACTTGCCTGAAGGTAATGGGAGTCTGTTACAAGTTTGGTGAAAAAGTCCATCAAGATCGTGATTGAAAGGGAAAGCAAGAGCCTGTCAATATTGAATGCTAAAATTGGAGAGAAATGGGGCATTATACAAATGAATTTCCTAAGCGCCAAGGAAACATACCTCAAAAAGGCCAAGGGATAAAGGCCAAGCTTATGCGACCAATACCACTGAGGTTGAAGCTCCGAATGACGTGGTGGTGGGTAATTTAATGGTTTCCTCAAATTTATCCAATGATTTATTTGATTTTGGATCATCGCATTGTTTCATATCTTCCCAGGTTTCTAAGAAAATTAGATATTTCCAATTTGATTTAACAAGAAAGTTGTCTATCAAAACTCCTAAGGGAAGTATCATTGCAACAAATTTTTGTGAATCGGTTCTCATTAGGGAATAAAAACATTCTTTATCTTCTAATCTCATCATCATACCCATGATTTAATTTTATATAATCCTCAGTATGGATTGTGTTTCATACCATGATGAAAAAATTTATTTTAAGAAGACGGAGGTTATAATTTTCGATGATGATAAGGAGTACCCTATCTTTAAAGAAGAAATTTCACCATCTGATTCGTATCTAGATCCACCCCAGTAGCTCTACTAAATTCAATTATTGGGGAGGAAGAGAGTTAAATAACTATGGGTGAGGAAATGAATGTTCAAATAGGGGATGTACCTATTGTGCAAGAATATGTTGATGTGTTTCCAGAGGATTTACCTGGACATCCTCTAGAACGAGAAATTATGTTTTCCATTTATTTAATTCCTGGTTCAAGGCTCATATCGAAGACCCCTTATATAATGGCCACTATGAAATTAGTGTAACTAAATAAAAAACTAGATTAATTGAGTAATAAAGGATTTATTTTCCCTAGTGTTTCTCCATGGGGAGCCCCTATTCTTTTTATTAAGAAGAAATATGGATCTATGAGGTTGTGCATTGACTATAGGGAGATCAATGCTCTAACAATAAAGAACAAGTATCCCTTACCTCACATTGATGATTTATTCAATCAACTTTATGGATCTCAACATTTTTTAATGATTGACCTTCAATATGGATATCATCAGTTGTGTGTAAAGAAGGAAGACATTCTAAATAAAACATTTCATACCAGGTATTGGAATTATGAGTTTACAGTAATGCCTTTTGGACTAACTAATGCACCCTAGGTATTTATGGATCTAATGAATAGATTTTTCAAGGAATATCTTGATGAATCTATTGTGGAATTTATTGATGATATCTTGGTATACTCCAAAAGCTATGAAGATCATGAAAATCACTTGCACACTATTTTAAAGACTCTTAGAAGAAATGAATTATATGGGAAGTTTAGCAAGTGTGAATTCTGTATTTAAGAGATTTCTTTTCTTGGACATATTTTCTCTAAGGATGGAATCTATATTGATCCTTCTAAGACAAGAGAAATCCAATAATGGCCAAAACATACGAGTATAACTGAGGTACGTCATTTTATTGGGTTTGAAGGTTATTATCGGTGCTTTGTTCGGAATTTTACCTGATTGGATAACCCATTAAAAAATATCATATGTAAGGGGTTAATTTTTTTTGACAAAATATTGTGAAGAATGTTTTGAAGAATTGAAGAAAATATTAGTCAATGCTTCTATATTGACTCTACCATCGGGGAATGATGAGTTTGTTATTTATAGTGATGATTCAAAGAAAGGACTTGGTTGTGTCCTTATCCAGAATGATAGAATTATTTTCTATGAATCACAACAACTAAAAATTCATAAACAAAACTATCCCACTCATGATCGTGAGTTAGAATATGTAATATTTTCTTTGATGATATGGAGACACTATCTCTATGGTGAAAAATGTGAGATATATACCGATCACAAGAGTTTGAAGTATATTTTCTCATAGAAAGAACTCAACATCAGGGAAATACAATGTCTTGAACTACTCAAGGATTATTATTTCACTATACACTACCACCTGGGGAAGGTAAATAATGTGGAAGATACTTTGAGCAGAAAGGATCATGGAGTTTTGAATAATATGAGAGATGAAAGGGATCTTATATTCATGGATCTAGTAAAGATGGATATGGGAATAATCATGGAAGGTGAAACATCAATCATTTTTCAAATGTTTTCCAAACCATATTTACTAGAAAGGATAAAAAGTTCTAAGACTAATGACGAGGAGTTTCAAAAGTAAATTAAAGCTATGAATGGTGGGAGATTTATTGACTTCGTATATGAAGATGGAATTTTGAAATTTTGGAAGAGACTTTGTGTTCTTGACATACCTGATCTAAAAAGGGAATTGTTGGATGATGCTCATAGATCCAATTTCTCTATACACCCTCGTAGCACTAATATGTATATATATTTGAAGGAATATTTTTTGTGGGAAAACATGAAGAAAGAGATTGCTGATTATGTGTTAAGATGTATGGTTTGTCAATAGGTGATGGTTGGAAGACAACATCCTAGAGGAGTCATGAAACCTCTTCCCATACCTGAGTGGAAATGGGATGATATTACGATGGACTTTGTCATGGGGCTACCAAAGACTCCAAGAAGGAATGATGCAATATGGATCATTGTTGATCATCTTACCAAGTCGGCATATTTTCTTGCTATAAGAGAAGATTTACCCCTTAAATGTTTAGAAAGAATATATATTAATGAATTTGTAAGACTTTATGGAGTACCCCTATTGATTGTTTTAGATTTTGATCCCCGTTTACATCAAGATTATGGAAAAGTCTTCAGAAGGACTAGATACTGAACTTCGTTTGAGCACTGCCTACCACCCTCAAACTAATGGAAAATCAGAACAAACTATTCAAACCTTATAAAACATGTTGAGATCTTGCTCACTTGACTTTAAAGGTAAGTGGGATCAATATTTACCTCTATTAGAATCTTACTATAACAATACCTTCCATTCAAGTATTTTGATGACACCATCTGAAGAGTTATATGGAAAGAGATGTCACACACCAACTTGTTGGGATGATGTTGGTGAAAGAAAACTCGTAGGCCCAGAACATGTGGAGGAAACAATGGAAAAGGTGAAGATTATCCAAACCCACATCAAAGCATCTCAAAGTAGGAAAAATAACTATGACGATAACCAAAATAAGGATTTGGAATTTCAAGTAGGAGATCATGTTTTGTTGAAGGTATCTCCATGGAAGGGTGTTTTACGATTCCGTAATAAGGGAAAATTAAGTCCCAGGTACATTAGACCTTTCAAAATTCTATAATGAATTGGAGTTGTATCTTATCGTTTGGAAATGCCTCCAAGTATCTCCAAAGTTCATGATGTGTTTGAGGTATCACTTTTAAGAAAATACATGCCTGACCTAGTGCATGTACTCACCTATGAAGAAATAGAACTGGAACCTGATCTATCTTATTGTGAAGATCCTGTCAAGATTCTTGATACTAGAGAAGAAGTGTTGAGAAACTGGATGACTCATCTGGTAAAAGTTCTATGGATAAACTATAACATGGAAGAGGCAATGTGGGAACCCGATGAACTTATGATGAAGAACCACATGATTATTTTTATGCATTAGTATACTATAAATTTTAAGGATGAAATTATTTGAAGGAGAGAGGAATGTAACACCCTGAGCTTCCACGGTAAATTTCTCTTTGAATAATGCAATATCTTGCGTTGTATGCAAATTCAAGTTCTAGTACACCACAACCACTCAAACAAGTCATTATAAACAGTAATACCCAATTTTTGAAATTTTATAAATTTTAATTTTCAAAATTGACTTCATTTTTGGATTCAAAATATCAAAATTAGCTTAGGGTTAATTTTTTGTATTTTTCTAAAAACTTTCAAGTTTTGATGAATAGTGAAAAACACTATGTTATTGTTTAAAACCTACTTTTTATTTAAATAATTATTTATTTTATTTAAATTTATTTTAGGTAGAAATAGATACATAATACCCATATAAGTTCAATGTAATTCATTGAAGTCATTTTATAATAAAATTAGATGTATAAAATTTTATTGAACATTTTAACATCTTTTACCCACCTTCTAGGCACATTTGAAAATTTGAATAAAACATAATTTTACCACTTCTGTGAATTGAATTTAAAAAATACAAGAGGCATGGTTGAAATTATTAAGTAAAATGTGGTTCAATATGATGAAAATAATTTTTTGTGAATAATAACTTTTGAATTTTATTTACCACGGTTAAAAGTAAATAGGGTAATTAAAGGTAAAAATGATATTATAATTACCCTAACACATGTTCTAATTCTATTGGATAAGTTTTTTTCGACCAAAATTAACCTTAGTAATAAAATACAATCCTCTATGATCAACTTGGATTAGATTAGGAAATTTATTATTATTATATTTAAAGAAGAGTTAATAGAGTTAAATTCAAATTTTAATAACTAAAATATTTTTAATATAGGGTTATAGATAAGATAAATTCTATTATAAATATTCATTATAAAGATAAAAATATATCCTAAATTCTTGTATTTTATTTATAATTTTTAGACATTAACTAATTAAATATATTTATGACACAATGATGATGTAATAATTACCTTATTAATGAATGATTAAAATAATTGATATTATAAATATCCTAATAAATGTAAATTGAGAATTTTGATGCATTAAACTAATTTTATTGGTTACTATGACATTTTAGTATTTATTTAATATATTTTTTAGAAGTAATAAAGTTTTTTGACTTTCACAAAAACCAAATACTAAATAGTGTCAAAATTGACATAAATGAGTTTTAAAAAAAAATACTATATTATTAATTGATATAATATTCATAAAAATATAAGGTTTAGCCAAAGAACTTAGATAAAGTTATATATGTCAATACTGAAACACTTGGGGTTCTCTTTTCTTTTTATAGTATGTTTATTAACCATTTATTAAAATAATACAAGAATACATGATAAAAGTTAAACTATTTAACTAAGAGTTAAATCTAAAAGATAAAGTTAATATAGTGACCTAAACTGTCTAAAACCTATTGGTTGAGATTTTTTCAACCCATACCCACCATATACTCGAAATAAATCATTTTGGATCCATTATAAACCTAATATGATTGTATAATATTTTAATATTTCAAGCTTTTCCTAAAGTGACCCTCACCTCTCTTATAAAAGGGTACTTCCTCTTCTCTCAAAATCACACCACAAAATCCATTTGGCTCCACCAAACCCTGCTTAAATATCTTCCCAAATACCCTCATTTAAACTTGTATGACTTACTTTTATCAGAAATCTGACCTAAGGAGCCATTTTGATCAAATCAAAAGGAAGCACCCGAAGAAGAGGTAATAATTTCATCACCTCTTTCAAAGTTATTTTATTCTTCAACTTCCTATTTTTTTGTTGATTCCATAACAAAATAATAACTCCAGTAAATTCTAAATACTTTTATGTTATTATAAATATGTAATAACCATATTCATTATTCTATCCATCCTATGAATGACAAAGTCACCATACGTGCGTACATACGACTTACCATCTCCACATCGTGGTGTAGTTTGTTATTCAACACTTTATTATTTGGATGGGTATAATAATGAGTATAATTGATTTAAATAATAAATATAACATGTTAATTATTATTTATATATGATATAACATCCAATTACATATGATTTCACCATCAATAGAATGGTATTGTCGCTCGTGCGTACGTACGGATTACCGTCTCCACGAACACGATGAGATTCATTCTCCATTGTAACCATTCAAGAATAATTTTTATTTTATGATTAAAAATAATTTTTAAGAACATAATATCATTCTGGATATGAATCAAATACATTCTATCCATAACAAACATGACTTACATAGAAAAACATATAAAGGAAAACGAATTAGTTAAAACCCGAAACAATGGTACTACTAAAATACTATTAACAAAATAATATTAGAAGATCATATATAATATAATATTTATTTATATGATTCCTGTATAATTTAATAACAATTATTTAACAATTATATAGTAGGTTAACGTACCCTCGACGAAGGAAAATTACAAGGTAAGGGTTAATTTTACAATCTCTTTATCATCTGAGGTCATTTATATGTGAGTATCTACTGAAACCTCTTTATCATCCACATCCGTGTTTCTTAAAAATGTATTTAAAAACATTTTTACTATTTACTATACTATGGGTTAAATTCATTTATACCCTTGTTTGAATTTTTATAAAATGGTTTGAAAGGAATCTTTTCGTCGCTTTCCAAATAAGGTACTTTATGACCTTTTTGAAAAATTAAGGTAAGAATATTGTTTAACTTATACAGTGGGTGCAACTATTTTCCGCCATTATAACACCTTATAAAATTTCCTTACAAGCTTATAATAATATTTTCAAAATAAATGTTTTCTTTACTTTTGAACGATTTCAATGTAGAAATATATATTTCAATCAAATAGTTTTTGGATTGATTTCATCAATGTCTACATCCTTCGTTGGATTTTACGTTTGTTTGAAGCTGATTTATTATGACAAAATCATCCATATTGTATTGAAGGTTTTGTGATATGTTTGAAAGTGGATGTTCTATTTTTTTTACCATTCAAGGTTTATTGTTAAAGTATTGACATTTTGTATAACAATTTTAATATGAATGTTTATATTATGTTTCCAAATTTTCATATGTGGAATGCATTGGACATCGTAAGTGACAGGTGGAGCCTGCTTTAGCTCCTTGATGCATTGGTAGGTCTCATGAAACAAACTAGTTTCTTGGAACAAACCTTTGGCAAAATCTTATTTATAGTCTTGGAACAAGGCCTTAACTATGTGGTAATGAAGTCCGGAATTATGCCTTACAACATTATGAAATTTTCTATTAATATTACATGTGATTATTCAACTAGTAGAATATCCACGTGAATAAGTAAATGGCATTGTTTTACATATCTTTTCCATATTATGCTGAAGTTTAAGTTTGAAAGGCTTTTTTTAGTCTTATACACTTTCTTAAATGGTTATTTTTATTTATGATAGTTTCTGCTATATTGTTATCCTTACTAAGCATCTGATCTCACCCCTTTATTATGTTTTATTTTTCCCAGGATGCGAAAAAGTATATTACGATTAACCTGCATGAATAGGCTAAGGGATATGAGAGTGTTCAAAGGGGACACAATGTTGTTGTTTTTACAATTCATAATGTAATGTAAATCTTATGTATGTATCCAGTACTTCCAAGGCTACTAATCTAATCAGTCTTTCAAGACTTGATCTCTTGTGATCATGCCAATGTTATGTAATAATGCACCGACTCTAGGTAACTAGGGTCAGGGTGTTACATTATCATTGCATAATTATCTCTCAACTCACGAATAAAATTGAAAAAAATAAACAATATTTAAAAATAATTTTAAATCACCCATTAAATAATTTAAATATTATATATAATAATAGGTTAATGAAATATCCCATGAAAATAACATGTTTTAATTTGAAATATTATATTAAAAAATATACTGTTTAAAATAAGATGTAAACATGAATAGAATATAAAAAATTAATAACTCTTTATTAAAGATATTAAAATAAGGTTTTAATTAGTTTAATATCAACTAATATTAATTTATAAATAATAAAATTAAAGAAAAAACATGACATAATAAAAACATTTTTTGAGTTTCAACCTGTAAGTTTTATGCGTAAAAATAAAATACACATTGATGTTTATAAAAACATGTTTAAAATAATAAAAAACACTTAGAACATGTTCTACATAATTTATATGGATTTATAAATTCATTAGAAAAATTATAGTTTTTGAAATAAACATGCATCAAATTAAAATAAAAAAAATATATAAAACAAATCATAATTTAAGATTATAGAAAAACATGTTAAAATTCATTGAACTACATTGAAAAATTAACATAGGGTTTTTTTACATAAGTGTTTTTATCTATATATGTTAATTGAACAAATAAGTATATTGAATTTGGAATTTCACATAAGTGATTCATGTAAACAAATTGATGCATCCAAATGACATATTTGAATTCATCACACAAGAGATTCACGTATATGAATTTATGATATCTGTAAATAGATTAACTTCTCAAATTTCAGAGATAAAATAGACTTTTATAAAGGTATAATAAAATTTAGTTCTAGTTGAATTATATTTATAAAATTTAAATATATTTTCAAACAATCAATAACCATCTTAATCCATTTTATACAACTCAAGTTATGATTAAAATATAGAGTCAAAATAGTTCTGGAAAATATTAAAAATTATACTGAAAAAATTCAGTAACTTCTAGCCTAATTTCAAACATGATAGAGATTGAATATTAAGTTAATGTATTCTAATTAAATGTTCATAATATTAGTAACTTAAAAAAATAATAACTAATTTTTTAGTCATTTAACTTAAGATATGGTTGAAATATAGAAGGTAAATGATTCTTGAAATTTGGCTTTGTGAATTACAAAATGGCTACATGCATCACAAATCAGCTACATGGTTAAGAAATTGGCTACATTGGGAACAATGATTTTTATATATTTGAATATTAAAAAACATACCTAAATGATATTTTAAGGTCCCAAATGACTTATTTACCCTAGGAACGCTTCAATACACTCATAGAACATATTATGACCAATCAAAGCATGAAAACTAAAAGATTTTTTATGAAATGAAAAATTATGATATGATCAATATTAATCATACTTTAATAAATATAAAATTCAAAATTATTAAGAAATTTAATGTAAATAAAACAAAGGTATCTTTGTAATTATCAAAACATAATGTGGTTTAAGGAGACACTCAACAAATACTCTCTTCCTCACAAAACACAGTTTATCACATGGTGAAGGTGCATCACCCCTTATGTGTTTTAGGATCCTCAAGAAATATTATGAGATCCTTTGGTCGATGTAATCCCTCCCTCATAGGTAGTAATATTTCATTTGATTATTTTTTTATCTTCCCCACATGTGTGTCAAAAATTAAAATATGGATTCATCACATCAAGAACACACATTGTGTTCTTTGTTTATTTATACACGTTGATTCTATAAAGGAGAAATGAAGAAAAATATGGGATTTATTCTACTATAATTGATCATATGACTATCCCTAGAAACCCATAATTGATATTATATTCATGTTGTTTAACGAATCAACATCCAATTTCATTTTTATTAAGAACATGTTTTTAAAACCTAACAAAAATTGACCCATTTGACATTACATTTAGTTTCCATGTAATGTTAAGTTTAGTAATCAGGGTTATGTTATATCACAATTTAACATGAGGTTATACCTTTTAATAAAATATTGTTCATCAACATAATATCAATAAAAAATCTAGGATACATTTTTATAGTAATGTATCCTACCCTAGAGCACGAAACTATGTTATTAACATAATGTAATATGCACTATGGACTCTGCATTACATTAAATAGTTAACATAACGTAGAGTCTGAGTGTAACATATGTTAGGGGTTAACTTATCCTACACTATGCAAACATAGTACCACTTTCAAGTTACTTAATGATACATTGAGGGTCAATGCATCATGAGGTTTCTACTAGACATTATGTTGAGTGTCAACATAATGTGAATTTTGACACTCTTCCACAATACTACATTGTGAGACAATGTAATTTTAATTGTCCATACAAAATTAAAATTAAATAAATTAAATATTTTTTAATTTAGATTATAATTAACAAATTATTTATAAATTATAAGTGATAGACTTTAAAAAATGCGATTTTTTGAGTGTAAATTAAATATTAAATTGCTCATATTTTTTCTCATGTTTTTTATAAATAAATAAACTATTTATTTATTAAGAAAATTCAATTATGAATTGAATTATGTTATTTATAAATTTTTTATAAATAATGGAAAAAATATTTTAGAATATTTATAAGATGTATAAAAGTGTTTTATAAATTAAAAATAAAATGGTTTTGGTTTTTTGATAAAATGGGGTTGAAACATTTATTATAAATATTTCATTAATATTAAAGATCTAATGTTAAGAATATATTTTTTCAAACTTATATGGTTTATAAAAATTTATAATTCATAGTAAAATATATTTTAGGAATATTTTAATTTTTAAATATTTTATAAATTAATTGATTATAAATAGTTTATAATTAATTGTATAAATGTTTAGAAAAAATTTATTAATAAAATATTATAAATAATAAATGTTAATATTACCTTTTACAAAATCATATGGATGACCTTGTAATAGTTAAAAAAGTGTTTATTAATAAATTATAAGGGTAATTTATTAATAATTCATAAATTGCATAAATAATACTAAAACATAAAAGAGTTTATATTTAAAATTATGAATTGTTCATAATTATTAAATTTGAAATGATTGAATTAAAATGAAATTTATTTAATATATTATTTATACAACAAACAATTATTTTGATGGAAGATTTGTTTAGGGTCTAAATAAGTTTAATTATCTGACATTTAGATTATGTAAATATTTTATATAAAATAAATTGGATTGTAAAATATTTATAATTAAAAATAATATCATATATTTAAAGTGACAAATTGTGTAATTAATAATATGAATGTTTACATATTGAAAGTGAATATAAAGTGTTTTCATGTGATGCATGTTATACTGTTAAGACTTTTAAATTCAAAAAACTTATAGTTTATAAATATGTTATAAATGATATGTTTTAGGCTTAAATAGAAATGTTGTATTTATAAGACTATGATAAATATGGAGTTTTTATAGATTTATCTTATAGTTTATAATTATTTATAAATTATAAGTGTGGTTTTAACTAAAAATGTCTTTAATAATCCTAAAATTAAATATGGAAATTAATATTTATAAATAATGATTAAATAAAATTTTAATTTAATTTTTTTTCGATTCATGTTTATAAAATTATTATAGAATATAAATAATATGAATTATATTAAGTATTAAGATTCCAATTTTTTTATAATCTTAAGTTAAATATGATAATTCATAATTTTTTCCCTTGAAAAATAAAGTATTTATTTAGTAATCATGAGTGTAATTTATAACGAATTTATAAATTACTTTGATAAGGATAAATTATAAATTAGTTTACACTTAGATTTATAAATAGTTCAAAATAAATTTAGTTTAATTAAAAAATATTCTTTTTAAAGATATTATTTAGATCACATAAATAGTTATTTGATGATATGTTTGAATATAATTTAAATTATTTTTTATTTTATGATATTAAGATTATATAAATAGTTTACAGAATATAAACTGGATTATAGAATGTTTATAATTCATAATAATATCACATAACATGAAATAATTCATATTTTAAATGTGATATAAATTATTTATACCAAAAAATACAGAATACAAAAAATATTTTTCTTAATTATAAAATGTTTATAGTAAGCTTCTATTTATGAATTATTTACATATTTTTATCTAATGTTTAAATTTAAAAAATGTTCATTTGTTTATAAGTTTTTAATTTCATAATTAATGTTTATAATTTTTTATAGAACATGAATAATGTGTATGATTTTCTAATGTGATAAATTTATTATAAGAGACATAGCCTTGCATTACATTCTAGGAGTGACTCTATAAAATTTAGTTTCTCATCTACCATAACCGCAGTTTTATAGAGTTATATACTTGATAATTGTTTTTTAATATAGTTTTATCATATTAGGTATTATAGATATCGTGAATTGAATTATCTCTTGAGTAAAGTCTCCCTGGGGAGAGGGACTTAGGGTCAGACTACCCACCAGCCTTGAGGCTTATGCCTTGTCCTATAAAGGTGAGGGCTTGACTATCAGTTGCTCGAGGTTTAATCATGTGGTGTTTATCAATATCATATAACTCAATTATTTTACAAGAAATGTTCATGTACCTTATGCATATGATGCATTTATATATGTGTTGATATACCTCGCTTCTATTTTTTAGGGAATAATACAAACTTGTGGGTTGTGTAAAAGTTACACATTAATATGGCGTGAACACATTAATTTGGAGGATTGAATAGGGATTCCAAAACTAAATCATTATAATCATGCATAAAAAATGAAAAAACATGAGATTATAAATATGTAATAATATGAAATAATTATAAATTAAATATTTATATGATTTATATTGAATTAGAATAACATAAAAAACCCCAAAAACACTAAGTGTGATATTCCTTCAAAAGTAGAACTTATCAAGAAAACAATCATCTGACCAAGTATGTTATGACAAACTTAAGTGCCTCTAGATTATTTTTTGTAAGGAAATTAAGTTATGAGTAACTCTAGATTATCTTATTAGGAAGGTCATGGTAATTATGGGTGCCCCTTAATCATCCTTTTTAGCTTATTCTTGGAATTTTATTTGGGTTACACCAGTTAGGAGACCCAAATAGGATTGGGTTACCAAATGAATAGAGTTGGGTATTATCTATATGATGGATATAGAAAATTATTACCCAATAAACTATTTAAGAGTCACTAAAATTGTGACTAATATGATTCCCTACATAAATAACTAATTGGTGAGAGAGATGAAAAATTAGACTCATAACTTAGTGAAATATGAATCTTTAAACTTATCTTTGACTTGAGAAAGGAGAAGTTTAATTTAAGAAACTCATGAAAATAGTATCTTAAGAAAACCCCTTAAGTAAAATAGATTCTATGTTTTAAATCAATACCTTCCATAATGAAAAAAAATTAAATACATTCAATAGGTGAATGCAAATTTTTTATGTGAAGTATATAATGATCTAATTAAAATTTATTTAAGGCTTATTATACTTAATAAATTTATCTTGTTGTCTTGGATGATGTGGATGAATTCAAGAAAAAGTTTAACCTATTATTATCAAGTGTTTAGAAATAATTTCCTATACATTTTTATGTTTAGGTTCTAGTGTTGTACAGATAGTAAAAGTGGGTGAAAGTTTAAAATATAAGAAGAAAAGTTGAGTTAGAGAGTCTAAAAATGATTCTTCAAATTTCTAATTGAGATAATCTGAAACCTATGGGTAATATTAAAAGGGTGTGATAATTTCTTAAGATTCATATTTTAGGATGCCAAAAGTTTTTTAGGAAACTCCATGGAATGTCTATGTTAGGAATTAGTGTTATAGAAATTGATTATTTTATTTTGAAGGGTAAGTGATACCGAATATATATTTTATAAGTGTTGTAAATATACAGGAGTTGAAATTCAAGGGAATAATTGATATAGGTTTTAGTTTTCATTCAATTTATGAAGAAAATAGTTACTACATTGTATATCTGAACATAAAGATATATATCAAGATTATATGATTAAAAAATAAAGGATGTGTATTTCATCTTATTTCTATTATGTGATAAGTGATGTTGTTTGTTAGTAAATATTAATTATGAAAAAATAGACTATTAATTGAATAAACATGTTTTATGATTAATAGGATTATATAACATGTTTGAAAATGATACAAGATTAAAGTGTTTATCCTATTATTTTAAAAATATAAGAGAAGTTGTTCCCATCAGTCATCAGTGACATATTTTGAAGAAAAATCCTCTTTTCAAGTAAATGCTCTAAACACATAAAATACCATATGTGATATGGAAATGATAATTTATTTATTAAATTTTCCCACTAAAAGGTAATAAGTATTATATCCTAAGAAAAATAAATATTTTTAAATCGTAAAAAAAATACTTTGAGAAGAATATAATGTCTATGAGGCTAGTGGGAGTATGTTTTAACTTATATAAGTTCAAATTTTACAAATAAAAAACTATAACAGTTTTGGTTTAAGTGATTATTCACCTAGTTTCCTAAAAAAGTTAGGATTTTTTATAGTAAAGAAAAAAATATAAATAGTTACATTTATTTACTGTGAGAAAGTCAATATCACTATTTCAAAAAAAGGATTATTCTATATTATAAAGTAAATGTCACTTTATCCTAAAAGAGTTTAGGATATATTGGTCATTAAAAATGTAAATAGTTACTTTGATTTAAAGGAAAAAGTTTGATGGTATATGTTCTAATTTTGATGATGATGTTAAACTTAGAATGAGTTCTAAGTAGAAAAAAGAAGATTAAAATCAAAACATTTTATATTATTAAGTTCAGGAGATTTAATATGTTCAAATAACTGAACATTTAGAATATGATTCCCACATTTCACTATTATTAAAACTATTTTACTTCATAAATTCTTCTCATTAAGGTTTTTAATTGGATAATTTTATCATATGGTCATATAAAGTTGTGAGATGAATTATATATAGATGCAATGAGTTATAAAAACCTTTATCATAACATAAGCATGATGGTCATATAAATTTTCTTGTTTCAAGATATTATTCTAAGAGTTATTTAATGTATCATGATTTTGTAATAAAGGAAACATCCATTTATCATTCATTCACATATTCATCAATTTACACTCCATGAATAATTGAATGATAATATCCCCTAAAAGTGTGACATTGAGTTGTCCCTAAACAATGACCATAAAAAAGTATAATAGGTTTCGGTGATATGTTAAGTTTATCATGAATGAATTCTTGTAGTCATTATTAAGGGTTGTATATGAGATATGAAGAATAGATTCATAAATTAATAATTAGTGCCTTATTATTTTGATTGACTAACCAATGTTTGTCCCATGGAATTTCATATAAACATTAATATACATAGGGGTGTATGATTATTATAAATCCTTTATCCTATAGTAGAGAGATATATAGAATAATAACCTTTATACTTTGATACATATCTAACAAAATTCAAAAGCGAATTAGTTAATCAGGGGTGATTGGGTATGTTTTTTATCATGTCATCGGTTGGAGCACAACCACAATAATATTTGTCCACTTGCATGATAGGTAAATACATCTAGCCTTTTATTGATTTAGACTAAGGAAATGGATGACCATTCTTAGTTAGATCAAACATAACATGTTTAGCTACTTATATGAGAGACATGTGATTTTCTCATTTGTTATATGTTTGACATGAAATGTATTTATTGACTTGGTCAGTCTATTTTAGCGAATTAAGAAAATGTGAGTTAAACTATACTAAATTGGCATGTTCCATGTCTAGTGGTCACTCAGTGTCATGGAAAAAGGGATTATATATGTATAAATTTGATGTATATGATACATATTAATGTAGAAATGGTTATATAGAGATATTCATATGTTTAATTGAGATCATAAATGATCAATTATTATCTTGAGTAGCACTGATGCTTTTCCAGAGGCCACTCTTTGCTTAAATATATGAAATATGTATTTCATATTTATTTTCAATGCTACTAAGTCCTGAAAGGTCACAAAGTTTGGTATCTATATAAGGATTTAATTCTTGAAAAATATTTTATTCCAAAATAAATTGATCCTGATAAAAACATATATAAAATATTATTGGATAAATTGATAAAAAAGGTGTGAATTTTAGTGTAAAGTATTCATGGGATTTTGGTGCAAGTGAAAGATTGTTAAATGTGCAATAAAAGAATATGATTCAAGTTCATGCATCTTCTAATGAGGATTTTGTTACATTCATCTTACCATGTCATTTTATCAAATATAATCCATTTTGAATAGATTAAATGGATTTCATATTCATTGAATGGATTCAATGAATAAATTAAAATGGGTATAAATGTTTTTTGATACACTGAATATGGTTGACATGTTTCATTAAATGAAACTCATTGAGAAAATATATATAAAGGGATGAGATGACTAATATTGGGTATCACTGATTGCATGTAAGACTCTCAGTATAGTCTTCCCATGAAGAATGATTTATCACAAGGGGAAGGTGCTATCACCCCTTCTAGGTTTTGGGGTCCTCAAGAAACATTATTAGATCATTTGGATAGTGTAATATCTAAAAGGTAGGAAACTTATTTTTATTTATTTCATAATATTTATCAAAAATTCATTGAAAAGTAAAATATGGATTTATCAAATCAAGGAAACACGTTAGGTTCTTCATTTATTTATATATGTTTTTTTCTATCAAGGATAGATTCGAAACTAATATTAGTTTACTTATAGAACTATTGATTATATTATGATCCCCAAACACCTATCATGACATTATATTCTTGGATTTTCTCAATTATATTCTTTTCTTGAAAAATATTGAGCCATTCACTTTGAAATTTGTAGCATATTTATTCAATTAAAAAATTTATTTCTTCTTTGTCTCTAACTTGTTTGGAAAGATTTAATCATGTTAAATAATTTTTTCCTAGATCCTTCTCTATGTTTCATAATCTTCTTCTTGATAAGTGATTTCTTTATGTGTGCTTTAAAATATCCCATAGATAAAGAGACTATTTTTGGGGAAGACTATGAAACACATCCTTTAGTTAATCAAATGATATTTCCTATGAATCCTTAGACATATGATAACTCCCACCAATTCTTGGGTCTTTAAAGGGAAACATTAGTAATAATTTGAACTTACCTCTTGGTCACTTAATTTTGTTGATTATTTTGAGGTATAAGGACTATTTATTACTTTGATGGTAGATTAAACTACCATTAATTCTCATTGAGGTCAAGATATATCATATTTTTTATTATATATTTAAGAAACTTAACCTTATTACTATTTGCATAAGAGTGATTCCTTACTCAACCTTACCTTATATTTTTTCCCTTTCGTCATAGTCTTGGTAGAGATAGAGTTTTAATATGAAACGAATATTTCATCACCAAAAATGAACTTCATTATATATTAAAAATGAGATTAAAATATTTAAAAGAGAATAATTTAAAAAATAGAGAATCCAATTAGATTCTAACCTTGAATTTGATACCAATTGAGAGGGATTATTAGGGATATTTTCAACACTATGATGGGTAGGTTTAATTTTTTTGGTTACCTTTTATCTAATTAATTTTTTTATCTGTTTTACTTTTACCTATAAACTTGTGAGGTGAGTGGATATCTTATTTTATCTTATCAAATTCAATTTATCTTATAACACATCTAAACACAAAAAAAAATAGAACCATGAATTTATAAGGTTTACCTTTCATAATGAAAGGCTAATATTTGATGTGATCTGGGAAAAACTACGATACCAAAACCCACTAATATCAACCTATGAGATGAAAATGAGTAGGGATTATCCAAGTACTAATATTACGTGTATTCATAAAGTATATGGGGGCATTGTTTTCTTTTAAATAATCCTACCATGTCTTTATACTACCTCTTTATAATGTGAAATCAAGTGTATGTTAAAAAAGAGAGAGTATTCCATCTAATTTAGACTTTTTCAAGTCTTTGTTTTGTTTCCTTTTATTTTTCTTCACTTACTTGATAAAAATTATCAAAAAAGCTTATTATTATTTATTTACTTGTATAGGTTCAATTAATTACTCTTATTCTTCACAATAAAAAACTTGATGGATGTTCCTTATTCTTATCTTAAAAAATTCAAGAATCTTCTTCTTGTGTGGACTAGACTGCACAACACTCTCATTTATTACGTCTTCCTTTTATTGTTCTTCAGTGAAACCAAATATAATGTATCTCTTCTTTATTTTATCTTTGACACATAATTTCTTCATTAAATTAGCAGTTTCAAGTCTTCTACCTTCTTCGATACTGAAAGGTTTTTCAAATTTCGATGCAGTATCAGTTCTTCTCTTTTTCCACTCATTTTTTATCTTCAACCTACAGTATATATATTATTATTGTATCATCAGTTCCGCTATTTCTCCCATTTTTCCCTATAAAAAATTTATACTATATTTTGAATTACAATAATTCTTGGTAATTCAAAACTCCTCACATTATAGCCTTTAATTCACCAATATGCACTCTTCAAAATTTCATGAATTACCACTAATTCAAAATCCTAATTTAGTTTTCCTAAAACTCAAATTACTCATGATATTTATAAATATAAAATATATTTTTTCATTTATTTTCTTCCAAAAAAATTTACCTTCATATTCTTTAAACTCTATGAAATTATTTTTATAATAAGATATATGTATTCATGAAAAACATGCAATGATACAATAGTGGCTGCTAATTCCTTCATGGAACAAAGCTCTAAAAGATTATTCTTCTTATTATCCCATCTCCTATACAATTTCTTGAATGATGGAATGAACCAAATCTTCATGATATTTTGAATTTTATAAATAGTATACAATCAACTGATTCATTTTCTAAGATTAATTTATTCTGATATTTTATAGGTTTTCTATTTTTTAGATAATCTCTTAAAGTATTGATCCTTACACACAGAAACATTAGTCCCCACTATATATTATAATTTAGATACAACTTATTATGCGTCCTTTAACTTCTTATGTATCGATTAACATATATTTATTAAAAAATAATATCTTATGTTCCATGTGTAAAATATTAGGACTTTCCCATTTTTAAATTGAAAAAATATCTTCCACATAATATATTGCATATATAAAAAAAATCATACCTATTAATTACTTTATCATTTTGATCTATAAAATTTATATATTCCTCAATCTTCTATACTAAATAATTCCAACTTCCTCGAACCACTATAAAAACTTATGTGTCCATTTATTTTAATAGGATTCCTTCATCCATGCACATATTTTTTTTATAGTGGAATTAATTCATAGAACAATACTCTAAAATATAACATCTAATGGATTTATTCATGGGATTTTTGTTTGTGATCATATTCCCAAACATTCTTATTTTTCATGATGGAAATTAATGAGAAACCCTACACAACAAAGAAGACAATCTTAATGATTTCATTCAAATGACGATCCCCTATATTTTATGTTGTGAACAATACTCACTTTTAATATTTCTCCAAATTGTATTTGTGTTTGAGAATTTGATAGTATATCAACCAAATCACTCCATCATCCTACAGTTTAAACTCCTAAAGGATTCTCTGCCTGATGGGTCCATTATGCCACCCCACATAGTGTTTATGACCATTACTCATCACCAACCCATGCTAGGTGTTCTCTACTCAGGCTATTGCCAACCCATGATATCCTTTATACATATTTTTCTTCTTGTACCCCTTTAATATTGATCAACTATCTTTTTTTTATTGGCTACTTAGGTAGTGTTTTTTGAGGGTTTAATAATTTTGGCTAACTTTGTTAAGAGAATTCATTTTCAAAATAATAAAATGTAGGAATAAGAACTCAATACCACTTTTAAGCCTCTTAACTTTTCTTCCCTTTTCAATTCCCTCAAGATAATCCAATTTTTTTACATAAGGTATTTTATTATTGAATTTTATAGACATAAGGATAAGAATTCTCAAAAACCTTCATTATAGAAATAAAATATTTTTCATTATAAATTATTTATGAAACTTAAATACATAAAAAATCCTTTTACTTTAATATAAATGGATATAAAAAAACTTCAAATCAAAGGTATTAATTTTTTCATAAGATAGATGAAATTAAAATTCAAACCAACTTATAAGGCGTGTCTTAAAATCTTCATTTACTTAATAAAAAATGAAAACATTCTTGGGAATACTTTTTCTCAAAATTAATGGGTTCTTAAAAAGACTTCCAAGTTGTTCTTATTCACTATAATTATAATCCATATTATCATAAAGATTCATTGGTTCTCCATGATCATTGATAAAAAAATATAACACACACAAAGTGGTATCAACAAAAAAATTTCAGCAACTTTCATACATCAACATCCATAATAATATGCATGAAACATGAAATAAAAAATATAATAAATGCATATATATAATAAAATATCCTATATATAAAGTGAAATAATAAAAATTTAATAACACTGTATAACCATCGCATCTTGAAAAGTTTCAATCCTGACACTGAAGATGTGTGGTTAGTCATTATCTTGATTGTATCCACTCCACTATCCAGCAAAATACTCCATCCATATCTATCCTTCATGATCATCCATAATCTACATCATCTGATCTATATAGACAAAAGGTGAACAACACATAAGTGAGCATGTAGGGATGATTATAATAATACTAAGTATGGTCATCCCAATCCATGAGACAACACCATAAATATCTTATGCACACATGAATTAGTAGTAAGTAGTGTTTTGAAAACCTGACATCCCCCAACATAATCCTAAATCATGAAAACATTCCAAGTCAAGCTTGAAAAATTCCTATATCTCACTTTCACCATGCTCACGAAGTAAAAATGTTTCTGGTAAAAAATGGAAATCAAAACTCATATCCCATTATAGATTCCCCTGGTAATTCACCCTAAGTTCAATAATCATAACAAGCTAGAGGAAATACATGTCTCCAGCCATCTCAGAATTATTGGATGAAATAAAAATCTCTTTATATCACTAAAATGTTAAAGGAAATAAATATCTACAATATGCTGGATAAAATACACATCTCTAGAGTTAGAAATGCATACATGTCCAAACATTAGAAGAAATAAAAATCTTATGGGATGTATACTATAATACTTGAGTAAATTTAAGTTTCAAGGAATCTAGTTATATATTTTACACTCCCAATCCCAAATTAGTGGGTAATGAGTAGAGATAGTCTCAGGTACATCATCTTCCATCTCAACCCTAGAGTGGTGGTTGAGTAAGAGCATCACCAATAAAGTGAATTATAATCTATCACATTCTCATATTAGTGATTTGACAATGGTTACCCATATCAACCTATTCCATCCATCATGTTATTACATCAGGGATAATGAAGGAATTAAATGTCTCCATCGATCCCACATCAAATATGTTGGAGGAAATACTTATCTCTAATCATCTCCTAGAAATATATGATATATATCAACCTAGATTTTTGGGTGAGTAGAAGTATATGAATGCATAAATAATTGTTATCCTATACTTAGATTAATGAATGAGAAAGTGTATAGTCACTATCATTTCACTCCAACCCTAGATAGAGGGTGATTGTAAGGGAGATCAACTGTTTCACCCTATCACCATTGACATCCATCAATTATATGCTATTTCACATATCAAAGTAAACAAGTATATAAAATTTATGAAATCATAAAAAATAAAGGATAAACTATCACTCTTTCAAGATTTATCTTGTAGCAATCAAACCATTATACCCTTATTCATGGATTTAAACTTCCCAATATCACAAAGAGTGAGAAATAATTCAATAATAGATAAATATTGTTTTTGAATTATCCTGCTGGCCACATCACAATACATGCGGTATCACTCTCCTCATAGAAGTCATGTTAAAGTCATAACAAGTAACCCAAGTTACTTCAAATAAGTCCCCATGTAAAATCAAAATCATATGAACCTTTAGCATAAATACCCATCCACTTTATTTTTAAGGTCCTCATCATCATTCATCAATTACTTACCATCATTCACAACATAATCATTAATTAATTCCAATAAATTTTTTATAATTCCACACCATATAATGGAATCTCCATCCTTAGTGTTATATCACCCTTTCATTTCCTTTATTTACCTACAACATTAGTTGTTAATATCACTCCTTTTTTAAATTAACCAATTTTCACATGTTTATTATCCCAATAAATGTCATTTTTTTCTGTGATATAGCTGAATTCATTTATATCATAAAACAAACATTATATATATATATATCTATCCATGACAATGAATCATAAAATTATATACCTCTTATTAATATCATTTACTTTATTTAAATTCTTAGATCAGATTAATAATTTTTTATTTGATAACCAAATTCTAATTCCATAATTATTCTAATTTTATTTCTATATTCTCATATATCCCCATCACACGTGATCAATTTTTGGAATTAATTATTTCATAATGAATTAATAATATTTATGAGTGTTTCTAGAACATTTTATAAGGAACCATTATAAAATTTAATGATTTTATTAACTTGGATTTTAGCTTATAATCCCAGCTACTGGTTAACTATCATAAACCATTCACCACCTCCAATGGTTATATCGGCCATAGAATTGATGTTTTCAAGTACCCATTTTTATTTAACAATATTTCACCAATATTATTATCATCATAATGTAAAAATAATATTATCACATATCCAAATCAAGCAACCTAGATATAATTAAATAGAAATTCACATCTTAATGAGTTCATTACTTAATTAACTTAGCTATCAGTAATTCAGTGGTCATTTTTCACTTATTCTGTAGGATAAATTATGATACAATATTATTATTTAATAATAGTATTTTTCAACAATTTATTAATCATAATAACCACATTTAA
Organism: Viscum album; assembly: GCA_963277665.1. Lineage (NCBI taxonomy): Eukaryota > Viridiplantae > Streptophyta > Magnoliopsida > Santalales > Viscaceae > Viscum > Viscum album. Next base: position 1,391,214,757 of record OY728142.1, on the reverse strand, counting down.
TTGAAAAATATTTTTCAAACCAAATCAAAGTTGGTTCTATTAGATCTAAGATGAGAATAGAAATCTATTGAAACTCTCATGATCCAAATTGGACCTACCACCCACCTATACAGATGACCTAAGTCCTATTCCAATATGAGGGTCCCACATAGAACTCCCATGTGACTCTAAATGTGAACTTTATACCTCCATACTTAATTGAATGTCATATATTGAATTTACAAATTGAACGACCCACATTGTACTGTGTCAATCACCTCTTGCGTTGATCCCTCTAAGAATAACAATCATATGATTGGATGAACAGATAAGTGAGAGTTATATCGTGTTACCCCTAAATTATATTGTTTTTTATTCCTTCATATCCATCTAATTATAAGGTCCACAATCATGTGTCCCACTTTTCCAAATCTGATCCCACTTGGGGCTACATGGATCAATGGGTGTCGTTCAATCAAGTTGATTAAATGACCACATGAATTTCGAACACTTATCAATTCCCGTGTTAGCTAGATATGAAATATAACTATAATATCTATTCAATAATTTTATTTTATGGTTGCAATTCAAAGACTCTCATGTCACTAGGATCATGTTGTGATGGTTGCCACACCGCCACTAATGGTGGTTTGACCAGAGTCGACCACCACTATTCTTCCCTAAAATTTAGGGGAATGTAGATCTAAATCCCATGATTATATATATTCCCTTTATTATTTAAAATTCATTCATTTGATACGTTATATCTTATAGATAATTTGAAATTATCGTAAAATTATTTCTATATTTTCCCATAAATGGAAGTCCAATTGGTGTGATTCCAAAGCCATTAGGAGTGTATAATCAAGGGATTTCTTATAATATGTGTTTTTATAAATTAATTAATAGAATGGATAAGTAATTAAATAATTTAAAAAAAACATCCCTAAAACTTCTCTCTTGGTTTTATATAATCCATGTTTCTAATTTTGATAAATCTTCAGGAATTAGAATCATCTCATCAAGAAGTATATGGATCTAAAATAATTTGATATAATTCTAAAATAAAGGCCTTCAAATTAATGTGAGAAATTTTCAACCTAAAAGTTTATATAAAATATTTCTTGAAATTTGTGCATTAGATTCCAAAAATTACATGGGCATGAAGTTTGTCTTGATAAGGGGAACAACATACTAATTTTTTAGAATCAAATTAAATGGTATAATCATAGAATACGATGAGATAAGATTATTCCCAAATAAATAACAATTTGATGAAAAGAACAACACCATTTCCAAGATGATTTGTTGATATCTAGTTTCTCTCATCCAAGATGGTGGTACCCTTCTTGGTGGGTACCTTCTCTTTGAAATATACCTTCCCTTTATTTACTCTAAATACCAAAAAAATAGGGAGGATCTAGGCAATAAATTTAATGCAATTTTTTTAATAATTCGCAAAAAAATACATCTCCACCACTACAAACCAATATAAAATCCCCAAAAAATAATGTAAATATTAACCTAATATAAACACCACATTCTAAACTCAAAATAGTGTTCCTTTTCCAATACAACACTCTGATAAGGGTGAATTTACTATTTTTTTTATTTTTAATCAAAAATAAATATTTACATTGAAACTCACATGTGGTGATAAACCAAGGCACTAAAGTGAAAGTTTCATTCATAGGAGAAGAACCTTAGTGAGAGAATAACCATAATGGTTTTGTTGGATTTTATGGATCATTCTCCAATTTTACAAGATATAAACATCATGACCAATGAAATTTTTCTATCGAATATTGATGTTAAAAATCTCGAAACCCAGAGATGAGATCTATTGCATTGTTGATCTTCCAGAAAACCGTTTTTAGATTATCGTTGTTTCAATGGTAGGATCCAAGTGTAAAATACCTTTAGCGGTGATCCACATGTGCTGCTATGATCTCTGAGAAACATTTATTGAGCGCCTTGTGCAAGGGAGGTGAAATTATCATCTTTTTTGTTCATCTTAATTACTTATAGTTCCTTTGGGATTAAATTAATCTCTCTTGTTCTTCTCATTATTGAGAGGATGAGAGAAAGGGGAATTTGAGAGGGAAGTATATTGTGCACAATGATTCTTAATTATTGATTAGACCTACACAATAGAAATATCCATCTATTTGTAGAGTTAGGGTATAGGTTAAAATATTATTTAATTTAAAAAAATCCTTAAATAAAATAATAATCCTAATATTAAACCACACCATATAAAATATAAATAATATTATTATATGGTGTGGGATAACTAGGACAATGATAAATATTATTTTATTGGATTTTAAATTAATATTTATCACCAGACAGAATCTTGATCCTCTCATATTCCTCTACATTTGTTTAATACCTAAATAAATATTTAACTAAATATTTTATTTATAAATAAATATTTTATTCACAATATGATGAACACATATTTATTATATATCAAATAAATAAAATAAAAATATTTTATTCACAATCTGGTGAATAAATATTTATTTAATATTTTTGGATTGATAAAACATGAATAAAATTATTCCTTAATATTGTGGATAATATTAATTCCATTAATTATATAAAAATTTATTTTAATCAAGATCAATAGAAACACTTAGTCTATTCCCCTCTAGGATTCTATCTTCTTGTAATTAATAGGTATTTCCTAAATTCCAATATTACAATCTTATAATGGGTGAAAAAACAAAAGAGAAAGAACTTAATGCAATAACATTAAGAACCACATATGAGCACTCACTGTGTAATATAGTCCATTTTTATTAATATATCATCAAGAAGGTTTTACCTCTGTGTCATCAAACTACATGCTTGATACATCTTTCTTTGACCGTATGAAATAAACATGTCCTTACACAATGGATTAGAAATTTAATGTGATGTTTCCATTCAAATAAAAGGGCCAAGATATAAAATTCTATAAAGATATATGGGAAAAATCCTTCCTCAAATTATCCATTAATAACCTATCATTCACGATTCACCTAACATACCTTACTTCACAAAAACATATGGTGTCATGGTTTTGGTTAGTAAATCTATGCATGTGAGTCATGGAATGAATTAATGATAATATTAAAGTCCAAGGAACATTACACATGAACAAATATATGAATAAGTATCATCCTCTTATGGGTAATCACACATGATAGTCAACATATTATTCACCCTATCATAAAATGTTATCTAACTGCAAAACTAGGTTTAAGAATTTCGTCATGGAATCTCAAGGTCTCATCATAATGGAGAACTTCTATGGCCTTATCAATGTGATGGATATTTTAGGAAATTATTACATCAAATTCATCTTGAAAAATAAAAAAAATTTAATAAAAAGTTTTATTAATATTAAAATATTCAAATATACATTTAATCAATGTAAATATAGTTGGTTCTAGAATATCAACTTCAATAAACTCCCACTTGGACTAGATCCAACTACCTATGACTTTTAGTTTGCTAGACCTCACATGATAATAATGTTTCCAATTATTTAAGTCTTTAGTGAAGGGGTATAATTTGTTTTATTCCATGGATATTCTCATCACAGTAACTTCACCTCTCTGAGAAAAATCCCTCAATCGATGATACTTCTGAAGTATGTGCTCCATCCATTGATGTGACCTTGGCTCCTTTATGAGAACCACCACTATAGTATTATAACAATAGATTGTGATATATTCTTTAATTATAGGTACCATGAAATTTGGTATCCAAAAAAATTCTTTATCTACCTAATAAGTCATAATATACATATAATTCACTATAGTATTTGTGACCACAACTTGTTTTAAGCTCTCCCAGCCCACAAAACCTCCATTAAGAGTGAATATTTATCTAATATGCAATTTCAACATGCATTGATCTATTTGGAAACTAAAATATGCATATCCCATGATAACTATGTCATCATCTCCTCCATAGAATAAGAACATCTCCTCAGTATGCTTCAAATACATAAGGATAGTCTTGATTACCATCCAATAGAGGTCACCTGTGTTATCATGATATCTTCTTACCATACTCAAGGCATAGAAAAAATCTAGCCTAGTATATAGAATATCATAAATGATTGATCTAGTCACTGATACATATAGAATCCTTACCATTATAATTCTTTTATCATGTTCTTTAGGAAACATATTCATGGAAATATGAAATCCACGTGGCATTGGCAATGATCCCCTATTAGATTGTTCTATACTAAATCTATTCAGTTTATTTTCAATATATATAGCTTGACTTAGATTGAGTTTCCTCTTGGATCAGTCATGATGGATCTTGACCCAAAGAATATATGATACTTATCATGAATCCTTCATAGAGAACCATTTATATAACCATGATTTAACCAATTTTATGACCGATATTTCATTTCTAATAAGTAGTATGTTCTAGATATATAATATTAAGAAAAAAACTACACTACCATTAAACTACATATAAACACATGGATATCATTCATTCTTTATGAAACCTAATTTCATTATGGATCTATCAAACCAAATGTTCTATGACCTAGGTTCTTACTTTAATCCATAAATTTATCTTTGTAATTTCCATACCATATTGGCATCCTTTGGAGTTAAAAACCCTTTAGGTTGTGTCATATTAACCTTTTCATGAAGGTTCCTATTAAGGAAATATGTTTTGAAATTCATTTTACAAATATCATAGTCATGAAAATACATAATGGAAAGTATAATTATGATGGATTTAAGCATATAAACTAGTGAAATTATTTCATCATAGTAAGTGCCTTGACATTATTTAAACCCTTTTGCAATCAATAATGCCTTATAATTACTGAATTTTCCATCCATGCCTAGTTTATTCTTGAATATCCATTTATAATCAATAGGATTTACATCCAATGGGTGATCTACCAAAATCTAGACTTGGTTTTGGTACATGGAATATATTTTAGAATTCATGGCTTCTTGCCACTTGGAAAAATCTATGTCACTTAACTCTTCCTTATAGGTTAGAGGATCGTTATTATCAACTAATAATGATTCACCATCCTCTATTACTAGAAAAACATACCATTCTAGTTCTCTAAACTGTATTATAATCCTATATGGTACTTGTGTCTCTGTAACATCTTATTACAATGGGAATTTTGGAATTTATTCATGTACCAACTCTTGTGTACCTTAAGCATGGACTTCATCAAAGTCTACCTCTCTCCTACTAAAAATTTTAGTGATGTGATCCCTCTCAAGTAATATGAAGTGTCTTTATACTATAACCTTTTTTTATAAGGGATTTTATAGGGAATATCTACTTATTTCCTTGGGGTATCCTATGAAGGTACACTTTGTTCCTATGGTTTCAAGATTTTTACCCAAAGATTCCTTAATAAATGATTCACAACCCCACATATGTAAATTTGAAAAAATGGTTTTTATTCCATGCCAAATATTATATAGAATACCATTTTTCATTTTAGTTGGAACTTGGTTTAGTATATATGCATCTATCTATAACTTGTTACTCAAAAAGGATAATGGAAGACTCACATGAATCATCATTGATCTCCTCATGTCTAATAATGTGTGGTTCCTCCTATCTCTTACACCATTCCATTGAGGTATATAAATAGGAGTGAGTTGAGATAGAATCTCAATATCTTGTAAATAATAAATGAATTATTTATTAATATATTAACCACCATAGTCTGAATGAAGTTTCTTAATATTCTCATCAAAATTTTTCTCAACTTCATTCTTGTATTCGTTGAATATGTCTGAGGAATCTGAAGTATAACTCATAAAGTAGACATATTCGTATATACTAAAATCATCAGTAAAAGTTATTAAGTATGATTAACCACCCATAACTTCAACTGGAAATGGTACACACACCTTGGTATGAACTAATTCAATAAATTCTTTAACCCTTTCAACTTTTCTACTAAATGAGGCTTTGGTCATTTTTCCTTGTCAACACATGTGACATACACAATGTGGTATAGGATAAAAGGAATATAAATATATATTTTGGTATAATTTATTCAAATGATTTTAATTTACACAACATAGAAAATTATTCAACAATTGGGTGTGGCATGAGTCATATGATGTAGTTTCATTTTCAATTTTCATTACTTGGTTTGTGAAATCCAACACATAAAGACTGTTATTTAAATATTCCTTAGCTTAAAAATTCTATATTTACAAAAAAAGAAAAATTTGTTCCTAAAATTGAAAAAAATCTATATATATAAAGTATGGATATAGAAATAATGTTTTTGGTAACTTATGGCCTGAAATAACAATCTTTCAAAACCCATATCATTCCCCTCAACAATTTGAGGTGGTAGTCCCTGATAACCACAACAACAAGTTTGGATCTATTGGATGCTTATAGATCTACCTCCCCTTGATCAATGTTTCTTAATCTACTTGGTTCATATATTTTAATACATATGTGATCACCTCTAGCTTTATCTAATACCCAATTTATAGAAGCATATAAATTTCACTCAATAATAAATGCACCTAAAGCTTCCCCTTGATTCTTTTCTTAGGTGCCGTTTTTCTTCCAGTGGAATTTCTTACTACATTAAAAATATATAGAATATTATTCGATTTATTTTCACATGAACTTTATCCTCTTGTAAGGGTGTTTTGAAAAATATGTTTACTTATATATCTTTACTTGGCCTTTAATTTTATTCACCATAAAGATAAAATACTTTTCATGCTTCGTTTCCTTATCAACTTAAAGAAGAGTATATATGGGTGAGATTTATCAATGTTGTTAATATTGAAATCAAAAAAGAGGTTAGAGAAAATATGAGGGAGTGATACAATAATGAGATTGGTGTGTAATTATTCAAGGAGTTTTAAACATAAAACCTCCAGATGCTTAATATAGGCAATGAGTTTGACTACATGAGGTTTAGCTGATGCACCATCTCCAAGATTACTCTGAAAGAACACCTTAGATATCTCAAATTGTTCCTATATAGATCTCTCATAATAATGACCATATATATTATCAATCATGCTATAATAATCCATGTCTTTATGAGCCATAATGAGTTCACTAGACATGGATGATATCATTAAACATTGAAAATCGACCAGATCACTAAAGTGTTTATCATAGAAAACAAACTCTTCATTAATCACCTCCTTATAATGTAAGATATTCATGCTGAATACAACCCTAAGGAATCAAAACCATTCCTATAATTTAGTATTAGTACAAAGGTGGTATTTATCCAATATTTATCATAGGGATAATGTGGATGATGAAATTTCCATTATTATAAAATTATAAAAGATTTTATTATTACTACCTGAATTTATTATAGTTTATGTGATACATAATGGAATTAATTTTATTAATTATCACACTATTTTATCAAATCCCAATATCCCTCACCATTGAACTTGGAATGTTCAATTGATCATAAATTCTAGTGGCAAGGATCCATATGCCCCTTCTCATAACCCAAGAAAGGGCTCAATCAATTAATTGAAGGTATTTTGGTAGGTAGGTATTTACCAACTACTGGATTAAAGCTCCTTAATCTGTTGAGTGGATTCCCTAAACTTGAAATCACAACTTTTATTTCCTCAAAAGTTTCCTCCATGTTACACCAAGTCTAGAAATTACTACACATTTTGATGTAAAATGATTAAGTCAATCCAAAACTTTCACCAGAAACTAACTTTTAAAAGTAAGTGTCTTAATAAGGGTTTGCCAAATACTTATTTTTATTAGTTTCATTTCTAATAAAGTAATTAATGTATTAATATGAGTTAATATGAGTTTGATGGATTGTATTTTTTTAATTATGTGTTAAATTTTATGGTTTTATCTTTTACATGTATTATTAATATTAAATGTATTTTAGTTAAGTGATTAACCATGTTTTGATTAAACATTTATCCATAATCCATTTATTTAAATTCTATCTTAACATATTAGTCCATTCATTTATGTGCTCACAGTATTGCATCCATAAAGTAAATAATGCATACAATAGAAATAAATAATTAATTAAATGGCATGATAATGATCTTATCTAATGGTTGATTTATTGAGGAGACAATAAATCAAACTATTAATTATGGTAAAAATAATTATGGAGGTCTTTTCCCAAGTTTTCATAATTCTATATATCCACCTGTGTATTTCCTGGGTAGGTTTCATTGTGAACTAATTACATGAACCTTGAGATACTCCTCTTATTAATGTATTTATTACTCACATGCATGTGAGGGGAAACAAATGATTACTTAAGGGGAATTACATAAATTAACTTGGACACTCCGATCCTATATAATAAATAATGGAGGTATGACTCATAGATCATGATATTTTAATAATAAATAATTTCAAAACCATACAATAAATTAAATTAAATAAAACTAACACATAAAAAGGTATGGTAAAAGAACATGAATGGTCATACAAAATCAACTAATATGTAGAAGTGCACTGGTCAAAATTTGTTTATATTCATTCTTTATTATTAAGATAAACATGCTTGCATTAATTAATTAATTAATTAATTACATTTATCTTAATCACTATAAAAATTCTCTTGGAGATACCCATCATAAATGAATTCCTAGAAAATAAATGGTATAACCAGTAATTATAGATAATTAAAATGAATTCATTGATCATTTTTAATTATTTAAAACCTTAATTTCATTGTAAAACACATTTTATATCAGTCAATATAATTAGATTCTAATCCTGAAATTAATTATTTAATTTAATTTCATTTTTTCCTTTATTGGAAGACTATGAAGCATGTGCTTATGAGCTACACGCCGTGTTCTTCAATTTATACATACCTGGGATAAACACCTGGGGCTTCAGCATGTACCTTGACTAGACTACATCGATTTCTTTGGATGCAAAACTACACAGTGTGTACTAACCAGCTACATGTCATGTATCTCACTTTCCACAAGGTCTCATAACCCACCAAATGAATCAATATGTTCTTCAATTTTAGGAATTAATGAATTAAACTCCATTTACACTGGATACAAGCCATGTGTTTCATTAATTAGATTTGTTTTCAGTCTCACATGGTTTAGAAACTGTGTATTTAACCACATGGTTTGTATGAATTTCACCACTAAATTGTGTCGACTATACGACATGTATTCAAGATGAACACCATGTAATCTTACTATTCATGTGCTAGGTTGGCCCAGTCGACATGTGGTGTACAATAAATCCACTGTGTGTAGTTACTTCTCCGCGTGTCATATATCCCATGACACATCCAGGATAAGTACACTTGGGTACATGGTGTGTACTCTCAGTTCATGCCATGTAACCTAGTCTCACCATCCATAATCCTTGGCAATTTTTGGAGGTATCTTTAGGTTTTCATCATTAGTTCTTAGTCCATTTAGAAAATATGAATCTTGAATAAAGTAATTAAAATGTGGAAATCATGTTAAATAAACATAAAATTAAATAATGAATAGTCTTTAAATTATTGATCTAACCCCTATTGTGCATATAGATCAAAATTCAAATAAATAATTATAAATTTAAAATGTGCTAACTCTGATACCACTTCAAGATTCCAGGTACAGTGGAAGATCCTTAGTGGGTGAATAACCAAAATAGTTTTATCAGATTATATGGATCATTCACTAGTTTAATAAGACATAAATATCACAACCAATGAATTTTTTCCATTGAGTGTTGACATAGAAAATAACACACCCTAGAGAGAGGATATTTTACATGTGAAATATATTATTAATTTAATTTAAATATCAAGAAAGGTTACCTTGATTTTGGATCTTTCTTCAAAGTTGTTGTTGATCATATAAGAAATGTTTTTCAGATTACCGTCATTGCACTGGTAGGATCCAAGTTTAGAATCCCTCCAGTGATGAACCACGTGTATTCTTATGATCTCTGTGTTACATTGATAGAACCTTGGGTGATAGCACGAAAGACCTATCATCTTGTATTTTTCAACTCGATCAATTCTAGTTCTTTTGGGCTTAAAGGATTCCCCTTATTCTTCTCATTGTTTAGAGGTGGAGTGAAGAAGTAATTTGTGGGAGAAGACTTTTGTGTGCAATGATTCTTGATTCTTAATTGACCCTACATAATTGATATATCCATCTATTTTTATATTTCTTGTTTAGGTTAAAATATTATTTAATTTCAAAAAAACCCTTATATAATATAATAATCTTAATCTTACCGCATGCCATATAAAACAATAATAGTATTATTTTATAACATGCACTACTTGAGGAAATGATAAAAATTATTTTACCAACATTTAAATTAATATTTATTATCATACACAATATTGGTCTGATTTTCTTTCTTCACATTTATTGAATATCTAAATAAATATTTTATTAATAAATAATCTTTTTATTCACAATATAGATTTTTTATATATCTAATAAAAAAATAATATATTTTATTCACAAGAAAGAGAATAAATATTTATTTAATATTTATCATTAATAAAACATGAATAAAATTTTTCCTTATACTTAAGGATAATATTTTTCTATTAATTAAATTTAAATAGAATTTAATTAAGATCAACAAAAACACTTAGTGTGAGGCCCTCTAGAATTATTTATCATTGGAATTTGGAGGTTTTTCCTAAATTATAAGAATAATTTCTAGAAATGGGTCACATTGCCTAATAGAAATAACTTAATATCACAACGTCAACAACCACATATGAGTACTCAATGTGTAATATAATCCATTTATCTCAATATATCATCAAGAAGGTTGCACATATGTGACATCAACATACTTTTTTTATATGTCTTTCTTTGACATTCTGAAATAAATATTTCATTACACCATGACCGAGTAATTTAATGTGATTGGTCCATTCTAATAAAAGTGTCGATATATCAACTTCCATAAATATGGAAGGGTTAAATACTTCCTCAAATTATCCATTAATAACATGTCATTCATGTTGCACCCAACATAACATACATACTGTGAACATATGAAATCATGTTTTTTGTTAGTAAATCTATGTTCAAGAGTCTTGAAATGGATTAATGATAATATTAACACCTAAGGGCCATTACACATGCTCACATGTAGGAATTTACGATGGCAAATAAACTTGGAGAATTCATGAAGGAGGATCTGTTCTCATAGTCTCCCATCTTGGAGATTACCAAGTGTGAACTTCATGAGATGAAGTCTCATATGATTATGAGTACTCACACCTAATATTCAATATAATATACACAACATCATATAATTTTATATGATCATAAAACTAGTTTTAAGAATATTGTCTTGACATTTTAAGGTTCTCACCATTATAGTGAACTATTATGCCCTTATCAATGCTACAAATACTTTTGCACATTATTGAATCAAATTCACTTAGAAAAATGAATAAAATGTAATAATATGTTTTATTAATATTTAAATCCTTGAATATACATGTAATAAAAGAAAAAAAAATTTTCTAGAAAAATTACTCCAATATAAAGCACTTAATTTAAATTTAGATGAGTACTAATAAAGTCATAAACCTAGAATCAGGAATTGGGTTCCAGGAAAAACTAAAGTTATTCTTATATGATATCTTAGAATATTACAAAAAATATATTAAGAATCTCATAAAGTCTAATCATGAACATCTCACCCATAATTTGGTCAATCATAAGGACTCACACCCATCTCATAGGTTTCCAAAAGTTCCTATAGACCTACACCAAAAGGAAAACCAATAAAACATATAAATCCAATATAGCTAACCGATAAAATATGTAAAGGTTTCTCCTATGGTTCCTATGATATCATGAAATTTGAGAAAACATAAAGGTAACCACAAAAAGAAACTTAAACTGGCCTAAATTCCTTAAAAAAATTGTGCATCACCCACACAAGGTTAAATAGACCAAACAATATATAAAACCCCCCATGTATTTCCATCTCAAAAACATGTAAATACATTTTAAAACCATTTATAAAAGGCATAAAATTCCATCTTTAATCATTCTAGAATTTTATCCAAAAATCATATGGAAAAAATTCATTAGAAAGCCTTCATTTGTTTTGAAATACCACTTCAAAACCAATTGTTTAAATCACTACTTTTACTTTAAAAAATAAATTTAAATCAAATTTTTTTTTAATCATATTTAAAATGGAAAACCCATTTAATTTTCAAAATCCAACTCACAACACCAAATCATCCATAAAATATTCCACCAACACATTTTTTACTAAGGTGACACACCTACACTCTCTAATAAGGAATATGGTCCTTGACGACTATTATTCAAATGTGGGCCTATCCTAAATAATGGGGTGAAGTTGAAAAATTTCTTAATAACATGCCAATTCTAAACATAATTACATCATAAAAACATAAAATCATCAAATAAGTCAGATAATCATCAATGAAATGGACACTTACCTAATTTGGTATAATTAACATAAAATTCACCAGGTGGAATAATGATAATGAAATCATAGGAAATATGGTGCGGTACACCATAGACATGCACCCATGACTAGGACACACAAAATCTCTAAATTTCAAAATTAATTTCATCATAAATTTTACCCAATATCAATGGAATACTTAAATAAATCCACTGAGTAACACAACTCAAGACGAATGACATGTAATGATTATAACCCAATCTTACAAATCCTACTCTACAGAACACATACCAAAGACTCCATATATCAAAGTGATTCCTCCATGATCCAATAGAGTCACATATCAAAACCCTAAAATCACCCAACCAGAGATTAGAGAAAAGTAAGGTGAAGGTATAAAGTAATAATAGGAGACTAAATCACCTATATATTCCATGAAAATGAATTTATATCTTCCCAAAATCACGTTATAATCAAATGGTTACTGAATGGTGGGAGGAATATGGGAAGAAATGAGCTAAAATGGCCTATACACGCCCTATTTACATAAAGAGATGGAGGGGGATCAACTGTAAAATTATAGTTCGATGCATCTTAAAATTGAACCAAGGGTGGATTATATCATTACCCTTAGTGTTATCAAGTGATATCCCCAATCTGGTATCATATTATAGCATGACCATTACTTTTTTTCACAACTCCCAATTCTAAAGAAACACAAAAAATTCCATCCATCTATTATATTATGACCAATAGATTTATGGCATAATTTGTATCTCTATGGTCTGATCCCTCTTTAAACTCTATAAACAAATTCTCTTTTGAGTTCAAGGATTCATGGGGCAACACACCCATTTGAGGTGTGATACTGTCCCAACATCGACATTTATTCTTATATAGGGGGCTCAAGGAACAATGCCTCATAATATGGCATGAAATTCCCTAAAACTATAGAAAATTAATCTTATATAACACCATGACACACCATAATGTCCCATTTTTTATTGTGATCTTTTACCTACAATGTAATTTCATCCACCGACACTTTATAACGCACTCATGGTGTTTTTTCACTGAACTATCATCCCTAAAACATCATAAGATACACACCATACATGATCCAGTCATCCTATCTTTGATCTAAGTCCAAAAAATAAAATTCCCTCATCCACTAGAATGATGGATAGCTGAACATTCCTCTGGTCCACTGATATATTTATTCATGGGTTCATTACAAAATCCCCACTATAATGCTTCTAGTACTCAAGAATTCATGATGTTCCTTCAACTATTAAAGTTGATCTACTCTGGTTTTCAATTTATCACTAACTCACTATGTTCTACCTCTAAACATTAAGAATGATTTCACCACATAACTCCAAATATCCAATACACTATACACTGAAGTGCATCCTACCCAATCATAAAGATTTTGACAATTCTATCCAATATTGCCATCATGTCACTGACATTGTTTTCCACCATCTCATACATCAAAACTCTTAGATACCAAAAATATTTCTCAATCCTATATTCATAACCATCATCAGAACACCGAGGTTGTGTACAACTACACCTGTTGAAACCAAAAAAATAAATAACCATCAATTGGCCAATTCCTATCCTTACAGTGCTCCCCATAGTAAGAAATAACTACCAATGTTCAATTACAACTAATTATGATCTACACCATAAGAATGAACTACCAAAAATTAATCCAAGTGATCCAAACTACGAGGCAATAAATCCCCACTTTGGACTACTCAATCCTACCACCAATCACCCATCTGAAAGCATGAGACACAAAAATATCTCATAATTATTATGACATTAATAAAAAAAGATGCACTTCAAAACTCCTAGGTTACTACCATTCTAGCCATTAAAAACCAAACAATCCAGTTTACATATATATTAGTTTCTTTTATTAAAACTAGATCAAATTATTTACACACACCAAAACTAATTAATGTTTTCTCAAAATTACCTTGACATACAATATTTTTTACCAAAATGAGAACTAAATTCCCAAAAATGATCAATATTTTTTCTTGAAAACTGATCCTATTTCAAAATCTATTTTGTTATATAATTAAAAAACTTTCTTATTAGATTTATAAAATCCTGAAAATCCGAAACCATATTACTCATGTCTTGTTCCATTTCATGATTTTACTTTTTAAAATTGTTTTTTATCAAAAAAATACACCCCAAACAATATTACCCTATAGAAATCGAATGATCACAATCAACAATCATTCAAACTAGTCCCTTAGATCTATTTCAATCTAATCACCCCTTATATTGGATTTTATAAAACATATAATATATTATAAGTTTCATTAATTAATAATGGATTCTAATGAGGGAATATTATAAACCACATTGCTCATGGATATTTGTATAATTTTATAATCATGCCACTATCATGATGTATCAGTAACTCACCAGCTCCTTACCGATCCCTCTGTCTCACCCAAATTATCATCCATCTAACATTGATTCATGGTTCAACACTTCACTCATACCAAGATAGCCTACTTCCTACCATTATACATCCCCCAAAAACTTATAATTTCATTCACTAGCATATTGGGCATGCATACACATAACCTACGTTCTAATTCATGAAAACTTACTTACACCTCTAACTGACACAACCCTAACCAAACACACATTGTGATACAAATTTGTAATGTACCAACATGGATTTCCCAAATGAAACATGAGGAAGGGGTGCCACATAAACTCAATAATGAAACCTCATATGTCAGATACTACCATATAGTGGCAAGAACCTGATAAATTTATGGGGAGACTGTTCCGTAAAATAAAACACATAAAGGCCATTCCAAGATCTATTGAAAATTATTTATTAATTTTTCTTATAATTGATATACCAAAACCCAATAGATAAAAAATAAAGAGCCAAGAGGAACCCTATAGTCTAGAATATAGATAAAAATATATTCTATAGGATAAATAAAATATGATAGAGAAACAATAGTATAATAATATATATAAAACAATAATAAATAAACATGTTGGTACACTGAATGACACATAAAAAACAAGAAATTAATTACAAAATTACTTCTAACATAACTCACATGATATTCTCTTGAAAATCTGAAACCTCTAATACTATAATCATCTTGAAACTTGTGTCCAGATCCAAGGTGATACCTATACCCAAAAGGAAACATGAAATTCTACCCATGTACATCAAAACCTATATCGTGTCTATAGAAAATAAAAGAGTCTGATGGCCTAATATTATTCCCCCACTTGCCTTAACACACTAAGTTCCATTGTGATCAAGTAGATGTGTTTAAAAATATTGTGAGAGTGAATGTTAATGTGCATTACAACTCACCCACCTAGAAACATAACACAAGCTTCATATAAAATCATACTTGTTCCCACATGGCTAAAAGACACATACACTCCAAAGACTCATGATAAACCAACTAACTAACAAGACAATACCCACCTTATTGTAATTGATAACACACATATAGTTATGAACCAATTAAGTATAATAATCCTATATCATCTCATCATAAATAATCAAAATTGGCCTTTCTATATCCACAAGAGCCACTCATTAGAGTCTCGTCTGATCCAACAATCATCTCACAACCCACCCATAACTGATCTCAAAATATCATGGTATAAAGAAGGAAAAAACATACAATAAAATAGTCTCTAACCATTGAATCATGTATAAAAAATATATCATAGTAAATAAACAATAAAAATAATAAATGGGCCCCAACCACATGAAATAACATCCCATATCTCACACCCTACCTAAAATCATCTCAGTTTCCTCACTAGAACTACCACTAGACTACCCATAGGGCCCTATTGGCACAATATTGTTACAGGGGATGTCTCCCATTGTAAGATGGTATAGATCCCTGAATTGCCCTCAATAACTATATTCATAAATCCAAAACCATTATCCACAAAAAACACACAAATGTGTTCCATAAACATGGTCTTAACTCAAGTGGGTCATTAGGAAGATATAGTTCAACATTATCTCATAAAAACCACCATTTCTTCCTAAGGATCATCCATCCACCAACCCAGTTCGTCATTAGTCATCGGTCTTTGTTCATATTCCCATGGTAAGAGAATAAATTGATTGATCCATATCCCGACTGGGGAAAACAACAATATATAGGACCTCAAAAAAAACACAAAAAATCCCCTAAAGATAAACATATATTCTAAAATATATCCTAGAAATCACTTCCTATGGATATCAACACTCCATCAAAATATCTTCTACACAAGCCATATTAATTCTTAGGCTATATACCCATTCACTTTGTCTCATAGATGGCATAATCCAACGACATCTATGAGGATACTTCACCATCCTCCTCTCAACTACACGGATGATGCACCTCATATCTCCTCAACCCCTTTATAGATATATACCATAGATCATAATATCATAAGGATCAATACACAAGAATTTGGTCTAAGCCATCAATCATAGAACACTGAGACTAACCCATGCCTTAATCGTTGAGGCCCAAATATGAGGTCAACCTATAAGTAAATAAGGAGGAAAACAATTAATCATAAGAAAAACCCTTAAACATCTCACCCATCACCCATTGAATCACAAGGACTCACATCCAGATCATAGGTATCCCATGGTTCTTATAAACCCAACCCAAAAGGAAATCCAATCACGTGTATCAATACAATATAACCAACAAATCACCCAAGGGAATTATTCTTTTATGTTTTCTATTATATCATGTAACAAGTGATAACCTAAAGGAAACTATAATATGAATCTCAAAAAAACAAATACATGTTCAAATAAAATGGAATCACTCACATGAGGTTGAATAGATAAAAAACATATTAAAAACGCCCTTATGGATTTCCCTTTAAAAAAGAAAATCTTTTGTTATACTATTTAGAAAATGTATCATAATTTGTATTTACTCATATTAGGAACTTTTCCAAAATCCCAATAAAAATTTCCTTTAGAAATCCCTTATCCATTTTAAAATACCATTTCAAAAAATATTATATAAAAAACTACTTTTAATTTTAAATTTTAATTGGAATCAAACCCCCTTTAAAATATAATTTAAAATGAAAACCTATTTAATTTTGAAATCCAATCCATAAAATTGTCCACTAGCACACATTTAACCAAACTACCAAAAAGGAACCATTTAGAAAGATATCTAGTCCTTTTTAACTATTAAGATAACATGTTTCCATCCCAAATTATGGGGAAAAGTCACAAAATATTATGTTAATATGCAAATTGTAACCATAATGATATCACACAAACATAAAGTCACCAAATAAGAAAGAGAATTTGTAATATAAAGGCTACATACCTCATATGATGATTCATAAAATGATACCAAAATCAATCCAAGAACTGATAAGACAATGAGAACCTACCTCATCAATAAATACCCACACATAGAACATTTAGTCATCCAAAACTAAATTCAAAATTTTGAATAATGGAGATAAACACCATCTAGAAATGCAACACTACTAAAACTACAAGAAACATGGTGAGGTCCACCCTCTACATGCATTGGGACCAAATCCACACAAAATCCCCAATTTAAAAACTCAATTTCATCATCAATTTATTCCAATATCATCAAAATACCTAAAAAAATCCATATAAAAACACACCTCAAGATGAACAGTGTAAAATAATTATAGTACAAGCCCTCTAAGACTCCTCTATAAACCACAAACAAAATCCCTATCACATAAAAAATGATTCCACTACACTCTAGTGGAATCACACCTAAAAATCCTAAAATCAACCCACTAGAGATTTGAGATAAGGAATAGGATGTAAGGGGAGAATAGGAGACCAAATCCCCATTATTCTCTATGAAAATGACTTTAAATCATCACCCAATCAAGATATCATCAAAGGGGAACCAAAATAGGAAAGAAGAGGGGAAGAGACCTACTAAAATTTCCTTCTTTGATACCTATTCATGTATAAGAGTTATAGGGATTAACCATTAAAAAATAGTTACACCACTTTTAAAAAATCATTATAAAGGGAGTAATTACCCCTAATCTAGAATCATGTTATAGTGTGACCATTAGTTTAGGCTACAACACCCTATTCTAGAGTAGAACTAAAAATTACCAACCACCCATTATGGAGTGACCAAGGGATTCACAACATAGTCCCTATTATTATGACATGATCCATCTCCAAACTCCAAGACTAAATAATCCTACATGATACTAACTGAAATTAAAAACTTATTCCCATAGAGGGGTTTTATAGAGCAACACTTTATCATGCATTGCGACCTTCCCCAAAACTCTAGAACTTAATCTTACACAACACCCCTCCTTGCTGCAATTCCGCATATTGTGGTGTGATCTTTTAATTTTAGTATAATTTAATCCATAGACACATGATGAATTTCTCTAGGTGTTTTCGCACCAAAATTCTACCCTTGATACATCCCAAATTATATCCCATACATGATCTAACCATCCTCTCTTTGATCCAAATCCAAAAAATCAAAATCACCCTTCCACCAGAACAATGAGTAACTAGCCCTTCCTATGGTCCACCAATACTAAAATCCATAGGTTTCTACCCTAATCACATATTGTGGTTGAACTAGTTACTACCTAAAAAAATAATAACATTGGTGAATGGAGTATCACCATTTGTAATGTTTATGAGTGAACATTCATCCCCACTCATAACATTGGTGAATGGGTCATCTCCCTAACCAATAATAAAATGAATGGGTAATCATCATATTCAATAATAAGTTGATTTGGAAATAAATATATTAAATACTAAGGTGAATGGTTAATCACTATAATATAAAAAAGGATAATAGGTTATCACCATAATAGAATTCATAATGTTTAACACATCATTACCATGAGTCACATTAGTATGGGTGAATGGGTCTTCACCACTCATAACTAATCAAGGTGAATAGACTCTTACTAACATGAAAATAGTGATGAATAGGTTATAAATAACATCATAATAGTAAATATTAAAGGTTTATGATCATGACATATCAATTAAGTAAAGTGAATTGGTAATCACTTCTAGCACGAGGAGTATTGGTGAATGAGATGTCACCACTCCAATAACAACCATTGATGAACATGTTATCACCATAAACATAATAAATAAACATGGTGAATTTTTATCACTATAATAATGATCATTAAACATGATTACTGGATTATCACAATACAAAAAAATAATAACATAGTGAATAGAGAATCACATAATCATAAATAATATTAAGGGTGAATAGATAATCACCATATACATAAGAATAATTATAATTTTATAATAAACATGATGAATATATTATAACCTTATGAATTGGTTATAATAATAAAATTAACTCACTAGGCTATCCATTCCCATGAAATTTTAATCCTAAAGGCCTGACCTCCCATTGAAACAACTTGGATCCCCAATAAACACCCATATTATATGGGTCACACTATCATAGGAACTAACCACACAGAAATCCCATAACAAGAATAATTCACCACTAATTGAATCTATATATAAATTTTTATTAATAAGGAATATTTATGGATTCCTCACAATGATCTCTAAATAAAATTTTAATCAAGGAAATCCATTATAGGTTTTATATTCTCAATATCTCAGCACCTTTCTAGAGAGACATGGACATCAGAGATCATGGTTTTAATTAATAAGGTTTATAGGACTTATATTGTATTTGATATCCCCTATCCGTCAATCAATATATAAGGAAACCACAATAAACACCATTCTGAGTAGTTCACACTCACCTAACTACACTCGCATGTCATACTAAAAATGAAACTCATATAAAAATATGAGAGAATATAGTGTTCACATACACCATAGTTAAAGAATTATTCTTTCAAATTATCAATAGAAAAATTGGTCCCAATATATTGAAATCCCTAAAGCTATTAAAAACTCTAAATTCAAGTATTTAAAATGAGGGAGTCATGAAATAAAGTAACAAACAATTTAATAGAATGTCCCACATGATTAGTATTACCTTTTGGTGACCAATGTAATCAACAACATGTGATTTCATCATGAATTGAAGGAGATTGATCTAACCCAAGGTATGAGAGGAGAGGGGACCTATTTTGTCCCAGTAATGAATTTTTAAGAATGGATGAATTTTAAAATTTTAAAATAATTAAAAAAATATCTGATAAAATATGATTGTATAAATAAACTATACATTAGAATCTTTGAACTAAATTCAATAGAGATTTATAACAATGAAATTAAAATATATCTAATAAATTTTAATGTGAATTCAAATTGAAATATAATCTATATAATTATAACTATGATGAAATAAAAAATAAAAAAAATTAAAAAAATTAAAGTTGTGTTTTGTACTATAATCTGTAGGACCTATAAAAAATTTATTAAGAAGAATATACAAGTTACTATTCCTTTAAATTAAGTTCTTTTATTCCAAAGTAGTATTAGTATGAATACACCTATACATATAAATAGGTTACAATAAAGAGACTCTTTTATCCAAGATTGAAAGTATCAATCTCTTTTCCCAAAATATTCTTCAATCCACATGATCAACAACCCCAAGTCTAAGATGAACAAAGCATAACATGCATATATTTTACATCATTTATATAATTTAAACATTATGTCTCATAAATAAAACACATAATCTCAGAAAGGAAAGGTGTAGTATATTTGGAGATTAGTTGTTAAAATGAATTATTGCACATTATTTAATCAAGATCTCCCAAACAATTATCCACATATGGATTCCTAATAGATATATTATAACATGTAATTCTTTGTGTAAATGGGAAATATAAAAAAAAGTAAGCTCAAATTCTTTGTAAGGGAAAATATTATCAATGAGTCAAAAAGTGTTAGGTCATAAGCATGTGATAAAAAATATACATGGGATAAATACTTGATTAAAAAGATCTTGGGATCATAGGTGTTAATCAGAATACATGATATAACAACATGTATCATGGAATGTAAATATAAGACCATATAGGGATCATCATGGAAGCATAATTCATATACCATGGAATAGAAACATGTGACATGAATAATAAACCATGGAAACATAAAATATAAATGTGTCAAAAATATAATCATAAAAATCATAAAATATGTTAAATTTAACCACCATGACCATCATAACATAGTGGATCAGGCACCACAACCTAAGTCCCATGACATTATGGATCATGCATCACTACCCATGTCCTATAGTGGATCAAGCATCACTACACAAGTCCTATAATAATCTCATGAGATATAAAAATTACTTAATGAATTGGAGGGATATATAAGACCCACCCATCATATAATAATAAATGATACATATGTGTTCCCCATGAAATCAATCATACATATTATCATGAAAACCCAATGGAAAGAATATGAGTTATATAACATCTTTAATTTCTATCACATAAAATGACATCAATAATTAGATCAATTGATACTAAATAATCAATATACTAAAATTATTATATCATAAGATAATTTAGAGGGTGAAAATGAAAATTACTCTATAATAGATAGATCTTTTGGAGTTAGAGGGTAAAATGGAAGTGAAATCCTAAAAATGAATTTTTATAAAACGTACAAGTCAATTTCAAAAATCATTTTCAAGAATGTGATAAGAATAATTTTTAAAAAATTATTTTAAAACAATCCCCAAGAATGGAACCTATAAAATAAATAAAGGTTATGTAAAAAAATGTGAAATGGAAGATACAAAATATAAAAAATTGAAAATAATTTTTTTAAACATTTTAAGATAGTTTTAAAGAAAACCCACATCGATGAAAGAGTTATAAAATTTACTTTTGGGTATAGATAAAAATAAATATGAAAGGTATAAAAATTAATATATATATATATATATATATATTTCAAAAAAAAAATTGGGTAAGAAATAATATAGATATAGAGTATAAAGATTCAATAGATAGGATATAAATTATTCTTAACAACTTTATAATTTTATGAAAAAATAAAACCCTAAAAGAAGATTATTTTGACATGAAAAATGTAATTTCCCCCAAAATAAAGATAAAATACCATTTTAAAAAGAGAATAAAAGAAAATATAAATTGTAACACCCCAAACTTTTAATAATAAATTGAAATGCATGAAAATTTATTTTAAGTATATAGTTACAAACATCCATTAAACAAATTGTTTTCCACCTATATGGTTTGAATTTCAAAAAATGGACATCTGTGGTTGTGATCTGTAAGTAATTTAGAGTCAGATAAAGCCAACTTTTTTTGGTGAATAGTAACATAACCTTATGAATAGTATAATGAATAGTAATATGACCCTTTTGAATAGTAATTTTTTTATATTATATTTTCTTATGATTATAAGATAATGAGATCTTGATTAATTTTTCAAGGTGATATATAATGAGTGATAGTTTTAAAATTTTTATTTTTTAAATATATTATGATTTTATTTAAAATTTAAATTAATCATATTTAGAAAATTATTTTAAAAAATGGAGTTCATTTTTGAATTATACATGTAGAAAAATGGTTAGGTTGAATTTTTGGTATTTTTCAGAAATTTTTGAATTTTTAAGGAATAGTGAAATACTGTAAAATACTGTATCTAAAAATCATCAGTTAAATACAATATTTTTGACATCATGACTGATATAATCAAAAAAATTTCTAAATCACATTATCTCTATAATATTTTGATGACATGAATGAATACTACTCATTATCTTGGACAAAAATATAAAAATAATGATTTAAATAATGTAAAACCCCTGCTCTCCTCCACTATAAATACCACCCTCATTCCCTTATTCGTCTCAAACCTCTCAAGCCTTGAGCATTGTCAAAGTTGTACCAAATCCCCTCCCCAAGGCTCTTCTCTACATTCAAAACCTTTTGGTCTCACCAAAAGGCAAAAAACAAAGGCCTTAAAGAGGATCTCAATGAGAAGAGATTAAGAGGAGGTTTAAACACGTTTGAAGTAAGATGAACCCGAGGTAAGAGAATTCTTAGCCCAATTTACAATCTATGGGTTAAAATTTCTACTTTATTCATTATGTGGCATTAATATTATTTTTGTGATGAATTTTTAATTATATTATGTTTTATTATGTATATTTATAGTGCATACACATATCCATTCCATTCTATTAATTCTCACTCCAATTATATTTGTAAGGGACTTTCCTTTTAAAATTATTTTAAAAGTATCTTTAATAAAATTCAGAAAGATTATTTATTTATATATATAAATATATATATGGAATGAGTGGTTTCTCATGATTTTATGATACTTTATTACCGTGATATGTTCCTTGAATATAGTTATGTTGGGTTGATCCCATTATAGCTCAAGATATGTTGGGTTGAGCCCATTATAGCTCAAGATATGATATGTGAGCCCCATTATAACTCTCCAATGCATTGAGTACTCCAGAGATGGAATTTGATCAAATGGTTATTTCATGTGTAAGTGTGATTTTAAGAGTGATATGGTAAATATTTACCAAGGCAACTACATGATGTTTTCATGAATGTTAATGAGTTTTTATGAAATGGGTTTATTGGTTTTTATCTTATCACTTAACTAATGATTTATTTCCTTATATCCCTTACAGAGATTTTTGTGCTCATCCTAAGATTTTAATTGTTCTTCATAGGGTATAAGGATGTGTAAGAGAAATAAGGGATATAATTTAAATGTTATGAAGATTTTTCAAAGAAATTATTTTTTTATTTATGTTTTATATTTTGGACAATGTGGATACTATTTTAGTAGTATCCTCATGTATGATTATGGGATATTATGTATGTCTTATCTCTTAATTTCCCTGTAACTATAAACCTGAAAAGATCCTAAATGTGTAAGAATGTATTTTCTTGTATAAAACTTAATATTATGTAATATGATTAGGCTAGGTCCTTATAGTTGGTATCATAGTATGGTTTATATAACTTTATAGGTTAGGAAGATGTTAAAAGAATACCATAAATGTTTTTTTCTCTATAGTTAATTTGAAATGTTAGAGAATTTAAAGATTACCATGTTTCTTCATCTAAGATATGTTTGTTCAGAATGGTTTTCCATAGAAGAAACATGGAATCTGAAGTTAGAAGGCACCAAGAGGCTGATGTCTATCCGAATCTGCGACCTGGAATGGTGGGAATTAGAACCGAGCAGTTTGTGACAACAATGAATCATTTGACTCAAGAAATAAATAGTGGTGGTATCCTTTCTAGGGAGGAAAATGATCTACCATGAAAAAAATGTTTTCTGTAGATAATTTTATAAGGCAACATCCTCCAGCATTCAGTGGAACCATAGATCCAGTGATAACTGAAGGATAGATCAATGATTGATAAAAGATATTTGATGTCATGGGATGTTCAGAACGTTAAAAGGTAATACTAGAAATTTATCATTTGGAAGGTGAATCTGATCAATGTTGGTATCTTGTTAAGAATACGAGGGAAAGATATGATCTTAACAGTATGTAATGGGATGATTTTAAGAGTCTTTTTCTAGAAAAATATTTTCTTAAAACTGTTCGACTTAGATTGGAGAAACAATTCATGGAACTGAAGTAGAAATATGATGATTCTATGACAGCATATGAATATAATTTGACAAGATTGGGAAGGAACATTTTATATTTTACTTTGTATTTTTATAGTAAAATTATTAGATTTTACTCTTGTTTGAAATCATTTTTACGAAGATCTTTGGCTTCACGAGAGTTTAAAATCTATGAGAAACTTGTTTGTTGTGCTGAAAAAGTTAAGATAGAGTTTTTTGATAAGAATTTTCCTCACGATGATAAGAATAATAAGTGGTTTGTTTGGAAGGAATTAGGTAATAACTCATCAAATAAATATGGAGGTAATAAAATTAATTTCCCTTCTTATGAAAAGTGTTGTAAAAAGCATTTGGGTGAATATCTTGTAAATTCTTGGAAATGCAACCGATGTGGAAAGTTCGGACACAAGTCTTGTGAGTGCAATTAAAATTATCCAAAAAATAAATGATAAGCTGGTGGTTAGATGCTTTAACTATAAGGAATTGGTTCATTTTATTAATGTTTGTCTGAAGCTAGTCACTCAGCTAGAGAATCAGCAAGATTGGAAGCAGAAGGTTGTTGTAAAATATTTTTCAACCACTTATGAATATGTTGAGACATCAAATGAGGTGGTATCATGTACATTTACTATTTTTATAGATTTCTCAAATGTATTATTTGATTCGGGGTCTACATATTCCTTCATCTCTGATAAATTTTTAGAAAAATTGGGAATTCCACCTCATGAAATGAAAAAAGAACTCATGGTAAAAGCACCTGGAGGAAATATTATGGAAAGAAGAAATTATAACAATATACCTATCTTTTTATATGGAAAGAGTTTACCTACAAACCTAGTTGTATTGCCTCTAGTGGAGTTTGAGGATGTTTTGGGTATGGACTGGATTTATTTTTATCATTCTAAGATAGATTGCAGATAAAAAGAAGTTATTTTTCAGAAAGAGTTTCAATTTGTTTATATTAATGAACCCATACCATTGATAACATATCAAGAAGCTAAGAAACTGATAAAAGATGGAAATAAAAGTTATATTTTTCATATTTTTAAATATAAGATAACTATTAGAATTAATGATGTACCAAAGGTAAATGAATACCTTGATGTTTTTCATGATGATTTACTGGGTGTTATTATAGATCGAGATATTGAGTTTACTATTGAATTAGTTCTTGATGCTAAGCCAATTTCTAAACCACCTTATTGAATGCCTCAAATGGAACTTATGGAATTAAAAAAGAAGTTTTAGGAATTATGAGATAAAGGATTCATCCAACCTAGCACTTCACCATGGGGTGCTCCTGTATTTTTTGTTAAAAAGAAAGATGGTTTAATGAGACTTTTAATTTATTATAGAGCCTTGAATAAAATTATTATTAGAAACAAGTATCCTTTGTCTCATATTGATGATTTGTTTGATCAGCTCCAGGGAGCACAAAAGTTTTCGAAGGTTGACCTGAGGTCAGGGTACCATCAGTTGAAATTAAAGGATGCAGACATCCCAAAGACTACATTCCATACTAGATATTGTCATTATGGATTTGTAGTTATGCCTTTTGAGTTAACTAATGAACATTTTGTATTCATGGATCTTATGAATATAATATTTCATGAGTTCTTGGATATGTTTTTTGTTATGTTTATCGATGAAATTATGGTATATTCTAGAAGTAAAGAGGAGCATGAAAAATATTTAAGGGTTGTTTTTGAAGACCTTAAAAGAAAAGAAACTGTATGTAAAATTAATCAACTGTGAATTTTGGTTGCCAAAATTTATTTCATTGGTCACATTGTTTCTAAAATTGGCATAACTATTGATCCTACTAAAAAAATATTATTTATGAATAGCCAAGAACCACAAATATAACTAAGATTCACAGTTTTCTTGGTTTGGAAGGTTATTACTGAAGGTTTGTTGAAACATTTGCACAGTTATCTAGTCCACTAACTAAGTTAACTCAAAAGGAGTTAAATTCATCTGGACAAAAGAATGTGCTGATCTTTTTAGGAATTGAAAAGAAGATCGGTGAATAATCTAATTCTGAAACAACCTTCTAGAAGTGTTGATTTTTTTTATATATTGATACTTCTTTGAAGGGACTTGGTTGTGTTCTGATGCAGAATGATTTGGTAATTTCTTATGCTTCACATTAGTTGAAATGTCATGGGTTAAATTACCCTACACATGATTTGGAATTAGATTTTGTTGTTTTTGCATTAAAAATTTGAAGGTATCATATGTATGGAGTAAAATTTGAAATATATACTAACCATAAAATATTGAATTATATATTTACTTAGGAGGAATTAAGCATGATATAGAGAATATGGATTAAACTAATCAGGGATTAGGATTTCACGATTCATTACCATCCTGGAAAAGAAAACAGAGTGGATGATGCATTGATTCAGAAATGTAATGCTACATTAACCATGATACATTTAGAACATGACCCTTTGTTGAATGATTTGATAAAATTTGGCTTGGAAGTTTTTAGTGCAAGAAATTCTTCTGTTTTGTTTCAGGTTTCAGTACAGTCATCTATGTTATACAAAATTAAGCAAGTGTAGAAAGAAGAAAAAAAGTTATAGAAAAAGGAATAATGGGTTAAAATGGGTAAGTTACCAGAATTTAACCTTGATAAAGATTGTGTTTTGAGGTTTGGGAAGAGATTATGTGTTCCTAATGATTCTTATATGATGAATGAATTTTTATGTGAAGCTCACAATTATCTATTTTCAGTTCATCCTGACAGCACAGAGATGTATAGAGATCATCGAGAGTATTACTAGTGGGATGGAATGAAAAGAGATATTCTAGATATTACCATTAAATGTTTGTCATGTCAAAAAGTTAATGTAGAGTGGTAGTTACTGAAGGGGATGCTTCAGCATTTTCCAGTGATAGAGTGGAAATGGGAGAATATATACATGGAATGTTTTGTGGGACTACCAATGACTTCTCAATGTGACAATGCAATATGGGTTATTATTGATCGACTGACTAAATATTCTCATTTCCTTCCTATTATAGATACAATGTATTTGGATCGGCTTTCTAAACTATACCTCAAAGTGATTTTCAGGTTACAGGGAGTTACTCTTTCCATTGTATCTGATCGGGATCTCAGGTTCACTTCAAATTTTTGGAAGGGTCTTCAGAATTTGTTGGGTACAAAATTAAATTTCAATAAATATTTTCATCCTCAATAAAATGGGTAGTTATAATGAATGATTCAAAATTTATAGGATATGATTAGAGTTTGTTCAATGAACTACGAGGGAATTTGGGATCAAAATATTTCTTTAGTTGAGTTTTCTTATAATAAAAGTTTTCATTCCAGTACATAGATGGAACCTTTTGAGGCATTTTATGGGAAGCGATGTCAAACTTTGATTATTTGGGATGAATTTGGGGAAAGGAAGTTGATGGGACTAGAATTAGTATAGGAAGTGGCTGAGAAAGTGAAGATGATCCAACAACACATGAGGACAGCGCAGAGCAGGAAGAAAGGTTATGCAAACAACAGGAGGAGAGACTTTTATTTTGAGGTAGGTGATCATGTTTTTCTTAGAATCTCACCATGGAAAAGTGTCATGAATTTTGGTATAAAAGGGGAGCTGAGTCCACGGTTCATTGGACCTTATAAAATCCTATAAAAAGTTGGACCGAATGCCTACAGAGTAGCATTTATTCTACGTTTATCACATATATATAATGATTTTCATATTTCGATGTTGAGAATGATTGTTCTAGATCCATATCATGTCTTGGGCCCAGAAGTAGTTCAACTGGAAGAGAACCTTTCTTATGAAGAGAAACCAGTTCATATTCTTGATTGAAAAGAGAATGTATTGTGGAATAAGGTAATCCACTAGGTAATTTTTTTTTGGAGAAACCACATAGTAGAAGAAGCAATATGGAAATCTAAAAATTCTATGTGGGAAAAGTACCCTAACTTTTTTAGTAAGTAAATAAAATAGCAAGGATGAAATTTCTAGAAGGTGTAGAGAATTTAACACCCATGTTTTTAAAAATAAATTGAAATGTTTTAAACTTTGTTTTAAGTAGATAGTTACAAAAAAGCTATTAAACAATTTTTTTTTCACTTTTATGATATGAATTTCAAAAAAATGGACATCTATGGTTGTGATCAGTAAGTAATTTAGAGTCGGATAGAACCAACTTGTGTTTTTGGTGAATAGTAACAAACCCTTATGAATAGTACTATGAATTGTAATATGACACTTATGAATAGTGAATTGATTTATTATTTTATTTTCTTATGGTTATAAGATAATGAGATCTTGATTAATTTTTCAAGGTGATATAAAATTAGTGATAGTTTTAAAATTGTTATTTTTCAAATATATTATGATTTTATATAAATATTAAATTAATCATATTTAGAAAATTATTTTCAAAAAATGGAGTTCATTTTAAAATTATACACAACGAAAAATGGTAAAGGTGAGTTTTTGGTATTTTTCTGAAATTCGTGAATTTTTTATGAATAGTGAAATACGATAAAATACCATATATACAAATTATCAATTAAATACAATATTTTTGAAATCATGACCAATGTAAGCCTACTTGTTTCAAACTCACATGCTCTCTTTACAATTTTGATCACAATAATGAATACTATTTATAGTCTTGGACAAAAATATTAAAATAGTGATTTAAATAATGTAAAACCCCTCCTCTCCACTATAAATACCTCCCTCATTCCCCTCTTCCTCTCACACCTCTCAATCTTTGAGCATTTTCTATGTTTGTCCCAATCCCCTCCCAAAGGCTTTTCCCCACATATAAGACCTGTTGGTCTCACCAAAAGGCCAAAACCAAAGGCCATAAGGAGGATCTCAAGGAGAAGAGATCAAGAGGAGGTTTAAACACATTTTAAGTAAAACGAACTTGAGGTAGGATAATTCTTAACCCAATTTCCAATCTTTGGGTTAACCTTATACTTTATTCATAATGTGGTATTAGTATTATTTTTGTGATTAATTTTTGTTTATATTATGTTGTATTATTTGTATTTAGAGTGCATACACATATCCATTCTATTCCATTATTTCTCACTCCAATTATATTTGTAGGGGACTTTCCTTTTAAAATCTTATTAAAAGTCTCTTTAATAAAATTATGAAAGATTATATATATATATATATATGTAGTGATTAGTTTATCTTAATTTCATGATACTTAATTACCATGATATGTTCCTTGGACATAGTTATGTTGGGTTTATCCCATTATAGCTCATGATATGTTGGGTTTATCCCATAATAGCTCAAGATATGATGTGTGAACCCAATTATAGCTCTCCAATGCATTGGGTACTCTGAAGATGAAATTTGACCAAATGGTTTTTCCATGTGTAAGGGGGATTGTAAGAGTGATATGGTAAATATGTTCCAAGGAAACTACATGATGTTTCCATTCATGTTAAAGAGTTTTTTATGAAATGGGTTTTATTGGTTTTTATGTTATCACTTGACTAATGATTTCTTTCCTCATATCTCTTACTGATCTTTTTGTGCTCATCCCATGTTTTTGATGTTTTTTTAAAGTTTATAAGGATGTGTAAGAGAAATATAGTAGAAAATTTTAATGTTATGATGATCTATCAAATAAATTAAGTGTTCATTTAAGTTTTATATTTTGGTAAAAGTGGACACAATTTTAGTAGTATCCTCATGTATGATTATGGGATGTTATTCATGTTTTATGTCACGATTTCTCTAAGACTCTAAACCTAAAAAGATCATCAATGTTTAAGAATGTATTTTATTATATAAAACTCAAGATTATTTAATGTAATAAGTCTGAGTCCTTATATAAATCATATAAGAACATGACCAAAGAAGAGATATTATGACTCAAGGAAAAGATATTGAGTTAATAAAAAACCATTACTTTGGATTCCCGCTTGGCTGAACATACTATAAACTGTTGTATAATAAAATTATATTTATTATTAATCTATATCAAAAAACATATTTTTTTTCACTTGAAACCATTAATTTATAATTTATTTTTCCCCATTTATTAATATTATTTGTTAAAATTAATATTTGGGTATTAATTGGCCTGTTTGTTCTATGTCAGATTCGATATAGAGGATCCAATATATTCTACTTTCTCAAGTGTTAATAACCTTAAAAATGGTCATTAATATCATATAGGTGTGTTTGATATTGTTCTAAAGTCAAATGGTAATTATATGGAAGTTATGG
Source organism: Viscum album (assembly GCA_963277665.1). Classification (NCBI taxonomy): domain Eukaryota; kingdom Viridiplantae; phylum Streptophyta; class Magnoliopsida; order Santalales; family Viscaceae; genus Viscum; species Viscum album. Next base: position 1,391,183,449 of record OY728142.1, on the reverse strand, counting down.
TGATGATTCACAAAGAACGGTTAAAATATATTTGTTGTTGTGAATTTCAAATCAATGAAAAAAAAAGATTTTCTTAAAAAATATACATATATATATTACCATTATAGAATTTTGAAAAATATTTAATTAATAATTATTAAAAATATTACAGATATTTAAGTTTTCTTAACAATTCATTATATAAACATTATATCATTATTTATGTTGGTATTAATACCAACCCAAACAATAATGCGTTATAACAAATTAATAAATGATAAAATTTTATTTTATAGCTATAATTTCACATTTATAGAATAAAAATAGTTTCAAAATAATATTTATTAAGGTTAAAAATTATAATTAATAAGAGGTGTATAGAAAATATGAAGAAAAAATAATTAGGTAGAGGACAACACTTATGTTGAATACTTAAATCTTCTCTTAGTGGGACTCCTTATTATGAACAGAGGTTACCAAAATGATATTGGATTATTAGAGAGAATTTTTGTAGGTGCTCATGAGTGAGAATAGGTAAAGGTGTGTTTTTGGGTGGGTAAAGGAGGGGTACCTTTATCGATGAGTTTGAGTGTCATTTCTACAAATACCCATTTCTTAATATATAAGGAATGCCATTTTACATGGAAATTGGATCCAAAGTTGGAAAATTATAAATATAGGCCATGAATCCCCTAATACACATAATTTAGAGATATGGTTAGAGATATTTTATGTCTTTATCTCTAAATTTAACCCTTTTACCTCATTTTACCTTTATCACGCTAACTTACTTTTTACCTCGATATCTTATTTTTTGGATAAAAAATAAAATTGACCATATTATATAATTTATAGTTTCTTATTAAAAATATGAAACCTATTTCATTGGATTCCATTTATGAAGGTGATGAAAATTAATATTAATAGAAGTATTCATAACGCATAATTTTTTTAGAAATTTTTTTTAAGCATAAAAATGAATTTATCATTATTCCTTTCTAAGCAGTAATCATTAAATGAATTTTAATTTATTTTTATATGTAATATCAATATATTTAATTAAAATAATTCTTTAATAGTTTTAAAATAATACATTACACATAATAAAAAATTCTTTAAAAAATATATCTTTTTAATATTATATGATTTTACCAATTCTTTAAAATAATTAATTATTTACAAAAAAGTAATTAAATTTTATAAAAAAATTATTAATTTTTTTATCATTAAATTAAATTAATTCTTTAAAATTAAAATTTATAATAATTCAAATATATATATATATATATATATAATGAAAAAAATATATTCATTACATTAATAATTACATATTTATATCATCCTAAATTCTACTTAAAAAAACCCCTAAATACATTCTCATAAGACAAAAGGATGAGATAAGCAACTGTGGTAGTCCCAAGTGGTTATTTAGCCAGCTTGGATCTCATCGTGATTTCCACAAGATTAAACTTATTCCAAATATTATTTATATCAAGTGGTACTTAGTGAAGTTTATCTTTGGCCTGGTCTATAGAAAACTTTAGTGATTATAACTCATTGACAAGATTAAAAAATGAGCCTCATAAGGAAGAATTTTTACAACTTGTTGTCCTTTATTCTCCTTTCTATATGGATTTCACAATACATTACTTATATTTATACCCACTAATTCAATAACTATTTTATACGATCACATTTTTATAAAATAATACTTCCCATAATCTTATAATTTATCTAATTAATTATTCTTATGTCCAATGATGGTATAAACAACCATATAATCCCAAAACCTATATAATTACAATATCCATATAATCCCAATGACCATATAATCCCAACAACCATATATATAATGATCATATCACATTCCTATATATAACCCTTCACACTTTATCAAAATCACTCATATCATTTAAAAATATGTTTACCATATTTTTAATGTGTTGCATTTTTTCTCTTAGTTATCATAAATGGAATGATCCTCAAAGAAGAATGAGATGATAAATATTTAAATCTGGGTATATTTTTATTTACTTTTGATTTTATTCATTTTTTAATTTTTCAAATTGTGTTTCATTTAACTATTTTTTAAATATTTAATTTTCTAATGTAAGTTTATCCCTTAAATGAAATAAGGTAATGTGAATTTTAGTCCAAAATTGCATGTATGATAAGATATCATGGTTTTAAAGGGAATTTAACACTATATGTTTGGGGCGTTCCCTTATACCCCTTAAAATAATTTCACCATCAAAATTTCATTACTCAAGTGAAAACAAATGAGGGTTCTTTTATCTTATTACTTATTCAGGTTCCCATATGGATTCACCAATCATATTATTTCACCACAGAACTTTGAGTAGGTGGGTGGTCTTATTTCACAACACTTACATATCTATGATCCAAGATCTCCACTAATTGTTCCTCATAATATACGTCATGTTTTAATTTCACAACTTTTCTAGTTTATCACATGTGAAGTATCTAACATATACTTACTTAGATGAGATATATGGAACATATCATACACCTATGAGAGGTTTGGTGGAAGTACTAAGTGATAATCTATAGTCCCAAAAAATAAATAATCTTGAATGGATTAATGTATATAGGGATCAAGTTCCTATTCTTATCAAATTTCAAACCCTCTTCTAAGGTGATATTTGAAGGAATACTTTTTCACTAGCCTCAAAATCTATATCTCATAAAAAATTATTAGTATAACTCTTCTATATAATTTTTGCTGATTTGATATATCACTGAATGTTTTGAATGTTATCCATCATTTATTGAATAATATCAAGTCCTAATAGCTTATACATTCTAGATTCATCCCAAAATGTCATAGTTCTACACCTCTTCCCATATATATTATCATATGATTTTATTTTGATGATATAGTGGAAAATATTATAATATGCGAACTCAACCATATAAATATGTTGATAACAACTTCTTTTGAAATATATTGATAAATATCTTATCATATCCTCCAAATTCATAATGGTAATTTTAGATTGACCATGAGTTTGAGGATGATAATCTATGCTAAATCTAATCTACATATCCAATTATTATTGAATACTTCTCCATAATTTTTATGTGAACCTTGTGGATCGATAAAAAAAATGAAAGTTGTACTCTATGATGCATGACCACTTCCTGTATCCTTCATATTTAGTGTCGCCTCTCCCTTTCCTACTTCTTGCCCTATTTAATCCTCTTGATTACCCCATTCTCTCATCGCCCATTGATTCCATTGTTCAATCACTCTAGGGTATTTCATTATTTCATTTTTTCTCCCTTATAGTTAGCATTATTCATAGGATAGTTTCTATTGATGAGGTGTTTTGGGTCCCGGTCTTCTGGAGATTGTGTTTTTACTATGTGGTTTCCTCTCTCTATTGAATCCACTAGCCACTCTTAATCTTATATTACCTTATACTTCCATGGTCTAACCCTCCTGTCTATGTGTACTGATTTTTCGATTCGGTATGTGAGGTGCTGTTTGAGGCATCGTCGGTGCCCCTAGAGGAGTGTCTCATAGTCTGACATTGGGGATTTTGGTTTGTATAGTTATATAGTTATTCTTGTAGTTCTTAAATATAGGTTTTGTTATAGAGTATTACAAAATTTATTGGTTTGGTTCCAAATATAAGGGTTTACATTCATGGTAAATGTTATGGTTTGATGATGAGGGCCTAACCTTCCATGAACTCTACTATGGTTTCCTTTTCCATCGATCCTACTGGGTTTATTCTAGTGTTGGTTCAATGTTTGATGTTTGATGTGATTAATCGTTAACAATGAATATGGTTCCAGTTTCCTTGTTTATTATAGTTTTTATGGTTCTTAGTGTTATACACTTGTGTTTGTGATGGTTTGATGTTTTTAGCTCAGTTGTTTCATCATTGAAGTCATTGGTTCGTTATTTCATGATTGTTTTCATGATCATGCAATTTGTTTCCATTTTGGTGATAGTGATGGGTTTTAGAGGTTCTAAAGGTTATATTGATTGTATTTTTTTATTTAGTTTCCTAGATATAGAGGAAAATCAGCATGCTGGTCATGGATTTTTTTTCAAATTGTTGTTTTGGTGGTGTCAGGGATAATGAAGATGACAATACATTGCTTTGGGTGACAATAATGGTGTCTCATTATTTCGTTCAGGCTATGTGACCTTAGTTGATGTGTTAGAACAGGTGAAAACCACATGGTGCTAATTGTGTTGTGGTTTTATTTTCAAATTTTTTCTGGGGTTTTGAATTTTGAACATGTGATTTTTATTTTCATTGTAATTGTGTTTTATTTATATAATATGTTTGGTTCTCACATAACCATGAAGTAAATTTAAAATAAAAATAGAAATATTAATATAGTGGGAATTATAATAATTAAAATATATACTATAAAATATCTCTCTTCATGTTGTCCCATCATAAGTATTACTTAAGATATCTATACATCTTTATGCTTTCTTGGTGAATTTAGAAGGATGAGAAATGTGCATCATCAAAAATATCCTTTTACAAGTATGGAATGGATAGGACACATAACTGGGTTCCAAATATTATAACTCTATCTCTACCATGGATGAACTCTGGAACATTTACTAACTTCATATGTAGCTCCATATCATCTTTTTGAGCCTCCTTGATCTTCACATAAATGTATAGTTGTGTAATAATTTGGGAAAGGTAGGATTTCAACCCTTTATTTATGATTTCCATATCCATACTTGGAATTTCCATAAATATTTCTTCCCTTTCAATCATCTTCAAGTATATGGTAGCATTATCCGTTCTTCTTGGAGAATCAACCACCTTGTTTCCCTTCCCAGGATGGTAATGTATTGGGTAATCATAGTCTTTGATTAAATCTAACATCTCATTTGAAACATATTCAATTACTTATGTGAATATATACACTTTAAGATCTTATGATACATAAATATATATAAAACATTTCACTATAAATGTATTTACCCCAAATATTTAATGTAAATTCTAACACTCCTAGCTCTAGATCATGCATCAGATATTTGTTCCCATGAAGAATTATTGTATATCAAAAAATCTTCTCTATTATAGGGTGGTGTAAGTATAATTACAGTGATCAAAATCATCTTAAGATACTTGAATCTATCTTTACATTATTCTATATAGAGTAACATTAACCACTTTCATGCTAACTTGGTGAGTGAATTTGAGAATCCTGAGAAATATATCACTAAACATTTATAGTATCTAGATAATCCATGAAAATTATGGATCTGTATCACAGTGGCTGGTTTGGTCCATTATTCAATCACCTCTATCTTTTAAGGATTCACTGATATACCCTATCTTATAATTACATTACCCAATAAGGATAGTTATTTTAGCCAAAATTCACACTTTCTGAACATAGAAATAATTCATCCTTTTGTAAGGTTTTTTTATCACAATCCTTAAATAAACTTCATTTTCTTACTTACACTTATAATATCTGATAATATGATCAACAAATGATACCATAAATTTTTCAATATATTCTATAAATACTCTTTTAATTAAATCCATTAAGACAACACAAGAATTTGTTAGTCAAAATGGAATCAATAGGAATTCATATTGTCTATATCTTGTGTGGAAGGATATATTGGGAATATCTTATCTCTTAACCCATAATTAATGGTATCTTGATCAAATATCCACCTTTTAGATTCACTAAGACCCTCTAAGTTAATCAAACAAATTGTCAATATGAGGTAGAGGATACTTGTTCTTGATTGAGATCATGTTAAGTTTATAGTGATCATTGAAAATACTAATCCATCCTTATTTTTGACAAAGAGGACCAGTTCAACCCATATTGAATCACAAGGTAATTTAAAACCCTTTTCCAAACTCTCTTTAATTCCATTCTTCAATTTTCCAATTTAACAAGGCCATTCTATAATTACTCTTCGATATTGGCATAAAACTAGGTATGAGTTCAATTGAATACTCAAAATAAAATTTACGGGAAGTCCAGATAGTTCAATAGGAAATACATCTATATATTCCCACATAATTGGAACATATTCAATTTATTTTTACTCCCCAAACATTTGATCTAAGTTTACCTCATTATTGGGTATCGAGACCCATATTAAGGAATTAGTTTCCAAACAGAGTTAATAATCATCCTTTCATTGATATTTTATCATTGGATGATTTGGGATATGAAATAAGAATTATTTATTCCAACAATTGATATTATATCCTTGTAGGGAGAACCAATTCATTCCTAATATCACATAAAATTGAACTAGGGTAAGAATAAATAGATTTACAAAAAGTTCCTTCCCAAAAAACTTAATTGGAGAAGCGTAATATACTTTGGAGGTAATCGTTGCCCCACCATATGTTTTCATCAATAATTTAGAATCCAATGTTTTTGGTGATGAACCAATATTCCTAAAAAATTTAAAATATATGACAGATTGTGAACTAGAATCTAATAATATATTCACAGTTCTTAAGTGGATAATAAGTATTCATTTCACTACTATATTATAATGATCTAACTCGATGGAAGTTATTTCATATTACCTTTCTTGATACCTTGGTTTAAGAGGTTACTAATTTCAATTATCATCATTATCCAGTAAATTAGTGCATTGATTTTTCTAAATCCAAAATTACATACATTTAAAACATTGAAGTGTGAATGGTGCATTTGTTGGGACATTCTTATCCTTCACTGTGTTAATTGGAATTTTTTTATTTTTTGGAAAATTTTTTGTTTTATAAACCACTATTTCATATTTAAGACATCTTATTAATATTTTGAGGTAATTTCTGACATGATTTGTCCATTTTTTTGGCATGTAGGCATTTGACTTTTCTTTTTCTCTATGCGATTTATCATTTGAGTACCATTAAAATCCATTTAACTTTTCTTGTCTCTAATTACATGAGAATAATGTGAGTCTCTAATTTCCATTTTCACCTTAACTGTATGTCAAAAAATTTATTCATAGTTACTAAAGCCCCCTTATGGATAATACCTTTGTAAGGCTTGGGCCACTAAAGAAATATTCAATCTTTCTTTCAAGGTTATTAATAAAATTGAAGGTATACCTTATGAGTCTGGTGAAATTTTATTTATACCAAGTAATCATATTATCATACCTTTTTGTTAACTCAAGGAATTATCACTTCATTTTAAATCAAAAAGTTTATGGAAAATATTTGGTGAAGAATATTTTTTTTAACCTCATCCCATTAAAAAGATTCATTTTCTTCCTTTTTTCCTGCATTCTTGATCAAATTCCACCATCAGTTTACTTAACCTCCTCACTAATAAATATCAAACATTACCTTTTCAAATTTCAAGAATTGAATAATAGAAAATATATTTTATATTATATCGATCCATTGATAAAAAATTAATAGATCATAAGATACACTAAAAGATAGAGTTCTTTGGGGCATAAAGGACTTGATATCATGATACTTCTTCTTTAATGCATTTTAGGGTTCGATAGGGTTCGATTTATTGTTAATAACTCGAAAAAACATAGCCATGAAGGAATAAACACCATATCCCATCCTTTGATTTTTCATTTTGGGTCATTCTACATATTTTAGATCACACTCATTGTTAATTATGTTCCTTTTGGTTACATCTATTTACTAAAATAAAAAAGTTTAACATGAGTAATAAACCATAATATCATAAGATAATTGGAGTGAAAATGATATGAATTATAAAAATAAAACCTATAATGTCTTAATTTATAAGAACTTTACTTTAAATTATGGTACTTTTGGTTTTATCTAGTTTTCTTTAATCTTATTTCACTTATACTTCTTAACCCACTTCTTTAAAATTACTAAACCCACTCTAATACCAACTGAGATGACTTAAGAATAAATAAATATATTTTAAAAAAGTTATGTAATTTAAACTGTAACGCCCTGACCCTAGTTACCCAGAGTCAGTGCATTATTACATAACATTGGCATGATCACAAGAAAGATCAAATCTCGAAAGACCGATTGGTTTAGTAGTCTTGGAAACACTAGATATATTCATAAGTCTTACATTACATCATAAAATGAAAAACTACTACAACAACATATTGTTTCCATAATCCACACTCATATCCCCACATAATACCCCTGCAGGTCATTCATAATTTACTTTTTCACTTCCTGGGAAAAATAAAACATAGAAAAGGGGTGAGCTCAAATGCCCATTAAGGATAACAATATAGTGGAAACTTTCATAAATAAGAATAAAAATTTAAGGCAATGTATAACTAAAACAAAAGCCTTTCAAAGTTGAAATTTCAAAATAGTATAGCATAAATGAAATGAAATAATTCCATTTACTTATTCACATGGATATTCTACTAATCGAATAATCACATTCAAAATCGATAACCACTTTCATAATGATGGAATGCATAATTCCAGACTATCATAACCACATAGCCAAGGCCTCGTGCCAAGACTACAAATAAGATTTTGTCAAGGCCTTGTTCCAAGACACTAGTTTGTCTCATGAGACCTACCGATGCATCAAGGAGCTATAGCGGGCTCCACCCGTCACATATTAAGTCCAATGCATTCCCATATGAAAAGGTTTAAACATAAAATAAACATTCGTATTATAACTAGCATACAGAATGTCAATAATTTCACCATAAACTATGAATGGTATAAAAATAGCACATCCACAGTCAAACATATCACAAAACCTTCAATACAATATAGAAGTTTTGTATCATAATAAATCAACTTCAAATAAGCGTAAAATTCATCAAAGGATGTTGACATAGATGAAATCAAAAATCTTTCTAGAGAAATATCTCTTTCTATTTTTGAAATCATTTAAGAGCCATATAAAATAAAACATTTTCTTTGAAGATATTATTATAATCTTGTAAGGAAATCTTTGAAGATTTTATAACGGTGGAAAATAGCCGCACCCGCCGTATAAGTTAAAAAAAACATTCTTACCTTAACTCTGTCGAAAAGGTTAAAAAGGACCTTGTTTTGAAAACGACGGAAAGATTCCTCTTATAAAAAGTCAAACAAAGGTATAAATGACTTTAACCCATATTATTTTAAATAATAAAAATGTTTTGAAATACATTTTTAAGAAAACATAGATGTGGATGATAAAGATATCCCAGTAGATTATTAAATATAAACAATCTCGGATAATGAAGAGATTGTGAAATAACCCTTACCAATTTGGTAACTAATGAAACATACAACCCATGAAAGAGGTATCATACAATTAATATGTAAATAAACATAAATTAGAGTGTATTACACAAAGAATATAATTATGGGCAGTACATACACCACACAAAAGGTGATGGTGGCAATATGGCATGAATCTCACGGGAATAAGGAGTGAGATGAAAACGCCTTACCTTGTACTTTTCCTTGGTTGGGGTAGGTTAACCTCCTGTATAATGGTTAAATAATTGTTATTAAATTATACAAGAATCATATACATTAATATGATATCATATATGATCTTTTAACATTGATTTGATAATAATATCTTAGTATTATCGTTGTTTCGGGTGTTAACTTACTTGTTTTATTTTATATGTTTTGTTATGTAAGACATGTTTGTAAAGGATAGGTTGTATATTATTCATATCCAGAATGATATCAAGTCCTTAAACATCATTTTTTTAAATCATCAAATGATAATTATACTTGAATGTATACGATGGAGAATGAATCTTATCGCGTTCGTGGAGACGGTAGTCCGTACGTACGCATGAGCGACAATATCATTCTTTTAAAATAATATATAAATGGATGGTATATCATATATAAAAAATCATTAACATGTTATATTTATTATTTACATGAGTTACATATCATTATTATACCCATCCAAATAATAATATATTGAATAACAATTACACCACGACGTGGAGACGGTAAGCCGTACGTACGCACGTATGGTGACATTTTATTCAAAGGGTGGATAGAATACTGAATATGGTTGTACCATATTTATAATAACATCACAGTATATATATGATACTGGAGTCATTATTTTAGAATGGTAACAACAAAGGAAGAAGAAGTGGAAGAAGAAATGAACTTGGAAAAGGGTGGTGAAATCATTACCTCTTCTTCGGGTTCTTCCTTTTGATTTGATCAAAAGGGCTCCTTAGGTTGGCTTTCTGATCAAACTAAGGCCTCTAGGTTGTAGTGAGGGAAGTTGGGAGAGTATTTGGGCCGAGTTTGGCCGAACCAAAAGGCGTTTAAGGTGTGAAGAAATGAGAAGGAGGAGTGCCCTTTTATAAGAGGGGTGAGGGGCACCTTTGGAAAAGCTAGAAATATTAATTTATAATAAATTCATATTCAGTTTCTAATGGTTCCAAAGTTTATTATTTAAATGTTAAGGTGGGTATAGGTCTAACAAAACTCAAACAATAGAATTTAGACAGGTTTGGGTACTTATATTAACCTTATCTTTAAGTATTAACTCTAAGTTAATTAGTTTCACTTTTACAATGTCTCTTTGTATTTTTATATAATATGGTTAATAAACATACTATATACATCCAATATACCCCCAAGTGGTCCATTAATGATGAAACTATCATGATATAAGTCTCTTGGCCGAACCTTATATTTTTTAGAAATTTAATATCAATTAATAATATAATATTTGTTTTAAGAATTGTTTTATGTCAATTTTGACACTATTCAATAGTTGTTTTTTGTGAAACTCATAACAGATTGATTACTTAGAAAAAAGTCAATTAAATCAATACTAATATATCATATTATCCTAGAAAATTATTTTAATTCATTAAAAGTTTCATATTATATTTATTTGGGTATTTATAATATCAATTATTTTAATTTTTCACTATTAAAGTAATTAATTCATCATCATTGTGTCATAAATAAATTAAATTATTTAATGTCTAAAAATTATAAATAAAATATAATTACGTAGGAAATCATTTTAACTTTCTAATGAATATTTATAATCTAAAATCCAACATATATAACCCTATGAAAAAATTGTTTTTCTAAAAGATATATGCTTGTGTCATTTTTGTATTTATTTTAACTTAATTAAAAAAAAGTGTCCCTATCACCTACAAGTGGAACCATGGGGTCCCAAAATCGACCCAAAGATGCCTATGGTAGAACATGTATCAACCAATAAGTCTAGGACACGTTTTAGGGTAATTTAGTATTATTATAATATTATTTTTTAACCCTTATTTACTAGATTTACCCTTAACCATGGTAAATAAAATATTTACCGCAGTAATTATTCAAAATGTCTAAAAATAAAAGTTACATATTTACACAATTTGGACATCATGATTCCAAATATGGAATCCATTTTTCTAAATTCAAAACACAGAAGTGGCAGAAATTAATTTAAAATTAATTCCCGCTATCAAAACAAAAAGCGTGTTTTTAAGAGATAATAACTATCAAAAGATTGACACTTGTTTATGTTCGGTTTAATTGTAAAATTATGTCCAATGACCAACATTATATTAAATGGTAAAAATATATTATAAATATACTTTAAAACCACTCAAATTCATAATTTATCACTATTAATTATTTGGATTAAAAAAGTTGTTTTTAATTAAAATTTAGTAATTTTCAATATTCATCAAAATATGAAAGTTATCCGAAAAGTACCAAAATTTCACCTTAGGCTAAATTAGATATTTTGAATCCAAAAATGAAGTCCATTTTGAAATATAAAATATATATAATTTCAAAAAGTAGGTATTACTATTCATAACGGCTAGTTTGATTGGTTATGGTGTGTTAGAACTCGGTGTTGCGTACAACACACGCTATCACATTATTCAAAGAGAAGCGTACCGTAGAAGCTTGGGGTGTTACATTCTCCCCTCCTTCAAATAATTTCATCCTCGAAATTTCTAGAATACTACCGCATGAAAAGACTCGGGTGGTTCTTAATCATAAGTTCCTCGGGTTCCCATGTTGCCTCTTCCATCTTATGGTTTCTCCACAAAACTTTTACCAGACGTGTTGTCCGGTTTCTCAGTACTTGTTCTCTCGTATCAAGAATCTTGACGGGCTCTTCGCAATAAGACAGATCGGGTTCCAGTTCTAATTCCTCATGGGTGATTACATGCATTGGGTCAGGCATGTATTTTCTCAACAGAGATACGTGGAACACATCATGAACTTTAGAGAGACTTGGCGGCATTGCCAATCGGTAAGCTACAGCCCCAATTCGTTCTAGAATTTTGAAAGGTCCGATGTACCTGGGACTCAATTTACCTTTCTTATCAAAATGTATGACTCCCTTCCATGGAGATACCTTCAGGAAAACATGATCACCGACTTGAAATTCCAAATCCTTCCTTCGATTATCAGCATAGCTCTTCTGCCTACTTTGGGCTGCTTTGACGTGATTTTGGATTACCTTCACCTTTTCCATCGTTTCCTCCACCAGTTCTGGACCTACAAGTTTTCTTTCACCAACGTCATCCCAACAGGTTGGTGTACGAAATCTCTTTCCATATAACGCTTCATATGGTGCCATCTGAATACTCGAATAGAAGCTATTGTTATAGGAAAATTCTACCAGTGGTAAATATTGATCCCACATACCCTGAAAGTCAAGTGAGCAAGATCTCAACATGTCTTCTAAGGTTTGAATAGTCCATTCTGATTGTCCATCTGTCTGAGGGTGGTAAGCACTGCTCAAATGAAGTTCAGTATCCAGTGATTTCTGAAGACTTTTCCAAAATCATGAAGTAAAACGGGGATCACGATCAGAAACAATCGATAGGGGTACTCCATGAAGTCTCACAACTTCATTAATATATAGTCTTGCTAGACGTTCCAGGGGTAGATCTTCTCTTATAGCAAGAAAATGTGCTGATTTGGTAAGACGATCAAAAATAACCCATATTGCATCGTTCCTTCAAGGAGTCTTTGGTAGCCCCATGAAAAATTCCATCGTAATATTGTCCCATTTCCACTCTGGTATGGGAAGAGGTTGCATGACTCCTCCAGGATGTTGCCTTCCAGCTTTCACTTGCTGACAAACCATACATCTTGACACAAAATCAGCAATCTCCCTCTTCATGTTGTCCCACCAAAAATGTTCCTTCAAATCTCTATACATTTTGGTGCTCCCAGGGTGTATAGAGAAATTGGAACTATGAGCATCATCCAGCAATTCCCTTTTTAGATCAGGTATATCGGGAACACAAAGTCTCTTCCCAAATTTCAAGATTCCATCTTCATACACAAAGTCTCTCAATCTTCCATCATTCACAGCTTTAATTTTCTTTTGGAATTCTTCATCATCGGTCTGAGAACTCTTAATCCTTTCTAGTAAATATGGTTTGACAACCATTTGAAAAAGCATTGATTTTTCACCTTCCCTGGTTATACCCATGTCCATCTTTACTAGATCCATGAAAATTGGATCCCTTTCAATTCTCATCATGTTCAAAACTCTATGGTCTTTTCTGCTCAAAGCATCTGCCACCTTGTCTGCTTTCCCCAGGTGGTAGTGTATCGTACAATCATAATCCTTGAGTAATTCAAGCCATCTCCTTTGCCTCATGTTGAGTTCTTTTTGTGAGAAGATATACTTCAAACTCTTGTGATCAGTATAAATATCACATTTTTCACCATAGAGGTAGTGCCTCCATATTTTCAAAGCAAAGATCACAGCTGCTAACTCGAGATCATGAGTAGGATAGTTTTGTTCATGAATTTTCAACTGTCGTGATGCATAGGCAATAACTCTATCATTCTGCATAAGGACACAACCAAGTCCTTTCTTTAATGCATCACTATAAATAATGAACCCATCATTCCCCAATGGTAGAGTCAATATAGGAGCATCGAATAATCTTCTCTTCAGTTATTCAAAACATTCTTCACACTCTTTTGTCCAAACAAATTTAACCCCTTTACATGTGAGCTTTGTTAATGGGTTAGCCAATTGGGCAAAATTCTGGACGAAACGTCGATAATAACCTGCTAAACCAATAAAACTGCGTACCTCAGTTATACTCGTAGGTGCTGGCCATTCTTGGATTGCCTTGGTCTTAGAAGGATCAACAGAGATTCCCTCTTTAGAGAAAATATGGCCAAGAAAAGAAATCTCATGAAGCCAGAATTCACACTTGCTAAACTTTCCATATAATTCATGCCTCCTCAGAGTCTTCAAGATAATGCGCAAGTGATTTTCATGATCTTTGTAGATTTTAGAGTATACTAAGATATCATCAATAAATACCACCACAAATTCATTGAGATACTCCTTGAAAACTCTATTCATCAGATCCATGAATAAAGAGGGTGCATTAGTCAATTCAAACGGCATTACAGTAAACTCGTAATGCCCGTACCTGGTTCGAAATGATGTCTTCGGAATGCCTTCCTTCTTCACACACAACTGATGGTATCCAGATCGAAGGTCAATCTTTGAAAAGTATTGAGCTCCATGCAGTTGGTCAAATAAATCATCAATGCGTGGTAGGGGATACTTGTTCTTTATTGTTATAGCATTGATCTCCCTGTAGTCGATACATAACCTCATAGATCCATCTTTCTTTTTAACAAAAAGAACAGGGGCTCCCCATGGAGAAACACTAGGGAGAATAAATCCCTTATTACTCAATTCCTCTAGTTTTTTCTTTAGTTCAACTAATTCTACAGTGGCCATTCTATAAGGGGTCTTCGATATAGGCCTTGATCCAGGAATCAAATCAATGGAAAACTCAACTTCTCGTTCAGGAGGATGTCCAGGTAAATCTTCCAGAAATACATCTACAAATTCTTTCACAATAGGTACATCCTCTATTTGAACATTCCTTTCCTCACCCACAGTTATTTCATTCTCTTCCTCCCCAATAATTGAATTTAGTTGAGATATTGAGGGTGGATCTAAATAAGAATTAGGTGGTGATGATTCTGCTCTAAAGATAAGGTGTTCCTTATCATTATCATGAAGAATCGTAACCTCTTTCTTCTTACAATAAATCTTCGCATCATAGTCCGAAAGCTAGTCCATACTGAGGATTATATCAAACTCAATCATAGGTATGACGATGAGATCAGCAGATAACGAACATTTATGTGCTCTAATGGGGACTGATTCACAAAACTTTGTTGCAATGATACTTCCCTTAGGAGTTTTAACTGACAACACCCTTGTTAAATCAAATTGGAAATATCTAATTATCTTAGCAAACTGGGAAGATATGAAACAATGCGATGATCCAGAATAAAATAATGCATTTTCTAAACTTGAGGAAACCATTAAATTACCTGCCACCACGTCTTTCGGAGCTTCTACCTCAACAGTAGTGATAGCATAATCCTGTCCTTGATCCCTTGGCCTTTTCTGAGGTAAGTTCTCTTGAAGCTTGGGACATTCATTTGCATAATGCCCCATCTCCCTGCAATTGTAGCACTGAACGTTGGTGGCTTCCTTCTTCCCTTTGTAATCACGAGCTTGGTGGCCTTTTTCACCACACTTGTAACAGACTATCATTCCCTTCAAGCAAGTACCATGATGTTTCTTCCCGCATTTACCACAATATGGATATTCAACCTTTCCCTTCTTCCCCTTATTTCCATTCCCAGATTGATCAGCAGGTCTCTTCTTCTCTCGCTTTGCTTTAAAGTCATAAGACTTAGAGAATTCCTTTTCGGTCTTGATAGCACACGAGACAATGTCTTCGTATGATGAAAAGGATTGTGAGACTAATGCTCGACGGAGAAATGGTTTTAACCCATCAAAGAAACGATCAATCTTACTTCTTGGGTTACGTATATAATCTCCAGCATACCTTGCTAACCTTGTAAAGTTAGCCTCATACTTTGTGACATTCTCATCCTCCTTCTGTCTCAAACTCAGAAATTGCCTTTCCATATCTGCTCAATGGTCGCGAGGAAAGTATTTTTCTAAAAACAGATCTTTGAACTCCATCCATTCCATATTTGATACTTCATCATCTTCCTTCGTATTTTGAATCAATGACCACCATTGATCAGCATCTCCAGTGAGGCGGTAAACTGCCATGATAACTTTTTCCCTTTCACTACTCCCCAAAGCCTGAAATATTTTCTCTAGGGAATTTATCCATTGCTCAGCTACTAAGGGATTTGTACTCCCATTGAACGTTGGTGGTTGTTGCCTCATGAATCGATCTAACATTGATCCTCCACGATGTGGATCAGGATGCTCCATACGAGTAAGGTTATTATTCATAACCTGAGTAAGTTGTCCCAGTATGGTGATTAGCTAATCAGCACCAGTTGCATCACCAGCTCCACTATAATTATCTTGAGCAGGAGGGCAATCCCTACATGGAGTGCGTGCATTGATACAGTTTCCATTTCTTCCACTAGGCGCCATTTCTAAACAATGGCATAAACTAGATCAGTTTATGAATCAAAATACATAATCCCATACTTATAAAACACTTAACATAAATTGAACTATTTATGGATCTAATCCATAATCATAAAAAATGTTTTCTTTGAGGAAGTATATACTCATAAACCCTTCATAATGATTTGTAAAGAAAATGAGAGTTATCCTAAGCATATCCCCCGGGAGTGTCGTAACCAAGAGTGCAGCAAGGCCCGTTGTCGTGCACCCGTTCCCGTTCGAGTCTAGCTCAAAGCGGTGTTTTCATGTTTTACCCCTAGGTACATCTGTTCTAGAGCCGCCTCTACCTGCTCGTATCCAGACAGGGATGTATTGCTCGGAAAACTCACAAAATCTCTACAATACCAAAATTCTAGGAAGTTATTCTATACTAATCCTCAAAGTTCATCTTAGGTCTACGTGCTCTAATCGGAGTTTATCTAAATCTAGCTTCCAAGGTTTGTACTAAACTTCCTCTGATACCAACTGTAACGCCCCGACCCTAGTTACCCAGAGTCAGTTCATTATTACATAACATTGGCATGATCACAAGAAAGATCAAATCTTGAAAGACCGATTGATTTAGTAGCCTTGGAAACAATAGATATATTCATAAGTCTTACATTACATCATAAAATGAAAAACTACTACAACAACATATTGTTTCCATAATCCACACTCATATCCCCACATAATATCCCTGTAGGTCATTCATAATTTACTTCTTCACTTCCTGGGAAAAATAAAACATAGAAAAGGGGTGATCTCAAATGCCCAGTAAGGATAACAATATAGCTGAAACATTCATAAATAAGAATAAACATTTAAGGCAATGTATAACTAAAACAAAAGCCTTTCAAACTTGAACTTTCAACATAGTATGGCATAAATAAAATGAAATAATTCCATTTACTTATTCACATGGATATTCTACTAATCGAATAATCACATGCAAAATCGATAACCACTTTCATAATGATGGAATGCATAATGCCAGACTATCATAACCACATAGCCAAGGCCTTGTGCCAAGACTACAAATAATATTTTTTCAAGGCCTTGTGCCAAGACACTAGTTTGTCTCACGAGACCTACCGATGCATCGAGGAGCTATAGCGGGCTCCACCCGTCACATATTAAGTCCAATGCATTCCCATATGAAAAGGTTTAAACATAACATAAACATTCGTATTATAACTAGCATACGAAATGTCAATAATTTCACCATAAACTATGAATGGTATAAAAATAGCACATCCACAGTCAAACATATCACAAAACCTTCAATACAATATAGAGGTTTTGTATCATAATAAATCAACTTCAAATAAGCGTAAAATCCATCAAAGGATGTTGACATAGATAAAATCAAAAATCTTTCTAGAGAAATATCTCTTTCTATTTTTGAAATCATTTAAGAGCCATATAAAATAAAAAATTTTCTTTGAATATATTCTTATAAGCTTGTAAGGAAATATTTGAAGATTTTATAACGGCGGAAAATAGCCGCACCCGCCGTATAAGTTAAAAAAAACATTCTTACCTTAACTCTGTCGAAAAGGTTAAAAAGGACCTTGTTTTGAAAACGACGGAAAGATTCCTCTTATAAAAAGTCAAAAAAGGGTATAAATTAATTTAACCCATATTCTTGTAAATAATAAAAATGTTTTGAAATACATTTTTAAGAAAACATGGATGTGGATGATAAAGAGATCCCAGTAGATTATTACATATAAACAACCTCGGATAATGAAGAGATTGTCAAATAACCCTTAACAATTAGGTAACTTATGAAACATACAACCCATGAAAGAGGTATCATACAATGAATATGTAAATACACATAAATTAGAGTGTATTACACAAATAATATAATTATGGGAAGTACATACACCACACAAAAGGTGATGGTGGCAATATGGCATGAATCTCACGGGAATGAGGAGTGAGATGAAAACCCCTTACCTTGTACTTTTCCTTGGTTGGGGTAGGTTAACCTCCTGTATAATGGTGAAATAATTTTTATTAAATTATACAAGAATCATATACATTAATATGATATCATATATGATCTTTTAACATTGATTTGATAATAATATCTTAGTATTATCATTATTTCGGGTGTTAACTTACTTGTTTTCTTTTATATGTTTTGTTACGTAAGACATGTTTGTAAAGGATAGGTTGTATATTATTCATATCCAGAATGATATCAAGTCCTTAAACATCATTTTTTAAATCATCAAATGATAATTATACTTGAATGGATACAATGGAGAATGAATCTTTTCGCGTTCGTGGAGACGGTAGTCCGTACGTACGCACGAGCGACAATATCATTATTTTAAAATAATATATAAATGGATGGTATATCATATATACAGAATCATTAACATGTTATATTTATTATTTACATGAGTTACATATCATTATTATACCCATCCAAATAATAATATATTGAATAACAATTACACCACGACGTGGAGACGGTAAGCCGTACGTACGCACGTATGGTGACATGTTATTCAAAGGGTGGATAGAATACTGAATATGGTTGTACCATATTTATAATAACATCACAGTATATATATGATACTGGAGTCATTATTTTATAATGGTAACAACAAAGGAAGAAGAAGTGGAAGAAGAAATGAACTTGGAAAAGGGTGGTGAAATCATTACCTCTTCTTCGGGTTCTTCCTTTTGATTTGACCAAAAGGGCTCCTTAAGTTGGCTTTATGATCAAACTAAGGCCTCTAGGTTGTAGTGAGGGAAGTTGGGAGAGTATTTGGGCAGAGTTTGGCCGCACCAAAAGGCTTTGAAGGTTTGAAGAAATGAGAAGGAGGAGTGCCCTTTTATAAGAGGGGTGAGGGGCACCTTTGGAAAAGCTAGAAATATTAATTTATAATAAATTCATATTCGGTTTCTAATGGTTACAGAGTTTATTATTTAAATTTTAAGGTGGGGATAGGTCGAAAAAAACTCAACCAATAGAATTTAGACAGGTTTGGGTACTTATATTAACCTTATCTTTAAGTATTAACTCTAAGTTAATTAGTTTCACTTTTACAATGTCTCTTTGTATTTTTATATAATATGGTTAATAAACATACTATATACATCCAAATGACCCCCAAGTGGTCCATTAATGATTAACCTATCATGATATAAGTCTCTTGGCCGAACCTTAGATTTTTTAGGAATTTAATATCAATTAATAATATAATATTTGTTTTAAGAATTCTTTTATGTCAATTTTGACACTATTCAATAGTTGATTTTTGTGAAACTCATAACAGATTGATTACTTCGAACAAAGTCAATTAAATAAATACTTATATATCATATTATCCTATAAAATTAGTTTAATTCATTAAAAGTTTCATATTATATTTATTTGGGTATTTATAATATCAATTATTTTAATTTTTCACTATTAAAGTAATTAATTCATCATCATTGTGTCATAAATAAATTAATTTATTTAATGTATAAAAATGTTAAATAAAATATAATTATGTAGGAAATATTTTTATCTTTCTAATAAATATTTATAATCTAAAATCCAACATATATAACCCTATGTAAAAATTGTTTTTCTAAAAGATATATGCTTGTGTCATTTTTGTATTCATTTTAACTTAATTAAAAAAAAGTGTCCCTATCACCTACAAGTGGCACCATGGGATCCCAAAATCGACCCAAAGATGCCTATGGTCGAACATGTAGCAACAAATAAGGCTATGCCATGTTTTAGGGTAATTTAGTATTATTATAATATTATTTTTTAACCCTTATTTACCGGATTTACCCTTAACCATGGTAAATAAAATATTTACCGCAGTAATTATTCAAAATGTCTAAAAATAAAAGTTACCTATTTACACAATTTGGAAATCATGATTCCAAATATGGAATCCATTTTTCTAAATTCAAAACACAGAAGTGGCAGAAATTAATTTAAAATTAATTCCCGTTGTCAAAACAAAAAGTGTGTTTTTAAGAGATAATAACTATCAAAAGATTGACACTTGTTTATGTTCGGTTTAATTATAAAATTATGTCCAATGACCAACATTATATTAAATGGTAAAAATATATTCTAAATATAATTTAAAACCACTCAAATTCATAATTTATCACTATTAATTATTTGGATTAAAAAAGTTGTTTTTAATTAAAATTTAGTAATTTTCACTATTCATCAAAATATGAAAGTTATCCGAAAAGTACCAAAATTTCACCTTAGGCTAAATTCGATATTCTGAATCCAAAAATGAAGTCCATTTTGAAATATAAAATATATATAATTTCAAAAAGTAGGTATTACTATTCATAACGGCTAGTTTGATTGGTTATGGTGTGTTAGAACTCGGTGTTGCGTACAACACACGCTATCACATTATTCAAAGAGAAGCGTACCGTAGAAGCTTGGGGTGTTACATAAAAATTTCATCTCAAAAATAAAACACACAATTATAGAACCCAAACATTCAATTTATTTGGAGATTTTCTATGTAAATGTATTATTTCACATTAATTCATCAACATCTCCCACTAAATTATCCATATATTAATTTATCTAAGGAATATTCCAATATTTAATTCCCCCAAGAAATGGGAAACATATGTAGTGTGATCAAACACTCAATAATGGAAAATATTATCAATGTTTCACGAAGGGTTAAGTCAAAATCATGTGTGAAAACATGGGAATGGGAGAAATACTTAATTTAAATTATCACGGGATCATAAGAGTTAATCATTGACATGATTGAATAACATAGATCATGGAATGGTAACATAGAAAAATATAAGGATCATTATATATTAATAACACATATACGATGGCATGTAAACATGTGATAGTAATAATTAATCATGGAAATATATCAAAGGAACATGGAAAAAAATAATCATAGAAATCATAACAATTGTTAAGGTTAACCAACATGAGAAGCATAACATATAGGATTATACATCATGACTCATGTCCCATAATATAGTGGATTAAGAATCATTACATGTGTCCCATAGTGGATCTAGAATCACCACTCATGTCTTATAATAATCGCATGTGTTGTAAAACTTTACCCAATGAATTGGAGGGATATATCAGACCAACCCATCACATAATTATAAAAAATAAATATGTGTTCCACATGAAATATATCATATATATCATCATGAAAATCTTATGGAAAGAAGATGAGTTGTATAAAAATTTCAAATGGTATGACATAAAATGACATCAAGAATTAGATTAGTTGATTCTAAAAATTTGATCTCCCAAATGAAGTATATCATAATATAATTTAGAGGGTGATCCTAAAAAATTCCCTACAGAAGATAACTATTTTAGAGATATATATTAAAATAGTGATATCATAAAAAGAGTTTTCATAAAATGATTTTAACGTTGTCATAAAAAATAATAAGTTACAACCCATTTAAAAAATTTCCCAAGAAGGTGACAAGAATGATTTTTAAAATATGATTTTAAAAGAATACCTAATAAAAGAACCATTAAAATAATTAAAGGTCAAGTAAATAAATTTGGAGTGGAAGATACAAAATATACATAAGTGAAGATAAATTCATTTTTAAACATCAAGGAAGTTTTATAGAAAACACACATCAATAAAAGAGTTATAAAAGTTAATTTTGAATAAAAATAAATAAAAATATGAATGTTATATAAGTTAATATATATTTGGATTCCAAAATAAGAAAATAATATATTTTTCGTAAGAAGGAATATAGATATGAAGTAGAAATATTTAATAAAGATACTACAAACTATTCTTAATAATTTCATATTTTTATTATGAAATAAATAAAAAAAATAAGAATATTTTGAAATGAAAATGAAATTTCACCAAATAGAAAGAGAATGAGTAAAGAAAAATCCGCACATTAGATTTATGCTTGGTCAGACAAACTCCTAACTATGATATAATTATTTAGGTTTATTATTCATCTATATCGGAACCATATTTATATTTATTTTACTTAATACTATTCATTTATAATTTCTTATTACCCATTTTATATCATTTTTTTAAAATTTATATTCAGGTGTTAATTATCCCATTTTTTCTATGAAATCTTCGACATGGTGGTTCAGGTCCAGGATCCTTTTACATGTGTTCATAACCTCTATAATGGTCATGGAAATTATATTGGTGTTTTCATATATTTTTTAATTCCAACAGTCATTTTATGGAATTTATAGGGATGATTTTTAAAGAGAAGTAAAAATCTATCTTTATTGAATTTCAGTTCCATAAAAAAAATTATTTTCATTAATTAATATACTAATATATAATAACATTAAATAATTTTTAGAAGATATTAAATTTATCATTATTACATCATATTATTAGTATTTATGTTTTGTTAAACATTAATGGAATAAACATTATATCTTCGCTTATATAGGTGATATTATAGACTCAAACAAGAACACTTTATAATGGATTAATGAATAAGAAAATTTAATTTTATAGATATAATATCAACTTTATAGAAGAATAATGGTTTCAAAATAATTTTATTAAATTAATAAGTCATATTTAATTAGAGGTGATTGAAAAGGATAAAGAAAAACTGTAATGCCCAAAATGTTAATGGGTTTAAATGATAAATTTCAATACCCATGTCAACAAGGTTAAATTTTATTTTCAAGATACTATTTGATTAGAAATCCATAGTTAAAGAGGTTTTTTTGGAGTAGTGATTAGGATTGGTGACTTCCTGGGATTTTTCTAGGGTGTGTGTGAGTGAGGAAAAAGTACATTGAAAGAACATGTGTTGGCCAGTGGAGACATTCATTAGTCTGATAACCCATTTGGGAACATGGGTGGTGTAAGAACCCACATTCATATAGTTGATAATTTTATTGGGAATTTGATTTTTTTCAATTTAAGGATGGGTAGTTTTGAGAACCATAAACCATAATGAAATTATTATTATTTAATAATTCCAAAATTATGTTCATGGATGGTGTTCAGGTCTTGGGAGAAGACCTAGGGGTATAGAAAGCTCAAAGGGGAATGTCTAGGGATCTGTGGCTACTGAATGGTTCTTTAAAACTCTATCCACATTTTGAATAGGGTATTCATGACATGAATAAGTTTCATGGGGTGACCTAGAGAGTTTCTATACATGAAAACAAAGTTGGAGGTCCATGATTAAAAATTCATGGCATGAAACGTAGTTTCACACTATAAAAAAGGGTATCTAGGAACATATTTGGATTTTTCACAAAATTTCAATATGATGACCAATTTTCACATTTTTAAATTCTATTGGGTAGTTTTAATAGATGTTTTAATGTGATATTATTTTTTAGAAAACTTCAAAAATCTATTCCATCGAATCCCCTTACATGGAAAATGATGGGAATGAAGGGTTATGGCTTCCAAGAGATCTTCATATCTCATTCCTTCACCATTTAAAGCACCATTCAATGTGGTGGGTTCCTCTTATTGAGTTCTAACCTTTTTTATCCATGGATGTTTCAAATCCTCTTTAAAATATTCTTCATCTGTTAATCATGGATTGATTCCAATTAGTTAAATCATGTGGATAAATCTATTAGATCATGAATTATTTTCCCTTGGATGATGAGATCTTTGATCTACATAGAGATAGGGTGTCCCGTGTTGATGAGCGTGGACTGTTGAAGGGAAATAAATTGAATTAAAATCATTGGATTTTTATTTTCAAGGTTTATAATTTAATTATAATTAATTGGTTGTTTTTTTGTTTCCACAAGATAATTAATTTTCCTAGATTGGTGTCGGATGATCCTATCATACTATCATTGGATGGTTGGTTAAGGATCCAGTTAGGCGATGACATATAATAAAAATTTCATCATTTTTGCTTCTATTTTTTTATACAAGTTTCCTTGTTTAATTTAATAAATTATAATTTAGTTAATATTAATTAATTTAGATGATTTGGAATGAGATAGAAATTGTGGTTTTTAAGTAAGGATGAATGGACTTGGGTGACACAAACAAATTCATTAGACATTTCTTGGATGAGAGTTTACTCTATTTGAGGTAAGTGGTCTAGAACAACTCTCTATTTTATGTTTCACTTTTTCTAGTATGTATAATAAGTGAGATCGTATAGGAACATTGCGATCATGACCTAAATAAATTCATAATATAGTAATTTGAGAAGAATTCACATGATTTGGCCGCCCATAGACCCCATTGGGTTCATTGGTTTTGAGACTGGACTTGTGGCCACCCAAGAGGTGAGATTACCCTTGATTTTATAATTAATTGACACTATTATTTACATGAATTTTGAATAACATATAAATTGTAACAAACTGTAACCTGACGTGATCTGAATTTGGTGATTTTTCATGTTGTGGGAGAATCCACTATTTGAGAATAAATAGAAGTTTAATCGGTAATATGATGAATTAAAAAATTGGATTTTAAAAACGTTTGTATTATAATAATTGGTATCCTTGCATGATATGACTTTAGTGATTTGTCATTGATAGTATAATCTACCAATGGAGAATAAATGGGAGGTAATTTGGTAACTAAATTAATTGACTAGATTGGCTTATAAATTTTTAATTAGAATAATTTTCCGACTTGACTTATGATTACCTGATAAAATATTGATGTTTGGTTACTTTATGTATACCATTTTTGATTCATTCAAATGCATGATAGTCAAAAAATTTACTATTATATGATATTATTTTTTTCCCATCATATTTCCATAGGTATTGATCCATAGTTTTGTGAGACATGTAACCAGTGATTCCTCTTGTTTCAGGATAATAAAACACCTAGTTTGGTCACTATTTATCTGGTATGATATTTTTCTATGGGAACACATAAGAGACTCTAGGATAGGTAAATCACATAAATCCCAGAACTATAGGGTTAATTTATCCTTGGAATAATATTACACCCTGGGAAGATGAAAGTGACTACATCATGAGTAATTCACATGGAACATAGTATTTATCATTTACTTGATACTTGATATGGGTTATTCATCCTGATATAAGAGATTCCACCAACCACATGGGTGATTTATCATGAGAAGGAGGATCTACCACTTGTCGCCTGAGGGTGATACACATAGTTACACGAGACTTGATATGGTTGATTCATCTTAGTAGGGAAATTCACCCCTATAGTGGGTGATCCATCCTGAGAAGTAGGATCTTCATATTTTATAGAGATTTCCATCAGCATGCCAAAGTAGGTTTGGATGACCTCGAGTGTCAAACTAGAGCTTGAGGTTCGACATGTTTATTTGATGCTTAGTATAAATTTATAAATTAATACCCTAATTTATCACTTTATTTCATGCACTATATATTCAGACTGGTATTTTAAACACTAATGATGGTATCCTACTGAGTTTTACTCACACCCTTCTCAGGCCTCCATTTCACATGGGTACTTGAACAACTCTTATTATTTATTACATGCACTTTATTGGGACAAGGTCTAAGATAGAGTGGTTGATCTTGATAGATCATATTGTATCAGTATAATGGATGAGGTTAGGATTAGAGATAAATTATAGATTTTTTCTTATTTTGGTATGTATCTATGACCAGACCAATATACATACTATTATATGTACAACATGACTATTCAGGTCATTACCACATTTCATATATTCTTACTGGATGTACATTTATTTATGCATACTTTTATGATTTAATTTTGTGGATGGTATTTTGTTATTTATTATTTTATTATACATTCTAATATATGGGGTATAATCTCCCCAAAGTACCACCTTAGACCCCTACTTCTATTTAGCAGCCTTTGGTGTATGGGGATGTGCGTTTGAGGTCATATGGTTAACCAGTCCAAATATTGGATTAGAGTGATCCTGAGTGGGATATTACAAAGTGGTATCATATTATTCATTTTCTTTTGTCTTACAATTTTAGGATCTAGTCGACTGAAGATTTAGGAATGTGTCAAATCCTATGATGTATACTGATTTGGTTCATTATAAACAATTATTTCAATACGAATCCTAGGTTACCTAGGAAAGGAGATGATGTTATCATTTGTGTTGTTATAGTTTTACTTCATTTTACCCTTTGGATATGTACATGAAGTTTGGATGTTTTGATTTATGATATATATTTGTCTCTTATACCATTGAAAATAGGATAGTGAGTTAATTTTTTTATCTTAGACTATAGAGGTAAAAGGGGTATCTTGCATTATATCATGTATATAGGATTAACATGACATATAAGCCTTCTAGTGTGTGGTTTAACTGATGATAGAGAAACATTTTTTTAAAGTGTGAACAACTATACATATGTTATTTTTTTCATATATTTACCTTTTGGAATTATACTTAGTTTGGCTGACTTGTATATTGATTATTTCTGATGGCAGTTTGTGTGAGTCTATAGTGAGATGTTCTATGAGGAGGAAAATGATGATGCGGTCTTCATGCATAATAGGTGTAGCGACCAGGTGGGTCAACATGTCACATGGTGCCTAATATTTGGACCCATAATGGTTTATGGTTGTTTGGGTTTAGTTATTTAAAGTTTACAGTAAGATCTTATATAGTGTTTCCAATATTTATTGGAATGAAATTTTACTTAAGAGAACTGTGGTTGTGTGTTTACCTTTATAAAAATCATCTGGGATGAAGTCGTGTATAATGAACCAATGTTTTTAATGGAAATTTCCTTCTTACAATTATGTCATATAATCACATGAAATCACAACCTAATTAAGTACTAAATGCTATGTGACCTTTAAACATAAGTTTGTCACTTATGTGATTTCAATTTTGAAAATTTCACATACACGGTTGCGATCAATAAGTTATTTAGAGTCCAATAAGAAAAAAATAATTTTTGGTGGATAAAAACCTACCCTTATGAATAGTAACACACCCTTATGAATAGTGATATACCCTAATGAATATTTACATTACATATGATTTTATATAAATATTATTCATGTAAAAATACGATATACCTATATCATAGAATAAGAAAATAAATTTTTTAAAATTGTTATTTTTCTAGAAAATTGTGATTTAATTAAATATTAAATTAATCATATTTTGAAAATTAATTTTTGAAAAAAAGACTTCATTTTTTGATTGTACACATCAAAAAATGGTGAGGGTGAATTTTGGGGATTTTTCTAAAATACTTGAATTATTTATGAATAGTAAAATATGATAATTCACAATAAATGCTAAAACCTAAATTTCGGAATCATGGTTGAGTCATGGATGATGTAAATGGCCATTAGTTCAAACTCACATGTATTTATTACTATTATCTTTCATGGATTCATCTCTATGTCTTGTCTTATGAAAAAATAATAAACTAATGATTTTAATATTAGGAAAACCTTTCTCTCCCCCACTATAAATACCACCTATCTTTACCTCTTATATTCAATCTTCTCAATCATTGTTCCTTACTTAAATTATGCCCAAATATCTTCTCAAAATCCTTCCCCACATCGATAAGCCTTTTTTATCTTCAATATACCAAAACCACTCCCCTTAAGAGGTTCTCAAAGGATATAAACTCAAGAGGTAAATTCCTCTTTCCAATTCTTTTATTTCATTTCGTGTTCTTTTCTTTTCTTGTTTCTTTGATAACCTCTTTTCATACAAATGGGGTTTTAACTCCAGTAACATAAATTTAATGTAATTTTATTATACTAATGGGATATGTTCATCATATTCTCTCCTTTCCCCACCTTTTATTTGAATGTAATGAAAACACTGTTTGAGATGTGTTAATTTAGCACAATCAATAACGGCTGGTTATGAATTTCTATTACTATATTACATTCTGGTCATGAAACAATTTTTATGGTTGAACGAGACTATTATAAGTTTATTTTATCTTATTTAATGTTCTGTAATCATTATTTACTAATTATGTAAAATAATAAAACAAAACAAGTTAGTTGTGGGAAAAATCGCTAAAATTAATTCAAGCATTTATCGTTAATGTTTTATATAATGATTCAACTTCACTATAAGTAACTAAATTAAATTTGAAACCATTTAATCTCCTAGTTATTCAATAATATCATATAACTTCAATTCTTAAAAACTAATTTCATCTTACATATTTATCCGAACATGAATATAAGTCAACTGATCATTAAAACCAAGTAAGAAAATAGAACCGAACAATTAAATTGAACTTCATAACCAATCAAAATGGCTATAAATGAACTTAAAAAGTTTATACTAAATATTATAAATATATACTAGGTTATTTAATTATTAATTAATAAACCTATATTTTTTATTCAGTTCATTAATAACAAGTGGAGAACACCATCAGATTTAAGGCAAGGGATCCTCTCTATTTCACTTTTATTCAAGATTGTCCTCTATGTTATGCCCTTTTATGTGTAATTACTAGTGATGGGGTATGATTAAAAACCTCCCCCATACAGTCCTAATGATATATAAAATATGATAAATCCTTTTATCTCTCATTAATCCCTCTTAGTTACACCCGATATCATACCGGAAATCCGTAAGGAATTCAACCCGAACCGCCTATATTCCTTTGGGTTGCTCTATCTTTATTTTTACCCAAATGAAGTTGTATTTTATTTTTTATGTACAACGTATACATTATTTTTATATTCTAAAAACTCATGTTTCAATATCTACCCCTCATTCTCTTATGTAGATATACATGCTTTTAACTGATTCCCTCCTCGATACTTCCCAGTATGAAAACTCGTTTTAAGGGAACTTCCCTAATTTTTACCCAATTTCTACTTCACTCTTCCCACTATTTTAAGACACCATTGTTTTTATAAAATCAGTATTTTTATTATGAAAAACTTCTTAGTTCACTTTTGGTTTTATATAAAAATATTTTTTCCTTTTTAATTTTAAAATCTCTTTAGTGTTTTCCTTAAAACCGCACTAAAAGTTTTTAATGATAAGAATTTCTTAAATACTATTCATACATTTTTCCACTTATGTATTACATAACTTATCATTCTATATGAATATTTTATCTTATTAATGTCCATGTATATTTTAAATCCTTTCTCTCATGGACAATTTTATGATACGCCCATTCATTATGCTTTATGTCATGAATGTGATACCCATTTCTCTCCATGGGTTCTATTATGATTATATATGATTGATTATTTATGATTATTTATGTAGAAAGAATATTCATGAACATGTTAATATGGGGGATCCCATATAGTGCTCCAATGAATTGGGTAAAGTTAAGTCTCATGGGATGTTATGTTCTACTGTCTTGGCAGTTAGCCATGGCTTGTGCTACTATGGGAAACGATCTTGGAGGTTAGCCTTGACTCGTACTAAAGTAATGTTTTATGTTGCTACCAAATTTATACAATTACATGTTTATATGAATCTAATTTTATATGTTATGATCCCTTATGTCACATTCCTTTTTTATTTCTTTTTTTTTCAGGTTCCTAACCCATGTTCTGTGGATTTATTCTTATTTGTATTCCCTTACTGGGATTTTAGCTCATACCTTTGTTCAAGTTATCTATATGTTATCCATTGAATATGTGTGATCATAGTGGATGTTAGGGGATCTTTATCAATACTAAATAAAGAAATGTTTTATTTAGTTCCATGTTTTTAGTTTTATGTGCCTTGTCTTCCAAGACTCTAAACTTCATGATCATTGGCTTGTACTCTGATGTATAATTATGCTTAAAACCATGTAATGTTATATGTAAAAGTCCAGGGTCACTATATTGTGCATGTGTATCATTTAACAATGACATGATATCCTCTATTAAGTATTCTAGTATACAGGTTCTTAGAGAGGGTGGGGCCCTATCCAAGAGTGGTGATTTGGAATGTAGATTCCATGAGATGATTTCAGAGTGTGGATGATGCTCCATGGGTTTGACCATGATAAAAGTCATGACATGTATGTCTAGGTGGGATACCTAGAGGACCTTAGTTTTTACTCAGACCCTTGTGGGTTGGTATTTTTGTTTTTTTGATGGTGACCCATTTGAGAGGTTACATCGACATTGTGAATGTTTTGGCATGTGAAATTGATTCATGGTAGGTGCCATAAATTTTATATAAAAGAAATAGTTATTCCTTGGTTTCATTCTAAAAGAAGAACCTTGAGTACTTGTGGTTGGATTGATGTCTGAAATCTAAGGGCATGATCATTTCGATACCCGACCCTATGGTTGTGATTCCATTTACTACAAGAATCAATGATGACATTGGTAGGTAATGTCAAGGTGGGAATAGAACATGGGTAGATGCTTCTGATCTATGAATGAATCTCAGGGTGATGGGTGGTCATTTGGTTGGACTTAACTCATGTAAAAGGTCAGGTTGTTGGAAATTAATAGTGAATGACCATAGGAAGTGTGTGACCTAGGGTTTCTAGTGAAGTTAAGATGGTAGGAATGTTTTAGGGATGCATGATGTCATTTGGGATATGTGAATTGGTGGATCAATAGTAATTACTCATTGTTTTTGATGAAATTAAGGTGTTGTGTGAAATACATAGTTGGATGATTTAGAATGGATAATTTATGTTACTGTAGTGAATCATTTGGGTCATGGTGAAAGAACTCATGTAGTGTGGTAATAGTAGTTCCATGGAAAAAATTCATTCATATCTTCTTGGTAGAGAGTCCTAAGGTGGAATCAAGTTTTGTATGGAAAGTTCTTCTTGAATTGTGGTGGATGGGAGTTGATGAGACACTTTCAGGTTGGGAGGCCCGAGACCTTTGAATGGTTTGAAATGTCTCTACATTAAGAGGTTACATAAAGAATAGATAGTTTTTGGTGGTAATAATTCATGAAATATTAGTGTAATCCTAATATAAATAATATTATTCCCAATATATTGACATCATCCAGAGTACACTGAAAAAGTGTTAGTTATATATTATTCTATCTAAATGTCTTCTCTAGTTTGATTAAGGTCTTCTTGGGGGGTTCACTCACAGAGTAGTGTAAGGAAAGTTGCATGGTGGGGATACCACCATAGGTTATTGGAAGATAATCCTCATGTGATAAGGGTAATTTTCTTGGTTATAGTGATTGTTGAATGGTCAAAGTGTCTCTTAGTCGATAGTGAGCAGTCAAGTCCAATTTATTTGGTTTCCTATAGACATTAGATTAGAAATTTAGATGATAAATTGGATAGATTCAATGCATTGACATTGATCCTATAATGTTTCAGTGTAATTGGAGGGAGATTTGTGAGGTGATTTCTATTTCTTGATGTGATTCATAGTGTGATACCCATTTCGTTACTTGTTTCAATAAGAGAACATTTATTTCTTAACATGGTTTATGGGGTGAATCATGTGGTGAAATGTTTCATGACTTAGTTCAAGGGGTGAATCAGTTTCACCACTATCTTCAAGGGGTGAAATATTGTTTCATCATATGTTTCATGGGATAAATTGTATGAATAAATATTTCATGATATGTTTCTGTGAGTGAAACATGTGACAAAAAGTAATGAAGGTTCTATTTTGGGTGAAATTATTTGGAAATCTAGGGAAGTTGGTACTGTAGTTTTGGTATTTTGGTTTGGGTATGATAGGACTATTACAATGTTTGGCCAGGAATTTCCAAGGAAAGGTTGGAATATGCGGGCCCTATTCATGGGTAGGGGATATTTTTCTATTTTATCTTGGTATCAGAGATGAGAAGTTGTACCATATTTGGTGGGAGTTCTTGGCCATGATTTGATATAGTGAGATAGAAATAGTGTTGAGCGGGCCATAAGAACAATAGAAACATGTTTTGGTTGGTGATTCCAATTATGGGGAGTACCATGACTCAGAATAAGATTTGGAAGTGGAGTTTAATGGTGGGGAGCACAAAAAAAGTGGGTGATGAGTTAGTTATTGAAACAGTGTTATTTTAAAATAGATGAGTGTTAAGAAAATCCATCCAGCGGTTTAGTAATGGTTATGAGTGGTGGATCAGGTTTTGATGAGTAATGTGCCTCATTTATGGAGGTGCACAATGGAATATCCTTCATTGTTCAGTATTAGAACATGATAAATTGAGATGGGTTAAGTGAACTGAGTAGTTCAGTTTCATCTAAGGAATTCTTGATGAGAATTCTCTAGGATGATAAGTTTTATAGTGGGGAGATTATAAGAATCCATATCTGTACGAGTGATAATTTCAGTAGGAATTTTATTTTTATATATTGGTAGATGGGTTTTTTATAAACCATAAATCAGAATGATATATCAATTGTTAATAATTCCAAAATGATGTTCTTGGATGGTGCTCACATCTCGAGAGAAGACCTAGGGGTCTGGGAAGACTAAAAGGGGTTGTTCGAGGATCTGTGGCTACTTAATGGTTTTGTAGAACATTATTCACATCAGGAATTGGGTATTCACAATGCAAAATAGTTCATGGTGGTGGACTAGAGAGTTTCAGGATGTGAAAATATAGTTTAATGGATAGTCTTGAAAATTCACAGCATCAATTGTAGTTTCACACCATGAAAAAGGCTGGCCATGCCCAGATTTGTGTAAAAGTTGGTTCCTTAAACCAAAATTTATCAGTAATTTTTATTACCATAACATTTATATAGTAAATTATGCATGATGTATAGCTACGATTTTAGTGTAGACATTTCTGCATCCACTATTAAATAGTAATGTCCATAGATTATTTTTCATATAAATAGGTAATAGAATATCCCATACAATTATGGGAACCTTGATATACTATTAAATTAAACTTAAATATATTTACTATGGTATAGATACATCATACTGGTTGAAAATAGTTTATTTCTGACTATTAGGTTCTAGGAGATCATAATAATTGAGGATTATTTTCAGGAATTTCACACTTGGCGATCTCTTGTAGTTGTGATCTTGAAGACGGACCTGCCAATAGGAACACCACATGTTTTGTGTTTCATTATATATTCCTATCTGTAGACATGTATATTTCTCTTCTCAGTTGATATCATTATCAATGTATTCTATTTGATATTTTACTTTAATGTAACAAAAAACAATAATAATGAAATTGTGGATAGGTACCTTGTGTTGGGTATGTCATTAGTGTTATGACATTGGTAGAATTATCAAGAGAATTTGTTTCTTATGATTTGAGGAAGTAATATATCAGGATTGGTTTATCTGGATGGTAGTGCCTTTATAAATCCATGACCATGGTACTTAAAGGTAAATCCATCTAGATAGATCAATAAATAATAAATCATGAAAGGATGATGAAATAAGTGTGCATCCTGCTTTATGAGATATCTAAAGACAAATATATTGTATTACATAGTGCTTATTTATAGGTTTTATGTCATTGTTATGAATATTCCTTATCTCTTTAGGGGCCTTGATGGGTTACTAGAATCCACTCTTCTTTTTTGTAAATACTATTCACCGTTATCGTTATAAGGGCATAGAGGGTCACACACAATAGCATATTTAAAATCCTGTCCTATAATGGTGAATTGGAATTTAGGACATTGTATGCCCACCACTCGGGTCTGGGATATGTTCGAGGATATATGATCACCAAAGAAATAAATAAACTCATATTATTTGAGTTTAGAATAATTAGTATTGAATTTATTTATTTAAATTATTTACAAGTATTAAAGTAAATACATGAAAAATATTATATGAATGAATATTATTTTAATATTTGTGTTTTTTTTAATATTTTTGGGAATGATGAGTCAAGTTAATGAATTTCATTTATCATGTAATATATTTATTATATTAAAATATAGTGAAAAGTTCCTAGTTAGTTTGTCATAAGATTTTATTTATGGTTTATTTTGTGAGAAATAAATATTTGGGTATCAAATAGTTTATTCTGGGTATTTATTGATTCATTATAAATGGAGGAGAGAGCTCTCATGATAGGTACTATTCAATGATCAATGGTGAGAGACTCTCTATCTTCTCTCTCCTGATTCCTAAAGAGATATACTCTCATTCCAAGTGCTTGATCATAGTTATTCTTCATGGATCTATGGAATAGAGTAGTGGTGATCATTGGTACATAGAAGGTGTCATCAAAACTCTACACTAGCATGTGGATTTTGATGATTGATATTCCCATAGGCTTTTGAAATGTGTGTAGATGATCTCGAGGGAGTCAAATTCGGATCCTTTGAGTAATGATTTCTTGCGATGAGTAGACATCGAGTGCGGATTCAGATCAAAATAGGTATTCCTTCAGTATATTATGTTTTTAGATTATTAACACACAGATCTTCAGGTTGTAATTGGGAAACACATCACTGATGATAATGTAGTTATGTTGACCATTAGTGGAAAAATTTTAAAATCCAAATTTTTGGGGATTCTTCCACACACCTAGAACTATTAATTAGTACCAGAGAGATCATGTGGATTTTATGATCCAAGGAAAAAATTTCATTAAATATAAGTAGAAGGTAGTAAATCCATCCCAATGGACCTGGTTGTGTTTCATTCTGTTTTCTGGTGGCCAAGTTACGTACATTAAAAAAATTATGGATCAAAATAGTGTTTTTAAATATTAATATATTAATATATATATATATATATATATTTCAGTTTTATTTCAAGGTTGTAGAATGACCATATTTAGGTGGCCGGATTTTATCCTTCCAGTGACAGTTTTTTTCACACATCTATGGAAACATTTCAGTAACACATCTATTGCCTAATTTTTTGACTATTACAAGTATTTGAGTGGTTTGAATTATAAAAATCATTTTGAATATTATAAAAGCTATCAGGGAAGGGGATGAACTTCAATAGTCATTGGTTTGACATTGTAGTTTTAAACACACAAACAAATCATTGAACCTTATTTTTTTTACCAAAATCCTACTATAGGATTTTATTTTTAAAAAAAAATTGAGGTCGGTCGGCTACCACCACTACACACCACCCCATGGGATTGTCTCCCTTGGTTATCCACCCCATCCTTTACAAGGAAGACTCAACCAGCCAGCTACTCCTCCCTTCTACATTGCTTCCACCTAGCCAAGCCATGCCTCCTTCTTCCGTGTAAGCGGCATATCCCTCCTCCACACCCAATTGTTGCCGCTGACCAAAATTTATTGGCACTACCCCCCCCCCCATTTCCAAGATGAGGTCCCAGATCACCATATTCTATAGAATTATTCAGCATCGGATCTAAGCCTCTCCTCCATAATAGCATACGACTGCCACACACTAGGCTCTAGCACCTTCCTCCTCCTTCTAGACCAACACCATCCACCTCCATTGAGGTTGTATTCCCATGGATCCAGAACTTTCAACATCCCTAAACTCCCTGGATGGTCATTGCGAACCACCTTCCACCATCACCTTCAAACATGGCCACCACCCTAACCAACAGCCTCTGAAACCTCTAGTGATCCCCATATGGTACCACCCTACCATCATATTCCTTTGGTCCAACCAGGTGACCCCAATTGTGAGGTACCCCAAGAACCACCCTGAGTTGTTGGGATCCATCCTAAAATGGGATCGGGTGTGTATTCCCAACCCAAAATAGGTCAAGGTGGGACCACCTATCCTTGAAGACCCCTACATGGGGTCTGTACGGCTTGATATGGGCCTGGGCGGGGTCATCCTAACTCACATTGGCTTGGGTGGGATTTTCGGGGCCCAGTTTAAATTAATATAATCAAATTTAATTTAATTAATTTTTTTTTTAAATTAAATTAATTAATATTAATTTTGGTTTGAAATTAATATTTTAATTTTATAAAATATTAATTTAATTTAGTATTTGATTAAATAAATTAATAAATTTAATTATTGAAATTAAAATTGAATTAATAAAGGTTATGAATAAAATAAATTATCTAAACTTATTTAAATTCAATTTATTTATTTAATTACCCTCATACTTTAAATCTATAGCAATTTAATCTTTATCATGTGTTTATACCGGTCATTCATGAGCAAGTGACCAACCTGTGTATATATGGATTATTTATTTAATTATTTAATTGTATGTGATGATTGTAAATAATTAATTTCTTTTTATGATGGTTTCAAAAACACCCTCTTTTAATTCAATTTGTATAAGAGATTGAGCATCCATAATTTTATGTATGTACATTACACTCCTCAAATCCCCTCACCTATGTGCACGTATTTGTTTTATACTGATGAGGATGGTTTTAGTTGTGGACCATGCCAAGTTGAGGTGAAATATAGACGAGAAGTGGACACAATGGACATGGATGAGTTGCATCACGAGTAAAGCTATGACTCAGGTATGATTCCCCTCCGTCATCATTGATCCATTAAGATTAAATGGATAAAATAATATTAGATGCTAAAGACTAGTTTATGTATTTATTTTCTATATGCATTTGTGTATTATTTTATGCATTTTCAAGATTGCGGGAAACACATAAAATAGTATATAAGAAAAAATGCATATATTAGTGATGAATGTTCTTCTATTATTATTCATTTGTGAGTAAAACAATATAGTATGAGCATATTAATATAAATATATTACATTCATTGAGAAAAATATAAAAACCCTTCAATAAATATTAAGTCACAAACACCTTCCATCATTTGAGTTTGAACAAAACCTGGTGTATGAGGTATTCAATAAACCATAGTTGGGGATACCTTCTATTACTAGAGAGTTATTATGAAAATGATGGGTTGACTTAACTAATGTCGATAGCAAAGGAGTAGCCATACTAGATTTCTGAAACATCAGAGGAAAGTGTTGAATAAATCATATTTAATTATTTTAGAAGCTATGAATTCACTCAAAAGATCAAGGAACCACGAGTTAATGCAGTTGGTCAGTCAAAAACCTACCTTAAAATATTTAAGTAGTGGAACAAACATAGCTTATAGACTATAAGGTGAAGTTTAAGGATCCTTTCCACTAGAATACTCAAGTGACATAGTATTCTGATTCTAGTATAGATGGTTTCTAGAGTCTGGTAAAATAGTGTGATACATTTAATGATTTAATTAATTAATTAATAATGTCAAAATCAGTAATCAAGATAAAAATTACTAATATGCTAATTTCGTTTTGTAGAAAATGGATATAAATATCATAAGTATAATATGATAATTATTGGACAAATAAAATTTCCAAACTAGCATGGTTTTCCATAGAGTATTATTGGCACTTTTCAAAGTATTATGACATTAGAGATTCAAGGTGTTTGAGTCCCCAATACCTATTAAGCCACCTGAGGAAACAAGTATGTTAAAAATGATTACAGGAGACTCATGTATGATGCATATTATGGTTATTTCATAATTCTATCATCAAATTTTGATTTGATTTTTGGATACAATATCAGGATATGTATTGTTTCACATATTGTATCATCTCTGAGAAGATTACAAGGAGAAAAGAAAATAAGATATGAATGTGTGATAATTATACTAACTATATATAGATATTAAAGGTGGATCATGATCTTTAAATACATATAATTCTTATACCTTTTTCACATAGTTTCTACAGTTTTTTATGATTAAAAAATGAACAACATGGATAAAATGACTTATAAACTTTTGGGTAAGGTTCACCAAGCAATAAGAACACTTAAAAAAGATTAATCTTTAGTTATTATGATGAAAATGTTGAAAGACAAGGGAAAAAGGATAATGAAAATCACGACATCAATAGTACCTTTTCAATGTACTTCAAAGAAATAGGTATTAAGTAAGAGTTTATTTTCTTTGCATGTCATTAAATAAATTCTATGGATGATTAATGCAATAAACTGAATTGAATAAGCAAGTTCTCACTTCTTCTTTAGTGAATATTCATCAATTATAACTAATATTTCTATTATAATTATTGGGTATTAAATAAAATATTCTAACCACATATGTTATATTTGAATATAGTAACCAAGTAAGAAAAGAAACATTACAAGATGTAAGGTTTTTTCTCCAAGTAGTTGAGAAAGGGTGGTTCCCCAGTCATCAGTGAGAAGCACACAACTTCTAATTTCCAATTAGATGATTATAGTTGAATATTTGATGAGTATTACCAAGGAATTTATCTCACATGTCCTCTAGACATAATGAGACAATATTCTAGTTCAGTAATGGATGTTTATTTTGCTGTTTAATACTCAACCAAAATTTGAATAATACTTGAATCATTGAAAATACCAGATGAATATATAAAATGTAAGAATTATTTACCCAGTTTTGGAAAGAAAATAATTTATCAAGAAAAAACTAAGTGGATGTCAATGATATACCTAGTATTATATTTAGACTCTAATGCGTTAAAGACCTTAGGTACTATCAACACACTTATGTACTTAGTTTTGGATAGATGAACCTTTAGAAATAAAGGTAAGCTATAAAGATTTCAGAATTAGTTCAGCTAGAGAGTGTGTACCATTCCAAGGGTAAGATAGTGGTAAATATACTTAATTAGATTCCTATAAGTTTTTATTAAGGAATTTGAAATTAAAGTATGGTATATGAATGATCATAAGATATGAGTAGCTTCAGGTTGTGGTTCCAGAGAATATTTTTATCAAGCATTCATTGATAAATTTAATGTAGCGTGGAGTAATTCCTAAATGTAAATTACCTTATCCACATTAGGGATATGATTCTAATAAAGAGGATTTATGAAGAGTATCACATGTTAACATTGATCAATAAAATTTAGCATGGAGTAATTCCTAAATGCACATTCCCTTATACACATCAGAGTCATGATATAAGTAAACGAAGAATCAAGGTTAAAACTCATGCACTTTAGACACTTTTTTTGAGACATGATTTTCAAATAACATTAATATTCCATAACTATATTACAATTATAAAGAAAATGGAAATCATATGAGTTTTAGTATGATATAAATCCATTATCTCATAAGAACATGTATTTAGATGTAAAATGTTTCTTACAGATATAAAAAAAATTGCATCAAGTAAAACACAATGTGCATGTTAATTTATTATCCTAATGTTTTATAAGAAGATTACATAAATCCCTAAGATACTAAAGTCATATTCAATTGATATAATACAATTATAAAAAAGGGTACACATCTCTAATTGACATATTGGGAGAAATATTGACTTGGGTTTAGTCAATGATAGAGATTCACAAATAATTAACATTGAAACGAGTTACAAAAAAGGCATTGAAGAGGAATGTTCTAGAGACACATACTGTGTTTGAAGGATAAAAACCAGGGTGATGGTTTAATTTTTACCATGGTTGGTGATACATTATTCATTGAGAAAATAATTCCTAAAAGTAAGAAGTATATAGAAAGTAGCTAAAATTGAAAATATCAATTAAAATTCAATAATGGATTCCATGTATCAATATTAGGTGGCTTATTATTTTGAAAACTATGGTGGTTATTCAAGTGGGATTCTATATGGATGGTACAAGCGTAGTACCCATGAGGCTTGATTATTCATACCAAATTGTTATGCCTAAATCAATTAGAATTTTTCTTATAATAACTATATTCTATTATCGTTTTTATTATGAATAGGATATCAAGACCACTAATCATGGAAGGTGTCAATAAAACACAACCAGAAAGGGATAGTGATATCTCAAAATTCCAATAAAGGGTGAAAGTTACTGAATTATAGTTTTCAATTAAAGTAAGAAACCAAATCTTAGAAAATTATTTTGGAATGAATATTTTCCATGTATCTACCATTGGTTAGTGGGAGTACCATAGTTTTCCAAGTAAATATGTTTATTAACATACAAAAAACATCTATTGGTCTTACAGTTAGGTAAAACTAGGATGAAATTAATTATACAATGATTGACTTAATGTTTAAACCTAAGTTCATGGGAAAATGATCTACTAAGGTAGATCTAATGGTTTCTTAAACAAATTCAATTATATATATACTAACAAGGTATTAAAATATAGAATTTGGAAGAATCTAAGTGAGATTTTTTCCTATTTCACAAGGCATAAATCTCTCTATGAAGACACGCATAAGAAGAGGTGGAGATTAATGTATTGGGTTGAAATTAAATTTTATATGGTGATAGATCACTCAAAAATTCCATGATATGTACAAGATATGATATTACCAATATATAATTTATAATAGGTAGCTATTAGTTATATCTAGGAGAACTGCAAGACAGGCATCTGAAACTATTTGATTGTACTTGATCAAGTACAAAAGATATGTACCTTGTATGTAGAGAGGAAGGGATACTTGTTATATGGGGACATAAACTAGTCTTCCTATAAGGTCAATATGAACTAATATCCTAGCTATGCTAATGTAATTAAAAAAAATATTCAAGCTAGTGGTAGCCATATCTATAAATAACAAGTACATTGCAGCTTTTGAGGTATTTATGAAGCATTATATTAAACACAATGACCTATTCAAATTCTTCTAATAAAACATAGTAATTAAATAATTATCATAATGTAAATTATGAAACTCTTACTAGAAAATATTTCTTATATTTATAGTGGAAAAAAGAGAATAAACTTGAGGATATAATTTGTTAAGAAGTCTAACTAAAGGAGGTGTGGTTAAAAATAACAGAATACCACATAGTAGAGATGTGGTAGAACCAAAAAATAAAGTCGTGAATCATTAAAAACATGATCATAATCATGTGATAGAAATAAAGTATGGTTAACAAGTTGGATCTAGAATAAGTGGGTGTTTATTAAAATTAGGTTCCTTGGACCAAACATTATTAGTACTTTTGATTATTATATCATATATACTGTGAGTTATGCATGATTTACACATACCATTTTAGTGTAGAAAATTTTGTGTACACTGTTAAATGGTAATTTCCATAGATTATTTATCATATCAATAGGTTATAGTTGATCCCAAACTATTATGAGAACCTATAGATACTATGAAATTAATCTTAAATATATGTCATATGGTCTAGAGAAACCATACTAGATACATATGATTAATTTCTGACTATTAAGTGTTGGGGGATCATAATCATTGAGGATTATTCTCATTATGTTCTCACGTAGTGATCTCTAGTAGTTGAGATCATAAGGATGGATGTGACTATAGGCACACCACATGTTTTGGGTGTCATTGGATATTCCTATCTATAGACATGTGTATTGGTATCCTAACTTGATATCATTATCAAAGTGTGCTATTTGGTCATGTACTTTAATGTAAGGGAAAAACCTTGATAATGAAATCATGACTAGGTATCTTGTGTTGGCTGTGTTATTGGTGGTATGACATTGGTTGAATGATCAAGATAGAATTTTTTTCTTCCAAGTTGTGGAAGTAATATCTCGGGGCAAGTTGATCAGAATGGTAGTACCTTTATAAATCCATGGCCATTGTAGTCGAAGGTAAATCCATCCAAATAGATCAAAAACTAATAATGCAAGAAAGGACAATGACATAAGTGTGCGTCCTGTTTTCTGAGATATCTAAAGATAACGATATTATATTACACAGTGCAAGTTCTTAGGTTTTTTATCACTGGTATGACTATTCCTTATCACTTTAGGGGACTTAATGTGTTGCTAGACTCCACTCTTAGTCTATTAATACTATTCACTACAATCAAGATAAGGGCACATATAGTCACAAACAATAGCATATTCAAAAGTCTACCCTATTATAGTGAATAGGAGTTTAAGAGATGGTGGGCCCCACCACAGGGGTCTGAGATATGTCTGAGGATATATAATCACCACAAGAATAAATAAATTCATATTATTAATTTTTATAATAATAATTAATTAATTAATTAATTTAAATTATTTATAAGTATTAAAGTTAATACAAGAAAAATATAATACTAACAAATATTATTTAAATATTTAAGGTTTATTTAATATTTTTAGGACTGGTGAGTCAAGTTAATGACTCAATTTTATCTCATAATATATTTATTATATTACAATAATGTGATAAAAAATATAAATACCATTTATTTCCCAGTTAGTTGGTCATAACATGTAGTTTATGGTTTATTTAGTGAGAAATAAATATTCAGTGTATCGAGGAGTTTATTTTGGGTATTTATTGATTCAATATAAATGGAGGAGAGATCTCTCATGATAGGTATTATTCAGTACTCAATGGAAATATCACCTATCCCTTCTCTCTCTTGATTCCAAGAGAGAGGCGCTCTCATTCAAAGCGCTTGATTACAGTTCTTCTTTACAGATCAATGGAGCAGAGTAGCAGTGATCGACATGATGTCTAAGGTGTCTTCAAAACTCTTTTCTAGCACCAAGATTCTGACAATCGATGCTTCCATAGGATTTTTGATGCATGTTTGGATAATCTAGAGGGATTCAGATTTGGATCATTCAAGCAATGATCGAATAGTGATGAGAAGATATCGGGTGTGGCTTCAGATCCAAAGAAGAATTTATTCAGTTTATGTTGTTATTAAATTATTCATATAAAGATACTTGGGAAGTAATTGAGGATTTATTTGTTAAAAACAATTTATTATTGATCTTAGGTGGAAAAATATTAAAATACCAATTTTTGGGGCCTCCATTGCACACCCAGTAACATGAATTGTTATCCAAGCGATTGAGTGGATTTTATTTTCCAAGGAAAAAATATTTTACATTAAATTTAATTTGAGAGTACTAAATCATTCCCATTAGATCTAGCCACATTTTGATCTATTCAATAATGGTTTCATTATGTCCATAAAAAATTTACAGATCAAAACTTTTTTTTTAGAATTTAAAATAAGAAAAAAAAATATATTGTTTGTTTTAATTTACAGGATATAGACTAGCCAGATTCTAATCACCAGATTTCGATGGTCGAATTCAATCTGACTAATTAAAATATTTTCCACACATCTATGGAAACTTTTCATTAAAATTTATATTACCATATTTTTAGTCTATTGAAATTCTTTGAGCACTTTGAATTATAATTTTTTTTATTATTCTAAATGATTTCGGGAAAGGGGGTGGACTTCAATAGTCTACGATGTTACTTTTCAGTTTTAAGCAGACCAAAAAACATGAAATATTATATTTTTATAAGATCCCAATATGTGATTTTATTTTAAAAATATTGAGGTGGGTTGGAAGCCACCACACCCCACCCCACGGGCCTACCTTCATCAGCCAGCCACTCTCATTCCTTCCTGAGGAAGTCTCAACCAACTAGACTCTCCTCCCTTTTATGCAGGTGTTGCGCAGCTACATCGTGCCTCCCTCTTCCACACTAGTGGAATCTACCTCCTCCGCACCCAGTTGTCACTACTGGATGGACTCACCTCGAACAACCCCTACTTTGTCCAAGATGATTCCCTAGATCGTTGTTTATCGTAGCCTCCTTTAGCATTGGATTTGGTCCAATCCTTCCTGGAAGCACATATGTCATGCACCAAGATCCAACACTATCCTCCTTCTTCTAGACTGGCATTGTCCCCCCTTTTCAAGGTCAGATTCCTAAGGATCTAGAACCACTATTATCCTCAAACTGCCTGGACACCTGTTGAGAACTGCTATCCGCTGTTGCCTTCAGACATAACCACTACTTTGACCAGTGGCCTTTGGTGCCTCCGGTGATCCCCATGTGGTAACACCCCATCGTCAGATTCCTCTAGTCCAAGAGGGTAACCCCTATTGCGAGGTACCCCAAGAACCACCCTTCCCATCTTAGATCTATCCTGAAATGGCTTGGGAGTGGCTGACTAACCCAGAACTTGTTAGGGTGGGCCCACCTAGCCTAGAACACCCATGAATGGGGTCAAAACGACCCGATATAAGCCTGTGTGGGGTTTTCCCAATCCACATTGGTCTGGGTAGGGGTTACAAGGCTTGAGTCAAATTAATATAATCAAAATTAAATAATATAATCAATTAAATATTAGTTTGATTTTTTTTGAAAAGGTTGAGGGAAATCCCCCTTTATTGAATATAAATTGAAAGGAAAACCTCTTTTAATGGACGGTAGAAGAGGGAACTAATTACATGAATGTGGATATATTCCTTTTAAAAATAGAACGTGAAGGCCTTAATAAGGACCTGAGTGTAAAAAGTGAAGCATATATCAATACAAGCATAAAAAAAGCCTCATCATCCCCACAAGACCAGGAAAAGTGAGATCAGTTGATTGAGATGCCTTACCCCTATAATTTTAGCTTTAAATTTATATTTTATTTATACGAAATATTAGTTTAATTTAGTATTAAATTAATTAATTAATTTAATTTTTTAATTAAAATTGGATTAATGATGTGACCAAATAAAATAAATTATTTGAATTTATTTAAATCCATTTACATTATTTAAATATCTAATACTATAAATTTATTGTAATTTAATTTTTATCACATGTTTATAAAGCCTAATATTGAGCAAGTGACCAACCTATTTAGGTCTATATTATTTATTTAATTATTTAATTGTGTGTGATAATTGTAAATAATTAATTATTTTTTATAACGATTAATACATCATCCTCTTTTTCTTTAATTTGAATAACAACCTGCACATCCATTATTTA
Source organism: Viscum album (assembly GCA_963277665.1). Lineage (NCBI taxonomy): Eukaryota > Viridiplantae > Streptophyta > Magnoliopsida > Santalales > Viscaceae > Viscum > Viscum album. The sequence goes on along the minus strand of OY728142.1, from coordinate 1,391,138,528 downwards.
TTATATGTACATTGCACTCCCAAGAACCACTCTCTTGTGTGAGAGTATTTTTATATAGTGATGAGGATGCTATTATTCATGGACCAAACCAAGTTTATGAAGAATCTAGACAGGAAGTGGACACACTGGATGAGGATGAGCTACATCATGAATCAGGCTATGAACCAGGAATGATTTCCCTAGGTGATGGTTGATCCATTAAGATTAAATGGATCAACCAATATTAAATTCCCAAGACCAATCATGTATTTATATCCTAAATAATTTGTTTATTATTTTATGCATTTTCATGACTGCAAGAAACACATAAAATAATAAAAAAAGAAAAAAATCATAAAGAAGCAATGGATGTATATCTATTAATGTTCAATTCTGAGGGAGATAACATAGTATGAACATATCAATATAAATGGATTACATTTTTCAAGAAAAATATAAAAACCCACAAATAAATATTAAGCCACAAACGCTTTTCTTCATTTGAGTTTGAACAATTCAAGTTGTATGAGGTGCTCGATCAGCCGTAGTTGAGGGTGCCTCATACTGCTGGAAAGTTATTATGAAAAAAATAGGATGACTTAACTAAATTTGAAAAAAATGAGTATTCATACTATATTACTACAATTTTATATCAAATCATTGATTAAACCATATTTAATGATTTTAGAAGTTGGGACTTCACTCAAAAGGTCAAGGATTCATCAGTTAATGTGGTTGGTTAGCCAAACACATACCTTGAACTCTCCAAGTAGTGTCATAACCATAGATTATAGACTCTGAGGGGTGGTTCAAGGATCCTTCCCATTAAAATACTCGATCGATAAAGTATTTCAATTATAATACAGAGGGTTTCTAGAGTTTGATAAAATAGTGGAGGACATATAATGATTTAATTAATTAATCAATAATTTCTAAATCAATAATCAAGATAAAAATTACTAATCTGTTTTATTATAGAAAATTGAAATAAACATCATAAGTACACTACGATAATTATTTGACAAATAACATGTCCAAACTGGCACAAGTTTTTAAAGAGTAATACAGGTTCTTGTGTAAAGTACTACGACATTGGAAATTCATGGTTTTGGAGTCCCCAATACCTGTTAAGACACCTCATAAAGGGAGGGTGTTAAAAAATTCTTACATGAGACTCATGTATGATGTATATGATGGTTATTTCATAATGAAATCATAAAATCTTGACATGGCTTGTGGATACTACATTAAGACATGGATGATTTCACATGATATTTTATCTATGATAACAATACAAGTAGAAAGATAAGTGAGATATGAATGAGTGATAATTAAACTAGCTATGTGTAAATATGAAAGATATATCATGACCTTTCAAGATATATCATTCTTATATATATTTTCACCCAGCTTCTCTAGTTTTGTTTAATATTACAAAATTAATAGTATGGAGAAAATGATTTGTTACCTTTTGGGAAAGGTTTTCCAAGAAATAAGAGCATTAAATAAATTATAATCTTTGGTTATTATGACGAAAAAATTAAAAGACAAGGTGAAAATACCAATGCAAAGCATGAAATCAAAGGCACCATCACAATTTCCTTCAATGAAATAGTTATTAAACACGAGGTCATTTTCTTCTCATGTAATGAAATAAATTCTATGGAAGATAAATGCAATGAACCAAAATGAATATGCAAGTACTCGCTTCTTCTTCTGTGAATATTCATCAATTGTAACTAATGTATCTATTATAATTCTTGGGTTTCAAATAAAATATTCCAATCATATCTGTGTATTTGAATATAGTAACCAAGTAATAAAGGAAACATTATAAGAAGTAAGGTTTGTTCCCCAAGTACCTAAGAATTGGTGGTTCCTAATTTAGTGGTGAGAAGAACACAACAAATAATTTCCAAGTAAATAACTATAATTGAATATTTTTTGAGTATTACCAAGACATTTATCTCATGAATCCTTAAGAAAAAATTATACATTATTATATTTCAAGAATTTTTCCTGTTTTTGGTGTTTAATACTCAATAGAAATTTCATTAATACTTGAATCATTGGTAATACATGATGAATATATATGATGTAATAATTATTTACCAAATTGTGGAAGGATAATATTTTTTTAAGAAAAACTAAGTGGATGTAAATGATATTCGTAGTATGGTATTTATAATATTTAGATTTAAAGAACTTACATAGTATACACACACTTATGTACATATTTTTGGAAAAATAATCCTTTAAGAATAAATATAATCCACAAATATTTGAGAATTAATTCAGCTAGAGAGAGTGAACTATTCAAAGGGTAAGCTAGTGGTAAATATATTTCATTAGATTACTTTAAGTGTTTATTAAATAGTGTGAAAGTGAAGTGTGGTATATTCATGGTCAGAAGATATGAGTTTCTTCATGATAGGTTGCTGAAGAATATCTTGATCAAGAATTCATTGATTAATTTAATATATTGTGGAGTAATTCTTAAACACACATTAACTTATCCACATCATGGATATGATTATAATAAGAAGTATTGATGAAGATTATTACATGTTAATATTGATCAATAAAATATAGATTGTAAAAATTACTAAATTCACAATTCTTTATACACATCAAAGTCACAATGAAAGTAAAAGGATCACCAATGTTAAAACCTCTGCATTTTAGATACTTCCATTTTTTGAGACATGATTTACAAATAATGATGATATACCATAAACATATTGCAACTATAATGATAAATGGATATCATATGAGTTGTAGTATAATATAAATCTATTATTTCATAAGAACATGTGTTTATATGCAAAAAGTTTTTCAAGGATATAAACTGACCTGCATCAAGTAAAACACAATGTACATCTTAAGTTATTATCCTAATGTTTTATAAAGTCATTAAAAATCCATAAGATAGAATATTTGAATTCAAATTATAGTCTACAATTCTATATAGGGTTAATATCTCTACTTGAGATATTAAGAGAAATATTGACTTGGGTTTAGTCAATTATGGAGGTGAAAAAATAGTGACATAGGAACAAGTACTATAAGAGGGTTGGAAGAGGAATGTTCTAGAGACACATGCTGCGTAGGAAGGATAAAAACCATGGTGATGGTTTTATATTCACCGTGACAAGTGATACATTATTCATTGAGAATAATAATTCTTATAAGTAATAAGTATATTGAAAGTATCTAAAATTTTCAAGATCAATTAAAATTCAATAATGGATTCCATGTATCAATGTTCCGGGGGATTATTATTTTGAATACTGGGGTGGGTATTCAAGTGATACTTTACATGGATGGTACAAGCGTGATACCAATGAGGGTTGATTGGTTATAAAAAGTCCTTATGCATAAATCCATTAGAATTTTATTATCATAGATACATTATATGATCATTTTTATTGAGAATTTTATGTAAATACCACAAATCATGGAAGGTGTCAATATGAAACAACCAAAAAGGGATGGTGGCATCAAAGAATTCCAATAAAGGGTAGAAGTTACTTAAATCCAACTTGAAATTAAAGTAATCAATAATATATTAGAAAATTCATTTGTAATGAATATTTTTCATGTGTCTACAATAAGTTATTGGAAGCACAATTATTTTCCATGTAAAATGTTTGGTAACATATTGAAAACAACTATTATTATTTTATTTAGTTAAGGCCATGATGAATGTAATTCTATAGTGATTGACTTAAAGTAGAAACCTAAGTTCAAGGGAACAGGAACTACTAAGGTAGATATAATGGTTTATTAGACCTAGTAAATCATACATACGCTGAAAAGGTACTAAACAATTTATGTTGGAACAATTTGAGAGAGAATTGATTCAAGTGTCACATGGCATAAATTTATCCAAGACGACATGCATAGTCATATGAAGAGATTAATGTTGTGAGTTAAAATTCTATAATATTTTTTGATAGATCAATGCTATGATATGTAAAAGATATGATATTTATGGAATATATTTATAATAATAAATTATATGTTATATCTAGGATAACTATAATAGAAGAATCTAGAACTATATGAATGTACTTGAGAAAGTAAAAAAGATATATACTTATTATGTGTATATGAAGGGATTCTAGTTATAAGGGGACACAAAATAGTCTTTTTATAAGGTCAATATTAACTAATATCATAGTTAGTATAAGGTAATGAGAAATAGAAGCTCATTCAAGCTAGTGCTAGCCATATCTACAAATAATTAGTACGTTTCATCTACTATAGTATATAAGAAGTATTATATTAAAAGAAACGATTTGTTCCAGTTCTTGGAATTAAAATAGTAAGAAAAGTATTATCATAATATAAATTATGATTCTTTCACTAGACAAGATGTCATATTTTGATAGTGGAAAAAAGAGAATAAACTCAGGTATATCATCTATTGAGAATTATAACTCAAGGAGGTGTGGTTTCACATAGAAGAATTACTATGCAGTAGAGATGTGGAAGACCCAACAACTAAAGCTGTGACTCATTAGAAACATGATCTTAATCATGTGAGAGGTAAAAATTATGGTTAGAAAGTTGGTGCTAGAGCAAGTTGGAGTGTTGTAAAAGTGGGTTACCTAGACCCAACTTTATCAGTACTTTTGATCACCATATCATGTATATTGTGAGTTATGCATGATGGACACTTACTATTTTAGTGTAGACATTTCTACACCTACTATTAAATGGTAAATTCCATAGATTATTTTTCATATAAAAAGGTTATAGAATATCCAAAACTATTATGAGAACCTTAAGATACTATGAAATTAATAATAAATATATTTTCTATTCTCTAGATAGACCATACTGACTGAACACAGTTTATGTCTAACTATTAGTTTCTAGGAGATCATAAGAACTGATACTTCTTCTCATTAAGTTCACACTTTGTGATCTTTATTAGTTGAGATTTTTAAGACATACCCACCAGTAGGAACACAACATGTTTTGGGTGACATTGGATATTCCTATCCACAAACACGTGTATTGGTCTCATGACTTGATATTATAATCAATGTGTTCTATTTGATCACTTACTTTGATGCAATGAAAAAAACTATGATGATGATATTGTGGCGAGGTAGCTTGTGTTGAGTGTGTCATTGGTGGTATGACATTAGTTGAATGATCAATATACAATTTATCTCTTATGAGTTGATGAAGTAATATCTCAGACCAAGTTGATCATGAGGTTAATACAATTATAAATCCATGTCCATGTTATTTGAAGGTAAATCTGTCTAGATAGATCAAAAAAACATAAATCAATAAAGGATAATGACAGAAGTTTGTGTCTTACTATATGAGATATCTAAAGACAAAGATATTATATTACACAGTGCATGTAAATAGGTTGGTGGTCATTGTTATGATTATTCCTTATATCTTTTGGGGCCTTGATGGGTTACTAGACTCTACTCATGGTTTGTGAATACTATTCACTACTATAGAGATAAGGTCCTAGAGGGTCACGAAAAATAGTGTATTCAAAATTCTACCCTATTCTGGTGAATAGTAGTTCAAGACATGGTGGGACCTACCACTAGGGTCTGGGATATGTTCGAAGATATATGATCACTAGAGGAATAAATAAATTCCTATTATTTGAGTTTATAATAATTAGTATTGAATATATTTATTTAAATTATTTACAACTATTAAAGTGAATACAAGAAAAATATTATAGGAACTAATATTATTTTAATATACGTGGTTTGTTTTATATTTGTGGGAATGAAGAATAAATTTATTGACTCTATTTTATCATGTAATATATTTATTATATTATAATAAAGTGATACTAAAATATAAATAATGTTTATAACCCAGTTAGTTGGTTATAACACATTATTTATGGTTTATTTAGTGATAAATAAATATTTGGGTATCAGGGAGTTTATTCAGGGTATTTATTGATTCACTATAAATATAGGAGAGAGATATCATGAAAGAAACTATTAAATGATCAATGGTGATAACCTCTCTCTATTCTCTCACTATATTCCTAGAGAGAGGTTCTCTCGTTCCAAGTGATTAGTCGTATTTCTTCTTCACAGATTGATAGAACAAAGCAGCATTGATCATCAGGACATCGACGGTGTGATCAGAACTCTATACTAGCACCTAGATTTTGATGATTTAAGCTACCTTAGTATTTCAAAGTGTGTGTGGATGATCTAGAGGGATTCAAATTCATATCCTTTGAGAAATGATCATTGGTGATGAGAAGATGTCGAGCATAACTACTAATTGAAGTATGTAATTATTCAATTGGTTTTGTGCTTAAATTATTCAATAGAAGATCATATGGATGTAAATAGGTAGTGATTCACTGGTGAAGAAATAATTATGTTGATCACCAATGGAAATTTTTTAAAATACCAATTTTTAGGGCTTTTGTTGTGTGTTCGATACCATTAATTGGCCTTTTCCCAAAATTTGAGGATGTGAAACCTCTGTTCACATCATGAACTACTCTTGGTAAGATTTGGTAGAAGTTATTACGTGATGGTATTTTTAAAAAAACCTCAAAAATTCATTCCCTCTAACCTCATAATGTGGAAAGCAATGGAAATGAAGGGTTATGGATTCAAGGAGATCCTATGTTCTCATTCATTAACCAATTGAAGCACCATTTATCATGATGGATTCCTCTCGATGAGTTTTATCCTTTATGATCCCTTTATGTTTTAATCCTCTTCAAAATATCCTTCATCATTTAATCATGGATTGATTTTTATTATGGAAATTTTGTGGATAAATTCATTATATCTTGAATGATTTTTCCATAGATGAAGAGATCTTGGATATTCATGGTGAGAGGGTATCATGTGTTGATGAATGCATGATATTGAAGGGATATCTATTGAAGTTACATCCTTGGGTTTCTATTTTCAATGTTTAAAATTTAATTATATTAAATTAGTTTTTTTATTTATATATGATATTTAATTTTCCTGTATTTAGTGTTAGATGATCACATCATAATTTTCTTAGATGGTCAGTCAAAGATCTGACTTGGCAGTGACATCAGGTATGTCTTTTGGCATGTCTATATTGCCGCATTATAAATGATGTTCCTTATTATTATTTAATTAATTATAATTTAGTTATTATTAATTAATTATTATGATTTTTAATGATATGGGAACTCATGATTTTTAAGGAAGTTTGAGTAGAATTGTGAAATATAGAAAAAAGTCAATGGATTTGACTTTATTGGAAGTAGGATGTTTAGAACAACTACATATTTTATGTTTTTTTTCTAGTTTGTGAAATAAGTGAGATCACACCAAAAATCCATGTGCATGAAATAAATAAATTTTTAATCCACTAATTTTATGAGAATTAATATTATTAGACCTCTCATGGACCTCATTGGGTCCATTGGTTTTGAGACCGAACATACGACCACCCAAGAGGTGAGCTTACCCTTAGATTTATGATGAAATAATAGTATTGGTAATGTTAATTTGGAATAATATGTAAAATATAATAAATGGTAAGCTAGAATGAAATGACTTTTTCGATTCATCATGATGTAGGAGAATCCACCAATTGAGAGTAACTGTTAGGTTAATTAGTAATTGGATGAATGGACCAATTGGATTATAATAACATGTGAATTATAATAATTAGTTACCTAGAATGATATGAATTTGGTAATTCATCATATACAAAATAACCCACCAATTGAGAATAAATGGATGGTTATTTAGTAATTTAATAAATTGAATAGACTATCTTATAAATTATTAATTGGAATAATTGGCTAGCTTAAATTATGATAACCTGATAACGTGTTGTTGTTTGGTTGATGCATATCTTTTGTGATTTGTCCTGATATAAAAGTATACACTATTTGACTATTATATGTATTGGGTTTTCTTGTTCTTATTTTTTCCTAACATATTTCCTAAGGTCTTGATCCACAAAATCATGAGATGTGGCACCAATGATTATTTCTGATGCTGGGGAATCAACCACTCAGTTTGGACACTTTTCCCCTGGTTTTATGTTTTACCATAGGAACATGTAAGTGACCCCCAATATGGGTAATTCTTATGGTTCCCAATATGATAAGGTTAATTCCACTTCGGAATGGTATTTCACCCTTGTAATATTTGAGTTATTATAGCTTGTGTAACTCAGAAATATACTAGAATTGATCAGTTACTTGAGACTGGATATGGGTGATTCATCCGAATATAAAAGAAATCTGCCTACCACATGGGTGATCTGTCTTGAGTAAGAGGATCTACCACTTATCACATTAGGGTGATACTAATAGTTACTTGATAATTGATATGGAAAATTCATAATAGTATGAGAATCCCCCCCCCCTAAAAGGGGTGATCTGTCTGATGTAGGAGGATCACCTAACTTGATAGAGATATCCAACATCACACCGAAGCCGGTTTGGATGACCCTAGGTGTCAACCTAGATATCAAGATTCATTAATTTCATTTGATGATTAGTATAAATTTATTAGTTAATACCACCATTTATCACTTTATTGTATGCACTATATATTTTGAATGGTTTTTTGGCATCATTGGTGGTAGCCTATAGAGTTTTACTGATACCCTTCTTGGGCCTCCATTGAACATGGGTACTTGAGATGTGCTTACATGTTTATTAAAAGATTTTTTTGGGTTGAGGCCCAATATAGAGTCATAGAGTATGATATATCATATGGTATCTGATAATGGATGCGTTTTGACTCAGATATGTAGTATATCCCATTTATTTTATTTTATTTATTATATTTGTATCTATAAATTATCTAGTGGGTGGACTGTTATATGTATAAAATGGTTATTTGGGAATCTACATTATTTCATATACTTTTTCTAGATGAATATTGATTTAGGAATAATTTTATTATTTACCATTGTACATGGTATTCAGTTATTTATTATTTTATTGCACAATCTAATATATGGGTATAATATCCGCATAGTACCCCCTTAGACCCCTGCAGCTAGTCAGTAACCTCTGGAATATAGGGAGACATTCTTGAGTTCATCTAGAGAACCAGTTCAAAAAAGAGATTATAGTGAGATGGGGAAAGATTTTATAGGTGGGCCTCAGGGAGGGGAAAACATGTATTTTCAGGAAAACTAGAGTGCTTGTAGGACCTTGTTGTTATATTGGTATTCGAGGAGGAACCCAGTGAGAAGAATGGCGGCACTACCTAGGTTGAGATATAGGGTCCATAATGAGGATGTTTTTTAAAGGGGTGGGTATGGGAGTGAATATATTACCCAAAAATGTTAAAGGGTTAAAATTATAAATGTTATTACCCATTCTAACAAGGTTCCCCTTTCTTTTGAATAGCCTACATGATCAGTAATCCATAGTTAAAGAGGTTTTTTTTGGAGTAGTGGTTAGTATGAGTGACCTCCTAGGAATATTTTATAGGTGCGTGTTAGTGAGTAAAAAGCACACTTAAGAAATAAGTGTAGGTCTGTGAGGATATTTATTTTCCTGATGACCCATTCGGGCATGTGGGTGTCCCCTATTAAGGGTATAACACATGTCTATGGGGATATTGGGGAGCTTATGAGGCCTATTATTACATTGGTATCAAAGGAGGAACCAATCCGAAAGTGAGGCGACACTTCCTAAGTTGAGATGTTGGGTCCCCAATAAGAATTTTGTGCTCTAGGGGGGGTGAATGTAACATCTTGTAATGTTAAAGGGTTAAGAGAATAAATGTTACCATAAATTTCAATAAGGCGCAAATTTATTTTTAGGATACAACCAAATTAGAACTCCATAGAAAAAGAGTTTTTTCTTTGAATAGTGATCAGGATGGGTAACTTTCGTATATGTTTTCTAGGGCATGTGTGTGTTAGAAAAAAGTACATTGAAAAAACATGTGTTTCTTGGTGGGGATAATCATTAGTCTGATAACCCATTTGGGCATGTTGGTGCTCCCTAGGGAAGTGAAAACATGTGTTTATGGGGAAACTGCATGCCTATGGGGCCCAATTTATAAAAAAATTATTAAGGTAAGGATAACACTTACATTGAAAAGATATATATATTTTCTTATAGATCCTCTTGTAATTGATGTATTTGAGACTTATTATTGTAAAAATCGTTTACCAAACATGTGAGAGGCTTATTTGGTAGAAAATTTGTGTGGGTATTCAAGGGGAAACCAAATGACAGGTATGCATTGAGGTGGGTATAGGAGGATTCCTTTTATAGGTGAGTTTTAGTGACATTTATACAAATACTAATTCCTTAATGTATATGGTAGATCATTATACATATAAATTGGATCCAAAGTGGAAAATAATAGAGATAGGCCATGTATTCCATCCTCCAAACAATTTAGAGATAATTTTAGAGATATTTTAGGCCATTACCTCTTAATACCATTTTCAATCATTTTACTTTTACCTTGGTAACTTAATTTTTACCTCAATAACTTATTTTTTAACTAAAACTTAAATGACCTTATTACCTAATTTGGACGTACTTATTCAAATTAATAAATCTATTTCATTGGGTTCAATTTCTAAAAATGAAAAAATTAATTCTAATATAAGAACACATCGTTCATAAAATGATTTTTTAAGAAAAATGTATTTTTAAGTATAAAAATGAATTTATTATAATTCATTATCAAGTAATAGTAATTAAATTAATGTTAATATATATATATATATATATTATTAATAAATTTACTTAATACAATTATTTATTATCTTAAAAAAATACAATACACATAAAAATCAATTCATTAAAAAATCTTTCTTTTTAACATTACATGATTTTATTCCTAAACCATTAAAATTAATTATGTGTTTACTAAACATTAATTTAATTATATAAATACATTTTTATCAAAAAAATTGTTTCTCATTTAATTAAATCCATGAGTTAAATTCAAAATTTATAAAAATGAAAAATGTATAAAATTACATGTAATAGAGAATATATATATAAATATATCATTTATTAAATGGAAAATTTAATGTTTATTTCATCCTAAATTCTATATAAAAAACCACTCAAGTCCTATATATAAGACCAAATGGTGAGAAAATAAAGGGTTGTATTCATGGGTGGTGATTCATCTAAAATAAATATAATAGTGATTTTCACAAGCTAGAACTTCTCCCAAAGAAGATTTATCTCCAGTGGCACTTTTGAAGTTTATCTTAGGCTTGGTCTAGGGAAAACCCTTGTGATTATACATCCTTTTTAGGATTAGAAATATGAGACTCATAAGGAATAATTCTACTAATTTATTCTATTTCCTCTCATTTCTACATAAATTTCATAATGCATCTACTTATATTTATATCTTCTAATTCAATGACTATGTTATAATGATCAAATTTTAATAAAATACTACTTTTAATAGACTTATAATTTACCTAATTAATTATTATTATGTCAAATTATAGTACGAACAAGAATATAATTCCAATAACCATAGGATCTCAATGTCTATATAAACCCAATAACTATATAACACCAATAACTATATATACAACTATCATATTATATTTTTTCTATATAACATCACACACTTCATCAAAATCACTCATATAATTATCTCATTGGTTTGATCCTCCAATCAAGGTCTTTGTGTATAACATTTAACTCTTGGCGATGGGGAAAGACCCTACTACCTAGGAAACTAAAAATATAGTGAACTCCTACTGGGCTTCTGGTGGAAATTTTTTCTTTAGGTAGATATTTTTTTCCACCCAACCCATTTCCATTGTTTTCTATCTCGAGCCTCCACCATCACCTTATGTATCCAATATGGGTAAAAATATACATGAATTAACCAAATTTAAGCCAAATTCCTAATTTATTGTATGAGTTCCATTGAAAAATCCCCATAGTATAGCTTCATCTCCTTAAAATGTGTTACAGAACATCATTCGTGAAATTATATAGCTACTTCATTATTAAATCCATCTCATATTACCATGTATCCTATTGCATATGTCCCTTTTTTTGACAACACACAAAACAAGGGAACCATCTTACCTTGAAGTATATTCTCTCTCTGGTCCACTATACGAATCATTCATTCCTTGAATGATACATTGGACTCCATCTCAATATCCTCGATGATGATAATATAATAAGGGTTCAGATGATATCTCCAAAATTGAGATGTAATATACACATCATATATCAAATTATATCCCTGATTTGGTGCTAGATGGTTTGTCACTATGGTGATACTCTTTATAACCTTGAATAACACTAAAAATAGAGGTTCAAATTTTCTCTTCCTATGAATTATCATGTATCCCAATCAAGTTGGAACTCTAAAAAAATACTTAGTCCCCTACCTCAAACTCTGAGATTCAATATTTTCGATCTGTTCATGATTTTTTACTACTCCAGGTGATTTAAAACCACCTATAAATTAACTTCATATGATTTGATATTTTTTTAAGAGACTCAATATAATAACTGAAGACTCCCTTACCTTTATATTGTATATATGATAATGGTATTATCTAACATACAATGGATCAATTGGTTCCATCTAAATAAATTCTTGATAAATTTTATTATTTTAACTCCACTAAATCTAGAAAAGTCTATCATGATCCTCTAAAATCTAGTATTCATACTCTCATCATTTCCTTTAGTATTATAATAGTAGGCTTAGACTACCCATTAGCCTAGGGATGATACATCATGCTCAAGTTTATCTAGGTTCTTACTAGAAATAAGAAGTGAATCAAGAATCTCTATCTAACATGGTACTCATCAATACTTCATGTAATTATACAACCTTTAAATCATATATCCTACCCAAATCAACAACAGACTAGGTCTCTATGATTTCTAGGAAATTAGATACTTTGTTTAATTGATAGATGATATCCCATAGTGTATCACTACCTCAAGGTGGACTCATGAGTCATGTTATGAAATATATAATAACCTCATCCCAATTCTATACTAGAGTGGGTTAAGACTAAATAAGACTAGATGATATTTATTTCCTTGCCTTCATCTTTTGATAGTTGATGAATTGTGATATGAACCTCACCATGTCCTTCTTCATAACAAAACAATAATAATAATTATAGATATTATGATATATATGGTCATAATTGTGTAAAATTACTATCTCAAGGAATATGAATCCTGTATCATCACCTCACACATGCTCATTGGGAATAAAACTCTACCAATCACATATAGTATTATATCATCATCTAATGTCTAATTTACTATTGGTACCCCTCCTTATATGTGTTCCCTTATCACCCAACAATCAAAGTTGAACATCTAACACTTCTTTACCCTATCGATTAGTAATAATGGGATGATAAAATATGTGATTGCTTCTATACCTTGATATTCCTATATACAAAGATGTAACTCAGCAAAGAGGCATATTATCCACCACTTTCTAATAGACTCTCAAACCACTTGAGCCTGTTTTTTCTGACATAGCTCATCAGCTACAACATTCCCATTCCTAAAAGTGAAAATTATATCAAATTTAAAAGACTATAAGTACTAAACCTACCATATATGTTAAAGTATTAGGTCATACTATGAAAACATCTATTTGAGGCTGTTAAAGTCTATATACACTAAGAATTTCTCACCATACAGATAGTGGAACAACACATTAGTGAATTAATAACCACCACTAACTCTAAATCACGTGTTGAGTATTTCCACTCATATGGACCTAGCTACCTGGAACCATAAGTGACTACTATCCCACCCTGAATTAAAACTATTCCCAACCCAACTCATAATCCATCATAATACAAAGTATACTCCTTACTCAACTCATGTAAGTTTATGATCAATGGGGATGTCGATATCTATTTCCACTCTTAGAAGTTCTCTTATAAGGACTAGGTTACTCAAACTTATTCCCCTTCTTCACCAGGGTCATCATTATAAATACCAATACAAGTAAGTGTCAATGAATCTTCTATAATATTGTGAAACATATTGAGGATCCACATATCTGGAATACATTTTTAACCCACTCCCAAGAAATCACTTCCTCAACCTTCTAAAGTCCCACAAATATATATATATATATGACTTTAATATCACCTAACCTATAAAGCATACCTCTTGAATATATAAATTACAATTCAAGATCTTAACATAAATTTTAATCTCTCTTAGTGTGCCTAATACAATCTCTAGATATGATCCATGATCTACTCATGTTTGAGAGTTTACCAATATTTCATTAATGGACATAAACATAAAATAATATAAATATGGTTAGAGTACAATATTTATTAGGCCCATAAATAATAATATCATGTTCATTATATTGAAAAATATAATAAGGTACTTATGAAATATCTTCTCCTAAAAAGAACCTATGAGATATTCATTGGACACACCAGGAATTGGTGATATTCCAACCTCATATCAACCTTAGGAAGCCACTTGAATCTCCTCATTTGATCTAATAGGTCATCTATACAAGGAATATGATTATGGTTATTGACCATAAATTGGGTTTTACTTTATTAATTCATTAATAATCATAAACTACTATCACTCTTCATGAAAAAAACAAGATCACCCTATAGTGATGTACTCAAGAGAATAAATCCTTTCACCTTTAGATCCTTCTATCAGACCTTCATCACACTCAACTATATAAGATCCATCTGGTATGGTGGAATGGATATAGGATCTGTACCCAACACTAGATCAATAGTTAGCTTACCTTCTCTCTTAAGAAAAAACACTTAGAATTCCTCATGGTTGTTGTTATAATATTGATCCACAGTATAAAGAAAGACTATATATAGTCCCACTACTCCTTAAAAGAAAATATAGTTAAAGAGATAATGATAAAACTCATACTTTTATGGTCAGGTCCTAAATGACTTATCCATAAGTCTCACTCCATGATTAAGGTATAAAAATTACCCACAAGGGATGTGAAAGACACCTGCCTTGGATAATAGTTAATGCATTCTTGATAAAAATTCATCCAATCTAACCCAAGGATCATATAAAAGATGATTATATCAATAAAAAATAAAATAAAATAGATGATCACACCCATTCAATACTACAAAACATAATGGTAAAATTTAAATATACTTGAATATATTTCCCAAAGGTGTTTCAAGGATCAAACTTACCATAAAACACTAGAAATATAGCCATGGATCCTTAAGAAACAAAAATAATATTGTGCATCACCAAAATAAAAAAAATAAATCTAAGTTATATGAAACTATAACAATAATTTATACTATTCATAGTCCCTCTCCATAATTGGGTAGAGTATCCTTGATCACAAGAAGTTGGCCCGAGTATGAGCCTCTACCCTAATCTTCTATCACCTGAATACCCTTAAGATAACTACCCTACTTTCTCAGTTTACCTTTTACATAAGAAACACATCCTCCCATGAGTCTAGATCAACTGAGAGAACCCTAAATAAAACTTTGAGTCAATTTTCATGGCCCTTCTCTCAAGCCTTGAGTTTGGAAGAAACCTCACCCACTAGATGGTTACAGTACACTCCTATAGAATCCTCTATAAGTACTCAATATAGTTATATGAATGCCACTACTTCAGTATCCTATTATAATTAAGATGAAAATTTCTCGATCGACCATACTAATATCACTTCATATAATTCCATAATCATGGGGTAATAGATGAATCTTGACCTTGACTATTCTTCCTCTTACCACCCTAGTGAGAACCATTGAATATATGCTTATTAATGCATAAAGACATGCTATCAGTCTTAGTAGGAGAAACCAGTTGCCTAAAATTTTTACCCTCAACAAGGTTCCTCTTAGGTATGCATTACTAGTTCATAAGATCACTAAAATATTTCAAGATAAATTTGTTCACTTGAACTCAGATATCATGTCATAGACTATCCTCAAAGCACTCGACTATCTTAACTTCATCTCCAACAAACATTAATGTAAACAAAACTAACTATGTAAATTTATATGAGTAGTCCATCATGGAAATATATCTATATATGAGGTGTATAAATTTATGATCTCTATCTTTATTTAGGGTCTTAGGGAAGAACTACTCAATGAATATATCACAAATGTCCTTCAAGGATATTCCCTCTTGTTATCCCACCTAGACCTGTACATATCACCATCACTTGGATAGTCTGTGAATTGTATACATTGATAGATTTTCCTTCTTCTTAGGGAATTCCTCTATCTAATAAAATATACACTTGAGGGAATCAATACAAAAATTAGTAACCTATAGTCCACTCACACCCATGAAGAGGGGTAAATGGTATAACTAGAACTCCTTGGTAAGATCTGATATATATGACTCAGATTTCAGATCACCATGATATATAAACCGAATAACAAATAACAATATCACCTTAAGGTGATTTTACATATGATGTATTAATTATATAAGAGGGTTTGACACCAAAATTGATAATAAAAACTATTTCCCACCCTTATAACACTCTACTAAAGGTTTTCAAGGTGGTGTATCACTGAAATGCTAAATATTTGACTCAAATCCTATCTATCATAGTTTTAAATATCATCTTTTTGGAAAAGTGGTAACATTCAATGAATATCACTAATCTATACACACCCTAATCACACAAGGATCTCAAATAACTTGGTAACTCCCTTTTCCAACATACTCACCCCTAGGTATAGACATATAATTCATACAATTTCCACATAATCAATCATTGATTATAATAAAAATAAGGAACCAATAACATGATTTTTAGTTAATAAAACTATAAACCATAACTTAGATAGGAAAAAAATTATATTACATATTATTAATTACTTAAATAACCATACACCCTTGTGTATCAAGATTATCAATCATGTATAATAATATGAATGTTTTCTGAAACCAACACACTAAAAATGATTAATGAGCATATGACCTTTTTATATCCTAAGATAAGAGTAACATAATTAATAATAAATCACACACCATATTATTATAAATGTAAAAAATAATAATATATGAAAACCAATAACAAAAATCTTGAACCCTAGTAACTTAGAATTTTCCTATACAGGTGTTAAATATACACATGCATGGGATCCATTCCTTGTTTTGACCACTCCTATCACTAACTAACATGTAAAAAATTTTAAAATAAAAAAATATGGCTATTAAACAATTTTATAAAATCCATGGTTTGGTTATCCCAAATAACTCCAAGATAGGCATGGCACATGACCTCGAGCATGACAATACATATTCCAGAGGTTATACACTAGTAGTGGGAGATTATTGATATCATGGGAAGATTATAAACTATATTATATAAATATAAATAACGATGGAAATAGATACCCATTATAATATAAACAAATAAATACATAATGTATAAGATCTATCAATTGATCTGTCATATAAAAAACTTGATAGAAATATAGAAACGAAATTAAACATTTACAAATTCCAGGTTTGAGATTCTTCCAAATTTTGTATCCTAATCCTACCATGTATCCTAACTAAACCATTGGCCAAAACACACATTCCCTAGCCTGTATTCAAGATCAATAAGTCTACACTGCCACCAAGCTATACATATACAACATGAAAAATGTAACAACCCAAAATTTCATTAATGGAAATTCCTCTTCATCTAATTAAATATCGCTTTATATAAAATGTTTATATAAAATGTCAAATTCTTTGGTTTTATGTTTTTGGATTTTAAAACAATGTTAAGAATTGAGACAGTTTCTAATATAGCCATTGAACAATGATCACATGATTAGTATAAATATAGGGCTTTAACAAATCCAATTTACTCAGACAAAGGAAGCGATGGCCTCATCCAGTAGACGTTCCCCATACAAAGCCCATTTGTCAGAGCTCGGAAATGAGGTTGCGTCGTTGGGATTCAATCTTGACCAAGCCCAAGATGATATTGAATATGTAAATATTTAGTGGGACCACCTATGAGACAAGTGGAAGTTGATAGAGATTACCACCCAAGCAATGTTATCAGAGCCACCCCAAGAGTCTGTCACCATCACACACCTTACTCTTTGGTCTTATGCGGGTGTTATAAGGGGTTATGTAAAAATACCTTAGCACTATGGTTATGTACATTATTTTTTTATATAATATTGAATATACTTTCATTTTATTATTGTTACATTGTAAATAGTTTTTAAAGCACAAATATTGTTTTTAGTTAATGTTCAACTAAGAAATCTATTTTGATGAATTAATGGATTTTTGAATTAAATAATATTTTAATAATATTTTATTATTATTATTAAATTAATTTTTATCAAATATAAATGATCATATAATTTGATGAATGCAATTGTAATTTTTATTAAGGTTGAAAGCCATTTTTTTCAAAACAGATGTGTTGGCGCCAAAATATTGCCCGAAAGGAAGGAGCGAAAAGGAACCCCCACACACTGCCTCACGAAGCACCGACGCGAAGCACCACCCAAGAATCGCGGTCCCGTGAAGCACTGGAGGCGGGACCTCTCCGCGAACGGCCTGACGTTCATGACCCGCCGCGAAGCACCGGACGCGGGACCTCTCCGCGAACGGCCTGACGTTCGCGAACCCGCCGCGAAGCACCGGTGGCAGGACCTCTCCGCGAACGGCCTAACGTTGGCACACCCGCCGCGAAGCACCAGAGGCGGGACCTCTCCACGAACGGCTTGACGTTCGTGAACCCGCCGTGAAGCACCGGGTGCGGGACCTCTCCGCGAACGGCCTGAAATTCGCGAACCTGCCACGAAGCACCGGTGGCGGGACCTCTCTGTGAACGACCTGACATTCGCGAACCCTTCGTGAAGCACCAGATGTGGGACCTCTCCGCGAACGGCCTGACGTTCATGAACCCGCTGTGAAGCACTGGTGTCGGGACCGCTCCGCGAACGACCTGACGTTCTCGAACCCGCCGCGAAGCACCGGGGGCGGGACCTCTCCGCGAATGGCCTGATGTTCGCGAACCCGCCGCGAAGCAACCACCGCTCTTTCGCGCCGCGTGAGTTCTGCTTCGCGGCGCCCCTTGCCTATAAATACTGGGCTCCCCCTGAGTCCAGAAGGATGGACAATCTGACATTTTGACTTCTCAATTCCCGAATCGCAAAGCACCCTTCGCCCCTGGAATCATGAGCTCCGCGAGGTACTTCTACTTCACATGATGCCTTCGCTTTGTCTCGTTTTGAGCCCCTCTTCCGAGAGGGATGCCCTTCATGAAGCTCAAGTTCATTCGTGAAGGAGGGGGATTCCCAAGGGAACCCAGGCAGCCGCGGAGCGTTTATGCTTCGCGAAACACCCATCATGGACTAATGATCCCCATGCTAAGGCAGGATCGCTCTACATCACGAAGCACACTGCCTCGCGGTACCTTGCTTCGCGAGGCACACCCTCTTCGCGAGGCAGTGCTCCGCGGGGACTGTTCCACTTCGCGAAGCACCCCCTATTCACACCTCTGCCCCAGGCTAAGGCCAAGGCACTTCACTTCACGAAGCACACTACCTCGCGACCCCTTTCTTCACGAGGCACCTTTGCTTCGCGAGGCAGTGCTCCACGGATACTGTTCCACTTCACGAAGCACCCCTTATCCACAACTTTTCCCCATGCTAAGGCCAAGGCACTCCACTTTATGGAGCACACTCCTCTGCTTGGCAATTCCTTTTCCCGTGCGACCCTCCAGGTTTGAATGATGTGATTTCAAAGTCCCATGCGCAACATCACCCATAGCGTTGCTTCTCCTAATGCTTCTCTGCATAGGCACGCTAATGGCTATCGCTTCTTCGCATAGCCACGCTAACATGGACCCCTCGATGGTTCACTCTACGACCCCCCTTGACCACAAACTTACTGGTACCTTCCCTCCCCCAAGGAGAAAAGGCTACCGATCATGTAAGTCCTAGGGGTGCAGAGTAAACCCACCTCATCCGAGCTGTAGGACGTTAAACTACCAAGTGCCACGTCCTCAACACATGACGTTAAACTGTGACCTGACCCCGTACCCCACACACAGGGTCCCCCAGATCGAACATTCATTACGCCACTCGTCTCCATGGGAATGGGATCACCCCCTCCACAAGGGATGATATCCTCCTTCTCGGAGTAGCGTATGTCCATGGGAGAAGGGAAACCACCTCAGTGTAAGCCCCTAACCTTTCTTGCAAGAGGCAGCACCCCCATTCCTCATCACTTCCCCGGCGCCAAAGCCAGCCAAGGACGTGATGGGGAACGGTGCTCCTCCTTTCATCTTCAGTCCCTGAGGCTAGCGGAGGGTGTGATGGGGAACTATGTCCATCTTTTCTTCGGTCCCAAATCCCTCTCCCGCTGCGCTTTGTCACCCTCGGGCCTCCATCCTGGAGTAAGTCCTAGCACCATGGGCTGCCCAACGCATAAGCCCCTCTTCGCTTCTCACGGATGCACCCTTCACGACGTGATCATCCGGTCCTTGCTGCCTCTTGTTTCACACACCGAGCATGAATCATGTGGGCTTAGAGTAAGCATTGTCCATGACAGTACCTGCGTCCAACATGACGTTAAACTATGCCCCCTTGTCCCGCATGACATTAAATTGCACACCCATCCAAACTACGAGGACTTTGATCCATGTCAAGGCATGGTATGTAGGAAGCCTCCCTGTGGTTCAAGCCCACCACCCATCGGACCAAGGTCCACCTTCACGTCGGTTCGCCGATGAAGTCCCCTTTGAACTACAAGGTCTTTGATCCTTGTCAAGGCATGGTACCTAGGAAGCCTCCCTGAGGTTCAAGCCCATCTCCCATCGGACCAAGGTCCTTTCCTCACGTCGGTTTGTTGACACCCGCACCATTCCGAACTACGAGGTCTTTGATCCATGTTAAGGCGTGGTACGTAGGAAGCCTCCTTGAGGTTCAAGCACACCCGTCATTTCTTCACGTCGGGTTCCATCCTCGTCCAGAATGACGTTAAACTGCATTCCGGTCCAACGGTAAGCCATTGTGACCATTCCGAACTACGATGTCTTTGATCCATGTCAAGGCATGGTACGTAGGAAGCCTCCCTGAGGTTCAAGCACACCTGTCATTTCTTCATGTCGGGTTCCATCCTCGTCCAGCATGACGTTAAACTGCATTCCGGTCCAGCGGTAAGCCGTTGTGACCATTCCGAACTACGAGGACTTTGATCCATGTTAAGGCATGGTACGTAGGAAGCCTCCCTGAGGTTCAAGCACACCCATCATTTCTTCACGTCGGGTTCCATCCTTTTCCAGCATGACGTTAAACTACATTCCGGTCCAGCGGTAAGCCGTTGTGACCATTCCAAACTACAAGGACTTTGATCCATGTCAAGGAATGGTACGTAGGAAGCCTCCCTGAGGTTAAAGCCCACCCATCATTCATTCACGTCGAGTTCCACCTTTGTCGAGCAAGACGTTAAACTACATCCCAGTCCGACGGCAAGCCGTTGTGACTCACCCATTTGAACTACGAGGTCTTTGATCCATGTCAAGGCATGGTACATAGGAAGCCTCCACGAGGTTCAAGCCCATCTCTCATTGGACCAAGGTACATCTTCACGTCGGTCCACCGGCACCATCCTGAACTACACAGACTTTGATTCCCTGCCATGGGGATATGTAGGAGGCCTCGTCGAGGCTCAAGCCCAACTTCACCATCGCCCTTGCGATGGTCCCATTTGATTCCCCCCTCCACATCATTCATCCATCTCTTATCCACCCTTATTCTTACCCGGACCATCGTATCCCGGCGAGATCTTATCGTTCTGCTCCTCTTCACAACATTCAGGAAGCTGCACGTGGGTTGGTCCCGATATCGGCATCCCTTCAAGGGAAATTCGTCAATTTGATTCACTACAGCTAGTGTTTTGACCAGGCCGAACCATCTCCGCTAGACGTTAAACTCGCGGCATACCTTGTGTTAAACACAGGAAGCTGAGGAAAACATCAGGTATATGTCTATGACATATAATTCCCCGCACTCGATGTGGGATGCCTTGGGCTTCCACGCCCTCGAGAAGCCCTAAGACGAGGGACAAAAGACAGACACGCCACTTCCCCAGCATCTAGACACGCTACTGATGCCTCGACGTGACTACTCCCCCGACCGAAGGTTGCTGCCTTGGGCGGACCCTTTGGAATGTCCCGACAGAAGCAGTGTAATTAACCGGCGTCCATGGAAACATGGTACTGGGAAGAGTTTCACGAACAACGTATTAAATCTATGATGGAGACCCGGACTAGGTGATGAGTTCCGAGGAGGAATCCACGGATGGAAGAACCGAAATCCCATCATCCCAGTTTCGATCAAGGAGAAAACGTCCCTGAATAGGGATCGAATGTCACCCAACTTTGGAAAGCGGGAATGCGGGGTACAAATGCAGCGCGTACTCGTCCTCCACAGATGGATGCGCGCACCCCGGCGAAAGAGTCAGAAACAGAAATGGTGAACCCAACGTGAATATCTTCTCCTCAATGTGGAGATTAGTAGCGTTCGAGACACCAGTAGATTGACATGTCACCGGATCCATACATCTGGCACCGGGTCCCACCAAGCAAATGGTAGGCTTGGTGTGAAACTCACCAGAAATTGGGGCAGTGGAACGTGGGGCATTCTGTTCTGCAACGTGTTGGCGTGGATCCCTCTTACCGACATGGAGAAGGGAATGATGCTGGGGCACTGGTTGTCAACCCTTTTCCTCGCAGTGCTGATGAGTTGATCTCTCCATTTCTCAGGGACCAGGTTGCTGTTGTGGAGACACGATCACCGCCCGCTCACCTACGCAGGGGCAGGGGCAATACCGGACCAGTCGCCCCGCATGGCTCTGCTACCGCCCTGACGGCCTCTACAGCCGTGAATACGGGGCGTCCACGTCCCTTCTCCCTGTCAGAGATCATCCAGCGAAAGGTGATCAACAACCTTGTACGCAGGTATGTGGAGGAAGGGGTCATCTCAACTCAGGATATGGCCCACTTGGACCTGGAGGCATCCAGGCCCCACCGTCAACGCCGCCCTAACAGGCCGCGCAGGGAGCCCCTGCTCCCCACTCCAACGTTCAATCGTTTCGAAAGCCTGTCCCTAGAACGCCTCGACGACTCCTCGCCTTACGCTGATGAGGCAGGTGATGTCCGGATCGGCCCACTCAGAGTCCCAATCCAAGGGCTCCAGGTAAGGGCCCCCACCCAGCCGCGTCAGTGCTGCCGTTCGGCTTCACAAGAAGTGCAGGTAGGCTATGCCCCTGCACCACCTGTGCCAGCCCGTCTGACCCAATGTCAGCGTCGGGCCCAAGCTGAGGATGCTTGTCAAGGTGTGTCGACGTCAACAGCTATTGTGGCCCAAGCCACCGCCGACGTGCATCATGGAGTTTCTGCATACCCTGAGTAGGGGCACCCCTTCACCTGACCGGGATCGAGGCCTCAGCCGCCCCATGGGCAGGCTGGGTTGACTCTCGGGGTCGCAGGCCCGAGCGATGATTGCCGTGAACCGATCTGCGGTAATGTCACTCCATACGGAGGTCCTCTTCGTACCACCATTCCATAGAGCATGGGCCTTCCCCGCTCCGAAGCTCATCACGGAGGTATGCCTCGTGCTACCCCCATTCCAAAGGAAGACCTGCTCCACGGCAGTGACGACCAGCGCGGAAACCTCTCCCGCGCCCATTATATAGGTTATGGAGTCCCTCCTCCTGCCCACGACCACCGATTTGAAGGCACTGTCCATCCAGTCCTCCAACGTAGGGGTCCTCCCTATGTCCTCTCTACAACTGGTGAAGGTCCTCCTCGCCCCAGAAATTTGAGAAGTGAGGGTCAGCCTCGCTCCACTCGCACCGTCCATGGAGGTCCTCCCCATGTACCCTTCAACATTTTCCCTGGTGCCCCTCGCACCCCGGCCACCTCGAGTGGGGGCACTCTCCGCCATGGCGCCAGCGCCGCCCGAACACTACATGTTGAGAATCAACCTTGTCCTGAAGAGCCACCCCGGGGTAGAAGACCGGGTCATCGCCACTACAAGAAGAGTCCTAGGAAGGCTTGGGTGGAGGTCAGACCTGCCCGTTTCTCGGATCCTGAAGCAGAATGCGACTCAGCAAGGGAACCTTCTCCCCACTCTTTCATGTCAAGAACTGGGGCAGGAACCAGGAACATCAGCCTCATTCTCCTGGAATGCGAGGTCCACTGGATTACTGCCTCCCTCCGCAGGTACATCTAGGAGGAATAAATCGTGGAAATTCCACAGGTCCTGACTATGCAGTCGCCACCGTCGTCACCAGAAGCGCCCTCTACTTCTACCAGAGATCACGGGGAGTTGTTTTGGGGACCAACAACGGCAGAGCAACAGCGTAACCCATCACCGGTGACCGTGACTTCTGCACCTGAAGCTGTCGCTATCAGCCCGTCATATCATGATATCGTGTTCAGGTCACCTCACTCTTCAGAGGATGGCCCAGAATTCGGCGGCCAGTCAGCCCGTTCGCTGTATTCTCCGCCGCCAAGTTTACTGTCCCAGCGGTCTGCCTCGGTACCTCTACCAGTCCCTCAGCCGCCTCTGGTTGATTAGTGGGGAAATATAGGGCTAGATCCTAAGTCCGAACCCAGGAGATTCTGGAGAATTCTCGCAACGGATCACTTCCCGGAGAAGTTATGGCTGACGGTGGCGCCGAACTTTCGCGCACCAGAGTCCCTTACACCAGAAGAAGTGGGGTGCTTTTGCCGAACCCTATGGGTGACACACTTCCGCCTTCATTATGAGCGGGTGATATACCCCAAAAGTTGAGAGTACATTGAGGAAATCGGTGAAAAATGCCGCCTAATCGATTTGGCTGCACTCCCTGTGGCCCAGCACCCTGAGTCACCGGGCCGTCAGAGCACCCTTCAACAAAAATGTGTCTAGAGTTACAAAGTACTCCTCAAAGTCATTAGGGAAGCTACCCCCCATGTGAAAGTCCGTGGATGGGGACACTATGCCGCTCTCCTCTTCATCCCTATCCGACGGCAGCCCGATTTGTTATGCGACATTGAGGACATGCCCTCGAGAGGGGTCGCAGTCCATATGGCTGACGTAGGAGACAAGGAAGATGAGCTTGAATTTCTCGATGGGGACCTACCCTCCGAGGGCGTACCACCACTGCTAGACCCATCAAGGAGGGTTACCCGTCAGTAGAGGAACCTTCTAGGCCTCCCTGTACCCACCGAGTCGCTGGTACTCAGTCGAAATGCCGGTAAGGGTAAGGAGCACGTTGGAATTGTCAAACACTCAGACCCGTCCGCCTCTGTATAGAAGACGGACGAAGATCCCGAGAAGGCCCCGTTATGCCAGCAGCTTGCTGAGAAGAAGAGGATGGTTGATGAACTCTTGGCTGAGCGCGCTGAAGAGCGGAGACCCGACTATGGTAATCCCAAGCCGGGGTAACAGGGTCAGGAACAATTTCCCCCTGGTGAGGCGCCTCCGAGTAACCCCGATCAGGCTACTACCGCAGACCGGGAAGAAGCTGGAACTCACAGCAAGAGGGCGCGATACGTCTCGCCAAACCCTCCTGAACGACGGGGCAATTTGCAAAACCCAGTCCGGGTTCCCCCAGTCGCCCCACAGGTCGTTCCGCCAGTTTCTCCACGAGCCGCCGAGGTTAATTACCATGTCGAAGAACCTAGCAACGCACTTGTGATTAGGGATCCCCGTCAAGACAGGGACCCCCACCCGGATGATCTTATATCGGTGCTCATAGCCCACCTTGAAGCGTTGGAAACACGGAAGATGGCAGTCCCACCGGATGACAAGCCATATCCCGCGTGGGTGGATGATATGCCCGCACCCCCGGGTATTGGGAATCCCACTTTCTCGCCCTTCAACGGGACAGGGGACCCGCCACAGCATTTGGACCATTTTTCTTCCAGGTGTGGCCCCATGATGGGAACTCCAGCCCAGCAAGAAGTCGTCAAGCTCCGGTGTTTCGTGCAGACATTGGAAGGTCCCACATTCGTTTGGTACAACCAGCTCCCAATCGGATCGGTGACCGGTTGGGAGGATCTCGGCCGGTAGTTTCTATACCTGTTCAGCTCCACCACGTGGAAGACCAGCATTGTAGACCTCTTCAAGTTCAATCAAAGGCCTGATGAGCGGGTCGCAGATTTCATCGCTCGGTGGAAGGGACTTACCTACTCCCTCGATATGCTAATGACCCAGGAGCAATTACTGACAATTTGTGTGGGGAATGTTAAAACGGAGCTGGTACCTTCCCTGATTACCCAGAACTACTCTGGAGGGTTCCAGGACTTCTTAGATAAGGCTCAGCACCTTGAGGAGGATTTCAAGTAGGCTAGTCAGGCATGTTTGTTGCCCCATATGATCCCAGCTAGGAGGACTGTCAGAGCCGAACCCTCCACGGTGGACCAAACAGAAGCCCCCAGACAGCTGGAATTACTGCCAGCAGCACCAGCCCTGCAACCCCGTAGAGGTCCTCCACCTCAAGTGCAGGCTCCTGCCCAGCAGCGACCACCTCCGAATCGACAAGTTCCCCCGCGCGATGCGCCACCCCCACCTAGGCGAGACAATCGAGCGCTGCCTCCTCGGCAGACCCCTCCTGCCCCTCATCAGGGTCAGGCCCCCAGGTCCCCCTATCTGGAAAGAAGGCACCAGACTTATTCATTCAACGAAAATCAGGTCCCTGGTTACTTCCGAAGTGCTCCAGAGCAAGGGATTATGCACCTGCCTGAGTGCAGAAGGCCGGCAGAGGCGAATCTCATCGATCACCCCAACTACTGTCCTTACCATCAGATTTTGGGGAACACCCTCAGGAAATGCTATGTGTTTAAAGACTGGATTCAAGACCAGGTCAACTAAAACATAGTCAGGTTGGGCCCGACACCAACATAGGTAGCTGGTGTCTTTGCAGGGTCAGAGATTGGTAATGATAGCAATGGCGAATGGCAGCAGGTTCCCAGCCGCGGGTCCCAGAAATACGACGACTGGATGGCTCGAAAAACCATCGCCCGTGCCCACGGTATCATCCGGGCACGCCTGAAGCAGCTGGAACCCTCAGAGGAAGAAGCCAGTACCTCTGCACCGCCTTCACAGTCGACCTCTTCCCAAAAGGGGAAGCAGCGACGACGCAAGAAAAAACAACGTGCTCCACCAGTGCCATTGTCATCCCACAATCTTGGTGACTTTATGCCCCACGAAATGGGGATTCCTCCCAGAATCTTCCCGGTAGTGGATGACTCGTCAAGCGACAGACAGGGGTATGCTTCGGTTAACACCGTGGAGCTGGTAAAGCCCTATATGACCCCTGACGAGGGGGACCGCCAGGCGACCCCCCTCACGTTTCCAGCCGGCGTCAACGTCAGCGGAACCACAACCAGGCTGGTCGCCAAGGAACGTCAACAGGCACTTTCAGTCAGGCTGTACATGCTGCTGAAACTAGACAGCAGGCTCAGTGCAGAGCTCAGAACGAGCAACTCCATCTGACGCCCTCAGTTCTACCACCACCGCCATTTGTGCTACTGGATCAGGCAGAGACGCATCATCCGTATCACAGCCAGTCATGCCCGGCTACAGGACAGTCTCCACTCTCCGGCCCTGGTCCGAAAACTACTATTTAGGCTTCAACTAGTAGGCAAGGGGATATGCCTAGCACTAGCCAACCGACGGTTCAACCAGAAGAACCCGCTATGCCTCCAACTGCAGAACGACCTCCTGTAAGCAGAGGCTCACAATTGGCACTAAAGTATGATGTCCTGAAGCACCTGGCCAGAATTCTATCAAGGCTTTCTATCCTTTATGCCCTTCGCCTATTGTCTGAAATGCACGAGGCGCTTGCTGAAGCCCTAAGGAGCCCCCTCCAGTTTGAGACGGAGGTAGCGGCCGCAGAAGCCTTCCATGCCGAGGCAATCGAGAACACCGAATGTCCGGTAGTTATCTCATTCTTCGGTGAAGATGAGGACCATCCTATACAAGGGAATATTTTCCCACTGTACATCACTGGCCACTTCAATGGCGTGGAAGTCCGCTGCTGCCTCGTTGAAACGAGTTCCGGGATCAACCAAATCCTGACTCGGACACTGCAAAAGCTGGGTCTGTCTGAAGATGATTTAACTCCCTCTGATCTCAAAATCCAAAGATAGGACAGGACCGAGCAAACCCCAGTCAGCAAGATCCGCCTGAAGACTCAGTTCGGTGGCTTAATTGCCAGCACCGAGTTCATGGTCATCTCTCAGGACACTGCTTACAACGCGTTGATAGGGAGGCCATGGCTCCATCTGCACGCTGCAGTCCCTTTGTCGTATCACCAGTGCCTCAAATACTCCCTCAATGGTTGAGTAGGCATGCTCCAAGGAGATGCGTCTCCTTTCGCCTCTTGTGAGGCCCGCTATCTGGATGCTGATTATTACAAGAGTAAGGATAAGCAAATCCTAATAAGTGAGGATAAACCGGCCCCGATCACAAGTGATCCTTGGGAAAGCATGGATGATGCCTACATCCTCCCGATCCACCGATTGGAGGCCACGACCCCCGACATGGGTCAATGTTTTGTCATTTCGAGTATGAAAGGAAGGCATGATCCCATGTCCAAGCGACGGTAGAAAATCACATCGTACTCCTACACCAACCAGGCTTAGGTGATCCCGGAGCCGCCTACCCCTATTCGGTATCGGGATGTCAAGCTCATGAAAACGGAAATACGTCATACGTGTCTCTTCTTCTGGGATGGAATCAACCGACTCAGGCCGACGCGTCACCACTGCTTTGATATCATCAAACGTGTCCCCTTAGGCCGAAGGCCAAATGGGATAGGATCGACTGCCTTCATTGCCATGGTCTCAATGGAGAGCGAGACTCCTGATATGATGACCACTACTGCCCAAGCCGACACCAGTTTCCCCTCAGGCTTTGACAGTCCAGAAGTACCTCCCGTTGCGGGGAATCCCCCCACGGGTGGAGAGGAAGACCTGGAGGATGCTCCCCCCACCTTTGAGGAAGGCGTCTCTACCACATTTGATGAACTGGTACAAGTGAACCTTGGTAGCGAGGTAGATTCGAGACCTACATTGATCAGCACGACCATGTCTCCCGAGGAGCAGCAGCAGTACGTAGAATTTCTCAAACAACACTGTGACGTGTTTTCCTGGAGTTACGGTGAGATGCCAGGACTAGATCCTCAAGTAGCCATCCACCGTCTGGGCCTCCCGGCAAACCATCGTGGGTCCAAGCAGCCTCCCAGGATGATGCACCCTTCTCATGGTGTTATGGTTGAGGCTGAAGTTGACAAGCTTATCAAAGACAACTTCGTTAAGGAAGTCCAGTACCCCAAGTGGCTTTCTAACATTGTGCCAGTCAGGAAGAAGAATGGGCAGATCAGAGTCTGCATCGACTTTCGCGACCTTAATCACCACTTCCCAAAGGATAACTTCCCCCTCCCGGTGACTAAGTTGTTGATTGACACTATAGCTGGGTTCCAAGCTCACTCTTTCATGAATGGGTATTCTGGGTACAACCAGATCTGAATGGCCCCTAAGGATGAGAAATCCACTACCTTCAGGGCTCCCCAAGGTACCTTTTTCTACCAGGTTATGCCCTTCGGTTTGAAAAATGCAGGTTCCACTTATCAGAGGGCCATGCATCGCATATTCAAGAAAATTCTCAGGACACTGGTGGAATGCTATGTAGATGACCTAGTGTTCAAGTCATACCAGTGCTAGGACCATCTCAAAGACCCTGAAAAAAGTGTTCGGTTTCCTCCGTTCCCGTCACCTGAAGATGAACCCATTGAAGTGTGCCTTTGGGGTCACCTCTGGGAAGTTTCTTGGCTTTGTTGTTAGATACCAAGGCATCGAAATAGATCCAGAGAAGATCAAGGCCATCAGACAAATGCCTCCCCCGAGCAATATTCAAGAACTTCGAGGTCTCCAAGGCCACTTAGCCTATATACTCCGATTTATCACGAATCTGGCCAGAAAGTGTAAGACCTTTTCCTGGCTCATGAAGAAAGGCGCCGCTTATGAATGGGATGAAGAGTGTCGGACCGCCTTCGAGGAAATCAAGCAGTATCTGCTACAGCCTCTGGTTTTGATGCCACCTATTTCCAGAAAGTCGCTGGTCCTTTACGTGACCACCCCAGAACGGTCCCTCGGCGCACTTATCACCCAGAAGAACAATGAGGGTACTGAGAATAGTCTCTACTATCTCAGTCGCATGCTTCTCGATACGGAGGTCAGATATTCCCCTATCGAAAAGAGCTGCCTTGCGCTCGTCATTGCCGTACAGAATTTGTGGCATTACCTTCAGAACCATGAGGTGTAATTGGTCTCTTGGGTATACCCACTAAAGTACATCCTGAACCGCCCCATGTTGACTGGCCGACTAGCGCGGTGGGTAGTGATCCTCCAGCAGTTTGATATCTGGTTTGTACCTCAGAAGGCCATTAAGGGACAGGCATTGGAAGACTTTTTAGCCGCCCACCCAACCTCCGCGGATCAGTCCTCGAACCTGGATTTTCCTGATGAGACGATCCTCTCAGTCGATCATGCCATACCATGTTGGCAAATGCACTTCGATGGTGCCTCCTGGAGCCCCAACGGTAGGAGGCTCAACGATCCTAAGCTCAACAGGGTGGGCCTGGGCATCGTCTTCCTTACTCTGACGCAAGCCGTCCTACCATTCTCATTTCTATTGTCAGAAGGCTGCACCAACAATGAGGCAGAATACCAGGCTCTCATCACCAGCCTCGAGTTGGCCCTTGAGATCGACATGCCCCATCTACATGTGAAAGGGGATTCCAAGCTGGTGATCAAACAGGTCAATGGAGATTATGTAGTTAGGAAGCCGGAGCTTGTGCCATTGCTGGAATGCACCCTCCGCCTAATTCCCCAGTTCCCCTCTTGGCCAGAGGTCACCCATGTCCCTCGGTCACAGAACGGTCGAGCTGACGCTTTGGCCGGCTTAGCTGCATCGCTGGCAGAACCCAAGAAAAATGACTTGATCATACATGGGGCACACCAGAGAGTCATTTCCCCCGTCACCCAAGAGGGCACCGACGACCTTCAGGTAAGTCATCTCACTGCCAGACCTGCTACGTCAGGGGTCCCGGGTTTGTTGAACACAGTGGCCGAGGACGCTCTCGACTGGAGGGCACCTTTTGTCGAGTATCTCCAAAATGGTTGCCTCCCAGATGACAGGGCCGAGCGCGAGCGAATCCGACGCCGCGCGCTGTAATTTACCCTCCAGAGTGGTCCCAGTCTTGAGCAGATCCTCTATAAGCGGGGCTTAAATGGCGTTCTCCTCCGTTGCATTAAAGGAGTAGAGATTACTCAAGTTATGCAAGAGGTCCATGCTAGTTCCTGTGGTGCCCATCAAGCCGGGCCGAAACTGTCCCATCAAATCCACAGGTTGGGATACTTCTGGACCTCTATGATCCACGATTGTATCAAGTATGCCAAGAGATTCCACACATGCCAAGTTCACGCCAACTTCCTGCATCAGCCGCCAGAGCCTCTCCACCCCACCAAGTACTCTTGGCCGTTTGCGGTATGGGGAATTGATGTAGTGGGACCATATCCACTGGCAACAGCTCGCCAGTGTAGGTTCCTCCTGATGGCTACAGATTTATTTTCCAAGTGGGCAGAGGCAGTTCCACTCAAAAAGGTCAAGGCCCGTTCCATCGTCGACTTTGTGAGCTACAATATTATCCACCGGTTCGGGGTCCCTCACGCCGTCCTCACCGACAACGGCACCAACTTACGAGTGGCTGAGCTGAAGAAATTGTACGCCAAGTACGACATCCGTTTGAACCACACCTCCCGCTATCACGCGCAAGCAAACGGACAGATCGAGGTGTTCAACAAAGCCCTCTCTGACATTTTGTAGAAGATGGTTGGCCAGAACAGGAAAGGTTGGCCGGACAAGCTCCCCAACTCCCTCTGGGCTTATCGGACGATGACTCGCAACTCTACCCAGGTGACCCCATATTACCTGGTGTATGGGGCTGAGGCCGTCCTACCCATTGAGATCCAGCTACCATCGTTACGAACTGTAGTCTACGACCATCAGGCACCAGATGAGGTGGCCAAAATCTGTCTGGATGAATTAGAAGCACAAGATGAGAACCGGCTTCATGCCCTGCATAATCTGGAAAGACATCAGAATAAGATAGAAGTGCCTTCAATAAGAAGGCTCGCCTCCGTTCCTTTCTACAGGGCGACCTAGTGCTGGCCCTTCGAGCGCCAATAATCCCTGGTAGGAAACCGCCCAAGCTAGAACCCAAGTGGGAAGGACCTTATATTATCCATAAGGTTTACCCCAACGAGGCTTACTCCTTGGTGACCACAGATGGTGAGCGTGTAACTCCTCCCACCAATGCCAGGTTCCTCAGGCAATACTTTGCCTGATCCTATCAGGTCCAGCACGACCCTAAACTGTATGGTCCAGCACGACCTTAAACTGCACCGCCATCCTGCAGAATGATAAACTGCAAGGTGGTCCGAGCTCTATGACCTTAAACTAAGATCTCCCCCCCATCCTTACTGCAAGACATTAAACAGAAAGCCGGTCAGGCCTCCCTAACCAGTGCACAATTTTGGGCCCCTTGGCCTTCGTCGACTCAGACTCTCCTATGGGATTGTACGGTGTGGTGTGCATCCTCATTCACGTCGGGTTACCCGCCGTACCGTACATATACCCAGTGGAGACACATTTCTCATCCAGGACAACGTTGAACTGACTTTCAAGAACTACGTGTGGCTTGATTCCCATCCTAATGGGATACGTAGGAATGCTCGGATGCCTCGTCTTGAGCCCAGCCCCCAGCTCTTCTCTCCCACTATCCCCCCTGGGAATAGTTTCCTTGGAGGATCCTTGCATAGCGAGGAGTGGGCTTTCTTAGCCCAGCTCGTAAGGCCCCGATCATACAAGGATTTTAAGGGTTGCACCATTCGCCCACTCCCATTCTTCTATTCTCCCACGTCCTTACCGCATGATGTTAAACTGCATGGCCTTCAAGAACTACGTATGGCTTGATTACCATCCTAATGGGATACGTAGGAACGCCCAGACATGTCGTCCATTGGCCCAACCCAAAAGCCAAAATCTTCCCCTCAGGTCAGGACATATGACAGGGTGCACACTTTTTCCCCAACTCGCAACGAGAAAGCCTCGAACCCTCTGTAGGTCTCTCCTGGAGATGTTTGGCTCCTTCATGGATGGATATAGCTATGCTTCACCCTCTCCTTGACTGGGATTCCATAATCTTTCACACCCCGAGGGCCCCCCAAGAACGGCCCGGATACTACGCCCAAGGGCTCTCCTACCATTATAGGCCAAAGCCCCTGAGGGTTTTGGACAAGAAATTGATAAAAAATCCCGCGTTGCGAATACAGTCAGCGGCCGATGCTCATTTTTTGTTCCCACTTCAGGCAAATGCGATATGGAGACTGCGTTTTCTCCACAGTAAATGTTTATCCTCCCTCACCACGCCAATCCTGTTAAGCCCAAAATGTCGGTCACACGATTCACATCCTTCTCCATTCTCATCATGTCTAGGTGGAGTTTCGAAACTCTTTGTAACATTCCTCCGTGCACGTCTACACGAAAGGGGAATAAAGCCATGTCAAAGGCATCTTTCGGAGCTCTTCACCGACTCCCCCTAGTTGGATGTTTCGGGTATTGCGATAAGGATCTCCCCCCTTTGTTTCCCACACCGAGTTTAGCTCACGTGGGCTTAGGGATCGGGTCAAGGTCTGCGCTTACATGGAAAAGTTCCATCCATCCATGGTCCGAGCTCTATGACCATAAACTAAGATACTCTCAGAACTACGTTCAGCTTGAATCACATCCTAATGGGATACATAGGAATGCTCAGACCCCCTGTCTTTGGGTCTAGCTTGAGTTCAGCTAATTCACCTCTCTAGTCCTACCTTCAGGACCCCGATTACGGGACTGTGTGGCGTGGTGTGGGATTATGTCCTCATTCACGTTGGGTTTTCAATAGCTGCACCACAGACACCCCATTCTAAGAGTTAGCCCTCCTATTACTTGTCCCGCATGACGTTAAAAGGCACCCTTTAGAACTATGTGTGGCTTGATTCCCATCTTCATGGGACACGTAGGACCACCTAAATGTATGGACTTCGGGTCCATCCTCACCTCTTAGAGATCTCCTGATCTCCCGGTCACCTAGGACCTTTGGCTTGTCCCTCTCTAGGAGGGGGATATAAAGTTATGATACAGGGTTTTTTTGGCACTATGCCCCCTTTTCCTAGGAATTTGCCATCTCTTGGTCGCCCTCAAGTTGAGTCCCTCGACCCCTTTCAGTAGTTCGCCTATGTGTTAAGAGTACTCTGGTCTAGGACCAAAAGTGTCAGATTCAATTTGGTCAAGTTCCCTCCACTTTTCAAGATTTGTGCCTCCCTTTATTCAGGCCTTCATTATCTTTCATACCAAAAGGGACCCCCAAAAACAGCCTGGATACTACGCCCAAGGGATCTCCTACCGTTACGGGCCAACGCCCCCGAGGGTTTCTAGACAAAAAATTGATACAAATCCTATGTTGCGAATATGTTTAGCGGTCGATGCTCATTTTTTTGTCCCCATTTCAGGCTAATGCGACGGGATGCTGTGTTGCAAACATGGTCAGCAGTAATCCCTCGTCATCACACCATCCCTTCCCAGCCTTGAATATTGGATACATGATTCACATTATGTTCCACCCCATCGTTTCTAGGTGGAATCTCGACACTCTTGGCACTACCCCTCAGTGCATATTTCCATATCAGGGGGGAAAAGCTGCAATATGACGTCCTTAGGGGCTCCCCTGGTCCGAACTCTAAAGACCATAAACCAAGATCTCCCAAGAACTACATCTGGCTTAATTCCCATCCTCATAGGGTACATAAGAACGCAAAGACCACCTGTCTTTAGGTCCAACATAAGTTCAGCGTCCTGCCTTCGGGACCCTAACTACTGGACTGTGTGGTGTGATTTGGACTCCAAGTCCTCATCCACATGGGTTATGTCGTACGACACCAAACACCTTCCCCGCCTGGAATCGTCTCTGCTACGTCTGCATTGCATGACGTTAAAATGCATGATTGGTCCTATCATACGACCCTAAAACTGTGACATTATCGTCCTGGCTGCACGAAGAAAAATGGCACTGCATTGTGATGACCTCGTTGTATAGGACATCACGTTGGGTATTGGTCACGTGCCATGCCATTTTTCAACGCCTATCGGGGCTTGATTATTGTGGCGACACCATGGGTTTCCACCCTAGGCTTGTCGCTTCACAAAAAAAAACCACTCACCTCAAAGGACAAACAAGATTTATCAAATTCCGCTTCTTTTAGTGCAAGGGCCACGCCCGCACTCCCCTTTTTCCCTGGCACTGGTACCTTACCATGCCACCTTTCAGAACTACGTATGGCTTGATTCTCATCCTCATGAGATACGTAGGAGCACTCAGGCACTTCCCTGTGGGCCCAGCCTAACCTTCATGTTCGGTCCCTCGACTCGAGCATTTCCCCAGAGAGCACATGGTAAGTAGGGCTTAGGTCCTCATTCACGTCGAGTTTTGTAACCACCTTGCCATGTGTCCCTTTCTCCCCTTACCCATTCATGGTCCAAACTCTAAGACATTAAACTAATACGCTTTCAAGAACTACATGAGGCTTGATTCTCATTCTCATGAGATACGTAGGAGCGCCCGGGCACTTCCCCGCGGGCCCAGTCTAACTTTCGCTTTCGGTTCCTTGACCTAAAACCTCTCCCAAGGGGGTCGTGAGGTGTAGTACAGGATTATTTTCTCATTCACCTCGGGTTGTTCACCGCACCGTACACACCCCCTATTCCCATTCACACTGGGTGTTTGAGTTACTCCACCATGTGCCTCATATGTTTCCTCTCATCCGTGGTCTGAATTCTGTGACCCTAAACTATGATCTCCTTATGGGAAAGGACTCTGCTCCCCCTATCTAATATGTCGCGTTGTCGTATTCAGATGTGTCTCGACAAGAGCCCGAGGTGTGGGATATTCATGGGGACATTACCCTCATCCCATGACCAAGCTTCGTGAGCTCTCTATTTGGATCCTCATCCTCTTCCACATCCAAAAGGACCCTTGGATGACATGGATACTAGGATTAAGGGATCTCCATGGATGCTGGACCTAAGGGCCCTCCAATCATTTTGGGCCAACGTCCCTACGGATCTCTAACAACATTTGTGACATAGTCCCGTGTTTCGAACATGGTCAATGTTCAACCCTCATTTTTCTGTCCCCATTATAGGCTAATGCGATATGGATACTACGTTTCCTCCACGGTTAGCAGTTATCCTCCATCGTCACGCCGCCATCATTGTGATCTGAATCTTGAGCACCATGAT
The DNA here is from genome assembly GCA_963277665.1 of Viscum album. Classification (NCBI taxonomy): domain Eukaryota; kingdom Viridiplantae; phylum Streptophyta; class Magnoliopsida; order Santalales; family Viscaceae; genus Viscum; species Viscum album. Next base: position 1,391,102,165 of record OY728142.1, on the reverse strand, counting down.
TCACGCATTTCCACTTCCCCATGTTCAAGTGGAATTCCATCATACTCGGATCTTTCTCTTCATGCATCTAGGTGCACCACATTATTGTGTTAGTGTCATTGGGCCGGTATTCACTGAGCGTCCCTTTTCCCCAACCTACCCCTTCTATGTTGGGAAAGTCCCACCACTACTTCTTGTTTCCCACACCGAGCATGACTCACGTGGGCTTAGTAGTTTTGGCAGGATGTGTACCAATGCGGTCTGGATCCCCAATCGTCCTGCATGACGTTAAACTGCGCTTACAGAACTACGTATGGATTGATTCCCATCCTCATGGGGTATGTAGGAACGCCCGACCACTCTGCTTCGGGCCCAGCCTAATCCTCACTCTTGGTCCCTCGACTTGGAGAGTTTCCTCCGGAACTGTGTGGTGTGATTTGGACTCCAAGTCCTCATTCACGTCGGTTTCGTAACTACCACACCATATGATCCCTGGCCTCTTCTATTTAACTCCACGTCCTATCGTATGACGTTAAACTAGAGGAGTCCATATGTCCTCAATGCATGACACTAAATTGCGGTTCCACCCTGAACAAATTCAGGATGCCCCGTGCTAATCATGGGATGCACCAGAGCCTTTACTAGAGAGGATTTCACCTTCCAGTGTTGGTCTATGACTACATTGTACTTCCAGAACTACGTATGGCTTGATTCCCATCTTCATGGGATACGTAGAGACACCGAAGCATTTCCCCAAGGGTCCGGCCTAGGAATCGCAAAATCCTGTTCCTCCCCAGCTCCAGCCCTCTGGCCTGACCCCTCAGGGGAGACTATGTAGCTGCAATTTTTCCTTGAACAAGTTCAGGATGCCCCAAGATCCCATTGGGAAGCGACAGACCCCCTCTCCAGAGGAATGATCCATGATCAAACCAATGCGCCCATATGGCGTACTCCCACCACGGTGGTGTAATTACATGAGTGTCAGACTCTGTTCGGACGAACCATCACTCTATATTCCACGCTTTGCGTGCCCCTTATTCGGACCCTCGTCCCCTTTAATGATTAAAGGGACCCCCTAACGGCCTGGTCTAATGCCGTATCGGCTCACCTACCGTCCGGGGCCAACGTCCCGGAAGACTGGTCATGTTTGGAAGGACCCCCTAACAGTATAGATGCTCGACTTAGGGTCCGCCTACTATCCTAGGCCAACGTCCCAAAGGATTGATCAACAAAATTTGTGACATGGTCCCGTGTTTCGAACATGGTCAACGGTAAACCCTCATTTTTTGTCCCCATTTCAGGCTAACACAATAAGGATATAATTTCTCCGCCACGGTTAACGATTTCCCTTTATTGTCACGCCATCTCGACAGTGTTCCGAATTTTGGGTATCGTGATCCACACTTCCCATTTCCATCTGTTTGGACCAATTTCAGCACCCCTGGCATTGCACTGTTCGTGCATAAGAGCACGCTAAAGAAACAGTAATTCGGCTGTTCTAAGGACCTCTTTCTCCGGCCAGGCCTCTCCCACCGTCCGGAAATCCGGATTGGTTGTCCAAACCCCGGATTCCTATGGCTTGTTTTCAACTCCCATGTTGAGAGGGACGATGAGGCAACTATCACCGATTTCTCACATCGGTCTTGACCCATGTGAGCTTGGGGAATGATCACCGGACACCCCGCCAATATTATAGGGATGTAATGAACCGATGCAAAGAGTGGAAATCGTACATGCTACGACATTCAAGGAAAAAGAAAATTGAAGTGCGAAAGTACTATTGAAAGGTTTTTAATTTGTTACAGTACCCGGGGGTCGACTCCCCCCATGGATGGGTTGACCCCATCAAAAGAACGATGCAGCTCCGCCACCCTTTGACTTGTGGCGTCCAAGACTTGCTGTCGCCGACTCAACTCCCGCTCCTACTCAGCAGCGACGGGATGCAGTCCGTCAGACTTGGCTCTGGCCCTTTCTACGTCAGCTTGAATGGCAGCCATCTTTCCAGAAGCCTGCCTCATATGATTCTCTGCCTCTGCCAGCTGGGCCTTCAACCGTGAGATCAGCTCAGATTGTGCATTATGATAGGCTGAGTGCTCATCCGCCCGGGCCTGCAACTATTGGACCTTGCTTTCAGCCTCATGGAGCTTCTTGATGTGGGTCTCCTTCCTCCGCTGCCTGCCCACGCTGAGCCCGCGATCATACTCCCAGATCTTCTCGGCCATGAGATCTCGGACGAGCACATGAGGACGTTGGGAATCCACTCCCCCAGCACACAATTCGCGCAGCCGCGAGCGAAGTCTATACATTTCATTCACCCATAGCGTTGGGGGGGGGGGTATTTGATGAAGCGTGTGACCAGCTTCCACGACCGGTGGCAGGCTATGCTGCTGTCCTCCTCGTCAGAGTCTGTCTCGTCCCAGTCTGCGCGATTGGTAGGCTCGTACACAGGATATGCCCATAGGAAATCCTCGGCAGGATCTACATCTGGTGTTGAATCTGGCATGACATCCGGCGCCGAAGCAGGCATGACGGGACTTCGGTCGGCCGATTGGTCCTCGTCATCAGACTCCACTTCAATAACCTCATGCACGACCCTGCTGGTGGCCCCGTCAATGATAGTGCATGTAGCAGCTCAGGGAGATGGGGGAACTATCTCCACCATCACCGGCATGCCCCGAGGGGGGTTGCCGCCTGACATCCCAACCAGCCTTGCCGTAGAAGCCCATGCCAATCGAAGAACTGTACCATAGGAAAGGACACAGACGTTAATGGGCGCCATCTATATGTGATAGCAACGAATCCACTAGAGGGAACTTATGGAGATCGATCTCCTGGTGCTGCCCTTGAGTCGATGCTGACGGGACCCCGAGGCATGGCCCTCCGTATACTATTGAAAGATCTAGGGATCCCTGAGGAGCCACCTCAGATGCGCTGGTCCCACCAGACACGGAACTGGACGCAGCTGTAGGTGCGGATTCTGAAGGTTCTGCATCATCACCCGCTGAGGAGCAAGAATGAAGCCTGCGTACGAGTTCTTCCTACATGGATCAAACATCGGTGAGAAGTCCATAACGGCCCAAGAACGGACCATAAGGAAAGAAGTTCGGAATGCTACCTCGAGAGCCTCTACGAAATCGTCGGAATATGAGCCTTGATCTCCGACCTCGCCCTCCTCCAACGGGCTCCCTCTTCCAGCCTCATCCTCCTGAGAGGAGTCCTCTGATTCCTCCGGCAGGGGGAAGCACTCCCTCAGATCGGCAGCTGGCAACTGTGGGGGAACTGTCCGATCCAGCAGTACCCTCACCCGGTCTGTCATTGGGTGAGGGACACCACTAGAGTGAACATAATCCTCCAGCTTGTCCAAGTATTGCTCTACCTCCGCCAGAGACGCAGTGCAACCAGCCTGGACTAGGCCTATGCCCGGTAACTCCATCCTGAGGCGATTCAGATGCGCCCACATCTCGGGTGGACTGAGGAATATCCGGTTGACATCCCAAATGTCCCAGGACTCCGGGAATATGGTATCCTCTGCCATGTTGATGTGACGTAGCCGATTCCCCGGAGCCTGAGTGGATATCCTACAAAATCCCCTCGGTGGCCGCCCCTTCGGATGGACCTACTATTCGGGAATCACCGGATCCACCGCTGCTGCCACACCCTCGGCCTGTGCTGGTCCCGCCACCATGGTAGCCCCGCCATCGCGAGAAGCCCTTGCTGCCCTCCGACCTCGACCTCGGGATAGAGGAGGCCCACCATCACCAACACGAATAGTTGGCTGCTTCAGCATCTCACCCGGGTAAGCAGCCTCCCAGCTAATGGAATACTCCCTCACCAATCCGAAAGCGGCGGTGGATTGAGGAAATGCAATCCGCATATTCCCATCTTCCTGTGTGAACATGAGCCAATACTGCCTCATCACGCATGGGTTCTCCTCGTGACGCACCTCCCAGTAGACCTGCAGGGTCAACCACTGGAGGCACTGGAACTTCCTCGCAAACCGATGCGGGGTGTATGGTTCGTAGAGCGGCTCACGATCCACTCGTGCCACCAAAACTCCGCCTAGAAAGGCCAGGAGGTAAGCCTGGTGCTCTTCCATTCCCCGCCCATCATCAGTAAGTATCCCCGTCAGCAATGGGAAGGGGTGGAAATTAAACTCATCTTACCTACACACCCGATTTAGCACCGTCGACATGGTTAGTTTGAACGGGAAGCTCCCGACCGCATTCAGGATGGAGGGGTGGAAGTTTGATCCAGGCGGCGAGATAGGGTTTGGATATTCATAGATTCCCCTGATGTGCGCCGCAACCCACCCTACAAAAGGTGGAAGGGCCCGCATATCCTCGGCGGATTCTTGCCCTCGCTAATGTGCCGCATCATTCTGTACAGCTTGGCAAGCATGGGAATCCCTAGATTGACCTGCTGCCCCATGGCCAGCATAGACGCCATGATAAATGAGCTGGGCCACACCCCCATGCTGGTGTCCCTCACTGGTAGGATCCAACCGCAGATGAGAGCCGCAATGAATGCCGCCAGCCTGACTATCAGCTGTTTTTCAGTATTGACACTGAAACCCCACATCTTCCACTGGCTGTCCTCCAAGACCCGCCAGTGCAGGTGCTCCTTACCCCATTGGGCCGCCCTCGGACAAGTTCGAGGCCTCGGGGGGAACTCTCGATTTTATGGGAAATTTAGGAAATGCTTGAACCGCTTCTTAAAGTGGACATCCCTCACTGCTTCCTTGTCCTCTCCAGGGACGAGTGCCATCAGCACCAACGCCAGTCGCGGAATTTGCTCTGTGTCCTCCCACGCGCTCATGACGGGGAGTAACTCATCATACATGACCCCCAAGATCGAAACCGCCGAAATTTGGTGGACATCCCACAGGTGGATTCCCACCTCCCCGTGATGCAGGTGAAAAGTATTGGTCCTAGACGACCATCTACTCAGCAATTCCGGCATCAGTTGTTTCAGTTGGTAAATATGGAATTGGGAGGCCCATGCCGCCTCATATAAACCCACTCTTCTTAGCTCGACCCCAAAATCCTTGCATGAGGTGCCTACCCAGTAGGCCCAGGCCCAGTCGTCAGTAAAGTTTCCGCCCTAGCGCAGGTACCACGCATCGGACCACCCCTTCTTCGGATCCTACAATGACGCCTTCAGCATCATACGGTACATAGGAGGGGACACCTCCAGTTGCAGTGTCTTCCCATCAATATTGTTCACGTGGTTGTAGAGATAGTTGGCGGTGACGGGTGCAAAGTCCTCCCGCGCATGACCATCGGCCGTCCTAGACCATTGGCGTTGACATGCCGTGCTCTTAAACCAGTAAGCTGGTTCGTCCCTACTCGCCTCAGGGATGAAGACATCATCCCTCATCCCGAATCCATACAAGGGCAGTTTCTTGCACTGCGAATAGTTTCTCTAACCCTCCGATAGCAGGTCTCTCAAGGAATTATGGTCCGAGTGGCTTCAAACCATCTCCCCAAGGCCCATACGGTTGGCCATCTCATCCCTCCGGGCGGCATCGATAATCACCCCCAACACATCTTCCCGATGGGCCATTTCGGTTCTTATACTCAGATAAGAATTTTTTCGGAAAGGATCGCAAAACTGGGTCGCGAAGCCGGCTCATGAAGATCTCTCGCGAAGAGGGGTTGTGAAGCCGAGCCGTGGAGTCGGACCTGGGCCAGAAAATAGGAGTTCTCTTGGAATGGTCGCGGAATCGGAGACCCGCGGTTTGCCGCGAAGCTCGGTTCACGGAGAGCAGTTGTAGAGTACGTGGAGCTTCACGGAATTGAGAGCACAAATGGAAAATAAAAAGCGCATGAAGACAAAAGAGGTCGCCCCCATATTTATAGGCGACAACCCCGGAGCTTCGCGGCACGCCCCGCCCGCGTGAGCATCGTGGCGCGTCCGGCCACTCCGCCGCGTCAACACCGCGGGACCCCTTCGCGAAGCCGCATCACGAACAACCGAAAATTTTGGCGATTTTCCCTCAGAATTCGACCCTTCATCCCTCCGTGGCTCCAAGTCTAAGGGGGTTCATTCGTTGGCGCCAAAATATTTCCCAAAATGAAGGAGCGAAAAGGAATCCCCGCACACTGCCTCGTGAAGTACCGACGCGAAGCACCGATGCGAAGCACCCCCCAAGCATAGCGGTCCCATGAAGCACCAAAGGAGGGACCTCTCCGTGAATGGCCTGACGTTTGCGACCCGCCGCGAAGCACCTGAGGCGGGACCTCTCCGCGAACAGCCTGACGTTCGCGAACCCGCCGCGAAGCACCAGTGGTGGGACCTCTCCGCGAATGGCTTGATGTTCACGAACCTGCCGCGAAGCACCAGAGGCGGGACCTCTCCACGAACGACTAGACGTTTGTGAACCCACCACAAAGCACCGGGGGCAGCACCTCTCCGCGAACGGCCTGACGTTCGCGAACCCGCCGCGAAGCACCGGAGGCGGGACCTCTCCACGAACGGCCTGACGTTCGCGAACCCGCCGTGAAGCACCGGGGGTGGGACCTCTCCGAAAACGGCCTAACATTCGCGAACCTGCTGTGAAGCACCGAAGGCGGGACCTCTCCGCAAACGGCCTGACATTCGCGAACCCGCTGCGAAGCAACTGCCGCCCTTTCGCGCCATGTGAGATCTGCTTCGCGGCGCCCCTTGCCTATAAATACTGGGCTCCCCCTAAGTCCAGGAGGACGGACAATCTGACCTTTCGACATCTCAATTCCCAAATCACGATGCAACCTTCACCCCTGGAATCATGAGCTCCATGAGGTACTTCTACATCGCGTGACGCCTTCTCTTTGTCTCGTTTTGAGCCCCTCTTCCGAGAGGGATGCCCTTCGCGAAGCTCAAGGGCATTCGCGAAGGAGGGGGATTCCCAAGGGAACCCGGGCAGCCGCTGAGCATTTATGCTTCGCGAAACACCCATCCTGGACTAGTGATCCCCATGCTAAGGCAGGATCACTCCACATCACGAAGCACACTGCCTCGCAGTACCTTGCTTCGCGAGGCACCCCCTCTTCGCGAGGCAGTGCTCCGCGGGGACTGTTCTACTTCGCGAAGCACCCTCTATTCACACCTCTGCCCCATGCTAAGGCCAAGGCACTTCACTTCGCGAAGCACACTGCCTCGCAGCCCCTTGCTTCGCGAGGCACCTTTGCTTCATGAGGCAGTGCTCCGCGGATACTGTTCCACTTCATGAAGCACCCCTTATCCACACCTTTTCCCCATGCTAAGGCCAAGGAACTCCACTTCGCGGAGCACACTCCTCTTCTTGGAAATTCCTTTTCCCGTGCGACCCTCCAGGTTTGCACGATGTGATTTCAAAGTCCCACAGGCAACATCACCCGTAGCGTTGCTTCGCCTAATGCTTCTCCGCATAGGCACGCTAATGGCTATCGCTTCTTCGCATAGCCACACTAACGTGGACCCCTCGATGGTTCGCTCTATAACCCCCCTTGACCACGGCCTTACTGGTACCTTCACTTCCCCAAGGAGAAAAGGGTACCGATCATGTAAGTCCTAGGGGTGCATAGTAAACCCACCTCATCCGAGCTGTATGACGTTAAACTGTCAAGCGCCACATCCTCAACACAAGACGTTAAACTGTGACCTGACCCGGTACCCCACACACAGAGTCCCCCCAGCTCGGACATTCTTTATGCCACTCGTCTCCACGGGAATGGGATCAACCCCTCCACAAGGGATGATATCCTCCTTCTCAGAGTAGCGTATGTCCATGGGATAAGGGAAACCACCTCGATGTAAGCCCCTAACCTTTCTTGCAAGAGGCATCACCCCATTCCTCCTCACTTCCTCAGCACCAAATCCAGCCAAGGATGTGATGGGGAATGGTGATCCTCCTTTCATATTCGGTCCTCGAGGCCAGAGGAGGGCGTGATGGGGAACGGTGCTCCTCCTTTCATCTTCGGTCCTCGAGGCCAGCGGAGGGCGTGATGGGGAACTAGGACCCTCCTTTATTCGGTCCCAAATCCCTCTCCCACTGCGCTTTGTCGCCCTCGGGCCTCCATCCTGGAGTAAGTCCCAGCACCATGGGCTGCCCAAAGCGTAAGCCCCTCTTCGCTTCTCACGGACGCACCCTTCGCGACGTGATCGTCAGGTCCTTGCTGCCTCTTGTTTCTCACACTGAGCATGACTCACGTGGGATTAGAGTAAGCATTGGCCATGACAATACCTACGTCCAACATGACGTTAAACTATTCCCCCTTTTCCATCATGACATTAAACTACACACCCATCCAAACTACGAGGACTTTGATCCATGTCAAGGCATGGTACGTAGGAATCCTCCCTGAGGTTCAAGCCCACCACCCATCGGACCAAGGTCTACCTTCACGTCAGTTCGCCGACGAAGCCCCCTTTGAACTACGAGGTCTTTGATCCATGTCAAGGCATGGTACGTAGGAAGCCTCCCTGAGGTTCAACCCCATCTCCCATCAGACCAAGGTCCTTTCCTCATGTCGGTTCGCCGACACCCGCACCATTCTGAACTATGAGGTCTTTGATCCATGTCAAGGCGTGGTACGTAGGAAGCCTCCCTGAGGTTCAAGCACACCCGTCATTTCTTCATGTCGGGTTCCATCCTCGTCCAGCATGACGTTAAACTGCATTCTGGTCCAGCGGTAAGCCATTGTGACCATTCCAAACTATGAGGTCTTTGATCCATGTCAAGGAATGGTATGTAGGAAGCCTCCCTGAGGTTCAAGCACACCCGTCATTTCTTCACGTCGGGTTCCATCCTCATCCAGCATGACGTTAAACTGCATTCCGGTCCAGTGGTAAGCCATTGTGACCATTCGGAACTACGAGGACTTTGATCCATGTCAAGGCATGGTACGTAGGAAGCCTCCCTGAGGTTCAAGCACACCCGTCATTTCTTCACGTCGGGTTCCATCCTCGTCCAGCATGACGTTAAACTGCATTCCGGTACAGTAGTAAGCCGTTGTGACCATTTCGAACTACGAGGACTTTGAACCATGTCAAGGAATGGTACGTAGGAATCCTCCCTAAGGTTCAAGCCCAAACATCATTCATTCATGTCGAGTTTCACCTTCATCCAGCAAGATGTTAAACTTCATCCTAGTCCGACGGAAAGCCGTTGTGACTCACCCATTTGAACTACAAGGTCTTTGATCCATGTCAAGGCATGGTACGTAGGAAGCCTCCCCGAGGTTCAAGCCCATCTCTCATTGGACCAAGGTCCATCTTCACGTCGGTCCACCGACACCATCCCGAACTACGGAGACTTTGATTCCCTGCCACGGGGATATGTAAGAGGCCTCGTCGAGGCTCAAGCCCAACTTCACCATCGCCCTTGCGATGGTCCCATTTCATTCCCCCCCTACACTTTATTCATCCATCTATTATCCACCCTGATTCTCACCCAGACCATCGTATCCCGGCGAGATCATGTCGTTCTGCTCCTCTTCACAACATTCAGGAAGCCACCCGTGGGTTAGCCCCGATATCGGCATCCCTTCAAGGGAAATTCGTTAATTTGATTCACTACAGCTAGTGTTTTGACCAGGATGAACCATCTCCACTGGAAGTTAAACTCGCGGCATACCCTATGTTAAATAAAGGAAGCTGAGGAAAACCTCAGGTATATGTCTATGACATATAATTCCCCGCGCTCGATGTGGGATGCCTCGGGCTTCCACACCCTCGAGAAGCCCCAGGACGAGGGACAAAAGACAGACACGCCAGTTCCCCAGCATCTAGACACGCTACTGATGCCTCGACGTGACTACTCCCCCGACCGAAGGTTCCTGCCTTGGACGGACCCTTTGGAATGTCCCGACAGAAGTAGTGTAATTAACCGGCGTCCATGGAAACATGGTACTGGGAAGAGTTTCACGAACAACATATTAAATCTATGAGGGAGACCCGGACTAGGTGATGAGTTACGAGGAGGAATCCACGGAAGGAAGAACTGACATCCCATCATCCCGGTTTTGATCAAGGAGAAAACATCCCTGAAGAGGGAGTGAATGCCGCCCGCCTTTGGAAAGCGGAAATGTGGGGCACAAATGCAGCGCGTACTCGTCCTCCACAGATGGATGCGCGCGCCCCGGTGAAAGCGTCGGAAACAAGATGAATTTTCAATAAATATTGGTTTTTATTTTAAAAGTGATAATTAGAATATTTTGAAAATTATTTAGATAAAATGAATATTATTTCTAAAATTAGGACATTGAAATTATCTAACAGTGAATTTTTCATAATTTTTTGAGATAGTGAAATTTTTGGGTTAAAATTAAATACCGTTTAAATATATTATGTGTTTTATGACATCATAATGACCCAATAGTGATGTAATAAAATACTATAAACTTTATTTTTGGCCAATATATGTTTTATCATTAAAATAATATTATTTTGGGTTTGTTTGATTTATTTAACAAAGATTTAGTGGACCCTTCAAGACTTATTAAACATTTTGTCTTTTTAAATTATTTTCCTTGGGAGTGTGACTCACCTCCACATAAGAAACCCCATTATTTTAAGAAGTTAGGACTTTGGCCTTATAAAATATTGTTTTCCACCCCCCTTTTTCAAAAAACATGGGAAAAAACCATGATCTTGTTTGTGTTTTTTATTAGTTTAATGCGAGGTGTCCCAAACCTAAATAATAAACAATTCCCTCTCCTTTCCTATACAAACCCACCCAAGCTCCCACTTCCTCCTCACTCAAAGAATTTTGAGTTCTCCAAAACTCTTCAATCATCTCTCTAGAATCTTCCCAAGGTGCCCCAAGCTCCCAAGAAGCCTCTCTCAACCTCTCTCAAGCCTTTAGAAGCACAATTCCAAATATGGTTTTTTCTTCATTTCTCATTTTTGTCCAATTTTTTTAATGTTGTTATGCCATTTTAATTTCAATTATAAATGTTGGTGTATGGTTTATCACCTCCCCCATACATCCCTATTTATGTTTTAATTATTATATACACCTTTATCTCTCAATAAATGCATCCCATGTACACCTGTTACTAAGCCAAAATTCTGAAAGGAATTTATCCCTCCTCAATTACATTCAAGCAATTCTTTTGTATCATGAATCTAAATTACATTACAATTATTGGGACATGTATCTATATTACCCTCTTACTGTCCATTTCATGTAAATATTATGAGACACCCCGCTCTCTCTTATCAATCATTTTTATAAATTCTTACATCACGCCGTTACACTGCCAAAATTGCACCGATTTTCCAAGCTAATGTCTTTGTGTAGTGAATACCATGCCCATTTCTCTATCAAGTGAATTCACCTTTATGAACATTTACATATTGATTATAAAGTTTCATGTATGAATTCCACATTCATTTATCGTGGAATAAATTATTATGTTTTATGAATCCATGTTATATGATCCATGCAGCACACTTATGCATGAAATGAAATGTTTAAGAAGGGTGCGCCCTTATAGCACTCCAATGCATTGGGTAAAGTGTAGTATCATGATAAATCATGTGAAATGGGTGTTTAATCATGATAATTCAAGTAAAGTGAGGGTTTACTCATGCTTCATGTGTAATGAGGGTTTACTCATGCTCTATGTGAAATGAGCCTTGGCACATGCTAATTCCAAGTTAAGTGATGTTGCCACATTTCCATGTTATGATTATCATGATTTATCATGACTTTATGTTTATGATTCTGTTGTGCTCTATTGATATTTCTATTGTCTAACATTTATTGTATTCCTCATGTTATTCCATGATTATTCCCTTTCTGGGCTTTATAGCTCACCCTTTTCTTATGCATGTCCTCAGGTTATCCCATCCAATGCTATGTACGAGGGAATGTAGTCATCATGTAAAGGAAGTTTTCATCAAAGATGTTGTATTTCATGTTTTAAGTTGTTATGTAATGATTCTAATCCCCAAATACACTAGACCTCTAGATCTTCTATGTTGTATCAAGTTATGTTTATGTAATAAATTATATTTAATTATGTAACAAAAAGAAGGGGTGTCATAGTTGGTATCAGAGGATGGGTTTAGTTATTTTTTGGATTAGGATTAGTAAGCCCTGGTAAATCATTAGAGACAAGACTAAGTATAATAAAAACATCCCTATGTTTTGGTGAGTATTGAGTAAGGGGTTTATCAAGAAAATACATCCCTGTCTGGATATGAGCAGGTAGAGGTGGCTCTGGAACAAATGTATCCTAGGGGTAAACCTGGAAAACACCACTTTGAGCTAGACTCAAATGGGAACTGGTGCAAGAAAATTGGACCTTTCAGAACTCTTGGTTATGATAGTCCCAGTGGATATGCTTTGATAAATTTACAAGATTAGTATGAACCATTATTAAGGGATAGAAAAAATGACCTAAGAATATATATTATAAAGTAGATCATAGATAACATAGACTAATGCCAATAGATTCATATGTTAAGGGAAAAAATTTATTTATAAGTCATCAGTTTTGTCCTTGGATTACCCTTTATGTGTTACCCCTAACTTTCCTTTTATTCCATCCAATGGCCGGTAATAGGAGGACTCGGGATAACAATCGATGTGAAGATCCATGTGATGACTGTACTAATGTGATTCCCAATCCAATGGGAGTAGGAATCGTGAACTCTATCATGATTCTCTCTCAGCTAACTCAATATTTGAATAGAAACATGGGTCAAGAGGAATGTTCAACCCCCCCCCCCCCCCTAATAAGGAACAAGTCACTATCGAGATCTTCACGAGACAAAGGCCTCTTACTTTTAATGGATCATCTGATCCCTCAATCACTTGGACAATGGATAAACTCCATTGAAAAGATCTTCTCCATCCTTCAATGTTCTGAACAAGATAAGGTTCTCCTGGATTCTTATTGTATGGAGGGTGAAGCTGATAAATGGTGGACATTAATAAAAAATACGAAGCCTAAGGAGGAGATCTAGGTGTTGGAATGGAAGGATTTTTGGAAGATGTTTTTCGATAAATATTTTCCGTGCACCCTCCAGCTTAAGATGGAAAGGGAATTCTTTTCCCTCAAGAAAAAAAACAATGAATATATCAGAGTGTATGAGGGAAACTTCACAAGGCTTGCACGATACGCATCTAGCTTTGTCGTTACCCATAAATTCAAGGTTAACCGCTTCTTTGGTGGGTTGAAACCTATCCTATGGAAAGCACTGGCGATTCATGACTTCGAAAGCTATGCGGAAATTGTCTGATGTGCCCTCAGGGTCGAAATGGAGATCGGAGAATCTCATGGATATCATGGGGATAAAAATTATAAGGTGGAATTCAATTCTGGCGATCTGATGGATAAATAAATGGTTCTAAGAAGATCTAGCACCCCACTTTTCAAAGGTGCAAAAAGAAGTACCTTGGAAAATGCCTAAACGGTACGGGGAAAAGCTTTAAGTGTGGAAGAGAAGGGCACCTGACTATTAACTATTGTCAAGAAAGACCCGCGGATGCGACAGAGGAGAGGAATGCTCTTTTTGAACCTCAATGCGTGTTCATTGCTTATAACTGCATGAACTAGGGCATCTTACAAATCAGTTCCCTATGCCAAGGGTTTTCGGAGGCAACCAACAACATCCAAGGAAGCAGGGGTGATTTTTTTTCCATCCATACTGCCAAAGTGAATCCTGAAAATGAAGTGTTGATAGGTATTCTAGTTTATTCATTCAAGAGTAGAGAACATAATTTTTGATTCAGGTTCAACACATCCATTTATATCTCGAAAGTTTAGATAGAACAATCCCACCACAACCAAAAATCATGGAATTGAAGATGTCAGTGAGTTCAAAAAATGGGAAATAATTGCATCCCATGAATATAACTCCTCCCCTGTCATAATCTATTGATTAAAATTCACGGAGAACCTCGTCATACTCCCTATGGTATAATTTGATGCGATCTTGGCATGAATTTTCTTTCCTTATATAGAGCCAACATAAATTTCTTAGAGAGGGAATTCACTCTCCATGTGGATAATCGACCCACAATTCTATAACAGTGTGAGGAAGATGAATCTTCTTTAGTTACATCATCTCAAGAGTGGATATTACTACCCTATTGAGAACGTGTATCAGGCTCAGATGATTGACTCCAAGGAGGCAACCATCCTTGAAGACATGTCTATTATGATGGAATTCGCTGAAGTGTTTCCTGAAAAATTGCCTGGTCTTACTTCATGAATAGATGTTTTAATTCTCCATTGATCTTATACCTGGGGAATTACCAATATCCAAGACTCCATATAGAATGGCTATTGTGGAGCATGAGGTGTGAAGAAACAACTATAGGAGAATTTGGATAAAGTGTTTATATGCCAAAGTGCTTCACCATGGGGTGCACCAGTCCTCTTTATCAAGAAGAAGGATGGATCAATGTGCCTTTGCATCGATTATCATGAGCTCAAAAAAATCATGATAATGATCAAGTATCCTCTCCCATGAATTGATGACTTGTTCAACCAGCTGCGTGGAGCACAATAATTCTCCAAGGTGGATTTGCGGTTGGGATATTATCAAGTAACGGTGAAGAAGGAAGATATCCCCAAGATAACTTTTCGTACAAGATACGGGGCACACTATGAATTCATAGTAATGCCTTTAGAACTCACTAATGCCTCTAGAAATATTCATGGACTTGATGAATAGAGTCTTTAGAGATTACCTCAACAAATTCTTGGCAGTCTTTATAGATGATATTATGATATACTCCGAAACCAAGGAGGATCATGAGGAGAATCTAAAAATTGTACTAGAGACCTTTCGGAAGGAGAAGCTCTATGAAAAGTACAGCAAAGTGTGAGTTTTTGGTGGAAGGATGGTCTCATTCTTGGGCCATATCATCACAAGCAATGGGATATCTGTGGATCCCTCCAAAACAGGATGCAATTGAGGGATGGATGAGGCTAATATCGGTAACGGATATCTGTAGCTTCTTGGGGTTAGCTAGATATTATCGACGATTTGTGAGAAATTTCTCATGATTGTCCAACCCTCTTACAAAGATAACTCAGAAGGGAGTAAAGTTTTCATGGAGTGATGAATGCAAATAAAGCTTCAAGGAGTTGAAAGAAGGGTTATCACTACACCCCTTCTCACTTTACCCACAAATGGAGAAATTTTGTGGGTATTTAGTGATGCTTCGAAGAAGGGCTGATATGTTTGTTGATGCAAAATGAAAAAGTCATTTCCTATGCTTTAAGGCAATTGAATGTTCATGAACAGAACTATCCAACACATGACCTCGAGTAGACTACAGTGATATTCGCTTTGAAAATTTGGAAGAATTATCTTTTTGGGGAGAGTGTGAAATATATACAGACCACAAAAGCATCATGTATATATTCACATAGAAAGATTTGAACATTCACCATCGAAGATGGCTAGAGACAATCAAAGACTATGACTGCTCAATCCATTACCACCCTGGGAAAGCGAAAAAGGTGGTGGATGCCCTAAGTAGAAAGGACCCACCGATTCTTCCATTGTTGCGAATTGAAAAGGATCCAATCTTCTTATATTTGATGAATATGGACATGAGAATCATAAATAAGGGAACATCATCAATCCTTTCACAATGATTAATCAACTGGACACTTTTGTAAATTTTAAAGGATGCTCAAAAGGATTATGTGGGAATTCAGGAAAAAGTGGAAGTTATCGGAAAATGGGAAATCCTTGGAGTTTAATGTTAATGAAGAAGGAATTGTGAGATTTGGGAAAAAGACTATGGTGTTCCATCAATTCTGGAAGCTGAAGAAGGAACTTTGGATGATGCACATAGTTCAATTTTCTCTATTCATCCAGGAAACACAAAAGATGTATCGAGATATCCAAGAGAATTATTGGTGGGATAATATGAAGAAAGAGATCGCTGAATATACATCAAAGTGCCTGGTGTGTTAGCAAGTCAAGGCAGAGAGGTAGATGTTTAAGGGGATGATGCAACCATTTCCTATACCAAAATGGAAATGGGAGAACATCACCATGAACTTTGTCACCGGACTTACGAATAAATCCAAAGTCAATAATGAAATATGGGTTGTTGTGGATCGTCTTACAAAGACTACACACTTTATTGCTATTAGAGAGGATTTATCATTGGATCAACTGGCACAAATATATATTTGGGAAGTGGTAAGGCTACATGGAGTACCACTATCTATTATGTCTGATCGAGATCCAAGATTCACCTCTATGTTTTGGAAGAGTCTTCAACATGCTCTGAATACTGAACTGAACTTCAGTACGACCTATCATCCTCAAACTGATGGCCAATCCAAATGGACTATCCAAACACTTGAGGAAATGTTGAGAGCATGCTCAATGGACATTAAAAGAGGATGGGATCAACATATTCCTCTTGTTGAGTTCTCTTATAATAACAATTTACACTCGAGCATCTAAATGGCACCATATGAAGCCCTTTATGGGAAAAAGTACAGAACACTGGCATGTTGGGATGAGGTCGGTGAGTGTAAGCTGCTTGGACCAGAAATGGTCGAAGAAATGGCAGAGGAGGTGAAAACCATTCAGAAGCATATCATGGAAGCCCATAGTCAACAGAATAGTTATGCAGATAACCGTTGATGAGACCTTGAGTTTAAAGTTGGAGACATGGTATTTCTACTCATATCTCTATGGAAGAAGGTCATGAGGTTTTTAAAGTAATGGAAGTTAAGTCCAAGGTACATTGGCCCCTTCGAGATTCTTGATCATGTTGGGGATGTGGCCTATCGACTTGCACTTTCACCTACCATGGCCAATGTACATGATGTGTTTCATATATACCTCTTATGTAAGTACATACCAGACCCTTCACATGTACTCTATTTAGAGGCAGTACAACTATAGGATGATCATTCTTACGAGGAGAAACCAGTGAAGATCTTAGATCGTAGAGAAAAAGTTCGACGAAATAAGACAATGCCCCTCATCAAGGTATGTGGTGAAACCACATGTTTGAAGAAGCAATGTGGAAATCAGAGAAAATGATAAAGCAGTGTTACCCAAATCTATTTTAGGGTGGAAAAAGGAAATTTTTAGGGTGAAATTTCTTAAGGGGGGAATATTGTAACGACCCAAACTTTCATTAATGGAAATCCCTCTTGATATAATTAAATGTATCTTTATGTAAAATGTTTATATAAAATGTAAAATAATTTGGTTTTATGTTTTTTGATTTTAAAATACTGTTAAGAATTGTGACAGTTGCTAATATAGCCATTGAATAGTGATCACATGATTAGTATAAATATATGCCTTTAACAAATCCAATTTACATAGACAAAGGAAGCGATGACCTCATCCAGTAGACGTGCCCCCTAAAAATCCCATTTTTCAGAGCTCAGAAAAGAGGTTGTGTCTTTCCAAATTGAGCTTGAATATGTTAAGCTCAAGCGGGACCACCTACAAGAGAAGTGGAAGTTGATAGAGATTACCACCAGAGCAATGTTATCCGAGCCACCCCAGGAGTCTGTCACCATCGCAATCCTTACTCTTCAGTCTTATGTGGGTGTTATAAGGGGTTATGTAACAAGACCATAGAACTATGGTTATTTACATTATTTTTGTATAAAATAATGAATATACTTTCATTTTATTATTGTTACCTTGTAAATAGTTTTTAAAGCACAAATAGTATTTTTAGTTAATGTTCAACTAAGAAATCTATTTGGATGAATTAATGGATTTTCGAATTAAATAATATTTTATTAAAATATTATTATTATTATTAAATTAATTTTTATTAAATATAAATGATCGTATAATTTTATGAATGCAATTGTAATTTTTATTAAGGTTTGAAAGCCATTTTTGTCAAAACTGATGAATTTTTTTATAAATGTCGGTTTTTATTTTAAAAGTGAAAATTAACATATTTAGAAAATTATTTAGGTAAAATGAATATTATTTCTAGAATCATAATGTCAAAATTATCCAACAGTGAATTTTTCATAATTTTATGAGAAAGACAAATTTTTGGGTAAAAATTAAATATCGTATAAATATATAATGTGTTTTATGACATCACAATGACCCAATAATGATTAAATAAAATACTATAAAATTTATTTTCAGCCAATATAAGTTTTACCATTAAAATAATGTGATTTTGGGTTTGTTTTATTTATTTTACAAAGCTTTAGTGGGCCCTTCAAGACATATTAAACATTTTGTCCTTTTAAATTGTTTTCCTTGAGAGTGTGACTCACATCCACATAATAAACCCCATTATTTTAAGAATTTCGGACTTTGGCCTTATAAAATATTGTTTTCCACTCCCCTTTTGCAAAAACCATGGGAAAACCATGATTTGGTTTGTGGTATTGATTAGTTTAATGTGAGGTGTCCCAAACCTAAATAATAATCAATTCCCTCTCCTTTCCTATATAAACCCACACAAGATCCCACTTCCTCCTCAATAAATGCCTTTTGAGTTCGTCCAAATTCTTTACTCCTATCTCTATAATCCTCCCAAGGTTCCCCAAGCTTCCAAGAAGCCTCTCTCAAGCCTCTCTCAAGCCTTTGGATGCACACTTCCAAGTAAGGGTTTGTTTCCTTTCTCATTTTGGTCCAATTTTCATAATGTTGTTACGCTATTTTAATTTCAATTATAAATGTTGGGGTATGGTTTTGAACCTCCCCCATACTACCCTATTTATGTTTTAATTATTATAAACCCCTTTCTCTCTCAATAAATACCTCCCATGTACGCCTGTTACTATGCCGAAATTCAAAAAGGAATTTGCCTCTCCTCACTTACATTCACGAAATTCTTTTGTTTCATGAATCTAAATTCCGTTACAATTGTTGGGACATGTATCTATATGACCACCTTAATTTCAATTTCATGTACATATTATGAGACACCTATTTCTCTCCCATCAACCATTTTTATGAATTCTTACGTCATGTTGTTACGCTGTTGAAATTGCACCGATTTTCCAAGCCAATGTCATTATGTAGTGAACACCATGCCCATTTCTCTATCAAGGGTATTCACCTTTATTCAAATTTACTTATTGATTATAAAATTTCCTGTATGAATTCCACATTTCTTTATTTTGGAATAAATTATGATGTTTTATGAATCCATGTTATAAGATCCATGTGGCACACTTATGCAAGAAATGAAATGTTTAGGAAGGGTGCACCCATATAGCGCTCCAATGCATTGGGTGAAGTATAGTATCATGATACGTCATGTGCAATGGGTTTTTACTCATGAAAATTCAAGTTAAATGAGGGTTTACTCATGATTCATGTGCAATGAGGGTTTACTCATGCTCCATGTGCAATGAGCCTTGGCTCATGCTAATTCCATGTTAAGTGTTGTTGCCACATTTCCATATTATGATTTTCATGATTTATCATGCCTTTATGTTTATGCTTCTCTTGTTCACTATTGATATGCCTATTTTCTAACATTTAGTGTATTCCTCATGTTATTTCATGATTATTCACTTTCTGGGCTTTATATCTCACCCTTTTCTTATGTATATCCTCAGGTTATCCCATGAAATGCTATGTATGAAGGAATGTAGTGGTCATGTAAAGGAAGTTTTCAACAAAGATGTTGTATTTAATGTTTTAAGTTGTTATGTAATGATCCTAAGCTGCAAAGACACTAGACCTGTTGACCTTTTATGTTGTATCAAGTGAATTTTATGTAATAAATACTGTTTAATTTTGTAATAAAAAGCAGGGTTGTCATAAAAAATATACTTAGTCGGCCACCATAAATGGAATCCTAAAATATCTCCAAAAAATATGTGGGTGCATGAATAATGTGATATGATAATAAAAAAGTATAACATAATAATAACCACATCACCAAGTTCTAATAGACCACCAGGATGAGTGATCATACCTACTTTGGCCGGTGCTGGAATGGTATTTTTTTCTCCTATAGTAAAATCACATCTGGAGGATGAATATGTTATTAATTTTAATAATAAGAAATTAATTTAATAATGTATAACCATCAGTTATTAGTAAGGGTGAATAATCATAATTATACATAAAATAATATTAAGTTATTGAGTCAACTCCATAACCAATAATAAAATGACTGGGTAATCACTATTATCAATAATAAGGTGAATGTGTGATCATCATAATCAATACCAAAGTGAATAGGTAATAATCATAATTGATAAAGATTTGAATTCGTTATCATCAAAATAGAAATCATAAAGGTGAGAAGGTCATTACTACTAATTACACTAGTATGGGTGAAGAGGTTATCACCACTCATAAGTAATCAAGGTGAAAGAATTATCACTACCATAATAATTGATATTGATGGGTTATAACTAATAAAAAAAAATAAAGGTGAATGAGTTATCATCATAACATAATATTAAATAAAGGTGAATGTGTAATCACCACTAGCATAATGAGTATGGGTGAATGAGTCATCACCACTCCAATAACAACCATCAATGCATTGTTTATCACCATTATCATAATCAGTAAACATGGTGAATGGGTTATCACCTTAATCACAAATAATTAACATAGTGAATGGATTATCTTTATAATAATAATGAATAATACAATGAATCGTGAATCACATCAGCATAAACAACATCAAATGTGAACGAACAATCACTATAATCATAATCATAATCATAATATAATCATAACCATGATGAAAATTTTATCACCTTAGGAAATGGTTTATCCAGTCCAATTAACTCATAGGATATCTATTCCTATGAAATTGTAAACCTAGTATATATATATCAAGTTCTACCTCTCATCAGAATGACTTAGATCCCTAACAAACACCCATATCACAAAGGTTTCACCGGAGTGGGAGATAACTATACCAATTTACCATAGAAATGATAATTCACCACTAACCTAATATATAAATAGGCTTACTATTAATAATGAATTATTAAGGATTACTTATAAGGATTTATAAATTAAATTTTATTTAAGGAAAACCCTCATTAGTTTTATTCACTTGATATCTCACTGCTTTACTATGGTGACATGGAATTTGATGACCACAATTATAGAGCACAATATTTAGAGGACGTATCATGGGTTAGATAGTCCCTATACATCACTAAACACACAAGAAATCCAAAATAAATTCCATTATAGGTAGTCCACACTCACCTATCTACACCCATATATCACAAGACACATGAAACTAATATAAAATTATAGAACAATTTAGGGACCACCTACCTCATAGTCATAGAATTCTTCCCACAGAATATACCTAGATAAATAAAGATCAATCCTAGGAAATACCTAAAGTAGATGAAAACCTCCAATTTAGGGATTTTTAATAGAGAGAAGTAAAATATAAAAAGAAAAAACAACAACAAAATTTTACCCAATATTAGTCTTACCATTTGAAAGTTAACACAACTAATGAAACTTGATTTCATCAAGGGTCAAAGACACATATCCAACTCAAAGAAGGATAAAAGAGAAAACTTGCTACTAGATGTACAACGTAGGGAATAATGAATGATATTTTTAAAATAAAATACATGACCAAAATTACCAAAAGACCTTCTTAAATGTAGGGTTAAGGCTCCCATCAGAATGTTGGGTGACCACCAAAAGAATTCTCATAGTACACCAAGGTCCTAATGCATACCATTGAATCCCAGTTGGTGGAAACATACCCCACTACCTATGTCATCAGAAGCCTAGTGGAATCTCAATAGGATTTTATGGGTGATCTTCACCTTAGGCGCATTTTTTTCACCATAGTTTCCATTTCCTCATTTTTCAGTCATGTGCTTCCACCATCGCATTCCCCATCCAATATGTGTAAAAATAAATATGGATTTTTGAAATCAGAGAAAAAAATAATATCTTAGAGTACATGGATCATTACAAAATACACATAATCAGAATAAATTTCAGTGTTGGTAAGTTGTTTGATGAGTTTTATTGGGATTTTATCTAAATTGGGTAATATTATCATATGTTTAGAATGGGGAAATTGTTTAATTTTCCCATAATATAACTGATAGTCTATTTTGATTCGTTTTCATCCCATATCTTTTGGTATCAATGTCATAATTTCACTAAATGTGATTTCCTTTTTGAATTATATTTATTTTGGATGTTTTGTAAAATGGATTAATTATGTAAATTGGGGATTTTATTATTATGGATGATTACCAATATTGGTGATAACCAAGATGAGTATGTATTAATAAAAATACATGGTTATAGGTAAGTAGTGTTTAATATCAAAATTATTTTAATTAATTTAGAATGAATGGGAATGAATAAAAGTTGTTATTATGATTATGAATTATTATTATTATTTTTGTTCCATGATATCTTAGTAACTAATAGTTTGTGTTTCTAAACCGTTGATACCCTATAAAATTTGAAGAGATTCAATTTATCATAAAATTTTCTTAATAACTATATAAGCAGGATTACACGCTTCTCTTAATGAATTATATTTTGAATTAGTATGATCATCCCACCATATAATTTATATGGATTTTATGATTTTTATTCTTACTATTAAAATTCTTGGTTTAAAATTTAATGACATTTTAATGATATCAATGGTTTGAAATGAGATTTCAAAAAGGAACATGGGTTTAAATTAAAAGTTTAGTGAACCTTTTGGATTTTGATAAATTAGTATTTTATTTCTCAAGAAGGTGTGTGATATTATTTATTAAGTTTTAAGTGATTATTTCAAGGGGTGTTTGACATATAGTCTATAGAGGATTAAATAGAGCATGTTTTGACAAATTATTTGGTCTAATTGAAATATTTTAGAAATAAGTTTTTGTTGAAAATAAAATTTACTTTGGGTGTGATATTATTTTGATGGATTCCTTATATAGATTCCTTGTCTCTCAATTTCTTGTGATGCATGATGGTATTTTTTTTTATTTTTCATTATACCCACCATTTCATGATTGGTTAGTTGTTTTTTGGTGGGAATAAAGTTTCCTTATTTTGAGATATCTAACCTTAGGTTTTTATGATACTTATGTGAATCCTACTAACTTTAGGATTCTTGGGTTCTTAAATCATTAGGATATGGGTTATGGTTTTTTTGTGAGAATCCAATGGGAGATATCACATAGGTGTTAACCAGTTATATGAAAAACCTTATAAAATTAAGTGATATCATATACATGATTAAGATATAGGAGATAGAATTCCTTATTAACCTTATTGATGAAGTTTTCCATATGTTATATGGTGAGCTTAATCCTTCTGTAATCTAGTGGTTTGAATACTAGGTTCCAATAAGGAGTTACCTTTTGACTGATCTTAGTGAACCATGTGTTAGATAAGCCCTTGTTATTTTTTGAAAATATATAAAACACATGTTTTTTACTTTATTTAATAAAGTGGATTTTAACTTCAGCTTATTTATAAAGTGTGATTAATATTAGAATGTGATTAAAAACTTATTATTCCATTCACAAAGTTTTATTAATATCACTTGATCATGGGAGTTAGATTATTTCAATAAGTATATAATTTATTTATTTTATTTAATTCAATGAATTTATTTTATACATGATGACTTTAATTTTTATTTGAGGTTTAGAGAATTAATTTAGGTAATATTTATTGGACTTGTCATGTGTATATTTTTTATGATATTGGTGAAATAACATGAATTTTTTAAATTGATGGGGGTTAATTATAGTATTTGTGTAAATTAAATGGGTTAAATATTTATGTGTTATTGAATTTTAATAATCCATTTAGACTTTTTGTGTGGTTTTGTTACATGGGTTATTGTTTGATTAGGAATAATTAGTATTAATTACAAATAATTAGTATTAATTACAAATAATTAGTCTTAATTACCAATAAGTAGTATTAATTACCAATAATTAGTATTAATTACCAATAATTCGTAATAATTAGTATTAATTACCAATAATTCGTAATAATTAGGAATAATTAACAATAATTAGTAATAATTAGGAATAATTAACAATAATTAGGAATAATTAGTAATAATTAGGAATAATTAGGAATAATTAGTAATAATTAGGAATAATTAGTAATAATTAGGAATAATTAGTAATAATTAGGAATAATTAGTAATAATTAGGAATAATTAGGAATAATTAGTATTAATTAGGAATAATTAGTATTAATTACCAATAATTAGTATTAATTACCAATAATTAGTAATAATTACCAATAATTAGTTTTAATTACAAATAATTCGTATTAATTACAAATAATTAGTATTAATTAGGAATAATTAGTATTAATTACCAATAATTAGTATTAATTACCAATAATTAGTATTAATTACCAATAATTAGTATTAATTACCAATAATTAGTATTAATTACCAATAATTAGTAATAATTAGGAATAATTAACAATAATTAGTAATAATTAGGAATAATTAACAATAAGTAGGAATAATTACGAATAATTAGTATTAATTAGGAATAATTAGTAATAATTACCAATAATTAGTATTAATTACCAATAATTAGTATTAATTACCAATAATTAGTAATAATTAGGAATAATTAACAATAATTAGTAATAATTAGGAATAATTAACAATAATTAGTAATAATTAGGACTAATTAACAATAATTAGGAATAATTAGTATTAATTAGGAATAATTAGTAATAATTACCAATAATTAGTAATAATTACCAATAATTAGTAATAATTACCAATAATTAGTATTAATTAGGAATAATTAACAATAATTAGTAATAACTAGGAATAATTAACAATAATTAGTAATAATTAGGAATAATTAACAATAATTAGTAATAATTAGTATTAATTAGGAATAATTAACAATAATTAGTAATAATTAGTATTAATTAGGAATAATTAGTAATAATTACCAATAATTAGAAATAATTAGCAATAATTAGTAATAATTACCAATAATTAGTATTAATTACCAATAATTAGTAATAATTAGGAATAATTAACAATAATTAGTAATAATTAGGAATAATTAACAATAATTAGTAATAATTAGGACTAATTAACAATAATTAGGAATAATTAGTATTAATTAGGAATAATTAGTATTAATTAGGAATAATTAGTATTAATTACGAATAATTAGTAATAATTACCAATAATTAGTAATAATTACCAATAATTAGTAATAATTACCAATAATTAGTAATAATTAACAATAATTAGTAATAATTACCAATAATTAGTATTAATTACCAATAATTAGCAATAATTACCAATAATTAGCAATAATTACCAATAATTAGCAATAATTACCAATAATTAGTATTAATTACTAATAATTAGTAATAATTACGAATAATTAGAAATAATTAGAAATAATTAGAAATAATTACCAATAATTAGCAATAATTAGCAATAATTAGCAATAATTTGAAATAATTAGCAATAATTAGAAATAATTAGCAATAATTAGAAATAATTAGCAATAATTAGAAATAATTAGAAATTCACGTTGAAGATCATTACCTCTTCATCAGGTATCCACCTTATGTTTGTACTAAATCTATGATTGGTTAGATTTGTGTCCAAAATAAGGCTTCTATAGTTAGGGGATATATTTTGAAGTTATTTATTCAGTTTTTGGTTGATATAAATGTATTTTATGGTGTTAAGTATGGGGGAGAGTGAGTTTTCTATTATAATTAAGGAGGAGTGACATTTTTGTAAATACCCAAAATTATTCACTATTGGGAGGTCTCCCTTACCTAAGGTGCCTAAACGTTGAACAATAATATATGGGAAGGATTAATTAGTCTATAAATACCTTCAAAAAAAATATAAATATATTTTTTATCAGGTTATTATTTAGTATTTAAGATTACTCAATTTTATCTTTCAAGTTTTTTATAAGGTAACTTGTATCTTTTTATTTACCTAGGTTATTTATCATTTAATAATATAATTAATAATATATTTATTATATAATTTTGACCCATATATATTAAATCATGAGATATATTAATTAAATAAAAATCCTATATGTGTGTAAAATTAATTTTAATACAAACACATGTAATACACAAAACCCTGTTTTAACCTTAATCATGTTAATTAATTTTAACCGTTTTCACTGATAATTATGGTAAATAATTATTTTGACCTAATTACATAATATAGATTATTATTATTCAAAATATTTAATTAAAATTTCTAAATTCCATTCACATAAGTGGAACAATTTAATTTAATATTAATCCTACTGACATAACAAGAAAGTAGGTGTTTAAAAAGAAAAAAATCGAAAGTTTACAATGTTTTATATACAATATCAATGTGAAATTGATTCTAATGACATAAAATGTATTAATAGATTTATAATTTGACTAATTATACTTTAAAACCAATTTAAAATTTAATTTAACTTTATAAATAAATTAAGTGAGAAGGTAATTTTCAATAAAAATTCAGTACTTTTCACTATTCATCAAGAAATGAAACTTTTTAGAAAAAATCCGAAAAATTCAACCTAATAAAATTTTGAAATTATGAATTAAAAAAATGTCAAATTTATTTTCTAAATGTTTCAGAAAATAATTTTATTATTGTTCATAAAAAGACATAATAAAGATTTTTTTTTCAGAAAATAGTATTTTCAAAACAAATAAAGACTTTATAGAAACTTATATATTTTATTTTTTATATTGAAAATTTATAATTAATTAAATTGTAGTTATTACTATTCATAACAGTATGTTTAGAAGCTACGTTATAATGGTCGCATTTAAATAACAATATTAATAATATATCACGATTTTGTTAAAATTTATTCTTGCATATTAGATAAGATAATCCATTGTTTAATGTTAATAATTTTTAACTTGATGTTTTGTATAATAAAAGATTAACTTGGAGTATCATTTAATTCAAAGAATCAAATAATTTTAATTTATTCAAAAAAATAATTCATAAAAAACTCAGGGTGTTACACATCCCCAATAATATCTTACAATTGAGAATTGTTTTCATTAGTTGATCCCAACTATATCCCACTCAAATAACATTATCATGATCACAAAAAAGTATCTATGGACAAAATCCATTCACATACCATCTTTAGTAACCATGTGGTTCTCTATGGCAAACTCTTTTTAATTTTCAAGGAATCTATCAAAGAAACATTATCCATCCTTTGGAAAAATTATCTTCCATTTTGTTTCATTTGAAAAAACCATTTTAATGTCTCTATATAATTTCTCCAATGAAAATGAGAACCAAATTTTCATCCTTTTAATTTGATGAACTATTAATAAATAAGATACATCATGCACCAAGTCCATGGCCTTTCTCTTCTAGTTGTCTACTTCTGACACTCTAAACATGTCCTTCTAACCTGAGAGCTTCTGATACACTAAAATCCACTGAAATCATCATAATAGACCCCCATATGATAATAATAAAAATTATTATATCACATACATGAAATAATCCCACTTAAATTCTTGCTCAATGAAACCAAGGCCATCATGGTATTTTACTCCCACTACTCTACATACTCTTGATCCTTTAAGGATCCCACCTCTATTCTAATGTTCCTTCTGATGCTATAATGATATTATGGTGATCATTTTTGTATAGTTAAAAACACTTACAAATAAAACCATGCCAAGATTTTGGGTCTATCCTTTTCTCTGTCTTCAATACAATCTAAGTCCACATCCATTATAAACTTATAAATAAGAGAACAACTATCCTTCTTTTGAATATCAAAATAACCCTTCAGAATTTTACCCTTCAGATATCCACCTATTGATCTTAAATACCATACCATAAACCAAATTATATTCTATATACATCATAGTTATTCTCCATTTATAAAGGTTACTTTTAAATTACAATGATTTTTTATGAGATAAGACCACTAAAACGTGAAATTCCACCACAAACACTAAATATTTCACTCTATTTCACCATGTTATAGTAATACTTCACACAACCTAGAATTATCATCTTTTATCTTTCCTAACTCTAGTTATCTCGTGAAAACCATGCCTTAGATTCTATCTTACATCAATCTAATCCCTAATGTTTTGGTACTCCTTATACTCAACTCATTCTGGTGCTTTGAAAATTTCCCACACTTTCCATATTCTTGAAGCCCCCCAGTTTGAATCACACCATGATCTTCCACATTTCTACATATATCTATGTGAGAACATTCTATTGAACCTGGAAAATATTCTACAAAAATAAATTCTTTTGAGATAGGTTCAAGTGAATAGTTGGTAACATTTTAGTCACCTCCTATAACTTGAGGGGGTAGAACCTCCAGAATTTATACATTAGGGAAAGATATATTTAGATCTTCAATTGATTATACAAGGCTTAACAAACTCGTCCTCTGATAGATCCTTCCAATAAAATGAATCATCTTTGATAAAAAAACTCTATAAAAATACATATTCTTTCAAACATTGACTTCTATATTGATGTGATGTTGATTTAATTCTCTATCCAATAGAAGAGTAGCATCATTAGAAATATCTACGATCAATAACTTTCATCATCATATCATTGTCAACTTCAATAAAAACTTCAACAGTATTACATATTATTATAGAATGATACCTAATGAATAGAACATGCCACATAAATATTAATACAAAGAATAATTTCAATATCTATATAACCCATTTGTACCAACCCCATGTTCCAGTGGCATTATTCTTGTATCCTGATTTACTACTTAATCATGAGAAACCCTGAAGTCTTCTAGCCAAGCCCCTTCTATGTCATTGAAAAACTACACCACCATAAATGTCAACATCAAAACTATGATACCACATTTTGGGTTAATTAGGTAAAAATTGATCATTATTACTTCATACTACTAGTTCTATAGCACAATATAACTTTTAACACTAAAATTTGAGAAACTTCTATTCATACATCCCCAAATAATTCAAAGAATAGAACTGGGATGACCTTACACTCCATCCATCATACCAATTAATCTTTCATATTAATTTCCTCAAGTACTGGTCACTTCACAATCCTCATTTAAAATGAATTAAAAACAATCAATCACATGAAAAACACACACATGTGAAAATATAAACATAAGAACGAAGTACAACATGGATTACATGGTTCAAAATATCATGCTACATCCATATGAAAATGTTATCACCTATTTCAATCCACTATAAGTACATATAAGTTACAAGGTATGTTAAAAATCCAAAAAACCTACCCATACTACTAGGATAAGTCTCATAAATTCCTAATATCTATATAATATTCTAGTTACATCTCCCTTTGGTCCTCAGTCTTCGAAATTTTAGCCTCTGACACCTAGAAGTTCCCATGTGCTATATTTCCAGAATTACCTCATATTCTAGGTTAGGACCTATCAGATTCTCTATCAGTCATCATCAGTCAATGTCCTTCTTAGATAGGTCCATGAATGGTCATCCAATCTGGATTTTCATCTGATATATGTGGTCATCCCTTCGTTGGTCTCTAAAACTCCAGATTACCTATAACATTCGTTTCATCAACCACTAACTCCCAATGATAAATGGATCCCATATTCTAATCCACATTGAATACATTGAAAAAAAATTCATTTTCAACATCCATGAGGAAATTTTCCAAATCCCACTATTAGTGAATTTACACAAGTTATGAACTTCAACACTTTATTTACTGGTCCTTTTGAATTCCATTTGTTTACAAAAAGGAACCTATATAATATTCATCACTTAATCCTTCAGATCCATGACCGGATACCTGAGTACATGCATTAGTAGATGTATCTCCTCAGTATTCTCATACTCATCTTTCTCCATGATCTATCTGTTGAATTTCTAATGAACTCACACCATCCAATGAACATCCATTTATTTTAAATCTTAAGTATCCTATCGAACATTAATTAAAATCACACTACTGCTTCTGATGAAAAGACTCATCTCCTCCATAACTTCTAGGAAAGTGACTTCAGCTACCTAAACATGGACTTCCACAATGCTGGTGCATTAACTTCATCAGTATTCTCCAATTGTTACTATCAATGACTGAACTTCCATATCCTTGGAAATTGACACAAGAAATAATTTTCACACCAAAACTAACAATATCCCAATTCATATTTATTTTCATAGTTTGATTGTAACAATTTAATTACCTTTTTATCACATGAAAACAATTGAGTAAAAGGAATGGAAGGTACAACTATATGAGGTTGAGAAAAGGGAATTTATTACACTAAGTGTTTCTCTTTAGAAATACAAAATGAGTTATTCATATTATAGTGGATATGATCCATGCTCGAGTTCTTAAATTATTTAAATCTTTAAAGGGTCATCAATAATTGATTAAATATGTTTATAATAATAGTTATTATTAAAAGATCCACATGGAACCATTTGAAGTGTTATATAGATGACCATATTAGTCACCATTATATTGGGTCAACAATGGAGAGAAGACTCTTTTATAACCAACTTTGGTGTAAGAGATGAAAAAAGAGATTAAGTTGTAATGAAATTGTATGATTTAAGCTTAAATTTAGTAGAATCCTTATTCTAATTGACAAAAATACCCTTTAAGGTTTATATTAGAGATCATATGTTTTTTAAAGGTTCAATGTGGTTAGGACAGTAAATATTAGGAAAATAAGGAAAATTAATGCCAATATATATGGTACATTTTTGATATTGTGGAGATATTTGGTGAATCAACTTATCAATTGGAATTAACAAAATTTTATAAAATAAATTCATTATTTTTTCCGCATATATCTATTGAATAGATATTTTTTAGATGATAATTATATCTTGAGTTGTGTTGTGGTTAAGCTATAACTTTATATGTTGTATGGTTAAAGACCACTTTTAATTTTGGATTTAAGAGAAAACATTCATAGTGGATTTGGTATTTATTTTGTGTGTGTTTTATGAAAACATGGGTCAATTAAAGAGGATACTTTGAAGAGAGAAGCTTATATAAAATTAGAGAGGTATGATACTTTCAATAGTTAATTTACCAAGTAACTTTCTTGAGATAAAAAGTTATACGTTTGGGAGAAAATTTACACCTATTATTTTGAGTTTATGTAGTGAAGTGTATTTTAATTTTAGTTTATATATAGAAGTGTGGTTGTTATGGGAATGTAATTATTATTTTTCATTTTAATTATTAGGTGATTTTAATATATTGCGATCATGAGAGTTCGATGATTACATGACTCAAATAATTAATTTTTGGCAATTAATTTAATGAATTTATGTTTTTTATGATATATTGAATTTTTATTTTAGGTTTAGAGAATTAATTTTCGGAATATTTTTTTAACATTTCATGTGTATTTTTTTGATTAATGATGTGACATGATTTATTTAAATTTATGGTGGTCAATTAGTGGATTTTAGTGAATTTACTTGGTTAAATGATCACTATGTTATGAAATTTTAATAGTCAATTTAAGAATTTAATATATGGTTTTCTATGTTTTATAGTAGAAAGAGATGAGGAATTAATTCAAAGTATTTAATTGGTGTAATTTAAGAGAAGAAATGATATAAAAATAAAGATTTAATGAAAAATATATGATGAATAATAAAATGACATTTCTATAGTTATTATAGTGGAATCAATGATAATTTAGATAAATATTCCTATATATTGTATTACAACTCATTCCTTTTACATATATTTTTACAATTTTTTTATAGAAATATCTAATAAACACCACCCAAAGATCATGAGGCCTAGTCCCCTTGGAATAAAATATTCATAATATATAAAAAATAAACTAAAAAAATATTTATTTAATTCTACTTAATGAAATCCTAAATCCATTCGATCTTCTGAACATTCAATGGATAACCTAGGGAAGACATAAAATAAATGAGTGAGCTATAAAGCCCACTAAGGGAGTAAATATTATAACGAGGCATAAGATGCGAGTGAGATAACATAACATGAGAGGAAGATCATGAATAATAACATGGGATCATAACATAAATAACATGGTATCAAAAATCATGGAAATATAGAAAATTTTCAGCAAAATAAAACATGACATAAAAATAATTCAAGGATAACTACTAAGACAACAACACATGGTGAACATAGTCCCATCATTGATTACATTTACACCATAATCTCATAAAAACCATATCATGGGAAAAAATTACCTAATTCATTATAGAACTATATTTGAACACCCATCATAACATGTGCATACTTAGGTGTTCCACAAAAGAAAATTAATTATAAGAAATAAACATAATAATTACCCATGGTAAGAAATGGGTTGTATAATCTAGCCTCGTATCATAATAAATAGAAATTTTCCAAAGAGAAGAAGGAATTAAATATTTTGGATGTTCATATCTAAGTACATAATAATATCTCACAAAATATGGTGTTCAATTGGAAATAACATCATGAGATAGGGAAGAGAATTGGGTATTGAAATGAAATTTCAAAACTATGTTTTATGGAATTGGTTAATGACTTTTAGATAAAGAATAAGCATGGAAATTTATTTGAAAAAAAAGATAAACTGGAATTGTTATACCTGAAATATTATTTTATCTTATAAAATAATGAATTGTAATAGATACTTTACGTGAGGTTATGTAAATGGATTATGGGATAGAAAATTTCCCCTCAATCAGGTTTTATTTTAATAAGTTATTTGAGAAATGAAATTAAAGTATGTATTACCACATAAAAGGAATGAAGAATGAACTAGATATATATATGTAAGAGACATATATAAATAATTTATAATCCTTATGTTATATAAAATATAGAGTTAAAGTGAGTTATATAGCGAAAGGTCATAACCCAAAGAAAATGGGTGGTTTGAAGATATCTCTTACCTTATATTCCAGAACAATTCAACACTTGCACTTAATGTCCCGGATAATCAAATTATATTCAATAATTACTTAATTATAAACATTTTGTTATCTATAATAGATTTAATATAATTTTATTATATTCATTTATAACCGTTTCCAATATATATAATGTTTAATTTATTAGTTCTGAGGGTGTTTGTTTCATGGTTCCAAGGTTAGATCAGTCATGGATATTTATTGAAATTCTTTTCAAATGAGACTAAAACTATATAATTTAATTGAAATTATAATAATGTACTTATATTAATGGAAATATTCCCAAATATCTATTTGTATTCTAGCATATGTTTGATTCACATAGTAAAAATGTTAACGTTATGCGGTAGTTCATAAATTTGTTTTATCGACCATCATGAACTAGATTAATTTTATTTAATTAAATGATTATTAAAACATTATATATATTTAAATAAGTTATAATATACTTATTATCATCATATTTAACAATAATAATATTTTTATGGCAGTCCTTGAAGGTGGTGGTGAAAAATGAAGTACGTTGTTCTTGGAGGTGGTGAATCAACCATATTGTAAGCAATATTTTCACTTTATAATAAATTAAGGGAAATATAAGAGGATTGATGGTAGATATTCGATTAATAAAATAAAATTATAGTGTATATATGATACTGGAGTTATTATTCCATGTTGGATGGATTTGTTTTGGAGGATGAGGTGGAATAAAAATTTAAAAAATCAGTTGAAGGAATTACCTTCTCCTTTGGATGTCACCAATTGGGATTCTACTTAAGGTTCCTTAGAATGGTATTTAGGTGAGACCATAAAAACTACGGTGTGAGGGAGAATATTGGGGAGGTAATTGGGTAGAAATATGGAAATACCCAAGTCTTATATGTTGTGAGGAGAAGGGGTTATGAGGGGTGGTATTTATAAGGGGAGGAGAGGGGTGTTTTTGAATATTATATTCATTAGTTTATTATTTAAGATCAGCAGTATCAATATTAATGATTATTGTGAGAGTATATAGTCAATTGTTCATTTAAATTTTAAATAATGGGTTCTTACATCATCCATGACTACAAAATTCACATTTTTATATTGTAATGCTAAAAAGCATATTTTTTCCATATGTCACTATTAAAAAAATCAATTATTATAGAAAAATAAAAAAAAAATTAACCTAAAAGTTTTTATACATTTAGATTCAAAAAATAAATTCTATTTTATCAAAATATTTCTCATAATATGATAAATTTAATTTTTAAATAAAATCCTCATTTATTTTAAAAATACCAATTTTAATATTCTGATCAATTTTCTTGCCAATTAAAAATTTAATAAAGGTCTCATAAAATTATATAATCATTATAATACAACATAATAATAATTTGGAAACCAATTTTATTAAAATAAACCTGCTTTTAAATCATTATATTTGTTATAATATTAAAAATAAAACATATACATTTACAAAATACTAACATTTATTTTATCATTCTTAAAAAAATTATTTACTTTTATAATGATATAAATATATCATATATTTTATTTTATAATATACCTAAAAATTATTTTAAACTTAAAAAGTTGAGTATACTATTCTAACGGCCAGGTTACAATTACTAAAAATTATATTTGTAACGGTTATATAGGATCCCTACCATTTATAAATACCTCATATTTCATCCATTATTCATTCACTTATCTGTTCTATCAAGGTTATATATTTTCATTTTCAAAATGCATATTTCATCACTAATATTCTCCTTCAATTCTATAGTATTGTCCATGAGTGCATTTATTTTGGGGAATCAAACCGGTCCAAATTTTCCTATTATTGTAATATTATTTATTATTTTTTATTCTATTATAATACTATCAATTATTATAGCCATATTTATTATTTAAATATAATGATCAATATAATTAAATGTTGTTGGATTTATCAAACTGTGTATGTCATTTATCCTACATTATAATTATAATAAGAAAATTATATTGATAAAATTACAGGTCATTACATTCTCCCCACTTATGAAATTTTACCCTTTAAATTTTATTTTACATACTAATGTGAAAAAAAGAAAGGGTAATTATGATTCATGTATTCCTATGGTTCCTATGTTCCCTCCTCACACTTATGGGTTTTCCATAATAATATGACTAACTGATTTGTTTTGTTACGTAGAAATTTATATCTATGGTCTAAGATCTTCATTGGATTCTCCTTATAATAGAGATAAATTTCTAGTTGTACCACCTCTAAAATTAGTACACATAAGGGATATTTTATATATTTTCTCAAGAGGGATATTTAGTACATCATTAGCTTTAGAAGAGTTGGTGGGAGTGTTATTCTTTAAGACACAACTCAGATTTGATCGAGAATCTAAAAGGGGCCAATATAAATGGGACTTATCTTTCCCTTATTTTCAAATATCATTACTCTATTCAATGGGGATATATAGAGGAACACCTTACCTCTAACCTAAAACTCTAGGTCTCATTGACGATTGTCAGTATACCTATTTTTTGACCTTGAGCATCCCTAATGTACTTTTGGATGGTCTTGACTATTTACATTATTTCTTCACCCATTTCAAGACCCAATATTTTGTGTTCTAAAACTTTATCCTAGCACGTTGGTGTTCTACATTTGTTCCCATAATAGGCTTTATATGGGGCCATTTGGATCCTTGACTAGAAAATATAATTATATATGAACTCATCCAGAGGAAGATGTTAATCCCATCATCCTCTAAAGTCCATCAAGCTTACTCTCAACATGTCTTCCAATTTCTGGATAGTACTCTCAAATTGGCCATTGCTTTAGGGGTAATTAGTTTCACTGAAGTTTAATTCAAAATTTAAAGTATATTGGAGACTCTTCCCAAACATAGAGGTAAATATTAGATCTTGACCAAACATAATTTATAATGGTTTTCCATACAGCCTCACTAATTCTCTATTGTATATCCTTTCATGTTGATCAAATTTGATGTGCAATTGAATAATTATGAAATGATAAGTCTTTATAATATGTTCTACCACAACCCATATAGTATTATTTCACATGTATTTCTACAAAAGACCAGTGAAAAAGTACATAGTGATGTTTTGTCATTTTCATACAGGTAAGGGAAATTGTTTCATTATCCCCTTTGACTTTTTTCATTTTATTCTTCACCTACTGATATACCATGAACTTTGATGTATATTATTCAATATCCTTATTCATATTGTCCCACCAATAGTGCTCTTAGAGATCTCTATACATCTTTATGCTCCTTGGGTGGATTGAGAAGTTTGAACTATGTGCGTTACTCAATATCTCATTCTTCATCTCAGTATTTGATGATCCACATAGTAGTGACCTAAATATTACAACTCCTAATTCATAAATTTTAAACTCCAAAGATTTATCTTTTTATATAAAATCCACCTTATTATATATTTCAACATCATATCATTGAAAATAATTTATATTATCCAGAAGGTATGGTTGAGAAATCATCTGAGAAATGAATGATGATGTTCCTTCCTTTATGATTATCATGTCCATTATCTACAAATCTAAGAAGATTTGATCATAAAAAATTCTCATAATTGATAATATAGTCATATCCTTTCTACTTAGAGAATCTGATACTTTATTTTATTTCATAGGATCGCAGTGGAATGAAAATTCACAGTCTTTGATCAAATCTGGCCATATCTTTGGGCACATATTAAGATAAATTTTTATGAATATATATTTTTGGATCTTATGATATGTATGTATCTTACACTTCTACCTATAGAGACAATTCTACCAT
This sequence comes from Viscum album, assembly GCA_963277665.1. Classification (NCBI taxonomy): domain Eukaryota; kingdom Viridiplantae; phylum Streptophyta; class Magnoliopsida; order Santalales; family Viscaceae; genus Viscum; species Viscum album. The sequence goes on along the minus strand of OY728142.1, from coordinate 1,391,065,530 downwards.
ATTTTTAATTTTAAGATCACTATAACCAACTCCAGATCATGATTTGGTAGTTCTACTCATGAATTTTTAACTTTTTTAAGGTATAACCTATCACATTGTCATTTTGAATCAACAAAAAATGTAATACCTTCTTTGAATCATCATTGTATACCTTAAAAATATCTCTATTTGGGGGAAGAATGAGGACTTGTGTAGTAATAAGTATTTTTTCAATTCCATGAATTTTTATTCACATTCATCAGTCTTGAAAAACTTTACCCCCTTTTGAATCATCTGGTTAATGATTTTAACAATCGTGAGATGTTTCTCACAATTCATCAGTAATAAAAATATATTCCAATTAAACTATAGATCTCCATTATAAAAACATGTCTAGACCATGCGTCAATTGTTCTTTTCATATAAGTGTCTATATATATCCCTTTAGTAATAACAACATACCTTATGAATGATACTTCCTCAATCCACAACACACATTTTTTATACATATCATATAGCTTATCTTTTCAAAAAGTCTTTATCATAGTATTCAAATAATCCTCATTATCATCCTTACTTTTAGAGTATTTCAGAATATTTTATGTAAAGAATATCTAAAATTTGTTAAGGTAATATCTAAAGACTATATTCATTAAGTACCTAAATATTTTCAGAGAATTATTGAGTCCAAAGGACTTCACTATGAACCCATATTATCTATACATCATTTTAAAGGTAGTCTTGGGAATATCTTCTTTATGTAACTTTAACTGCTAATATCCTGAATAAAGTTCCAACTTAAAAAAATATTGGGCCCCACATTATAGATTGAACAAGAAATCCATTTTTGGTATTGGATTCTTGTTTTTTATCATGATTTTTTGAGTTTATGATAATCAATGTAGAGGCACATTAACCCTTACTTATTCTTGACAAAGAGTATTGGAACACCCCATGGTGAATTAATCGAGTATATAAAACCCTTTTCTAGATTCTCTTGTAACTGATTCTTCAGTTATCCCAACTAAATGATGTCTATTATGTAATGATTCTTTTATATGGGTAGAGATCCAAGTATAATTTTCATTGATAACTCAACCTCTCTATCAGGAGGAAGACCATGAAACTATTTAGGGAATACACTAGTATAATCCCACATAATGTGATCGTCATCGAACATGATTCTCTCCTTTGTATCAATCATTTGGTCTAGATATGATTTCTCAAAAGGAAATAATATCAATTCTAGATATAAAGATACCAAAACAGATTTATCCTACTCTTTGCACTTGGAAAAAATTCACAGGATGACTCAAAATGTAAATAGTGATATCCCTCCCCTAATATTTGATGTTAGATTTATATAAGGACAACCAATCCATGACCAATATAATATCAAAATCCACTAAAGGAAGACTGAAAATATTTTTTGGGAGGTTTTTTCCACAAAACGTTTCTATGGAAGAGTTATATTATTGAGATGTAATAGTTTTACCATAATTTTTCCTCATAGATAACTTAACCCCCATGTTTTCAGTTTGGTGTTGAATAGTTCTACTATAATTGAAAGAGATAAAAAATGTTTCAAACCAGAATAAAAAGTGAGTTCACTATTCTCTAATTAATAACTATAATACATATCAATACATAATTGTGAGGTTCCACCTAAATAGTAATAATAGAATATTCCCTTCATTTCTCTATTGGCCTCAGAGGTTGTTTTCATTGATTGTATATGAAAACCCTTGTCTTAGGGAATTTTTGCACATAGTACCCATGTTCCTTGTAGTTAGAATACTATACTGCAGGATAATTGTTGATCAAAACCTTCTGTTATTATATCCCATTAAATTGATTAGCCTGATACCCATCTTCTATAGATTTAAAAAAATTTCAGTTTCCTTGAGATTGTTTTTGGGATGCTTCTTGCCACATTTTTGAAATATGGGAAGTTGGGTTTTCTTTCCTCCCTAATATTTATTCATTTATCCTCCTAAAGAAAACTTTTTTTTAACTTTTTATCTCTATCCCCACAAGACCACTAAGAGTCACTAATATCTATATAAACATTAAGGGAATAATAAATAATCTCTTCATAGCTATAAAGGTCATTAATAACTAAATCTTTTTGTAGACTCAACTTTAATCCATTAAATAAGTTGTCTTCCGTACTTCTAGTTTTGATGATGAAGTAGGAGGAATACTATGCAAGCCTTGTAAAGTTTTCCTCATACACCCTAACAGAGTAATCTTTATTTTTCTTTAGTATGAGAAACTCCCTCTCCATTTTAAGATGGAGAGTTTGAGGAAAATATTTATTGAATAATATTTTCTTGAATTCTTCTCATTCCAGAGAATTAATTTCCTCTTCATACATCATGTTCTTGATTAATGAAAAACACTAATCAAATTATCCTTCAAGATGATAGATAACCATCATAAATTTCTAATATTCCAATCATTGGTGGATAGATAATATCTTTTCAATGGTGTTAATCCATTGGTGCATGATGAGGATATCATAATATCCAATAATGGTGGGAGGCCTTTGTCTCATAAAGGATTCAACCACAGCTTTACATTTCTTAGGATAAGGTGGGAGTTTCATATGATTCAATTTATTATTCATAACTTGAGTCCTCTAATCTAAAAATTCAATGAATTTTCCAGATCCCACTCCCACAAGGCTAGGCATATCATTAGGGAAATAATCACATTTTCCTATCTGATTAGGTTTCAGTATGGTTCCTCCTATTTCTAGACATTAACTAAAATAAATAAAAGGATGAGAATAATCAAACAAAAAATTATATAAAAAGAGAAACTATAAGCATGTAATAATTAAAAAATAAATAAAAAAATTTCCAAAATTATTATTATTTAGGTTTTAATCTTGGTTATCCATGGTAATTCTCTTTTAAGGTTTTCTAAACTAAAAATCCATTCAAATCCTTCATGATGGTTTATAAAGACTCTTTTATTTTTCCAATGCATATCCCCCAGGTGTGTCAAAAAAAAGTGTGCTATAAGGCCAATTAGTTATGTACCAGGTTAATATCTAGTTAATATCCAAGACACTCTTTTTAGGGTTATTAACCCAAGGTAAAACTATTCATTTTCCACATCCAATTGTATTATCCAGATTAGGATGTAATTTCTTAGAAACCACTCACTTTATACTTCAACAAAATTTTAGGATATTATCCAATACTTATACTGGTCCATAGGGTAATCACTAAAGTATTAAATTCCTAATCCTCAAAAATATATATTTCTTTATTTGATACTAACTATAGAATCTTGAGTCTTTTATACATATTGTAACATTTTTTTAATATAAATATCCAATAAAAACAACCTAAAGATCATGGAGACTAGTGTCTTGGTAAGATTTGGTTCATAATGAATAAATAAAACTAAGAATTATAATCTTTGTTTAAAATCCCATAATAAGATCCTAAATCTATTCTTTCTCCAAAAATTTCATAACATAACCTAGGGAATACATAAAATAAAGGGGTGAGCTATAAATCTTAGTAAGGGAGTAAACGTGATAATGAGAAATAACATGTGAGTCAAACAACATTACATGATATCATAAAAAAAGGAACATGAATAATTAAATCAGAGAATAATATAAAGAACACGGTATCAGAATATCATGACAACATATGAAAGTGGTACCAATGTAAAACATGACATTATCATAAGTCAATGATAACTAATAAGTCAGTGTCACACAGTGGATAAAATCTTGTCGTGGATTATGTTTACTCCTTGATCCCATATATATCGTATAATGAGACAAAAAAATTATCAATTATATTGGAGTGATGTATGGTCACACCCATAATAACATGTACATTCTTATGTGTGATGAAAAAATAAATCATTCATAAGGAATAAACATAATAATTAACTATGGAAATAATTAGGTTTCCTAATCTTTCCTCATATCATAATCAAAGGAGAATTCAAAAAGATTCAAAACAGAAGGAGTTAAATATTTTGGATGTTCATATCTAAGTAAAAAATGGTAGGTCTCAAAACATGATTTTCATTTGGAATGAACATCATGGGAAATGGTAGATATTTGGGTATAGAAATGAACTTTAAAAACATTGTTTTAAGGAATTGGTTAAATAATTTTGGAGAAAGAATAAGTATGGAATTTTATTTGGAATCAAAAGGTAAAACAGAATGGTTATACAAAAAATATTCCTTTATTTAATATAATCATGAATGGGAATAACTAATTTAGATTCCCATTAAATAAAATAATTAATGGATAGAAATGTTTCCCTTAATTGGGTTTGATTTCAAAGAAGGCATTTGAGAAATGAATTTAAGGAATGTATTTACCCATAAAAAGAAGGTATAATAAGCTAATTATATATTAAATAGGTATATACACAAAATTTAAAATAAAAATATAATTTTAAATAGATAGAGAAAGTGAGTTAGAGAGAGAATGTTTATAACACAAATTAAAATTGGTGTTCAGAGAGATCCCATAATTTATGTTCTAGAATCATTCTATACATGCACTTAATATCCTAGATAACAAAATTAGATTATTTAATTAAAGAATTAATATCTTTTTTATATTTCTATTTTATTTAATATAATTTTATAATGTACATTTATAATCATTTAAACGAGACATAATGTTTAATTTTACTATTCCAAGGGTGTTCATTTTTTGGTTAAAAGGTTAGATAACGTGAGGATATTTATTGATTTTTTAAAACATGTCAACAAGTCTAAAAGCGAAATGAAACGATATTAATTTTTGTAAAAAATTAAAATTGTCGCAAATTTAATTTTTTGTTTCAAAACTGGTATGATTCATTTAGTAAAAACTATAATGTTATGTGGACTGTTCATTTAGTCCGTTTTACTGACCATTGAAAAAAATATTCATTTTATTTAATTTAAGGTTTATTAAAAAATAAAATAACATTAAAATATGTTGTAATACACTTAAAATGATTATATTTAATTTCAATAATATTTTACGATCATCTGTGACGTCGATGGTGAAAAATAAAGTATATTGTTCATGGAGGTAGTGAACCAACCATATTGTAAACAACATTTTTGTTCTATAATAAATTGAGGGAAATAAAATAGGGTAGATTTTAGATATTTCATTAAAATAAAAAAATCAATGTATATATTTTATACTGGAGTTATTATTCTATATTGAATGGAATTTGTTTTGTAGGATGAGGAGGAAGAAAAATTAAAAGAATCATTTTAGTGAATTACGTTCTCCTTTGGATGTCTCCACTTGGGCCTCCACTTAAGGAAACTTGGAATTATATTTTAGTGAAACAAAAAACACTATGATTTGGGTAGAGGATTGTAAAGGGAATTGTGAAGAAATTTTGAAATATATAAGGATTATAATTTTTTAGGAGAAGATATTGTGAGGGGTGATATTTTTAAGGGGAGGAGAGGGGTGTTTTTGAATATTATATATATTGGTTTATTATTTTGGCTCAAGACTACCCATATTATTGATTCTCATGAATATATATATATATATATATATATATAATGTAGTGAATTTAATTATGAAATAATTCATTCTTATATCATCCATGAATCAAAAATTTATGTATTTATCTTATATTGTTAAATAACATATTTTGTCATAATTCATTATTCACCAAAACTTAACTATTTTATAAAAATAAAAAAATTTGACCTAACCATTTTTTTAAATGTTTATATTCCAAAAATTAATTCAATTTTATGAAAATATTTTTTTAAATATGATAAATTTAATTTTTAAACAAAATCCCATTTTTTTTTGAAAAATTAAAATTTTCATATTATGATCAATTTTCTAACCCTTTGAAAAATCACTTAAGGTCTTCTAAAATTATATTATAATTATAATAATGTAATAGAATAAAACCCTCACTCCTAAATATGATTCTAAAAACATAACTTTACATTTTTCTTTGATATCGATTAATGTGAACCAATTTTTTCCATCTAAACCTTATAACATCAAAAAGAAAATATTGGATCTCGTACATACCTGAGGAAATTTTGGTTTATAATTTTAGAGAATTATAAATAACAGTTAACAAATTGGATTCATAAAAAATATTTTCATGAAGATCACCGAGATCTCCCATTATACCAATATTTTAATGCTCTATATTAAACCTTTAGCATCTCCCATAAAATTCTTCACATATAAAATCTTAATCATTTCTCATAATTATTCATAACCTAGGAAAAATAAAACATAATAATGGAGAGGTAAAATTCTTGATAATGGTAAAAAAATCATTGAAAATTTAATGTCATTATAAGAATAAGATGATTATAAGGTTGTGATGACATAGTCAAAGCATATAAGAATAACATAAGGAAATATATACCCATCAATACCCAAATCATCACCTATTAAACTTGGAATAAATATTAAAAAAAGAAAATATTTATTATAATTAATAATAATTAGCCCTATGATATTAATATAAATCAAAGGAATCATTAAAAACCCATAGCCTTTTAGCCATATAAAGTAGAAAATACTTTTCCTTAAACATAAATTGATTAACTTAGCTTGGGAAATCATAATTTTTCTATAAAAACCCATAGAATGCATAGATAAAACATATAGGAACTTGAGGAATAATTTTTATATCTCCCTTAAAAATGGGATAAACTTAATGTGTAAACACAAAATAAACATCATGATTATATATGAAATAATCATCATAGTTATAGTTGGAATAACCATCATAGTACACTCCCATAATATCTTAGGAGAAACCTAATCAGTTAACTCTATCCCTTTACCCAACGAATTAGGGAGATATAATGGTATCAATGACCCTTGATTTATAATGGAACCACCCATAATCATAAAAAATTTCTAAGAACCATAACATAATCATAACACCTAAAATATTATTGTTTTCAAAGTTATATTTGCACCCATAAGAAAACACTTTCAGATATTGAAATATACTTTACTTTTAAAAAATCATTTTAAAAAATAAATCACCAAGAACAAGTTAAGAATTATTTTTCGATAAATAAAACAATAAATATTATAAGGTAATCCAAACATCATATAAAGGTTACAATAGAGAGATCATTTATTATCACTGTATATATTAAAATTAATCATTCCTTTTATAACTTGATATACCCTTGGAAAATAAACAGGTTCCCAAAAAATATATTTTAAAAAATAATAATAAATCTATAGAAATAATGAGAATGGAATCATTAAAAAATATCCCCAGAATGTCATAAGTTACATCACTTGTTTTTAGGGTTAATGAATTAAATTTCCATTAAAATATCATGAAAAACATTCATAATGAAAATACCATTTTCACATTGAAAATAATTTTTTAAAACTAAAATATATATAAAAATTTGTAAAAACAGTTTTCCTTGAAAATAAAACAGGAAAATTAAATGGTAATATTCAAGGAAAATAATGGTCATAATGGTGGTAAAATCCATTCATTTCTTAATCGTTATAAATAAACAATATTTTCATAAAATTTTAAATAGAGTCTAAGGTGCCCAATAAAGAAATATTTAATAAATTTCATATTTTAAAATTTTAGAATAAGGTCAAAGATCTTTTAAAATATATTTATGAAATAATTTATTTTTTAAAATTATATTCTTGAAAATATTTTAAAAAACATGTATATGTAAGAGAGAGATTTCCGGTCTAAAAGTAAATACATGATCAATATCCGTTAGAAATGACTTTATTGATGTTTTTATAATCAATATAAAAGGAAATAAAAATTGAACATGTGAAACAAATTCATTAATAGAGTATAATAAAATATAATTTGTTTAATAAAATAATATTTTATTATATTATCTAAAATAACTTTTGACAAAAAAAATCTTAGAAATATTGAAAATTCTAACCTAATTCATTTTCTACATCGGTAACTTTTCAATCATAAGACCCATTAATAATAAATTCAAATAAAATATTAAATATCATGAACATAATAATATTAATAATATAACATTTCAAATGGTTAGTATATACATCTCATAAATAAAGATAGGTTCATGTCCTAAACATATATTCCAAGGAAATGGAATTTGAGATGAATAACCATTTTGAAGATCAAATCATTGAATTGAAAATTAATAAATGAAGAGATTATCTGTGAAAAATTTAACTCCAAAAAATAAACTTGTAAATATATAATAAAAGGGTTTATAGATAAATTCACACATAATCATTTCATAACAAATTAAATCAAGACCAGTTATAACCTAATATAAGGAAATTGAGTTAAAAATCCTTTTACCACATGGTAACATTCAAGTCAAATAATCTTGTATGAAGTAATTAAAATTGAAACTTAAAATACCATGAAGTATTAAGGGTTGATTATATAACAAGTAAAATGGAATCATATACACCATATAAAATAAATTAGGTACATAATAATAAAATATTCCTAAGTGAAGGGAAATTGAGATGAAATCCCTTACTTAATGTCCATACTTTATATATATATACTTTAACACCTGTATAATAAAATAATATTAATTATTTTATTTATTAATAAAATTTTATAGGTTTAATACCTTATCATTTATCAATTTATTTCATTTATTTTAATGACATATTTAATTACTTAATTAGTTATGTTCACATTGGGTAATTTGAGGATGTTCGATCCATAATTTCAAAACAGCTTCGGTGGGTTGATCATGGTCAAAGGGATAATTATTCCATCTTATCCAGAATAATATTAATGAAATAATTATAATTTTTATATATAATATACACTTTTAATAAAAACCATGAATGACATTCAGAAAAATTGAACTATGTTGCAATCACGGAGATAGTAGGACACACATACGCACAAGTAACATTTCCATTTTTCAATGATCATTATGAAATTAAAGTAAGTATTATTTTATATTTATATATTTAAAATAATATCATATATAAAATATTATTTTTTGAAACACACTTATATATAAAATCCATGTGATGTGGGGATGAAAAACGAATCACATCACCTTTTAGAGGTGGTAGTCCACATGTACGCATAAACGACATTTTCATTTTTCAGTGAATGGAAAGGTAATAAATTAAATGACATGTTATATTTTTATAATGATAAATATATAATTAATATCATATATAAATATTAATTCCATCATTGTAACTACTCATGAATGGAGGTGATGGAAAATGAATGACATCAGTTCACAAGGCGGTAGTCTGTCGTATACATGATAGATATTTTTGTTTCGCATTTTATGTAATAGGAGATGGATATTGGTTTTATTATTAACATAATAAAATATAATTAAATTTTATATAATTATTTTATTATATAATTATTGTTAAGGGAGATGTGAAGTAGGAGGAAGAAAAAATAAAAAAAACGCTCAGTGATGATCTATACCTCTTATTCAGACAACCTCCTTTTATTTACACATTATGCCGTATATGGTTTGTATTATGTCCAAAATAATACTTGTAGAATATGGGGAGGTATTTTATGAAGGTATTAGGATAGAAATTGGCTGAAAAAATTTCTTTTTAAGTGTGAATAAACGAGAAGAAAAGATGGATTTTTATAAGACAGGAGAGGGGTGCTATTGGAATTTCTTAAAATATCAAATTAATATAAATTTATTTTGATGTCAAAATGGCTAAAAATTTATTATATTTGAATATAATATGACTATTAGTATAAATAATATAATAAAATTAAATTCAGAAATTTTTTAATTTGTTTTTACCCTTATCTTTTGGTTTTAACCCCCATTAACCCTTTTCACACTTGTCGTGGCAACATAGTTTTTTACTCTTTGAGGGTAATGATAGTTACTATAAATTCAATAAAATGACCATAAATGGATATTTTTTTTATATTTGAAACTATATCCTAATTACTTATGTGAATAAATATTTTTTAAAATTTTATGACATTTAATAAATTTTATTTTCATAAAATATTAATAATTTCAATTTTAGAACTATTTATTTACTTTATCATTCAAAAAATAAAGAAAAAAAAAATAAATTAGAAAAAAAAATTTAAATGAATTTATAAAATGTTAGTTTAATCTAAAAAATTAATGTATTATATTAATTACTTAATATTATTCTACATTTAATATTTTTAATATCATTTATTTTATTTTTCCATTAATTGAATAATTTCTACATTAGCATTGTATAAGAATTTAAGGTAATTTTTTATTATTTTAAAATTAAAAAATAAATTTTCATGATGAATATAAAATATTTATATTTAAAAATAAATTTTAAAACCGAACATATCCCAAGTTATACCCATGCTAAATATATTATAGTTATTAAAAATAAGAGAGACATTTTTTACTTTTCATTACAAAAAATATTATAAATGTTATAATTACATCCAAATTGAAAATGGTAATATAACTAAATCTTAAATGATTATGGAAGAAATGAAAAAATGCAATAAATTTAATCCAAATTAAAGGGGAATATTTAATAAATTTTAAACCAATGATTAAAAATGGAGAATATTTTTTCTTGAAATTAAAAACACATAATTTACATGATTTATTTTAAAATCAAACTAAACAAACATGAGTAAAAACGTTTTTTTTAGAAAAATGCACTTTTTAAAAATAAAATGTTTTTATAATAAATTCACATATAAAATTAATTTAAGAAACATAATTAGAATATTTTAAAATAAAAGGTACTAATTAAAATTTTAAACTAATCCAAAATATAATTTTACTTTTTAAATACATTAAAAGAAAATATTGTTTTCAATAAAAATTAGATTTTTCACTATTTATTGAAAAATCAAAATTTTTATAAAAATTCCAAAATTTCATCATATAATAATTTTGATATGATAATTTAAAAAATCAAATTTATTTTATCAAATAAAATTTCTAATTTTTTCATAATTTAATAATATTATTTTCTCACAAAAAAAAAAATAAAAACCATTTTTGAACAAAACATATCTTCTTTAGAATAAGATGGCTTCACTAAAAATCTAGTGATTATTTATTAAGAATTAAACAAAAAATTTGTATTTATTAAAACCTTTATATATATATATCATAAATTAGTTAATCCAATTTATACCCTCCCATTTTATGACTAGGTTATAATAGTCATATTTAAATATTAATATCTTACAGTTTGATTATGCTTGGTGTTGTATATTTTGTACACTATAAAACATATTTTTCTTATTTTAATATTTCAGTTCATTGCATCCTCATTATTTAATAAATCATATCCTTTTAAATTTAAACTTTTTCTTGTTAATCAAAGGTTTAACATTTTAAAATACCTTTGTTCAGATACTACATCATAAAAGAGGTTAATAAAACATTCTCTTGATAAGAGATAAATAGAAGTAAGAAGGATATATAGAATAACATATAACTAGGTTTACATTTGGAGAAACATTGGTGGGAAGTATAAATATATACATGGAATAGAAAACCAACTCCCAAGAAAATATATAGAGTGATGGATAACATAGTCATGAGAAAGATAACCATCACAAAATTGTAAATATGTGATGGGTTAAAAGACCATTGATTTATCAATAATAAAAGTAAATAGATAATTTTTTTATTTCAAGATCCGTTTTATATATTTTTGGAATACCTTACCATATTTACTAATTACATATTGAAATATACATGCTTTAAAATTATAATTTTATCTTTGAATCAATTTCCTCCACAATATCATATTTTTTACCAAATGATCTGTATTGAAGATAAATTTTCATTATTAAAGTACTAGAATCAACTTACATCAGATCATATACCTAAAAAATGATAAAAAGTTATTTACCCTATATTTATATCTTAACCAAAATCAATATGGTTAAGAAAAGGTGATATAATTCCCAAAATTAGTAAACCTTTATATAATGTAATACAACATTAATATCTAAATTCTAAAAAATAACACCCAAAGTTCAACATAAATCATTTGATTAATAACTATCATTATAATTCTTCAAAATGTTCTTGACTAATATTGAAATGTAATGTTCCAGGGGATTTTAGCATAATCCTTCCATTATAAATTTAACATTTATCTCGAAATAACATAGTCACACATAAATTTATATACCCAGAAATGAATATTACCCAATCATAGAATCTTTAAAATATATTAATCATTTCCATAAATAACTTGAATTACCATTAATCCACATTAAGATCATATATTATTGTAAAATACAATTCAACCTTGAATCCTAAAATAATACTTCATGTTAAACCTAAGGGTTATATATACATCAACTAGATAACATGCCTCCCAAAATATCCTTAGTCACCTTAAGGTTCCATCACTCAAAATATTAATGGGGGTGTATATGTCTCCAAACTTATGATCAAAATAAAAATTAGAAAACACATGATAATATCCATAACTCTTAATATAATCTCACATTAAAGCATCATAATCTCTAAAGATATCTAAACCCTCCTCTAATACCAGCTGTAAAATCCCTAAACCTATACTGCCAAATCCGATGCTAAAACATAAGCTTTATATTTTTTGGATTTGATACTAATAAAAGTGACCCAATTTTTTCCATCCAAACATTACAACATAAAAAAGAAATATTTGATCCCTTCATACTAAAAGACCTTTTTGGTTTACAGATTTATAGAATTAAGACAATCTCTTTACAACTTCGATTCATAAATTACTAGTTCATAAAGATAAAAATAATTTCTAACTATACCTATCTTTTAATATTTTATATTATTTCTTAAACGTATCCCATAAAATTATTCACATAGGAAAACTTACTAGACTAAAATCACATCTCATCATTCTTTATAACCAAGGAAGAAAGATAACATAAGAAGGGTTATCTCTAATGCTTTGTAAGGGTAAACATAAGAATTGAAAATTTAATTTAATTAGGGAGAATAAGATGAGAATAAGGGTACGATGACACAATCAAAGTGTATGAACATTACATAAGGAAATTAATACCAATAAATTCAATTATCATCACTTATGAAACATGGAATAAATATTTAACAAAGACAAGGGACATTGTAATAAATAATCATGATCCATGGGATGTATATATCGATCAAAGGAAAAATTAAAAACCTATATATTTTCACTAATAAGAAGCTTAAAATACTTTTATTTAGATATGAACTCATTATATTGTGTTAATAAATCAAAATATATTTGTAAAAACCCATAATAGACATAAATAAACCATATATGAACTTAATGCATAATTTTAATATGAATCTTAAAAATTAGATAACATTCAAAATTAAACTTGGAATAACCATCATGGTTATACATAAAATAACCATAATTGTTAAAATTGGAATAACCATCATTAAATAATCACATAATCTCTTAGGAGAAACCAAATTGGTTAACTTAGTACCTTTACCCAATGCATTGGTGAGATATAATGGGATTACCCACCATTGTTTTATAACAAAACCACCCATCATCATAGAAAATATATAAGAAACATAACATAATCATAAAAAATAAAATCTGGTAGTTTTTAGAATAATATTTTCACCCATAAGAAAGCATTTATACATATTGAAATATCCTTTCCTTTTAAAAACCTATTTTTAAAATAGAAATCACCCATAATAATGGAAGGAGGGTTTTTGTTTAAATAAAACATGAAATAATATAAATTAATCCATACATTCAATAAATGTTACAGTAGTAGGGAAATTCATTACCTCCATATACATTAAAATAGATCATTCATTTCATAACTTGATTAACCAGTGAAAAAATCAGTTCCATGAAATTATCTTCTCAATAATTAATATCCATTTATAGAAATAATTATGATGGTATCATTAAATATATCTAGAGAGGATCATAAGTAACATCAATGGTTTTTATCATTGATGAATGAAAATTCCATTAAAATATAATGAAAAACATTCAAGAGGAAAATGAACTTTTCACTTTAAAAATCATTTTAAAAACTAAAAACTCATAAAATACTGTGGAAAAAAATTTCCTTATAAATAACAATGGAAAAATATAAAGGATAATTTAGGTAAAATAATGGTAAATATGGAGGGAAAATATGTTCATGTCATTATTTTTATAAATAAACATTCTTTTTAATAATTTTTTAAAATAGATTCAAGAGTGACCAATACAATTTTTTTAATAAATTTAAATTTAAAACATTTTAAATGAAGGTAAAAGATCATTTAAAATATCATTAGTAAATAATTTATGTTTAGAATATAATATTCTTGGAAATTGTTTTATAAAACATGGATATGGAAGAGAAATATTCACTATTAAAAATAAAATAAAATATTATTATCACTTACAAATGACTTCCCTAATGTTTATTTAATCATTTAGGGAGGAAATAGAAATTAAACCTATTAAAAATATTCATATATATAGTAAGAAAAAATAGATATTTTTTAATAAAAAAAGATTATATTATTTCATCCAAAAGAACCATCAACATAAACAATATTGGATGAAAAGAGATTGTAACCTAAATCATTTTCCACTTTGGTAACTTTTTAATCATAATACTAATGAAGAATAACATCAAATGAAATTAAATATTATAAAAATAAGGCGATTAATTATATAAAATATAAAATGTGTAGTATATACACCTCATAAAATAATATAAGTGCATGTGATAAACATGCGTCTCAAGGAAAGGGAATTTGAGGTGAATAACCATTACAAAGATCATATCATTGAATTGAAAATTAATCAATAAAGAGGTTATGTGTAAGAAATATAAATCAAAAAAATTTTAATTTTAAATATATAATAAAAAAATTTATAGATCAATTCATGAATAATAATTGAATAAAATGTCAATCAAGAATAATTATAACCCAACAAAAGAAAATTGAGTTAAGAATCCTTTTACCACTTGGTAACTTTCTAGTCAAATACCTTTGGATGAAGTAATTGAAATGGAAACATAAAATAACATGTATTATAAAGGTTTCATGATATAATATGTAAAAGTTCATTATATGAACTATATAAAATAAATTAGGTTCATAACAACAAAATCTGGCTCAATAAAGGGACATTGAGTCCAAATACCTTACCTCGAGTCTAGACATACTGTATATATACTTTAACACCTTTATAATAAAATCATATCAATTATGATATTTATTAAAATAAATTAAAAGTTTAATACCCTAACCTTTATCAATTTTATTTATTTATTTTAATAACAAATTTAATTTCTTAATCTGTTAAGTCCACGTCAGGTATTTTGAGGATGTTCGGTCCATAATTTCAAAATAGATTCAGTGTGTTAATAGTGGTCCAATGGGTAATTTTTCCATCATATATAGAATAATATTTATAAAATAATTATCATTTTCATATATAAATTAAATTTTAACAATAACCATGAATAATGGTTATGAAAAATGCTCTACTTTATAATCATGGAGATGGTAGGCTGTACGTACGCATGAGTAACGTTTCCATTTTTCAACGGTAATTATGGAAAGAAGGTAATCATTATTTCATATTTATATAATGATAATCATATTATAAATACCATATTATTTATTTAAATTCACTTATATTTATAATCCATATGATGTGGTAATGAAAAAATAATCATATCGCTTTGTGGATGTGGTAGTCGACAAACACCCACGAACAATATTATCATTTTTTAATGAATAGAAATGTAATAAATTAAATGATATATTATCAATTGATAATTATAAATATTTCATTAATATATTATATAAAAATTAATTCCATCATTATGACCCATTGAGAGAGGTGGTGATGGAAAATTAATGACATCAGCTCGCGTGGCGGTAGTCCACCATACACATGATTAACAGTTTCTTTTCCTATTTCATAGAAGAGTGGATGAATATAGTTTGAGTTATTATAATAATAAAATCTAAGTATATTTTATATAATTATATTATTATATAATTATGGTTATGTAATATTTCAAGTCGGTGGAAGAAGAAATAAAACAAAAATGCTCAGTTAAGAACTACACCTCTTATTCAGACAACCTTAGTTACTTTACACCTTAAGACCTATATGGTTTCTATTATGCTTAAACTAATATCTCTATAATATGGGAAGATATTTTAAGAAGGTATTTGGGTATAAATTGGCTGAATCAAATGGATTTTGAAGTGTAATGAAATGAGAATAAGATGTTCCCTTTTATAAGACAAGGGAGGGGAACTCTTTGAATTTATTAAAATGTTAAATTAATATAAATTAATTTTGAAGTAAAAAATGGATAAAATTTATTAAATTAGAATATAAGATAAGTATTAGTATAAATTATCTCATATAAATAATTTTTTACATGTTTTGAATTTTTTTACCCTTATTAACCCTTTTCACACTTACCACGACAACACAATTTTTTAGATTTCGAGAGCCATGATTGTTACTATAAATAGAAACAATGTCTATAAATTGACCATGGTTGATATTCTGAACCATATACTAATAAAGTTTCTGAAGATATGGTTTTTAGGAATTTTATATTATTTAATAAAACATTATTTTCATAAAATATAAATAATTTAAATTTTAAAACTATTCATTTACTTTGACTTTTAAAAAATAAAGAAAAAAAATGAAATTTAAATACATTATTTTAATACGTAACTAAAATTTTATGGTCATATATAAAATTCATGGGTCAAATTAATTATTTAAAATTATAATATTTAGAATATAATTTATTTTATTTTTCTATTAATTAAATAATTACTACTCTGGGAGTGCATAAGCATTTAAGTTAATTATTTGTTATATAAAAAATAAATATAAATTACCATGATAAAGATAAATCATTTAGATTTTAAAATTTTATTTATAACTGAACATATCATGTAACATCCCATTACCTTATTTTAGGTATTTTTCGTCTGTATTTTTGTTTCCCTATTAATTTGGGTATTTTTTTTGGAATCGTGATGATGGAGAGTGTTTGCTGGGGAAAATGAAATAATGTTTAGGGATGTATTTTTGTTTGAATTAATGGATTCTAGGTATAAATGTGTCCAAGGATTTTTGGAGTTTACCCCATGTTTAGAGAACACCGAAGATGGTTTGATTTTTTGTACAAAATCTAGTATGTTTAATGCTTGCAATGTGGTTTCACATCATGAAAAATTTACAAATCATGTAATGGTTATTGAGAATATTTTCTAAATTAGTTCAAGGAATTAATGTTTTATACATCTTGAATTTTTTTTTTCACATCAAGTAATGTCCTTATATGGTGTTTTAAATCCCAAGTGATATATTTTTCAGTATATTTGGGTTTTTTGGATTTCACGTCATGAAATAAGGATTCACAACATGTAATTCATGTGGTTTGTAGGTTTTATGCACTGCATGACTGGTTCTATTTTAATTCTATTGTATCCCTTTTATATTATACTTGGGAGATACCCCAAGAAATTTTGATGATCTTTACTCCTTCCGGATCATTTTTTCGGCAATTGATTTTCATAGTTGTTTTGTTGTTTCTCTACGGGTAAGATATTCTTATGATTCTTCATTGTGGTTGATTGTGGTAGAACCATTGTGTTAATTTTATGGATATATTGATATATGATGAAAATATTATTAGTCCATTCAAGCTCTATTGTGAGATATTCTTTCAGATGTTGATCGTTGTGTTAGTTGTGGTACAAGTTGCATATTTTTTGAGGTATGTTCTGATCTATCATTTATGTTGACTATTTTTCTTATTGAATAAATTCTGAGATGTAAGGATTTATTCTAGGACTTTTGTTGTTTTCCTTGTGCTCTTATGAGATTGTGGATCCTATTTTAGGCATGTGTGGCCCATGTTTGAGGCAGTTGGTTTTGTCTCTAGACTATATTGGATGAACTGTATTGCTTTGGTTTTATAAATTGTTTTATAAATGGATTTTAATGATTGAATTGTGTGTTTGGAAAATTATTTTTATGAAAATATAGTTTTTAGCTTGTTTTCGTAAAATAAAAGTCATTTTAAAATCATTTTGAAATGGATTTATGAAATGCTTTTCAAAGCATGATTTTGATGAGATGGTTTGGAAAATGTAGCACATGGGTAACATTGGGTACTTAGGTGGAATTTATAGTAATATGCCTCATATGTTGATACTATTGGGGGGTTCACTCATGGGGTTTTCCTTCACTCCCTAAGTCTGTTGTTCTAGGGACTTATTAGAGACTCTTAGGAGGTTCACTTTCTGGGGTGTTCCTATGCTCTCTATATTTTAGGTATATGTCTAACGACTTCATGCACATGATTTTAAATGTCTTGGGTATGAGTATACTAGATAAAATGACATAAACTGATCCTTGGTGTGATGTTTCTTGTGTGTTTTGTGTAATATTTTAGCAAGTACTTCCATAGATTTGATATGATATGTGATACAATCTTTTCTCTGACTTCTTTGATATATGTGATATGCTTTGAAACTATTTTACGTAGATTATTTGGAAATGTAGAAAATGGGAAATGTTTTACCATGATTGTGATATAATTTTTTTTAGATATTTATAATGATTTATTTTATTTAAAGTTGATAATTATTCATATTGTTGTAAAAATACTAGATATGAAACCCCGGGGTGTGATCTTACTATGCTTTTTTAGCCACTACCCCAAATTCATCATTTAATAGTGGATTTTTAGGAGTTGTTTCTTAAAACATTATTGAAAAAATTGAAAAAAATTCGTGGGAGTTTATGAAAATTTACTACTAAATATTTCTCATTTTCTAAAAAAACACTTCTACCCCTGAGCCTAAGCCCTCCTTCTAACCCCCTTCTCCCCCAATACATTGATACCATCCCCCCTTCTCCCTCTTCTCCCCTGATCCTAATCCCTCACACATAT
The DNA here is from genome assembly GCA_963277665.1 of Viscum album. Taxonomy (NCBI): domain Eukaryota; kingdom Viridiplantae; phylum Streptophyta; class Magnoliopsida; order Santalales; family Viscaceae; genus Viscum; species Viscum album. Next base: position 1,391,046,622 of record OY728142.1, on the reverse strand, counting down.
CCACTAATCCCCCTAAACCAGATCCATCACCATTGGCTCCCCTATCCCCCACACCCTTTCCACCACCCCTTCCCCCACACTTCCCCATCATAGTTACCCCTCATCACCCCCCATTAACCGTAAATAGGTTTCTCTGTCTTTTATCACCATCTTGCACTCGTCACCCATACCATAGAACCACCTATAACTTTATGATTTTAATTTTTAGGCTGTGTGATCGAATCTCAAGACATTCCTCTCTACGTATTTAAGGGGTTCACATCAACTTCTTGGTTTCAAGTAGGTTTTTTCATGATTTCACTTTTATTTTTAATGCCTTACATGCCTAGGTTTTATAAATTTATTTTTATTCAAATTAATAATGTTTATGAGTTTAATGAATTTAAATAGATTTATTAAACAAGGTTATTATTAAACTATATTATATTCCTAAGTGGATTTTTATATATTTCCATATATTGTGTGTTTAAACCTAAAGAATCACTATATTTTTTGCTATAAAATATTTATAATGGATTCTGTATGGATTTATATAATTTTATTATTACATAAAATTATTTATCTGATTGAAAATTATTTTTTATATTAAGAAAACACTTTTTTGGAGAAAGTGAGAAACTAAGAAGTTCAAAATACAACCAGAAATCCCAAAAAACGTTACCAGGGATGCCTCACCAAGTAGATGCAACCTGGCTGTCACCTTCATCAATGCCTGAGCACTTGGAAATCCCATTCATGCATGGTCCTGGTCTTAATGGCAAAGCCATGTCCTCCATGTCAAGAAATTTCAAACGTCAAGAAAAGGTGAAGGTGCAGTGCTCTGACCCCATCTGAAGCAGATCCAAGGAAAATTCCAGGTACCTTCCTTCAAGAAATCCACTCAGAACACACAACTCAAGGAGCCTAATGACCAGATCAAGACTCCCCAAACCAAAAAACGTAAACCAACAATTTAACTAGAGATACACCCACACCCAAATACGATACATCACCCAATTAACTAGGAGCTTTGAAAATTAAACTAAGCTTACCATATATAGTATCCCTAAATAATTTCCAAGATATAGAAGAAACCTGAATGTTTGGGGATTCAAGCAAGAGCTTTTCAAATTCCGAGGCCATTTGATCACATGACTGTATGTACTCCTCGATGCTAATCTTCAATTTGTTGAAGCCCCTAACAAGGATTAAATTTTCTGGTCAATCCAAGCGTATTTTTCCTCATTAAGTGTTTCTCTTAAGTCTTTCCCCATCATTAAAGCTGCCTCCTCCTCTGAAGCATCGAGTAATAACACCTGCTCAGTCACTTCCTCCTCACCGCTAAGCAGTAACTCTGAAGGTTTGCCACCCTGAAATGCTGCTATCTGAGGCTTCACTTCCTCTGAGATCTCCTTTTTTCCATTTTCCCTCCTGGATGATCTTGTCTCCAAAGGAGGAGGCAAGGATGAATAGTCCCTCCTTCTCCTCCTCCTTGGTCTACTTCTATTCTTCTGTGTTGGAGTTCCACTTGCCAAGTGAAAAATTTCATCCCCATTACATTCATTCCTATACCCTCCATTTGATTCAAGTGGCATAACATTCATAGTACCTGAGTCATCCTCAAGAAATCCTTCAAATATGTTGCTCAGGGGTAGAGAGGCCTTCCCATGGATGTCCTGAAAAGCCATAACTGAACCTTGATCCGGTCACCCTCTCTTGGCCCAATTCCTAGACGGGGACACTGATACACTAGCTTGAATACCTTCCTTCATATCGATTAGCAGCTCCTCTGACTGCATCTTACCATCCTAGGGTCTGCAGTTGACATCAACTCCAATAATTTCCACTAATACATCATTGACAGATTGGAAAATGACCTCTTCTTCATCCCTCTTCTTAGATTCTTGTGATTCTACACTGTCCTTCCTTGAACAAACATCCACAAACATATTTTCACAGGAAGGGATGACCTGTGGAATCTGCACAGGTTTCTCTGACCCCCAGGCTTAGCAGCATCATGACTCAGATCTTCAGACTGACTATTTCCCTTATTAAGCATCTCAGAAACACATGATGGATTAGTCACACCATCTTAAAACAATGACTCTTTCCTCCCAGCCTCATCCAGTCCTCCCTGTACTCCCAAAATAGCTGTCCTCAGTGTGTCAGTTTTCTACCTCAGGTCTTCCATTACAACATGGGAAGTTGGATTGGATGACATATGATATCCTTTCATCACCTCCCCTGAATACACCCCAAACCATATTTGATTTATTATCAGTATTAACATTGATTGGGGATCCTGTTGATGGGGTATGGTCTCTCCTTTTCCCATCACCTAGGGCAGCCTCACCACTTGTCAATGGGACAACATTTGCTACATCTGGGAGCTCAACAGGTCGGACACCCCTATCCTTCTTGCGATAACCAGATTCATCGTGTCCCTGTCTGTGACAACAGGAATAGAAGGGAATCCAAGATTCATAAACAATAGAATGAGAATATGTGTATTCATTTTCAATAACAATCCAGACAATCTTCAGGGGAATTCTTGAAAGATCCATTTCAATATAGATTCTCACAGTCATCAGATGTGTCATCGATGACGTCCATTGATCACTACATATGAACCACTAAATGGAATTGCCAATTGATCTCAGCAACCCAGGGTTCTGGAATGGAAGGGGAAGACCAGGCAGTTGGATCCATATCGCTATATTGGGTGAGTCAAGATTCATATGAGAATCAAAAGACCACCGAAGAAGATGGAAAGAGTAACCAGAGAACGATTTCTTATTTCTAGACCAAGCCCTACCCAAGTCTTCTTCATCAGCAAAGATAATGAGAAATTACCAAGACCCAATAATACCTACCAGTGCACGACGCTTCAAACCCCATTCTACATTGACGACCTTTTCAAAATCCTCCACAAGTGTTTGTCACTGCACAAATCTCACAATCAGATCTGTGGAGAGTAACGACGATGCTTTATAGAACTCCTGCACTATGACCGAAACAACAGGCCGACCTGAGATGCAGCAGGGGACCTTTGGAGAAACTTGGATTTCAGAAAAGAAGAAACCCACATCAGACGAGGACTGAAAGAAGTCACGATTACTCGGTTTCACAGATCTAGAATCATTATTAGGAGGCATAGACCCCCCCTCTTCCATGGGAGGAGTGTTCGCTGCAGTTGTCATCACTGTAGGGTTAGATAATCTCCATCGGGAGCCTGTGTGAGCTCCCCCTCCCTTTCTAGGTGTAAATTGTTTATCTGATTATATGTATTTTCATATAAGTTTAAGAGGTTATTTTGTTTTGTTTTTCCTTTTTAGATATATTTTATTGAGTTTACTTATTTTATCAATGGGATATTCTCTTGTGATTTATGTTTGAGTGTTTCATGTTTTATTTGGTATTATACACATATCTACCAGTGTACATATATTTATATGTATCTATGTATATATTCACTTGAGAATATGTGAATCTGTGCATTGGGAGTTGTATATATATACATATACATATATATGTGTACAATGATAAAATGAAACTTGATGTTTAAATTTGATGTTTAAAATTGATTTTCTAAATAAATTTTCAAATATACTTTTAAAATGATTTATAAAGGCCCAGTTCGTATTTTAGAAAGGTATTAACAAATGATTTTATTTCTAAAATGTTTTTAGTTGAGTTTTATGGAATGTGTAATTTTCTTATCATGGATTATTTTAAAAAGGAAAGTACTTCTCATGACATTATTTGAGTTTTATTGTGGAAATGGCTTGAAATGTGTTTTGGAAAGGGAATTATTCATCTACTTCTTAATGAAGTAATTTTTTCATCGATTTTTTCTTGTTTATTAAACCATATGATAAACCTAGGGTTATTTGTTAGGATAACCTGGATAGGAAGAGGTCTCCCACCAATAAATATGCTAGTGAATAATTATGTGACATCCCCTCTATCTAGAGATATGTTAAAACTCTAAATCCACTACTAGGGTGACATATAATTACTAGGTGCACCTATAATTAGTGGCCCTATAGTGTTTCTCCCTTGATTCATATTTTAAATTAAAGATTGTATATTTTGTCTCTTACTTCTATTTTATGTTATACTATTGATTATTGATATCACTTTTTTTACTTTAACCTTTTTAGTAATTATATAAATATTCTTATAACTACTTGGGTTGTGTTTTTTTCACTTCCATCTATATGTTAAAATACTTAGTAATACCTATGGGTTTTATTTTTATTTAATGAATTGTTGGCACATTGTGATATATATGGATAAAATCTGGATCACATTACTGAGGAACACAAATCAATATGGTGAGGGTTTAGAGAAGTTTTTAGATTTTACAATTTTCCTTGAATCCGTTGATGGGATAATAAGATATCCATTCACTAAATTTAAATTTAGAATACATTTAAATATAAATAAATTTTATGAAATATTTATTTTTATGAAATTCCCTTCTCAATATTTGTGTTGGATTTGGAATGGAGAATCGAACGTTACAGTAAGTTTGAGCACTTACGCAATTCAATAAAATGAGCTCTAAAATTCATTTAAAATGGAAAATAAAATTAAAGACCATATAAATGTTGATTTTGGCATTGAAATAAAATATCCTCAACATCAAAACATATCAAAACAACTAGTTGAGGGTGAACAAATATTAACATGAAAAATGATGTTTTTGGGACTATAGGATAACCAGATCATGATCATAACATATGATAAGATTATTCTCTTGATTATAAAGAGATTAATTTAATAGATAACTTCATTGAGTAAAAAAATGTGTTTCATAATTTTGTTAATGATGGAAATCTATAGATTTATAGTGGATGTCTAAAATATTCACAACATTATTTTCTGCTAAAGTTGTTCCATACCAAATGCCTATGCGAAACTAAAAATAAGGTAATGTCCATGATATAGGAATTTTTGCATGATTTATTTCATGAAGCTAAGATCTCTAAGTCTTTTTTATGATATAAAAACAGTTGTTAACAATAATGATATAAATTATACAAAAATACATGCTTTTCCCAATGAATTTATGCTTTGTTGGGGAGTGGATTAAAGAATAAGGGATTTAAAAAAATATTCTTCTAGAAGGAATTTAATGGGTAATGTTCTAATTTTGAATGAATATACTACTATGAAGAAGAATAAGAAAAATAACACACCCAAAAAGGTTTTATGTTTCTTGTCTTTAAAAAATCAATTGCAATGATTATTCATGTCATTTAAAGTCACATAGCACATGATGTGGAATTCTATTTATAATAACAATGCTGGGTTAATATTACATCTAAGAGATTTAAAATCTTGGAATAAATTTGATTAATTACATCAATATTTCTCATATGATCATAGAAATGTGTGATTAGGATTGGATGCCAATGGATTCAACCCATTTGGGACATTAAGTACTAACTATAGAATTTGGATGATAGTTTTGATCCATTATAATTTACCTCCATGGATGTGTATGAAACAAACATTTTATATCATTTATATGATTATTTTTAGAAATAAAATTTCTATAATTGATATTGATATATAATTTCAACCAATAATTGAATAATTATAGGATTTATAGAGCAACGATGTTGAGACATATGATTCATCTTCTAGAAAAATATTCAAAATTTATGCTGCTCTAATGTGGACAATTAGTGACTTCCCTAGATATGGGAACTTATCTAGTTGGAGCACTTACATGGGTTTGGATTGAACTATGTGTAACTTTTATTTTGAGCTTGAATTAAAACATTACAATAAAATTGGTGATTCATGTCTCATAAAAAATTTATCGATGGATCTCATAGATTTTAGTTGAATAAGTCAAAATTAAACGAGTCTATTGATCATAGAACACATCCAAAGTTGTTGAAAGGTTCTAAAATATTTCCACAAATAGTAAATGTTGATACCAAATATGGGAAGGTTCATCATTTTAATGATACTGGGAAATGTGTTCAATGTGTAACATCAATTGAAATCGCAATGCAACAATGGTAGAAAAAAGTATATTCTTTAAGATTCCATAATGAGAATTTAATTTGTTGCATTATAATCAAGATTTTATATATATTGAGAAGAGTTTTTTTTGAAAATTTTATCTTTGAATTAGATAATAAGTATTGAAAATTTATGAACCATTCCAATGATCATATGAAATTACAAATAATGAATATAAATCCTGACTTATGGCTAAATTATAATTGAAAGTATTCTCTAGAAATTTTTTGAATGATAATAGTGGTAAATATACATTCCTTAAAATTTTAAAAAATATGAAAGTATCTGATGGGTATTATAGTTATATCTCAATGTGTTTCAACTTAAATCAATATAGGTTACATTGATTGAAAATTCATGATTCACATATTTTGTTATAATTTTTACTACCACTAGAATTGCATAAATTGTTACCTAAAATGGTTACTATAGTTATACTCCAATTTTTTACAATCTTCAGACAACAATGTGACAAAACTCTAAAACTAAATGATCTTGAATCCTATAAGATTTATTTTTACTCACACATTGTGCAATGGATGTGATATTTACTTCATCATTTTTTACTTCCATGATGCATTTAACTGTAAATTTTATTGAGGAAACTAAATTAGGTGGTCCTATACATAATCGATATATGTATATAATTGGGAGGTAATTTGTTTATATATTTTATATATTAAGTAGAAAATTCTTATCACTTCATTAAAAACATAATTATGTTTTATTTATTTTATTTCACAGATACCTTGATCAATTGAAATCATATAGGAAAAATAAATCTCAAACAGAAGGTTCTATTTTTGAAGGCTATTTAGTATAGGAGTCTTACCTTTTGTTCAAGATACTTGGATAATATATAGACAAGATTTAATTGAGTTGGAAGTGTTGATGACATATTTAATCAATCTATAATACATGGGAAATCAAAAATATTTCCTACTATTGGACGATTGGATGGGCAGATCTCAAATATTACACTAACAAAAATAGAATTATTATAGGTATATAGATTATATGATACTAAATATTTAAATTATGGATCCATTTATTTCACATATTTTAAGTTTATAAATATTGCAATCAACATGGATATTATGTTGAGAAATATATTTTTTAAATATAATAATGAATGTAACTTTTTTTATATCATGAATAATGGAATGCAAGCTGAGTTTTCTAAAGATTTGATGTTTTTGGCCCAAGATCCTCTAAAACAAGCTAGAAAGTTCATTGCTTGCAATATGAATGGGTTCAAATTTCAAACAGTTGATTATAAAGATGGTCTGAAAACATATAATAGTGGTATATTTACAGTTTCTAAATTGTGATACTATAGAATGTTGACTGATATTATCGAATTAAACTACTAAAATCATTTTCAAGTTATTTTTTTTGCAAATTCAAGTGGGTCAATATTATCAGGGTATTAAAAGAGATTCCTTGAAATTTACTTCTACGAACTTATCTTGCTTTATGAATGTTTTTGAACTTGAATTACATGATCTGTATATCTTCTAGTCGTAATAGAAAATGGTATATTATGTGGAATATGTCATGAATGAGAGGTGGGGTTTAGTTTTTCACATAAAACAATGAGACTTTTATGATATGGTTAATGAAGTGGAAGATTTTACCTCTAACATTGAATCCCATAAACAATAATAAAATGAATTATTTTTCAATTATTATGTTGAAAATATTAGTTTATCATGGGTGGATGAAGTAGATAAAGTAATGATGAAGTAAGATAATGACATTATTGAATGACAAAATGATTTTATATGCGGTCATAAATTAACTTATCAACCACATATTGTATATTTTATTCATTTCTAGTAATATGGATATGTTATCATATTTAAATTTATATTTATGCATGATTTGTTTAATTTTGAAAATGTAAATTTCATATTTGTTTGTATGTTTAGTTATTTATTATCATACCTCTGTATATTATGTTTTTCGGTATTATGAATTTTTTATCATTTATAAATTTATTTTTCTACATGAATCTTTCAAAATATATATTATGATGTTATTTTTATTTTTTTAAATGATAGGAATTTCAAGAAAGATGTGTTTCATTGATCCTGGTTGACTCCCAGTTAACATTCCATTAAGCATATATATATTGGATGATCCATCAAAACCCTCCCTATATCATATGAGACATCCACAATCTACGCCCATCAGTGTTTTCAACACCCTCTGTCTCTATCCTATTAGTGTTTGACACACCCTCTTTCTCTATCCCACCAATATCAAGCATATTTTCTCTAGATTTAGCAGGATAAACATGTGGTGACTATATAGAGAGGGAACATGTGTTTACTCCTATTTCATCACAAGTATATTAGAGGGTGATGATTATAGGTGAAAATTTTAATGTGAATAATGTTATATCACTTTTTTATACGAATAATTCTTTTTTATAAAATATGGATATAATGGCACTACCAAGACAAGTATTAATAATTAATATGTCAATAATCTGAATGGATTGAAGATAGTTGTCCCATTTGATTGTTATGGCCCCCCACAGATGATGTTGTGGGGTTATTTTTTTATATTCTAGGCCATTTGACAAATGATCCGATTATACTTTCAATTACATATTCTAATTAGAGGCATATTCCTAAATCTTGGAACAATAAAGTATTTTATTCCCCTATAAAGGTAATTTTAATATATTATGGCTCAATTGAATTCCCTTAGAAAAAAAAAATTATAATATTTTAAAAATTAATTTCTTTGTACATATGTTATTTTAACTTTACTATTATTGATCTTATCATACAAAAGTGGACATTGAAAATTTTTGGTAAGAAATGGAAAGATTTTAAATTAGGATTGTGGAATGAATTCAATGATACATCATTGACCACTGAAAATTAGTATGATAAGGTACAGTAAGGGGTACCTAAAGAACAATATAAGGTGTTTGTTGATATCCACTTCCAATAAAATCACATGGTATTGAAAAATATATTATTATATCAATTTAATTTTACATATATGGATGAATTTGAAAATAAGATAACATTACATAAATTACTATTAAATTACATGTTATTTGTATGAGTATGTTTCAAGAAAAAATTTACAAAGTTGAGCCAAACAAATTATCCCCCACACATCCAGTTTAAAGAGTTTTTTAAGAAACAAATCGACTATGGTAATATTTTTATTAGTTTCAATATTTATAATATAAAATAATCTATTTCATATATTAAATTTTTTATTTATATTTTTAATATATTCAATGAATTTAGGGAACCAAATATCCCAAATTGAAATTTGGATGGATGTTCATACGAAATATTATGGGAGTGATGTCAATGATCCTATCAAAGAAGTTGGGGTATGAATTAATTTTTCATTGTAATAATTTATTATCAGTGGTCATCTTGTTAATATGTATTTATTTAAATATGACCTATATTTTATTTATAGTTAAATATAAAATAAATATGGGATATAAATCCCACACTGTCCTTCTCGATCTCCCAAGACGGTTCAGTTGGTCATGTCCTTGGGATGGTGAATCCTGACTGTATACGCAGGATGGTTTTGGGACCAATGCCATTTGAGGACTTTGGCAGGTCACTGGGGATTACAGCTACTTCTAATCATGGTTGTAGTTACTCCCTACCCTAAGATGCTCAGATGCATTTTAAGGAAATGAAAAGAAAAATTCCAGAATAAGGGAGCATACTATTAAAATAGGGGATCATATACAAATGTAGTAGTGAAGGTTATTAATCTATAGAAATAATTAGTTGATTTATATCAGAATATGACTAGATTTGTCCCTGATGATATTATGTTGATGGATTTTTTGAGTGAGCATGTAAATCAAACAACTTAATAATAATTTAATACAGAAACTTTTATTGTTTTTAACATTAAATTTAAATATACAACACTGTTTTATTTTCAAGAAAATTGACATAAGGTGCCGGTGGTAAGGAGTGGAGACGGAGATAGAGACAATGTTGATATTACTTCATTAGGTAGTGAAGAGGGTTGAATTTTGATTCATTGATAGTGATATGTAACAAAACTCATGACTGACTGACACAATGATATCATGGTTGATAAACTGTCTTGTGGCTTGAGGTAGGAGATATATTTATTTCATTTACAATTCATGAAATCTATTTGTTTGGTTGATTTTTTATGTTTTCTTTCAAAGTTTCCTTTATACTCATCATTCTTAGTATCTTTGGATTTAGTTTTTAAATTATTGCATGTAAATTATTCCAGTATAGTTTTATGAATTATTACATTTCTTAAATGTTATATTAGAGTTGTGATGGGTAGCATATGATTTCTTTGATAAAATCATGGATTTTTGTATGCTTTTTTTAGGATGGAGAGTTAGGTTGGATCATATAACAAGAAGGTCAGAAGTAAGTAATGGGTATATAAAAAAATGTGTTTTCTTATGTTATATGAGGGTTCTTAATTTTTGGTTTTATTGAGTTATATATATATACATATATATATATATATATATATTTGAAATAAAATATAAATGATGAATTTCATCGATAAGAGGGTTTTGAAAATTTATGTTCAAATGATTTCGATGTTCTCCTCACTTTAAATGTTCTATAATGGTTAGTGGTTCATTTTATTTTATAGTATGATTTAATCATGATTATCTATTTTTATAACTTATCTATGATTTTAATTTTATTTTTAATTCTAGAGTTTTATATTTGGAAATGTGATTTTTAAAAGCTTAATCGTGGGTTTAAAATAAGAGAAAAGAATTTTAAAATATTGTTGGGTTGAAATTTTCGAATTTTTTTCTTCACTTTTTAAATAGAACATTAGATTAAGGATTTATCAATTTTATAATATTAGTTTTGTTAATAGTTGATTTATTTTGATTATGTTTTAATTTAAAACCCAATTACAGTTGGTCTATTATTGTCCATTTACAAGTAGGTGTCCATTATATTACTGTCTCTTAGTCTTATTGTGATTTTATTTTCATGTTACTTCATTATTATTACTGTCAATATATTCCCTATCCTGTGTGAGTTTCCCTATAATATTGGGATGTTATCATGTTGGCCTAATAGTTAACCTGGTTTTCCTAGCTTGTTAAATAGTTTGATGGTGGTGCCTTGGTCGAATAAATTTCAATGTCCTTTTTTTTGGATTTTTTGGAGGCATATATTCGATCTTAAAAGTAAAACAGTTTTCATTTTTAAAATTTTATTTTTAAATTCTTAGTTGGTTCTAATTGGGATTTAAAATAGAAAATGGTTATTTATAAAATGGGTTTCCAAATGGTACATCAAAATAGCAAATGGGGGTTTATAAAAAATTTTTGATCGGATTTTTCTAAGGGTATAACATATGTAAGATTACATGTGGTGACTTTTTTAAAATGAACTGTAAAATGGATTTTACTTGGTTTTGAAAGGAAATACAAAGAGTCTTGATTGTCTTAGTTTTAGTATATTTTACGTTTAATGGGTTATTACTTAGATTTTTAGATTCTCGTGTGCTTCTTAATTGTGGTTCACCGGTGTGTATGTTGGTGTATGATGATGCATGTTGTGTGCATATCCTTATGAGACATTTTCTTATGTGTATAATATTGGTTTTGTTAGTATATTGATTTTTATTTTCATTATTTTTTAATTGAAACTCTATTTAATGTTTGTATATTATGGTTCATTCACAATTGATATAATGTTTTGAATATGTTTGATTATATTTTGTTTTATAGGGCTGCAACTTCTGTAGTTTTTTATTTTTTTAAAAGTAATATATACAGTCTGTTTAAACCACCCCAATATATGTTACAAAAATTAGAATTGGTTTAAAATTACATTATATATTACTAAATATAGTGTTATTTTAAACTGCCATGAAATAATCAATAGTTATGAGAAGAAAAATCAATTCTAAAAAAATAACCACCACTAAAAAATGTTTTGCAACACTTCCTAGAAATCGCTATAAAATTATTGAAAATGATATAATTTGGATCATAATATCAACTTTATCATAGGTTTTAAAAAAACATCATTGAATCATTTGGAGATGGTTTAAACTGTCACCAACATACAAAATAACTACTTCCAGACCCCTATTTTATTGTAGTGAACTCACACCCTATGCGCCCCTTCGGAAGTTCATAGTCCTTTGTATGTATTTTGATGCAGGTAAAGGAAAGAATACACAGTGTAGAAATGAGGTTTCTATTATTTGTTTCTAGGAATATGGTGGTTAGATAGTTGGAGTTTTCCCATGCTATCACATGGAGTAGCCATTTTATATTTAGTTATCCTTTACCATTGTACTTGTATCTTAGAGATTATTTAGAAACTTTTGATTCGCATCACTACTACTATTTCCTTTTTTATATGACATATATTTCTTATTTTAATCTTCCATTATTTATTGTTTTCATATATATATTTATATATGTCGTGTTTTCTACTTCAGTTTGGTATAAATCATTCCCTTTGATTTTTTTGGATTTCATGGTGCTAGTCGCCATCCCGTAGGGATTAGAAATTCCCTTTGGGTATGTGATGTTTTAGGTTAGGTACTATATTGAGAGGGTATATGGGTAATTTTTATCATAGTTTGGTATTAGAGGAGTTTTATCCTCAATATTCTTTATCTTGAGATATTTGGTAGACTAGAGATAGGATTTTTGGGACTTGGGAGGTAGGTTGTGCCGAGTGACTGGACATCTCTTTCCATGATGAGACTGAAGTTACCATGGAATGTTTTGGTTTGTGTCTTCTATTTTGAGTTCTTAATCTTAATCTCTTTTTTTTCTTATGGAATTCCATTTTTAAATGATATTATTCTATTTTATGATCATTTATTTGGTTTTTATGTACAATGGTGTGCCTGAGAGATTTCTTCCATGGGTTCCTCGGGAAGGTGTAATGGATACTTACTCCTCAAGGAAATCCGACTCCAGATCATAATATTATCGACAATATTATGTGGGAAGTTTTTGAAGTAAACTAAAGTATAACAAAAGTCTAAAACATGGTTTTTCATGTACATCCAAGAGTTATAGGATAAATGGATCGATTTCAGGAGTTATTACCTAAGAATCCACCATCCATTTAGGGTATGAATGAAACTCAAGATGTGGAGGACTGTATGGGAAAGATTGATCAGATATTTGACTTCTTGGACACGTATGAGAGTATCAAGGTGAAGTGTTCGATGTCTATAATTGAGGGTCCCATCAAGAATTGGTGGGATTCCATGGTACATGAGTATAAGAATGTAGGTTTTGACGGGAAGGGTTTCAAGACTCTCATTTTCTTGTAGTTTAGTCCAGATTTGATGATGATTTTGAATTTTCTATATTTCCTATTATTTTAGTTGGGAGTGATTTTGGAGTCATCATATACTAATCAGTTTGCATATATGGTTTGTTTTTCTATAGTTATGGTAAAGAATTTTCATGTAAATGCTCAAAAGTACCTGAAGGGTTTGCAACTATATATCTGATCCTATATATTTATTTGAAATATTTTGACAAATGTGGACATGGTATATTGTTAAATGATGTTAGGGATGAATATGTCATGCAAGGACGGTTATTCTACCCCTTATATTCTACCTAGTAGATCATTCTGTCATGCACTAGGGAAAAATAGGTACTGGAAATATCATTTAAGGAGTGGTAGAGGTGGTTCATAGTGGTAGGCCTCCACTACATATTTAGTTATAGCTAATACTGTTCCCCTAACTTGTTACCTATGTGTTAATGTTGGGAACACCCAACATTCTTATTCCACACTAGTGAATATTTGTAATAGTTGTGGACCTTATATACATCTACAATATATCTTTTAGTCTATGTCTACACCTTATTGTGGTAAATGATCATCTCATCCCGATACTAATATAGAATAGTTAGATTTTTCAAATACTATAGGGATTTAGCCACATGAATCTGGAGTAAAGAACCTTTAGAAAGTATATGTGTTTCTGGAATAGGTAGATGCAAGTCCAATGATAGTGATAGGTACCATATTTATTTCATATTTGTTAAGGACTTCTTTATTTGATAATAGTGCCTCCCATTCTTTTATATCAACCCATTTTGTTGATATTCTTAAACATAAAAAGGAACTCAAGTACTTTTTAGGGAGTTAGTGACACCTATTATAATGATGAAAGGGAACAGGTTTTGGGGTCCCCCTTATTTGCTATCAATAGATGACCTGGAGTTAGTCTAGAATTTACTCATTATTGATATGTATCTATTTTACATTATCATCATGATGGATTGTCTTGTTCCTCATCATACTAAGGATGATTTTTATCATAGGTGGGTGTTGTTTCTTATGGATGATGGGAGACATTGGGTGTTTTAAGGAGAGTGGGATCCATGTTCTAGTCATATAGGACCTTTCCACATAAATCTTGGGAGTTTTTTGTCTATTGTTGCAGTTGATCATAATGAAATTTCTTCTATAGATGATTATCCCAATTTTTTATGGAATTTCCTAACATTTTCCAAGATGATTTGTCTATTATTTTTCCAGAGATGTAGGTATAGTTTATTATTGAACTATTTATAGGTACATAACCAATTTCTATACCATTTTATTATATGGAACTAGAAGAGATGAAAGATCTCAAAGATTAGTTGGATGACCTGATGGTGAAAGGTTTTTTTCTCCTTAGTGTTTCATCTATGGTAGCCCCTATACTCTTTTCCCAGAAGGTAGATGGTTCAGTTTGATTGTACATTAAATTTCATAAATTAAACCACATAATGGTTAATAATAAGTATGATTTTCCTTTTGTGGATGATTTTTTTGACTTATTAAAGGGGAAAAAGTGATTTTCAAATATTAATCTTCGGTTGGGTTATCGTCATCTCAGAGTTTGAGAGTCTAATATACTAATTACAATTTTCAAGAATAGATATGTCCATCATAAATATCTTGTGATGTAATTTTGTCTAAATAACTCTACTTAATATTTAGTGGATTTTATAAAAGTGATATTCCATTAGTATCTGAACACTTTTTGGGTAGTGATATTGGATTATATTTTGGTTTATTCAAGATTTAAACATTAGAATAAGCACTATTTGAGTTTGGTTTGAGTGATTCTAAGGAGTAACCATTTCTATATAAATCTTTAAAAATGTATTTTTTTGGATTCAAGAGGTGGAGTTCTTAGGGAACTTGATTTTTGTTCATGGATTATCAGTTGATCCTAAGAAGGTGAAGAATGTATTGGTATGGGAATGAATATATAACGTCATTGAGATTTGGAACTTCTTTGGTCTTGCGGAATACTACTAACGGTTTATTTAGGATTTCCCAAATTTGGCCTGACCTTTGACTTATATTACCGGTAAAGGGAAAATTCATATGGTATGCAAAGTGTTATTCTTATTTCGATGATCTGAAATGACTTCTGACATCGACTCATATTCTGATCTTACCTAAGCTCAATAAGGGTTATGTGGTCTTCTATGATAATTTTAGTGTTGGTTTGGGATGTGTGATTTTGAAAAATTATCATGTGGTATCTTATGAATCTAATTAGATTCAACCACAAAAGAATAATTACACCACCCATGATTTAGATATTTTCATGGTTATTCATACGCTTTAGTGTTGGGGGATATATATTTTTGGGGAGAGGTTCATTGTCATTTCTAACTATAATATTTTGACCTAAATATTTTTTCAGAAATAATTGAATCTAAAATAGATGTGGTGGGTGTAATACCTTCAAATGTTTGACTTTGACATAACCTAAACCCCAAGGAAAGGGGATGTATTTTCTGATGATCTCATTAGGAAAGTACCATTGCACCCTATTTTGGAATCAAAGGAAGAGTGTAGCATTATGGATATCTTCACTCAGTTGCACATATATGCTTAGGAGGATGTTTCAAGTCGGGTTCTGACTAGTGTTCAGAAAAAATCATCTATCCTTATATCTATTTTGTAGGGTCTGTAGTAGGATGATGAGTTCAGAGAAATTCTAGAAATCCTATATGGTAGGGAGACCATTTCTTGTTGGTCTCTCTCTTTGAATGGTATTATCCATTTTGGGAATCACGTTTTCATCACTTTATATGTGAGGAGCTTAGTTTTTTTGTTTATAATAGTTATCTATGGTCCATTCATCTAGGAACTATGAATATTTATTATAACATGAGATGTTGATTTTGGTAGCTGGGTATGAAGCATGACATTACAAATTAGGTGTCCCAATGTTACACCTTCCAACAGATAAAGGAAAAACATCTAAAACAATATGGTTTTCTCTAGACTCTTATTTTGATGGTTTATAAATGGGATTAGGTGTCCATAGACGTTTTTATTGTATTACCACGAACTACCCAAGGAAGAAATGTTATCTGGGTGGTGATTGATCAGTTGAAAAAATCAGATCACTTCATTCTAATTAGGGATGCCACAAATGTGAAGAACCCAGTAATCTATATTTTCATATGGTCATGATGTTTCATGGATTTACCTCTAACATGTTTTGGATAGGGAGACTAGGTTTACCTCACGATTATAGAAGAGTCTCCAAGAGGTGGTGGGGACTTAATTTAGGTTGAGTATATCTTACCATCCAAAAAGAGATGGCAAGATAGAGTGTACTATTCAGATCCTGGAGGATGTGCTCTGTGCTTACATATTGTATTTTGGTGGATCATGGAATATCCATATAGTACTAGTTGAGTTTTCTTTTAATAATAGTTATCAGTCATCAATAAGAATGGATCCATTTAGGTATTTGTGTGGTCAACCATGCAGATCACCTCTTTGTTGGGCAGAGGTGGGTAATAACTCTTTAGTGGGGCTGAGTCTAATTCAATAGATGTTAGTGAGGATTCAAGATATACATAGGTATATGGTTATAAATTAAATTTTATAGAAGTCATATGTAGATCATCGAAAATGTCCATCAGTGTTTTTTAGGTGAACTAGTTTTGATGAATGTTTCTCATCAATTGGATCACTATTAACTTGGAAAGCGGGGAAAGTTGAATCCATGGTATGCTGTACCATTTGAGTTCACTGAGCAGCTTTTAAAGGTTTCTTATTTCTTCAAATTTCTAGTTTCGTTGTTGAGTATTCATGATGTTTTCTATATATTTCAACTCAGGAAGTACCATCCTAATCCCTCTAATATTTTGAGTTGGTAAGAGACTAAGTTGGAGCCATACATTTTTATTATGGCATATAAAATAGATATCATTGACTCTTAAATGAAATTATTTCATGGAAAGTTGATTCCATTTGTCATATTATTAAGGAAAAATGGATATCATATTCTCATGAGACTTGGGAGAGAGAGTCATTGATGAGGGAGTAGTGGCCTCACCTATTTCTAGACATCACTCTTCTATATGACTTCTTAGGGTTGGGAAGATTTATGATGGGGGAGTTGGTAACATACTATTACCTTTTTCAGGTATTTATCTCCTCTATTTTCATTTCCCTCTTAATTCGGGTACATTTTGGGACTCTTGATGATAGACTAAATTTTGTGGGGAAAATGAACTAATGTCTAGGGAATTATGTATGTTTGAATTAATATAGTATGAGTATAAATGTGTAAAATGGTTTTGGGGTTCTCTCTGAGTTTAGAGAACACCAGAGAAAGTTTGGGTTTTTGTACAGAATCTAGTATGTTCACTACCTGCAGGTCCATTTCACCCCATAAGAAATTTACAAATCATATATTGGTTTACCAGAAAATGTCGTGAATTATTTCAAGACGTGAAATATTTACATTTCATAAATCCTTTTAATGCTGTCTAATGTTTTATGTTGGGATTTTTAATCAAATGTGATGTATTTTTCAGGATATTTGGGTTTTGTGGATTACAAATTGTGAAATAGGGATTCATAACCTATAATTATGTGGTCTATAGGTTTCAGGAATTGTATTCTAGGTTTTATTTTCATTCACATGCATCCAATTTCTCTCAAACCTAGAAGCTCTCAATGGTGATTCGGGGATATTTACTTTCTCTTGATCTTATTTCTGGTGATTGATCATTATGGTTGTTATGGATTATCTCTCTAGGTAATTGATCCTTCTAATTCTTCATTTTCATTGATCTCAGTATCAAAATTGTGTTATGTTTATGGATCCATTGATCAATGATGATAATCTTCTTGATCATTTTTTAGTCTATTGTGTGATCTTATTCTAGAGGCTGACTGTTGTATTAGTTGTGGTGTTGTGTGGGAATTCTTTGAGCTATGTTGTGATATGTCCTTTACAAAAACCATTTTGACTTTTTAATCAATTATGAGATTAAAATATTGATTCTAGGAACCCTATTGTTTTTCTAATTCTCTTACGTGTTCGTGGATCCCATTATGGGCCTGTGTGATCCAAGTTTGTGGTAGGTGGTTCCATATATAGACTATATTGGATGAAATTCATTTCATTGGTTTAAAAAATTATTTTATAAATTATTTTATAAATGAATTTGAATGATTGAATTGTGTGTGTGGAAATGGGTTTTTGAGAAAATATGATTTTCCACTAATTTTGGAAAAAGAAATGGTATTTTCAAAGCATTGTGAAATGGATTTATGAAATGATTTTAAAAGCATGGTTTTGGTGAGATTATTTGGAAAATATAGCACATCAGAAGGCTTGGATACTTAGGTGGAAGGTGTAGTAATAAGCGTCATCTGTGGATACTATTGGGGGGGGGGGGGGGGTCACTCATGGAGTGTTTCTCTTCTCCCGATGCCTATTATTCTAGGGAGGTTTTAGACACTATTGGGATGTTCACTTTTTGGTGTTATCCTCTGTTATATAGATTCAATGCATATGTCTAGAGGTTATATGTTTATGATTTTTTATGCCTTGGTTATGACTGTCCTATCTATATTGAACTGTAACAATCCTTGGTGTGATGTTAGCTATTCTTTGGGTTGTACTATTTTATCTCTTACTTCCATGGATTTGATATGATATTTGATACATGATTTACTTTGACTACTTTGATATATTTGATATTCTTTGAAACTATTTTACCTAGATTATTTGGAAATGTGGAAAAGAGTAAATATATTTACCATGATTTTAATATAAAAATTATTTAGCTATTTATCATATATTGTTTTCTTTAAAGTTGATCATTGTTTTGAATGTATTATAGAGATATTATATGGAACACCTAGGTGGGATCCTACTGAACATATTTATCTCACACCCTACACACCCCTTCTATGGGGAATAGACTGTTGAATGTAGTTGGATGAAGGGAAAGGTTAGGCATCATGGGGAGGTAGTGAGGTTTCTATCAGTTGTGTCTGGGTAGCTAGTGATGAGATGACGGGAGCATTCTCACACTATTACATGGATTGATTGTTTCGGTTTTAGTTATCCATTGTTGTTGGAATTTTATCTTTGAGATTGTTGAGATAAATTTGAGTTGTATAATTTTTTTTCCATTTTTTATGTGACATAAATTTATTTTTTTTACTCTTTCATTTTTTATTCTTATTATGTATATATATATATATGTCATTTTTTCTGCTTCAGGTTGGGAAAAATTGTTTTATATTGTTATTATTGATGCCCGGGTGCTAGTTTCTAGCACCAGGGGATCAAAAATGACATTAGGGTATGTGATTGTATAGGTCGGGTACCAGTTTGAGAGGGTATCTGAGTTAAGTTCATCAAATATTATTTAGTTATACCCATGTTAAAAATATTATAGTTATTAAAAACAAGAGTGTGGCATATTTTAATTTTCTGTAGAGAAAATATTATAAAGGTTATAATCACATCCAAATGAAAAAAGGTAATATAATGTAATCTTTGTTGTGTATGAAAAAACAGACTCGTCAAATAAATTTAAGTTAAGTGTTAGTTCCATTTTCTATTCCTTATGATATTATTTTTAACCCATATGTACCTGATTGACTCTTATCGTGGTAAAAAAAATTACTAATATTACTGTTAACAATGTCAAAAAGTTAAAGGGACATATTTAATTAATTTATACAAAATAATTCTATATATGGAATCCATTTTTTAAAATTTAAAACATAATTGTGAAAGAATTTAATTTAAAATCAAACCAGAAAAATACAATGAAAAATGGTTTTTCAAAATAATTCCATTTTAAATATAAAATGGTTTCATGACAAATCGAAGTATAAAATTATTTTTAAAAACCATAATTGGATTATTTTTAATATAAATGAGGTAATAAAATTTTAAAAATAATCCAAAAAAGACTTTTACTCTGTAAATAAATTAAAAGAATATATAGTTTTCAATAAAAATTAGTGTTTTCAATATTCACTGAAAAATATAACTTTTCAGAAAAAATTCAGAAATTCAACATAAGAAGATTTTGATATGATGATTTCGAAAATTATATTTATTTTATAAAATAACATTTATAAATATTCCATCAATTAATTATATTGTTCTCTCACAAAATATAATAAAAACCGTTTTTGAAGAAAACATATCTTTGAAAAATAAAATGGATTTACTAAAAATTGAGTACTTATTTCCTAAGAATTAATCAACAAATTTATATTGATTAAAAAAGACACACACACACATATATATTTAAAATATTAGTTAATCCTATTCATATATTCCGATTTCATGTCTACCTTATAACACTCATATTTAAATAATAATATTTCACGGTTCGAATATGCTTGGTGTTTCATATTTTATATGAAATTGAACATAGTGTACTTCTTTTAAAATCATATAATATTATAAATAATACATAATATTTATTGATAAACCCATTTTATGAAAATAAAAATTCTTTAAAATCATTATATCTGACATAATAATGAAAATAAAACATATATGTTTTACAAAAATACGAAGAATTATTATATAATTCTTAAAACTTTTATTTACTTGTATTGTGATATAAATATACCATATCATAATTTTATAATATACCAAAATATTATTTTATACTTCCATAGGTGAGGATATTGTTCTAATGGTTGGGTTAAAAATCCTAACGGTGATATTTTTAATGGGAATATGTGATATCTACTTTCTATAAATGCCTCATATTTAATTCAAATTTATTTAATTCTATTTATATCGAGGCTATATATTTTCATTTTAAAAGTACATATTTCATTACTAATATTTTAATTCATTTATATTGTGTTATTTGGGAGTGTGATTACTTTGGGGGTCAAGAATATCCAAATTTTCCTATTATTATTATCTTATTTTATATTTTTTGTTGAATTGTTATACTTTCAATTATTATGTATATATTTATTTTATAAATGAAATGTTCATTATAATAAAATATTGTTATTTTCATCATGTGGTTCATGTGATTTATGATAAATTACATTTATAATAAGTAATCTTTAATTGATAAAATTCTAGGTCATTACATATAGAAGGATTTCAAGACACATTACTCTATTTAGTTATTATATATTCTATTACTGTAATAGTAAATTTTTTATAGTTTAATATATGGGAAATGATCGAGGGTTGGGAGATTGGATAAGGAATTTAATTATAAAGAATATTTTATTCTACATATTTTTCTTGAACTATTTAAATTATCCAGGGATGTATATATGCTATAAAACAATAATTTTTGACATTCTCTTAAATAAGGTTTTGAATGGGATATTTATGACACTTGGTAGAGTGGTCATAATACTTAAAATAACATCTTATCATAGAATCTCCTAATTATATAATTAACCAAATATTTAAAGAAGGTTGTTCCATATGGTAGAATGACTATGGAACTCATTGGGGGGCTATGCACTCTTTGAAAGAGAGTTTCATGGGGGCATGTCAAAATTGAATGGGAGGTTCCAAATATTCATAAAACAAACCTAACTTTTTTAATGAAGGAATTTGACCATTGGTTTATAAATTGAGATTTATATGGTATTTTAATGGTAATAATCAATGTTTTACCTTGAATGGTTCATTAGTTTGAGAATTTGTTAAAGGACATCTAGGAAGGTGGCTTTGATACTTTCAATTAGAAGGGCTAGATTATTTATGATTTTCTTGTTGATTATGATCATGAAATGATTTGATTATGCTTATTTTATGAGAGGAAATAATTTAAATGATAATTTTTTATAAACTTACTTTATGAAAAACATATGGTGAAGTGTATGATTTTGTTAAATGATTTAAATGTTGTTTATGAGATATTTGGATAGTGAAAGTGCATATATGAACAAGGTTTTAGTGAGACATATTTTGAAAACCTCTAAGACATAATTTTTAAAGTATGTAATATAATTATAAGGCCATTGAATTATTTATTATTATTATTATATAATATATTACTTACACACACAGATATATATATATATATGTAAATATATATATGAAAAAATACCAGTTCCCCAGTTGGGATTTTTTATTTTATTTTTATTGTTAATTTTTTAAACCCCAAAAGTTTCAAACATGTATGGATGTATGTGATGTGTGCATGTGATTCTATGCGCTATAAACCTGGTCATATTACTACCATGCTATATGATCACTAACCTTTGTGTGTCAATTCTCCAGCGATTAAAGTCAACTAGAATCTATTGAGGTCTTCCCACCTTTTCATAATATCTAGTAATTTAATTGAACTGATCCACCAAATTTTTGGAATGAATAACTTACCCACATGAATTTTCATGAATAAAATCCCATGACACACCATTTATGGACTCTTTCCTACCTTAAGAAAACATTGAAATTCTGCTAAATTTCCTCAAAAAGTGGGGAAATAAGGCTTTAACCACCCAAAAAAATTCAGAATATTGGTTATATCCATTAATTTATAGGTCGAACAAAATAAAACCAATAAGTTATTACTATGGTAAATATAGGGACTTAGGGATCATGTGTTGAGGAGAGAAATTGACAAAAGGTGAAAAACACTCCTTATCATGTTAAAATGGAGGGTTTGGGATAATTGTGTGGATATGTGATAACTTGTTTTATAAATATGAAATCTAGTTAGAGATTATTTAACTTATTTGTATTATGATATTTCATGCCTTCACATGAGTGATTTTTATCAAATTATTGATTTTTTATTTTTTTGGGAAATGAGATATTTCCATTGATTTTTAGGAAACAAGGTGTTTCTATTACCGGTGATTAGGAAAATGGGAATATTTTTCTCAAGGATAAAACACGGTTTATAAACTATTTAAAAAAAGATGAAATTAATTTGGTATTTTATAGATAATAAAAATTTTAAGCTAATGGTTTTGGTATCATGGATTTTGATTTCCTTATTTTGAAATGTTTTTGTTCAATTAATTTTTAGTTAAACTAATTTTTTTTTCACTCTTGTTCAGATTTTTTTTGGATTTTCTCATGCATAGTTATTTATCATAATCATTGGGGGAAATCCCAATAGGTTCATATTTAACCCCAATATATATACTTCGATGGGCATGTTGACATGATTTGTCATAATTCTAGAAATATAAAGGTCTTGGAAGGTTTAGTTGGGCACCGTGGATCCATTATTAAGACACGGAGACAGGATAAACTATCTTAGAATTGAGATCCCTTTTATCTATTTGGGAGTAAACATGTGTCATGTACCTCATATTTAGATTTTTTAATCCTTATTTTTCTTTTTAATTGTGTAATTTAATGCTTTCAGTACAAGTGTTTTTATATGAACATGCATTTTAATTATTTTAGGTTGATGTATTTTGAGAACGAATAATTTTATAAAGGTTTAATTTATCTGTAGGAACTAGATTAAATCCTATTATGATTAAAGTAACATGATTGAGGATATGTGCCACTTTGATTCATGTTTTGGTATTCAAGTCCCTAGGTTAGGGTGTTATGGGATCAATACGAGATTATTAGGATAAAAGCAAAGTGAATACCCTCATTTTTATTTTTTAAATTTTCCATATAAGAGAGAGTTATTAGGAATGTTTGGGTTTGCAATGGAATTACTTTCCTTGATCCTCATATAATGAGGAATGTTATGGGATGACCTGAGGGGTCACAATCGAGCTCCAGGGGGAGAACCGACTCATTTTCTTTTATAAAGGTCATATACATGGATATTGATTTTTATCAATTGTTGATTAATCCTTTTATAAGTGATTAACCCGTGTTAGGGTCCAAATTTTAATTAAATTTCATTAATTAATCATGATCATTTGGGGTTCATTGGTGTTGAATTCAAGGACTATCATTGGATTTTGTTTTGAAATTACTTTGGTATTGCTTTTATTGTTAACTTGTCCAAGAGACCAAGCCTTAAGTATGGGGGAATTTATAGATCTAATAGTTATATAGTTTTTATGAATTTTTTAATTTTTTAATCCCTATAATTTTTTCATGTTTAGTGAAATTGAATCAATATTTTTATGGATGTTTTGGGAAATATTATGGAAATGTAAAAAATCATGATTTTACTTTTTTTATCGTTTCCAAATTCCTACCATGACTTTTTATAAACTAATAAAAATTGAAAAATTATGTTTTTAATATTCCATGATTATTATGATTAATTTTACTCAACTGGACCTAGATCTAAATCAATCCATTTGACACCCAAATAAAGCATGCAAATTAGAAAAAACATACAATAAAATTGATAAACCTTCATTAAATCAGGCATAACTATAGATAAATAACTACAAATTATCTGATTCTTGTTGTAAATAAAATAATACTTGGTTAATCATAACTATATAAAATATATGGGAAATATTCTATTATTAATTTAATTTATAGATGCATGAAATTGGAGGGAACTAAATAGTTTTTCATAGAAAAAAGTTTACCAAAGTAATTTAAAAACTAAATTTTCTTAACATGTAAAAATGAATTGAAATATTTTATACGTACAAAGGATAAATATTATAACAAATTTATATTTTATCATCATCTAATTTTATAAGTATTGATGGAATAAATTGAATTCAATTTAGACTAATATATTTTGAAGGAAAAAGCTACCTCACATTTTCATTAAAATGTGTGTTTTAACTTTTATTCAAAGGTAAGAGAGTGGATTGTAAGGATGGTTTCAACTAGAGAAGAAGAGTTTTTTAGAGATAATACATCTATTTTAAGATAAAATATTATCTGGATATGGGAAAAGGTGACCTATAGATATATTCTCTTTTGAGTTTTGTGATTTTTATTTTAATCCCTTTTTGAATTTTTCTAGAACAGGTTTTCATGAATAAAGAAGGGTTTTCCCTCTTAAGTTATATTTTTTAACTTATCTGGTTTTGTTCAACCTATGAATGTAAAATGGTTTTTTATATTTAAACTTTTTAATTGAGGTACCTATTTTGAGCACATTAAGATCAATATGTTTTGGTTTCTCTAAGATCTATAGGTAATAAAGTAACCTTAATAAGGGGATCAACACCCATATTTTAAGTCTCTATATGTGTCTAGGCATATTAGGTGTTTTATTGGAGTTATTTGATAGAGAATTGATAGATATAATGAGGTATTTTTAAAATATGGATAAAGGGAGTATCTGAGGTTTGAATCTTGTCCATAGTTTATATGTTGAATTTGACTTATCTATACTTTTTAATTAGTAATACATATAGTTTATAACTTTAATTTCAAACACAATATGGATTTAGTTTCCCTTATCTTTGTTCAAAATTTATAAATCTTCAATTTTCTTAACTTTAACAAAATGAAATTAATAAAAGTGAATGTTTTGAACTTGGAATACAACCTCCTAGATAGAGAACTTTATATACCAATATACTAAATTTCTCAAGAAAAAATTATTGATAAGAAGTAATATGATAAAAAAATCCATTCTTTCAAAGGGGTGGTCAGGTGTTGTAATGTTGGGGAAGAAGGATTTTGGTGTTGAGTGCCATAGAGGCGGGGGGGGGGGGGGGGGGTTGCGGTGATGACAGTTGTTATAGATATGGGGGAGAAGGGGAAGATAAGTTTGGGCAGTGGTGGTAGCTAAAGTTATATGGTAGGAGAGAGGGGTAATGATGGTAGTAGGAGAAGAGGCCCAAAGATGGTGGGAGGAGGGATATAATTGAGTAGGGATGATGGAAATGATGTTTTCTCATGATTTGGGAGGAATCAAGTTTATTTTATTTAATGGAAGAGGGTGTCTGATGTCTAGAATATAAACATCAAAAAACCACCTTTCTACTTCTATTTCTCTTCTCCAGCCTCCACTTTCTATATACCAAACAGGGCCTGAAAGTAAAATAATAATTATAGATTTCTCTTTTAATAATTTTCCTTTTAAATATTTTTTTGTTCCCTAATTTTTTTAAAAAGAATATATTTATACAATACTTTTTAATTTAATTTAAAAATAAAATAAAATATTTTTGTGTTTTACGTTTTTATTTTAATTATTGTATTTTCTATATTTTTTATTTTTTATTTTTTTTCATTTATATTTGAAAAGTTCTGGGCATATTTATATGTTTTTTTACATTAATTGAAATTAAATTAAATTTTATTTATTTATTTCACTTTTCATTTTCATTTTTTATTTTTATTTTCATTATTTTTTGTTTTTCTTTTTGTATATGAAAGAAAAAAATATTATTTTTTAATTTATTTGAATATAAAATTATTATTTTATATATTTTATGTTTTTATCTAATTAATGTTTTTTAATTCCCTTTTAAATTTTATTGAAAGTAAAATGTTATTTTTTATTATTTTATTTCTTCTATTATATTTATATTTATTTATTTTTTAATTATTTAATATATAAATATTTTTAATGATTTTATTTTAATTTATTTTAATGTAATAAAAATTATAATATATATATATATATATATTATGTTCAATAGAATTGATTTTATCTTGATTTTGATTGAAATTATTCAAATATAAAATAAGTTTTTTTACCCTTTCATAATATATTATTTTTTATTTTTTTATTTTTATATTTTAAAATATAATAGTTTTTTAATGTATGAATTATCTAAATATGAAATAAAATTATTGAATTTTTAATGGAATACTATTTGTGTTTAGTTTTAAAAATATATTTTCTAGTAAAATAAGGTTTTTATTTTTTCTTGTGTTTCATATTTTAATTTTTAATTTTTATTTATTTTATTTTTTATTATAGTTATATTTTCATGTTTTTATTTTTTGAAATATTTTTCCTTGATTTTATTTATTTATTTATAATTAAAAAATAATTTTAGATATATTTTTATTTATTAATGAAATTGAGTTTTCTTGATTTTTATTAAATTAAAAATAAATTGGTTTTTTATCTTTATTTTCCATGTTTTATGATTTTTTCCATTATTAATAGGATGATTCTATTTTTTTCCTTTCCCAACTTTTTTAGTAATTATTATTTTTATCTACATGGTTTTAAAATTTTTTATTTAATTTTTATTCGATAGAGAGGATTGAAAACTACAAACAACTGACACACTTAGGCACCCAGATGGGTAAAACCACATATTTCCTCACTAGGAATGAAAAACACCCACTGAATCTATTTTATTTAATTTTCAATAGCCTAGCAACCCATGGTTAGTATCCCGAAGGTCTTAAGATAATGGCATGAAGTCCCTTGATGGAAACTTTCTAAAAACTACCTTAGACCTCTAGTATTAGTTGCCAACTATGCTCATTTTAGCAATCCACTACCTAAGACATGAAGCATCAACCACCAACAACATTCACTTTATTAGCCCATCCCTTTAAATTTATTTAAAATTATTGTATTTTTTTTATATTTCATTGTTTTTTAAAAAATTATGTTAGTCCAATTTTTATAATTATTTTATGTTAGTCCAATTTTTATATACTCATTTTTTTTATTATTTTCACATTATTTTAATAATTTTTTTTCAACAACTTGTTAATTTTTTAAAATTAAATATTATTAAGAGTTTTTTATTTTCCCTTTTATTCTTTTATCTCTTTATACATTTCCCCTATTTTATTTTATTTTTTAAAATGAAACATTCTAATTAATTTTTTTATTTTATTTAAAATTAATTTTTTTTTATTTCATTTTTTTATTTTATATAATTTTATTCTTATTAGTATCTATATTTTTATTATTTTTTAATACAATAGAGTTTTCATTCCATTTTAACATTTATTCAATAGTAATATATATATATATATATATATATTAGATTTTCTTATTGCTTTCAATTTCCTTTTATTATTTATTTATTTCTTTTTCCTTTTTAAAAATTTTGAAATAGTGTCATGTTTTCTAATATCAATTAATTTATGTGATTATAAATAATATTTGATTTTTTTTATTTTGGATTATTTTTATTTTTCATAATTTTCATTATAAAAGTGTATTTCTTAATTTATTATAAAAAATAGCAAATATATTTTTTGATTTTATTTTATTTTATTCTATATTTTTAACAGAATAATTTTTATTATTATTTGTATTTATTTAAAAAGAATATTTATTTATTTATTTATTAATTTTTTTATTTTTAATATAATAGAGTTTTTTTATTTTTGTTTAATTTTTTGAATGTAAAATAAATGTTACTATTTTTAGTAACTATTTATTACTATTTTTTAATTTTATTAATTATGTTATGATTATTTAATTTTTATGATATTTTTATATATTTTTTATCCCGCCATATTTCGTTTTAATAAAGTAGTTATTTCCTTATTTTTTAATTAATTTTAATATGAAATTAAATATTTCTACTTTATTTTTTATTTTATTAAACATACATAATTTTCATGATTTTTTTAGTATACTTAAAATTTAAATATTTTTTTAAATTTTTTTATTTGTATATAAGAATGATTTTTTTCTTGATCTATTTTAAATTTATTTCAGATTATTTTTTTTTATTTTTGAAATTCCTTATGAACTCATGAAACCACTATAAGAGGTGGTTAATTAGTGTCAGAACTTTTTACTGAATACATTTCTCATATAATTATTTGAACCTTTTCCCCTATTAGGTTTAATAAATCTCTTTTGTAATAAATAACACATTCACCTCACATGTAATATAAAAAGTAAAGATCACAACAATACATAATATTTTATAATCCCCCCCGATATGGGTGAGTACATCCCCTCAATGTTTGGTGATACATGAAGACATAAGTGGTTCCCTAATATCATAATGTGAATAAAAATGAGGAAGGTATTGTCTTTAACCCCAACGCTATCTCCTGAAAGCTTCAATGTCTCCTGACAATTTCTTTATACAGGATCCCACCAATTTACTATGAGTGTTCCAAAATCATTAAAAAAATCTTCACTACACTCTTGGATATCACAATTTCAAAGGATAGATCCTCTTTCTCACATAATAACTTTGACTACTAGAATATTCATCGAGAAGCTCCATATTTTATTTTTCCTTAATAAATACAGAACCTTTTTTAAACAATCAATGATTATAGATCCCTTCGATATAGAATAATAAATAATGGTAATTGTATCTCTATATCACTCTTCTTTTCCTTCTTCTTTAATAACCGTGACATTCAAGATATTTAGTCACAATTGGTCTATATATTACCATTTATCCCTACCATATATTTCATGTTTAACTTATCTTCAATTTATAATCTCAACATTGATCACATAGATATTTATAAAATATTCATATTTTGAAACTCCATGAAAAACAACATTGATGGGATTTTCTTTTGAATCTGGTCAAATATCAATCATGGAAATTCCTAGCTTTTATCCTCAAAATTAACTAGAAAACAGTCTTTTTGAATTCATATAATCATCTTTCAAATATCCTAAAAAATATTCATTAATATCATAATTAAAATATTCAGTAAAATATTATTTGAATTCAATTCCGAATATCACCTAGAATTGTAATTTTAATCTTACACATACATTGAAGATTCTAAATTATTCTTACATAGCCTCTAATCTACTCATACATAAGCATAAAATACTCTTACATTAGTAATTAAAACATTGAATTAACTTTAAATGAACTATAAATTAATATTAAATAAGAGTCAGATTACTCTTACACACCCATGTAATTTCAATAGTATTAATACATAGCCTTCATGATTTTCTTTTTACACTTACATGGAAACTTTGAATATCTTATCTAACTTAGAAAACTTATAAAACCTTTAAAAATTTAGATTTAATCATATTTTTTTTAGATTACTCATACATATCCTTTGAAACATCAAAGATAATTATACGTAGTTGATGATAAATCATATCTATTTAGTGAAAAAATTACACAACCTTATCAAAAATGCATTATTTCATTCAGCTTATCTAAAATTACCTCATATCACTTCATGAATTTATCAGACTTCTATATAACTCTTTATCCAAATCCCCAAAGCTAATAAAAAAATAAGAACCTATTTCTGGGTACCTTAATGAAACTTCCACTACCTTAACACAATCAACATTATAATTAATAATTATTTCACTAAAATTTCTTGAAACCTTCATTAAAAAATAGAACCAATCTCAAATCAGGATAAAATCTGTTTTCAATCTGCATCAATATCCATGTGAAACTTTCACATCATGTGTTATTATTTATCACAAAAACACTCAAGTGAATTCTCACTACAATTCCTAGGCATATTAATTAATTTATGCACATTGTTAACTCCTAAAATTCTTTATAAAGATATTATATTCACCAATATTTATACTCCATAAAACTCTCCATATTTGAACTAATCATCTTTCATAATCCAAGTGATTCATCCCAATATTTACCTTTGATTCATATATACCTCATAATATAAACATTCCATAATAATTCCATGTAGGATGTTATTCCTTCATTGATTTTTTATATAACTCTTTATCTCTTCAACTCATCAAGCTAAACAAGTTTCACTTCTAATTTTCAACATCAATTTTTTAGGTAGCAAAAGCTCATTACCTTTCAATAATAAAAAATACTTTATTTAAGTATGTTGTGGTCTTTAATCAGTTGTTTCAATAATATATACACCCTTACCAATATTCAACAGATGGATAGATAATATAAAATATAAGGGATTACATGAACTTATTTTTTTTTCAACAAAATATATGGTCAGCAACTACAAGATGTATCTCAATCAGCGAGTTCCTTTAATATCCACAAATATTTTTATGCTTCTCTTTCAATTAAAATTTATTGAAATTATTACTTATTAATGAAAAATACATCATTATTCACCATAATCTGTTGGGCCCTTCAATATCCCCATTCATATTTTTTTAACACCATAATGAAATACATTTCAATATTTTCTCAAACAATTTATATTCCCCATTACTAACAATATATACAAATACTAATACCACTTATGGGTCATAAATTAATTAAATCTATGTATACATGAGAAATTCTTGGTATATAAAAAAGAGTGATATATTAACTCCCCAATAATCTCTTCAATATTCATGTACACCTCAATAACTTCCAAATTTTATTGTCTTTGAATCATTAACTTTCAAACCCTTTAATCTTATAATTGATTATTTCAAAATATGGTGAGAAAATGTAGTCAACATATCTCAAGAATGGCATTTATATCACTTTATATATTTTCTAACTTTATATAAATTAATTATATATGAAAGATTCCTCACCCCAACTTCCCTTAAAGGGTAAGATCCATCAACACTTTAACATGGATAATCATTTTTATGGATAAAAACTTTCAGAATCATTTTTATATATATTATTTAAGAACTGATGTAACATATGATAAATCACTAACCTGTGGAAATTTACATATACTTTACCAGTTTTACAACACTCAAAATTCAAGTTATCCCCATCAATGAACCACTTTTAATTCCCTACATAGAAACAATTAAATAAATATGGGAACTAGGTGATTAATCCCTTACTCATTAGTGAGGTACATAAGTTTAAGAGTTGTTTCTCAACCCATAATATCCATTTATTTTATCTTTAATTTTTGAGAACTATTTTTTCTTACTTTTTAATTTTTTATACAATAATCACTTTGGTAAGCATGGAAATTTTGTATTTCTATTTTCCCCTTATGTGGAACATCCTTTTTTATATAAACTAATATAAAAAATGAATTCCTTGGTGATTACTTCATTTTCTTCAGCATCTCATCCTATGTTCGTATTATTGTCTTGCATTTTATTTGAATATTTATATCTTACTTTCACCTTCCACACAGTTTCTCAAGAATTCTTGAGTCAATTCTTTTTTGAAACTTCAGAAGGAATTTTATTTTTTCTCCATTTTCATAGATTTATTCCACCAAACCAACCATTTTGTTTATTCATATTTTTTTATGTTTTTTATAAGGTAGGGTAATTTTTTTTAAATTTATTTAAAAGTATAATATATTTTTTCATTTCTCTCCCCTTTTTCTTTTCTATTTTTAATATATTTTTGGATTTTTTTAATTTTTAATTTCATAATTTCATTTTTTATATTATATATGTTATAGTTTTTCTTGAATTTTATTTAATTTACTTGAATATAAAATAAATTTAATTATTTTTTGGTTTTTTAAATAAGAGGGGATTTCCTTATTTTTTAATATATTTTAAATAAATGTAAACTATTTAGATTTTTTTATTTTTTATTTATTAATTTTTCCTATTTTTCTTGGATAATGATTATTCTCTTAATATTTAATTTATATTAAAGTAAATAAAAATTTATTTGGTTTGACATTTTTAATAGAATGATGTATATCTTTATTTTTATAAATAATTTCAGAGAAAAATAATTATTTTTAACATTTTTTCCTTTTTTCTTTCATTTATTTTTTTTATTTTATAAAAATATTTATTTAATTTCAATTTAGACTATTTTTAATATTTTTTTTCTATTTTTTGTTTTCTTATTTTGTTTTCTTTATTATTATATTTATTTAAATTTTTATTTTCTATTATTATAGAAAAGTATATATCTTCATTTTTTTAAAATTATTTTTAAAATAAAAATATTTTTTGTATTTTCTCTTTTTATGTTTATTAATAAAATAATGATTTTATTCATTTTTAATAATTTCTTTGGAAGAAAAATATATTTTTTTTGAATTTTTAATTATTTAATTTTAATTTTTTTTTTATAAAAATGCCTTTTTTACTTTTTATATAAATTTATTTAAAATTGATATTAATTTACTAGATTTTTGTTTTCCTAAATTTTAATATTTTTTTGAATTTTTGATTTTTTTTATACTTTATTATTATTATTTTAAATTTTTATACTTTTTTTTGTTAGAGGATAAAAATTTTCAGTAATTTTTTACTTTAATTAAATATAAAATAATTTTTTCCATTTGTTTCCTTTCTTAATATTTGGAACATTATCTTGATTATTTTAAATTTATTTAAATGTAAAATGAAATACTAATTCATGGGTTGTTGATTAGCATCAAGGGTATAAGAGCACACATATGGGAGGAATTACCATCATAAATCAAAATTATAAAGAATGATCCACCAATTAACTCCATGAATATAAATAAAACAAATTCCAAAAATGCCTTAAAATATCATACACGAATTAAAGTATCTCAAATTAAAACACCAACAATAACTCCTGTGACAGTGGCGCCACATACATCTATAAACTTTGACAATCTCCATGAGCTAGTACGACCCATCCTAGTCACCTATACTATCCTATAGATTTGGAAATAGTTATATATATATATATAATGGGGTGATCATATAATTATAATCAGTAGGATTGTGCCCAAAATCTCTTATATAAATGTGAAAGAAGTATCCAAGATCCTTAGTGAACAAATAACGAAACCAAATAACCTCCTAATTCAGGTTGACTACCACCCATCCTCATCAAGGATCGCTCTCTAGATCCACACCCAAGTTTGTAACATAATATCAAAATAATGTAAGTAGAAAGGTATCCCACAATCACTACCCCATTGAACTAGTCTCTCTAACATCCCAATGACTTATGTAATATGTTTCAATCCCTTCCATATCCTCATAATTACATTACCATATAACCACATCACATTCTCAAATGTTTATTATACACCCATAGACACATAATGCCATAACAATTTACATGTTCTATATCACAAAATCACATCCACTACTCATATCCTCATAATGGTAAAGTAACATAGTCATTAAATAAATAAAACTCATTCCCTTCACCTTTTATATACACCCACCACTATGTTTCCTCATTAAATAATTCACCTATTTCTTAACATTAAATATAAGAGATTTTAGAATTCTATATTTCCTATTGAATTGTCTTCTTTACGTTATTAACTAGTGATGGACTTAATTAACACATTCATAATAACTTAAATCACAACAATTAAATAAAAACATGGTAGGATATTCTTTACAAAAAATATAGAAAACCATCAATGTGGGTAATAACAGTAAAAAAGTAAAGTATGATTGAACACACAACCCCATTAATTATTTCATGTCTAGTTCATTATCCCCTCTGAAAACTAAAATTAATTATATAATGGTATATTAATCATTTCTAATTCACGAGTGACAAAAAAAATAAAGAGAATGTTTGAATCTATTACCTCTATTGAATTATTAAAGAACATGATGAAATAATGGAGAGAAACCAAAAATTACACACCACCAAACTCCCAAGGATCCACCACTAGAATTAACCATATAAAAATCGCATCAATCCATGATAAAAAATCAATAAAACTAAGTAACCATACTTCCATAAACATAAAATATAAATAAATCAAAATTCCAAAACCAAAAAGAAGAATAGGGTTAAGTGAATAGAGGAATAAAAGTTACCTCGATCAAAGAGAAATTAATCATTCAAAACAAGGAGCTTAAATCCTCAAAACGATGACCATAAAGGAAATAATAGGTAGATTGGTGTTGGATAGTATTTTTTTAGAAGAAATAAATTCAAACCAAGGAAATGGTATTAGCCCTATTTATAAAAAAACTTGAGTGACCCCCAGAATGGATGTTTTAAAGTCCACCACAACATAAAAGGGTTGGTCAAAACCATATTCCAACTTATAGTCATTTACATTGGAAATACCTACCACTAAAATTGATAACAATTTAAGTTATTTTAAAATAAACTTTGACCTACAACACAATATGGATGAACCTATACTGACTATTCTATCCGACCTTTATGAACATGCACACAAATAACAGCCAAATCCAAGACTTAGTTGTTAAATGGTCATGAAAATGAGTATTTCTACCTATAAAATTTCTTACAAAAATACCCCAAAAAATATATAGGTTTCATGCTCACCAAAATATTTTAAACCAACTCTAAAATGATAAATTTATACCTTAAATCACCCTAAATGGACAAACACCCTCAAAATTGGTGTTTTACACCTTGGTTTATCGAACCATAAAATAAATCAGACCATAACACCCATAACTAGACCATATATTCCAAAAATCATTCCAAAATGACATTTTTAGCCTTCAATATGAAAAAATTAACCTTAAACCTTTGTATCGCCTGTAAATCCTCTCTCAACATCTACAAAACACATAAAAACTCAAATTAATGTTCCAAGGAAGTCTATTCCTTTACCTTAGAAACCTATCCAAGGATTCATATCATTGATAATCAAAATAAAACCCCCAAAAAGGGATATCCAACAAGAAAATAAAACACCCCATGAGATAACTCTATAAAAATATCAATATCACCCAAAGCATAACACAACACAAGAAATAAATAAAATTAAATCATAAAATCAAGAATCTTAATACCACGGTAAAAAAAAGGGTTCAAAATTTCTCAGGATTCTCAACAGACATCTATGACTCACTATCCTAAATAAACTCCTCCAAACCCCCATGTCACTATAATACATAAACCAAGTAGGTCACATGTTCACACAATTCCTTCTCTTGATGATCCAGAATATCAATAGGCCTCTCCACAAACACCCAATACTCCCTAAGATTTATCTTTACTTAATCTATAACATGGGAGTCATCATGAAAATACAAATGAAGCTATGATACATAAAAAAATTTATAGATATGATCCTTCTTCAAATAAATAACCAAAAAATATTCCACTTTATCAATATTCTCCAAGACCTCAAAAGGTTTGATGAATTGAGAAGAAAACTTACTTCCATGACCAAATCTCTCCTACCCTTGATGAGGATAAACCTTTAGGATCATATCATATCCAAACTCAAACTGTAGAGGACTCCTCCTCCAATAATTATAATACTTCAAATAATCACAAACCTCCTACATCCATTCACGAATTACTTAAACCTTCTCATTCATGATTTTTACTAAATCCAAACCAAGGATCACTAATTCCCCAACCTTAGCTAAACACAACAGATATTTTCAAGGATGTTAATACATCACTTTGAATGAAGCCATACTAATGAAAGCATAATAGTTAATTTTATAGAAACACTCAACTAGAATCAAAATATTTTCCCAAGAACCCCAAAAATCATGAACACATACACGTAACATATCCTCTAATGTCTATATATTATTCTATATTTGACCATCCACTTGAGGATAGAACATAGTGTTAAGGTGTAACTAAGATAAAAAAGGTATATGGTATAACTTTCCACACTCTTGAGGCTTAATGTGGATCATTATTAGAGATAATCATGCTCATAACCTTATAAATCTACACATCCTAATCTATATGTATCCTTCCCAAAGAATCTATTTAACATGTCTCCCTAATCTTTAATAAATGGGATGACTTCATCAATTGATTCATAATTACCTATATAGAATCATATCCTCCCTAATCTCATGGAAAATAGTAATATTATCCATCAAGGTTTCTTCTACATGGGAATATACAATGCCTATATAAAACCACTTAGATCAGGATTCTTATACTTCACCTACCAACACACTAAAAATTGATAAATAAACTTTTCCATCTATTCCTTTATCCCTAACTACTAGAAATGAATCCTCATGGCTTGATATATCTTAGTGACTCGAGAATTAATTTCTAATAGTGTTCTATAAAAATTATGGAGAACTATATTATAAAACACCAACAAGGTAATGAAATTCCCCTAAAATAACACCTGATGTATTTCATCAATTGACAACCCTTTAAAAGCATCTTCATAAAAGATATTGTCATTACAGACTTCCACCTCAAGGTCTCTCAACTGAGACTCATCTACCAATTTCACCAAGGAAAACTACATAGTCATCAAAAAAAGTACTCTTATACCATAAAATCCATCCCTATCAAGATTCAAGGCTACAAGTTCCTCCACCACTTTCCATATATCTCTTGACTCATGAACTACATAACCACAATACATCCTACCTAGTGAATCAGCAATAAAATTCCTTTACCTTAGTGCATAAGAGATATCAAATTCTTAGTCTAACAAAAGCTTCATCCACTACCATTGACATAGATTTAAATCATGTTGATAGAAGATATACCTCATGTTTTTATGATTAGTGAAGACTATAAATCACTATTTGTTGAATTTATTCTACCAAAGATTCAAAGAAAAAACAATTATCACCAATTAAAGATCATGGGTAGTGTATTTTTACTCATGGAAATGTAACCATTGAGACCCATATGAGATCATTTATCTTTGTTTCATCAGAGAACAACCCAAACTAATTTGGAAAGTATCACAAAAAATCTTGAAGATGGATCCCTCATTTTGAAAGCTAATGATAAAAGCATCGAACAAATTTCCCTTTATATACTCAAAGGATTCTGACTACTGATTTATCCAAAAAAACTCCAATCATTCCCAGAAAACGATATCAAAGGGGATGAAATCTAAGAGAAATCAAACAAAAATATCTTATAATAGCCTATAAGACCAAGAAATCCATGATCCTATATGACATTCTTGGGGGCTACCCCAAAACAATAACATTTATATTCAAAAGATCCACCACTAATATTCACTAGGATAAAAGATGTTCATGGAATTTCAATTTTTTTTTCACAAAAAATAAACATAAATAGCT
The DNA here is from genome assembly GCA_963277665.1 of Viscum album. Taxonomy (NCBI): domain Eukaryota; kingdom Viridiplantae; phylum Streptophyta; class Magnoliopsida; order Santalales; family Viscaceae; genus Viscum; species Viscum album. The sequence continues at coordinate 1,391,008,635 of OY728142.1, read as the reverse complement.
TCCCATTGAGATAATTGCATTAAAGATTATATAGAAATTCCCTCAAATGATCAACATTATCCTACTTTGACCTCAAATACATGAGAATATTGTTGATAAACACTTCCAAGAACTGGTCTAGTAACTCTCAAAAAAAGTTAATCATGCCAATTAAAATAAAGAGGTAATTCATGACACCGAATAACGTAACCAAAAAGTCAAATTATCTATAATAAAATATAAAACAATTACTTGGGATATCTCCCTCCTTCAACAATATCTAATGATATCTAGACTATAAATCAAACTTCAAAAACCAAATATTTCCCTTTATCTAATTGAATTAATCATAAATCTTTGAGAGAGGATAATAATCATCCATTTTCACTTGCTAAAACATTTGGCATTCTATGCTAACCTTAGACCACAATCTGTCTTCTAATCTAATAACACTAAATCACCTCATAGATACATTCTACGATAGATAACTTCCTTCTAAAGTAGATCATAAATATGAATATTCAACTCCTAAAACTCATAATTTACCATATACTAATGGAACATTAAAATCATAGATATATAATGGTGTAACTCTATTCCAAACATGATGCCTCATTGAGGGTGAAGTGATGAATCATCTTCAAGAAAAGATATTAGGGAAATCCTTAATAAAATTTTAAAATATTGCTAACTAAAATTATATTGGACACAATATAACTCTTCAAAATAATAAATTAGATACTCTAAACTTATAAACCCCATTTTATGGTCTTTTTCATTAATAAACACCATATTCATTCCCTCCACATCAAGTAAAATAACCATCCTCTAGAAAAAATCAATAAAAATACACATTAAGTACAACCAATTTATATCGACAATTAAATTTTATAGTTGTATATATAATAATGAAAAATCCCCCAATGAATGATGTTCCCCCATCATCAGTTGATAGATTTGTTACACCTTAGACAATATATATTTTACATTAACCGTTATAGTTAAACCCAAGTGCACTGAAAGCCTCTCCACCTTAATTCCCAGAGCTCGAAATAAGGTAGGAACTATGATGTCGTGTGAAGCTCCTGAATCAAATAATGCATCATCAAAATTAGAAAAAATATATACTTCACCTTAGATGATATTTTTCCCACTTAGTGCTGGTAACTCCATGGTATAAAACTGAACACATACTTCTCCTTTATCTTTCCTGTCTTGGTGATGACCTCCTCCAGGAACATGTTTGAACCCGTGTCCTAAAGAATGAATAATATCACAAGGCTACCCTCTTCCTAACCAATCTTCCTTATTATGTCCATAATCCTATTAACCCTATTATTTTTTTGTGTTTGTTGATAATGCCTCTGAGTAAATTTCTTCTAAGTCTATACAGGTAATTGGTCACCTACTCCAAACTGACCACAAAGAACTATTGGGCACTGGAACCACTGATGACCACAATATCCAGAAGCAAACCACATTAAAATTAAAATTATATTAAAATACTAGGAACTACAAGCTTCGTATAAATGATAAGAAGAAGTGTGTGATATAATCCCTATCAGTTGGAACCATAAATTCACAAATAGATAAGATACTCCATCTTTAATCATATTTCTTAATAAGTTTTGTTTGATTCCCTATTCAGATGAATCAATCTATACGTGTATCTTATTGTTCACATAAGTACTATATATGAAATCAACATTAATCATCAAGGTAATTGGGGTGACCTAGTGATGGATCTTGGTACATAATTCCTCCTCAAAATGTTACAACCTAACCTCCTCATCTTAGAGAATATTGAGTAAAAGGCAAATAGTAATCTAAAACTAAAATCTGAGATACTATAAACTCAATTTACCCAAGAAAATATAATAAAATTGTACCTTTTATCCATCTTCACCATTGAGGAATATAACTTAGTATTTAACTTCTTCTAAAAATCATCCCATGAGATTATAGACTCATCAGTATCACTCAACAATAATGTCCACTATTGATGAGAGACACCCCTCAGTAAACAGAGGACTAATAGGACCCAATGTTCTTTTTGACACATAGATCAAACTAAAGGCAATATAGATCTCCTATAATCACACCTCTATCTATTGATTAAATACAACCCCATTACATGTCACCAAACTATGATGTTGAAGCAACTAAAATAACTTCCTCTAAGAAATATACTCTTATTTTGGGTTAACCCTCTTATAGTCATCCTTGGCATCCTGATGCACTATACAATCTAAAATACATATGGGTTCCTTCGAAAAACCATCAATAGAAAATTAAAACCAATATAAACCCCTAATATCATGACATATAATTCATTTAATGTTACATTTTTAGATTAATTTCTTTTCCAAAATCATTCTAATTCAAACACAAGAAAAAATAAGGCATGATGTATGTACCGCACATCTCTAACCAGTAATCAAAATCATTTAACTTTTTATGTTTATTAATCTTAAGGTAGTTATTTAAAACCATATATGGCCCTAAATATATTTGAACTTGATGCATTCCCTTATCTGCAACAAAACTATGATTATCATTATTATTTCCCTTCCAAACCCATACAGTCTCCACCGGTTCCTAATACCAAACTCCACCCAATATCTTATTTACGGCTCTAATTCCATTATATCACAACCCACCTCCACTGAAGCCTCTCTTATATCGATAGTGAATATGAGAGTGACCATTGAATCTCACCTAAAAAAATACATAAGATAGAGATTAGAACCATGGATATTGGACCACACATATAGGAGGCATTACACTCATAAATCCTATCAATAATGGAATTTACACTAATGAATGTCATGAATATAAATAAAACTAATCTCAATAATCCATTTAAATTTGATAAATTTATAAAATCCTCACAAATTAAAAAAAGAATTTTATATACCCTATATAACATTTATATATGATACAAATAACCGAATAATATTTTATGGTTGGGTGAGAAATCCTAAATAATGAAAAGGGTTTTGATGTAATTGCCTAAAATATACTATCTTATGACAAATAGTTTTCATAAGGTGTGGTATTAAATAATATTCAATTCTCCTAGCTTTATCAACTTAAGAAATCATAGAGTATGGTTGGATGAGTCATAAGGCATGGAAATTCTAATACCTATTAAGACCTCTCTCAGTCGTAGTTAAAAATTGGATGATAACATAAGGTAGTTTCATGGAATATTATATATAGGAAAAATTATAATAGGTTTCATTTGAATGGATCCATTCCCAAAAAAGGTATCCTTTTACTATTGTAAGAGTTGTAATGTAAAGGAGATAAATACAAGAATATGATGCATGTATAAGTTGATGCATTAACTCATGCATTATAATACATGATTTAATCAATGAATCATCAAGGAGAATCCAAAAGGGTTATATAGAGCCATTTAAATGTGATTTTAGATGCATGGATCTTATTGTGATGCATGTTTGATACTCCCAGGAAATCATAGTTAACTTCCTACATTTCCTTTTCATCCAAGGAAATAACTTTCAATAGAAGAATGATGGGTCCTATATGAATTTTAGATGAATAAAATTGGATCATAGATATGTCATAGAGAGGTGGTGTTATTTGGATGCCCCTGATGATATTACAATGAATTCTTTGGTGAAAGACACAAATAGTTTTATAGTAGTTATTCATTTCCATATTATTAATTTTCATTAATACATGAATTTTGATCTCAGTATTGTGATTTAAATCACTTATTCTACTTATATTATGATTTAATAAACCCCTATAATTCCTAGTAGTGGTATCAAAGCATATCATGTTCTTATATTTATGAAATAATTCATCGAAATAAAGAAATCAAAATCTTTTTTTATGTCACTTGACAATTGTAAAATATGATTTGTGGTTTTATTATGGTAATTAAAATCATGATTATGATATCAATATATCATAATAAGTAGTTCATGATGAATCTATGGTTTTTTCTGATTGTTTCATATGATAGTGATTTATCATAAAATTTGATTTACTATATCATGTTTATGAAAATAGAGTATTGTATCATAAAAATGAAATCTCTCTATATTTTAAGTTACAATATGAGTTATTATAGAGAGAAACTATAGAAAAAGATCATAAAATATGATAGGAATCACTTCATAGGTTTATCAAATTCGACAACACAATTATCAATCTCAAATTATGATTGATAACATACAGAGTTATTATATATCAATCACACTCTATGGCTACCACTGAATCATATAATTTGATTGAAGTGAGAATTTTTTTTATATATTCAATTATTAATTGAATTAATTATTTATAAATTGTTTTTTAAAAAATAATTAAAGGTATTTAGGGAATATTTATTAATTTATAAATAGTTTATAAATTTATTAATTATAAATAGTTTATAATGAAATAAATAATTGTTTATGAAAATTTAAAAACAAATATTACTTAATATTAAAATTTAATATTAAATTAACTTTTATAAAAACATGTGGAATGCCTAATGATATAAATTAGAGTGATTATTTAGTAACCATAATGGTTAATTTCCAAAGAGTTAATAAATTATAAAATAAGGCCTAAATATAAAGTATCTATAATCCATAGAAATATAATATATTTAATGGAAATATCATACAATGAATAATATGACATTATTAAATGATTGTAAACTATTTATTTTCAATTATTATATAATTTTTATAATTATTAACTAAATTATAATGTTTTTATAGTTATCTTTATCTTATAAATTGTTTATAAATTATTATATCACGTATATATATGTGAAGTGTTCATTTATTTAAAGATAATTCCATGATTTATTCATAGTTATAAAATTTTATATAATATGAATATTAATATTCCATAGTTTATGTGATAAACTTAATTTTTATAAAATTATCAAGCCCTACATTACATGCTAGGAACATCAACATAAGATTCAGTTTTCATCTTCCTTGAACTTAGTTTTTACTTGATGTTATTAGATCAAATATAGTTATTGAACACCATTTATATATATTATCTTCTTATAGTTATGATGAATTTCACTCACTCTTGATTAATGTATCCCTGAGTAGAGATACTTTGGTCCAAACATCCCACTGTCCTAGAGGCTTATGCCATATTCTATAAATTTAGGGTTGGATATTTGTGGCTCAAATATTACACTTGTAAATATTATTAATCTCATATAATTCAAAATATGTACATGAAGAGTTTAACTACCTTATGGATTATATGAATTTTTATATTTGTAAATATGTTTTACTTCTATCTTCAGATGAGTACACAAACTAAGGGTTTTGTAAAGAGTTTCACATCAATATAGTTTGAACATATTGATTTCGTGGAGGGAATATGATTGAGAAACTAAATATTTAGATGAATGAATACATAAAGTTAATAACATGAGATAATATGGTGAAAATAAATCCCCTTCAAAATACTAAGTGTTATATTCTTCCCAAAGTGGCACTTGTCAAGACCTCCATGATTTAGTATAGATGACCCTAAAAGTTAGGTGCCTATAAAATATAATGTATAAGTTAAGTAATAAATGAGGTGATAATAATGGTTAGATTTCTTGCTATTATAATTTTACTTTGGTTACAATTGTCTAGAAAACACTAATGGTTACAATACCGAAGGAATATAATTGGTTTTATCCTCTTGGTGAATTGAATAAATTGTTGTTCGCCTGACTATTTGAGATTCATATGATATGGTTGACAAGTATTTTATAACAGATATATTCATAGATTATTTACATTCAAAAACTAGTTTAATTAATAATGAAATATAGATCTTGGTCTAATAATATATATTTGGAATTTAAAAGGGTCATCATTTTAGTGCGATCCTATTTAATAAAAGTGTAACACCTTGAGATTTTAGAATATATTTCTATTGAATAAAAAAATATAGCTTGATAGATTATGAATCATGCAACCCTAAAGTACCAAAATATTTTTTATAAATTATAAAAAATTAAGCACATAATATGGTATTTAAATTATATATATTTGACGAAAATAATATCTAATTCACTTAGGAAATACTATTGACCCCAAATTAGTATTCTGAAATGTTTTTTATGACCATTGGTTTTTTATTATATATTTTATATAAAAGTTAAATAATAGTATCAATATTAATATAAATTGTTTTCTAAACTTTTGAAAAATGAATTCAATGGTTATTAATTGGTTAGTGTTGAAAATAAAATAATTTGAAGGAAAAAAGATATTTTCTTCTAAAAAAATAATTTTATGCTTACAATGTGTTTTTATTTTAATAAATTACATTAATCACTATTGATAGATGATTTTCATGGAATTTGTATATTATATATTAAATTAAATATTTTACCATTAATCTATAAATTTTTACTAGGAAAGTAATTAGATTAAATTCATTTTTATGTTTAAAAATATATTTTTCTAAAAACACATTTTGTTTTGTTTTTCATCATTTTTTTAAAATGGATTTTTACCACTTATATGAATTTAATTTGATAAAATGTTTTATATATTTTTAATCAAAATATAAAATTTTTATATATAGTTCAATTTCATTTTTATTCATTATGAATAGTAACCATGGTAAAACTTTGTTACTACGGTAAGGGTTAAAAGGATGAACAATGGTTAAACCTACAGATAAAGAATAAAATATCTCTAAAACATGGATAAATGTGATTGGTTAAAGATATTTCAACCCAAAATTATCTTATATTAGAATAAGGTTTCCCTTGGTTCCTCTTTCACATGAATATGGTTTTATTATATTTTAATGTTTTATGTATTTACAAGAGTGCTACTCGCCTAAACTATAAAACTGTGTACTCTCCCCCTCACTACATTACACATTTCGATACATATAGCCTAGAAAATCCCTAAAAATTACCCTATTAAATTTCTTCACCATGTTCTTGATATTTTTATCATTCCAAAAGACTAAAATTTTAAGGTTTAAGGTGGAATACCCAGGAGGATTCCCAAATAAGAGATAATGGTATTTACTAATCTATTTTGTGTTTCTTTATTAATTTACCTCCTCAAAATATTCTATAACAATATTAACATGTTATAATAACTGTTATTAATATACTAAGATGTTTTTATGTTAATGATACAATAGTTTTTTTACCATCTTTCCATCGTATGATAGTTGATAACACTATTCATGCGTACATGTGGACTACCATCTCCACGAGATGATGTGATTTTATATTCTTATATTCCATACATGGATGGATATATGGATGTTCTTCATAAATATATGATATATATGATATTTTTATTATTCTTTAAAGATACATTATTATTTAATTTCATAATTTCCATTCATTCTGAAATGAAAACATTTCTCATGCGTACGCATGGATTATTGAATTTTACTCACCCTATCTAGGCCTTCGATTGGTGCCTAAAAATAATTTATTGATAAAAGTAGGGATAAAGGGAATTTCCCAGCTATGGATATTTTATTGTCCATACTAGGATGGATTACGAGAGTAGAAGATTGGTATTAATATCATGATTCTATTAGAGATATATTTCGACCTATTTATTTATTTCTATAGAATGCATTGTGTTTTTATGCTGCCCAGTTCACCTTTGTATACACAAATTTTTGTATGGAATCATGAAAACATTATTTTGTATATAAAACTGGGTATTATATATGTTAGATTACTTTTGATTTAATTTTTTACTTTCTTTGTTTCCATTATTACATTTCTTCCATTGATTTATATCTATATTTCAGCACTATTCTCTACTCTTACAAGGTGATTATAGTCTCCCAATTTTAACATCGTAGACCCTCACTGCTAATTGGAAGCCTCTAGTATACAAGGAGGTTCACTTGGTGCCATGTGGACAACCTATTTTGGCTATTTATAGCTGAACTACGTTTGAGAAATTAAAATTTTTAATTTTATATAAAATAAACATTCACTTGATTTTTTGGAATTAGTTTATAAAAAAAAAAACCTTCGGGTTTAGTTTTCCATTTTTCAATTTTATAATTTTTTAAATTGGGTTTATTTTATTTTAATATTTTGTAATATAAGATTATTATTTTTGAAATTTTTTAATTCATTTTAGGAACTTTTTTATACATGAAATGGAAAGTTAAATGTAAAGGGGTAAGGGAATGTTTAATTGAGTTCATTTATATTTTTTTAATGATTGGAAATGTAAAGGGTACCCATTCAAATAAATATAAAATATACAGAGAAATAAAAAATTACCCTAATATCTTCATTATCATTTTAAAGAATATATAATGGTTGCCTTTCAATGATGGTAGGAATGATAACACCAGGAAAAAAAGCTTATATGTAAGCCTATGTGTGGAGGTTTGGACAATCATGTGGTATAGTGAAGTCGTGACAGTGGTGGGGGAAAGAGCGTGGCATGGTCGGCTAAGGGATGAAGGAGTAGAGCATTGGAGTTTGAATTCACAATTTTTGGAGCTATAGTATGATCAAGAAATTAGTGGTTGTAAGATCATATATTTCTTGTAGAAGGGTGATGTAGTGATAATGATGTAGGGAAAGGGTAGCCAGGTGTTGTAGCAGGAGGGGAGATGGCTTGTAGTGTTTTGTGATGTAGTTAGGGGGAAGCATCCCACTATAGTGATGATGGTTCAAGTGCGTGTAAGGAATAATGGGAGTGAAAGTATAGGTAGTTGTAGTAAATAGAGTTTCAGTGAAGGAGAGATGGATATCAATAATAGAAGAGTAGGAGAAATGAGCTATGATAAAAATGGGTGTTAAGTCATGAAAATGGTGAGAGGAGGGACAAAACTCACCAAGGATGATGGAAAGAAAGTTTTCATCTCATTTGGGAGGAATAACAATTTATTTATTAAAAGGTAGGGGCATTCAATTTATAATGTTCACAAAATTTAAAAACCCACGTTCTATTTTTGTTTCCCTTTCCCATCCTCTACTGCCCACGTACCAAACAAGGCCTTGAAGTATTTTTTTTCTTTTTACACTTATTTATTTATTTATTAATTAAGAATTTTTGTGTTTGATTTGTTTTTTAAAATTTATTTAAAAATAAAATATTTTATAGGTATTTCCCTTTTTAATTTATTTAGTAGAAATGAGTTCTTGTTAATTTTTTAATAAATTTAAATCAAAATTAAAATTCAATTTTTTTTGTTTTTTGTTTTTCTTGTTTCTTTATTATTAATTATTAATGAAACATGATTTGTCTTTATGTTTTCATATATTTAAAAGTTTAATATTTTTTTTGATATTCCTCTTATTTCATTTTCCTTTTTTCCTTCTTTCAATTTTTTAAATTTCTAATGCATCAAATTTTTTCTAAATTTATTATAATTTATTTAAAAGTTAAATAATTTTATGATATTCTCCCATTTTATTTTTATATTTTATATTTTACATCTATTTTTTATTGATTTAATTTATTTATTTGTAAATATTTTTTAAGAGAAAAATGTTATTTATTAGTTATTTAAATTTAAAAAAAATTAAAAAAAAATACATTTTTTTCATTTTCTTTTTGTATATTTTTTTTATAATTTTAAGATTTTTTATTTTTTATTTAATTATTTAACTATATAAAGTTTTTATTGGTTTTCTAATATTATTTTAAAATAAAAATATATTTTTATATAAAATTTTCTTATGTAATAAATTTATTTTTATTATTTTTCTATATTTTTTTTATTTTTTTTAAAAAACCGATAATGTTTTCTCTAGAATAACTTTAATTTATTATAATATAAAATATTTTTCCTTTAAATTTTTTTTTAAAAATTAATGTCTTGATGTTTTTAATATTTTTAGATGAAAATAGCTTTTTATCAATTAATTTTTTTAAAAATAATTGAGTTTGTCTTGACATTTATTTTATTTAAATTTTTTTATTAATTTTTTACCTTTTACTGATTTTCTAAAAATATTATGGTTTTCTTATTTTTAATAATTTAAATAAAATATAAATAGATATTTGGATTTAATTTTTTTTTCTATTTTATTTAAAAATTATTATTTTTTGTTATATATATATATTTTAATTTTTATTTATTTATTTTTTGAATTATTTTCAAATTTCATTCAAATTTTATTTTTTTTAAACAAGTAAAAGTATAGATCCAAACAACTATATCCCATTTTTTAAAAATAATATATGTATAAGAGAGGGAGGAGGTAGGGTCAAACATAGAAATATATTCCCTCATCAATCATGATTTGGGTTTTCCTCTAAATCCATTATTCTTAGGGTGATGAACTCTACCCCATGGATAATGACCTCTCTTTCACATCATGGGTTTCTGAATAGGTTCATGGTCATTATATGAAGAAGTGTTAGAAGTTTCATCCAAAATGGAAAAGATCCTGAATATCCATGATAGGTCCCTAAAATCTTCCCCGGATTGGAGTAGTTACTTTCCCTAAAGTTAATGAGAGTCAATTTTTGGATTGTAAGGTTGTCTTTTTATTTGAATAAATTTTCTTCCATTTTTGAAAAAATTAATTAAACCAATCATTGGCACCCTCCTTAAGACATTGAGGAATCCTTTCACATTCATGGTTCTCTATAGTAATTTTGACATTGGATTTCATGACACTTGCCTCATCGCATTCCATATACAAGTCTTTTCCATAGAGAATTATAATTATAATTTTTAGTTTATTTCAAAGTTAAATATAGGTTTAGGATTTTTTTCAAAATAGATAGTTTTGTGGAAATTTTTAAATTAAATTTATAGTAGGGATGGTAATGGGTACACATTTACCAAGAACATGACCCGAACTGGCCTGATTAAATTATATTAGGGAACCCCTTAATCAGGTTTTGGTAGGATGAATCACTCTCATGTGTCATTGAATTCACATGGGTTAAGATCAGATTATAATTTATAGGCCTAAATTAAACTTTCTACTATGTAATATTAAAGTATAAAAACATGGTCAATCCCATGAGGACTACTGAAAGGTGAGAAACCAATCAAACAAAAAACTGGAAGGATTACTTACTTTTACTCTTTAATTTTGGGTTATAACTAAGATTAGTTAGTTTGGTTATTAAATCCATATTAATAAATAAGGGATTAGGGTCAATTTCAGGGCTACTGACAATAGATAATTCTATATTTATCTTAGAATGGTCTTATGGATTAGGCTGCAAAGTAGTGAAAATGTCACCAATTAGTTTTAGTTTTACCAATTAGATCTAACTATAATACAACTATACCTTGGTCAGGGTATAATTTGAAACATTTATTCATTATTCTTGGCTTCTATATAGAAAGAGTCATGGGTTAATGGTCATTGTCTTACTCAACTCTAATTAGGTCGGGTTCATTCAATCGCAATTACCATGGTTATGGTTGTGCAAAAGAATATAATGAATTTTTTTATTAAACTAATTAATAGAAATATAGTTTCTAAAATTCAATCTAGAGATTCATTTAGGATTTTAAAAACCCATACCCTTGACCCCTAACCCTAAGAGGATTAGTCATGCATGGTAGTGATGATCCAAACTTAGGAGGTATTATACATGCTATGTATAATCATAAGGAAATTTAAAAAGAAACAATCTATGATTGAAAAATAAAGATTCAATATCAAATAGTTGGGAGTAATGTAGATCTAAGAAGGAACTGACTCCATATTATTAAATAATGTATAATGATCAATTCACAATCAAAACAAATAAGTTATAAGAACAAACTTAATGTCCACAAAGAAAAAATTAATAAGCTAAGTGTTTTGATTAACAATATAAGGTTGTAATGGAAACGAGAATAGAAAAAGAAAGAGATATTTCACAGATAAAAAAGGATTAGTTAACTCACATGGATTCAATGAAACAATGAAAGAAAATAAAGAAAAGTAGTTTATGACAAGAAGGAATGAAAACTGGAGAAGAAAACTAAAGAAAATAAAGGGGTGTTTGAACTCTCTATGTGCGAAGGTGCTTCAAAATATAAATAAGCCTGATAGGTACATGGTATGCATGGCCTGAATGTCATTCAATGGCTTAAATTATTTTGTATTTGGCATCTACATGTCATGTAATTTATTTTCATGAAATGTAATTGAGATCCTCTTTCTCTGCTAAAGAATCTGCTCAAATCTTTGATCTGGTGAGCCTTAAATATTTTCATATAGTGTAATATCTATGCACTATGTATTTTTTTAATTATATCTTGATTCTAGATTTTAAAGATTCATGTCTTGTAATAATTATACACGTCATGTACTGTAGAGTTTTGAAAATGTTTCATCAATTTTTAAGTCTAGAATTTATAATTCTTCTGTAAAAAACCAAAACCTAGTGAATTATTACATAATTCAATAATAAACCTTAAAATTGTATCCAACAGGTGTATACAATTTTAGATAATCAATTTACCCACACATGAACAATTTCTTTTCCACATGAAAAAATAATCTCAATAGGGATTCCAAAAGAATCAATTTTTAAAATAACAAACATGCATTACAAACAAGAAAATAAAACTATGTGTAAATAGAAAAAGTCATTCCTATAGAATCAAAACTACAAATAAAATTCAACATTCCTCATAGTTTATTTCTTTATTTATATTTTAATTCTTTTAAATAAAATTCTATAATTGTTCCTTAAATTTTATACCAATTTTTTAATTTAATTCCTAGTAAGTTTTCTCTCATTACTCAAGGAAAAATGTAACTGAAGTTATTCTCATAACCTGAATACATGTTCCTAGATATTAGATTTCATTGGTTCTATCATCTCTAGTTTCTAGATACAAATACAAAATAAATCATGAGGGATTCCTCAAAAAGGGTTCAAATGACTCTGAGGCTAAGGTTAGGTAGATAAAAAGTGAATATCAGTCTCAAAAGGAGTGTAATATCAAATGTATAATGTGTGAGAAAAGGTAATAGTGTAATGAAATGGTTTCTAAGAAATCAAAAATGTTCTCGTGCTCTAAGTAGATCAAATAGATCAATGTGTGTATCATGTATGTATCAAAAAGGTACCATATTCCTTTATTTTATTTTTATATAATTTATTATTCAAAATTCATGTTTTTAAAAAATATCACATCCATCCCCAAACCATATATGATCCTTTAGAGGATTCATCAGTCTGGAAATGGGGAGTTTTGTCATTTCTAATATGCAACCCATAATATTTTTCTTTCTATTTCATTTATTTTTAAGGAATAGGGTAGGCGTAAAATGAAAAGAAGAAACATGGATCATATCATCTCAATATGGTAAAAATTCCACAATACATCTCCTCAATCATTACATCCCATGTCCATTAGATAAATTATCCCCCACAGTTGTTCAAAGGATAACCATGTATAATACCAAGAGAAGGATATTAAGAGATAATTGGATTGTAAGGGATCCATCCTAGAAAGGTTTTTCATGGAAATTATGGGCTAAATAAGGAAAAATAAAAGGTGGGTATTATGAAAAATGGGTTCAAAAAGTATTTCCTCAATCATATTAAAATTTTGTTTGTTCATTCACATATTTAATAATATCTCAATGAATGTTTTTATAGGTATAAATTCCCCATGTTTCACTCAAGAAATATGCTCAAAAAATAATAGGAAACTTTGGGTCTAGAATCCTCTCAGGAATGGGAGTGAATAAAAATATAAGAAATCACTTAGGATATATAAATCAAGTAGTAATCCAATCAAAATAAATTTCAATAATTTTTAATTTTAATTAAATTACTAAAGTCAAAAATAATTCTAAAAATCTAAGCTAGAGTAAAACATAGATTTCAAAAATTCCTAACTTCAAATTTCATTTTATTTGAATAAGTGTAATAATTTTTCATGTTTAAAGCATGAATTCAATGAAAATTTTCTCTTAGATAAATTAAAAAAAGTAATAATACTAGAGTATCGATAGTAATGATAATTAAAGACTCTCCCACACTCAAAATTCCATAGTTTACTCACTTTTCTAGAGAGTATCATGGGATAGATATGAAAGATATAACATAGAAAAATTAAATTGGAAAAATTTGAATTTGAAATTAGGGTATCGAGAGCTCCATGATGAGTGTCATTCCATGGAAAAACATTGTGCATAATGAGTTCAAAAATGGTTACCTATATAATGTGTTGGAAATAAAAACCATGAACTAGATAAAATGTTAGTCCAATGAGTTTTAACATGATAAATGTAGTGTAATTCTAGGTGCACACAATGAATTGAAATGAAAATAAACTCAAATACATGATGATAAGCGGGTGAAATAATGTTCCAAGTGACATATAAACCAAAAATTCTAACACAATTAAAGCAACAATATTATGTAAAAGAATTAAAATAAAATAAGGAAAATAAAAATATGGGTTGCCTACCAAAAAGTGATAATAATGTCATCATCATATAGACACATTATTGTTCAAGTGAATTTGAGAGTGAAAAACCACCCTTCTTGTAAGGGTTCTAAGTATATTTTCAACCATTTTTTGTTTAACCTTGAATGGTGGTTCTTCGCCTTTCAGAATCTTGATAGTTTCAAAAGAGGAAATCATAATGGCTTGGTAAGGGACCATCTATCAGGATTTCATCATTAGAGGAAATAATTTTAATCTAGAATTTAACAGTATAACTTTATCCCAAGGAGTGATTATTCGATGGATGAATCGGTTTTCATGACATTTTTTTATTAAAAAATTATAGCATTTTCCGAGGCATCCTTCCTGATTTATTCTAGCTCATCTATTTGGAGAATTCAAGAATCTTCAATGTTTTGAGAATCCATGATCATATTTTTAATTTCACAAAAATATATGTTCTCTAATTCCACTATCTGGTGGTATATATTTTCATACACCTTTTGTAATAGAGTAGTAAAAATATCCATTATATAGGCCAATCGATACGCCTAAAGGGTGTCATTCATTTTGAAACTGCAATCGTTTCTTCTGGTGTTTAGTTTCATCTCTGCGATTTTCTTAATTTCCTTATTTGATACATCAACTTATCCTCCTTTTTGTGGGTGGTAGGAAGTAACAGTGCTACATTGAATGTCATAATATTCAACTTGGCCTATCATAATGGTGATGGTAAAATGTGTTCCCGATCACTAATGAGTAATTGGGAAAATCTGAATCTATAAAAGACATTTCTCTTTAAAAATTTCATTCCCACTTTTGTTGTGTCATGGGTAGTGGATTTATATTCAAACCCATTTAAGACATAGTCAATACTTACTATGATGTAAAACATACCATAAGAATTTGTAAATGGTCTCAAGAAATCAATTTCCCATTAGTAGAAGAGTTTGACTTCTATGATGGTGTTTTGGGGCTTTTTGTGTCATTTTCTTATAGTCCCTGTCTACTGGCATCGATCACAAGTTTGACAAAACTTTCTTGTATCTTGATGAAGTGTGGGCTGGAATATCCATCTTTATATGAATTTGGACATGGTACGTTTAAGTCCACAATTCCCTCTTACAAGTGACATATGAAACATGTTGAGGACACTTTTATCTTATTCTTCTAGGATACAACATCTCATTCATCCATCAGTGCAATTCTTAAAAAGAAGTGGCTCATCTTAGTAGTAATGCGAGGCTTCATCTAGAAATCTATTTCTCTATTGAAAGGCAAAGTCAGGGTAAAGTGATCCCATGGTGAGATAATTTAAAATATCCAAAAAACAAGTTCAATCTTGGTTATTTATCATGAGAAGGGTTTTATCAGTGAAGTTATCCTAGATTTAAATATTATCATCATCATTGACGTTGGGTTGTGGAGGTCAAGATAAATGATTTGAGATGATATTATCATTTCCTTTATTGTTTTTAATTATGATGTCAAACTCTAGTAGTAGTAGAATCTATCATATTAGATATGGTTTAAAATCTTTTTTGATTAACATGTATTTTAATGTGGAATTTTCATTGTAGACCATAACATTTCCAAGCACAAGGTATGATAATTTTTTTTTTCAAAAATAAGATGACTGATAAAACTACATTTTTAGTTGTTGTATAATTGACCTGAGCATCATCTAGTGTGTGGATGTCATAATAAATGGGACCAAAATATTTCTATAACTCACTGTTCTAGGACTAAAACAACAACTAAGTTGGTTTTATTGAATATTAATTCAAAATCCTTGTCCCAATATGGTGAAATTATGGAAGGATCGACCACCAAGATATTCTTTACATTTTTTAATACATTCCAATACTCTTCAGTGAACTCAAATGAAGTATCCTTTGCTAAAAAGTGTGTTAGAGTGTGGGAAAATTTCACAAAATATTTAAAGAAGTGGTGATAGAATCTTGTATAGCCCAGAAATCTCTTTATGCCATTAACAGTTGAGGGATCAGGTAAGTCCTTGTTTAATTTTATCTTTTCTGGACTAACCTCCAATCCATTTTTAAATTTTTTTATCCGAGGAACAAGCCTCCTTAAACCATAAAGTGTCATTTTTTCATATTAAAACCAAACACTTCTCTCCACAACACTTGAAAAAAAATTCTATATTTATAAGGAATACCTCAAAAGATCTTCTATACACCGAAAATTTATCCATGAAGAACTCCTAGAATTAATTTTCCACATCATGGAATATATGTGTCATGCACCACTGAAAATTAATTGGTGCATTTCACATACTAGATTACATTAATCAGTAGGTGAAGGTTTTTAAAGGATAAGTGAATGTAGTTTTATAGTGGTTTTCTGTATTAACTGTGATTTGATTTTATCCTAAATACCCATATAGGAAATAATAGATTTTTTTCCTTATAATCCATTTAATCATTTTATCCATAAAGGATAGCAAAAAATGATCTTTTTGAGTTTATGTATTAATTTTTATATAATTTATAAATACTCCCCATTTAATTATTGTTCATGTAGAGATCGACTCCTTTTCATCATTTTTTACTATAAGGATGTTTCCTTCTTTCGAAAAAATTGCAATGAACTTTCCCATTCACTATAAAATATTGAAAATATTATTCCAGAATCTAGAAGTTTAAGAAATTATTTCATAACCATCTCTTTCATTGGTGGGGTGAGTTTTCCTTGGTGTTTTCATTTTGGTTTTTCTCCTTCTTCTAATGATATTTTTTGGGTGAAGATGGTGGGGTTGATCCATTTAATGTCATCTAATCCCTAGGATATTGATTTTGTTTTTTTATTTTAAGGACATCAATCAAATTTTTCTCTTATTCATGGTTTATCTCTAAGTTGATAATGACTAGTACTGTTTCCACAGTCTCATGGAATGAAAACATGAGTGTGTTTGATTTTTTTTTAATTCCAATAATGGTGGTATAATGAATTAAGGTATAAAATGTGGGATAGTGTACCTTGCCAATGGATAAGAGTAGTTTGCATTATCATGATCACTTTTCTCATATTCATCAGGGGAATGGTCTCTTTATCATCCAATATGGTCATAAACTCATCTTCTTCATCAGTATGAAATATGGATTGATAGTTAAAAGAATAATTTACTTTCCTGGAATCCCTTTACAAGTTAAACACCATTTTTCATCTCCCACTTTGAATATTAGTCTCCCTTGTTTAACATCTATCAAATCATTTATCATTTCTAGAAATAGTCTCCCAATAATAATTATAACATCTCCTTCTTCTTCCATATCCATGATTAGGAAATATAAAATAAATATAAACTTCCCAAACTAAAATAAGATATCCTTGAGAAGACCTTGAGTGTGTTTGACTAAGTAGTTATCCAGTTTAAGTTCCACTCTCATTGGTTTTAATTCTTCAAGTCCTAGATTCTTGAAATAACATATTGGCATAATATTTATGATCATTCCTATGTTTTATAATTCTCTCCCTAAATTGCATGATCCTATGTTTCAAGGGATTGAGAAAGTACTAGGTTCTTGCATATTTAGTGGAAGATTCGACTGAACCATAGTGGAGCATTCATCATTTAGGGAGATGGATCCTAGGTCTCCTATATTTCTTTTTTACATGGGATCGTGTTTTTAAAGAATCATTCATAAGTACTTGTGAATTACCTCTGAATATGGGAAATTCATATGCAACAATTTAATTAAGTCTAGGATTTTTTTAAAATTTATCATCCTCCCTACCTTATATCATTAATTTTGAAAATGATATAGGTGGCTTGTATGTAGGTGGTGAAACATAATCATCATCTTTTTATGGATGTTTTTCAACTGGATCTTCCTTATATGGTTATAAGTTTTGAGTTATCTCCTCAATATCTTCATCAGTTTCTATTTATATTTTTCCCATAATTCCACATGGTTGCTGAAAGTACCATATATTTTTACTTTTAATAATTATATATTTATCCACCTCCCTTGGTTGAGGCTCGGTATTGTTAGGAAAATTACCTAGTGTCCAATCATATAAGGTCTTAGATATTTTTCTCTTTTGATGCTCTAGGTTGCACAGTGAAAGCTTATGGTTTTTCATTTTAGTCTCTTGGGACTTCATCGTTTTTATGATTTATACATGAAGGTAGTGATAAGGTTTTCGATATTTTTTCAAGAGGTTGGACATGAGGTGGGGGTCTTGGTAGAGCTTGTTAGAGCTGATGTTGTTGTGATGGTTAGTATCATTGAGCTATAGGGAAAGCTTTTTGGAATTTATCTTATGGTCAAGGAGGTGGAACTTATGGTGGGTACCCAAGTGGTCCTTAGTTTATTTTTGGTATATTTCAACTTCTATGTTGAAAGTATCATTGATTTTTCTATTGTTGAGCTATCCATTACTGGTAAATTTTCTTTCTATTGAAATTGTTGTGGTTACTAGTACCACTGATCTTTATTATTGTAATAGATGTAATTACAGTATTGAGTTTGGGGTTATTCCAACCCTATATTGTAATCTTGTTCAGAACATAGATCTCCACACATATAACAAGATTGTGTCTCTATTATAAGAGTATTAGGGTGTGGCGGTGTAGTAAGTAACTAGAATGATTCCAACTTCTTGGTTAGAGCCTCAACTTGAGTAGCAAGGTGGGTAGTTTCTTCCACCTAGTGAATTCTGCATCGGGTCAGACCTTAATAACTTATCTATAGTCTAGAATTTTTAAATACATCATCTAAAATTTCATGGATGAATTCTAATATCTTGAGAATTAGTCCACCATTAGAAATGGAATCTACTCTAGTACGCGTAGTAGGCTGGAGTCCTTGATAAAACATTTGTAATTCAAGCCACACATTGAGGCTGTGATATAACAGTATTTGTGGGTCAGATCCATTAACTTGTCCCAATATTCTAATATAGATTCTCTCTCTTCCTAGGTAAAGTTTTTAATTTCATTCAAGAGATTCCAATTCCCTATGAGTGGTAATTACTTGTCTAATAACTTATTTTTTAAATTATCCCAAGTCCTGATTGATAAGGGAGCTTGAGTTTTTAGACAATATTTTTCTCTATTGTGCAAGGATAATGGAAGGACACTTAAATGGATGGAATAAAATTATATGCCTTGTGTGGGAAAGGTATCATAAGCCTCATGAAAGGTTGAAATGTGTTTAAGAGGTCTTCGCTTTAAAGCCCACTGAACTTTCCCATATTTTGGATCATGTGAATGAGTTTGGGTTTCATTTCAAATGCGTGTGCCTGAATTAGTGGGAACACAATGCTTGGCACAACACCACTAATGAATGGTGAAAAATAGTCTATAATAGTTCAATCATATATCACTAGTCTCACATCCCGATTGATAGGTGGAGCATAATTGGGGTATTGATGATTTGGCAGCACAAGATTGTTACAATTTTCCATTATGCATCTATAATGTACAATGATGGATATATCTATCTCAGGATCAAATAGAATCTATTATTATGTATCCAATATTTTTGAGTGAGTCAAGGGACCCTAGAAAATGCAATAAACATGAGTAAAAGAATTAATTAATTAATGAGAGATAAATATAATATGCATATGTTTTTTAAGGAGAAAATATTTGGAAAGCGAAGAAGACAATAGGGTGGGGTGAGGTAATCTAGGTTTAGTCTGAAGAAATTTTTTTTTGATCAACAGTTTCCACTAGTAACAACATTTAAATTTTAATCTCCTATATGAGTCATTGAATTCTTATAGGCTAAAGTAAAATTAGAATTTATAGTCCCAAACTATACTTACTACTAAGGAAGAGTAAATTGGAAGAATGCGGTTGATCCCACAAGTACTACTAGAAGGTCAGCAAGCAATCAAACAAAACCCTTATAAGGATTCCTCACTTTCACTCTTTAAGTTTGGGTTTAACTTGGATTATGTAGTTTTGTTTTAAAATTAATATTAATAAAGAAGTTATCAGGGTCATTTTCAGGGTTCTCGATAAAAGATAATCCTATATTTGACTTGGAATGGTCTTATGGATTATGCTGCAAAGTAGTAAAAAAGTTGTCAATTGGTTTTGGTCAAACCAATTGGATCTACCTATGATGCAACCATCCCATTATAATGGTATACATGAAAAAATAGATGAATTATTCTTGGCTTCTATGAAAAAATCATCACAGGAAAATGGTCATATTCCTGCTCAACTCCAAATAGGCTTGGTTTATTCAATCACACTTCCCATAGTTAAGGTTGTGTGGAAGAATGTGATGAAAAATTGTTATTAACCTAATTTCTATCCATAGGGTTACTAAGATTAAATATAGGTATTCATTTAAAATTGAAAACACCCCTACTCCAGAATCCTAAACCTAATAAAATTATCCAGGCATGGCCGTAATCATCAAAATAAAGGAGGTATTAGACATACTAAAGATAATCATAAATTAATATCAAATTTAAAAAAATATAGGATTGAATAAGAAAGATTAAATATAAAACGGTTATAATAAAGGTAAATCTAACAAGGAACTAAATTTTCCTGATTAAATAATGAAAAATACAAAATTCAAAATCAAAACAATTAAGAAATAAGCCCAAACTTACAACAAATGATGAAAAAATGATGAAATGTGTGTGTATTGATGAAGAATAGTAGGTAGTAATGGAAACAAGAATCATAAAATAAATAAGGATTTCACAGATAATTAATGTATGAAAAAGGATTAATAAACTCACTTAGATTCAATGAAACAGTGAAAAGAACAAAATAAACTAGTTTAAGGAAAGAAGGAATGAAAATAGGAAGAGAAAATTTGATAAATTAATGTGAAGTTCAAGATCTCTATATGAAGAGGTATTGAAAAATATAAATAAGCCCTAGAAGTATATGGAGTGAAATTCCTAAAAATAATGTAATGAATTAAATGATTTAGGTCCTAACATCTACACATTATGTAATTGAGTTTCATATTGTGTAACTGAGATAATCTTTTCCGACCAAAGAATCAGATCAAATATTTGACAGGGTGAGCCTTTTATGTTTTCACATCGTGTAATATTTTATGAAATATATTCTTTTTTTTACTTCTAATGGGATTCACAATTTGAATGTCGAACATCGTGTAATGTTGATACAAATCATTTACTAGATTTTCTTTCATTTTTTCATCATTTATTATTTGAAGTACACAATTCATAATTCCTATGAAATTAAACCAAGACCCAGTGCATTATAAAATAATTAATTAATAAACCTTAAACAAATGTATCCAAAATGTATAAAAAATTTCATATAATCATAGGGTTTGAATTTAAGATTCCCTAATAAATTAATAGTTAGTTAGGGTTTTGGTATTATTGATAGGATACTTAAAAACCAATGTAATATTAAGATATATTTTATTAAATTAAATGATTGTACATGAAAAAAGGGAAGTGGCATAAAAAAATCAGGTGGTGGGGTGGCCTTTTTACAAAATAAACCTAAAATGGAGGGATGGTGGCTCAATTAGGGGTGTTTTTCGAATGATTATTGAGGCATAATGGATTATTAATCCCCATATGTTGCATCAATATTTTGATGTAGGATTCCTAACTCCACATAAAATGTGTCCCTCATCCGAAATATCCTTCAGTACATAGGGCTTTATAATATTCTTCAAGCCCACACCCTTTCATGTGGCCAACATCCCTACAATGATGGTCTACTTATGTCATATGCCTGTTTTCCATCCTTTGTTCCAATATTTCCACTGCCACTACATGAGAATATTAAATTTTAAAAAGAATTAAAATATAACATGAAATAAATTATTCATATTTATGTATTAATCGGATAGTATTTAATTAATCATGTTGGATTTATGGTAGAAAATAATTGAGTATAATTGGGTTCAGGTTAGGGTTTGGGTAGGTATAATTAAATTCTATTAGGGTTAGGGTACCCAAAAATAAATGGGTAGCCTACCCATTTTCATCTCTTCTTTAAAGGAAAATAAAAATTTTATTATTTTTTTATAATAATTTTTATTTTATTCATTTTTCTATTTTTATTAATTTTTTGTATAAATTTTTTATTTGTTTTCCATTTTTCAATTTTTTATTTTTTCTTGCATAATAATTTATTTATTTATTTATTATTAATTTAATGATAGGATAATTTTTTTGTTTTTTTCCAATTTTCTTATTTATAATTTTCTTCCATTTTTTTAATAAGTAAAATTTTCTTTATTTTTTAAAACTTATATCAATATAAAAGAAATATATTGCATTTTTGATTTTATTTAGTATAGATAGGTTTTTAAAATTATTTATATCACTTGAAAGTCAAATAAAATATTTGTGATTTTTTTGTTATTTCTTTTTTTATTTAATATTTTATGTTTTTCTATTCTCCAATTTTTATACTGAATAATTTTTATTTATTAAAGTAAATGTTATTTTCATGATTTTTTTATTTTAAATTAAAATTACTTTTCTATATATTTTCAATGTTTTATATTTAATTCATAATTTTTCTAAATATTTACTTTGATTATTTTTATTTTAATGTTTTATTATTTGTTATAGTTTTTATTTAAATAAAAATTTTGAGTGATTTTAATATATATAAAATTAAGGTAAATATTTTGATATTTTATATTTTTTTACTTTTCACCTTCAAATAGTTTTATTTTTTATGATAATGTAATTTTTTATTTTTGAATTTTATTTAAAATTTAAATAAAATATTAAGATTTATTTTATTTTTAATTTTTAATGTTAATATATTTTATTTGTTTTTTTTCAATTTTTTAATTAATTTTTTAATAGAATGATTATACTTTATTTTGTAAAATATATTTGAAAGTAAAATATTTTTTTTATTTTTTTCACAATTTAATAAAATTGATTTTTTAATATTTCTATTTGTTGTAAAATAATTTTTTTTTAATTTTTCTAATAGTTTTTACATATTTTTATTAAAAATGATTTTTTACTTGATTTTTTCAATTAATAAAAAAGTAAAATAAAAGTTATAGATTTATTTCTAATTATTTAGTATATTTTTAATTTTTTAATTTTTTCATTTTTTGTATTTATATAATTTATTTATTTGTATTTTTTTCATATTTTATGTATGTTTATATAGTATATAATTTACTAGAAGAGGTTTATTTTTTTTAATTTGTAAAAAGTAAAAAATATATTGGGTCTTTTCCTTTTTTCATTTATTTTATTATTTTTTATTTTTTTCTCATAGTAATGTTTTTCATGATCTTTTTAATTTATTTAAAATTAAAATATAAATATTTTTATTATTTTTATTTTTTTAGTTAAAGTATTTTGTAAATTATTTATGTCTTATTTAAATGTAAAATAATTTTTTTGATTTATCAGTTATATATATCAAATATTAAATGTTTTTTTATTATAATTCTTATTACATCATTTTATTATGTTTCTTTTTTTATTTATAAATAAAATGGGTCTTTTCATACCTATTTTATTTTATTTGATTGTAAAATTATAATTTTATATTTTTTATAAGAGATGATTCAAGCACGACCAGGATGACTAGACTTCTGCACCTTTATTAAGAAAGGAAAAGTATAAAGCAGTGAAAAGGATGGGGTCACACAAAGGGACTTTCCCTCGACCATGTGAAAGGAAAACACATTATTCAATAATAATAATACAACAAATCATTTCCACAATAATGCTCATCATTATTCATCTCCGAGTTATAATATGTGTATCCTTGATGTATGATCCTTTTGAACTCAGGCTTTTCCCTCTTTTATTCTAGAGAAATCATATCTTTTAAAGCTCTTCCAGATAATATAGTTGAATATTACTTAGAAAAATGGAGTAATCCTTATATGGTCTATTTTTTGGTAGTACTAAGGTGATGCTTTCCCTATCAACTACCCTTTTCTTGCCTTTATATAAGAAATCCTTAAAAGATGGTCCACTACTACTAGTGACCTTGGTATCAATATTTTTTCTCCCCCTAAATTCATTTCTCCTTGAGCCACAACTTAATGAAAAACACTCTCTTGTCCTACTTGAACATATTTATATCCCTCAAAATAAGCCTCAGTGTAATCCAAATCAATAGGTTGTACATTAATGACATTCCCCTATACTCCCTTGTACACTACCAAAACAACCCCTATCTGAGATCTAAGAAGCACCTTGTACCTATCTCAAACCATCTCTTATGGTTGTATATTGGGACTTATTTTCCATATTTTGGGGGAAACCCCAAACTCGATGGAAATTTTTTCTTCTCTATGTCTTTTCCTACACCTTCACTTCATGATTAAACCCCTAAGATCATACTAAAGTGGCCTTAGAATTTTCTATACTAATATACTAAGTTTCACCTTCTAATCATGATTAAGGATCTCAAAATCTCAGAACCTATTATGAACACACAATACCTTCTCTAATCTAGGCTCCTTCTGATCCTCCCTACGTGAATTACCAATTCGAGAACCATGATATCTGGCTCTAGATTAAGAAATTAAGGTGGTAGGGGAATCCAAGAACATCCATCCCTAATCCTCTATAGACTCAATAACACCAATAACATCCCAAAAATTAACTGAAACCTATCCTTGATTCAAAAACCTTTCATCCTCATCACCAAAAACCTATAAATATTTCAAAAACCAAATTATTTTCTCACGGGATCCATTAATAGCTCTTAAACATGAAACATCTAAGGAATTACCACCAATAATCCCCAACACATCTGGATAATCTTTATATTGAGATTAAACTTGGGAATCCACTTGAGATTATTGAGAATCCATTATTTGGGAACCATAATTGGTAATATCAAGACTATATTTCCTACCCTTACCAGAAATAAATTAAATCTTAGAGTATCCAATAAGACCATTATCATTCCTTCCCCTTCCAAAAGACTTAGGACTCTAATACTTATGAAAATTATCCACAAAATTACCATTAGGAGATCAAAAGGAACAAGTAACATCTCTTCTATATCAGCATTTAACGTGTCCAATGCATAGAAATTCAGAACATAAAATTAGTAACCTTTCATAGGCAATATAAAAGGGTATATAATCATCATAAGTAGACAAGACCATATTATTAATCAAAATAGAGTAAAAAACAATTTCCATCAAAATTCAAGTATAATACCCAAACATAACAAATTTTGTAGACTCATCCATCTTTATTAGAACTTCTACTGAAGCAGATATTTCTAAAAGAATACAAGGATGACTTAATATCTCATTAAGGGAAGAAAATTTAATAAATTCTTGGACTCGAGAATTCCTAATAGTAAAATGATGAAAGAGATGATCTATAATAACACATAGTATTAATACATAAACATTACATCATTTTAAATAAATATTCAATACATTTAAAAATAATACATTTATGAGTACCATAAAGGTTTAGTGTCTTTTGAAACATAGATATATAAAAAATAGGTACATAAAATATATAGACCATTTATGATTAAGTTCCTCATAATTTCCACCTTCTTAGACATATTATACTTAAAAAATTTCTTCATAAACCAGGGAAGGGAAACATAAGAAATGGTGAGCTCAAATGCTCATTAAAGGTAAGAGATATCAATCAATGATCATAATTGACCATAATATAAGTATAAGGGTATGATATTGTGATCAATACAAAAAATAATCATACATAATCAGTCAAATATCATTAATCCTAAAATATGGCATAAGGTTTTGTAAAACAAATAACATAATATATAAGAGTGTGGAATCATCAATAATAAATCATGAGCTAAGAAAACATATCATATTCATAAAACCTAATTTTTTTTATGAAAATAATCATATAAAATCATTTCCTTAGTCATGTATCATTTCCAAGACTAACATAGTTGATTAGGATTACTCCCCAATCCATTATTTCCTTAGTTAAGGTCACTCCCAAGACTATATTATTTGATAAAGTTCCTTACTGAACTTAGTTCACTCACCATTAAAATCCTTATTATACTTTAAGATACCATTCTCTACCTAATTCATTTGATCGAAATATAATTCTAGGCCCACTCAAAACATAATAAAAATCATACATATGTTTTCTATAAGATCATAAAATATTCATCATATCATTAAATTGTAGACCGTGGAAATGATATAGTTTTTATAAAAATTTCATCATCATAATCATAAACCATCCATAGAATGAATAAATATGGTAACATTGGATCATATCCCAAATAAATCATAAGAAACATCAAAGAATATTATTTTAGATAAAAATTCCTTAAAAAGTTCATTAGAACATTTCTTAAGGAAAATACACATATTATTTGAAAAAACTTTTTTAGAATCTAAAATTTTCAAAAATATTATCCAAAAAAAATTCTTTTAAAAGGAAAAATTAAACTTATAAAGTAATATTTAATGAAAATATTATTCATTATGGTCGGGAAAGTCTTTCATGTGGTGTACGTTAAAAAAATCCTTTCAGATTTCCAATAAAAAGTGAAAAAGTACCATGTTTGGAAAAAATAAGAAAAAAACTTTTTAAACCTTGATAAATAAAGTAAATATAGTATAAAATTAATTTAAATAATATTTTTACAAATATTAAAAATATTAATTAAAACATTTTAATTAAAATATGGACATGGAAGAAAAGATTCATAACCTAACGGAAAAACAAGGTTAATTTTTTTAAAAAACCTTATTTCGGTATCTTGAGTACATAAAGAGTGGAAAATGAAATGAAAAATTAAAATATAAAGAAATTAAAATATTATAATAAATAAATAGTACCTATGATAAATAGATCATATAGTTTAATCAATGTAAAACATAATCATAAACAATCCCAGTAAAAATGAGATTGTAACATAAAACACTTAACTCAAGTATGTCTTAATTCATAAGTTCCCAAACATAAGATATAATAAATTTAAATTTATTATAATTATATAACATAAACCTAATAATACCAATAATACCATAAATTAATTACTTACAACATATTATGACTTGTTCATTAATAATCTTTCATTATCATCAATATTTAGAGTATTAACTACTTCATTTTTCGTGTATGTTTTGGTTCGATGGTTATGGTTCATGTAATTTGATCTTGATTTCATAATATAAAAAATATAAACATGATATAAATGTCATATATATTAATTATATAAACATTTATAACCATTCATATAAAGTGGTGATGGAAAATTAATTATATAACTTTGTGGAGGTGGTAGTCCATACGTACGCACAAGTGACATACCCATTTTTCAATGGATGGAATGAAATAAAGGTTAATATTAATTCATTTTTACAGAATAATTAATATAAACCAAATATCATATATATACTTTAAATATATCATAATAACTAACCATTAATTATGGTGGTGGAAAATGAGTTGCATCACTATGTGGATAAGACAACCCATACATATGCATTAACGATACTTTCATATCTTATTGGATTGAGAATAAGTGGTAAATGGTTTCAACATAATCATAATAAAATCTAATCATATCTATGATAATTTATTAGTAATGTTTTTATGGATACAAAAACTCTATAGTAAGTATAATAAGAAATAAAATTGAAAGAGCTTGGTTAAGATATATACCTATTATCTGATAGACCTCCTTTTCCTTACTCTTTAATCCTTAAACGATTGGTCTTAAGAGAATAGAGTAAGTTATAGAATAATGTTAATGATTCTATGAATACTTGTAAGAATTTATTTTCCAATATAAAAGGATCAAATGGTGAATAAGGAAGAAAATGGGTTCCCTTTTATAAGTGAGTTGAGGGACACCCATGGAATTTAATAAATGATTTCAATGATTTAAGGTCACCTTCATGGGAAATTGACTCAAAATGGATAAGGATTAAATGGTAGGATAATATAATTTTGAAATATATTAAACTAACAATAATTTTATAGGTGCGTTTTTTAATCTTACACTTATTTCATGGTTTAACACCCTCGGTAAACATGTCTTAACTTTAACCATGTTATCAAATTTTTACTATTTTTACTATTATTTGTGACAAAAAATTAAGTCAAAAATATTAAATTATATTAATTATTCTAAATAAAAATATTTAATCCATTTTACTATTTTAAATTTCTATAATTGGAAGAATTTTATTTTAATTAAGTGTGAAAACCGGAATGAAACCCTATTTTTGAAAATGATCTTTTAAGTGTAAAACATATTTACTTCCATTAAATTCATTTCAAAAAAATAAAATGAATATTAAAATATTATATTAAATATATAAAATATGATTCATTAGAATCATTAATCAGTATATATTAAATTAATTTATAAATAAAAAAACACATAGCATGCATAAAAATAGTTCTTTAGTAAAAAGTATTTTTAATCCCAAAAAGTAACTTATAAAAAAATAATGTATAATTATTTTTAATATATAATTAATTAAATTATTTATAATTAAAGTATTATTAGGTTAATTTTAGCTCAAATTCAAAACATAATGGTACATTTACTTGAAAATAAATGAATTTTTTACAAAAATCGGTAATTTACCTATTCAGTGAAAACTAAATCATTTTAAAAAATCCTAAAAATTCACCCTAAGATAATATTAAAATTAAAGTTTTAAAAATTATAATACTTAACTCAAATAAAATTTATAAAAAAGGTAAAAATAAATTATAAATTTCACATGAAATAAATCAATAAAAACAATTTTTGAATAAAACATATTTTTGAAGTGTAAACTGATTTTACAAAAAATATAGTACATATTTATTATAAATTTATCAATATTTTTTCATTAATAAGAAAATTTATACACATTTTTCATAAATTTGTCCTAAATATTCATACTTTTCAATTTAACTACTACGTTATAATAGTTTACTATATCACGATTCATACGGACTCGAGGTTGCATGGAAGGTAAGCTATTGAATACCACATGTTTTATTTAAAAGGAAATAAATATAAAATATTGGGTTGTTATAGTATAGGACCATTAAAATTAATTTCTACCTTGAAATTACATCACTCTAATAAAAAATGAGGATATATCTACTTCATCACATCCTCAAATTCCCATGTAGATTCCTCAATTTTTTTGATTCCTCCAAATAACATTAACTTGGTGAGTAGCCTTGTTACCTAGAAATTTTTATATATGACCTAGGATTTATAATAGTTTTTCTTTATAATAAAGATAATTCTATAGTGGTGCAGCTTATAAGTTGAGTACATGTGAAGGATAAGGTATGTACTTCCCTCGAGAGATATTGGAACAGATTGTGAACTTTAGAGAGGTTTGTTGAGTGGTCTAAGAAATAATTTATTGTACTAAAATAATATCAAAGGTACCAATATACATAGGAAATAAATTTACCTCATTTTTGAATCTCATAACCTTATTCTAGAGAGAAATTTATAGTAAAAACTTTTAACCAACATTTAATTTCATATCTCACTCATGATTATCAACATAACTCTTCTATCTAATCTAAGATGCCTTGATGTATTTCTGAATGGATCAAACCTTCTATATCATTTTATTAGCTAGATAAAGTCCTAATAGCTTTATTTATTTAATTTTTCATATTATGTAATTATTTTACACTTCTTTCTATATAAGTCTTCATAAGGATCCCTGTGGTTTCTTAAGTGAAATCTATTATTGTAATAAAACTTGACTATAGGAAGGTATTGATCCCAACCACCTTTAAAATCAAGAGAACATGATATCAACATTACCTATAGTGTTTTAATGGTCCTATCAAAATGACTATCTGTTTGAGGATTATAAGAACTACTAAAACACAACTATCTATCAAAGCTTAAGAAAGACTTATATAAAACAAAAAGGTAATCCTTGGATCATGATCAGATGCAATAGAATATAGTACCCCATGTTACCTTACCACATAATAAATGTATATCTTCACAAACTGATGAAGATAAAAATATTCTCTAATAAAAATGAATTTCACTGAGTTTGTAAGGTGATTGACTATAACCTAAATAGAAATATGGTCTTTAGATATTTTAGGGATTCTAATAATTAAATCCATGGTCATGTTTTCCCATTTCCATTCTAGTATTGGTAATGGTTGTAACATCCCCTTAGACTTCTATCTCTCAATCATTGCTTGTCGACATACCAAGAACCAAGATATATACTCTAAAATATCCCTCTTATGTTTTCCCATGAGAAATAATCTTTCATATCTATATACATATATTTACGTAAAAAATGAATAGTGAATGCTGAGATATGATCTTATTCTAATATTTTTTTATTAGGCCGAGTATTGATGAGATGCAAAATCAGTTCCTAAACTTCATCATTCCATCATAATCTAGGTTTAACTTAGGAACATATCTCACATTTTTTAAGCTCTCTCCCCCTATTTTTTTCTCTTTAATCTTTAAATGTATCGATAGTTGAACACACATTTGGGAAAGATAATATTTCTCACCTTCCATAAAGATTTAAAGGTTGAACCTTTACCAATACATAAATATTGGATCTTTTGTTATCCACGTCATAGATAATATATCATGATCGTTTCTACTCAAAGCATCAACCACCTTGTTCGCTTTCCCAAATTGGTAGTGTATTAATCATTCATAATCATTAATCAACTAAAACCATTTTCTTTGGTGCATATTCAACTTCTTATGGGTGAATACATAGTTTAAAATTTTAGGATCAATATATATTTCACATCTTTCTCCATAAAGAAAATGTCTCTATATCTTTAATGAAAATATTACCATGGAGAAATTTAAATCATGAGTCAAGTAAATTTTCTCATGAAACATTAATTGGAACGTGAAATAAACTATAACCATATTATTATACATGAGAACACATCTCCGTACTTTATTTTATGCATAACTATAAATAAAAAACACTTTTCCATTTTTGGATAGTGTGAGCACAAGTACACTAGCCAACCTTCTCTTTTTTTTTCTGTAAAATTTTCTTCAGAATCATCTATCCAAAGGAACATAACTCCATTTCAGGTAAAATTAGTGAGAGGATTATATATTCATGAGAAAATCTTCACAATGTTTCAATAATATCTTCTAAATTCAATAAAATAATGGATTTAAGTCAAAATAGTTAGTATAATCCATCATTCAATAACTTCTACCTTTGATAGATCCACTAATATACCCTCTCTTGAGATTATATAACCAAAAAATGAATATTTCTATAGCCAAAATTCACTCTTGGTAAATTTTCCATACAACTTATCCTTCATTAGGGTCTTTAGTACAATCTTAATGTGATATTCACGATCTTCCTTTTTATTGGAATATATAAGAATATCATCTATAAAGACTAGCAAAACTGATCAAGGTTATTTCTAAAGACACAATTTCTAAATTCTTTAAAGATAATGTGTGAATTAGTAAAACCAAATGAAATCACTAAAAATTAATAGTGTCCATAACTTTAATAGAAAACTTCCTTGGGTATGTCATCACTTTTTACCCATAATTGATATTATCTAAGTTGAAGATCAATCATAGAAAAATATTGATATCTAAAAAACTAATCAAACAAAACATCAATATAGGGAAAGGGATACTTATTATTTATCACGCTCTTATTAAGTTCGGAATAATCATTATAGAGTCACATTAATCAATATTTATTATTAAAAAAGTATAGGTTCACACCATGGTGGTGATATTTGTCAAATGAATCCCATATCAAGATTATCATGGAGTTTCTTATTTAATTCCTTTAACTCAATTAGTGTTATTCTATATAGAGCATTGGAAATAGGTGTTTCACTAGGTATGAGTCATATTGAAAAAATTAGTTCATGATTTTGATAAATACTATGAAACTATTCCAAAATGATGTCAACAAACTCCCATAATATAGGAATATCATCTATATTGAGTTTCTACCTGATAATCTTAGATAAATACCCACTTTTAATATGAATAAAGACCCATGGAATGGATGTAATTTCTATTTGAATTTCACATTTATCCTTGTACTGATAGAAAATCATGGGTTAGTTCAGAATATAAAATATGTATTTCCATCCATGGTAATTTATATGGAATCATATAAAGAAATTCTATACATGCCTAAGATCACATTAAATTCAATTATAGGAAGAATAAAAATATTTTAGGAAGTGAATTCCCACAAATATCAATTTGGTATGATTCATGGACTTGATATGTGATCATAATACAATTAACATTTTTTAATTATATATTAATATATAGTCATTGAGGTGGTGATGTGATACCCATAGAAAATTTTTCAGATATAAAAGAGTGGTTATATGTAGAATCAATTATGGAATTAGAAGTTCTATAGTTAATGGTAAGTGTACCTTCCACCACTTCATTATTTCACCCCACATCGATAATAGGGATTTCATGATATTTCCCTTTGACTTTGGGATTAAGAGGCCATTAACATTGATCATCATCATCAACCCTAAAAATTTGAGAAATGGTTATCATAATGTCTATCCTCTTTGTAATTATAGAATTTTAGTGTGGTTGGTTCTTTATATATAGATTTCTCTCCATTTTCATAAATATATAACTTCATCCCATTACATAGTCATTTTATTGATTGATGGTATTCTTTTCCACACTTGAAAAAATTTATTTATCCCCTTAATAAAATTTCCTTCAGGATTATTTTCACACTTATAGCATAAATGGAAACTCATTTTCTTCCCTCCTTGGTTTTTGGTATTAGAATATCCTTTGAATTTGATCGTTATTTTCTTATGAATACCATGAGATAGATGGATGAATCCAATATTCATTTCCACAATGATAGTACATAAAAATATTCTTCATGGATATTAAAGTCACTTATTCCTAATGGCCTTTAGATACTTTGTTTTAATTAACTAAATAATTAATCGATAATACTTTTTAGTTCAATAATAATACCAGAAAAGTACCTCGAAAGTCTTGTGAAACATTGCACATAGGTACCAACTAATTCATCACCCTTCAACTAAAGATCTAGGAGTTCCTTCCCCATATTTTTATTAAGAGTAAGAGCAAATAACTTATTAAACAATATTCTAAGATCATGCCACTATATAGTGTAAATTTCATCTTGTTGCCTCATATTATTAGTACGAGTCCACTATTGATTAACTTTACCTCTTGAAAGATAAACAACTATGATAACGTTTTTATGTTCTAACCACTAGGGAATCAAAAATCTCTCTCAGTAGTAAAGATAAATTACTTAGTAATTAGTGGGTTTCTGGACCCACTAAAAGAAGGTGGATCTTGCCTCTTGAAGGACACCATAATGCATTGTTCCTTCATTTTCTAATTTGAAATCTCAACATGAATCATGGATTGAGAAATTTTCAGAAGAATAGTAATAATATTTTTCATTATATCTCCCATAAAATTCATTTGATGATGGGGAAATAATTGCATTGTACATAAAAATAAATGTTAACATACTTCTTCTTAGTTCTATCCATTGAATCAAACCAAAAAACATATAATGAGCAACAATAATAATAGTGGGAAATCATATAATCATGAAAACTATTTATAGTATATCTAAATTCTGAAACCTTATTTTCAATATATGATAACTGAGGTTTAACCTAGATCATTCGTGGTCATTATCTATTTAAATCCTTTATAATGAATCTTAATGAAAATGTTAATTAACCTAATAATATATCCCAATAGTGTCATATTAGGTGCGCATTAAGGGCACATTCACCATGGACTAGAATTATGAATGAGATATACTAAACCAACTCTTTTACTGGTTATTACCCCTAGATAAATCTTTACCAAAAAAAAATACACTTATAGTATCTAGCTAGGGATGTATTTTCTTAGGAAAACCGTACTCCTTTATTTACCATAACTTAGGATGTTTTCCTAAACATAGGATTATCCTAAGCATTCACATTAAATTTTCCTCATCCTAGTTTCCAAATGTTAATAAACCATCCCTATGATACTAACTATATAGACCCATACTTTTTATACATATATATATATTATCATTTCAGATAAATATTTAAAATATTTGACAATAATACTCACATGAGGATCATAGAGGTTTAGTGTATTTGAAAACTTGTATATGTAAAACATTGATAAAAAATGGATCTAAATAATTTCGTATTAATTTCCACATAAATTTAACCCTTATTAGATATATCATATTTACAACCATTCTTCATAGCCCACGGAAGGGAAACATAAGAAAGGGTGAGATCATATTCTTAGCAAGGGTAAATATAACTGATATCAATCAATGATCATAAGTTAGCATAAGATAAGAGTAAGGGTAATAAAACATGATCAATACTTACAATAGTCATATCCTATTAGTCAAATATCATTAATAATAAAACATGGTGTAAAATTATTAATAAAATGACATACGACCTTTTATTGTGGAATAATCAATAATCAATCATGATCTATGAAAAAATATTATAAGCATAAAAAATAAGTTGTTGGAATAAACATAATCATAGAAAATAATTTCATTAGTCCATTATAATTACCAATACTATCATAATGGATTGTTTTCACTTCAAATCCCATCATTTCCTTAGTCATGGTTCACTCCCAATAAAATCTTATTTCACAATGTCCCTTATTGAACCAGGTTCACTACTAATTCTAGTCCTTATTATCTCATGGGATATCCTTCTTTACAAAATTAATTATAGGGAAATATAATTTCATTCCCAAACATTATATAATGAAAACCATAAATATGTGTGGCAGAAGTCCAAAAATCATTCATCATATCATTAAAATTTAACCCATGGAAAGGATATGAGTTTCCTAAACATTTCATCATCATAATTATAAACCATTCAGAGAAATAATAAATATGTTGAAATTAGATAATTTCATTATTAAATCATAAGAAATTCCAATGTATGTTTTTATAGAAAAAATAACTGTAATATATTATTATAACATTTCAAAAGGAAAATAGCCCTTTTATTTGAAAACAGTTATTTAGAATCTTAAAAATTAAAAAATATTAAGGAAAAAATTTTGTTTACGAAGAATAGAGGAAACTTATAAAGTTATATTTAAAGAAAATATTATTCATGATGGTGGAGAATTATGTTCATGAGGTGGCTGTTAAAATAAATATTCTTATCATATCTTGGTAAAAAGTAAAAAGTTCCATGTTTTAAATATGATAAGCACATAATTTTTAAAACTTGATAAAGAAAGTTAAATATAGTTAACAATGACTTTAAATAATATTTAGAGAATATTAAAAACATTCATGAAAACATTTTTAATGAAAATATATAAATGGAATAAATGATTCCCAACCAAAAGGGAAAACAAGGACGGTTTTCCATAAAAACATTATTCTAGTCTCTTGAGAACGTGAGGAAAGGAAAATAAAAAGAAAAAAATAGAATCTAATGAAATAAAAATATGAAAAGATAGTTTTAGGACTTGGGATAGATATATCATAAAATTTCATCAATATAAAATTTAATCATAAATTATCATAATAATGATATTGTAACATAAAACCTTTATCTTATGTCTATATTGCTTCATTAAAACTCTAACACTATGTAAACAAAATTTAATTTTGTTATATTTATATAAAATAAAAATAATAATAAATATAATAACCTACATGATTTACTAGTAACATATTATCACTTTTTCATTAACAATCTTACATTATCACATTCATTTTGGGTGTTAACTACTTGATTTTTCATGCATGTTTTTGTTCATCAATTATAGTCCATGCAATTTGATCATATTTTATTCATATACAAAATTTAAATTATGGTATAAATATATTAAATATTATATATATATATATATACTTATAACCATTTATATAAAGTAGTTCTAAAAACTGAATTATATCATTATATACAGACGGTAGTCCGTACATACGCACGAGTAGCGTTTCCATATTTTGGATGGAATAAAAGAAAGATAAATATTAATTCCACTTTATAGAATAATTAATATAATATATAAATAATATATAAATAATTAATCAATCATAATAACAGGCCATGAATGATTGTTGTGGAAAATGATTTGTATCGCAATGTGGAGGCAGTTGTCCGCATATATGCATAAGTGATATTTTCATCTCCTGTTGGATTGATATGATGTGGTAAAAGATTGTGAAATAATCATAATAACATATTTGTATATTTATGATACCATATTAATAATTTTTTGATGTCTATATCATGTATAGAGTAATTATAAGAAGAAATAAAAATTAAAGACTTTGGATAAGATCTATACCCCTTCTTTGAGAGTTCTGCTTCAGCTTACTCCTAATCCATGAAGTATTGATATTAGGAGAATAAAAATAGATTAATGATAGAGGTAAGGATTATAGGAAGGTTTGAGTAGGTATTTTTTATGATATAAGGATCAAATGGTGTGAATAAGGGAGGAGAAGGGATAACCTTTTATACGTGAGGGGAGAGACACTAATGAATTTTTTTAAAAGATTTCAACGATTTAAGGTAACTTTCATGGGAAAGAGGAAAAATGGAAATATATTTGATTTTAGGGTAATATATGTTTTAAAAATCATAAAATAATAATAATTTGATAGGTGAGGGTAGTAATACTACCCTTACCTCATGGTTTACCCCCGATAAACTCGTTTTAACCTTAGCCGTGGTAATTAAATTTCACTCTGAAAAAATATAACTTAAAAATATAAATTTATATTAATAATAATGATTCTAAATAAGTAATACATTTTACCAAATTAAATTTCTATAAGTGGAATAATTTAATTTTAATTAAGCGTGAAAATCGTAATGAAAACTCATTTTCAAAAAATGTTATTTTTGCATAATATTTAATTTACATCCATTTATTACCTTATAAAAAGCATTAAATATTTTAAAAAATTATATTTAATATATAATCTTTAAATTTCAATAAAGGCATTAATAAATATATATAAAATTAATTTTTCTAGATAAAAATACATTGCACGCAAAAAAATAGTTTAAAAATTGTGTTTTTAAGCCCAAAATATATATTATACCAAAATCAAGTATAGTGAATATTTATATGTAATTAAGCATATTATTTATAATTCAAGTATTATTGTGTTACTTTAGGATCAAATTCAAAACATAATGAGACATTCAATGGAAAATAAATGACAATTTTCACAAGAAATCGATATTTTCACTATTCACTAAAAATAAAACATTTATGTAAAATCATAAAAATTTAGCCTAATATGATATTGAAATATTTATTTTAAAATGATATTAATTTATTCAAATAAAATTTCAAAAAAAATTAATAAATATTGAAATTTTTTTCATGAAAAAATGTGATAAAATCCATTTTTTGAAGAAAACATATTTTTGAAGTGTAAAATGACTTTACTAAAAATTGAGTACTTATTTACTATACATTAATCAATAAATTTTC
Source organism: Viscum album (assembly GCA_963277665.1). Classification (NCBI taxonomy): domain Eukaryota; kingdom Viridiplantae; phylum Streptophyta; class Magnoliopsida; order Santalales; family Viscaceae; genus Viscum; species Viscum album. Next base: position 1,390,970,837 of record OY728142.1, on the reverse strand, counting down.
ATTAATAAAAACCTTTATACATAATTTTCTTAAAGTGGTTATTACTATTCATACCTTATAATTTAAGGGATATGTTATTACAGTTTACTATACTGAGGATCATATAGACTCAAGGTTGCATGTAAAGAATGTTATCGAATACATCATGTTTTATTGCAAAGATATATATATATATATATATATATAAATTTTTCAGTGTCACATGATCTCAATATTAATTAAATTAAAATCATGACCCCATGGAATCATCTTAATCACTTTTTATTAAAAAAGAGAATGGAAAAAAAATTTACCTATGGGAATTCATTTACAATAAAGAAAAAACCTAAAACTTTTATTGCCTTATTTTTAAGTAATCAAGTCTTCATGGTTTTACACCAATGGGAAAAAAATAAATGTAAGAATAAAATGATTAAAAAATTTAAACTACTCTGAAATAGCCTCTTTATTAGAAATAACATGAGAAAAATTACATTTTTAGATGATTCTTCCTAGAGACTCTAAATTAAAAGATTTATGATTAAAAGACACATAATATAAAACTGCTTCAAAATCTAGAGTTTCCTTTGATTAATCATTAATCAGAGCCACTAGAGGGCCTCCAGTTAGGATATCTAGCTGAATTTCATTGTGGGATACCATTTGAATGAAGCCTCAATCTTTATCGCCCTTACCCTAGTAGGAGAAATACCATACCCTAATTCCCCTTCTCATACTTTCAAAAATGCAAATATTTTCTTTATTTTTAATTTATTTTAAATTATGATAAATATTTATTTTTAATTATAATTTTTTAATTTAATTCATTTTATTTTAATTTTTAATATAATAGAGTTTCTCTTGATTTTGTAAAAAAATTCAAATACAAAAAAATATTACATTATTTCTTTTTTCTTTTTTATTTTTTACATTTTTCTATTAGTTCCAAGATATAAATATTCTAGAGGATGATGTTGTAGTTCAACAGAAATTTTATAGAGGATGATCAAGTGTCTACCTGTAACCCTTTTAATTTTTTGTATCAATTCTCTATATCTCTTTCCGGTGGAAACACTTTTCACCTTAAGTAAACTTGTCTCCTATATTTTTTATTAATAATTTTTTAGGGAATATGAGTTAGCATGCCAAATCATAATTCAAGCTGTATTTAAATATATAAATATATTTTAATTTCTCTATTTTTATAATATATTAGTGTATGACTTGATTTTTTTATTTAATGTGATTTTACAATAAAATATTTAATTTTTTATTTTTAAAAATTGTATTTGTTTATAAATTTGATATATTTATTATTATTAGTATTATTATTTGAGTATATTTTTATTATTATTTATTTACTATTTATATTTTTTTATACATAAATTTATTTCTTAACATTCCAATTATTTAAGGGCCAAATAATTTTTTTGGATTTTTCCCTTTATTATTCATTTAACAAGTTTGTGTTTATCATAATTTAATTATGTATTTGATAGTAGAATATAATTTTTTTTTATTTTCTAATATTAAATTACCATTTTTGAAAGAAAAAAATTCTCCTATTAATTTTTTTACAATTCATTTTTTTAATATGATGAAGTTTTTATTCTTTCTTATTTATTTAAAATTTATATATATATTTTTTATTTTTATATAATATTTTCATTGATTTATTCTTTTTTTTATCAAAAATAAACTATTTAGGTTTCATATTTCTCTTTTTTCATTTTATTATAGTTGAAACTTATTTTTTTAAATATTTTTTAAGAAACAAATTCTTATTCTATTATTTATTAAATTTTTTTTGGATATTTTATTATCAAAATAGAGGTAGTATTAATTGTATTAAAAAAATTATAATGAAAAATAAATGTTTAGAATTATATATTTTTATTTTTTTTAAATGAAAAGTTATTACTGAATTTTATTAATTTAATTTAAAAGAAAATAAAATTATGATTATTTCAATATTTGATTTTTTTGATTTGTTTGTTGTTTCCATATGTTTTAATAAAATAATGTTTTTAATTATTTTGATATATATTTGAAATGTAAATAATATTTGTATTTTTCCACATATTTTTTTAGTTTCACAATTTAAATTTTTTATTATCCTAAAAAAGGGTTTTTTTTCTAGATTTTGAATTCATATATAAATAAAATGGTCTTCCTAATTTTTTTTATTTTAATTTTTGTATTATTTTATTTCTTATATTATATATATATTTATTTACTTTTTTACCTTTTCATGTTTTTATTTATATTTTTTTATTTACTTTTAATGAAATAAACTTTTTATTATTTTTTAAATTTATTGAATATAAAATAATATATCAAGATTTAATTCCCATTTTAATGATTTAATTTAATTTATTAAATATTAATATTATTTTTATTGTATTTTATTTTAAAAAATCAATGAAAATATTTATTTTGGATATATAAGACCTTTACTAGGAGAAAAGCACTCTTTTATTATCAAAATAATATTGGTTTACAAGAGTGTAAAGTGGGGAATTCTATATTGTTCCCTATAAAGAAGGGGATTTAGATCATTTAGAATCTGACTAGAAAAGGTAAGATCATTTCCATTAGTACCCTTATTAACTGGGCCATCCCCCAGAGAGTTGGCCTCCCTGAAGACCTGAGTGACTATATAATCAATGGAAAAGAGGAAATACAAGGAGTTGATCCATTGATTAGTTAATTTCAATGAGAGATGAGTAGAGATTGCTCTAATGGCTTGAACAATGGTGTTGGAGTCACATTTTATCCAAAGATCATTCCATCAAATTTGTTTGTATTACTTAGTCACAATAAGTACACCTAGCATTTTATCTTTAAGAGAAGAAGCAAATCCACACGAACCATGTATACATCCTAAGACATCCCCAAGATGATCTCTAAAAATAGAACCATAACCTAATGGGATCGAATTACCTCTTGATGACCCGTCAGTGTTAATTTTAATCCACCCAAAAAAGGAAACATTCAAAAGAATCCATGGTTTACAAATGGATGATGAAAGTTACTATAAATGCAGTATTGTTTGAAGATATATAGTTCATGAATTGAGTTATTGTAATAACCTCTTTGAGAGGGCTTAACTTCTCTAATAGTAACCAATAATTGAGCCAACACAATATAACACTTGAGAGTAACTCGATCATGAATCTAATTATTGTGATATTTCTAAATAATGAGGATTAATTCCCTAGAAGAAACTTGTAATTGGTTAATAAGGTAAGGAGATAGTGAAACATCCAGCCAACTATTAAGGAAATCCTGAATTGAGGTAGTCTGAGGCAGTTGGATCTCAAAGATATCTAAGAGAGCTTTCCACATTGTTGAGTACATGGAACAACTCATGAAAAAATGATCAATATCTACTCTATATAGATGGAAGATAACACATGTTTAACAGAGTGATATTCCCCAGATCAGGAGATAATGGTCCATTAGTATTTTTAGGTACACCATCCTCCAGACAAGAATAGACCTAGAGGGATTGATATATCTTCTATTCAATTTTTTGATCCATTGATGGTCCGTGTTATTACAAATAAAAATACAATATAATAGTTTTGAGGTAAGAAAACCATTTTAAGCAAGTTATGACACCCATAAGATGCATCGAAAATAGAAAATGTAGTAACATACGGTTAGTTTAATGTGTTCAAGAAGATCATCCATACTTTCGAATTGATATTTGATTAAGATATACATATCCATATTTCTATCATCAATCAAAATGGAATCAAGAAGAGAATAAAAAATCCATTTAGTAGTCGATAATTTAAGAGACAAATCTCTAGAGACTAACCATCTATAATTAGAATCAATAATAGAGAAGATAGACTTGAAGATAGGCCAAACCGAAGAATCTAAATGATTTCAATTCCAAATTTTGGGATTATTTATAAATCTAGAATAGAGAAAGATAACGTATTATGAGTTTCCATTAATGATCCTCCACATAAAATGGGATTGAAAAGATTATTTATAGAACCATTTATTTTTAATTCCCAGACTCCTAACATCATAAGGCATGAAACATTTATTCCAGTAGACCATAGATAACCTCCTCTTTAGAATTATACCACTCTAAGTAAAATTTTAGATGGACAAATTGATATTTTTAATGACCGTAGCAGAACATTAATACACCATGAATGAGTATACAAATTTGTAAATAATGATATCTTTCACCAAACAAACATAGACATCCATGGATAGAGATTATCTTTCCAGGAGGTAAGCTATCTTTTGATCTTGTTGGTCCATAAGAGACTATTGGACACCCTTTCTAGTATTACTAATTTTAATAATCCAAAATCATGTCAAATATTTTTAATGATGCCTAATAATTTCAATAATTTTTATTTAAGTTTCAATATGTGAAATTATGTTTATATATGATCACTTATAAGTTTAACACATTTTTTTAATATTTATATTGTAAGATAGTCAAAATAGAAATATTTTCTAAGTATGACATACTGACATCGATAGAAGAGATGAGACACCAACAGCTCAACTGAGTTACCGATAGTGAAAAATGACTCACTGATAGATGACTCACTAAAAGGGCAATTGACACATTGGCAAACCAATTATCTCACCTATAGACGAACTACCGATGCAAAGGACCTACCGATTCATGTTTCAACCAATGAAAGGACTCACATTCAATTAAAATGAGTCACTGATGCATGGTGCTACCAATTTAAGGACTCACTAATAGTTAAAATGAGTCACTGATGCAATTGAGTCACTGACACAATGAGTAACTGATGCATTGAGTCACCGATGTATGAAAAGACTGATAGAATGACACAGTAATGGAATGATTCACTGATAGAAGGAGATAGAGACAATGGACTCACTGATAGAATATTTTAAATTTCATTTTTTTTAAAATTATTTATAACAATAATATTTATATTGTTTTAATATGAATGAATAATATAATTCTTTTTTGCAAACATATTAAAAGGGGATTTCAGAAGTACGAGGTGCAAAATCTATCTCAAAACATGAAAATTTATGGGCTAAAAGAGTATAAAAAGGGACTCAAGATAGAAAGAATATATATAAATACACGTAGACTTAGTGACAGAACTAAATGAGAAACTTCCCAAAAAGAAGAAAACATGAGAAATTCTTCATTTCTGTTTTCTTTGAACTAGAGAACCACTGTTCCTCAAAAAATACAACATCTCTACATCATCCAACTAAACCGAAGGAGTAGATCATATCATCTTCTTGGAAGACAAAACATAGCTCTTCACAACACTCTGTTTTAGTTTCTATTTCTAGAAGAGGGCCCGATCTTCAAATCAGTTACATTCAAATATTCCAAAGCTAAACTACATAACACTTAGACCCTTCTAAACTTTATCAAATATTTATTGCTATATTGTGTATCATTTTAATACATCTTCAAGCAGTGTGTGAATCTATATGAAAAATACGCACTATCTCCAGCACTAAACTAGAGGATATATAGTATCCTCACTCAACTGATTTTTACATTGGTTTATCCCATGAATAACTGTGGAATAGGTCTTGTGTGGCCTGGTTGTTTTTTTCCCGACATAGAAATGTGTTAGAGGTATTATCACATGGATAGTCTCTGTACTATTGTGTAAACCTGAATCCAGGGTCTAGATCAAAACCATTATCTATAGATTTCTTGGTGTGAAGTGATCACCAAGTGGAGAGGAATAATTATCTACTTGAGACTAAGCCTCTTGTTTTATATCCACTATGTTTTCAAATTTAGATTTATCTATTTTTACTAGTATTTTATAAAACTGAATTTAACTATGATAGTTAGTCTTGGATAGTATTTATAACTATCTTTCCTTATTATAGTAGATTCAAAAGTTGTATCAATATCTCTTATTGTTATAACTAATAATTAATCAATCTTATGAGGAACCATTTTAATAGTCAAGCTATTATAAATTCACTAATTTGATTTACTAGCCTATTTTGTTTTAAATTGGGGGACTTTTTAAATAAACTTTTTAATAAAATTTTTATAGGAACTCATTTCACCCCCTCTGGAGTGTCTTACTGTGACCAACATTTTGTATCAAAGGATTATTTTTTTACTATTCAAAAGTTTGAAATATTTTTCATACCTTTTCAACTATGATTTAACTATATTTTAATGATATCTAAATTTATGTTAGTTCTAAATTTTTACATATTTAAAAAATAAAAATAAAAATATTCCATGGACAATAGATTAGAAGGTGCTGCTATAAACAGACCTCCATACTTTAATGGAATAAACTATTCCCAATGGAAGATTAAGATGAAAATGCACTAAAAAGTATGGGGTTTGATATTTAGACAGTAATAGAATAAAAATAATAAATACCAAAAACTACAAGAACTATATGGATTTAAGCTACCAAATCTACTTATAATGACAATTTCAATGCAATAAATACACTGTTTTGTGCACTAAGGGATGGAAAATTAAATATAATATGTGCATGTAAATTTGCCTATGAAATTTGGCACACCTTATTTGTCTCCTGTAAAGGAACCAATGATGTTAAAGAAATGATACTTAACACCTATAATATTAGGTATGATAATTTTATGATGAAGCCTGATGAACCTATTTCTAACATGTATTATAGGTTTAATGAAATTGTGAACACAATGATATCTTTGGGAAGAGCAGTTATAGCTGAAGAAAAAATCTTGAGAATACTCATATTCTTACTAGATAGATTGAGACAGATTTTGTATCAATTAGAGAATAATGTGACATCAACAGGTTTCCAGTAAAAGAGTTGATAGGAATGTTGATGATGTATGAGGAAGAACTAAAAGTAAGCAAAGACGAGGATGATGGGCCCAAATTAAATTCTGTTTCTTTCAAATATACTACCTCTGAGCAGATGGAAAGATCATAAGATGAAACTTAAAGTTCATGTGATGGAAAATCATCAATATACAATGATGAATATATGACTCAAATAGCTAAAAGGTTTATGAAATTTTATAGAAAGAAGAAATTCTTCAGAAATTCCAACTATAGTGGAAAGTATGATTGTAAGGGCCATTGGAAAAAGGATTGGAAAAAAGGTGATAATTCAAATGAAATTATCTACTTTGAATGAAAAAGAAGGGGACATGTAATGCCTAACTCTCCCAAGATAAATATAACACTACAAGAAATTAAAGATTTAGCCACACTTATATAGCCACAGTTCAAAAAAACCATGGATTCATCCTATGATATCACCACTTTTACTAAGAAACATTTTCTTTAGACATGGAAATTAATCCTCCATCATGACTTTCCTATCTTGCTCGTGGAACTGCCCTCAAAAAGATTCTCCTCTTCCTTGAAACTTTCATCTGATCATCGCCTGACTGACGACTTCTCTCTCGTTCGTCCTCACCGACTTCCATTCCTCTATCCCTCATCACGGTTCCATAATTCGCGACATGGATTCTCCATTTGCGGCCTCTCCATTCATGGTTCCTTCTTCCCTCACCCGAGACTCCACTATCGCACTCCTCCCTTCATCCCTACCCATCTTCAAGCATTCCTCCTACACTCAGTGTATCGGCCGAAGTGTTACTCTCCTCATCGATACCCTTCTTCGGGCGTTACTCCTCCATTTGGTGCGTTGGCCGAACCATCTTACTTTATTATATTTTATGGATCCTACTTTCATTATTCCTTCTATTTGTAGTATTGTTAGCCTATTTTGTAGATCCCTTCTGTTTTAAGGATGATTTTTAAATATTCATTCTGATTTGGGAGTTTTCAATTGTAGGAGTAGTTCACCGGAGGAGTTTTTGTTTGTTGTTAACTATTTTGAGGCTCCTGTTTTTTGACTAGTATCCTGTCAACTATTATTCACTGGAATTTCCTGGTATATATTTCAATTTCATTCTCATAATTAATCTATTATTTGGATATTCATGGTTTAATCTGTTCACTATTCCATTATCTATTTACTATTCTAAAATTATTATGTTTCTATTTAATATTCTTGAAATATTAATCTATTTTTTGAGTGTTTTTTAAATAGACTTCTTATTTCTGAAATTTAAAAAATTTAGAAGTTTGATATGAACATGCAGAACTTATGTGACCAAAACCATTCAAAACATTATAGATTTCATTATGCTTTCCAAATTAGTTTGATGTAGATAGATTGGTTTCAAACTATAGATGTTTCGTTTTCTCTAGCCTCACCCCCTTGATATTTTCTTCCTTTGTGATTCATGTATTAATGGATTTTACTAAAAATACAAAGGAAAATTCCAAAACCTATTATACTACCATCAATTTCTCACAATCCTAAATCTTCTATTCTTTATAACATGTTGTTTAGAATTTCCATATTTTAGAGCATCTTGTTTTTCAGATTCTTTTATCACTTGTTGGGTTCTTCTTATAGAACAAGCTTCCACACTCATTCCTCTATCCACTAGATTCATGGTGTAAATATTATCTTCATTTTTATTCACCCATACATTTATATATTTTCTTATCAAAACTTCACGTTCTATGAAATAGATTTAGAAAAATTATTACATTAAGGAATGGATGACACCTTTTTATTTAAGTCTACTTGAGAATTACCATTAGATGACACAATGATCTTATTTCAATATAATGGAAACCTTTAAACACTAGTTTCTTCATTATAAAAATTTTTGGTTGTAGATTCTATCATTTTAAACAGTGAAAACTCAATATGTGTCATTTCTAGATTGGGATTTTTTTCCAATTATACAAACTTCATATAGAGATAATTATTTGAGTCTTTAATTAATTAAACATTAATTTCATTATCTTTTTTCATTATTCCATCTTCTTAATCATGAATTTTTTATCTTATCATTTAAAAAAGTGTTATAATACTTGATTCTTTTGGACTTGACATCAATTTGAGCATTCTTGGTAGAAAAATATTCTTCAAATTCATCAAATTTGTTCTTAAATTATTCAATGATATCATCATTTTCATGGATGGTTTTTATCCACACTTCTTCAAATTTAGATTTTCTTTCTTTAAGATCCTAATTCATATCTTATTTGAAACTATAATTTTGAGATATATTTATGAATGTTAGAGATTTTTATCTTAAATATTTCTCTAAATTATTTTCCTCACCTTGAAACTGAGTGATCTCTTCGAGTGGGATTTCAAAAATATCACAAATAAAAGAAATAATTTCTTTGAGAAAAAAATACAATATATCTTCTAATGTTAAAAAAGATATATATTATTAATTATAAAATTTATAATAACTCCTAATTATTTTTGGATCTTCTTTGGGATAGTTTTAGAAATAATCTTCACTTACATCATTTTCACATGGATCCCTTGAATCAATAGAGGTTGTAGGACTATCAAACACCTTGATTGTTATCTCTAACACTCTTTCTTCACCTTATAACATAGGTATAACTTCTTTAGTATCCTATAATATTGAACGTAATCTTTATTATTATTTTCTCAAGAGGGATAACTTCTTCATCATTTTTTCTATTGTTTTCTCATGTTTAGATTAGTCTTCATAGAAATTGAATTCAAATCTAAGATAGATAAATATTAACTAAAATTGTACTTCATTATAGATAAGGAATAAAACATTCCAATATTTAAAATAGAACAAATTAAAATATATATAATCCAACCAGAGGTTAATTTGTCTCTAATACCATCTAAAGGGGGCTGGTTGGGATATGAACCACATTGAGTGGGGGTTGAATTAATTTTTGTGACTTTTAATTACCTTTTTTGTACTTTTAAAATTTTATCCATTTTATTTTTAACTCTATAACTATTAGGTGAGTGGTTATTTTATTATCTATTTCCTCCTCCATTATTTCTTATATCATAATAAAAAAAACACACACAAGTGGAATATTAATTTATAAGGGTCATCTCTTTGTATGATAAGTCTAATCCTTAATGTGATCTGGTAACACCTAAGGTCACAAAACCCATTAGTAAATACCTCTAAGAATTAAACTATAGTCTCTTGATAGTATAGAGTGTTTATGATACACACTTATTTGATGTTTCCAACACTCATGTACATCTCATACCTTTACAGCAAATATAAGGGTAACTAAATGATATTGTAACACTAATTTAGAATACTTCTTTATTGTCCATGTACTGCTCCTATTTTTTCTTCTTCCATTGCACTATAACAAGTCACTTATTTTATTTTTATACATATAACTATATAAAAAATCTTCTTCTTCATAGTATCAAACTGATATTCTATAAATTCTTCTTTATATTCCTTCCTGTATAAACTGAAATACACATAACTCTTCATCTCTCCCTTTATTTCATGTGTGAACTGGGGGAACAGATCTAGTCTTCTTATAAACTTCATGAACTACTTGTTTTCTTCTTCTTCTACCTCTTTCCACTTTTTTCTATTATTTTTTAAACACAAAAAGAACAATATCTTCCTCTTATTTTAAACTTTGACACATAGTGGTTATTTATAATCGAAACAATGTTGGGTCTTATCACACTTTTAAATAGTGTATAGAAAATCTTCTCTCTCTAATAATACTATCAAAATTCCACTTGTATATATTTAGAACATATTGAATATATACCAAATATAGCAGCACTAATTTCTTCTTTTTTAGAATTCACTAAACCACATGAATAAGTTGGATTCAAATCTCCCCAATTTAATGGATCTAGAATTTACCACTCTGTATCTTAATAAACATTTTTTTGGGTCTTATCACTCTTTTTCATAGTTTATATAAATTATTCTATCTTGAATAATAGTTTTAAACTTTCACATGTCTATATTTCTAACTACATGAATATATATCAAATATAATAGAACTAATTTCTTCTTTTTCATCATTCACTATACCACATAAATATTTTGGATTCAAATATCCCTGAATTACTAGATCTATAATTTCCCACTCTATATCTTCATAACCGTTTGATAACCATATGTTATAATATCACATGTACATTCATAAATAATGTGATATTATTCCTTTACAAATTCCTGATTTGTGCCTTAAAATCATTATGTATGGATGAATACATACATAATACAGTGACACGATCATGCCTTCTTCCTTCTTCAATCTTGAAATTCTTCCAATTTTTTCTCCCCAATATTTCAATACATTTAATATTTGATATTAATATTCATGAATGAAATAACCTTGGTTGTGGAAGGGTGGAGAGGGGGGGGGGGGGTCAAGTTATTTGGGGTGAGAAGGGGGGTGGGGAAGTGGGGGTGAAAGTTGGGGGGGGGGGGGGTTAAAGGAGTTGGGGTGATGTGTGGGGGTGCAGTGTGCTGGTGGGGGTAGTGGGGGTAGGGGGGAGGGTGTAGGTGGGGGGGGGGGGGGGTGGGAAGTGGGGGTAAGTGGGGGGAGGGGTGCGCAGGGGGGGTAGTCGGGGTGAAAGGGGGGTTGTTCAATGGAGTTGGGGTGAAGGGTGGGGGGCAGTGGTGGTGAAAGTGGGGGGGGGGTGGGTGTTGGGGTAAAGACTGGAGGTAGTGGGGTGAAGGGGGGTGGGGGGTGAAGGGGGTGAAGGGGGATGGGGGATGCGGTGAATGGGGGTGGGGGGGTAGTATGCAGGGGTCGATAGCTCCAGGAATTTCTTGGGTAAATATTTTGTTAGTTTTTACCTGTTTGTCCTAAATCCATGAATTTATTGACAGAAAAGACTATAGCTGAATGTCTCTTCTTTGGTTCTCCTACTTCCACAAATCTAACAACACAGTTTATGAAATCACAAAAAGACCTACAAAAACACTATAAGTTTTATAATATTCCAATAAGTAGTCCTGAAATTATCAGTACTTATCCAACATTTCTCTTCCAAATATAATTTATAGATATATTTAATAAAATATAGAACTTATTCAATTCACCTCAACTCATCTCCAAACACTCAAAATCAACTTCTCTCCTATCTTACGATCCAAACCTACCTCTCCCTATCAAACCCCTTCTGCCTTCCCCTTTTCCTTACCTCTGTCGCGATCAAACCCCTTCCCCTTTCTTTACCACTTTCGTGATAGAACCCCTCCCCCTACCAAGACCCTCCCCCTCCACACCACCAACCCCCTCCCCCTCCCCACCTAGCACCCTCCCCCTGCCCAGCCCCACCCCCCCTGCCCAACCCCTTCCTTCCCCCTCCCCTCCACCATGCCCAGCCCCTCCCCCTCCCAACACACCATCCCCTATTTTATACACATATTACAAGCCAATATGATTTGAAAAAACTTCATTAATATATAAACCACATGGTCTACTCTAATTTTTTCATTCTAATATGATACATTTCACAATGATCTAACATTTGAATCATTTTCCATTATATAAGTATCTATGAATGATAAACTTTGTACGTATTATTATATTTTCATTAGGATATAAAATTTTACTTCTAATTGTATCTCAGGTATTTTAGTATCTCATATATTTTAGTATATTATTTATATATAATTTAAATCATTGATGATTTTGATTTATTCATTTAAAATATTTACCAATATCTAGAAATCTAGGAATTTTCTAGAACCTAAGGCTGACTTGTCATGGTGTAATAATTGATAGTAAGAGATTTCATTATGTATTCACTTAACATGAAATAAATATTAATTAGTGGATATGGGTTTAGTTATTATATGATTATGATTTAGATATCTCATATACTTTAGTAAATGATAATGTTTTAGTTGATGCATTAATCCTGAATATATAATTATGTTTCTCAAAAAGAATGTAAGGAATAGAAGCCTACAAATGAGTCTATATACTACCTTTCCTAAGCATGAATGAGTTTCAATATTGTTATATAAAATAATTTTTTTTACTAAATGTCTGTTTGTTCATATTAGAATATATAAAAACTAGATGTATAAGGTTTATGAGATCACTGATGAGTTTTAAAAGGAGTTGGAATATTTTTTGGATTTTGCATTCAACAATGGTTCAGACGGGGGATTGACTCAATGGACATTTTTTGATTGCATTGGAAGACCATGGTTAACACATTAGGAAGTTACCACATCACTAAAAAAGGTTTTCAAAAAGGATATCATGTTCGGTATCACAATGGAGAAAATGTTCAAACAGAGAATGGCATTGATTTACCTGAAATGATCAGAATGGAAAATTTGATTTCTGATTGGTTTCCATTTGCTTCTCAAGACAAAACTTCTTGTAGATCAGTGGAAAATGAAATTAATACGGGAACATAGTTTTCATCTAATGGTCAGAATGATGATGTTGAGTGTGTTAGAAATTAGTTAGAAGATGAAAATACTCCAGTATACCATTTCTGTGAAAAAATGCCCAAATTAGAGTTTTTAAAGAGACAGTATCATGGGAAAACAATGTATGGATTTAGTAATAATTCGATTGACTATATACTTTTTATTTTTAAGGAATTTCTACCTAATGATGCATGTATTCTTGAAAATGATATTATAGCATCAAAGTTGGTTGAAAAATTTGGATTTTCAAGTACTAAAATCCACTCATGCCATAAAGATTATTGTCTATTATGGAAGGATAATGTTGAGTTATATAATTTCAAACAATGTGTTATATCGAGATGGAATACAAATAAATATGGAACTCAATATCATGTACAAGAGAATGTGATGTGTCACTATCCATTGATTCCCAAAATTCAGGAACTTTTTATGTCAGAACAAATGGCTAAGAATATGAGATGGCATAAAGATGAAAGAAATAAAGATAATGATGATATAGTTCATCCTGCTGACAGGTTTTCATGGAAAAAATTTGATAGGTTACATCCTGATTTTGCAGCTAACCCCCAAAATGTTAGATTGGGATTGTCATGTGACAGTTTCAACCCATTTAAGCAGATGCATACTGCACATAGTACTTGTCATGTCTTCCTTCATATTTATAATTTTATGTCATGGATGTGTATGAAAAAAAATAGTTACTATCATGAGTATATTTATTTATGGACCCAATGATCCTACAAATGATATCTTCATATATTTTTAACCATTAATTGATGAATTGAGGAGCTTTGGATAGTTTTTGTGCAGACATATGATGAATTTAAAAAGGATTACTTTATGTGTTGTACAACATTATTGAGGACAATAAATGATTTCCATGCACATGGAATGATGTCTAGTTGTGAGTACTAAGATAAGATTATCATTCCCTATATGTATGAAAATAAACATTCTAGGAGATTAAACTTTTCATGAACTTTCAGTTTTATAGGGCATCAAAAATTTCTACAAATGGATCATCCATAAAGGAAAAATTGAAGATTGTTTGATAATTCCATAGATACATATGAAATAACTCAACCAATGTTAAGGGGTGATATTCTTAAAGAACATGAAAGTTTTAATTTTTTTCTTAGAAAGGGTCAATTAAATTCCAACAAGAGGAAGAATGTTCCTTTGATTTTCAAAAATAATTGGAGAACGAAAAGTATATTCTATGAGTTTCCATATTTGTCATCAAATTTTCTACATCAATACTTGGATATATTGCATATTGAGAAAAATGTGTGTGAAATGTTACTTTCAATGATTTTAAATGTATAGGTAATTACAAAAGATGATTTGTGCTCATGTCGTGATTTAATGGATTGGAGTATAAAACCAATACTTCATCCTGAGTTAATTGGTCAGAATTAGTGGAAAGTGCATTTTCCTTATTTTTTTATGACAAATGTAGAGAAAAAAAATTTCTTCATGTCTTGGAAAGTTTAAAGGTTCCAGAAGGTTATTCGCATATCATTTTGTAACGAGTGAATACACGATATGGGAAACTAAAATCCTTCAAAACCCGTGACTACCACGTCCTGTTTCATGAATTTATTCTTATTTCCATTCAATATTTACTGTCACATAATGCAAGGTTCGATGTGATTAGATTATGTCACTTTAATCACGATCTTTGTGCTAAAATATTGAACAAAAGTGTTGTGAAGAAACTACAGAAAGATGCACTGATCATTATTTGCAACATGGAGAAAATATTCCCCTAGTCTTTTTTACATATATGTTACATCTGACAGTGCATATTCCAAAAAAAGTTCTTTTTAGTAGTCCTATTTCTAGTTATTGGATATATCTAATAGAATGAATTATGTTTATATTGAAATATTATGTGAGAAATAATAATCATCCTGAAGGTTATATTGTGAAAGCTTATTTAACATGAGAATGCATGGATTTTTGTTCAATGTATTTGACTAATGTCACCACTAGATATAATCATCCCATGATAATTGATGATGAGTAGTATGATCCCATTGAGCCAACTTTTCCCTCACTGCCCCAAATGGGTAGGATATCTAGATTATAGAAGATATTTATATTGAAAAGGGATGAGTGGGTAATGGCTCATCGTACAGTATTATTTAAATGTGGCATGGTTTAAGATTACATCAAGTATGAAAAATTATATATGTATATATATATATGTTGTGTATTTTTTTATAGTTCCTGATATCATTAAATTTTTATATTTTCGGAGAATATAGTGAAATTATAAAAAGGTCACCTCACTCTTTATCTATTTAGTGGCTAGAGAAATTACACAATAAAGAATTTTCTTCTCGGTTGAAGTCAATGGTAAAAAATTATTTTCTTTACATTACCAAATTGTAGGTAGTTGTTCAATATTCATTATCGATATATATTAGGTCCAAATTTTACTGATGGATGATGTATCTGCTGAAATAAGGGCATTGTCATTTGGTCTGAACAATGTGGTTTGTGATGGTAAATTAATGGTTGTTAATGGTTTTAAATTCATTATAAATAGTTGTGAAACAAAGATGGCTACCCGGAATAATGGTTTCATGATAAGCGCTGCAACGAATTGTTATTCTAGTGCATTTTATAGACAGCCTCGATCAGAAAATATATCGTATTATGGGGTTTCTGAGAGAATATTTTTATTATATTACTATGTACACAGTCGTGTTGCAATGATGAAATGATAGTTGTTTGATTCAATGATAGGACACGGATTGTATATAGATAGTTTCTATTTTAGAGTGATTGATATGAAATTTCAACTATGAACAGATGAGCCTTATATTATGCATCACAAGCTAGAAAATTATTTTATGTAAATGACCCTTTAAAACTGTGATTTTGTGTTATTTTTAATGTTATTCCCAAACAATTTTTTGAAGAATGAATGAATTATGGTGATGTTTTGGATGAACCTGTCGGTATACTGTTAAATGTATCATTCAATGATACATATGATTCAATTGTGAGAATGTATTGTGAATAGAAAATTATAATAGAAAATGCCTAGAGTTATATGTTCCAAATAATTTAGATTATATTATTTTGACCTGGTGCATTTTTTTTAAACATTTAATGTAGCTGCAACTTTTGTTTTGTAATGTTTTCATTAAGAGAGTAAACAAAAAAATGAAAAAAAACATAATGGAAGATGTAATATTTTGAAAAATAATACGAATTTTCTTGGCATCTTTTTAATTATTTAATTCATTTATATATATTTTAAATTTTGACATCACTTTTTGCATTTACATATTATTTTATCTTACGACGATGTTCGGAGAAAAAATGGAGGAAAATGATCGCTGACTTAGAGAAGCTAGCCATACAAATATGATTGTTCCGGTGAGTCCCTTATTTATTTATTGATTATGTATGGACTTTACAAAAATAATATTTAATATGAACGAGAATCATTAAGGAGGAATCTTATGTTCAATGAAGATGGTTCAGGCACTCCAGAGTATAGGATCGACCATATATGCAACCCCCCCTACATGTTCTATCTCACAGTCCATGGCTCTCCTATCACATGGATGATTTCCTCCCATCATACACCCAATTATATGCATTATCCATACATGGGAGGTCATCCTTTTTATCCATTTCTTCCTCCTACCATGCAGGGTAGTCTATATAATTTTAATCCTTAGCCTTTTTACCCTTATCCACCTTCATCTCTACAGGGTACACATCCATTGGTTGTGCCCCTTGTATACCCATACCCACTTAACCAACCTCCGCATCCATAGTATAATATAAAGGGTACAACTCCATTGGTTATTCCCCAGGTATACCCATACCCTCATACCCAACCTCAGCATCCATAGTATACTATAGAGGACACTTCTCTAGTTTCTGCCCCCAACATAATGTGCATGATCTAGAAAAAAAATAGTTCTAATGGAAAATGTTTAAAAAATAATGAAATTAATAATTTTTTATTAAATTTCAGTTATATATGTGTATAAAATATTCATTTCCTTTTTTATGAACATCTATTAAAAGATGTGGTTGTTTAAAGAAGCATATTGTATGGAATAGACACACACAAATTATGGTTCATTATAACAAGGAAATTCCAATTATTTGAATAAAATGGTAATGAATTGCAGAGTTTCATAGGGACACTCAACAGACATAACAATATTTTTCTGGTTTAAGAAATTGAGTAGAGAAAAGTTGGACAAGAAATAAAAGACAAATCTTGGGATGAAATTTGGGTAATATATTTTTCAAAATTAATTTGAAATTTCTTTATAAAGTGTTATTGATTAAATTGTTTGAATATTCCGCTTCTCTATAACTTCCTTGATGGTCTCCAAACTAAGAGATCTAGGTTAATGGAACAAGGGGAGATGTGGCAAGCCTACAAGCATGACATGCATGTTGGCTGGAAAAAGAAGAAGAGGTACTCTTCTTGAAAATGAACTGATCATCAATGAATGCCCAATTTCACAATATGAAGAATTAATTGAATATTGGAGCTATTTCTATTCCAAGGTAATTTACAATCTTAATATTTTTAATAAATTTATTTTTACATTAATATTACATTTCTGTAGTGGTTGATTTTATTAGATGTGATTGTGTTTCGTTTTATTTTTTAGACATGTTTATTTTAGTTATTTCTTGACCTCATTGAATTCTTAAGTTAAAATGATGATTTTTTGTCACTTTTGACTTGTTGAATGGATATATTTTTTTTACTAATTGGATTCATCTGAATTAAACATCATAAATAAGGGCATAATGATATATAATCATTCTCTGGGGAAAACTACACTTCCAGATCATGAACTGTCATAGGTAATATATGATTTAATATTGAATATACATTTATCTTTTCATCAGCTTATGTTTAATTTTCATGTAGAAATGGGAAATATATATCGAAGGATGTGTTCCCCGATCATTATTATTTTGTTCTTGTAGGAAAAATAAAGATAGAACAACTGTGAATCAGGAAATGTAGGAAAAAATTGTAAGAATGTTTTCAAATTTGTAGCTTTTAGTATGCAGTTTCATTCAATGAAAATTATATGAGTTGTGTTTTCCTCATAGGGAATGAGAATGATTGAGTCAATTATATCACTTGTTACTATGGTATTATATGGGAAAATACATTATCTACCACTCTCTTTAGTATTCCTAATTATAATTTAATAAGGGAAATTCTTGATAAGTTTTAAAAAGGACATCTAAAATCCATTCAATCTAGAATAGTGTTTAAGGAACCTTGTCATTTATTTTATACAGATAATATAATAATGTTTCTCTATAGAGGTTTAAGGAATATTTAGACTCTCAAATAGGTCCATAACCAATACTAATATATCTGTAAACCCAAACAACATCCCAATATTCTAATATAAGTTATAACAACTTTTAAAAGTAATATAAAGAATATAAAAGGAAATATTCTACTTAGGTTTTGATATAGATTTCAACAAAAAGGAGGTTGTATACATTTTACTCATAACACACATGTGTAATTCAATAGACATATAGCTGCACTTATTTTTTTTGATTATATACAAAAATGGTAACACCCTTTTATAGGATGATCTTCAATCCTTAATGGAAAAGGAACCAGAACAATTTTGACCAGACAATTATTTATATTAGGTTCTTGGTAATAATCACAGTGGGAGAGTTCACTGTAAACCCAGAAATAAAATCGTGCCATCAAAATATTAGAAAGCAGGTATTGAATCTTATAACAATATTTCAAGAATGGTTATCGAAGAACAATTACATGCTTCCATTGAGATAGAAAAGAAAAAAGTTAGACAAGTCTCAAAAGATACGGAAAAAATAAAATGAATAATTGGTCAAGATGATATCAACTATATGCTCTTCAAATCTTCCAAAGGGTGCACTAATAGTGGATGGATGTTTATTGAGTTTGTGCTCAATGTATGAGGATGGAAATTATTGTGTAGATGATGATTCTGGAGGAGAGGATGAAAATGATATAGATGGTGGAGAGGCTGAAGATGTTGCTCATGGTGATGATGTTGCTGTTGTTGGTGGTACGCACGTTGATGCTGTTGATATTGATGCTGATGATGAAGTGGATTTAGATAACATTTTGGAGTGATATTATTGACAGATTTTGTATCTATAATTTTGTTTTCATTGATTATAAAATTTTAATTTTATATGTATTAGTTGTTTTTTTATATATGTGGAAATGATATGCTGCAATGGTTTTTGGAATTCGTTATAGGTGTATGTGTATGGTGTATTTGTATATGGATGCTTTGTGCAGGGGGGAGGGGAAACTGGCAGGGGAAGGACCTATAGGGGGGAACTGGCATGGGTAGGGGGGAGGGGGTGAAAGGGGTAGGGTGGGGGGGGGGGGGGTGGGGAAGTAGGGGGAACCAGCAGGGGTGGGGGTGCATGGGAGAGGACAAGGTGGGAGGGGGACTAGGAAGGGGGAGGGGAGTGGTAGGGGTGGATGGGGAAGGGTGGATGGGGTTTCAAGGGGGCTGGCATGGGGGACTAGCATGGGAAGGGGGATAGAAAACTGGTAGGGAGGGGGGGATCTAGATGGGAGGAGGAATAGAAGGGGGATGGGAAACTGGAAAGGAAAGGGGGACAAGAAGGGGAAGGGCAGGGGACTGGAATGGGTAAGGGGACTGGCAAGGTAGGAGGGATTGGCAGGGCTAGGGGGGACGGGCAGGGACATGGGTAGGGATAGGGGGGACTGACTGGGGCAGGGGCAGGGGGGACTCGTAGGTGCAGGGGGACTGGTAGGTGTAAGGGAAGGGGGTGCAATGGGGTGTGCTTTCGATTTAATTGACATCATAGTTATATAATCGATATTCATTTCTATAATAATACAATCAGACCTCATTTACAATTTTTTTTGAAATTTACTCTCTGTGTACCGGGGTTTGGGTAAAAGGACATATAAAGAAGGAAAATAATACTTCAGTGAGCTCCTAAAGTACATGAATGAATTTTTGTGGGTTGATGATGAATATGGAAATGCAATTGAGATTGCATTAAACAAGAAAATGATAGAAGCTAGAAAGAATTGGCTTCAATAGTTTGAGGTTTGGAATTGACTTTGACATGTGATTTCTAGGGTTGTAATCCTCTTACCTTATTATATTATCTGTTTCTGTAGGCTGTCACATACCTTGATAGAATAAGAAGCTAACCATGTATAGTGACTTTGTGAACAAAGTGCTGATACTGTTTTCAATGGAGGACCTTCAATGGTCAATTATGTCAATGGTCGATGGCTTGAAGCCGAGAAAATAGAGATTCTATTATGCTTATTCATGGATAATTTTGTAAAGGAGGTGAAGGTTTTCCAATTCTATGGTTATGTATCAAAACAATCAACTTATCACCATGGGGAGACCAGCCTTGCTGGCACACTAGAGAAAAGTATTCTCACCCTCAAATCCCATTTTTCATTTTTCAATGACGATTTTCAAGTATTTACACTACAGTTTTCCTTGTAATTCATGAAGATTTCTTTCACCTGTGAATTAAATTCTATGGGAAGAGAAAAGTAAGCTCGGATCCTCTGAAGTTTGGTTTATGTATTATGGCCATCATTGTGAGAAATAGGAAGAGGGCAGAAAATGGGCAACTAAATAGTGAATCATATATGTATGTCCTATATTTTCTTATTCCATTCCATTTATGATTTTTGTGTTGAGGTTTTTTTCATGTTTATCATGAAAAATATATGTTCTTTCAACTTATTATATTTTTTGTCACATGTGGAATATTTTATAATGAAAAATAACATCCGTTTCAAACTATTTTGGGTGATTTTTCCTAGGGGGTTTTAATAGTGACATAAGGGTTTTAGACCTCAACAAAAATGAGAACAAATATTTTTCTAAATTATTAGTAGCTTGTTTGTCCCATTTCATTCTAAATTGCTAACTAATTTTCTATTTTTTATTAACACCACTAACACTCTGATTTGGGATCCTTATTCCATAAAGATTTTTTTAGTCACATCTTCTTACTCAATGGCTTGAAAGTGTAGTATCCACCCTATCCAACTTCAAAATTCCACTTGGGATGGGGATAAGGAAATAGATAGAATGTAGGGATAACTACCCATCCAAGAAGATTAAAATGAGGTAAAAAATCATTTTATTAATTACATAAACGTATCAATTGACATTTAAAAAATTATATATGAAGTACATTATGATGCGACTCATAGGGTTCACGACACACTGCCTCTGAAAAACCCACCTTGTGATGGGACCCTTCGAGTCATGACATGACACATATCCCCTAGTGCTAACCCAAAGAACCTAACTCCACTACCTTGGACCATGTTATGACAAGATCCTCCCATTCAAAGTGCAACCACCCTATATGGCTAGGGAATTACGGAGTAACACTATGGGTTATGGTGTGATCCACCTTCAAATAAACTATGTAAACTTACATTAGAAGAATTTATTCTTATGAAAAAAATCAGAATGCTGCAAGGTATATGGTTTTAGCATGGTCCTTTACTAGCCTTAAAAAATCTATTATTATGAAACTACACATCATGTCATGGTTCCCTTGGATGTGCTGTTACTATTGTATTCCTATAAAATTTTAGCCTTGATCCCTATCGAAATTCTTAAAACTCAACTGTTGTTCTATGCAACACCTCTAAAACATCAAAAATGATCAAATATACCTCTAAAACATCAAAAATGTTCAAATACACATGTTTAGTTTAATATTAGGCCTCAATTACCTCACTTGAGTACCTGAGCCATTATAACCTCCCCACCATATGATTGCTCGCTCCCGAGTTGTCTCTAGTTATGAAATTGACCAACCTCAACTGAAACCCCAGTGTCTTCTACACAACAGTCTCAAATATCAAGATGAGGCTGAACACATCTATCTATCCCTAGTCACCTTAAAAAATAGACATAAAAATCCTAATTCCAACCCCAATAACTCCCAACTATAAGAGTCATCTACTCGACTTCATCACCACCAACCTCCTAACACGCCAAAGGTATCATACCTAAGTTCTTTCCAAAGTTTCTTGCAGCCTATTTCTATTTCATGTTTTATTTTATTTTTTTATCTATTTTCCCCAAAATTTTCCTTTTTGGTTTCATGTTTTTTTTTTCAAAACCATGCATTATTTTATTTTTTTAGAACCACACACTATTTAATTTCATCCATTTTATTTTATCGTAAAATAGGTAAACATTATTTGATGATTCATTATGGCTAAAATTATTGTTCTGGATCTCCAAATACTGAAGATGTTGGTGCAACATGCTGAATGATGAGCTTCAATCTAGATTTAAATATTGATAACTACATACTCAAGAATGATCTTCCATTAAAATGTGCTACTGAGATATTAGAACATATGACTAAAAATGCCTTTATGAAGTTAGAGACTTAGATAACCAATCTAGAGTCCCTTTATATGTGAGTTTTTATCTGATCTCGTGATCTATTTGATGGAACCTCACCTAAATCTGAATGTTTTTGAGAGATGTGCATGAGAATTTCTCTTAGGTTATAGTATAAATGGGATATCAGCCTGCCAATCAGGGAATACTGTTCAACTTTATAATATCCAAGCATTAAAGGTAAATATTTTATTCATTTTTTTTTGATTCCATGCTAGTTATGATGAAAGAAAAAATATTCTGTTTGTAGTACATGGCGCATTGAGATATTCCTTATTTTAGCATATCTCCCCATATTAAAAATTCTTATATTTCATTGATTCCGAGACCTGATGTTCTTGATCAAGAAAAAATTTTGAACCTTGGGGTTTTTTTAAAAAATATTCACACAATCCTTCATATTAACAATACTAGTTTGTTTTTTATAACCTGCTGACTTAGTGGGTTGATTTATTTTCGTATTACCAATATGGGGGGGGGGGGAGGACTGTAAGGGGTAGGGGGATGAGGGTGCAAGGGGGGGGGACTAGTATGGGGAGGGGTGCAAGGGGTGGGGGGGACTAGAAAGAGGGGGTGGGGGTAAAAGGGGGAGGGAAAGGGGGACTTGCAGAGGCAGGGGGTCTGGCAGGGGAAGGGGGGAATGAGTGCAAGGGGGAGGGCCATGGGGGACAGAAAGGGGAGAGGGGGGATAGGTAGGGGTAGGGTAATTGGGTGGGGGTACAAGGGATAGTGAGGGGGAGGGGACTGGAAGTGGGGGTGGGGAATTGGAAGGGGGGAGGGGGTGCAAGGGGTGGCGGTGAAGGGGGGAAGGGGGGTGGGTGGGGCAGGGGGTAGGGGGTTTGGTAGGGGTCGGAGGACTCACAAAGGGGAGGGGTGCAAGGGGGAGGGAAAGGGGTGGGAAAAGGTTAGGGGGGACTATCAGGGGCATGGGGGACTAGCATGGGGTGCAAGGGGTGGGGGGAAAGAGGGGGGGGGGGGTGAGGTGCAAGGTGGAGGGTAATGGGGGTGGGAAACTGGCAGTGGTGGTGGGGAACTAAGAGGGAACTAAAATTATTTTTTATACCATATAAATGTTGGGGTACTGGTAGGGGAAGGGGGTGGGGGACTGCAAGGGGCAGGGTGGACTGGCATGGGTGTGGGAAAGGGATGGGGCCAAGGCAAGGGGGACTGGCACAGGCAGGGGGGACTGGAAGGGGCAGGGGGAGGGGGTGAACAGGGTGGTGGGGGACTCGTAGGGGATGAGGGGACTGGCAGGGGAAGGGGGACTAGTAGGGGGAGGGGGGTTCAAGGGGAGGGAGAGGGGGAACTAGCAGGGGGTGGGGGTTAAAGTGGGAGAGAAGGGGGAGGGGAAACTGGTAGTGGGGTGGGTAAATTGTGGGGTGGGGGGATTGAATTTTTTATACCATATAAATAATATCTCCATGGTTTTAAACATGGATATTGGTAAGACCTACTACCATAATGATAGAGGCCACAGTTTTCCAAAAGCATGTCCATATATTTTTTCCACAGTTTTCTGAAACCATTTCCATATGATATTGCAATGGTTTTCGGGCCTACGACCATAGTTCCAAACCGTGGTCATACGTGAGTTTTCTAGTTGTGTAAGAATAAGTATGATAATAATGAGAAAAAGTAATAAAGGTCTATGAAGGAAACCTGGAGTGCTTATGAGGAAAGAAAAAGTGACTTAGAATCCTCTCATGATTAAAAGGCTAATAAAGAAAATATATGTTTTATGAAAAACACATGTGAGGTAACAATAAACTATCCTGAAGACAATGCTTATTATTCTGGATATGAAAGTGATTAAGAAAACATGACCAATGTGAATTTTTTTGAATATTGTAAAATCATAGAAGAAACTTTTAATGAATTAAAAGTTAAATACTAATCTTTAATGAAACAACAGGCTTTAAATACCACTATTAAATATGAACTTACTGTAGAAAAAGTGAGAAATTATCAATAGCTTAAGGAAAATAATGAGCTTAAATTTTCAAATGATCAATTGAAAAAGGATATTTAAATATTTAGTAATAGAAAAGAAATCATAGTCTAAACTCTTGGTAAAAAAGTTTATCCTAAGTATACTACTGGAATAAAATTCCAACTAGGAATACAAATTATGAAAAAGAAATCATTTTGTATCAAAATCCTAAAAATACAGTTTTATGCCCAGTTCTAGAAAATTTTCTAGAAGTTACAGCCCTGAAAAATATTCTATTGTTTTAAGATTTTTTGAACCAAATAAAGTATATATTTCAAATACATTAAATACTATTTATAGGAAACCGATGAAGCAAATGTGTATTCTTAAAGCTCTTATTACTAATGTTACTAGACCCAAACAAATTTGGGTACCAGAATCCTTTCTTTTCTAATATGTTTTTATAGGAAAACTGTTTGAAGAGCTCTTGTGAAAGCTTATGGTACATGGATAGTGGATGTTCAAGACACATGATAAAAGAATACTAATGCTTCTAGAACTTGATAAATATTTATAGTGGGCATGTAATTTTTGGTGACAATGCTAATGAAAAAATCATTAGCCTTGGCTAGATTGGTAACTCAAACTCATTTTTACTATTTCTCAATTATTTGATGATGGTTTTAATGTTAAATTTGAAAATGATGCATGTAATTTTTTTAATTATAAAAATAAGTTAGTATTTTATGCTTTTAGAAATGAAAATGTTTACGATATTAAGTTAGATTCTTTAATTTCTCAAAATTTTTCTTTCATGAGTGATTTTAATAAATAATCTTCACTTTGGCATAGAATATTAAGAAACTAAAATATACACTCACTTAGAAATATTAATAGAAATATCTTAGTCAAGGATATACCCAAAATTGAGTTTCTAAATGATAAATTTTGTAATCCTTGTCAAAATGGCAAATAATAGAAAATATATTTCAATCAAAAGATAGAAGTTTCAGTATATTAACCTATCGAGTTGGTTTACATAAGCTTATATGGACCTTCTAGAATTTAAACTCTAAGTGGGAAGCACTATGTCTATATTATTGTAGATAAATACTCTTGACATACTTGGACCTTTTTCTTGGCTCACAAAAGAAAATATTTCTCTCATTTCACCAAGTATTCTAGGACTATAGAAAACCACAGTGATCTTACAATTAAAAACCTACAACGTGATCGTGGCTGTGAGTTTGAGAACCAGGATTTTGAATATATTTTCTCACAAAATGGCTACAATAATAAATTCTCTACTCCTAGGAAACCTCAAAGAAATGGTATTGTAGAAAGAAGAAATAAAACCCTGCAAGAAATTTCTTGAATGATTAGTGAGTATGACCTACCTAAATACTTTTGGGCAGAAGATATCAATTCATAATGTTATATAATCAATAGAGTCTTGATTAGACCTATCCTTAAAAGATATCCTTATGAGTTGTAGAACCATAGAATACCGAAGGTTAACTGATTTAATGTTTTTGGTTATAAAGTCTATATTCTTAACACTAAGGATAATCTGGAAAAATTTTCCTCCAAGATTGATAAAGTAATTTTCCTGGGTTATTAAATTTAGAGTAAATCCTATAGAGTCCTTAATAAGAGAACCAAATGTGTGGAATAATATATTCATGCCAAGTTTGATGAGACATATCTACATGAGCCAAATACCTCTCTAGATAATGTTTAAGATGATATGTCTAATATGGAAATCGGTATTTAATCTTCTAACCATCATGTGAAGAAATATGTTAAAACCTCAAGTTCTAGAAATTCTAGAAATTCTAGCTATGATTAACTTGAACCTATTGAAGAGACTAAAGTGACATGTCCTTATATTTCAAAACTAGGTAGAACTCTTACGAACCATCCTTTAGATGCTATAGTTTGATATTTAGACAAAGGAACCCAGACTAGAGCTTCTTATAGAAATCGGGTTGAACATCATGTTTTATTGTCAGAAATTGAACCTAATAACATAAATGATTCTATAAATGATGTATTTTGGGTGATGGCTATGCAAGGAGAATCAAATCAGTTTGAAAGAAATAATCTATGGAAACTTGTGGATATATATAAAGAAACCTTGACTGTAGACACTAAAGGTGTGTTTAGGAATAAAGTAGATGAAGTTGGTTACGTAGTTAGAAACAAAACTAGATTGGTTGCACAAGGTTAGAGTCAATAAGAAGGGATTGGATATGATGAAACCTTTTCACCAGTAGCTATACTTGAGTCCGTGATAATCCTACTTTTTTAGGCAGTACATCTAAATTTAAAACTTTATCAAATAGATGTTAAGATTTAATTCTTAAATGAATATATAATTGAGGATGTTTTGGTTGAACAACTCCCTGGTTTTAAAAATCACCACTTTACAAATCATTATTATATATTATCAAAATATTTATATGGTTTAAAGTAATCCCCAAGATCTTGGTATGATAGTCTTATCACTTTTCATATTTCAAAATGTTTTAAAAAAGGTATTTCTGATTTTATAGTTTTTATAAAATGATTACTAAAGATGTTTTAGTAGTAAAAATTTATATATATTATATTATTTTTGGATGCTATAAAATTATTTATGTGTTTATTTTTCAAAAATGATGAAAAGTTAATTTGAAATGAGTTTAATGGGTGAAATCAAATTCTTCCTTGGATTTCAAATATTTCAAAATAAAGAAGGTATTATTTTGAATCAAAGTAAATATACTAATGATCATTTAAAAATATTTTTCATTGAAAGCACTAAAATTAGTGACACTCTAATTAGTATGACTTATATGTTGGACCTTGATGATGATGGTAAATATATCGACCAAACTACCTAAATAGGAATGATTGAGAGTTTACTCTATATAACTACTAGTAGGCCATATATTATTTTTAGTGTGTGTGTGTGTGTACGTTTTCAAGAAAACCCAAAATAATATCATTTAAATTCTATCAAAAGTATTTTCAAATACCTCAAATATACAACCAATTTAGGAATCTTCTGTCATAGAGGAATTCATTTTTATTTATGGAGTTATTTAGATTATGACTTTGGTGTCTACAAGTTAGACAGAAAGAGTACCTCTGGCACATGTCCCTTTATGGGAAAGTCTCTAGTTTCATGGTGTAGTAAGAAACAATTTTTTGCATTATCTACTGTCGAAGAAAAATACATAGATGCTGGTAGTTGCTTTGCACAAATTATGTGGATGAAACACACATTACTGGACTATGGATATCAATTCATAGACGTTATTTTGTATAAATTGTGATAACAAAAGTGATATTAATATTTATAAGAATCTTTTTTCACATTCTAGGACAAAACACATTGATGTAAGACATCAATTTTAGAGTGACCATTATCAAAAAGGTGATATAACTTTAGAATTCATTGGCACTAAACACCAGTTTGCTGAATTTTTCACTAATCCATTGAACTATGAAATAATTAACTACATCATACATGAGTTAGGAATGATCAATATATAGGACCATATGATGTTGTTCCATTGATAATTTTAAGTGAAGTTGTCATACCAACATCAGAAAAGTCAAACAGATAGGGTCATGTCGACACTGATAGTATGAACATGACAATGTCATGATGACACTGATAACTTTGTCATACCGACACAGTTGTCATGACGACACTGATGCTTTGTCATTCCAATACTCTATCATGCTGACATTGACGCTATGTCATGCCGACAATGTTAGTGTTATGAAAAAAATTTCATGATGACACTAATGCTTTTTCATACCAATAATCTATCATGCCAACACCGATGACTCACTATTTTTTATACATTTTATGTTTTTACAAAAAAAGACATTGTTTCATTGATTTCATTGAACCCAGTTCACAATTTCACAATTTTGTGATTTCAAAATCCTGAACTATATAAATTCGATTCAATCCACTCTACTCTTTTACTCGTACACTAACTCAGCTGTTTCTCTCTCTACCCACAACCGTTCACCTTTAAACCTTCAAAATGTTCTTTTCGAATGGCATGTGTGATATGAGATATTGAAGGTAGTGGGTCTTGTGTAGCTAAGAAACACAGAGGGGAATCAATAAAAAATTCTGGACCTATGAATCATGCTTTTACGAACGATGTAGTGACTCCAGAAAAAGTGGTTCTTGTGGAATGGTTGTTGGAATGAAAGTTTATACTGCTCAGTGTGCTACAGGATCATGGATGGCTTGAGTGGTTCTCAGACAATGAAGGACCCTTCTACCGAAAGCTAGTTCATGAGTTTTATATGAGTGTGGAGTTCCTAGTGGAAGGAAGGGTTATTTCATGGATTAAGTCCACAGTGAAGGGAAAGAGAATTTATTTTTCATCAAAATAATGGGTTGAATGTATTAAAATCTATTAAGGGTGTGTCTGAAAATTATCAGGGTAGTTCTCCACCTAGGAGTTATATTTTACACATTAAGACAGCCATGAAGGAGATTATTGATAATGATGGGCACAAGAGACTCATTTATATAGAGTTATATGTGGAGTTCAATTTTTTGGTCAAGATTATTCAACATCAGATGTGTCCTAAGAAATGAGACTTTGATTCTCTAAAGTATCAAGATGTTTACTTGATTTATCTAATGAGAAAAGGGATTATGGAAAATCAATGTAGATACCGTGCTGTTCACATAAATGAAATGATCAATACATCTTGAAAAAATAATTCCTTGTTCTATCCAAGGTTAATCTCACCTATGTTTAACAAGAATGGTTGTGTTAGTGAAGGATGTGAAGTTGTTTCAGAGTTTAGTGGGGTCTGCCTCAGAACGATATCTGTAAAATGATGAAGATCGAGAGGAACCAATGAAAGAATGAATGGGTTGGAGATGAAGATAAGATTTATGATAATTTCAATCAAGTTGACCATCCAACTAGGCCTAAGAATATGGTTGATCCTAGTCTAAGATGAGATGAGGAAGTTGTTTATTTTTTAGAAGTGGAAGAAGAGAGTTCCACACTAGTCATAGATCAAGGGTTACCTATCGATGATAAGAGTGATCCAGACACCACTGAAGATCAAAAATGGTTTTTTTTTTGGAACTCCTAATCCTCCTCTTTCCATACCCTTTGATGAGACCACACTTTAAGACAATGGAGATGATGATACATAAGTCTCGATTAGTGTGGGATATATAAGTAGATCTAGTAGCTCTGAAGAAGATGATGAATAAAGTGAAGAAGATGAAAGTGTCATTGGTAGAGGCAGTGGTAGTGAAGAGGAAGAAGGTGAAGAAAATGATGAAAAAAATGGAAATGAAGAGCATGTATGTAGACATAATGATGATGAAGGTAGTAGTGAAAACATTGAGAATTATGGTGAGCAACATGGGGATGGTCAAGATGGAAATGTAGAGATGGTTGAAGATGTGGTTCAGGTATAGTTGGAAGAACCTCTTATAGTTGTTGTTGAAGAGAGAGTAAATTTTGAGGTTCATGATGAAGTGGAAGTTCAAGTAATTCCTAAACCTCAATTATTATATGAAATGAGACCTCAGGATGATGGTTAGAAACCTATGAGGAGAGCTCAGATTGATGGGGAGCCTCTAGAAAGTAGATATCAAGCTGACGGGGAGCATCAACGTGGAAGAGTAAGACATGACACTCTCACTCCTTTGGACGATGATGTTATGACTGAATGGGCAAGGAATTCTGGGTATATAGTACTGAGTTTGGATTATGAAGACTTAGATGATGAATCCTTTGTAATTTTTTACAAATAATCAGTGGTTGAGACCCTTCTTAGTGGTTCTGTCACTAAATAATTCTTTGAAATATTTAAGGAAGATATTTTTTCAACTATAAGTATATCAGTTAAATATCAGATGGTCAATGATATTCAACAAGACAGAAGGGAAAACACTGAGCGAAGTGATGAATTACATTATCTTAGATCTTTGATAGCATAATTGAAGCATTTTGGGAAAGCTATTTCTATTCCAAGTTAGATAGTGGGTATGAGTGAGGCTGATGCAACTAATGTTTCAATGAAAGTGATAAAATATATTCAACACAACCTAATCACTACTACTAAGAAAATTTCTGCAAACACTATTAATTTGAGAAAATAAATTTCTATGCTTGTTTCTTCAATAAACAATTTGACCTCATAGTATAAATGTTGTTTGGAGACTCTTCTTAAGGCCTTGAAGAAACATATCTTAGTTCCTACTGATATAAATTCTACCTCTGGTCTGTCTTCTTAGCCCCTGGAAATTTAGTCAGTTATAAATGTTGTTAAGGAGAAACTTAAAGCTTTATTTTATTCTTCTGGTTTGGCCAACCTTGAAAATATTGAGAAAAACAGTGACCATGTTTGTGATATGGTCAGACTTTATTCCAATAGTGCTAAGACTACAAATGCTCAAATTATAGAAAAAATGGATTATTATTTCAAGAATATAATTACCAAGCATCAGTTGACCAGTCTCTTTAAGAATTTGATAGAGAACATCTCTTTAACACTAGTAACTAGAGCCTTTAAATATCACATATAGAAGTTGAAGGAATTCACCCCTTTTTTTGGAAAAATTCATGTAGAATAAAGATAAATTTGGGAAATCTATGTAGTATGGTGGTGAAATAAATGAGGATTTAATAAAGTTATTAAAGTAATACCATTATGTGGTAAGTAAGGCCATTATAGTGTATACTTTTACACCCATTAGACTTGTTGTATCAGTACCTCCACCTAGGATGTCAGTTGCTCAGGCCTTGCATCAAATTCATCCAATGATTCAAGAGAAAATTCAACCTCCTATGTTGTCCCAACACAAACCTATCCTTGTAAC
The DNA here is from genome assembly GCA_963277665.1 of Viscum album. Lineage (NCBI taxonomy): Eukaryota > Viridiplantae > Streptophyta > Magnoliopsida > Santalales > Viscaceae > Viscum > Viscum album. The sequence goes on along the minus strand of OY728142.1, from coordinate 1,390,939,312 downwards.
TAATATTCCATAAATATTGATCCTACCTACTGGAACCTCTATTAATCCCTATAATAAAGGGAATGAACCTATTTATCCTAAGCCATAGTGTGGATCACTTTCTGATAGGGATGTTTGGATGCCTTTTGTTTTCTTTTACTGAGGATTTGTAACACATTTTACTTCTTTATTTATTAAAATTTTGTGCTCTTTTCTTTCATCTATTTATATTCTATTTATTACTCTATAATATGTCTTATTCCATTTCTTCCCTTTCATTGATATTTTTTATTATCTGATACCCTTTTCAATTTTTGATAATCCCAAAAGGGGGAGAATAGTTTGGAAATATCCTTATTTACTTTACCTTTGATATCACTATTATGTATTTTATTTTTTCCTTTGATACCATTACTTTTTATTTTACCTGTTAACCATTTCTATATATTGAGAACATTCATCAATAATAGGGTATGATAAGTAGAATGATTATATTCCACATCAAATGATTGTACTAAATAATGACTTGATTTGTGATAATCAAAAAGGGGGAGATTATTGGCCCATAGAAGACTGTTGGACACCCTATATAATATTAATTATTTTAGTAATCACATATAATGTCAACACTTATTAATCTTGCCTAATCATTTAAATCAAATTTATTTATGTTTCAATATGTGCAATTATATTTATCTAGGATCACATATAACTTTAACACATTCTATTAATATTTATGTTGTAAGCTAGTCCCAGCTGAAATATTTTCTATGTATGACATACTGACCCCAAAAGAAGGGATGAGACACTGATGGTTCAACTAAGTCGCCAAAAATGAAAAATGACTCACTGATAGACGACTCAACGACAGTGAAATTGACACACCGAAAAACCAATGGTCTCATCGATAGACGACCTATCAAGGCAAAGGACCTACCTACGCATGGTGCTACCGATGAAAGGGCTCACCATTAGTTTAAATGAGTCATGGATGCATGGAATTACTGATTCATAGACTCACCAATAGGTAAAATGAGTTTCCTATGCAATTGAGTCAATGCAGAAATGATTCACCGACACATTGAGTCACCGATGCAATAAGTCATCAATGCATGGAAAGATCGACAAAATGAAACAATGATGGAATGAATCTCTAATAGAAGGAGATACTAACAGTTGACCCAATGATAAACTGTTTAAAATTTAATTTATTTAAAATTACTTCTGACAGTCATATTTTGAGTGTTTTAATGTGACCAAGTAATTTAATGTCTTTTGGAGACATCTTAAATGTGGATGTAAGAAGTATGAGGTACAACATCTAACTAAAAAAATGAAAATTGTCGGGTTGTAAGAGAATAAAGGATAAAGACTCAAGACAAAAGGAATATATATAAATACACATTGACTCGATGATAGACACATAAGAGCAATATCTAAGAAGTAAGAACACATGAGGAATTATTCATTCCCGCTTTCTCTAAACAAAATAACTATTGTTCACAAAAAATCCCAACATATCTACAACATCTAACTAAACTGAAGGAGAAGATCATCTCAACTTCATGGAAGATAGAACATAGTTCTTCTCGACACTTTGTTTTAGCGTTTGTTTCCAAAAAAGGACTCGAGCTTCACATCATCTACATCCAAAGAGCCCAGAACTGAACTGAACCACAAACAGGTCTTTTTAAATTTTAGCTAAGCTTTATTTCTCTATTTTGTACTTGTTTATTACATCTTCAATCATTGTGTCCATATATTAGAAAAACACACAATGCCTACTGCACTGAACTAGAGGATACTAGATATCATCACTCAACTATTTTTTACACCAGTTTATCCCATGAAGAACTGTCAAAGAGGTCTTGTGAGACCTGGTTATTTTTGTTCCCACATTATACTGTGGTAGAAGTCTTGTGACTTGGATTGTATATGCAGTGTTGTGTAAAACCCGATCCAAGGTGTGGATCAAAACCATTATCTATATATTTCTTGGTGATAATTGATCACCAAGTAGAGATGACTAAGTCTCTACTGTAGAATGAACATATTTTTTTATATCCACTTTGTATTAAAATTTAGTTTTCTTTGTTTTTACCTGTATTTCATAAAACTAAATTTTACTTTTATAGTTAGTCTTGGATAGTATTTTAACTATACTTCTTTATTAGAGTAGTTTCAAAAGTTGTATTAATATCTCATATTTATATAACTAAGAATTAATCAATATTCTATGAAAATATTTGTATAGTCAATCTATTATAAATTCACTACTTTTATTAATTTTCCTCTTTTGTTTTAAATTGGGGGACTCATTTAAATATACTTTTCAACAAAAGTTTTTATAAGAACTCAGTTCACCCCCCTCTTGAGTGTCCTACTCCGACCAACAGATCTGATTGATAATACCAGCAATGTAACAAGATTTTGGTCTACTCTAGAACATAAGGATACAAAGGTAGATAAAAGTAAGATATCCTTCTCTAATTCCCAATTTTATGATGTATACAGTTTTCTTGGATGCGGGAATGTTCTTTATAAAGTATATGAATGATTTATTCCAGCTATCCTCATGGCCTGAGACCTCTTCAGAATGAATGATGGATTTCTTGATCTTCATAATATTTTTCTTGTCCACTTTTGTGAATAAAAAGATGTCATATACACATATAATATGAGAATTAGTAGAGATAACCCTACTGGAACTTATAGATTTTATTTTCCCATTGTTATCCATGATAGAAAAAAGCTTGTCAAGGTAGTACTTAAAAATGAAAAAAAATAAATGCGTAGATGGAATCACCTTGCCTGATGCCTCTAGAGAAAGAAAAGTATCCTTAGAGGGAGCCATTAATAAGGACTATGACTTGGTATAAAACCAAAATGAATTTAACCTAATCAATGAAAATACCACCAAAACTGATCTTATCAAGAACATTGAATATAAAATTTCAATCCATCATATAAAAAAACTTATATTAGGATTTATAGAAATGGTTCCTCCTATAGTAGGATTTTTGAGAAGTTAAACACATTCAGAGGAAGTGATTAGAAAATCTTTAAGAGTCCTTCCTTTGATGAAGCCATATAGATTTGGAGAGAAAATATTGTTTGAGATAAAATCCAATCTATTTTCATAGATTTTACAGATAATTTTATAAATGGTGTTGACCAAAGAAACCTTCCTAAATAGATAAATCTTATTATCTTTTTCTACTTTTGGTATGAGTGGGAGGAACTAGGAATTCAACCCCCAAGGAAAGAATACAATATTAAATAAGTTAATGAAAAGGCATATGACATCATCTTGAATGATCTCCCACTAGGTTTGAAAGAAGAAGTTGTTGAAACCATCCAGACTAAGGGAACTTTTAGATTTTAAGCCAATTATATATTCATTAATTTATGGGTACAAGGGAAGAGAAATAAACCCAGAATTTTCCTATTAATTGATAAGATTTGGAATGACACCATATAATGTGTCATAGATGCTGTAGGATCCATTTAAAAGGTCCTTATAGTAAGATACAACATGATCTGAGAGGTCCTTCTTATTATCCCTAACCTGATCACCTTTTTTGAGCAATGATAAAGGCCTAGAAACTATCCTCTATTTTAGAAGGGAATATGATAACTTAGAGTTTATATCACCATACTTTATCCATTTTGATTTAACGGCACACCTTTTCATAGATTCTATAATTATGAGAATATTTTTAAGTTTTAATAACACGTAATCTTCTCTCATAATTCCATTAAAAAAATAATTGCAGGTGTTATTCTCTTGAATCTGGTGAAGGGGGGATTCAAGAGAAGATATTTCAATACCTAGATATCTAAATCTATCATTGATCTATGTTTCTAATATCCTGTTGAGAATTTTGAGTTTTAGGATGCCTGAATGAGAATCATTTATGTATTCTATAGAACTAAAAACTTCATGAATAGATTTTCCACATATCATATGATTCACCCAAGAATTTTTGAACTTAAATGGAATGCGAGACTTTGTGTCTTTTCTTTATAAATCTACCAGAATTGGATGATGATTATAATTGAGTATTGATAAGGTAATGCAAGAGATAAAGTCCCATGTATCTAAGACTGCCTCATTCTCAAAATCCATTTTAATTTTTTTTCCACCATACCATTAGGATGTCCCTATACCATGTTCATTTTGCCCTTTCTAGATTGACTTCAATCAATATATTACGTTCAATGCAATATCTAAATTATCTAGAGCATATGGAGTTAGTTCTTTCACCTATTTTCACATCTGATTTATGAATTGAATTAAAATTTCTGAGGATGATCCATGGACCAATGATGGTGATTTTAAGGGATTCAATCTCTATCCAAAGACTTCAATTATCATGAAAACTTTTATGAGAATATATGATGGAGAGGATGTGTTAAATTACTAGATATTTAAAAGTATAGGTGACTTGTTTATCACTATAGGCAACCAAAGATGGTTTTACCCTAGAAGTGTGTGTGATGACCTATAGATTTTTTTACCTCTCTCAAGAATCTTTTAGTTTCTTGTAAGTGGAATCCCATATTTTAAAAATTGGATACCCTAGAGGAGAATAATATTTTAGGTTCATCCAACCATATAAAGATAGATTAATTATTTTTAATATGAATACCAAGGGATATGGAAGTTTCATTATTGTCCAGACCTTGGAAATTCTAATAAAATAACCGCATTTGGACCTAGAAATGGGGTTATAAACCCATTTACATTTCCTCCCTACCTTATTTTTGTAAAATTTGGGAGGTCTTCCTGCTTTCCTTTTAAGATTTGAAGTACTCTGAATTAGATTGTTGATATCAATTCCCTTGATCATATCATCCTTAGATATTTTATCTAGTGAAGTATTCATATTTCTCTATCACAGGGTAAATTTAAAGGATCCTTCTTCTAGGGATAAGCTATGTTTTTCAGATTATTTTGAGTAATATTCTGGGTGGGAGTATCTCCATCCTCAAGTGTAGTGTAATTTTTGTCCAAAAAAATCAGATCCACAGTAGCATAATTAAAAATTTCTATAGATGTAGTAGGTTTCTATGATTATGAAAGACTCATCCCATTAGAGTAATGGGGTGCATCGTTATTCAAGGAAGATTACATGATTTGTTATGAAGGGTCCCTTTCCTCCTATAGCATAAAGACCAGATCATTAATATCCTATTAAATTTCCAATACCGGAGCATTATCATCCATTTCCTTTAGAATCTTATAAACCAAGCAATTGATATCCTATGAGATCTCTAAGACTAGAGCATGCTCATCTCATCACTCCATTCTCCTCTTAGAAGTCTTCATAGGCCCCACCTTATTGGGTAAGCAAGTTATGTTGGAGGATTTGTTCCCCTTTTCTTCTTCCATATCAATGTATGTCCATGATTATTTTTAAATGAACCATTGAAAAAGAAGGACGTTCTTGTTAGCCATTGTTATTCATCAAGGCCTTGTAGGATTCCCTTTCTCAAGAATGATAACCTTGTTTTTGTGGTTCCTATTGATCTTCTACCAATACTTAACCTTAGGTACCTCCTTCACATTCCTTTGAATCACATTGCAATTGGAAACCTAGTTACCCATAATCTTGGTGACATCAAAAAGGGGGATGTGTTCATACTCTAACATGACATAAATATTGTTATCCTTTGAAAGTAGCATAATATTATTTCTAAATTTGAATTATAGGTTAATATCCACAAGAATTCATGAAAAGAACCCATGTTTCCCTTCCAATATTCACTGATCCAACTTTATTAGAGTACCTAGGAAAGTGGAAAGATCATTGAGGATTTTCGGGTGCCAATATACCTACCTCAAACCATGAAGTCTAATATAAATTTGAGCATTTGATTGCTTCTGAGTGAGAGGATTAAAATTAAAATCCGATTAAAAAATTCTATGGAATCCTAGATTGAGATTCAGATTACTGATATTCTATGCCATATTAAGATCTGCACTACAGTGAAAGACAATATGAAAATATCCTCTTCCAATCATAAATGAGTTTCCAACCATGATTGCTCTTATAATGAGAGATTATTCTATAGAGATCAGTATAATACCATCAACTTTAACCCTTCAAATATACGACACAAACAAGAAGAAAAAATTTTCACAAGTTAAACCTTTGCTGGAGAGCTTCTAGATCTTCCACAACCAAGTAGCCACCATTATCAAGTTTACTGATATAAGAGGATTTGGAGAGGTCCTCCTTAGTCAGATCTTGATTGATAGATAAAACCTCAGTGAAGTATACTCTCTTCTTCCTAGGATGAGTGTAATTGGGTGAAACCATTATCTTTCAATTACCTTGTGATGTAAATCATTCATCATTTAAGGTGAATTCGCAATCCAGATAAAATGATTTCATTGTTAAGCACAAATCTAGCGTTTTGAGTCATTGACATCGCCAAGTAGAAAATTATCATTTATCGCTCTCATTATCACCTTCCATAGAATAATTTTATAATATCATTATTTAAATTTTTGAAATGAAAAATAACATATTTCAATTTTCTCAATTTTTTCCTTTTTTATTTTTTTAAAATTTTTTAATTTACTTTAATAATTAAAAGAATAATTCATATTTTGTAATGATATTAAATTTGAAATGAATTGATTATTTATATTATTTTTTCTTTATTTTTAATAGAATTATATTTTAATTAAAAATTTAAATTTATTTAGAAATAAATAAATTTTATTTTTGATTATGATTTTTTATTATTATTAAGATAACTGATTTTATCTAATTTATTTAAATTTTTTAAATGTAAAATATTTTTTTAAATTTTTATTTTTCCATATTTATATTTTTATATTTTTTATTATTTTTTAATATCTATATTTTTTATATTGGGTTTTTAAGTTTATTTTATTTTAAATTAAAAAATTACATTTTTTATTTATATTTATCTAATAAAATGGTTTTTTTTAATTTTTTTTAAATTATTTTAAATTAAAATATATTCCTTTTCATTTTAGTAAATAATTCTTTTTTATATTTTTTAGTTTTTTCTAAATTTTTTCTTTCTTTATGAAATTTGTTTATTATTCATCAATTATTATGTATACATGGGTTTTCATGATTTTTTTACTTTAGTTGAATATAAAATAAATTTATTCCATTTTTTTATATAGAAAAAAATATACTGTTGATTTTTTTTAATTTATTTACAGGTAAAATATTTTTTTAATTGAATTTATTTTTTCTAATTTTTTTTATTTATTTTCAAATAAAATATTTTTTGTTATTTTTTATATATTTAAAATTATTTTTGAATATAAATCCCATCTCCCCAATTTCATCTCTTGGTTTCCAATTAAGTGGGCCCTTCACCTTCACAAGATGCCCCTAGTCATACCATGTGATAACGTGGTTGGTCTGGATAAATCTACCAGGTAACCACACGCCCCTACACGACTAGTGGTTTAAATTGTCTGTTTCGTTTTATTTGTATTTTATTTTATTAAAATTTCAACAAAAAGTGGTTTTTCTTATTTTTTAATAAATATCTACAAAATTATAATTATTTTATTACATTATAAATAATTTTATATTTTTCCTTGTCACACCTAGGTTTTAAAATTAATCTTTGATTCTGGTTTGGTTTAGTTTTTGGCTTTTTTATAGGGAATTGGTGTGACATGTTTGAGTTTTTAGAAGGTTATTCTCTCCCATCCTTGGCCTATCTCTCATCTTTGGGATCATTCTTATGTTTTAGGTGATATTTGGTGTTTTTGGCCGAACAAAACCCTGAGAAAAAATACCACACGAGCTGCCAAACTGTTCAGTAAGTCCCACATAACCCTGCGGCACCTTTTCCCTCAGCAGTAGTGGTCGTATAGTTACCAAACTATCTAGTAGAGTGTGCAGACTAACCATGCGGCCTACCCATTTTAAAAAAAAGGGATTTTCCTATTTTTTTCCCCTCCTGTTTTAAACCTTAAAACACCCATTTACCTCCTATTGGGGTTTGTTCAAACTAGGAACCTCCTCCTCCTCTTGGATTATTGTATCTAATCTCCTTGGATATTTTGGCTATATTCCTCTAATAAACCCCCATGTAATTTCCTCCTCCTTTGGTTTCTCTCTTTTCTCTTGGGTTTCTCTTCCCATTTGTTGGGCTACCTTTTCTCTTGTGGTTGGGATCTGATGTTTAGGTTTGGATCCTGAAATATTGGGTTTGATATTTTTGATATAGGTTGGCTTCATTCTCCCTTGGGTGCCGTTGTAATGTAATTGAAGATTCACCCCAGATTCCAAAATTTTCTTCATTCTTAAGGTAGGATCCCTTTTCATCTTTTCTTTAAAGTTAATATTTCATCGATTTCTTAATTTTCACACCTATCTTAATCATTATATAGTGATGTTTCATAATTATAATAATTATTCCATGTTAAATAAAATGTTTTTCTTGATCGATTACTATATGTGATATGGATTTGGTGGGTTTTTTCACACCACATCTTTATTAAATTACTTGCTTGGCTTTTCAAGTGTTTTTTGATTTTTATAAGCAAGTATTGGTTGTGTTAAATGTATTTTTGATATAAAAATGGTGATTGGTGTTTCACAAATAGATTTCAAAATTGATTTGGCATGAAAGTGGAATGTGTGTAGTTTTTCAAGAAAGGTTTACTATGTGAAATCATTTTAAGGACCATTTAGAATATTTTATTAAAAAGTTTTATTTGGAAAACCCTACTAGGGGTGAGTCACTTTCCTTGATGGTTGACTATGGTATGGGAGTGTCCTTTGTATGGTACCTCCCTTGTGTGATATTTTTTTAGGAAAGGGACCACTGATGGGGTGGCTGGGGTGGTGCTGGTTTGTCAGATAAGTTTGATGGCATGTGTGTGTTTGGTTTGTTTCTTTATTTGATGTGGAACAACCCTTTACAAACATACCATGTGATCCATAATAACAAAGATGACTTATGAGAATGATTTCTACACTAGTAATTCATGCACTGACCAGTGTCTTATAGTAGGTGGATATTTGGGTTTATTACTATATGATTGGGCCTCTCAGTTTGTCCCGAGTTATGGTGGTCGGGAGTTTGGGCGTTTTGAATTAATTGTGAGTGAAATGATACTAGGGGATGGGGTAATAGGTATTAGTATGTTCTATTTCTCCTCTATGTTCCTAGGTTTTCCCGTCTTCCTTCGTTACTAGTACCTTTAGTACTATTGCCCTTGTTGGGTAGAATTGTATTCCTTATGATTGGTTTTGGTGTTTTCTTAGAAATTGAGAATGTGGGGTCCTTTAAAATGGTTTTTAAGAAAAAATTTATGAATTAAAAATTATATATCCCCTTTTTCACTGATATGGGAAATGGGAACTTCTTACTTGGTCCCTTTTCCCATTATTTACTTAATCCTTATTTTAAAAATGATAGAAATAGATTCTGATGTGATTTATTTCCTTTGAAATGTAAATTGTGGAAAAAAAATCTATTTATAAATTATATTTCAAACTAGTTAATTAATGTTTCTTTATTTAAAGAATGTGCATTGGTAATAGAGTTATTCGGTCCTACCTACTGAGTTTTAATACTCATGTCTATAGTATTTTCTTGTTTTTAACTTCTGTTGTAGGTTCTAGCTTCAGTTCTATGGACTTGGGAGATAGTTTTTTGTGGATTAGAGAGTGAACCTAGGGTTGACACGGAGATGTATTGTGTGTTAGGTTCATTTTGGCTTCTCCGGTGTAGTTAATTTCTTTATTTGTTGTACCCTCTTTTGTAATGTAAATAATAAGAAGTTGAAAATATTAATGAGTTTGTTTTACTCTTTTATTTATTCTTCTAATTTTATTTGATTTTATATTTGAAAAAATTGTTCCCATTTTTTTCTCTTATGATTCCCTTGGATCTTGTCTCTATCCCGAGAGGATTGGGAAAGCCTCTGGGGCCTTTCCACCGATCATCTTGGGTGATGGGTTTAGGGTTGAACCGGGTTAGTTCGTGAAAAAATGGTATCAGAGGCATGTTGGATCTTTTAAGGACCTTGATTTTTAGAGTTCGCATTTCTATTTGGGTATGTCATGGTATAAGGAGTAGGATTTTCAGGATCAAGGTATAGGAATAGAAAGGACTTCATGAACCCTTTCTTGTTATGAACCTCAGGTTACCATGGGATATCCGGGTGATCTGTGTCTTTTGTTCTTGTGGATTTTTTGGTGTTGGGGAGTGAAAAAAGGAGTTGGTAAGTGTCCTATGTGAGATCACAGGGCCTTGAAATCCATGTGGAGTTGGGGACATTTCCCTAGAATACTCATTGTTATAGTTTCATGGCTGGCGTATGGCCACCAACCATATGTTTGAGTCACCCTTCAACACTATTTTCCCTATTGCTAACCATTTGGGACTTTCTTAATTCTGAAAATTGTTTTGAAAAGTCTTGTTTTAGAATTATGAAAAACATAATTTAAAATGGAAATGACCTTGTTTTGGTATGTGAAAAATTGGGATTTTGTGAAATGAATTTTTGAGGTAAAAAGAAAATGGTTTTTATTAGGTGGTTGGTAATTATTTTGGAAGTTTTCTAAATTTTTTGAAATGAATGAAATGCTTAGATTTAACATGAAAAACTAAAAATGAGTTTTGTCTAAATGGTTGGCATTATTTGCAAAGTATTTTGAGTGATTTGTATGGGATTTCAGATTTATGTGGATATCAGTTTTAGAAAAGAGAATTGTGGGATTTGAAAGAAAGGGTGAGTTAAATGTTATACCTTTTTTGTTTCAATGAGCGACCACATCAGTAGATATTTATGAGAATTTTTAGGTTCATGGTATGTAATAGGAAAGTTCATGGGTGAGTCCATGGGACACCATTAGTGTTATGGAATTCATTCAAGCTATATTTCTTTTCGAAAGTGTTTTATAGGAATGTTTTATGTTTTGGTAACTTATGGGGGTGTGTCATGTATCTTTTATTTTTGGAAGTGGTGTTCATTTTGTATTGATTGATGTGAAGAATCCATTTTATTGAGTTAGGTTTGATCTAGTTACATGTTTCCCTTGTTTCTTAGTTTATGCCCCCATAAAGGTTTGATGGATACCTAAGGTGCAACATCAGTGGAGAATACTTAGTGAACACTCCTATTGATCAACCCATATAATATGTTCTCAAGTTCCGAAAGATAAATCATCCTCTTTTCTATGGTCAAGTGTAACCTATTGAGGTAGAAAAGTGGAGGCAAAGGATTGAGAGGGACTTCAGTTTCCTTGAGTTTCTTAAGACATTAAAGTTAAATTTTTCTACATTTATGATCGAAGGGACAATCTGTAAATGGTTGAAGTCTTTCTCTCAAAGAAAGTCTTGAAAATATTTTACCTATGAGTTCTTCAAGTCCTCATTCATTTGATAGTACTTTTCTAAACTAAAAACAGAAAAGAAGAGGATGTAGCTTTGTCATCTTAAAAAAAGTGTTGGATCGGTGTTGGGATTACTTCATGGCTTCTTAGACAAGGATCTGAATGAACAAGGGTATATTGGAAATGATATCAAGAAAGATATACATTTCAAGCTCATGGTTCACCATGAGATTCAATCAAATGTGTAAGAGCTCAACCTAACCACCTTATCTGATTTAGTGAGAAAATAATTCCATGCTGAAGTTGGTCTATCCAGTGGGTTTGAGATGGCTTGTCTTCCTCCAGTCTCAAAAAATAGAGAATGAGATTCTGGTAAGAAGAATTTGAAGAAGCTAATGTTGGAAGTTCTATTAGAGGGATTAAGAGGCCTTTGGAATTATGGATAGCCTCTTCCGGGTGTAATGTTCTAACCTGTCACCAGTGTGGAAATATCGGTCATAAGAGACCATCGTGCCCACATGATCCAATAACCAACCACACCAACAGATGCTTGGGTCACTTGAAGTGGTTTTTCCAGGGTATTTCCACAAAGAACTATGAAGATGAACCTAACTCTTTAAAGGACACCCCAGCCCATTTACAAGAGTATAGCATTATTTGGGGTCATTTTTGCATCACATTTTTTTGTAATTCTCTCTAAGTATAATAGTTCGGTCTGGTGGCATTTTGTGGTTTTCCTTTGTCTTCAATTGTAAGAATGGATGTTTTTATCCCTTTAAGACTTCTATTTAAATGGAAGTTTATTTTTTGAAGTGTTGGTCTGTGTGATTTATTCAGGGGTTTCTGAATCCTGACATCGAGTGTGGAGCTGATTCAATGATCAGTTCTCTATCCATAGGTCTCGATGTGAAGCTGACACATAGTTAGGAGAACCCTAGCTGTGTGAAAATTATTAGGTTTATGTTTTTTTCCCTTCGGGAGAGGTTGAGGTAGTTTAAGCATCCTAAATAATTTTCTTGCTTTTAGTTGTCCCATTTGGTGGACGATGGCATGCGAACCTTGTTTCCATATTGTGGAACTTCTTTTTTTAGTGGCTTCGTTCCATCGAATTTTAGTCTCCATTTTTATGTCCCTTGCATCCTTATAACACCCGAGACTTTTATAAGAAATATTTTGTTTTTATGTTATATAAATCAACAAAGGAATCTTTCGCTACACACAACACTATCTTGGCTTTCTTTACACGCAACCGCGACCTTCCTCGATAGCTTGCGTCGTACGCAATACCGAGTTTCACTAAACAACGATATGCTATTAAAATATTATTAAAACTAGGTGTTATGAATAGTAATAACCACTTATTGGAATTTTTTATATTTTATCTTTCAAAATGGACTTCATTTTTGGATTCGGAATATCGAAATTATCATAGGGTGAAATTTTGGTATTTTTCTGGAAACATTCAATTTTTGATGAATAGTGAAAACACTGTGTAACTATTTAAAAACCGAATTTTTATTTATATAATTATTTATTTTATTTAAATTTATTTTAGGTCAAAATTGATACATAATACCTATATAAGTTCAATATAATTCAATGGAGTCATTTTATAATAATTTTAGATATATAAAAATTTTATTGAACTTTTGACCGTCTTTTACCCACCTCCTTGGAAAATTTCCAAATTCACATAAAACATAATTTTACCACTTCTGTGAGTGGAATTTCGAAGCTCTGATAGACACGGTTAATATCAAGGACTAAAATGTGGTTCAATGAGATGAAAATATTTTTTTGTGAATAGTAACTTTTTACTTTTTTTACCACGGTTAAAAGTAAATAGGGTAATTAAGGGTAAAAATGATATTATTATTACCTTAATACATGTCCTAATTATATTGTACAAGTTTAATTCGACCAGAAACAACATTAGGAATAAAATATGACTATTTAGGTCCACTTGGATTAGATTAGGACATTTAATATTATTTTATTTAAAGAATAGTTAAAATAGTTAAAATCAATGTTTAATAACTAAATCTTTTTTAATATAGGGTTATACATAAGACAAATTCGACTATAAATATTAATTAGAAATCTAAATAGATTTCCTACATAATAGTATTTTATTTATAATTTTTAGACTTTAAATAATTTAATTTATTTATGACACAATGATGATGCAGTAATTATATTATTAATGAAATATTGACGTAATTGATGTTATAAATACCCAAATAAATGTAATTTGAGACTTTTTATGAATTCCAATAATTTTATATATTAATATGACATCTTATTATTGATTTAATAAACTTTTTTCTAACTAATATTTCTGTTATCATTTTCACAAAAAGGAATTATCAAATAGTGTCAAAATTGACATAAAATAGTTGTTAAAACAAATATTATATTATTAATTGTTATTTTATTTCTAAAAATCTATGGTTCGGAAAAATGACTTATATAAGGTTATATATATTAATAATCAACAATTTTGGGTTCGTTTGGATTGTTATAGTAAGTTTATTAACCTTATAGTGTAAGAAAACAAGAAGACATGGCAAAAGTTAAATTATCTAACTTAAAGTTAAATCTAAATGATAAGGTTAAAATAGATACCTAAACTTGTCTAAATTCTATTGTATGAGACTATTTTGACCCATCCCCACCTTAGATTAGAAATAAATCAATTTGGAGCTATTAAAACCCAAATATGACTTTATAATAAAATAATTTTTTTAGTTTTTCCAAAGGTTCCCCTCTCCTCCCTTATAAAAGGGCACCTCCTCCCTCTCTTCCTCACACCACTTTGAGCCTTCAAGCTCGGACAAACCCTTCCAAATTATCTTATCTACTTTCCTATTATCATCCTAGAGGTCCTGGTCTTCTTCAAAGACCAATTTCAGTTCCCTAAGAGGAGGTCTCAAAGAGGCGCTTCAAAGAAGATGTAATGTCCATTACCGATTCTTTCAACTTTATTTCTTCGTTCACTTCTTCTTATTTAGTTGTTTAATTATGAAGTAATAACATCAGTATAACTCATATAATTATATGTTATTATAATTATTAAACAACCCTATTTCACCATCTATCCATCCTATGGAAAACGAAATCACCGCGCGTGCGTACGTACGGAATACCGTCTCCACGCCGTGGTGTAATGTATTTTCAACCACCACATTACATGGATGGATATAATGGTGTAAATAATAACTATATATAATTATTGTAAAGTGATATTGATTCTGAAATAGTATACATACAATCCAATACAATTCCACGATCATGTGAACGATATCATCGCTCGTGCGTACGTACGGAATACCGTCTCCACATTGTGATGCGACTCGTTCTACATGATTTTCATTGCCTAATGATTACATAAATGAATTGAGTGAATAAATATGATATGTATTACACTAATAAAATTCGGTAAATGAGGTATCTATAACCTAAAAAGAATAATAAGAATTTATTCGACAAAACACACATAAGAATAAAAAAAGCAATAAACACCTGAATAACAAGTAACAATGAAATATTACTAAGAAGAAGCTAAGAATATGACCATATATGATATCATAAAAATAAGTATGATTCTGGAATAAGTCAATAACATTATTTAAATCATTCTATAGGAGTTTCAGACACTTACGAAGCAAATCGGACCTAAGGTAAGGGAAAATCTCACAATCTCATTTTTATCTAAGATTATTTATACTTCAGAATTTACTTGTGAATATTTATCATCCACATCCATGTTTCCCCAATATGTAATATTATTTACATCAACCTAAAATTTATTAATTCCAATTTTACCCTTTGGTGATTTTTTAGTAAAATATATGAAAGGAATATTTTGTCGTTTTTCATACGAGGTACATTTTGACTTTTCCAGCCAAAGTACAAGAAGAATGTTTTTTTAACTTATACGGCATGAACGGATTTTTAGAAAATTATTTCCATGAATCTTCCTTTACAAGTTTTCATGTTTATTTTTAATCAACATATTTTAGTTCAAAATAATATGGAATGTTACGAAAGGAAAATGTTTTTGAAGTAAAAAGTATATTTTTCTCAAGAATGGAGTTCAAGTGTTTTATCAAAATTATTTTCCATCTAAGATAATATAGGGTTCTGTTTCTATCCCTATTTTTACATTGATTTGATTATGTTATGATGGAATTATATTTATGATGTCCTTTTATCCATTATGGATTATGTTATGATGACATGATGTTTAAGAATCCCATTTTTATTACTTGGGTTATTCTATGATGTATGGTTTATGATTTTGTGGCACACATAAAAATGTTATCATTATGAGATGGGTGGGACCTATATATCCCTCCAATGCATTAGGTAAAGCTTTATATCTCATGAGATAGACATGGATGGAAGACAGGTTAAACTGGTTTAGTGAAACAGGACTGAAACGAGGAGTGAACTCGGTTTAGTAATGGACTTTGTCCGCTAAGATAGTCTTGGAAATGAGTCTTGAATAATAAGAAATGATTCTCTATGATTATGTGTGTATGAAACAATGTTTCATATTTTATGTTATGATTATTGGGATTATATTTCACTACTATGATTTGTCCCATTTTATGAAATTATGATCTCTTTTGCAGGTTAAGATTTCCAAGATAATATATTCTTATGAATATGATGTGATTGATATTTCTTTTGTTTACCCTTACTGAGTATTTAAGCTCACCCTTTTTTATTTTTTCTTTCCCCAGGTCAGGAATAAGGTTATTAAGTAGGATATGCTAAAAGGTACTCTAGATATGATAAAATAAAAGGGTTACAGTGTAGATGATTTATGAACCAGTTGTTTATGTTTCCCAGTTTCTAAAGACTCTATACCTATATGGTCCTTTCATGGTTATGTTATATGTTGTAATAAGTGTACTTCAATTTTGAAGTATTAACAATGTATGTAAAGTATGGGTTGTTATAGTTGGTATCAGAGGAAAGGTATAGTCAACCTTTGGAAACTAGGTTGTGAAAGCCTTAGTAAGAAACCTAAGGATATGTCTAAGAATAGAACACAATCTTAGTGTTTTAAAAACGGCCATGAACAACCTATGATAAGACCTTATGTGTGAAATTTTATTTTTGATTGTGTGGTTTTCCTATTATAATTATTGTTTCTCACACTATTCCTCTTGGTTTTAGTCAATGGCTGGAACCCGAAGGAACCTTGTTAATGTGGAATGCGACGGGAAATGCAATGATTGTCCCCCTGAGCAACCAAACGTTATGGGAGATGGAATGCAGAATCTTGTAGCCATGCTCACACAACTTTCTCAAGCTATGAATCATGCAGGACTTCCAAAAGAGAAAAGGAAGGAGCAACATTCTATTGAATCCTTCACGAGGCAGCGTCCACCTTCATTCAGTGGGTCTTCAGATCCATTAGTGGCTGAACAATGGATCAGTACCACTAAAAAGATATTTTCAATTCTTCAATGTTCTGAACATGATAAAGTCATCTTAGAAGTGTATTGTTTGGAAGGTGATACTGATAAATGGTGGACTCTTATTAAGAATACAAGGAAAATTGACGAAATTGAGTCCATGGAATGGGACGAGTTCAAGAACTTATTTTTCAATAAGTATTTCCCTCATATTCTTCGAAAAAAGATGGAGAAGGAGTTTCTTGAACTGAAGCAAAATGATGATGAATCCGTTGGTACCTACGAAGAAAATTTTACAAGACTTGCATGGTACACTTCCGGAATTATTATCCAACCTGAGAGTAAGATCGATCGATTCTTTAGTGGCTTAAAACCAAGTCTTCGAAGGGCGTTAGCCATAAGGGACTTCAATAGATACGAGGAAATTGTTCGATGTGCTCTCAATGTTGAGATGGAGATTGGTGTAACCCATCAGTCACATGGGTTTGATAAGAAGAGGAAAATGGAATTCAAAGGAAAATCTAAAGACCACACTGAAAAGAAGATGAGTTTTCCCTTATGCTCAAATATTGGAAAGAAACATGGAGGAAATTGTCTTAAGGGACGAGCAAATGTTATAAGTGTGGAAAAGAAGGTCATCGAGCAATTGAATGTCGAAATAATGGGAAGAAGATGTCTAAGGATGCAAACAAAGGAAGGGATACATAGAATGAACCGACTACACTTCAATGTTTCATGTGCAAGAAGATGGGGCATTATTCTAATCAATGCCCAAATCCAAGGGTTGATGATGATGATCGACGTCAAAAAACTCTTAAGGCCAAAGACAAAGGAAAGTCACATGCAATTACTATCAGC
Organism: Viscum album; assembly: GCA_963277665.1. Taxonomy (NCBI): domain Eukaryota; kingdom Viridiplantae; phylum Streptophyta; class Magnoliopsida; order Santalales; family Viscaceae; genus Viscum; species Viscum album. The sequence goes on along the minus strand of OY728142.1, from coordinate 1,390,921,692 downwards.
GATGTGGAGTACGACAAGGAAGTGGTGTGAGGTACACTTACCATCCACTCTAAAGTAGGAAATGTTTTATTTGATTCTGGATCCACCCACTCTTTTATTTCTGAATAATTTTCTAAGGGTATCCCTATATTACCTCAACAATTAGATGTTGAGTTGGCTGTGACAACTCCTAATGGCACAACAGTTGCATCAAAAGTTTACAATTCTTCTTCGATCGAAGTTTGTGGGAATGTGCTTCCTGCAAATCTTGTGAATCTTTCTATAGTGGAATTTGATGTAATTCTTGGCATGGATTGGATTTCTTTATATGGACATCATATCAATTTCCAATGAAGGGAAGTCACATTTCATATTCCAGATCAATCTATAATCATCTATCGATGCAAGGATGAACATAACCTTCTAGTGGAAATTTATTATATCTTACGGGTCTTGATTCAACTAAATGAAGGTTATTTATCTCAAATGGTTAGAGAGAAACTCATGATTAATAATATTCCCATTGTAAGGGAATTTTATAATGTATTTCCAGAGGAACTTCCAGGTCTTCCACCAAATCGTGAAGTTGAGTTTTCAATAGAATTGGTACCGAGTGCTTTGCCTATTTCGAAGACACCATATAGAATGGACCCAATTGAGTTGCAAGAATTGAAGAAGAAACTCCAAGAGAATCTTGATAAAGGTTTCATATGCCCTAGTGTGTCACCTTGGGGAGCACCTGTTTTATTTGTTAAGAAGAAAGATGTATCAATGATACTCTGCATTGATTATCGAGAACTTAACAAGATCACTATCAAGAACAAATACCCTCTCCCACGCATTGATGACCTATTTGACCAACTACGCGAAGTTCAACACTTTTCCAAGATTGATCTTCATTCAGGGTATCATTAATTATGGTTCAAAAGGGAGGATATACCAAAGACGGATTTCCGTACAAGGTATGGACACTATGAATTCATAATGATTCCATTTGGTCTTACTAATGCCCCTGCTATCTTCATGGATCTGATAAATAGAGTCTTTAGAGACTATCTTGATCAGTTTGTGGTAGTCTTTATAGATGATATTCTTGTCTATTCAAAGAGAAAGGAAGAACATGATGACCACTTGAGAATTGTATTAAAGACCCTAAAAAAGGAGAAGCGTTATGCCAAATTTTCCAAGTGTGAATTTTGGCTTCAGAAGGTTGCTTTTTTGGGTCACATAATCTCAAAAAGAGGGGATATCTGTGGATCCATCAAAAAAAGAGGTTATCAAAAGATGGTCAAGACCAAAAACAGTAACTGAGATCCGATGTTTTCTTGATTTGGATGGATATTACCAACGTTTTTTGAAATATTTTTCACGATTATCTAATCCACTCACCAAGTTGAATTGGAATGGAGTTAAGTTTGTTTGGATGGAGGAATGTGAAGAGAATTTCAAGGAGTTGAAAAGAAGGTTATCCAGTGCACTTGTACTCTCATTTCCTTGTAGCGGAGAAAGATTTGTGATCTACAGTGATGCATCCAAGAAGCGGTTGGGGTGTGTTCTTATGAAAAATGATATGGTGATAGCTTATGCCTCACGACAGTTGAAAATCCATGAGCAAAATTACCCAACTCAGGATTTGGAGTTAGATGTGGTAATCATTGCATTAAATATTTTGAGGCATTATCTTAATGGAGAAAGGTGTGACATTTATACTAATCATAAATGTTTAAAGTATATTTTCACACAAAAGGAGCTGAATATGCACCAAAGAAGATGGTTGGAGCTGATTAAGGATTACGACTGCTCAATTCATTACCACCCTGTGAAAGCAAACAAGGTGGCAGATGCATTAAGTCGACAAGGCCATGCTAACTTATCCATGATGAGGATCACAAAAGATCCATTATTTATGGATTTACAAATGATGGATCTTGGAATTACAATGAAAGGGGAAAATCATATCTTTCCCAAATGAATGTTCAACCATATATAAATGTGAAGATTATGGAGGCACAGAAAGAAGATTTAGAGTTACAAAAGAAGGTGAGAAATGTTCCTGAATTCAACCTTAATTGTGATGGAATAATAAGGTTCAGGAATCAGGTTTGTGTTCCTCCCATCCCCAAATTAAATAAGGAGCTACTGGATGAGGCTCATAGTTCTTCATTTTCTATTCATCCTGAAATCACGAATATGTATAGGGACCTGAAAGAGTACTTCTGGTGGGATGGAATGAAAAGAGATGTTGCTGAATATGTCTCTCAATTCTTGGTTTGTCAGCAAGATAAAGCTGAGAGATAGAAGTCTAAGGGGATGTTACAACCATTACCCATACCTGAATGGAAATGGGAAAACATCACTATGGACTTTGTCACTGGACTTCCTAAAATATCCAAAGGCAATAATGCTATCTGGGTCATAGTTGATCGTCTTACAAAGTCTGCACACTTCATCGCTATTAGAGAGGATTTCTCTCTTGATCAGCTTTCCAGGATATATGTGAAGGAAGTGGTAAGATTACATGGAGTACCACTTTACATTATATCTAATTGGGATCTGAGGTTTACCTCAATGTTCTGGCAAAGTCTTCAGAATACTCTGGATACAAAGTTGAGTTTCAGCACTGCTTATCATCCTCAGACAGACGGTCAGTCTGAGAGAACGATTCAAACTCTAGAAGATATGTTGAGAGCTTACTCTATGGATTTCAAAGGTGGTTGGGATCAACACCTACCTTTGGTGGAATTCTCTTATAACAATAGCTTTCACCTTAGTAATCAGATGGCTCCTTATGAAGCTCTCTATGGAAAGAAATGTAGGACTCCAACTTGCTGGGTTGAAGTTGGGGAAAGAAAGCTATTAGGAACTGATCTTGTTGATGAGATGGCAGAAAAGGTCAGATCTATTCAACAACACATAAGATCAGCTCAGAGTCGACAAAAAAGTTATGCCAACAACCAAAGAAAAGACCTTGAGTTTGAAGTGGGTGATAAAGTGTTTTTACGAATATCTCCTTGGAAGAGAGTAATGATACTTGGAAAGAAGGGAAAAGATGAGCCCTAGGTATATCGATCCTTACGAAATACTGGATCGTGTTGGGAAGGTAGCCTACCGATTGGCACTTCCACCAAATCTCTCTCAAGTTCATGATGAGTTCCATGTATCTCTCCTGAAAAAGTACATACCTGATCCTTCACATGTACTCAGCTCAGAAGTTGTACCACTGGAACAAGATCTTTATTATGAAGAACAACTGATAGAGATTCTCGATCGTAGTGAAAAATTACTACGGAACAAGACCACTCGCTTTGTGATAGTTTTATAGGGGAACCACCAATTAGAAGAAGATACATGGGAGCTTGAGGATATGATGAGGTAGAGGTATCCTCATTTGTTTGTTACAAAGTGTCGAATTTTGAGGGCGAAATTCATTTTAAGGGGGGTAGAATGTAACACCTGAGACTTTGATGAGAAATATTATGTTTTTATGTTATATAAATCATCAAAGGAATCTTTCACTACACACAACACTAGCTTGGTTTTCTTTACACGCAACCGCGGCCTTCCTCGATAGCTTGCGTCGTACGCAATACCGAGTTTCACTAAACAACGATATGCTATTAAAATATTATTAAAACTAGCCGTTATGAATAGTAATAACCACATTTAGAAATTTTGTAAATTTTATCTTTCAAAATGGACTTCATTTTTGGATTCGGAATATCAAAATTAGCCTAGGGTGAAATTTTGGTATTTTTCTAGAAACGTTCAATTTTTGATGTATAGTGAAAACACTGGGTTACTATTTAAAAACCAACTTTTTATTGAAATAATTATTTATTTTATTTAAATTTATTTTAGGTCAAAATTTATATATAATACCTATATAAGTTCAATCTAATTCATTGGAGTCATTTTATAATAATTTTAGATATATAAAAATTTTATTGAACTTTTGACCGTCTTTTACCCACCTCCTAGGAGAGTTTCCAAATTCAGATAAAACTTAATTTTACCACTTCTGTGAGTGGAATTTCAAAAATCTGTGAGACACGGTTAATATCAAGGACTAAAATGTTGTTTAATGAGATGAAAATAATTTTTTTTAAATAGTAACTTTTTACTTTTTTACCACGGTTAAAAGTAAATAGGGTAATTAAGGGTAAAATGATATTATTATTACCCTAACACATGCCCTAATTTTATTGGATAACTTTAATTCGACCAAAAAAACATTAGGAATAAAATATGACCATTTAGGTCCATTTGGGTTAGATTAGGAAATTTAATATTATTTTATTTAAAGAATAGTTAAAATAGTTAAAATCAAAGTTTAGTAACTGAATATTTTTTAATATAGGGTTATAAATAATATAAATTCTACTATAAATATTAATTAGAAATATAAAAAGATTTCCAACATAGTCGTAATTTATTTATAATTTTTAGACTTTATACAATTTAATTTATTTATGACACAATGATGATGCAGTAATTATATTATTAATGAAATATTGACATAATTGATGTTATAAATACCAAAATAAATGTAATTTGAGACTTTTTTTGAATTCCAATAATTTTATATGTTACTATGACATCTTATTATTGATTTAATTAACTTTTTTCGAACTAATATTTCTGTTATGATTTTCACAAAAATCAATTATCAAATAGTGTCAAAATTGACATAAAATAGTTGTTAAAACAAATATTATATTATTAATTGTTATTTTATTCCTAAAAAATATATGGTTTGGAAAAATGACTTAGATAAGGTTATATATATTAATAATAAACAACTTGGGTTTCGTTTGGCTTATTATAGTAATTTTATTAACCTTATAGTGTAAGAAAACAAGAAGACACGGTAAAAGTTAAATTATCTAACTTAAAGTTAAATCTAAATGATAAGGTTAAAATAGATACCTAAACTTGTATAAATTATATTTTATGAGAGTATTTCGACCCATTCCCACCTTATCTTATAAATAATTCAATTGGGAGATATTAAAAACCGAATATGACTTTATAATAAAATAATTGTTTTTGTTTTTCCAAAGGTGCCCCTCTCCTCCCTTATAAAAGGGAACCTCCTCCCTCTATTCCTCACAGCACTTTGAGCCTTCAAGCTCGGCCAAACCCTGCCAAATTCTCTTCTCCACTTCCCTAGAAACATCCTAGAGGTCCTGGTATTCTTCAACGACCAATTTTAGTGCCCTAAGAGGAGGTCTCAAAGAGGCGCTTCAAAGAAGAGGTAATGTCCGTTACCGATTCTTTCAACTTTATTTTTTCTTCCACTTATTCTTCTTTAATTGTTTCATTATGAAGTAATAACATCATTATCACTCATATACTGATATGTTGTTATAATTTTAAAAAAACCTTATTTCACCATCTGTCCATCCTACGAAAAACGAAATCACCGCGCGTGCGTACGTATGGAATACCGTCTCCAGGCCATGGTGTAATCTATTTTCCACCACCACATTACTTGGATGGGTATAATGGTGTAAATAATAACTATATACGATTATTTTAAAGTGATATTGATTCTTAAATAGTATACATACACTCCAATACAATTCCATGATCATGGGAACGATATCATCACTCGTGCGTACGTACGGAATACCGTCTCTACGATGTGATGCGACTCGTTCTACATGATTTTCATTGCATAATGATTACATAAATGAATTGAGTGAATAAATATGATATGTATTACACTAATACCATTATTTAAATGAGGTATCTATAACCTAAAAATAAGAATAAGAATTTATTCGACAAAATACACATAAGAGCAAAAAAAGAAATAAACACCCGAATAACAAGTAACATTGAAATATTACTAAGAGGAAGCTAAGAATATAACCATATATGATATCATAAAAATAATTATGATTCTATAATAATTAAATAACATTATTTAAATCATTATATAGGAGGTTTAGACACTTACGAAGCAAATCGGACCTAAGGTAAGGGAAAATCTCACAATCTCATTTTTATCTGAGATTGTTTATACTTCAGAATTTACTGGGGAATATTTATCATCCAAATCCATGTATCCTCAATATGTAATATTATTTCCATCCACCTACAGTTTTTTATTTCCAATTTTACCCTTCGGTTATTTTTTATTAAAAGATATGAAAGGAATCTTTAGTCATTTTTCGTACGAGGCACTTTTTGACTTTTCCGGCCAAAGTATGAGAAGAATGTTTTTTAACTTATACGGCATGAATGGATTTTTAGAACATTATATCCATGAATCTTCCTTTACAAGTTTTCATGTTTATTTTTAATCAACTTCTTTTAGTTCAAAATAATATGACATGTTAGGAAGGGGAAATGTTTTTGAAGTAAAAAGGATATTTTCCTCAAGAATGGAGTTCAAGTGTTTTATCAAAATTATTTTCCATCTAAGATAATATAGGGTTATATTTCTATCCCTATTTTTACATTGATTTGATTATGTTATGATGGAATTATATTTATGATGTCCTTTTACCCTTTATGGATTATGTTATGATGACGTGATGTTTAAGAATCCCATTTTTATTACATGGGTTATGCTATGATGTTTGGTTTATTATTTTGTGGCACACATAAGAATGGAATCATTATGAGATGGGTGGGACCTATGTATATCTCCAATTAATTGGGTAAAGATTTATATCTCATGAGATAGGCATGGATGGAATGGCAGGTTAAACCGGTTCAGTGAAACAGGACTGAAACGAGGAGTGAAATCGGTTTAGAAATGGACTTTGTCCGCTAAGATAGTCTTGGAAATGAGTCTTGAATAATAAGAAATGATTCTATATGATTATGTGTGTATGCCACAAAGTTTCATATTTTATGTCATGATTATTGGGATTACATTTCACTACTATGATTTATCCCATGTTACGAAATTATGATCTCTTTTGTAGGTTAAGATTTCCAAAATGATATGTTCTTATGAATATGATGTGATTGATATTTCTTTTGTTTACCCTTACAGAGCATTTGAGATCACCATTTTGTATGTTTTCATTCCCCAGGTCAGGAAGAAGGTTATTAAGTAGGATATGCCAAAAGGGACTCTAGACATGATAAAATAAAAGGGAGACAGTGTAGATGATTTATGAACCAGTTGTTTACGTTTACCTGTTTCTAAAGACTATATACCTATACGGTCCTTTCATGGTTATGTTCTATGTTGTAATAAGTGTACCTAAATTTTTACGTATTAACAATGTATGTAAAGTATGGGTCATTATAATCCTGTTGGCGCAAGTTGAGTTTTTTTATGGTCATCTGTGTTTTTTGAGAGGTTAATGTATGTCTGTCATGGTGTTGATGGTCTATTAGATGGGAACCTCCATCCCCTCCACTTTTTGTGGGTGTCCTTGGTTCATGTGGGAAGTTCATGAATTCATTGATTTCTCATTTTCCATGGTGGGGAGACCCACCGTTTCAAATGGTTGGAAGTCCGTTCAGGCCTCCCCATACTGGGGATCTTGTTTAGTTATTTTTCTTTTCTTGAGTGTTGAATTCCAATTTAATATTCAGTATTTGTTTATTTCTAAGGGTGGGGAGTCCGTAAGGGACCCCTTGTCTTCGTATCATAGTTTCTTTATGATTTTGGATTTTCTAGAGGTGGTATCATTTAGAACTTCCTAGCCCAAAATTTCTCTTTTAAATTAATGTTGGGGTTAGATTATGCCCAAAGGGTTCATTGTATTAGTATTGTGGTGGTGTTTGTCAGGGTGTTTTGATGTCCTTATTTTGTTGTTTGTTTAAGTGGATATTGTAGGTCCCTATTGAGGTCGTTTGAGGTATTCTTGGTTTGACTATGGATTTTAGGTTGTGAGAGTTTAGTTTCCTTTTGGATCGATGAACAGGAAGTATTAAAACTTTTGGGGGTGGGTGGAACTTAGTGGGAATTCCATATTTTGTTCCCTGATTTCTATTTGTTATATTTTGTTATTGGGGTAATATTTTGGTATATTCTTAATTTTCCATTGATATGAAATATCCTTGGGGTGTAAAGGTGTATTGGTTCTCCTTTTGGTGTAAAATTATGGTTGGATTTATGGGGGAAGAAAGTGTTAGGTGGGGAGAAATATTGCACCAATGTTTTGAAATTCATATTTGATTCCAGTTTGGTTCAGTTTTTACCCTTTTTCTAGGGAACTGGGAGTGATGGGTTTGAGTTTTTGGAATGTTATTATCTATTATCCATGGACTAGATCTCCACTTTGGGGTATTACTTGAGTTTTGGGTGATATTGTGTGTTTTGGGCTGGACCAAACCCTGAGCACATTTAGTGCGTGGTTACCGCATAGGCTGTCAAACCATGTAGTTAGTCCCCAGTATCTTTGTGACACCTTTACCCTCAATATTAGTGGTCTCATGTTTACTACATGGTCTGGTTGACCATGTGGACTAACCATGAGACCTACCCATTTTTTTTTAAAAAAAATGGGATTTTCCCCTTTCCCCCCATCATGTTTTAACCCAAAAATGCCTATTTCTCCCACATTGGGGTTCGTTCAACCTAGGTGCCTCTTCTCCCTCTTATTGGGTCCTTAGATCTCCTATCCTTGGTTGTTTTTGGATATATTCTTTCAAGAAACCTCCAATTAAGTTCATCCTTTTTTGGTTTCTATCTTGTCTCTAGGGTTTCTCTTCACCTTTCTTGGATCTCCATTTCTCATATGGTTGGGATCCACTTTCTAGGGTTTGATATTGAAATTTTGGGTTCAATATTGTTATTTTAGGTTGGTTTGAGTCTCCTCTGGGTGCAGTGGTGGTGCGATTGAAGAGTCACAACAGATTTTGAAAGTTTCTTTATTCTTGAGGTGGGATCTTTTAACCTCTTCTATAAAGTTAAGATTCCATTGATTAATTGATATACACACCTCTTTAATTCATTATATAGTTATTTTTCATGATTATAATGATTGTTCCATGTGAAATAATTTTTTTTCTTGATCTCTTTTTATGTGTGATATGTATTTGGTGGGTTTGGCACACCATGTGTTTGTTAAATTTCCTAGTTTTCATTTTTAAGTTATTTTTGATTTTCAAAAACATGGTTTAGTTGTGCTAAATATATTTGTTATAGAAAAATGGTGATTGGTGTTTCTCAAATGGAATTGTAAATTGATTTGGCATGAAATTTTCTTGTGTGTAGTTTTTCAAGAAATGTTTCTATGTGAGGGAATTTTAATTATCATTTGGCATCTTTTATTAAATGGTTTTATTTGGAAACACCTCTTAGGGGTGAGTCACTTGCATTGTTGATTGAATATGGTATGTGAGTGTCCCCAATATGAGACCTCCCTAGTGTGATTATTGTTTTTTAGGAAAGGGACCACCCATGGGGTGTCCCGGGTGGTGCCGATTTTTCTGTTAAGTTTGATGGAATGAGTGTATATGGTTTGTTTCATGATTTTATGTGGAACACCCCTTTACAAAAATAGCAAGAGAACCTAGCATAACAAAGAGAAATTCTTAGAACGATTTTTACACTGGTAGTTCACACATTGACTAGTGTACCATAATAGGTGGATATTTTGGTTTATTACTATAGGATTGGTCCCCTCGGTCTATCCTGAGTTAGGATGGCTGGGCATTTGGGAGTTTGGATTTAATCATGTGTGGCATGATGCCCGGGATGGGGTCCTAGGTATTAGTATGTTACGGTTCTCCTCTATGTTCCTAGTTTTTCCAGTGTTTCTCCATTACTAGTATATTTAATATTGTTCTCTCATTGGGAAAAATTGTATTCCTTATTCTTGGTTTTAGTGTTTTCTGGGAAATTAGGAATGTGTAGTTTATTAAAAAGGTTTTCCAGAATAATGTTTTTAACAAAAAAGTATTTCTTCCCTTTTTCACTAATATGAGGAATGAGCATTTCTTAATTGGTCCTTTTATCCTTCATTTCATTAGGCCATGTTTTGAAATATGAGAGCAATGGATTGTGATGTGAGTTATTTCATTTGAAATGTAAATTGAGGAAAAATCAATATTTATAAATTGTATTTCAAACCTGTTAATCAAAGTTTCGTTACTTAAAGAATTTGTATTGAGAATAGAGTTATTAGGGCCTACCTAATGAGTTTTAATACTCATGCATATAGTCTTTTCTAATTTTTACCTTTTACTACAGGTTACTGCTTAGATTTGATCACCTTGGGAGATAGTTGGTTGTGGATTGGAGAGTGACCATTGTGTTCACTTGGAGAAGTCTTCAGTGTCAGGTTCAGTTTAGTTTTTATGGTGTAGTTCATTTATTACTCTATTGTACCCTATTTTGTAATGTAAATGATATGATATTGAAAACCATATTGAGTTTGGTTTAATATTTTATTTATTCCGCTACTTTTATTTACTTTTATATTGGTTGAAATCATTCCAATTTCGGTCTCTTATGATTCCCTTGGTGCTTGTTACCAGCCTGAGAGGATTGGGAATCCCTCTCGAGCCTTTCCAAAGATTATCTTGGGTGATCGGTTTAGTGTCGACATGGGTTGGTTCATGATATTCCTAGTAAACCAATGTGGGTCAATTATGTCAGGTGGATTCCACATGTAGTCGCTTACATCAAAGTTAATGTTGATAGATCTAGGATGGGATCCCGCAAGCCAGCGGGATGTAATGTCATAATTAGGAACAACATGGGTTTTATTAAGGGTACCTTCTTCTGTTTCCTTGAATCTCACATTACCTTTGATGTAGAAATCTAGTAGGTCATTTATGCACTGAAGGAGGCATGAAAAATAAAATTTCATGAACAAGAGTGACTCGATTTTGGTAGTTAACTAGATGAAATACAAATCATGTCCATGGAAACTTTACATGGTTTTTAAGACCTTCTTGGATCTGATTTCAGTGGTGCATATCATGGTCTCACAAATTCATAAGGAAGGTAACATGATAGTTGATTCACTTTCAAATAAAGAGGTGCATAGTCAAAACTCTATGTGTTTTTCTCATCTTTGCAATGATATCATGCCCCTACATCTATCAAATGTTATGGGGTGGATTTTTACACACTAATCTCCTCACATAATCATTCCCTTGTAATCTCTATTGATTTATTAAACTAGGAATGGGATCCTGCTTATATCCCAGAGTGTTTTGATTAAACTTATTTGAATATAATATATATTTTTTGGATTTATTTAATTTTAATAGAATAAAATTTTCTTAATGATATGGTATTTAATTTGAATGTAAAATTAGGAATATATATTTTTTTAAATTAATAATATATTTTTTTGCTAAATTATTTAAATTTATTTGAAAGTAAAATATATTTTTTTGGATGTTTTTCTTTTTTCTGTATATTTTTAGTAAAATAATTTTTTTCATTTTATTTTATATTTTTCAAATTTTATTTGTATTTTAAATATAAAAGTGTTATTAGAATTTTTTAAAATTTATTTAAATATAAAATGTTCTTTTATTTTTTCCTTTATTTTTTATAGAGTATAGGTTTTGTTAATATTTTTTAAAATATATATAAATAAAAAATATTTTTTTAGATTTTTATTGGTTAATTAATTAATTGTATTTTTATATATATTTTTTTAATTTTAGATATATCATTTTATATTTTTTACAATTTAATGATTATTTATGTTTTATTTTTTTATTTTCCATGATTTTTTGTCTTTTTAATAGAAAATATTGTTTACTGATTTTTTATTTAGATATTAATTTATTATTTTTTCCTTTCTTTGATTATAAAAAAATATGTCTTGAATTTTTAGTAATTTTCAATATAAAATGATGTTTTTATTTGTTTCATGTTGTTTATTATTTTTTAAAAAATACATTGATTTTCTTGATTTTTTTTAAAAAAATTAAAAGAAATATCTTTGGTATTTTTCCTTTATATTTATGATATATTAATTTTTTTCTTTAATAAGATAGTATTTTCCATTATTTTTTAATTTATTTAAAATCTAATTATTAATTTTTATTATTTTTGATTTTTCAATTCTTTATATTTTTTAATAAAATATTTTCATAATTTATTAATTATATTTTAAATTGAAATATCTTTTAATAATTTTTTACATCTATATTATATTTTATTTTGTACATTTTTTATATTTATTTTAAAATAAATTATTTTTATATTTTTCATTATGTAATTTTCTTTTTTGTTTTTTTCTAAGTTTTTATCAAAAAATATCATTTTTATATATTCTATTTTTAAATAGAATTATGATTTTCATGAGTTTTTCAATTTATTTAAATAATATTAACTTTTGTATATTTCATTTTCCATTTTTATGTTTTTTAAATTAATAAATATAATAACAATTATCCTGTTATTATTATTTTTTATATTATATTACGTTATTATTTTATTTTCTGCACTCTTATTCCTAATTTTATTTCATTTTTTTAAGAATTGAGTTTCTCTTAATTATTTTATTTTTATTCAAATATAAAATAACATTTTTAGATCATGCTTTCAATTTCAATTTTTTATAGAATAATGTTTTAATAGTTTATTTCAATTTTTTTGGAATGTAAATTTTTTTTTTTAGATTTTCCCCTTTTATAATTTTTTTTCATTTTATTGTTTATGTTTTAGGTGTTTAATTTAATTTTTATACGGATGAATATTTTCTTAATTTTTTAATATATATGAATGTGAAATAATTATTTTTTAATTATTTTTAATAGAATTTTGGTTTTGTGAATTTTTAAATTTATTAATAAGGAAATTATTATTTTTAATTTTTATTACATTTTTATATTTCTATTTTTAAATTAGTAATGATTTTATAATTTATTAAATGTTATTAAAATATAAAATACATTTCTATGGAATATTTTTTAATTTTTTAATGTTTATAGAATTTTACTATATTATTTTTATATATTTTTATTTATTTATCAAAAATAACATGAACTATAGATTCCGCAAACCAAAACCATGGTCCTAAAAAATTAATCAAGAACAATAGATGCTAACAGTAAGAGAACATGGGGTTTTCATGATCAAGAAGTGTCGTATAAAAAATTCCACCAAAATATAATATAAAAAACATTTCAAGAGGATAATAATCATTTTTTATATCTATTTACTATGTTCTCGGAACCACCCTGGCTTTTCAGATGTCAACCTCACCTCCTTTTCTCTTGATCATCTTACTAGGATATAAATTAAGTTAGTGATAAGGTCATATAAAGTACCAAATT